>OY997264.1:468691073-469941073 GCA_963921465.1 Triticum timopheevii | reverse complement strand
CCGCATGATCACTATGGGATGATAGTACAAAGGTGCTCCTTGAGCTGTTTCGGGTGGCAGGAGAGAGCAAGGCTGGCTCCTCCCTTTGCTTGCTATGTGTCTAAAAACCTATCCAGGGCCGAACCCTTTGCATGGGTGCCCCGGGGGGTTTATATAGGCCTACCCCCCGGGGGTACAATGGTAAACTGACTGGGTGTGGCCCCCAGCTGTCTGTCTCTCATGCTGCCGCCCCCCTGCCGGCTTCTGAGGCCCACCGACTGGCGGGCCCCGCGGACAGGCCGGGCACTGTGCAACACTCCTGATGATGCAGGCTTGGTCATGGGGTCGTGGGAACAGTGCCGCCGTCTGTCGGGCGGTCACTGTCGCCACTCCCCGTCCAATCTGGTTTATGGCTCGTGGGGCCCTGACTGAGAGGCGGCCGACTCTGGGAAGGCCGACTCCCGCAGGGCCGTCTTCGGACTCTCCGGCCGTCTTCTTCTCCCTCACTGACGAGGGGCCCGGCGGTCTTCGGGCCGTACAGGCTGCCTTCATGGGCACAGTGCCTTGTGCACTGTGGCTAATGTCAGGGGAGGCATGGCAATAGTGCCGCGCCTTACCGGAGATCTCCGGGTGGTACGGCTCACTGTAGCCATGCCTACCTCCCGTAGGTTTGAGGGGACGGCCACGTTGGGACCGTACCCTGCGTCGGTCTTCGTGAAAAGGTCGCGGGCCGACTCTCATAGTCGGCCCCTTGAAAGGTCGCAAGCCCGGAGTCGGCTTGCTTCAGAGTCGCCAGCTGGGACTCGGCCTTCTTTGGAGGTCGCCGGCTGGGACTCGGCCTTCTTTGGAGGTCACCGGCAGGGACTCGGCCTTCTTCGAAGGTCGCCGTCCGGGACTCGGCTGAGGGGCACGGCCTGCCCTGACGTCTTGAAAGATCTTGGGACCCGGGTCAGCCTACCCGTGGCCCATTACTCCGACAGTAGTCCCCGAAGCTGGTGAAGCCCGGCGGGTGCCACCTCGAGGGGCTTCAGCAGTTTCATTTCATCTGGTGCCGACTCTGAGACTCGGCTGCTGTTGCTTCGGGCCGCCTCGCCGAAGTCGGACTCGTTCGGCGAGGGGCTGCCATCCGCAAGTCGTGGCGGGAAAAACAGGAGGCGTATCGGCGACGCTTCCCTGCCATTATCGAGACGGTCCTGCCGTGCGGCGCCACGTGGAGGCGATAGTCTGTCTGCCCACGCGCGTGATGGGACGGGCCGTCAGGTGGGGCCCGCCATTACCGCGCCCCGGGCCCCGAGCGGATCCGCTGTGGCCGAGGGCGGTTGGCATCCCCACGTCGTTACTGCGCGCAGTAACTTCGTGGGGGTTGATCGTGGGCGGCGTGGGGCCGCGGGCGCAGTTAATCCCCCCGTCGCCTCCTCGGCTTCTCAGCCCGTAGGGCTATAAGTAGGCGGGGAGGAGCGGGGTGGCACTGCACGTGCACTCTCTCGCCCGCTCTCCCACCCTTCTCCTTCCTTCGCCGTGAGCCACGACATTCTTCCTCCGCCGCAAGCAAAAAAACCTTCTTCCTCGCCGGCGATGAGTTCTTCTTCCGCCGCGCCGCCCGCTTTGCGCTCCGGCGAGTGGGATGGCTCGAACGTGGAGGCGGAGGACATTGAGTTCCTTCGTCGGACTCGCCGTCTCCCCAGCGCGGACCTGGTGCACGCCCGTCCCGCGCCGGCGGGAGAGATCCGGCCCGCGCCGGAGGAGGGCAAGCGGGTCATCTTCCGCTCGCACCTTATGCGTGGGCTGGGGCTTCCGGCGAGCGGATTCTTCCGCTCGTTTCTCGAGTTCCACAGACTGCAGTCGCACCACCTCACCCCCAACGCGGTGGTGCTTCTCTCCGCCTTCGCCACCCTGTGTGAAGGCTATATCGGCGTTCTCCCCACCCTCGAGCTGTGGGGGGAGTTCTTCTCCGCCAAACTCGGCACTCAGGCCGCCGGCACGCCGGCTCAGTGCGGCACCTACATCGCGGTGCAGCGCACGACGGCCGACAATCCTTTTCCGCCCATCCCGCTGGTGAAGTCGGTGAAGATGTGGCAGAAATCCTACTTCTACGTGAAGAACATCTCCACCGACGGCGACTGGGTCAACCTGCCGCCTTTCGACCCCGAGCCGCTGACTGGCCGGCTGGCCAGTTAGTCCCATCGATCCAAGTCCCTCTCGACCTCCGGAGGCGGCGCCATGGCGCGGCTCCGAGTCATGCTGCAGTCGGAGGGGCTCGTCGCCTCCGATCTTCTGGCCGCCTTCGTGGCGCGCCGGGTTCTTCCGCTCCAAGGCCGGCCTCACCTCATTTGCCAGATGAGCGGCCGACACCGATCCGAGCCGGCTGTGCACTAGGGACATGCCGCGTGGGGAGGTGGCGAACTTGGTGAACCACATCGCCCACTGCAGGTTCACGGAGGAGTGGCAGTTCGGCAAGGAGCCGTACTCGCGCGACAACCCCCCTCCAATGGTAAGTCGCATCTATCTGCAGCTCGATCTTGTTTCCGTCAGACCTCGAGCTCTGATCTTTGTTGGTGTCTTCTGGGCAGAATCCCCTTACGGCGCCCTCAGCCGGCGCCACAAGAGAGCCTCGCGACTACGTCCCAGATCGCGAGGTCAGCGACATTGACGACCCCGACCTGGGAGCGGCGGCACTGGAAGCCGACGCCGAAGGCGGCGGAGAGGGGGCAGACGGCGGCCTCAGACCGTCGGCGACCTTCGCCGACTGGCCCGAGGGCGACGCTGACGCGGAAGTCGCCCCGTGCCGCCAGCCGAAAGCCGGCTCCTCCAGCCAAGCCGGCGCGAAGAGGCGTCATGCCGGGCCGAGTGTGCCCGGCGGCAAGTCGAAGAAGTTCAAGGGCGCCGCCGCCGCGACCAAGCGGGAGGAGGCGGCCGCGAAGGCCAACCGCTTCCAAAAGGAAGTGAGAAGACCGCCGCTAGTTTCTTCGTGAGTCTTCTTACTCTATCGTTTCTTTACTGGATCTCGCTTGGAGTTTTTTCTGATTTTCCCTCCGACCTTCTCCAGCGCTCCCCTCTCTCTTGAAAGAGCCGCCGTCCCCTCCGTCATGGGGTCGGTGGAGACGTCTGCCAACACGCGGCGGATTGATCCCGCCGCCGACCTTCGGGAGGCGATGGAACGGAACGCGCGAGAGAAGCGCGAGGAGGAGGAGGCCGACCGCCTGGAGAAGGCGGAGGCCGAGAAGGCTGCCGCCAACGCCCAGCGGCACCTGGAGGAGGCCGTGGCTGCGGCCGCGGCGAAGCGGCATGCCGAGGAGGTCGCGCGTCGTCGATCGGCGATGCTCGTCCCTCCACTGTCGTCGGTGCCGCCGGCAACTGAGTTCACGGGGCAGACCGGGGAGGTCGGCACCGCAAACCCTCACGCGGAGGAGGGCGGCGATGTCTCAGGCTCGGATACTCACGCGCCGCCCCCGCCGCCCCCGCCGCCTTCGTCTTCAAGGCCGCACGGCAAACAGCCGGTGGACCCGCAGGATCCTCCGACTGCGGACGACGCCGATGCGCAGCTACTTCTTCAGGTCGCCGTGCTAGCGCGCCGCCGGATTGAGAGGACGAACTCAGCGCCACGAGCTCGGGAAACCGGCGCTGCAAGCTCGGTGAACTTGGACGTCGAGGCCTCAAGTGCTGCGCCCACCGGCTGGCTGCGTGAAGGCGGCACCGGCCCGCTGAACCAGGCCCTTCTGGACGTCCAGTCGAAGCTGCACAAAGAAGGCGACGCCCTCCAACTCTACACCAAAGCGCATCTGGCCCTGCGGACCTCCGTCCGGGTATGCTTCGTTTTTCCTTTTTTTTAGTTTCTGTCTTTTTTCCGTGGGGGCGCGCCAGCGCACCCACTGGGTGTAGTCCCCGAGTTCGGGGTCGGCTGCTGAGCAGGCGACTCGGAACTCCTTCTGGCGAGCTCCGAAGGCTAACTTTGCTTTGCTGACTTTGCAGGAATACCACAATCTCCGCGCCACTGCCTTCAACCGCAATGTTGAAGAGCTGCAGAAGCGGACCGCCGATCTGACGGAAAGCCGAGGTGGGCTAATTCTTTCTTCCTCGCGGGGGCGCGCTGGCGCACCCGCGGGCTGTAGTCCCCGAGATTCGGGCCGACTGCTGAGCAGTCGGGCCGGATCTCCCTGGCGACCTTTCTTACTGATAACGTCTCTCGATCTTCAGACGCCAATGCCGCCCTCCAGGAGCAGCTGAACGAGGCCAACACCGCTCGCCGCGCCAAGGAGGAGGAGTGCGACAAGCTCGTCCAAGAGCGTGACCTACTGGCGACGCAGCTGGCCGAGCAGAAAGAGCTGCTCTGGAAGGCGCAGGAAGACGCCAAGTCGTGGGAGGATGCCCTCATAGCCGAGTTTGAGGTCGAGCGCTCCGCCTGGACCGACCGGGAGGCGATGCTGACCTCCGGCTACCACGAGCTTCAGGACATCGTCGACGGTAATTATTTTTTCTCCTCTTTGGTCTTCCGACTCTTGTGTCGGGCTGATTCCTGATTTTTCTGACTGTCTTCTTTTCTGTCTTGGCAGACTTCTTCCCCGGCCACTCGCAGGGCGTTCCTCTGGTCATCGAGGCGGCTCGGGAGGAGCGAAGGGCGAAGGGCGAAGTGATTGCCGCCAACGCCCCCCGAACCATCGACGAGCAGCTCCTGAGCATCGAGGTCCGCCTTCGTCCTGCTCATCGTCCGCTGTGCCGTCTTCAACGCGCCGGCGCTCAAGTCGTTGCCGCTCTGTGGCCGGAGGTGCCAGCTCTTCGCACCGCCAGCCGGACGGCCGACTGGCTGGAGGTCACTGCCGGTCGCTTCGAGGCTTGGAGGGGCTCCTCGGCCCGTGCCGGAGCACGCCGGGCCTTGGAGTTCGTCAAAGGGTGGTATCCAGGGCTGGACCTGGACCGTCTGGCCGCGTTCCGGTCAGAGGCCCAGGCCGAGCTGGAGGCCGTGGAAGGCGCCCTTGTCGAGCGCGCGGCGGCCATCGCCGAGTACACGGACACTAGCGTCTTCGTGCCGGAGCGAACCGAAGGCGGCGAGGAGGTCCCGCCGGAATGGTTCGGGATGCACCCGGAGTGCGAGGAGGACTCGGCGGAGGTGATCGGCTCCAGCGTCGAGGAGGAGGACGAGTCGGAGGACGGAAGCGAGGAGGAGGCGCCAGAGGACGAAGCGGGCGGCCAGCCCCAGCCTGATCGCGCCTCCAGCAACGAGCCTCAGAAGAACAAGGCGACTGTCGCTGGAGGCGGCCAAGCCGAGACCGCCCAGCCGACTGCCCCGACGTCCGACACCGCCGCCACCTCCGTCCCTCCGGCTCCGGAGGCAGCCCCCTAGAGTGCTTCAGTTTTACCTGTCTCTTTTGTTCTTTTGAAAGACTTGTCAGTTTCGAACAATTCCACCCGCGGGGTGTATTCGGCCAAGGGCCTTATGTAAATATTTATCAAATTTCCGCCTTTTCTTGCTTTGGTTTTTTAGACTTTTTCCTTTGCCGCCTTCCTTCAGTTGCCGCCTTGCCGACTGGGCAGCCGCTCTGCGGACTGCCACTGGGTCAAGTGCTCAGCTACTTTAGGGAGGCAAGTACTTAGTCGTTTAGAATACCTTAGCAAGTTGTCTGAAAATCGATAGGCCGACTTTCGGGAGTCGGCTATTCTTGATGAAAATTGAGACTGCGAGCCGACTGCTCGCGAGTCGGCTCGGTAAGGGGAGGCTGGCAGCCGGCTTGGGCTATACGTAGCTCTTAAGTCCCTAGCCGTTTTTCATGTGTGCACTCGTTCTTTCCCGTCCCCTGCTTACCGACAGTCGCTCTGCGAGCTGCGGCTTTTGGCAGGAGACGGCTTTGAGCGCAGCACATTACTTGTCTGACTTCAGGGAGCATTTCATAGCGCAAGACGGCGAGTCCCCGGGCCGACTAGTTGGACCCGGTGCCAGATAGTATGATAAAAGGGGAAAGCATACTCGGAAGCGTAATCCATATCATACAGATAATCAAAAAGGCAGTCCCCGAGCTCGTCCCGGGGGGCCTAAGGTCTTAGTACTTTAATACAAAAGAGGGTAGCGTGATACATACTGCATCAACTGTAAAATCTTCGCAGAAGATTTGCGTTCCACGGGCGCTCTGTTTCTTTGCCGGAGTCGTCCCTCTTGCGCGCTCGAGGCTTCTGAGCGTCGATCAGGTAGTAGGCGTCGTTCCCTAGCACCTTGCTGATGATGAAGGGACCTTCCCAAGGCGCCGACAACTTGTGCTGGCCGGCTGTTCTCTGAACCAGCCGGAGCACAAGGTCGCCCTCTTGGAATGATCTTGGCCTGACCTTGCGGTTGTAGTATCGGCGCAGACTCTGCTGGTAGATGCCGGACCGACTGAGTGCCAACAGTCGGCCCTCTTCCAGCAGATCGACGCCGTCTTGGCGTGCTTCCTTAGCCTCCTCTTCGGTGTACATGGAGACTCGCGGAGAGTCGAACTGTATGTCCATCGGGATGACGGCTTCGGCACCGTAGACAAGGAAGAACGGCGGGAAGCTGGTTGACTTGTTTGGGGTTGTGTGCAGGCTCCAGAGGACGGCAGGCAGCTCTTCGACCCAACAGCCGGCCGAGCGCTCGAGTGGTTCGACCAATCGAGGCTTGATGCCGGACAAGATGAGGCCGTTGGTTCGTTCTACCTGGCCATTTGACTGCGGGTGGGCAACGGACGCTAAGTCCAGTCGGATGCCCTGCGTTGCGCAGAAACGTGCCAGGGTGCCCTTGGCGAAGTTGGTGCTATTGTCTGTGATGATGCTGTGCGGTATGCCGTACCACACTGTGATGTCGGCAATGAAGGTCACAGCTGTGGGCCCATTTAATTTCTTGATGGGCTTTGCTTCTACCCACTTGGTGAACTTGTCCACTGCGACAAACAAATGAGTTAGGCCGCCTCAGGCCGTCTTGAATGGTCCCACCATGTCCAAGCCCCAGACTGCGAAGGGCCAGGCAATGGGGATTGTCTTCAGCGCGGAAGCCGGCTGGAGGGGCTTGGAGCGGAACACCTGGCACCCCTTGCATTTCTTGACTAGTTCTTTAGCTTCTTCCAGGGCGGTCGGCCAAAAGAAACCGTGCCGGAAGGCTTTGGCCACGAGCGCCCTTGAAGCCGCATGGTGGCCGCACTCGCCCTGATGGATGTCTCTGAGGATCGCTTGGCCTTGCTCTGACTCTACGCAGCGCTGGTGGACACCAGTGACACTGCACCTGACTAGCTCTCTGTTGACTATGGTGTAGGCTGCTGCTCGGCGTTGTACTTGCCGAGCCAGGGTCTCGTCTGCTGGTAACTCCTTGTTTACTAGGAACTTGAGGATGGGCTGCGCCCATGAAGGTGCTGCTATCTCTTCAACTGCTACCACAACGACTTGGACACGGGTGGCTGGGCTGGGAGGCGGTGGGTTGGAGTCTGCCGCCGCTTGCTGGATTGAGGGAATCTCTGGGCCGACTGGCGCAGCTTCCGGGCCGACTGGCGCAGTCCCCGGGCCGGGTTTGGAAGTCCCCGAGCCGACTGGCGCAGTCCCCGGGCCGGGCTTGGGAGTCCCCGAGCCGGCTGGCGCAGTCCCCGGGCCGACTGTGGCTTTCTTGAGGTCGCTTGCCGGGGCCTTGGAGTCGGATCCGACTACCTCTGGCGGAGCCGGCACGAAGATGGAGTCGGATTCTGGTGAAGGCTTGACAGACGGCTTGAGGAGGCGCTGAAGGGCGACGCCGGAAGGTATCGCTTGGCGAGTGGAACCGACCCGTGCCAAGGCGTCTGCTTGATCGTTGTCGTTTCTCGGTACGTGAAGGAATTCGCACCCCTCGAAGTATCCGCTGAGTTGCTGCACCAGGAAGCGGTAGCTTGCCATGTTTGCGTCTTTGGCGTCCCAGTCGCCGGATGACTGCTGAACCACCAAGTCGGAGTCGCCGTAGCACAGGATCCGGTGAATGCCGAGTTCTTTGGCAAGCCGGAGTCCGTGGATGAGCGCTTCATATTCAGCGACGTTGTTGGAGGCGGCGAAGTGGATTTGCAGCACGTATTTGAGCTTGTCGCCCTTGGGGGAGGTGAGGACGACGCCGGCTCCAAGGCCGATGTGCATCTTGGAGCCGTCGAAGTGCAGCCGCCAATGAGTAGAGTCGGGCGCTGGTGGCGGGTACTGAGTCTCGGCCCAGTCGACGAGGAAGTCGGCCAACACCTGCGACTTGATGGCGGTGCGAGGTTGATAGTAGATGGTGTAAGGAGCTAGATCGATAGCCCACTTGGCCACTCGGCCGGAGGCATCTCGGCTTCCAATGATCTCGGCGAGTGGGGCGGTGCAAACCACCGTGATCGGATGCTCTTGAAAGTAGGGCTTCAGCTTCTTGGCAGCAAAATGCACGCCGTAGCACATCTTCTGATAGTGAGGGTAGTTCTGCTTGGAGGTCGACAGTACCTCGCTCAGGTAATACACCGGTCTCTGGACCGGAAGCGCTTTGCTTTCCTCCTTGCGTTCGACTACAACAACCGTGCTGACTACCCGGCTGGTGGCGGCGATGTACAAGAGCATGGGCTCTTTGGGAGTCGGAGCCGCCAGCACAGGGGGAGTCGCCAGCATCTTCTTTAGTTGGAGAAATGCCTCGTCTGCCTTGTGGTTCCACTCGAAAAAGGTGGTCTTCTTCATCAGTTGATACAAAGGCAGAGCTTTCTCGCCCAGCTGACTGATGAATCGGCTGATTGATGCCAAGCAGCCGGTGAACTTCTGCACATCCAACAGTCGGCTGGGTACCTCCATTCTCTCAATGGCCTTGATCTTCATGGGGTTGCACTCTATGCCGCGTTCGGAAACCAAAAAGCCGAGGAGTTGGCCGGCCAGGACTCCGAACACGCACTTCTCAGGGTTGAGCTTGATCTGGAATCGGCGCAGATTGTCAAAGGTCTCTTTGAGGTCTTCCAGTAGCGTCCCACGCTTTTCCGTCTTCACCACCACATCATCCACGTAAGCGTGGGCGTTTCTGCCGAGTTGCTTGAGGAGGCACTTCTGCATGCAATGCTGAAAGGTGGCGCCGGCATTCCTCAAGCCGAACGTCATTGTCAGGTAGCAGAAGGCTCCAAACGGCGTGATGAATGCGGTCTTTAGTCTATCTGCTGGACTCAGCTTGATCTGGTGATATCCTGAGTATGCATCTAGGAAACTCAACAGCTCGCATCCGGCTGTGGAGTCTATCACCTGATCGATCCTTGGCAGAGCAAATGGATCCTTCGGGAAGGCTTTATTGAGGCTGGTGTAGTCTATGCACATCCGCCACTGCTTATTCTTCTTCAATACCAGCACAGGGTTGGCTAACCACTCCGGAAAAAACACCTCCATGATGAATCCGGCTGCCAGGAGCCGGGCTATCTCTTCTCCCACAACTCTTCTCTTCTCTTCTGACAGGCGGCGCAAGGGCTGTCTGACGGGCTTTGCATCCGACCTGACGTGTAGCTTGTGCTCGGCGAATTCCGTCGGTACACCCGGCATGTCCTTGGGGGACCATGCGAAGATGTCCCGATTCTCACGGAGGAAATCGACGAGCTCGCCTTCCTATTTGCTGTCGAGGCCTGTGCCTATGACAGCGTATTTCTCTGGGTGCTCCGGGTCCAAGGGTATCTTCTTGGTTTCTTTAGCTGGCTTGAATGATCCTTCTGCCTCCGACTCCTTGGGGTCGGGCGACATCTCTGGCTGCTTCCCAGCCATCGCCATGACGCGGTCAAGGAGCCGCTTCTCGGCTGCGATCACCAAAGACTCGGCCAGCCGACTGCTCTCGGCCGCGCAAGCGGACGACTTCTTGTAATCGCCAGCAACAGTCAGGATCCCCTTGGAACTCGGCATCTTCATCTTGAGGTAGGCGTAATGGGGAACCGCCATGAATTTGGCCAAGGCAGGCCGGCCAAGCAGGGTGTGGTACGGGCTCTCCAAGTCTACCACCTCGAACCAGACAGGCTCTCGGCGGAAGTGATCTTTGTCTCCGAAGAGGACGTCTATCAGAATCTTGCCGATCGGTGAGCAGGAGAGGCCGGGCACAATTCCATGGAATACGGTGCGGCTGCTCTGTAACTGCCTTCGCCTGATTGCAAGCTTCTCCATTGTGTCCTTGTACAGGATGTTTATGTTGCTGCCTCCATCAATCAGGACCCGTGAGAAATGGGCGGCCCGCTTATCAGTGGCCAAGGTCGCGCCTAGGACCAGAGCGTAGGAGCCCGGACTCGGCATCACATCTGGATGATCCGCTCGACTCCAGCTGATAGGCTTCTCGGACCAGTGCATGAACTCTGGGGCGTCAGTTGCTACCGCGTTGACTTTTTGCTGTTGTCGGCGCCTGCTGCGCCGGTCATCTGCCATGCTAGTGAACACTACGTAGGCTCCGTGCTCTTCCGGGAACTCGTCTTGGACCGCGCCGACTGGCCGAGCCGCCGGCTGCGGGGGCGGCGGCGGAGGTGGTGGCCCCGCAGGCGGCGGAGGGGCGAGGCCGTCTCCCTTGGCGATGCTGGCGAGCCAATGGTACTTCCTGGTGGTGTGGTTCGACGGCTTCGCGCCGCTGTGGAACTTGCAAGGTCCATCCAAAGTCTGCTCATAGGAGAAAGCCGGCAACCAATTGGACTTGCCGCCTTTCTGCCGCTTGGCCTGAGGCTGCCCCTCCGGCTGCTGATCTTCTACTGCTGCGACCTGCCGACTATTGGAAGTCGGCTGAGGGGCCTTGCGCTTATTGTCGTTCTGCTGCTGTGGCCGGCTGGCGTCTCCAGCCGGGGTTCTAGGGGCCTGGGGAATCACTTTGCCAGCCGCGTTGACTTGAATCTCCGTCTTCATAGAAGAGTCGGCCGTGGCGTACTTGTCTGCTATGACTAGCAGTTCGTCGAGGGTTTCGGGCTCGTCACAGAGGAGCTTGTGCTTGAGGAGGGTGCCCTCTCGGCACCCGGCCGTGAAGTACTCGATGGCCTGCACCTCGTGCATGCCCTCGCAGGAGTTTCGAAGTTCTCCCCAGCGCGTGAGGTAATCGCGTGTTGATTCTTCAGGGCCTTGCACGCACAAGGAGAGCTGGCGCGGCTTGGGAGGTCGCTTGTACGTGCTGGTGAAGTTGCGAATGAAGGCTTCAGTAAAGTCGACCCAGCTATTGATGCTGCGGGGCTTCAGGCTGTTCAGCCATGTCCGGGCCGTGCCCTGGAGCATGAGGGGAACATACTTCACGGCGACTCGCTTGTTGCCGTTGGCTATGTTGACGGCTGTGGAGTAGTCCGTCAGCCAATCCTCCGGCTTCACGGAGCCGGTGTACTTGGGCGTGTCTCGGGGGAGCGTGAACCCTATGGGGAAGGGCTCGTCTCTGATGCGGGGCCCGAAGCAAGGCGGACCCAGCTCATCTTCTTCTTCTAACGCCAGGGATCTGTGGAGTCGGTCGATCCGGTGGCGGGCGTCATTCTCTCTGACTCCCTCTCGGCGGCCGAGGCGACCTCCGAGAGTCGGATGCTCAACAGGCGGCGGAGAAACTCGCCGCTCTCTTCGGGGTGGGGGAGGCAGATAATCATCTCGCCGTTCCACTGCTCTGGGGTGGCCGTCTTGGTCGCGCTCGATGGTGATGCGAGTCCGGCTGTGACTAGCAGCCGGCTCCTTCTCTTTCCTCCCGCGGACTCCGCCAGTCGGCGTCCGGGAGGTCGCGCCTTGATCTCGGCGAGGGGGTAAGTTGTCGTTCGGCTGCCGCAGTGCGTCTGCGCGGCCGCCTGCCGCGTTTTTTGCCGCAACCGCATCGAGGAGCTACTGGACTCGCTCCGTTATTACACGGCGCTCTTCGCCTTCGAGGTTCTTCAGTTCTTCGGTCGCCGCTTGGGCGGCGCGGATGTTCTCCGCAGGTGTGGCGTACACGGGGCGTTTCGCCCCGAGCAAGTCGGCGATGGCCGCGCCGCGCTCTCGGACCGCACCTAGACGGCTCGGCCCAGTCGGAGCCGGCGAGCCGCCTACAGCACGATCCATCTCGCGCTGGTATGCTTCTGACAAGCGTCTCATGCTTGCCAACTTCTTGGCGCCTCCGATGATCTGAAGGCGGCGTTCTTCCAGCATCTCCGCGTCCGCGTCCTCTGGGATGGGCGCGGCCAGGTCTTGCAGGGCCACTGGCAGAGGGTCCTGGGCGTTTTCGCCGGAGTGCTCGCCGTGGCTAATGACGAGCACCTCCGTGACGGCGCTTCCGCCACTCTCCTCGTACGGAAGCGGCTCGTCGTAGACCACCACGTTGGTGGGGAAGATATCGAGCGATACGGCGTCGGAGTCGACCAGCATCGGGTCGGAGGAGCCTACGGACTCCAAATCTACGGCAGGCTCGCCGGTGACGTGGAATTGGTCGAGGAGGCCCGCGAGGAGGCTCTCGGGGCCACCCGCCCCCGCACTCGGTGTGGGCTCGTCGGAGAGGCACGCCTCGCCAATGAGTTCGGCGAGGCCGCTCGCAGCGCAGGCGGCTTCAGCGCCGCGCAGCGTGTCGATGCAGACTCCATCTGGCGAGCCGGGCTGGCTGCGCTCGCCAGGGAGGAAGAGGGTTCCCGTCCAGAACAGATCTCCGGACGACGGTGCACCTCGCCCCACGGTGGGCGCCAAATGTCGAGGGTTGGATGCGACATATGCCAACGGGTGGCTTATCATGGTGGGGGCGAGTAGAACGTCGCCGATGCCTGGAAACGGGATGAGGCACAGACATGCACGCCGACGAATCTTACCCAGCTTCGGGGCTCTCCGGGGAGATAACACCCCTACTGCTGCTCTGCGGGGTCTCCGCATGATCACTATGGGATGATAGTACAAAGGTGCTCCTTGAGCTGTTTCGGGTGGCAGGAGAGAGCAAGGCTGGCTCCTCCCTTTGCTTGCTATGTGTCTAAAAACCTATCCAGGGCCGAACCCTTTGCATGGGTGCCCCGGGAGGTTTATATAGGCCTACCCCCCGGGGGTACAATGGTAAACTAACTGGGTGTGGCCCCCAGCTGTCTGTCTCTCATGCTGCCGCCCCCCTGCCGGCTTCTGGGGCCCGCCGACTGGCGGGCCCCGCGGACAGGCCGGGCACTGTGCAACACTCCTGATGATGTAGGCTTGGTCATGGGGTCGTGGGAACAGTGCCGCTGTCTGTCGGGCGGTCACTGTCGTCACTCCCCGTCCAATCTGGTTTATGGCTCGTGGGGCCCTGACTGAGAGGTGGCCGACTCTGGGAAGGCCGACTCCCGCAGGGCCGTCTTCGGACTCTCCGGCGAGGGGCCCGGCGGTCTTCAGGCCGTACAGGCTGCCGTCGTGGGCACAGTGCCTTGCGCACTGTGGCTGATGTCAGGGGAGGCATGGCAACAGTGCCGCGCCTTACCGGAGAGCTCCTGGTGGTACGGCTCACTGTAGCCATGCCTACCTCCCGTAGGTTTGAGGGGACGGCCACGTCGGGACCGTACCCTGCGTCGGTCTTCGTGAAAAGGTCGCGGGCCGACTCTCATTGTCGGCCCCTTGAAAGGTCGCAAGCCCGGAGTCGGCTTGCTTCAGAGTCGCCAGCTGGGACTCGGCCTTCTTTGGAGGTCGCCGACTGGGACTCGGCCTTCTTTGGAGGTCGCCGGCAGGGACTCGGCCTTCTTCGAAGGTCGCCGTCCGGGACTCGGCTGAGGGGCACGGCCTGCCCTGACGTCTTGAAAGATCTTGGGACCCGGGTCAGCCTACCCGTGGCCCATTACTCCGACATGATGAATGATGACTTTTGGGAAAGTCAGGACCCCAATACTCCACTCTTCACCCCACTTCAACTAATACCTCAGTCCCCTGCACCAACAGTTCAAATGGGCTCTGAAGAAACTCATCCCACCTCGTCTATGCATGAAGACATTCCAGCCGCTAGTGCTGAAGAAGCTGCTGTTGTCGACCCTTTGAACATGCAGACTGCCACTAAAGAGGAACCAGAAATTCCTCAGCCTGAAGAACCCGAGATTGCGATTCCAGAGGTTGTGATGCAACTCACTAACACTCCCGTGCCCAAACCAACAGATCCATTCTCAAAGAAGCAAAAGTTCAAGGCTGAAGATTTTTTTAGCGAGCATGTATTCTTCACAGATTACAACCCCTATGACTCTGCTCGCATAAGGAAGAGGCGTTTCTGGACTGCTAGTCAAGCCAATTTCTATTCCTCAGTACTGTTCAACAAAGACAAAGTCTTCGATCATGAACATATTCCTCATGTAGACATGGAGTCTCTACCGTGCTTCGAGCCAGTCCTCAGTGTTCTTCACAATGCTGGATTGCTAAATTTCTGCACTGACATCTGTGACTGGAATGAAGAACTCATTCTTCAATTCTATGCAACGCTGCACATCACGGGAAACACTGAAGATGTGAATTCATGGGTGCTGGACCGGATGTCTGAAAATACTCACTACAAGGCACTAGCAACTGAATTGCTTCGTGCCCTCCCACTCAGTCCTCCCCTTGACGGTGCTCGTTGCATCTACAGTGAACCTGAACTTTCAAATCATTTCATGCAAGTGCTGATGAAGCCTTTGAAGCCATGGCAGGCTACTCGAACCAAATTCCTTGTCAAGGAATTACTATATGTGCCTTGGACTGTCTATCGCATTCTGACGAAGATAATGAGTCCTATCAAAGGCCACGACTCAAATGATGAAGAGGTCATTGGCATCATGAAGAATATGCTTTTCAATATCATTCATGGCGTTCCCGCCAACTTCCATGATTTCTTCATGAGGACTCTGGCGAATATTGCATGTCACTATTTGAACTGAAGCCTTATGCACCTTGGATTATGAGATTCATCAGGACAAGGGCTTCACTAAATTACAAAGCTGACACTTTGAACCATGGCAACTACTTGCCTTCGATTGAAGTCCTCAAACAAACATATTCCTCAGCTGATGACAAAGGCAAGGCAACTGCTATGATAGATGAAGGCATTCGTCCATTGGATGGTCAATTTCGCAAGGCTGCATCCTACTCCACCAATGATGACTCTGCCACACATGACTCTGCCGCCAAGCAAAATCCTCAAGCCACAGCAACCAGGGTGATGACTGATCGTGAGTTACTCCTCAGTCTTAATCAGAAGGTTGATCGCAATCACAAATGGGTCAAGCGTCAGTTTGGTTCAATTCTTCACAACATGACATCAACACACAATGCAGTGAAGAAAAACCAATACTACCTCCATGAAACCTTCAACCGTACCTGGGCTGTTCTATCACATGTCTACAGTGCTGCAGATCTGAAGAATATGGGTCTCAAGGAAGAATTTGACTGGTCTGCACCTCCACCGAAGAAATTCAAGAAGGTCAAGGTTCCTTCCTTGGTGGCCAGCTCCTATTCTTCATCGCGCGACACTGATGAAAATGAAGATTTGGACGACACTGCGGCAGGCCCTACTATGACTACCGACCCCGACAACGCTGGCGCTCCTCCATCAACTTGATATTCTTCAAGGGCGTTAGTCCTCAGTTTCGATCCTTTTGGTCATTCGATGACAAAGGGGGAGAAATTTGAGTTAGTCTTCAAGCGGGTCTATTATATGGGCGTTTTTTTGCTAAGTTACAACTCTCGTTCTTCTGAAACTTTATTGGATCGAGTTGTAATCTTAAACCCGATGGTGCCCTGATACTTTTGATGCACTGTGCTTTGATACTCTTGATACGTTATTCTGCATGCTTGTTCCTCATTAACATTATTGCACGCATGCTGAATTTCATTAGGCACCAATTTCATCATGCATTTCAAATTCTTCATATTATATGTCAAATGCGTGTATGAATTACAAGATATAGGGGGAGATCTCCATGATTCAACTCTTCAAGTGTGCATTGCCTCAAAAGCAAATTCCTCACTATGCACATCTTCAGGGGGAGTTCTTCTATATCTTGCAATCAAATTCCTCAATATCAGTACTCACACTTCATATGTTATATCCCCGTTGAAAACTTAACCTATATTGTCATCAATCACCAAAAAGGGGGAGATTGTAAGTGCATCTAGTGCCCCTTAGTGATTTTGGTGTATTGAAGACTTATAGGTTAAGGGACTAATGTGTTTGTGAGTGTACACATGTCTATAAGTCTATGAGGAGTTTGATATTTACAGGGAAAGTCGACCCCTAAAAATGAATATCTTCGACTGAAGATTTTGGTATTCCTGAAGACTTTCATGAAGACTTTGAAAGTGAAGAAAATGGTGTATCCGTGAAGACTTGATATTCATGTGAGGAATATGAAGCTTGAAGACTTTCGTTTTCATAGTTTTGTTTTTCTCTTTCTTGAGTCATAGGAAACACCGTACTGTTAAAGGGGGTCGAGGAAATACTAAGGAAAAATTTCCAAGTGACGCTCAACTCAAAATCCTACACCTACCAAACCCTTCGAGTGAAGCCTTTGGAAATCTCATACAGTTCAGTCAATTTCTTCAGTGACAGAGACGAAGTTCTTCTGGTCGCTGAGGAATTTGTTCTGACTGAGGAGTTAGAAATTCTCCAGTGCGGATTGCCTACACAGTGAGGAACATTATAGCCCTGAGGAATTTGAGAGTCAAATTTCCGACCGTTGCTGTGCTGCGCGCCAGCTGTCCCAAAATATCTTATCCACCTAACGGTCATATCAGACAAGGGCATTATGTCTTATCATGTCGGGCTGCTCCCTAGGCTATAAATAGCCGCCCCCTACAACCACTAGCTGGTTGGCTGCTCCGAGAGAAACTGACACTTGTCATTTGAGAGCAACCCATCCTCCGAGGACTTTGAGCGAAGATCATCGAGTGAGGAAAAACCCCAAACCCAAACACCTACAAACCCAAAGTGATTGAGCATCACTGAAGAGATTGATCCCGCGTGGATCCGACGCTTGTTACCTTTGAAGACTGTGCTTCTTCCAGACAGTTAGGCATCATGGTCTAGAGCATCCAAGAGGAATTGTGGATCGCCGAGTGACCGAGCCTGTGAAGGTTTGGAAGTCGCCTGAAGACTTACCATGAGTGATTGGACGAGGTCTGTGTGACCTTAGTTCAAGGAGAATACGGTGAGGACTAGGTGTCCTGAGCTGCGTGCTCATCGACTGTGTGTCCGGGACTGTGTGTCCTCGAGTTTAAATACTTAGCCGCTCCAACCAGACGTACAACTGAGACAGCAGTTGGAACTGGTCTACCAAATCATTGTCTTCACCAACCTTACTGGTTCTATTTCCTCAACTCTTTCATTTCCTCATTACTATGTTGAGTGATTGTTCATATCTGTGTTTGAAGACTTTGACTGAAGACTTTCTCAATTTCCTCAGTTCAATTTCTTCAGTCTGTTTGTCTTCATCTTGTGTTATCCTGTGTTTACGCTTCCTGTACTCTGTGCTTGTCTTCATTTCATCATGATGACTATGTCTGTATCCTGTTATGCTTACTTCTGAGTATTTATTCCGCTGCTAGTAGTTCTTCGCTAAGGAATTTCCTCACCGGCAAATTCCTCAGTGAAGAATTCATAAAAATCGCCTATTCACCCCCCTCTAGTCGATATAACGCACTTTCATTTGCTCCTGAGGACATGGGTGAAGTCTTGCTATTAGTAGTCATGTGAATTTGGTATTCGTTCGATATTTTGATGAGATGTATGTTGTCTTTCCTCTAGTGGTGTTATGTGAACGTCGACTACATGACACTTCACCATTAATTGGGCCTAGATGAAGGCATTGGGAAGTAATAAGTAGATGATGGGTTGCTAGAGTGACCTAAGCTTAAACCCTAGTTTATGTGTTGCTTCGTTAGGGGCTGATTTGGATCCATATGTTTAATGCTGTGGTTAGGTTTACCTTAATACTTCTTTTGTAGTAGCAGATGCTTGCAATAGGGGTTAATCATAAGTGGGATGCTTGTCCAAGTAAGGGCAGTACCCAAGCACCGGTCCACCCACATATCAAATTATCAAAGTACCGAACGCGAATCATATGAGCGTGATGAAAACTAGCTTGACGATAATTCCCATGTGTTATCGGGAGCTCTTTTCTCATTATAAGAAATTGTCCAGGCTTATCCTTTGCTACAAAAAGGATTGGGCCACCTTGCTACACTTTATTTACTTGTTACTCGTTACAATTTATCTTATCACAAAACTATCTGTTACCTACAATTTCAGTGCTTGCAGAGAAAACCTTACTGAAAACCGCTTATCATTTCCTTCTGCTCCTCGTTGGGTTCGACACTCTTACTTATCGAAAGGACTACGATAGATCCCCTACACTTGTGGGTCATCAACCATCCTCCCGAGTACTCTTTCTCGACGCCCCCAAGGCCGATGTCGCTGTGGTCGCCTCCCTCACCTCTCTAGCTCCCCTTACCACCTAAGCGGACAATGACGAGGAAAGGGAATTGAGACAAAATCTATTCAACCTATTGTAAACCCACTATATAATTGTCAAAAGAAATTGCAACTTATAATTATCAAAAGAAATTTTCACATACATAAACTAATTAGACCATCAGACACTCATTTTTTAGTGAACAATACACTCATTAAGCGATTAACAGTTTCCCATTATATCTATGATATAACAGAATAAACAAAGCAAAGAAAAGTTATATATTTTTACTGAAAATGATGGTCTAAATGTAAATCAAATGGAGCTAAATTTTGAACCTGCTTCTTGCGGCTACCTCATCTAACAGTGGAATATGAGTAGCACTGATTTGTATGCACAACCTTATTGAAGTAGCTAAAGGGACATGTCCCCCTCATCCCATCTCCCTCCTGTCATCAGCTATCAATAATCATTACCTAGTTATCTATTTATAGAACAGGGTAAATACAGAGAGAAGAGATGGATTAATTCCTTATGTGTGATATGTATGTTCTTAGCGTTACTAAAAAAATAGGATACCTGGCCGATGAGATGTATGCTCTAAGAATTACTCAAAATCAAGTTCACATGCAAATGCCCCAACATCTGAGTTAGAACTTTAAATCCCTAATTATCCCCTACTCAAAAAGAATTTCAATTACTTGCAAAACCTACCATTACCAAGACATCAACACTTGCAGCAATAGAGCATTGCAAGAGCATGGTGCCCCCATGTGAGGTTTTGGTAATTCATGACATTCTCTATGGACTAATGGTTGCCTTGAGTTATATTTGTAGGATTTGTCCATATACACTTCTTGAAGTCCATGTGTTGGTTTCAACAAGTTTATTGGTGACCAAGGTGCTATGCAAGGAATTATCCAAGGATTGGTCATAGAGAAGACATGTTACAAGGTTGATCATGACTAAGTCAAAGAATGAACCAAGTTGATCAACACGCAAAGCATACAAGATTACTGAGGGGGATCAAGTGATCCTGGTATCCTAAGCATTGTCCATTACGCTTTGTGAATTAACCCATGGTCTACGTGAGAGTTATATGTGAAGGAAATATGCCCTAGAGGCAATAATAAAGTTATTATTTATTTCCTTATTTCATGATAAATGTTTATTATTCATGCTAGAATTGTATTAACCAGAAACGTAATACATGTATGAATACATAGACAAACATAGTGTCACTAGTATGCCTCTACTTGACTAGCTCGTTGAATCAAAGATGGTTAAGTTTCCTAGCCATAGACATGAGTTGTCATTTGATTAACGGGATCACATCATTAGGAGAATGATGTGATTGACTTGATCCATTTCGTTAGCTTAGCAATTGATCGTTTAGTATGTTGCTATTGCTTTATTCATGACTTATACATGTTCCTATGACTATGGGATTATGTAACTCCCGCTTACCGGAGCAACACTTTGTGTGCTACCAAACATCACAACGTAACTGGGTGATTATAAAGGTGCTCTACAGGTGTCTCCGAAGGTACTTGTTGAGTTGACGTATTTCGAGATTAGGATTTGTCACTCCGATTGTTGGAGAGGTATCTCTGGGCCCTCTCAGTAATACACATCACTATAAGCCTTGCAAGCAATGTAGCTAATGAGTTAGTTACGGGATGATGCATTACATAACGAGTAAAGAGACTTGCTGGTAATGAAATTGAACTAGGTATTGAGATACCGACGATCGAATCTCGGGCAAGTAACATACCGATGGCAAAGGGAACAACATATGTTGTTATGCAGTTTGACCGATAAAGATCTTCGTAGAATATGTGGGAGCCAATATGAGCATCCAGGTTCCGCTATTGGTTATTGACCGGAGACGTGTCTCGGTCATGTCTACATAGTTCTCGAACCCGTAGGGTCCGCACGCTTAAAGTTTGATGATGGTTATATTACGAGTTTATGTGTTTTGATGTACCGAAGGTAGTTCGGAGTCCCGGATATGATAACGGACATGACGAGGAGTCTCGAAATGGTCGAGACATAAAGATCAATATATTGGACGACTATATTTGGACACCGGAATAGTTCCGGATGAGATCGGGACAATACCGGAGCACCGGGAGGTTATCGGAACCCCCCGGGAGGTATATGGCCTTAATGGGCTTTAGTGGAAAGGAGGGAAAAGGAGCAAGGGAGGGGGCGCCCCCCATGCCCAATCTGAATTGGGAAGGGGGCCGCCCCCCTTTCCTTCCTCCCTCCTTCCTCTTCCTTCCCTTTCCCTCTCCAAATAGGAAAGAGTAGGACTCCCCCCCTTGGGCGCGCCTCCTCCTCCTGGCCGGCCCTCTCCTCCCCTCGTTTATATACAGAGGAGGGGGGCACCCCATAGACACAACAATTGTTCCCTTGGATATCTTAGCCGTGTGCGGTGCCTCCGTCCACCATAATCCACCTCGATAACATCGCAGTGGTGCTTAGGCGAAGCCCTGTGTAGGTAGAACATCATCATCGTCACCACGCCGTCGTGCTAACGGAACTCTCCCTCAAAGCTCGGCTGGATCGGAGTTCGAGGGATGTCATCGAGTTGAACATGTGCTGAACTTGGAGGTGCCGTGCGTTCGCTACTTGATCGGCCGGATCGTGAAGACGTACGACTACATCAACCGCGTTGTGCTAATGCTTCCGCTTTCAGTCTATGAGGGTATGTGGACACACTCTCCCCTCCCGTTGCTATGCATCACCATGATCTTGCGTAGATGTTATATGCACGGGTAGAACACAAGTGAGTTGTGGGCGATACAAGTCATACTGCTTGCCAGCATGTCATACTTTAGTTTGGCGGTATTGTTGGATGAAGCGGCACAGACCGACATTACGCGTACGCTTACGCGAGACTGGTTTGACCACCGTGCTTTGCACACAGGTGACTAGCGGGTGTCAGTTTCTCCAACTTTAGTTGAACTGAGTGTGGCTACGCCCGGTCCTTGAGAAGGTTAAAACAGCACTAACTTGATGAACTATCATTGTGGTTTTGATGCATAGGTAAGAACGGTTCTTGCTCAGCCCATAGCAGCCACGTAAAACTTGCAACAAAAAAGTAGAGGACATCTAACTTGTTTTTGCAGGGCATGTTGTGATGTGATATGGTGAAGGCATGATGCTATATTTTATTGTATGAGATGGTCATGTTTTGTAACCAAGTTATCGGCAACTGGCAGGAGCCATATGGTTGTCCCTTTATTGTATGCAATGCAATCGCCCTGTAATTGCTTTACTTTATCACTAAGCAGTAGCGATAGTCATAGAAGCAATAGTTGGCAAGACGACAACGATGCTACGATGGAGATCAAGGTGTCGCGCCGGTGACGATGGTGATCATGACGGTGCTTCGGAGATGGAGTTCACAAGCACATGATGATGATGGCCATGTCATATCACTTATATTGATTGCATGTGATGTTTATCTTTTATGCATCTTATCTTGCTTTGATTGACGATAGCATTATAAGATGATCTCTCACTAAATTTCAAGATAAAAGTGTTCTCCCTGAGTATGCACCGTTGCCAAAGTTCTTCTTGCCTAGACACCATGTGATGATCGGGTGTGATAAGCTCTACGTCCATCTAGAACGGGTGCAAGCCAGTTTTGCACATGCAGAATACTCAGGTTAAACTTGACGAGCCTAGCATATGCAGATATGGCCTCGGAACACTGAGACCGAAAGGTCGAGCGTGAATCATATAGTAGATATGATCAACATAGTGATGTTCACCATTGAAAACTACTCCATTTCACGTGATGATCGGTTATGGTTTAGTTGATTTGGATCACATGATCACTTAGATGATTAGTGGGATGTCTATCTAAGTGGGAGTTCTTAAGTAATATGATTAAGTGAACTTTATCATGAACTTAGTCGTGATAGTATTTTGCAAATAATGTTGTAGATCAATAGCTTGCATTGTTGCTTCCCTATGTTTTATATGTGTTCCTAGAGAAAACTAAGTTGAAAAATGATAGTAGCAATGATGCAGACTGGGTCCATGATTTGAGGTTTATCCTAATTGCTGCTCAGAAGAATTATGTCCTTGATGCACCACTAGGTGATAGACCTATTGCAGGAGTAGATGCAGACGTTATGAACGTTTGGCTAGCTCAATATGATGACTACTTGATAGTTTAGTGCACCATGCTTAACGGCTTAGAATCGGGACTTCAAAGACGTTTTGAACGTCATGGACCATATGAGATGTTCCAAGAGTTGAAGTTAATATTTCAAGCAAATACCCGAGTTGAGAGATATGAAGTCTCCAACAAGTTCTATAGCTAAAAGATGGAGGAGAATTGCTCAACTAGTGAGCATGTGCTCAGATTGTCTGGGTACTACAATCGCTTGAATCAAGTGGGAGTTAATCTTCCAGATAAGATAGTGATTGACAGAGTTCTCTAGTCACCATCACCAAGTTACTAGAACTTCATGATGAACTATATTATGCAAGGGATGACAAAAACGATTCCCAAGCTCTTCGTGATGTTGAAATCGACGAAGGTAGAAATCAAGAAAGAGCATCAAGTGCTGATGATTGACAAGACCACTAGTTTCAAGAAAAGGGCAAAGGGACATAAAGGGAAACTTCAAGTAGAATGGCAAGCAAGTTGTCACTCCCATGAAGAAGCCCAAAGCTGGACCAAAGCCTGAAACTGAGTGCTTCTACTACAAAGGAAATGGTCACTGGAAGCGGAAATGCCCTGAATATTTGGTGGATAAGAAGGATGGCAAAGTGAACAAGGGTATATTTGATATACAGGTTATTGATGTGTACCTTACTAGTGTTTATAGTAGCCCCTGGGTATTTGATACTTGTTCGGTTGCTAAAAAATTAGTAACTCGAAACAGGAGTTGCAGAATAAACAAAGACTAGTTGAGGGTGAAGTGACAATGTGTGTTGGAAGTGGTTCCAAGATTGATATGATCATCATCGCACACTCCCTATACTTTTGGGATTAGAGCTAAACCTAAATAAATGTTATTTAGCGTTTGCGTTGAGCATGAATATGACTTGATCATGTTTATTGCAATACGGTTATTCATTTAAAGTCAGAGAATAATTGTTTGTTCTGTTTACATGAATAAAACCTTCAATGGTCATACACCAATGAAAATAGTTTGTTGGATCTCGATCGTAGTGATACAAATATTCATATATTGATGCCAAAAGATGCAAAGTTAATAATGATAGTGCAACTTATTTGTGGCACTGCCGTTTGGGTCATATCGGTGTAAAGCGCATGAAGAAACTCCATAAAAATGGATTTTCGGAATCACTTGGTTATGAATCATTTGATGCTTGTGAACCGTGCCTTTTGGGCAAGATGACTAAAACTCCGTTCTCCGGAACAATGGAACGAGCTACTGACTTGTTCGAAATAATACATACTGATGTATGCGGTCCAATGAGTGTTGATGCTCGTGGCGGGTATCGTTACTTTCTGACCTTCATAGATGATTTGAGCAGATATGAGTATATCTACTTGATGAAACATAAGTCTGAAACATTTGAAAAAGTTCAAATAATTTCAAAGTGAAGTGGAAAATCATCATAACAAGAAAATAAAGTTTTCGGCGATTTGATCGCGGAGACGAATATTTGAGTTACGAGTTTGGTCTTCAATTAAAACAATGTGGAATAGTTTCACAAACTCATGCCACCTGGAACACCACAGCTTAATGGTGTGTCCGAACGTCATAACCGTACTTTATTGGATATAGTGTAATCTATGATGTCTCTTACCGATTTACTACTATCATTTTTAGGGTGATGCATTAGAGACAGCTGCATTCACTTTAAATAGGGCACCATCAAAATCCGTTGAGAGGACGCCTTATTAACTGTGGTTTGGCAAGAAACCAAAGTTGTCGTTTCTTAAAGTTTGGGGTTGCGATGCTTATGTGAAAAAGTTTCAACCTGATAAGCTCGAACCCAAATCGGAGCGTCTTCATAGAGTACCCAAAGGAAACTGTTGGGTACACCTTCTATCACAGATCCGAAAGGCAAGATATTCGTTGCTAAAAATGGATCCTTTCTAGAGAAGGAGTTTCTCTCGAAAGAAGTGAGTGGGAGGAAAGTAGAACTTGATGAGGTAATTGTACCTTATCCCGAATTGGAAAGTAGTTCCTCACAGAAATCAGTTCCAGTGATTCCTACACCAATTAGTGAGGAAGTTAATGATGATGATCATGAAGCTTCAGATCAAGTTATTACCAAACCTCGTAGGTCAACCAGAGTAAGATCCGCACTAGAGTGGTACGGTAATCCTGTTCTGGAGGTCATGTTACTTGACCATGACGAACCTACGGACTATGAGGAAGCGATGATAAGCCCAGATTCCGCGAAATGGCTTAAGGCCATGAAATATGAGATGGGATCCATGTATGAGAACAAAGTGTGGACTTTGATTGACTTGCCCGATGATCGGCAAGCCATAGAAAATAAATGGATCTTCAAGAGGAAGACGGAAGCTGATAGTAGTGTTACTATCTACAAAGCTCGAATTGTCGCAAAAGGTTTTCGACAAGTTCAAGGTGTTGACTACGATGACTTTTTTTATCACTCGTAGCGACGCTTAAAAGTCTGTCCGAATCATGTTAGCAATTGCCACATTTTATGAAATCTAGCAAATGGATGTCAAAACTATATTCCTTAATGGCTTTCTTAAGAAGAGTTGTATATGATGCAACCAGAAGGTTTTGTCAATCCAAAAGGTGCTAACAAAGTGTGCAAGCTCCAGTGATCCATCTATGGACTGGTGCAAGCATCTTGGAGTTGGAATATATGCTTTGATGAGTTGATCAAAGCATATGGTTTTATACAGACTTTTGGAGAAGCCTGTATTTACAAGAAAGTGAGTGGGAGCCCTGTAGTATTTCTAATACTATATGTAGATGACATATTGTTGATTGGAAATGATATAGAATTTCTGGATAGCATAAAAGGATACTTGAATAAGAGTTTTTCAAAAAAAAAGACCTCGGTGAAGCTGCTTACACATTGAGCATCAAGATCTATAGAGATATATCAAGACACTTAATAAGATTTTCAATGTGTACATACCTTGATAAGATTTTGATGTAGTTCAAAATGGAACAGTTAAAGAAGGAGTTCTTGCCTGTGTTGCAAGGTGTGAAGTTGAGTAAGACTGAAATCCGAACCACGACAGAAAATAGAAAGAGAATGGAAGTCATTCCCTATGCCTCATCCATAGGTTCTATAAAGTATGCCATGCTATGGACCAAACCTATTGTATACCCTACCCTGGTTTGGCAAGGGAGTACAATAGTGATCTAGGAGTAGATCACTGGACCTTGGTCAAAATTATCCTTAGTGGAATAAGGATATGTTTCTCGATTATGGAGGTGATAAAAGAGCTCGTCATAAAGAGTTACATCGATGCAAGCTTTTACACTGATCCAGATGACTCTAAGTCTCACTCTGGATACATATTAAAGTGGGAGCAATTAGCTAGAGTAGCTTCGTGCAGAGCATTGTAGACACAGAATATTTTGCATAATACATACGGCTCTGAATGTGACAGACCCGTTGACTAAACTTCTCTCACGAGCAAAACATGATCACACCTTAGTACTCTTTGGGTGTTAATCACATATTGATGTGAACTAGATTATTAACTCTAGTAAACCTTTCGGGTGTTGGTCACATGACGATGTGAACTATGGGTGTTAATCACATACAGATGTGAATAATGGTGTTAAATCACATGGCGATGTGAACTAGATTATTGACTCTAGTGCACGTGGGAGACTGAAGGAAATATGTCCTAGAGGCTATAATAAAGTTATTATTTATTTCCTTATTTCATGATAAATGTTTATTATTCATGCTAGAATTGTATTAACCGGAAACATAATACATGTGTGAATACATAGACAAACATAGTGTCACTAGTATGCCTCTACTTGACTAGCTCGTTGAATCAAAGATGGTTAAGTTTCCTAGCCATAGACATGAGTTGTCATTTGATTAACGGGATCACATCATTAGGAGAATGATGTGATTGACCTGACCCATTACGTTAGCTTAGCACTTGATCATTTAGTATGTTGCTATTGCTTTCTTCATGACTTATACATGTTCCTATGACTATGAGATTATGTAACTCCCACTTACCGGAGGAACACTTTGTGTGCTACCAAACGTCACAACGTAACTGGGTGATTATAAAGGTGCTCTATAGGTGTCTCCGAATGTACTTGTTGAGTTGACGTATTTCGAGATTAGGATTTGTCACTCCGATTGTCGGAGAGGTATCTCTGGGCCCTCTCGGTAATGCACATCACTATAAGCCCTGCAAGCAATGTAGCTAATGAGTTAGTTACGGGGTGATGCATTACATAACGAGTAAAGAGACTTGCCGGTAACGAGATTGAACTAGGTATTGGGATACCGACGATCGAATCTCGGGCAACTAACATACCGATGACAAAGGGAACAACGTATGTTGTTATGCGGTTTGATCGATAAAGATCTTCGTAGAATATGTGGGAGCCAATATGATCATCCAGGTTCCTCTATTGGTTATTGACCGGAGACGTGTCTCGGTCATGTCTACATAGTTCTCGAACCCGTAGGGTCCGCATGCTTAAAGTTTGATGACGGTTATATTATGAGTTTATGTGTTTTGATGTACCGAAGGTAGTTTGGAGTCCTGGATGTGAACACGGACATGACGAGGAGTCTCAAAATGGTGGAGACATAAAGATCGATATATTGGACGACTATATTTGGACACTGAAATGGTTCCAGATGAGATCGGGACAATACGGGAGCACCGGGAGGTTATCGGAACCCCCCGGGAGGTATATGGGCCTTAATGGGCTTTAGTGGAAAGGAGGGAAAAGGAGCAAGGGAGGGGGCACGCCCCCACCCCCAAGCCCAATCCGAATTGGGAAGCACCCCCTTCCTTCCTCCCTCCTTACTCTTCCTTCCCTTTCCCTCTCCAAATAGGAAAAGGAGGAGTCCTACTCCTGGTGGGAGTAGGACTCCCCCCCTTGGGTGCTACTCCTCCTCCTGGCCGGCCCTCTCCTCCCCTCCTTTATATACGGAGGAGGGGGCACCCCATAGACACAACAATTGATCCCTTGGATCTCTTAGCCGTGTGCGGTGCCCCCCTCCACCATAATCCACCTCGATAATATCGCAGCGGTGCTTAGGCGAAGCCCTGTGTCGATAGAACATCATCATCGTCACCACGCCGTTGTGCTGACGGAACTTTCCCTCAAAGCTCGGCTGGATCGAAGTGCGAGGGACGTCATCGAGTTGAACATGTGCTGAACTCGGAGGTGTCGTGCGTTTGGTACTTGATCGGTCGGATCGTGAAGACGTACGACTATATCAACCGCGTTGTGCTAATGCTTCCGCTTTCGGTCTACGAGGGTACATGGACACACTCTCCCCTCTCATTGCTATGCATCACCATGATCTTGCTTGTGCGTAGGAAATTTTTTCATATTACTACATTCCCCAACACTATGTGGGGTTAGGTATGTTTTCATGGGCTTGCGTCAAGAGGAAGATCGCATACAACCCATGGAGGATGACATCTAGTGGTGGTCATCATCAAGATTGCGGTGTGCAAGTTCAAGTGGTGCATCACAAAGAGATCAAGTGCTTGAAGCTTGCCGTCCATTGTGGTGGCAATGGACTTGTGAAGATATGCCAAAGAGTGGCTCACCCATAGTGGAGTATGGGGGGACAATCAACTAGTCTTCATCAAGACAACGCAATCAAGAGAGGTGGTCCAACTTGAGGAAGTCAAGATCATCATTATCTAGCTCAAGTGGACTATGTGCAAGGCAAAGGTTTTCCCTTGATAGGTTTTCTATTTTAGCGGTCTCGTGGTGGTAGTTGGGAGATCGGGTTATAGGATCGATTGTCATACTATCAAGGGGGGCTCTCAAGTTAGTAGCTTGATCATATCGTTCGTAGAGAGCTCAAACCATTGCATCCTTGCATCATCTTCTTGGTTCTTGTTTGGTGTTTATCTGTGTGAGTTTTAGAGGTTATGGTCATCTTCATGACAAGCTCGAGTGCATCGAAAACGGAGTTCATATATGCATCTTCTATGATGTTTTTGATGTTGGAGTTTTTTCCGGTTCTTCATTCATAGAGGTTTCAAATATCTATATCTTAGGCATAGTCTCGCTGTTGGGTAGTATTTGTCGTCATCGATCCAACAAGCTTGAGTTTGCTCAATTCGGAGCTCATTTGCAGAAGTTGTGCCAGTTCAGGCTTTGTTGTATCCTCTGCTTTCTCTGCTTGTCTCCTGAAGGCCTCAAGCGGCTGTATCGCTTTGGGCAATGGTAGTATCGCTTTTAAGCGGTAGTACCGCCATCCAGTTCAGAGCATACTATCGCTACTTCCGGGGACTCGACTTTTCATGTGGGGTTTGCACGATAGTGGAATGGTAGTACCGCTTATAAGCGATATTACGGCCCGCCCACTACCGCTCCACTTCTACTTCCTTTTGGACCAGTTGCTCTCGCAACGGTGGTAGGGCAGAAGTGGGTGCATGCCACTATAGCTTATAAGCCGTAGTATGGCTCTCTTGAGCGGTAGTACCACTGTTGCAGTACTACCTCTCTCCTCTATTCCTGCTCTGCCTCCGTGGGCTCCTGAGTTGTAACCCCAGCGGTAGTACCGCTGGGGCGAGTGGAAGTACCGCTCTGGCGGCACTAACACCTCGTGGCTCCTCACCATTGCACTACTCTGTGGGTACTGTTATCCGAGCGGTAGTACCGCTCTCCTGAGTGGTAGTACCCCTTATGTGCGGGTTGTGAGCATAACAGTTGGATTTGGGAGGGCCTATAAAAGGGGTTCTTCTTCCCCATTGAACCTTATCATTGTAGCTCATGTTTTCCCCCCATTGTTGACCTTCTTCAAGCTTGCTATCTCTCAATCCCTCCAATGATTCTTACTAGTTCTTGAGGGAAAAGAGAGAGAGGAGATCTAGATCTATGTTTCCACCAATCACTTTCTCGTCTATGTGAGGGGAGCCCCTTGGATCTAAATCTTGGAGTTCTTTGTGTTCTCTTCTCTATTCTTCCTCTAATTTTCCACCATAAGCATTAGTTGTTGCGATGGGATTCGGGAGAGAAGGACTTGGACACTCTGTGTGCCCTTGCCATTGCATTTGGTGCATCAGTTTGAGTTCTCCACAATGATACGTGGAAGTGGAGGTGAGAAGCTTATTACTCTTGGGTGTTTGAGCACTCTTGAGCTTGTGGGTGCTTTGGTTCCCTAGACGGTTGGTGTCGCAGAGCTCAATCATTGTGGTGGATAGCTCCAGGACAAGCTTCGGGGTCTTCAATTAAGTTGCGGAGATTGCCCCGGGCGATTTGTATGGGTTCCGATGACTGCCCCCAAGGGTTGCCAAAGTGTACGGGTTCAGTGATCGCCCCCAATGGCTGCCATCTGTACGGGTTTGGTGACCGCCCTCAAGGGCGCCTTAGTGGAATCACGACATCTTGCATTGTGCGAGGGCGTGAGGAGATTACAGTGGCCCTAGTGGCATTCTGGGGAGCATTGTGCCTCCACACCGCCCCAAACGAAGATTAGCATCCGCAAGGGTGTGAACTTTGATATACATCATTGTCTCCGCGTGCCTAGGTTATCTCTTACCCGAGCTCTTTACTTATGCACTTTACTTTGTGATAGTCATAGTGTTTCATGTTATATATCGTGCTATCATATAGTTGTTTATGTTGGGGAACGTAGTAATTTCAAAAAAATTCCTACGCACACACAGGATCATGGTGATGCATAGCAACGAGAGGGGAGAGTGTGTCCACGTACCCTCGTAGACTGAAAGCGGAAGCGTTAGCACAACGCGGTTGATGTAGTCGTACGTCTTCACAATCCGACCAATCCAAGTACCGAACGTACGGCACCTCTGAGTTCAGCACACGTTCAGCTCGATGTCGTCCCTCGAACTTCGATCCAGCCGAGCTTCAAGGGAGAGTTCCGTCAGCACGATGGTGTGGTGACGATGATGATGCTCTATCGACGTAGGGCTTCGCCTAAGCACCGCTACGATATTATCGAGGTGGAATATGGTGGAGGGGGGCACCGCACACGGCTAATAGATCTGAAGGATCAATTGTTGTGTCTAGAGGTGCCCCCCTGCCCCCGTATATAAAGGAGCAAGGGGGAGGGGACGGCCGGCCAGGAGGGGGCACGCCAGGAGGAGTCCTACTCCCACCGGGAGTAGGACTCCCTCCTTTCCTTGTCCAAGTAGGAGAGGGGGAAGGAAGGGAGAGAGGGGAGGAAGGAAAGGGGGGTGCCGCCCCCTCCTTGTCCTATTCGGACTAGAGGGGGAGGGGGCGCGGCCTGCCCTGGCCGCCCCTTCTCTGCTCCACTTTGGGCCCATGAGGCCCATTAACCCCCCGGGGGGTTCCGGTAACCCCCCGGTACTCCGGTATACATCCGATAACCCCTGAAACCATTCCGGTGTCTGAATATAGTCGTCCAATATATCAACCTTCATGTCTTGACCATTTCGAGACTCCTCGTGATGTCCGTGATCACATCCGGGACTCCAGACCATCTTCGGTACATCATAACACATAAACTCATAATATAACCGTCATCTAACTTTAAGCGTGCGGATCCTACGGGTTCGAGAACTATGTAGACATGACCGAGACACGTCTCCGGTCATTAACCAATAGCGGAACCTGGATGCTCATATTGGCTCCTACATATTCTACGAAGATCTTTATCAGTCAAATCGCATAACAACATACGTTGTTCCCTTTGTCATCGGTATGTTACTTGCCCGAGATTCGATCGTCGGTATCTCAATACCTACTTCAATCTCGTTACCGGCAAGTCTCTTTACTCGTTACGTAATGCATAATTCCGTAACTAACTCATTAGCTACATTGCTTGCAAGGCTTATAGTGATGTGCATTACCGAGAGGGCCCAGAGATACCTATCCGACAATCGGAGTGACAAAACCTAATCTCGAAATACGCCAACTTAACATGTACCTTTGGAGACACCTGTAGAGCTCCTTTATAATCACCTAGTTACATAGTGATGTTTGGTAGCACACAAAGTGTTCCTCCGGTAAAGGGAGTTGCATAATCTCATAGTTGTAGGAACATGTATAAGTCATGAAGAAAGCAATATCAACATACTAAACGATCAAGTGCTAAGCTAACAGAATGGGTCAAGTGATACGTCTCCAACGTATCTATAATTTATGAAGCATTCATGCTATTTTATTATCTGTTTTGAATGTTTATGGGCTTTATTATACACTTTTATATTACTTTTGGGACTAACCTATTAACCGGAGACCCAGCCCATATTGTTGTTTTATTGCCTGTTACAGTATTTCGAAGAAAAGGAATATCAAACGGAGTCCAAACGGAATGAAAACTTCGGCAGCGTGATTTTTGGAAAGGATATGATCCGGGAGACTTGGAGTTCAAGCCGGGGAAGGTTCGAGGAAGTTAGAAGATAGGAGGGCGCGCCCACCCCCTGGATGCGCCCCCTGTCTCCTGGGCCCCTCGAGGCTCCCCCGACCGACTTCTTTCGCCTATATAAGTGCACGTACCCTAAAAACATCGAGGACGAAGATAGATCAGGAGTTCCGCCGCCGCAAGCCTCTGTAGCCAACAAAAACCTCTCGGGAGCTCGTTCCGGCACCCTGCCGAAGGGGGAATCCATCATCGGTGGCCATCTTCAACATCCAGGCGCTATCCATGACGAGGAAGGAGTAGTTCACCCTCGGGGCTAAGGGTATGTACCAGTAGCTATGTGTTTGATCTCTTTCTCTCTCTCTCTCTCTCTCTCTCTCTCGTGTTCTCTCTATGGCACGATCTTGATGTATCGTGAGCTTTGCTATTATAGTTGGATCTTATGATGTTTCTCCCCCTCTACTCTCTTGTGATGAATTGAGTTTTCCTCTTGAAGTTATCTTATCGGATTGAGTCTTTAATGATTTGAGAACACTTGATGTATGTCTTGCCGTGCGTATCTGTGGTGACAATGGGATATCATGTGATCCACTTGATGTATGTTTTGGTGATCAACTTGCGGGTTCCGCCCATGAACCTATGCATAGGGGTTGGCACACGTTTTCGTCTTGACTCTCCGGTAGAAACTTTGGGGCACTCTTTGAAGTACTTTGTGTTGGTTGAATAGATGAATCTGAGATTGTGTGATGCATATCGTATAATCAGGCCCATGGATACTTGAGGTGACAATGGAGTATCTATGTGACAGTAGGGTTTTGTTTGATTTGTGTCTTAAGGTGTTATTCTAGTACGAACTCTTGAATAAATTGATCCGAAAGAATAACTTTGAGGTGGTTTCGTACCCTACAATAATCTCTTTGTTTGTTCTCCGCTATTAGTGGCTTTGGAGTGACTCTTTGTTGCATGTTGAGGGATTGTTATATGATCTATCTATGTTATTATTGTTGAGAGAACTTGCACTAGTGAAAGTATGAACCCTATGCCTTGTTTCCTACCATTGCAATACCGTTTACGCTCACTTTTATCATTAGTTACCTTGCTGTTTTTATATTTTCGGATTACAAAAACTTATATCTACCATCCATATTGCACTTGTATCACCATCTCTTCGTCGAACTAGTGCACCTATACAATTTACCATTGTATTGGGTGTGTTGGGGACACAAGAGACTCTTTGTTATTTGGTTGCAGGGTTGTTTGAGAGAGACCATCTTCATCCTGCGCCTCCCACAGATTGATAAACCTTAGGTCATCCACTTGAAGGAAATTTGCTACTGTCCTACAAACCTGTGCACTTGAAGGCCCAACAACGTCTACAAGAAGAAGGTTGTGTAGTAGACATAATCAAGTCAATCACATTATTCTCCTAATGATGTGGTCCCGTTAATCAAATGACAACTCATGTCTATGGTCAGGAAACATAACCATCTTTGATCAACGAGCTAGTCAAGTAGAGGCATACTAGTGACACTATGTTTGTCTTTGTACTCACACATGTATTATGTTTCCGGTTAATACAATTCTAGCATGAATAATAAACATTTATCATGATATAAGGAAATAAATAATAACTTTATTATTGCCTCTAGGGCATATTTCCTTCAGTCTCCCACTTGCACTAGAGTCAATAATCTAGATTACATAGTAATGATTCTAACACCCATGGAGCCTTGGTGCAGATCATGTTTTGCTCATGGAAGAGGCTTAGTCAACGGGTTTGCAACATTTAGATCCGTATGTATCTTGCAAATCTCTATGTCTCCCACCTGGACTTGGTCCCGGATGGAATTGAAGTGTCTCTTGATGTGCTTGGTCCTCTTGGGAAATCTGGATTCCTTTGCCAAGGCAATTGCACCAGTATTGTCACAGAAGATTTTCATTGGTCCCGATGCACTAGGTAAGACACCTAGATCGGATATGAACTCCTTCATCCAGACTCCTTCATTTGCTACTTCTGAAGCAGCTATGTACTCCGCTTCGCATGTAGATCCCGCCACGACGCTTTGTTTAGAACTGCACCAACTGACAGCTCCACCGTTTAATATAACACGTATCCTGTTTGCGATTTAGAATTGTCCAGATCAGTGTCAAAGCTTGAATCGACGTAACCATTTACGACTAGCTCTTTGTCACCTCCATAAACGAGAAACATATCCTTAGTCCTTTTCAGGTATTTCAGGATATTCTTGACCGTCGTCCAGTGATCCACTCCTGGATTACTTTGGTACCTCCCTGCTAAACTTATTGCGAAGCAAAAAACAGGTCTGGTACAGAGCATTGCATACATGATAGAGCCTGTGGCTGAAGCATAGGGAACATCTTTCATTTTCTCTCTATCTTCTGCTGTGGTCGGGCATTGGGTCCGACTCAACTTAGCACCTTGTAATACATGCAAGAACCCTTTCTTTGCTTGATCCATTTTGAACTTTTTCAAAACTTTATCAAGGTATGTGCTTTGTGAAAGTCCAATTAAGCGTCTTGATCTATCTCTATAGATCTTGATGCCTAATATGTAAGCAGCTTCACCAAGGTCTTCCATTGAAAAACTTTTATCCAAGTATCCTTTTATGCTATCCAGAAAATCTATATCATTTCCAATCAACAATATGTCGTCTACATATAATACCAGAAATGCTATAGAGCTCCCACTCACTTTTTTGTAAATACAGGCTTCTCCAAAAGTCTGTATAAAACCATATGTTTTGATCACACTATCAAAGCGTTTATTCCAACTCCGAGAGGCTTGCACCAGTCCATAAATGGATCGCTGGAGCTTGCACACTTTGTTAGCACCTTTTGGATCGACAAAACCTTCTGGTTGCATCATATACAACTCTTCTTCTAGAAATCCATTCAGGAATGCAGTTTTGACATCCATTTGCCATATTTCGTAATCATAAAATGCGGCAATTGCTAACATAATTCGGACAGACTTAAGCATCGCCTACGGGTGAGAAAGTCTCATCGTAGTCAACTCCTTGAACTTGTCGAAAACCTTTCGCAACAAGTCGAGCTTTGTAGACAGTAACATTACCATCAGCGTCAGTCTTCTTCTTGAAGATCCATTTATTCTCGATGGCTTGCCGATCATCGGGCATGTCAACCAAAGTCCATACTTTGTTCTCATACATGGATCCCATCTCAGATTTCATGGCCTCAAGCCATTTTGCGGAATCTGGGCTCATCATCGCTTCCTCATAGTTCGTAGGTTCGCCATGGTCAAGTAACATGACTTCCAGAATAGGATTACCGTACCACACTGGTGCGGATCTTACTCTGTTTGACCTACAAGGTTTGGTAGTAACTTGATCTGAAGTTTCATGATCAATATCATTAGCTTCCTCACTGATTGGTGTAGTTATCACAGGAACCGGTTTCTGTGATGAACTATTTTCCAATAAGGGAGCAGGTACAGTTACCTCATCAAGTTCTACTTTCCTCCCACTCACTTCTTTCGAGAGAAACTCCTTCTCTAGAAAGGATCCAAATTTAGCAACAGAAGTCTTGCCTTTAGATTTGTGATAGAAGGTGTACCCAATAGTCTCTTTTGGGTATCCTATGAAGACACATTTCTCCTATTTGGGTTCGAGCTTATCTGGTTGAAGTTTCTTCACATAAGCATTGCAACCCCAAACTTTAAGAAATGACAACTTTGGTTTCTTGCCAAACCACAATTCATAAGGCGTCGTCTCAACGGATTTTGATGGTGCCCTATTTAACGTGAATGCGGCCGTCTCTAAAGCATAACCCCAAAACGATAGCGGTAAATCAGTAAGAGACATCATAGATCACACCATATCTAGTAAAGTACGATTACGACGTTCGGACACACCATTACATTGTGGTGTTCCAGGTGGCGTGAGTTGTGAAACTATTCCGTGTTGTTTCAAATGTAAACCAAACTCATAACTCAAATATTCTCCTCCACGATCAGATCATAGGAATTTTATTTTCTTGTTACGATGATTTTCCACTTCACTCTGAAATTCTTTGAACTTTTCAAATGTTTCAGATTTATGTTTCATCAAGTAGATATACCCATATCTGCTTAAATCATCTGTGAAGGTGATAAAATAACGATACCCGCCGCTGATAACCCACAAGTGTAGGGGATCACAACAGTTTTCGGTAAGTAAGAGTGTCGAACCCAACGAGGAGCTAAAGGTAGAATAAATATTCCCTCAAGTTCTATTGACCACCGATACAACTCTACGCACGCTTGACGTTTGCTTTCCCTAGAACAAGTATGAAACTAGAAGTACTTTGTAGGTGTGATAGGATAGGTTTGCAAGATAATAGAGAGCACGTAAATAAAAGCTAGGGGCTGTTTAGATAAAGATGCAATAAAGTAAATAAAGCGAGTGTGGAAAAGTGGTGGTAGGAGTTGTGAAATTGCCTCTAAGCAATTGACTACGTTACTAGACCGGTAATCACTATTGCAATTCTATTTGAGGGAGAGGTATAAGCTAACATATCATCCCTTACTTGGAATTCTATGCACTTATGATTGGAACTCTAGCAAGCATCCGCAACTACTAAAGATTCATTAAGGTAAAACCCAACCATAGCATTAAAGCATCAAGTCCCCTTTTATCCCATACGCAAACAACCTACTTACTCAGGTTTGTGTTTCAGTCACTCACGCAACCCACCATAAGCAAATCATAAACATATTACAAACCCTACAGCAGGAATCCCTCACGCTTGCGCGACACGGAGGGCACAATAGGACAGCACCAATAATAAAACATGCAACTCAAACCAATCATAGCAATTCATCAATCACCGATACGACAACGAAAATCTACTCAGACATCATAGGATGGCAACACATCATTTGAAAATAATATGAAGCATAAAGCACCATGTTCAAGTAGAGGGTATAGCGGGTTGCGGGAGAGTGGACCACTGTAGATAGAGGGGGGAAGGTGATGGAGATGTTGGTGAAGATGATGGCGGTATTGGTGAAGATCGCGGTGATGATGATGGCCCCCGGCGGCGTTCCGGTGCCACCGGAAGCAAGGGGGAGAGAGCCCCCCTTCTTCTTCTTCTTCCTTGACCTTCTCCCTAGATGGGAGAAGGGTTTCCCCTCTGGTCCTTGGCTCCCATGGCATGGGAGGGGAGAGAGCCCCTCCGAGATTGGATCTATCTCTCTGTTTCTGCGTTCTCAGATTCTACCCCTTCACTGTGTCTTAAATATCCGGAGATCCGTAACTCTGATTGGGGTGAATCTTTCGCCCAGATTTTTCTCGTAAAATTAGCTTTCTTGCGCCAAAAGAAGAGTGTCAACCGCCTTACGGGTGGCCCACGAGAGCCCAGGGCGCGCCAGCCTCCCTGGGGCGCAGCCCCCTGTCTCGTGGCCACCCCAGACACTGTTTTGCGTTGATTTTACTTCCCAAAAATCATAAATATTCCAAAAAAAATCTCCGTCCATTTTTGTCCCATTTGGAATCGTTTGATATTGGGTTTTCGCGAAACAAAAAACATGCAACAGACAGGAACTGGCACTGGGCACTGGATCAATATGTTAGTCCCAAAAAATAGTCTAAAAAGTTGCCAAAAGTATATAAAAGTTGAATAATATTGGCATGGAGCAATCAAAAATTATAGATACGACAGAGACGTATCAGCATCTCCAAGCTTAATTCCTGCTCGTCCTCGAGTAGGTAAATGATAAAAAAGATAATTTTTGATGTGGAATGCTACCTAGCATAATCTTGATCATAAGTCTAATCATGGCATGAATATTAAGACACGAGTGATTCAAAGCAATAGTCTATCATTTGACATAAAAACAATAATACTTCGAGCGTACCAATAAAGCAATCATGTCTTTTCAAAACAACAAGGCCAAAGCAAGCTTATCCCTACAAAATCATATAGTTTGTCCATGCTTCATTTTCGTCACACAAAATGCCCCCATCATGCACAACCCCGATGACAAGCCGAGCAATTGGTTCATACTTTTTAACGCGCTTTAGCTTTTTCAACCCTCACGCAATACATGAGCGCAAGCCATGGATATAGCACTATAGGTGGAATAGAATATAATGATGGAGGTTATGTGGAGAAGACAAAAAAGGAGAAAGTCTCGCATCGACGCGGCTAATCAACGGGCTATGGAGATGCCCATCAATTGATGTCAATGCGAGGAGTAGGGATTGCCATGCAACGGATGCACTAAGAGCTATAAGTGTATGAAAGCTCAACAAAAGAAACTAAGTGGGTGTGCATCCAACTTGCTTGCTCATGAAGACCTAGGGCATTTGAGGAAGCCCATCGTAGGAATATACAAGGCAAGTTCTATAATGAAAATTCCCACTAGTATATGAAAGTGACAACATAGGAGACAATCTATATGAAGAACATGGTGCTACTTTGAAGCACAAGATTTGAGACTCACCACATGAAGAACATGGTGCTACTTTGAAGCACAAGTGTGGAAAAAGAGATAGTAACATTGCCCCTTTTTATTTATTTTCTTTTTTTTCTGTTCCTTTTTCTTTTCCTTTTTTCTTTTTTTTTCTTTGGCCTTTCTTTTTTTTCTTTTTGGCCTTTCTTTTGGGGGGGACAATGCTCTAATAATGATGATCATCACACTTTTGTTTACTTACAACTCGATACTGGAACAAAGATATGACTCTATATGAATGCTTCCGGCGGTGTACCGGGATGTGCAATGATCTAGCATATCAATAACATCAAAAAATGGACAAGCCATGAAAACATCATGCTAGCTATCTTACGCTCATGCAAAGCAATATGACAATGAATGCTCAAGTCATGAATATGATGATGATGAAAGTTGCATGGCAATATATCTCGAAATGGCTATGGAAATTCCATGATAGGTAGGTATGGTGGCTGTTTTGAGGAAAATATAATGAGGCTTATGTGTGATAGAGCGTATCATATCACGGGGTTTGGATGCACCGGCGAAGTTTGCACCAACTCTCGAGGTGAGAAAGGGCAATGCACGGTACTGAAGAGGCTAGCAATGATGGAAAGGTAAAAGTGCGTATAATCCATGGACTCACATTAGACATAAAGAACTCATATACTTATTGCAAAAGTTTATTAGACCTCAAAGCAAAGTACTACTATGCATGCCCCTAGGGGGATAGATTGGTAGGAAAAGACCATCGTTCGTCCCCGACCGCCACTCATAAGGAAGACAATCAAAGAAACACCCCATGCTTCAAATTTGTCACACAACGGTTACCATACGTGCATGCTACGGGACTTGCAAACCTCAACACAAGTGTCTATACAGTCCACAACCACCCACTAGCATGACTCTAATATCACCACCTTTATATTGCAAAACTATTGCAAGGAATCAAACATATCATATTCAGCGATCTACAAGTTTATGTAGGATTTTATGACTAACCATGTGATTGACCAATTCCTGTCATATCTCTAAATAGATATAAGTGAAGCAAGAGAGTCTAATTATTTCTACAAAAGATATGCCCATGCTCTAACAAATATAAGTGAAGCAAAAGAGCATTCTACAAATGGCGGTTTTCTATGTGAAGAGAAACAAGTAATCCAGACTTCAAATGATATAAGTGAAGCACATGAAGCATTCCATAAAGTCATACTCAAAAGATTTAAGTGAAGAGCAATGAGCATTCTATAAATCAACCAAGGATTATCTCATACTAGCATGGTGCATAAAATAAAAGTGAAAACTAAATGCAAAAGGCGCTCCAAGACTTGCACATAATGCATGGACAAAACGAATTTGAAAACATACCGATACTTGTTGAAGAAAGAGGGGATGCCTTCCAGGGCATCCCCAAGCTTAGACGCTTGAGTCTCCTTGAATATTTACTTGGGGTGCCTCGGGCATCCCCAAGCTTCAGCTCTCGCCTCTCTTCCTTTTCCTCATATCGAGACACCCTCGATTAGACACTACATCCACACAAAACTTCAACAGAAAACTCGGTAAGATCCGTTAGTATAATAAAGCAAATCACCACTCTAAGTACTGTAGCAAACCAATTCACATTTTTTTTGCATTGTGTCTACTGTAATATAACTTTTCAATGGCTTAATCCACTAATACAAATTGATAGATTCATCAAAACAAGCAAACTATGCATCAAAAACAGAATCTGTCAAAAACAGAACAGTCTGTAGCAATCTGAACATCCACCATACTTCTGGTACCTAAACAATTCTACCAAAATTATGAAACATAAACAAGTTGTAAAGAAATACAGTGCAAAAGGAATCAGAACCAATTGATATTCCAGTTAAAAATGTAAAATCGCGCACCACAGCCAAAGTTTCTGTCCTGCACCGTACAAACCAACAAGCATTGTAAACATCCTAAAGGCAAACCTTGGCACATTATTTTTATAATACAAAGGAATTATACAAGGGGATAATTATTTTTTATGAAAAGTTTCTGTAATTAAGATTCACAAAGTTTCCGTGAGCATGAACAAAGTTCAAGGAGCTCTCCCACTTCAACAATGCTTGTCTTTCTTACTTTCACTTTCCTTTTTTGAAAAGTTTTTAGGTTCCCCTCTTTATTTTTTTATTTTTAAACTATATAAAAGCACTCAACAGAAATAAATGACTCTCTAAAACTTCCGGGTTGTCTCCCTGGCAGCGCTTTCTTTAAAGCCATTAAGCTAGGTATTTAGTGCTCAAGTAATGAATCCACCCTGATCCCAAGGTATATCAAAACCAATTTTAATTAACAATGATTTGTAATTTAGTAGTGAGCACAAAGTAACATATATCATGAAACAACGAAGTCTAACTCTCTTCCTATGCATCGGCATGTCATAAAAGAACAATTCATGCACACCAAGTAAAGGCCAATGCATAGTATAAACAGTTTCTTGCAATTCTATCATATTGGAAACATAAAGAGGCGGAGGTATAGTTACTCTCTCATAATAATTGAAAATAGGAGCAGCAAGCACATGCATATTACATTCATCAAAATCATCATGTGCAACGGTAAAAGGCAACCCATCAATATAATCCTTACTAAGCGCAAACTTCTCCGATATAATGTAGTCAGGAGAATTCAAAAAGATAATAGGACTATCATGCGTGGGTGCAATAGCAACAATTTCATGTTTAACACAAGGAACTATAGCAAGTTCATCTCCATAATCATAATTCATATTGGCATCTTCGCCACAAGCATAGCAAGCATCATCAAAAAGGGATATTTCAAACAAATTCAAGGGATCATAGCAATCATCATAGCAATCATCCTTCGGTAAGCATGAAGGGGAATTAAATCATGTATGTGTTGGAGGGTTACTCTCATTAGAAGGTGGGCACATGTAGCTAATCCGCTCTTCCTCCTTTTGTTCTACGCTCTCCTCGTCACCTTTTTCATCCAATGAGCTCACTGTTTCATCAATTTCTTCTTCCATGGCTTCCTGCAAAATATTAGTCTCTTCTTGGACAGCGGAGAAGTCCTCAATATATGGTTTAACATAGGCATTAGAAGCATAATTATCATAACAATATTGAAATATGGCAAATTTTTCAGATTTGTAAAGAGTAGCATCATACTTTTCAATCAAGGAGGCAATCTCATAAGCACCTTTAAAAGCAACAAATTCTTCAATTTGTTGAACATCATAGTAATTGTAAACACCCTTAGCATACGAAGATATGATTCCATTATCACTAAACAAGCATTGATAGGGTAGGTGTTTCTTAGGGTCTTCAGAATAACACGTAAACTCATATATTTCACATAAATTCCAAGCATAACATTGCAAACGTTGAATTTGATCCCATAATAGTTTCCCTTTTTTAGATATACGGTGTGGCACAAAACAAGCATGCTCATCTAAAGATTTGCCCTCAACTAACTTAGTGATAAAGCAAACAAGCACACACGAGAATATTCACCCCACGCTATGACTCCCCGGCAACGGCGCCAGAAAAAGGTCTTGATAACCCACAAGTGTAGGGGATCGCAATAGTTTTCGATAAGTAAGAGTGTCGAACCCAACGAGGAGCTAAACGTAGAATAAATATTCCCTCAAGTTCTATCGACCACCGATACAACTCTACACACGCTTGACGTTCGCTTTACCTAGAACAAGTATGAAACTAGAAGTACTTTGTAGGTGTGATAGGATAGGTTTGCAAGATAATAAAGAGCACGTAAAAGCTAGGGGCAGTTTAGATAAAGATGCAATAAAGTAAATAAAGCGAGTGTGGAAAAGTGGTGGTAGGAGTTGTGAAATTTCCCCTAAGCAATTGATTACGTTACTAGACCGGTAATCACTATTGCAATTCTATTTGAGGGAGAGGCATAAGCTAACATATCATCCCTTACTTGGAATTCTATGCACTTATGATTGGAACTCTAGCAAGCATCCGCAACTACTAAAGATTCATTAAGGTAAAACCCAACCATAGCATTAAAGCATCAAGTCCCCTTTTATCCCATACGCAAACAACCTGCTTACTCAGGTTTGTGTTTCAGTCACTCACGCAACCTACCATAAGCAAATCATAAACATATTGCAAACCCTACAACGGGAATCCCTCACGCTTGCGCGACACGGAGGGCACAATAGGACAGCACCAATAATTAAACATGCAACTCAAACCAATCATAGCAATTCATCAATCACCGATAGGACAACGGAAATCTACTCAGACATCATAGGATGGCAACACATCATTGGAAAATAATATGAAGCATAAAGCACCATGTTCAAGTAGAGGGTACAGCGGGTTGCAGGAGAGTGGACCACTGTAGATACAGGGGGGAAGGTGATGGAGATGTTGGTGAAGATGACGGCGGTGTTGCTGAAGATCGCGGTGATGATGATGGCCCCCGGCAGCGTTCCGGCGCCACCGGAAGCAAGGGGAGAGAGGCCCCCTTCTTCTTCTTCTTCTTCCTTGACCTTCCCCCTAGATGGGAGAAGGGTTTCCCCTCTGGTCCTTGGCTCCCATGGCATGGGAGGGGCGAGAGCCCCTCCGAGATTGGATCTATCTCTCTGTTTCTGCGTTCTCAGATTCTACCCCTTCACCTTTTCTTAAATATCCGGAGATACGTAACTCCGATTGGGGTGAATCTTTCGCCCAGATTTTTCTCGTAAAATTAGCTTTCTTGCGCCAAAAGAAGAGCGTCAACCGCCTTACGGGTGGCCCACGAGAGCCCAGGGCGCGCATGCCTCCCTGGGGCGCGGCCCCCTGTCTCGTGGCCACCCCGGACACTGTTTCGCGTTGATTTTACTTCCCAAAAATCATAAATATTCAAAAAAAATCTCCGTCTGTTTTTATCCCGTTTGGACTCCGTTTGATATTGGGTTTGTGCAAAAAAAAACATGCAACAGACAGGAACTGGCACTGGGCACTGGATCAATATGTTAATCCCAAAAAATAGTATAAAAAGTTACCAAAAGTATATAAAAGTTGAATAATATTGGCATGGAGCAATCAAAAATTATAGATACGACGGAGACATATCAGCCGCGAGCCTCAATGTTAAGTGGACCACATACATCAGTATGTATGATTTCTAACAAATATATTGCTTGATCCATAGTTCCGAAGAATGGCGTTTTAGTCATCTTGCCCATGAGGCATGGTTTGCAAGTACCAAGTGATTCATAATCAAGTGATTCCAGAAGTCCATCAGTATGGAGTTTCTATATGCGCTTTACACCAATATGACCCAAACGGCACTGCCACAAATAAGTTGCGTTATCATTATCAACTCTGCATCTTTTGGCTTCAACATTATGAATATGTGTATCACTACTATCGAGATTCAATAAAAATAGACCACTCTTCAAGGGTGCATGACCATAGAAGATATTACTCATATAAATAGAACAACCATTATTCTCTGATTTAAATGAATAACCGTCTCGCATCAAATAAGATCCAGATATAATGTTCATGCTTAACACTGGCACCAAATAACAATTATTTAGGTCTAAAACTAACCCCGAAGGTAGATGTAGAGGTAGTGTGCCGATTGCGATCACATCGACTTTGGAACCATTTCCCACGCGCATTGTCACCTTGTCCTTAGCCAATCTTCGCTTAATCCGTAGTCCCTGTTTCGAGTTGCAAATATTAGCAACAGGACCAGTATCAAATACCCAGGCACTACCGCGAGCATTAGTAAGGTACACATCAATAACATGTATATCACATATACCTTTGTTCACCTTGCCATCCTTCTTATCCGCCAAATACTTGGGACAGTTCAGCTTCCAGTGACCAGTCTGCTTGTAGTAGAAGCACTTAGTCTCAAGCTTAGGTCCAGACTTAGGTTTGTTCTCTTGAGCAGCAACTTGTTTGCTGTTCTTTTTGAAGTTCCCCTTCTTCTTCCCTTTACCCTTTTTCTTGAAACCGGTGGTCTTATTGACCATCAACACTTGATGCTCCTTCTTGATTTCTACCTCCGCAGCTTTTAGCATTGCGAAGAGCTCGGGAATAGTCTTGTTCATCCCTTGCATATTATAGTTCATCATGAAGCTCTTGTAGCTTGGTGGCAGTGATTGAAGAATTCTGTCAATGAAACTATCATCAGGAAGATTAACTCCTAGTTGAATCAAGTGATTATTATACCCAGACATTTTGAGTATATGTTCACTGACAGAACTATTCTCTTCCATCTTGCAGCTATAGAACTTATTGGAGACTTCATATCTCTCAATCCGGGCATTTGCTTGAAATATTAACTTCAACTCCTGGAACATCTCATATGCTCCATGACGTTCAAAACATCGTTGAAGTCCCGATTCTAAGCTGTAAAGCATGGCGCACTGAACTATAGAGTAGTCATCAGCTTCTCTCTGCCATACGTTCTTAAGGTCGTTAGTTGCATCTGCAGCAGGCCTGACACCTAGTGGTGCTTCCAGGACATAATTCTCCTGTGCAGCAATGAGGATAATCCTCAAGTTACGGACCCAGTCCGTGTAATTGCTACCATCATCTTTCAACTTAGCTTTCTCAAGGAACGCATTAAAATTCAACGGAACAACAGCACGAGCCATTTATCTACAACAAACATAGACAAGCAAAATACTATCAGGTACTAAGTTCATGATAAATTTAAGTTCAATTAATCATATTACTTAAGAACTCCCACTTAGATAGACATCCCTCTAATCATCTAAGCGATCATGTGATCCAAATCAACTAAACCATGTCAGTTTTCAATGGTGAACATCACTATGTTGATCATATCTACTATATGATTCACGCTCGACCTTTCAGTCTCAGTGTTCTGAGGCCATATATGTATATGCTAGGATCGTCAAGTTTAACCTGAATATTCCGCGTGTGCAACTATTTTGCACCCGTTGTATTTGAACGTAGAGGCTATCACACCCGATCATCACGTGGTGTCTCAGCACGAAGAACTTTTGCAACAGTGCATACTCAGGGAGAACACTTATACCATGATATATGGTGAGAGATCATCTTATAATGCTACCGTCAATCAAAGCAAAATAAGATGCATAAAGGATGAACATCACATGCAATCAATATAAGTGATATGATATGGCCATCATCATCTTGTGCTTGTGATCTCCATCTCCGAAGCACCGTCATGATCACCATCGTCACCGGCGCGACACCTTGATCTTCATCGTAGCATCATTGTCGTTTCGCCACTTATTGCTTCTACGACTATTGCTACCGCTTAGTGATAAAGTAAAGCAATTACAGGGTGATTGCATTGCATACAATAAAGTGACAACCATATGGCTCCTGCCAGTTGCCGATAACTCGGTTACAAAACATGATCATCTCATACAATAAAATATAGCATCACATCTTGACCATATCACATCACAACATGCCCTGCAAAAACAAGTTAGACGTCCTCTACTTTGTTGTTGCAAGTTTTACGTGGCTGCTACGGGCTGAGCAAGAACCGTTCTTACCTACGCATCAAAACCACAACGATAGTTTGTCAAGTTAGTGCTATTTTAACCTTCTCAAGGATCGGGCGTAGCCACACTCGGTTCAACTAAAGTTGGTGAAACTGACACCTGCCAGCCACCTATGTGCAAAGCACGTCGGTAGAACTAGTCTCGCGTAAGCGTACGCCTAATGTCGGTCCGGGCCGCTTCATCCAACAATACCGCCAAACCAAAGTATGACATGCTGGTAAGCAGTATGACTTGTATCGCCCACAACTCACTTGTGTTCCACTCGTGCATATAACATCTACGCATAAAACCTGGCTCTGATGCCACTGTTGGGGAACATAGTAATTTCAAAAAATTTCCTACGCACACACAGGATCATGGTGATGCATAGCAATGAGAGGGGAGAGTGTGTCCACGTACCCTCATAGACCAAAAGCAGAAGCGTTAGCACAACACGGTTGATGTAGTCGTACGTCTTTACGATCCGACCGATCCAAGTACCGAACATACGACACCTCCGAGTTCAGCACATGTTCAGCTCGATGACGTCCCTCGAACTCTGATCCAGCCGAGCTTCGAAGGAGAGTTCCGTCAGCACGACGGTGTGGTGATGATGATGATGCTCTACCGATGCAGGGCTTCGCCTAAGCACCGCTACGATATTATCAAGGTGGAATATGGTGGAGGGGGGCACCGCACACGGCTAATAGATCTCAAGGATCAATTTTTGTGTCTAGAGGTGCCCCCTGCCCCAGTATATAAAGGAGCAAGGGGGATGGGGCGGCGGCCAGGAGGGGTCCTACTCCCACCGGGAGTAGGACTCCCTCGTTTCCTTGTCCAAGTAGGAGAGGGGGAAGGAAGTGAGAGAGGGGAGGAAGGAAAGGGGGGCGCCGCCCCCCTCCTTGTCCTATTCGGACTAGAGGGGGAGGGGGCGCGCAGCCTGCCCTGGACGCCCCTCCTCTGCTCCACTTTGGGCCCATGAGGCCCATTAACCCCCCGGGGGGTTCCGGTAACCCCCCTGGTACTCCAGTATACATCCGATAACCCCCGGAACCATTCCGGTGTCCGAATATAGTCATCCTATATATCAATCTTCATGTCTCGACCATTTTGAGACTCCTCGTCATGTCCGTGATCACATCCGGGACTCCAAACTATCTTAGGTACATCATAACACATAAACTCATAATATAGCCGTCATCTAACTTTAAGCGTGCGGACCCTACGGGTTCGAGAACTATGTAGACATATAACCAATAGCGGAACTTGGATGCTAATATTGGCTCATACATATTCCACGAAGATCTTTATCGGTCAAATCGCATAACAACATACGTTGTTCCCTTTGTCATCGGTATGTTACTTGCCCGAGATTCGATGTCGGTATCTCAATACCTAGTTCAATCTCATTACCGGCAAGTCTCTTTACTCGTTACGTAATGCATCATTCCGTAACTAACTCATTAGCTACATTGCTTGGAAGGCTTATAGTGATGTGCATTACCGAGAGGGCCTAGAGATACCTCTCCGGCAATCGGAGTGACAAAACCTAATCTCAAAATACGCCAGCTTAACATGTACCTTTGGAGACACCTATAGAGCTCCTTTATAATCACCCAGTTACGTTGTGACGTTTGGTAGCACATAAAGTGTTCCTCCGGTAAACGGGAGTTGCATAATCTCATAGTTGTAGGAACATGTATAAGTCATGAAGAAAGCAATAGCAACATACTAAACGATCAAGTGCTAAGCTAATGGATGGGTCAAGTCAATCACATTATTCTCCTAATGATGTGATCCCGTTAATCAAATGACAACTCATGTATATGGTCAGGAAACACAACCATCTTTGATCAACGAGCTAGTCAAGTAGAGGCATACTAGTGACACTATGTTTGTCTATGTATTCACACATGTATTATGTTTTCGATTAATACAATTCTAGCATGAATAATAAACATTTATCATGATATAAGGAAATAAATAATAACTTTATTATTGCCTCTAGGGCATATTTCCTTCAGTTTATCTTGCTTAGCATAAGTTATTGGTGCACATAGGTGAGCCTAGTTGTTTTAGGTTTTGTGCTTGACATATTAAATGCTAGTTTTATTCCACATTTGTTCAAGCATAAACCATAATTATTTTAAAGTGACTATTCACCCCCTCTAGGCGACATCCACGATCTTTCAATTGTATATTCCAATAAATATCATTGCCTCATCTCATGTTGCCTAAATCTACATGGACCAAACAAATAATGATAGTCTATGAAAGGCAAAACTGAATCAGTTCAAAGAAAGGCAAATAATGTTTAAGCATTGTACTGGCAATGGGAATGCTCCTATTTTCGATGGGATATAGACATGGAAAATATGCAGCAATACTTGTCCAATAACGGCGGTGCCAAACCAAGCAAGTGAATCGTACTTTATCTCGCTTCAGCTTTTTAAATTTTCATGCAATACTTGAGCGTGAGCCAAGGTCTTAGCACTTTGGATGGCAAAGAGAATAATGATTGGGGTTTATAAGGGAAGACAAAAGGTATAAGAAAGTCTCACATCTACATGGCTTGATTGTTAGACAATGAAGAGGCCTTACAGTCGATGTTAATGCGGGGAGTAGGGATATACCATGCAACAGACGCATCAGAGCTATAAGTGTATGAAAGCTCTCTATATGAAACTAAGTGGGTGTGCATCCAACTTACTGTTGGAAATATGCCCTAGAGAAAATAATAAAGATATTATTATCATATTTCTTAGTTCATAACAAATGTTTATTATCCATGGTATAATTGTATTGATCAAAAATTTAAATACATGTGTTGATATCTTTCCTACTTATAAAGTTTTCGGTTGATGGTCGCCCGTTCACTTTCAATGCCCCATCGCCTCCCACTCGCCTTTCGTGATAACAAGTGGGCCGCTGAATTTTCACGTACTAGGCTACAACTGGCCAGGCAAGACAACCAAGTGTTCATTTTCTAAATAAGAAAAGAGCTCACACCCTTACTAATCATGTCCGAATGGGCCAAAAGATACAAAACACATGTTGTTTCTGTGTCGGAAGGCGAAAGAGGTTTGGGAGTGGGTAGGATTGCATGAGGCCATTATTAAAGCTTGTGCTACCGATTATGCGGGAGAGGCAGTTCTTGAGTTTTTACTTCTTATGCCAGAGCAAGAGCTATCTATAGTGGGTACCAAGAATGCACATGAATTGATCGCTATAACAACTTGATATTTATGGTGGGATAGACGGACGCTTGTTCATCAGGGAAAGTCCCAAGATGCGTACCAAACTTTGATGGGAGCCTGTGCTATAGCGACAAACTATGTTAAAGCTCAGTCCCCGAGGGCAACAAATAAAATAGGGGGATGGATAAGACCTCCCATGGGTTATGTGAAATTGAATGTCGATGCTTCTTTTGATCAAGACATGCTTAGAGGCACAGCCGGGGCTGTCCTTAGAGACAACAAAGGAAGGCTCATTCTTGGCGGAACTGGAGAATGGATTGGTGTGCACATGCCTTCACAAAGAAGCGTTGGCTCTAAAATTTGACTTATTACTTGCACAGAAGGCGGGATGCAATCGTCTTGTTGTAAACTCTGATAATATAGAAGTAATTGACACAATGAAGAATAGAGGACATTCAGCGGGAGCGGCGGTGGTATTTTTTGATGATTGTTATTTTATGGCATGCGATTTTCCACTTATTAGTTTTGAACTATGTAATAGGGAAGCAAATAAAATTGCTCGTGAATTTCCTAGATTAGTCCACCATTGCCGTGTCTCGCCGCTGCCAATCTCCACCGATTCCTCTCCCCCATACAACAACCAATCTCAGTTCAAATTTCAAATCGCTATGTACACCGCCCTAGTCCTTGCTGCTCATTCATTTCCCCCATTGCTCTATCTTTCTTTCCTCCACGCTCTATTTCCGACGCCCTACTCAGTCGCTGCCGCCAGCCATTCCCGCTACCGGTGCGGCTCGATCCCCATCAAGGGTACGCGAACGACGCAACCCCTGTCTCTGTTCTCGCTCACCGTCGCCGCACACCCTGATGACACGCCTGCCCTCTATCGTCGACCTCATGAGTGCAGCGCCGCCGTGTCAACCAACATGTGGACCATCCATCCCGCTTGGTGCTGCCATTGATTCGCTTCCATCCGAGCGCGTCGTCGGCTCTTCTGTTCTATTCGCGTTTTCTGGCGTATGCAAGAGCCAAGAGGTACACACCATGGCTCCTGATTGAAACCTCTGTTAGTTTATAGTTTAATGAACTGCAGTTTATTGCGAAAATCCTTTTCTGAGACCAGGCTCATCTGCACCCGTGTTGAATAAAAATTTCAAAACAAATACTAGAAAAATTCAAAAAATTCTAATTTTTTTCCATGGTAGACAATTTGGTGCGCGAGGTCCGACCAAATTTTCATATAATTTGGACAATTGAGCAACTCTCGGCAAAAAGACAAATTCGAGGTCTGTAAAACAGTTTACTGTTCAGGTACTATTTTGACCCGATTTGTCTTTTTTGCTGAGAGTTACTCAGGTGTCCAAATGAGCTAATATTTGGAGCGAACCTCATGCAGTAAATTTTCTACCATGGGATTTTTTTTGGATTTTTTTGAATTTTTCTAGTATTTTTTTTATTTTTTCAATCGGATGCAGATGAGGCTGGGTACCGAATCGCTGCACTTTTATTTCAGCTTGCTTTAGGCGTCAAAGAATTGGAACTTTCTCTGTTTTTGGTGTGTTCTGGAAAGTATGATTCATCTCCCCCCCATTGTTGCATCTCTCTGACATGACCAATTTGTACTTCTTAATGCTTACTGTAAGCAATTTGCACCTCTAATGTGTTTTATCATGGCTGGATGAGAAGAATAAGGTGCCTATATTTTCTGTTGGTTTAACATGATGTCAACTTTTTGTGTGGCGGATTATAGTCTTAGGTGCTTTGCAATTTTTTGTCTTATGCAGATTGTAGTCTCAGGTCTAGCTTATATATGTTCAATACATTTTATTTTCTTGGGAAGTTTGATCACTGTGCTAACAACAAGAGGAAAAAAAATATCATATTGCTATAAAATGTGCAGAACCTGCTTATAAGCTAATGGAATTTCATTTTGCATGTTTTTTATTTAACTTATTGCTGCAGGTTTAAATGTTCTTTTGGGTTCCAAGTTCAGTCGTAGCCTTGCTCTTATCTCCTTCCACTGTTCCCAAGTACGGAGACATGAGTCCGGTTAAATAGTTCTGCGACTAGAAATATTCAGTGCAAATGTAAATAGTTTTTTTATAGAAAAGGAGGAGGACCTCCGGCCTCTGCATCTGGGCGATGCATGCATCTATTTTATTAATTATTCACAAAAGATCTTACAAAAGAATACAACAGTAAGTCTGAAGCCACCGTCTAGGCAACAATTGTCGCTACTCCTATCCAGTTGATGCAGGGATGCTAATAGTCTGGGCCTAATACCAAACAGACCTCGCAGCCAAACCTAACATCTAAAACCTGAGGCCCAAACCAAGCCACTTGCCGGGTATGGGGCACACACTGGTCCGACGCGCTCTTAGAGGCCGCCGCCGCCAACTGCCAGCACTCCATCTTCAGAGCTGTAATGACGCATCAACCTTGCCCGGTCTAGCTGTCGTGGACGCCACCATGGCGCCCAACGACACCACCTCCCTGCACGCAAACTGCTGAGCACGTCGTGGTCGTCGCCGGTACACCTCAACACCATGCCGCCAAGTACCACCAGCCGACACAACTTGAAGTCTTTGGAAGATCTGTCGTGTGTAGCACCTGCCGAACATGCATGACAAAGCGTAGCACCTGTTGCCCAGGCATGAATTAACATTTCCATCGAAGCTCCATGCAAGAAGAAGCCGCTCCACCTCCTACCTCTATCTTCCAGCCCTGCTCCATAAACGATGCTCCCAAGAGAGAAACGACACCGCAGTGCCGTCATCGTCCGATCTGGAGGACCAGATCCTAGGGTTTCCCCCGGAGTAGTACGAGTGGATCGACAATAGTCACAAGCCGATGCCTTCATCAAGGTAAAGACGCGGAACGCCGCCATCGCCCGCCGTCGGCTCGGTTTTCATCGGCAATTACGTCTCCCCGACTCGTAGCGGGTACTAGTTGACGGATCGCGAGATTCGAACACCCAGCCTCAGGCCAACCACCTATGACGGAAGAGACGACCACCACCGCCGGCTGCACCGGTCGGAACAGGTATGACCAGAGGTGTCGCCGACGAGACCACCAGGCCCTCCATGTCGCCGCCGCCGATCTGAAAGGCCAGCCGCTGCGCCGCAGCCCCATCCGCCGTCCGTGACTGGGCCGCCCGCCGCGCCAAGCCGTCGCCGTCCGAGGACGGGCCGACCTCCCGCCGGCTGCTGCAGCCATCCGCCGCGCCACAGAAATCAGATCAGCCACGCCACCACACATCTAGAGGTTCCGCACCATCCCGGAGACGTGGGAGAGAAGAAATCCTCCGCCACCGCCATCGGCCCCCGGGCTTAGCCCGACGGCATCCCTCGGCGGGAATGGAGGGTGGTGAGGAGGGAGTGCGTGGCAGCGGCAGCGGTTAGGTTTTCGGCGCCGCCCGAGTCGCCCTAGCAGGGGGCAACGCGGGGGCCTGGGAAGAGTCGGGGCTTTAAAATGAGAGAGATTTTCACTTCCCTGCCTCTTCACCAACCAGGGATGCATACAACTATTTTAGTATGAGTACCAAGATAAACATGGTCCTCAGAATTTTTTACATGAGTATTAAGATATTTCTTGATGAGAGGTTCCACCACACACCAAGTTTGATCCTCAATAAACGGGGGAAAACCCATGTGCATCACCTGTCAATTCTAGGAATTGAATTCGGGTCGTTAGGCTGCACAACCGCATGTGAATACGTATATCCTAAATTTCTTTATTATGAATTCGTGCATTGAACGATTATATTTGTTTAGATTTTTTTGGTGGCTATCATATAATATAGGTGGTGGCATTATGATATATCTTCTGTAAGTTATGTTCAGTTCTTCTTTCAGGACAAGATGAGGTCACTGAAGTGTAACAGAGTGGAAGTGCAACCCATTCCAACATTTGAGGAGGATGTGGATCCTTACACAGTTACACTAGGTGTAGTATGTGTGTGAGTGTGTCTGAGTGTACCACAAATTTCACGTGGAGAGCTTCAGTATGGGAGGAAAGAAGCTCAAAATGGTGTTATTGGACGAAAAGGTAATACTTATGTGCAAAAATAATTTCTACTTCAACAAAACATATTTTTTAATAAACGTTGGATTTTTTTAAACGGGCAAAAGATTTGCCACATATATTAATTAAGAGAGAATAGAGTTTGTGTTACAATACCCCTTAACAATACACGGAAGAATCACTCTCCCGGCATGATGGACCCTAGTTTCTATTGGGGAACATTGTTGGGGAACGTAGTAATTTCAAAAAAAATCCTACGCACACGCAAGATCATGGTGATGCATAGCAATGCGAGGGGAGAGTGTGTCCACGTACCCTCGTAGACCAAAAGCAGAAGCATTAGAACAACGCGGTTGATGTAGTCGTACGTCCTCACGGCTCGACCGATCAAGCACCGAAACTACGGCACCTCCGAGTTCTAGCACACGTTCAGCTTGATGACGTCCCTCGAACTTCGATCCAGCCGAGTGTCGAGGGAGAGTTCCGTCAACACGAAGGCGTGGTGACGATCTTGATGTTCTACCGTCGCAGGGCTTCGCCTAAGCACCGCTACGATATTATCGAGGTGGACTATGGTGGAGGGGGGCACCGCACACGGCTAAGAGATCCAAGGGAACAATTGTTGTTCTAGAGGTGCCCCCTGCCCCCGTATATAAAGGAGCCAGGGGGAGGGGGTCGGCCGGCCAGGAGGGGCGCGCCAGGAGGAGTCCTCCTCCCACCGGGAGTAGGACTCCCCCCCTCTTCCTTGTTGGAGTAGGAGAGAAGGAAAGAGGGGGAGAGGAGGAAGGAAAGGGGGGCTGCACCTCTTGTCCAATTCAGACCAGAAGGGGGCTGCGGCCCTCCTTCCTTTCGGCCTCTCTCCTCTATTTCCGTATGGCCCAATAAGGCCCATATACTCCCCGGCGAATTCCCGTAACTCTCCGGTGCTTCGAAAAATACCCGAATCACTCGGAACCTTTCCGAAGTCCGAATATAGTCGTCCAATATATCGATCTTTACGTCTCGACCATTTCGAGACTCCTCGTCATGTCCCCGATCTCATCCGGGACTCCGAACTCCTTCGGTACATCAAAACTCATAAACTCATAATATAACTGTCATCGAAACCTTAAGCGTGCGGACCCTACGGGTTCGAGAACAGTGTAGACATGACCGAGACACGTCTCCGGTCAATAACCAATAGCGGAACCTAGATGCTCATATTGGCTCCCACATATTCTACGAAGATCTTTATCGGTCAAATCGCATAACAACATACATTGTTCCCTTTGTCATCGGTATGTTACTTGCCCGAGATTTGATCGTCGGTATCCAATACCTAGTTCAATCTCGTTACCGGCAAGTCTCTTTTCTCATTCCGTAATACACCATCCCGTAACTAACTCATTAGCTACATTGCTTGCAAGGCTTATAGTGATGTGCATTACCGAGAGGGCCCAAAGATACCTCTCCGACAATCAGAGTGACAAATCCTAATCTCGAAATACGCCAACTCAACATGTACCTTCGGAGACACCTGTAGAGCTCCTTTATAATCACCCAGTTACGTTGTGACATTTGGTAGCACACAATGTGTTCCTCCGGTAAACGGGAGTTGCATAATCTCATAGTCATAGGAACATGTATAAGTCATGAAGAAAGCAATAGCAACATACTAAATGATCAAGTGCTAAGCTAACGGAATGGGTTAAGTCAATCACATCATTCTCCTAATGATGTGATCTCGTTAATCAAATGACAACTCTTTCTCCATGGCTAGGAAACATAACCATCTTTGATAAACGAGCTAGTCAAGTAGAGGCATACTAGTGACACTTAGTTTGTCTATGTATTCACACATGTATCATGTTTCCGGTTAATACAATTCTAACAATTATAATAAACATTCATCATGATATAAGGAAATAAATAATAACTTTATTATTGCCTCTAGGGCATATTTCCTTCAGTCTCCCACTTCCACTAGAGTCAATAATCTAGTTAACATCGCCATGTGATTTAACACCGATCTTCACATATGTATGTGATTAATACCCAATAGTTCACATATTCATGTGACCAACACCCGAAGGGTTTACCAGAGTCAATAATCTAGCTCACATCGCTATGTGATTAACACCCAATGAGTACAAAGGTATGATCATGTTTTGTTCGTGAGAGAAATTTAGTCAACGGGTTTGTCACTTACAGAGCCGTATGTATTTTGCAAATATTCTATGTCTTTAATGCTCTGCATGGAGATACTCTAGCTAATTGCTCCCACTTTCAATATGTATCCAGATTGAGACTTAGAGTCATCTGGATCAGTATAAAAGTTTGAACCGATGTAACTTTTACAACGAACTCTTTTATCACCTCCATAATCGAGAAACATCTCCTTAGTCCTCACTAAGGATATTCTTGACCGCTGTACAGTGATCTACTATTAGATCAAAATTGTATTCCTTTGCCAAACTCAGAGCAAGGTATACAATAGGTCTGGTACACAGCATAGCATACTTTATAGAACCTATGACTGAGGCATAGGGAATGACTTTTCATTCTCTTTCTATTTTCTGCCATAGTCGGGTTTTGAGTCTTACTCAACTTCACACCTTACAACACAGGCAAGAACTCCTTCTTTGACTGTTCTATTTTGAACTACTTCAATATTTTATCAAGGTATGTATTCATTGAAAAATCTTATCAAGCGTCTTGATCTATCTATAGATCTTGATGCTCAATGTGTAAGCAGCTTCACTGAGGTATTTTATTGAAAACCTTTTAATTCAAGTATCCTTTTATGCTATCCAGAAATTCTATATCATTTCCAATCAACAATATGTCTTGCACATATAATATTAGAAATGCTACAGAGCTCCCACTCACTTTCTTGTAAATACATGCCTTTCCAAAAGTTTGTATAAAACCATATGCTTTGATCAACTCATCAAAGCGTATATTCCAACTCCGAGATGCTTGCACCAGTCCATTGATAGATCACTGGAGCTTGCACATTTTGTTAGCACCTTTAGGATTGACAAAACCTTCAGGTTGCATCATATACAACTCTTCTTTAAAGAATCCATTGAGGAATGTAGTTTTGACATCCATTTGCCAGATTTCATAAAATGTGGCAATTGCTAATATGATTCGGATAGACTTAAGCATCGATACGAGTAAGAAAATCTCATCGTATTAAACACCTTGAACTTGTCGAAAACCTTTCGCAACAAGTAGAGCTTAGTAGATAGTTACACTACTATCAATGTCTGTCTTCCTCTTGAAGATCCATTTATTTAACATGGCTTGCTGATCATTGAGCAAGTCAATCAAAGTCCATACTTTGCTCTCATACATGGATCCCATCTCAGATTTCATGGCCTCAAGCCATTTCGCGGAATCTGGGCTCATCATCGCTTCCTCATAGTTCGTAAGTTTATCATGGTCTAGTAACATGACTCCCAGAACAGGATTACCGAACCACTCTGGTGCGGATCTTACTCTGGAAGACCTACGAGGTTTTTGTAGTAACTTGATCTGAAGTTTCATGATCATCATCATTAGCTTCCTCACTAATTGCTGTAGGAATCACTGGAACTGATTTCTGTGATGAACTACTTTCCAATTCAGGAGAAGGTACAATTACCTCATCAAGTTCTACTTTCCTCCCTGTCATGGAACTGTCACGGCAGATGTCCTCTTGCAAGGACTTAGTCGCGAGGCCAATGCATCTATGTGGTAGCTTGAGAGGGGTTGGGCGGAATCGAGAGACGCTAGGCGGATCATCACACAAGACGAGGATTTAGACAGCTTCGGGCCCCGGGAAACATCATCCTGAATAGCCCTACATGCTGTTTGAGGCTAGGTCTCATTATGCTCATCGAGAGTCGCCGCATAAGCCGGCTCCCCCTTTGTGTCTAGCCCTAGATATTGTTTCTTGTTCCTTGTCCCTCTTTGGGGTGCCCTGCCCCTCCTTATATAAGTTAGAGGGGCGGGTTACATGTGGAGTCCAAATAGGATTAGGACTAGCCTATCTTCTACTACAAGCCGGATACAAGTCCGGGTCTTGATTCCTTGTAAGGAAGATATTCCTCACGCCTTTCCTCCTAAGCCGGCCTACCATAACGTAAGTCGGCCTTCTGGGACTTGAGCCTCCTGGGCCCCTGGGTCTTGTCGCTCCTCTGATCCGCTTGCTAGGTCACCCATAAGTCGCCAGGATCGGGCGGGTCACTTAGTGTGTCGTCCAGCCAGGGCGGGTCATCAGTGAGTCGCCAAGTCCGGCCGGGTTATACTTCCAGCCGGGTTACACCATGGGGTATATCCCCGACATTAGCCCCCAAGCTTAGCTTGGATTTATCCATGGTAAACTTATACTGCAAAATAAACACAAGAACAAATTTGACAGGTTGTCCTCCGGGTTAATAATTCTTGTAAACCGGCACCTGAACATCCTTAAGTCCTTGTCATTTCCTTCTTCTAGATAATCCGGGTCAATAGACCAGCTTCACAATCAATTTGCTTGTAGAAGAAATATTGTAAACAAATTATCCATTTGAGTCGGCTTCCAAAGCGACGGCTTAAAAAATATAGGTCTTGAAATACTCATCTGATTTTCAACCGGCTTAAAGATGTAGATCTTGCCGAGTTATAATTTCCAAAATCACCGGGTTATAAAAGACTGATGATGTTGAGCCATAATTGTTGTTGACACCGGGTCATGTAATTGATCTTCCTAATTTACTCAAAGCTGAGAATTTGAAGATATTCCTTCTTTATATGCATAATACCTGTAGCCCCCAAGTCTTAATAGGAGAACATAGTGATAACTTAAGACTTGCTTCAATATAAGTGTTGCAACCTTGAAGAAATCCGGGTTATTCATCTCAATCATTAGTCATAAACTGGATATTCCACATATGTAGTCCCCAAGTGCCGGGTTGTCATGCTTGCAGAAACCTGGGACTTGTAATTGCCTTATGCTCATAAAAACTTCAACCAGTGTAGTCCCCAAGGGCCGGGTCATTATGCAATAATGAGCAGGGACTTTGTAAATAATTCATTAATAATAACATCATATGATGTAATATCCACCATGGGGCTTGAACCCACGTCCATAAGGTTAAGAGTTTTGTACTTTACCAACTGAGTAGTGGATCTCTTAATGTACTGGACTGAGGCTTGTGTACCTTGAATTTTCGATAGGGGCAATTGATAGCCCCCAAGGGTCGGCTCATTTAAATTGTGATGAGTCGGGTCTTCAATAAGTTGAGCAAAAATTGACTTTGCATTAGCCCCCAAGTGCCATGGTGCATGCTGGTTGTGACATGGGACTTGTATATTCGATGTAATCTCAATTTGAATAATGTAGCCCTCAAGTGTCGGGTCGTAAGCCTGCAGCGACTCGAGACTATTCCTTTCATTGTAGAATAAATCATATCCATTGATAAAATAATTGCCATTGCGCTGAAGCGACTTTGAAAACCTCAATCATAACACTGGTTATTGATAATCACAATAGAAATCAGCCATGTTGGCTATTTAAGATTTGAACAATATAATCCGGTATGAAAACCTCAATCATTCAATATCATCATGAAAATCCAGCCAGTTTTGGCTATTAAAGATTTGAATACCTCATCGGTTGACAAGTAAATCCGGAGTTTAAATACCTGGCGGCTCTTGGCTGATGCGCATTCATTGTAACCCGGTGGCGTATAGCCTTTGAGAAAATCAAGAATTAATAACCCTTTTGAGACATCAATTTCAATCTTTGATGATGGGCTTGAACTTGATAATTTATGTAAGCCATAGCTCTGTAGATCCTACACAGAGTTTAAACATCATATGCCCTGGCGACTTAATGTCAAAAGCCAGGGCGGGTAACCACCCAAATATAGTCTTATCCTGCACACAAGTAGATCACAAGATCCCTATGATCCTTTGAATGATACCGCCGGTTTATGTGACCCGGACAGTGAAGTTGATAACTCAACTCTATAAGAGCTGGCACATATGATATTTGTGACAACTCAAATACTTGCGATTGTATAAAAATAGATAAAAATTTTGAGGCTTCTGATTCGAATACGATCAGTAAACCGTTCCAAAGGGGTTAAGCTAAGATTCGAATACAACCATATGGCCCCCAGTGGCGTTGGCGATGCCGATCAAAGTGGGTATCGACAGCTATGTTCTCTTTGGTTCGAATATGACCCATGTTTGAATAGGAAGCCCCCAAGTGACCTTAAGAGTTGTTTAGTGATGCTGATTCGAATACGATCCACGTCGATTCCCAAAGGGGTTGAGCTATGATTCGGATACGATCAAGAAGCCCCCAAGTAGGTTCAGCAGTTTGCTAATCAAAAGGGTATCGACAGCTATGTTCTCTTTGGTTCGAATACGACCTATGTTTGAATAGGAAGCCCCCAAGTGACCATATAAGATAAGCCGTAAGGCAGGATACCCATGTTTTGAACCGTGTATCATGACAACAAGTTCTCTTTGGTAACCATTAATTTGTCTGAGATCTCGAACTTGCGAGAGATTAATTCTTTTTGAACCGGAAATTCTTAAACAGGATATTGAGATCCTCAAAGCTTTGTAAGGGACAAATTTACCTTGAGCCGGATGTTGAACCGGTTTTGAGAGCTTTAAAGCTTTGCGGGAGAGAGATATCTCTTGAGCTGTATTTTAAACCGGAATCTTCATTTCGAGCCGGAAATTTTCCTGACGGCTTTTAAATATTTGCCAATACAGCGGTAGCTTCCAGGGTCGGGTTATCTTCCCTTCAAAGACCCGGAGTTCTTGAATTCATTGAGACCGGCTAATTTTGCCGAGCCATACCAGTGTAGCCCCTGAGTCTCAAGATGACTCGAAGTGTTGGCTTGAGATTCTCCATATTTGACCATAGCAGAAGGTGTATATCATTGACGTTGATAGCGCGATGTGAATCCACAGAAGGTTGAGGTTACTGCGGCGGGTTATAAATGATCCTGTATGAACCGTGTCAGCAACTCGGCCAATGCTTCCTTCCAACTGGCTGTTTGAAGTTAACCAAACCGTAGTGCGGCGACTTGTGCGCCTGCCCATTGAGCCATCCAGTGCAGACGGCGGCTAATAATACATGATAATTTGCCTCCAATTTGTTGGAAGAAAAATGGGCTTCCCAAGTAGCGACTTGCTCATACTCAATAAACAACTCATGCAGACAGGTGCGGCCCGATGTGTTGATGTAGACCAGGCTGCGAGAGACAGACGGTAAAGACGACCGTAACATCTGAGGCGGCACAGACAGATGAACCGGCCATGGCGTTGTAAGCCGGTGCGGACGGGCAAGTTGTCCTCCTTGTTGTAAGCCAGCGTGGTCGCGAGAGATGGCCACATCGTTGTAAGCCGGCGCGGTCGCGAGAGACGGCCACGGCCTTGTAAGCCGGCGCGGTCGCGAGAGACGGCCACAGACTTGTAAGCCGGTGCGGGAGTCCATTGAGTAACGACGACCACCTATGCCCAAAGATGTTGGCATGCCTCCATCTCCTTGGTATAATATGTCATAAATAATTGCCCTGCATAAACAATATTGCAAACCAAGGCAAAGATAAATTTGTTCTTTGACAAAAACGACATGTGCTAATAAAACAAACTTGGATGGATATCACCTGATTTGTTTGGCGACTCAATATAGTTCCGACGGCTCAGGTAGACCGGCGACTTAATATAACCCCAGCGGCTCAAAACGGCAAGGGCGGCTTAACGCGGCTCCGACGGGTTGATGTAGATTAAGCTGCACGGGTAGCGACTTACACACACCGGTTCCATCAGTAAGCGGACGCGGACGCCGGTGCGTGATGGTGCTGACGTACACTTCAGAGGCACAACACGACACCACCCTTGCTGCACATTAAAATATACAGACCAAAATATGTGCTGATAAAATAAACTCAGATGGATATCACCTGATTCGTCTGGATGATAGACGGGCTGTCCGCATATCACTTTGGTAATGCTGCGACCCATCTAGTGTAAACATAGTACTTCTGACGTCCCGTACATAACGGTCTTAAATTGACGAGCACATAACCTTGTCCAAGTGTTTTTGTTCTCTGCTCCTCGTGTGTTGCAGTAGTAGGTAACTGTATTGATAGCCCTTGAATCGTTCAGACGACATTTGAGTTTGGTCGCATGCATGCTTCATAACTAGTACTAGCATATACGCGCAAACGCAACTAGCGCTAGCTAGTAAACAGGGACGTGGCCGTGTGGGCATACATGCCACATATGCGGTGACACCGGCCGCCGGCCTGTACGCGGAGAGGGCGGGGGCAGAAATTGGCAATTTTGCGCAGGGGCAAAGTGAAGTAGAAACGAGTCAGAGTAGGAGGCATCTAGGTGAGGTCGCGACCGCCGCGACTCGACAACGGCCGGTGGGTTGGAGGCGGACAGCTGAGGTGGCTCGTCCGGAGTGGCTCGGCGCAGCCACACAGCTCGGCGACCGGCGCCTCAACGCAGCTGCAGCGGAGGCGATTTGAAGGCAGGGTCGCTCGGCGAGAGGAAACGAGACCAACGCAGCTTGCTGGGTACAGCGGCCAACAGCTTAACGTGGCGACAACGGAGGCAACTTGATGCTGCAGCTTAAGGCCGAAAGCAGGAGGAACTGCACCAAGCAGCAGCCAGCCAGTGTGCGCACATGTAGAGTAACCTTGCATGCATGGCGGTGACGGAGACCCGGAGGCAGGCCATAGCGGACGGCGACCCCGGCGAAACATACGGAAACAGCTCACACAGAGGCACGGGCAGCTCAGGCAGCGGCAAAGCTGGCGATTGGAGATGGTTTATGGACGAAGCTGGCGAGGCGAGCCCGAGATGGCGGAGATGAGCCGGTGCAACGGCTCGTAGCAGTTCTGCGAGGACGGCGACTTGAGGCCGGCGGCTCCGGCGCTGTGGCGACTTGCGGCAGAGGATGAGCGCGGCTTGTAGGCAAGGCAGACAACCCGATGGTGGCGGCTCGAAACCGATCACCGGGTCGGAGACTGGTGATTGTAGCTCGAAACCAAGTTCCTGTCCAAACTCGCTTCCGGGCTGTGGAGTGTTTTCTTCTTCTCTCTTTCTTTTTCTGACGACTCGACGGCTGAATCCAGATGGATAGATCGATTGAGTACATGTCTACCCGATGTACTATTGGTAGTAGTAACGGATATACTAGTATTAATATTTTCTTGATTCCCAAACGAGAGTAGTTTTCCATCAATCCTCAGGAGTCCTGCCATGCAACAATTGTTTATTCCCTGGGATCTTTGCGGCTGCATATCGAACTCGGCGATTTACGGCAACTGTTTAAAACCGACGCATTGACCCAATTACCCGATAACATCGAATCAGATTCTTGTCCGGTCCATCTGCAGTGGGAAAAACGACCTGTGCTCGGATTCGATGGGTCTCCGTGCAATGCGTGAGGCGCCGCACGCAAACCCTAACGTCTCTACAAATCTCGTATCTGCCGGTTCCCAAAGTTCTAACCATAACTCTGATCTTCCAACGATAATTTTACTGGCTCTTCCTCATCTCCTGAAATTGCGAGCTCATCGATCCCTAAAAGATATCCCTCCAAGGACTCAACACCACCGTGCGCTTAGCCCCACGGTGGGCGCCAACTGTCGTGGAATTGTCATGATAGATGTCCTCTTGCAAGGACTTAGTCGCGAGGCCAACAGATCTATGTGGTAGCTTGAGAGGGGTTGGGCAGAATCGAGAGACGCTAGGCGGATCATCACACAATACAAGGATTTAGACAGCTTCGGGCCCCGGGAAACATCATCCGGAATAGCCCTACATGCTGTTTGAGGCTAGATCTCATTATGCTCATCGAGAGTCACCACATAAGCCGGCTCCCCCTTTGTGTCTAGCCCTAGATATTGTTTCTTGTTCCTTGTCCCTCTTTGGGGTGCCCTGCCCCTCCTTATATAAGTTAGAGGGGCGGGTTACATGTGGAGTCCAAATAGGATTAGGACTAGCCTATCTTCTACTACAAGCCGGATACAAGTCCGGGTCTTGATTCCTTGTAAGGAAGATATTCCTCACGCCTTTCCTCTTAAGCCGGCCTACCATAACGTAAGCCGGCCTTCTGGGCCTTGAGCCTCCTGGGGCCCTGGGTCTTGTCGCCCTTCTGATCCGCTTGCTAGGTCACCCATAAGTCGCCAGGATCGGGCGGGTCACTTAGTGTGTCGTCCAACCAGGGCGGGTCATCAGTGAGTCGCCAAGTCCGGCCGGGTTATACTTCCGGCTGGGTTACACCGCGGGGTATATCCCCGACAACTCACTTCTTTCGAGAGAAACTTCTTCTCTAGAAAGGATCCATCTTAGCAACGAATAACTTGCCTTCGGATCTGTGATAGAAGGTGTACCCAATAGTTACCTTTGGGTATTCTATGAAGACGGACTTCTCCGATTTGGGTTCGAGCTTATCAGGTTGAAACTTTTTCACATAAGCATCGCAGCCTCAAATTTTTAAGAAACGACAACTTTGGTTTCTTGCCAAACCACAGTTCATAAGGCGTCGTCTCAACGGATTTTGATGGTGCCCTATTTAAAGTGAATGCAACTATCTCTAATGCATAACCCCAAAACAATAGTGGTAAACCGATAAGAGACATCATAGGTCGCACAATATCCAATAAAGTGCGGTTACAACGTTCGGACACACCATAACGTTGTGGTGTTCCAGGTAGTGTGAACTGTGAAAGTATTTCACATTGTTTTATGAAGGCCAAACTCGTAACTCAAATATTCTCCTCCACGATCAAATTGTAGAAACTTAATTTTCTTGTTACGATGATTCTCCACTTCACTCTAAAATTCTTTGAACTTTTCAAATGTTTCAGACTTCTGTTTCATTAAGTAGATATACTCATATCTGCTTAAATCATCTTGTGAAGGTCAGAAAATAACGATACCCGCCACGAGCATCAACACTCATTGGATCGCATACATCAGTATGTATTATTTCCAATAAGTCACTAGCTCGTTCTATTGTTCTGGAGAACGGAGTTTTAGTCATCTTGCCCATAAGGCACGGTTCGCAAGCATCAAATGATTCATAATCAAATGATTCAAAAAATCCATCTTTATGAAGTTTCTTCATGCGCTTTATACCGATATGACCCAAACGACAGTGCCACAAATATGTTGCACTATCATTATCAACTTTGCATCTTTTAGCATCAATATTATGAATATGTGTATCATCATGATCAAGATTCAATAAACCATCAACATTGGGTGTATGACCATAGAAGGTTTCATTCATGTAAAAAGAATAAACATTTATTCTCTGTCTTAGATGAATAATCGTATTGCAATAAACATGATCTAATCATATTTATGCTCAACGCAAACACCAAATAACATTTATTTAGGTTCAACACTAATCTCGAAAATATATGGAGTCTACGACGATGATCATATCAATCTTGGAACCACTTCCAACACACATCGTTACTTCACCCTCAACTAGTCTCTGTTTATTCTGTATCTCCTGTTTCGAGTTACTAATTTTTTTAGCAACCTAACAAGTATCAAATACTCAGGGGCTACTATAAACACTAGTAAGGTACACATTAATAACCTGTATATCAAATATACCCTTGTTCACTTTGCCGTCCTTCTTATTCACCAAATATCCAAGGTATTTCCACTTCCAGTGACTATTTCCTTTGAAGTAGAAGCACTCAGTTTCAGGCTTTGGTCCAGCTTTGGGCTTCTTCGCGGGAGTGACAACTTGCTTGCCATTCTACTTGAAGTTCCCTTTCCTTTCCTTTGCCCTTTTCTTGAAACTAGTGGTCTTGTCAATCATCAACACTTGATGCTCTTTTCTTGATTTCTACCTTCGTCTATTTCAGCATCACGAAGAGCTCGGGAATCGTTTTCGTCATCCCTTTCATTATAGTTCATCACGAAGTTCCAGTAACTTGGTGATGGTGACTAGAGAACTCTGCCAATCACTATCTTATCTGGAAGATTAACTCCCACTTGATTCAACCGATTGTAGTACTCAGACAATCTAAGTACTTGCTCACTAGTTGAGCAATTCTCCTCCATCTTTTAGGAGAAGTATTTGTCAGAGGTCTCATACCTCTTGACACGGGTATGAGTCTGAAATACCAATTTCATATCTTGAAACATCTTATATGTTCCATGACATTTCAAAAACGTTTTTGTAGTCCCGGTTCTAAGCCATAAAGCATGGTGCACAAAACTATCAAGTAGACATCATATTGAGCTAGCCAAACGTTCATAACGTCTGCATCTGCTCCTGCAATAGGTCTGTCACCTAGCGGTGCATCAAGGACATAATTCTTCTATGCAGCAATGAGGATAAGCCTCATATCACGGACCAAGTCTGCATCATTGCTACTAACATTTTTCATCTTAGTTTTCTCTAGGAACACATATAAAAACATAGGAAAGCAAAAACATAGGGAAGCAACAACACGAGCTATTGATCTACAACCTAATTTGTAAAATACTACTAGGACTAAGTTCATGATAAATTAAAGTTCAATTAATCATATTACTTAAGAACTCCCACTTAGACAGACATCTCTCTAGTAATCTAAGTGACCACGTGATCCAAATCAACTAAACCATGTTCGATCATCACGTGAGATGGAGTAGTTTTCAATGGGGAACTTCACTATGTTGATCATATCTACTATATGATTCACGTTCGACCTTTCGGTCTCCGTGTTCCGAGGCCATATCTGTATATGCTAGGCTCGTCAAGTTTAACCTGAGTATTCCGCGTGTGCAACTGTTTTGCACCCGTTGTATTTGAACGTAGAGCCCATCACACCCGATCATCATGTGGTGTCTGGGCACGACGAACTTTGGCAACGGTGCATACTCAGGGAGAACACTTTTATCTTGAAATTTAGTGAGAGATCATCTTAAAATGCTACCGTCAATCAAAGCAAGATAAGATGCATAAAGGATAAACATCACATGCTACCGTCAAATGCTACCGTCAATCTCCGAAGCACCCACGTGATCACCATCGTCACCGGCGCGACACCTTGATCTCCATCATAGCATCGTTGTCGTTACGCCTTCTATTGCTTCTACGACTATCGCTACCGCTTAGTGATAAAGTAAAGCAATTACATGGTGCTTGCATTTCATACAATAAAGCGACAACCATATGGCTCCTGCCAGTTGCCGATAACTTCGGTTACCAAACATGATCATCTCATACAATAAAATATAGCATCATGTCTTGACCATATCACATCACAACATGCCCTGCAAAAACAAGTTAGACGTCCTCTACTTTGTTGTTGCAAATTTTACGTGGCTGCTACGGGCTGAGCAAGAACCGTTCTTACCTACGCATCAAAACCACAACGATAGTTCGTCAAGTTAGTGTTGTTTTAACCTTCGCATGGACCGGGCGTAGCCACACTCGGTTCAACTAAAGTTGGAGAAACAGACACCCGCTAGTCACCTGTGGGCAAAGCACGGCGGTGAAACCAGTCTCGCGTAAGCGTACGCGTAATGTCGGTCCGGGCCGCTTCATCCAACAATACCGCTGAACCAAAGTATGACATGCTGGTAAGCAGTATGACTTGTATCGCCCACAACTCACTTGTGTTCTACTCGTGCATATAACATCAACGCATAAAACCTAGGCTCGGATGCCACTGTTGGGGAACGTAGTAATTTCAAAAAAAATCCTACGCACACGCAAGATCATGGTGATGCATAGCAACAAGAGGGGAGAGTGTGTCCACGTACCCTCGTAGACCGAAAGCGGAAGCGTTAGAACAACGCGGTTGATGTAGTCGTACGTCCTCACGGCTCGACCGATCAAGCACCGAAACTACGACACCTCCGAGTTCTAGTGCACGTTCAGCTCGATGACGTCCCTCGAACTCCGATCCAGCCGAGTGTCGAGGGAGAGTTCTGTCAGCACGACAGCATGGTGACGATCTTGATATTCTACCATCGTAGGGCTTCTCCTAAGCACCGCTATGATATTATCGAGGTGGACTATGGTGGAGGGGGGCATCGCACACGGCTAAGAGATCCAAGGGATCAATTGTTGTTCTAGAGGTGCCCCCTGCCCCCGTATATAAAGGAGACAACGGGAGGGGGTCGGCCGGCCAGGAGGGGCGCGCCAGGAGGAGTACTCCTCCCACCGGGAGTAGGACTCCCCCCCTTCCTTGTTGGAGTAGGAGAGAAGGAAAGAGGGGGAGAGGAGGAAGGAAAAGGGGGCTGCACCTCTTTCCAATTCGGACCAGAGGGGGGCTGCGGCCCTCCTTCCTTTCGGCCTCTCTCCTCTATTCCCGTATGGCCCAATAAGGCCCATATACTCCCCGGCGAATTCCCATAACTTTCCGGTACTCCGAAAAATACCCGAATCACTCGGAACCTTTCCGAAGTCCGAATATAGTCGTCCAATATATCGATCTTTACGTCTCGACCATTTCGAGACTCCTCGTAATGTCCCCGATCTCATCCGGGACTCTGAACTCCTTCGGTACATCAAAACTCATAAACTCATAATATAACTGTCATCGAAACCTTAAGCGTGCGGACCCTACGGGTTCGAGAACAGTGTAGACATGACCGAGACATGTCTCCGGTCAATAACCAATAGCGGAACCTGGATTCTCATATTGGCTCCCACATATTCTACGAAGATCTTTATCGGTCAAATCGCATAACAACATACGTTGTTCCCTTTGTCATCGGTATGTTACTTGCCCGAGATTTGATCGTCGGTATCCAATACCTAGTTCAATCTCGTTACCGGCAAGTCTCTTTTCTCGTTCCGTAATACATCATCCCGTAACTAACTCATTAGCTACATTGCTTGCAAGGCTTATAGTGATGTGCATTACCGAGAGGGCCCAAAGATACCTCTCCGACAATCTGAGTGACAAATCCTAATCTCGAAATACGCCAACTCAACATGTACCTTCGGAGACACCTGTAGAGCTCCTTTATAATCACCCAGTTACGTTGTGACATTTGGTAGCACACAATGTGTTCCTCCGGTAAACGGGAGTTGCATAATCTCATAGTCATAGGAACATGTATAAGTCATGAAGAAAGCAATAGCAACATACTAAATGATCAAGTGCTAAGCTAACGGAATGGGTCAAGTCAATCACATCATTATCCTAATGATGTGATCCCGTTAATCAAATGACAACTCTTTGTCCATGGCTAGGAAACATAACCATCTTTGATAAACGAGCTAGTCAAGTAGAGGCATACTAGTGACACTTAGTTTGTCTATGTATTCACACATGTATCATGTTTCCGGTTAATACAATTCTAGCATGAATAATAAACATTCATCATGATATAAGGAAATAAATAATAACTTTATTATTGCCTCTAGGGCATATTTCCTTCAAACATAGCAATAATTCCAAATTTTCCTACGCATCACCAAGATCCATCTAGGAGATTCTAGCAACAAAAGAGAGGGAGTGCATCTTCATACCTCTTCAAGATCGCGCAAACGGAACCGTTACAAGAATGCGGATGATGGAGTCGTACTCGTGGCGATTCAAATCGCGGAAGATCCGATCTAGCGCCGAACGGACGGCGCCTCCATGTTCAACACACGTACAGCCTGGGGACATCTCCTCCTTCTTGATCCATCACTGAGCGGAGAAGTTGAGGGAGAGCTCCGATAGCACGACGGCGTGGTGGTGGAGCTTGTGGTATTCCTGCAGAGCTTCGCCAAGCACTACGGAAGAAGAGTTGGAGGAGAGAGGGGCTGCGCCAGGAAAGGGGTGCTATAGCCCTCCCATCCTCCCTCTATTTATAGGGTGAAGGGGAAACGGGGCCGGCCCCTCTAGATCCCATCTAGAGGGGGCCGTCCCCTCTAGATCCCATCTAGAGGGGGGGGGGGGCGGCCAGGAGGGGAGGCTTGCCCCACAAGCAAGGGGGAGGCACCCCCTCCCCTAGGGTTTCCAACCCTAGATGCCTCTGGCCCTTGGGAAGGGGTGCACCAGCCCACTAGGGGCTGGTTCCCTCCCATATTCATCCCATTAAGTCCCCCGGGGCAGGTGGCCCCACCCGGTGGACCTTTGGACACCTTTCGGTGGTCCCGGTACAATACCGATAACCCCCAAAACCATTTCGGTGACTGAAACTGAACTTCCCATATATAAATCTTCACCTACGGACGATTCCGGATCTCCTCGTGATGTCCGGGATCTCATTTGGGACTCCGAACAACCTTCGGTAACCACATACAATTTCCCATAACAACTCTAGCGTCACCAAACCTTAAGTGTGTAGACCCTACGGGTTCGGAATCATGCAGACATGACCGAGACAACTCTTCGGCCAATAACCAACAGTGGGATCTGGATACCCATGTTGACTCCCACATGTTCCACGATGATCTCATCGAATGAACCACGATGTCGGGGATTCAATCAATACCGTATACAATTCCCTTTGTCAATCGGTATGTTACTTGCCTGAGATTCGATCGTCGGTATCCCAATACCTCATTCAATCTCATTACCGGCAAGTCACTTTACTCGTTCCGTAATGCATGATCCCGTGACTAACTACTTAGTCACATTGAGCTCATTATGATGATGCATTACCGAGTGGGTCCAGAGATACCTCTCCGTCATACGGAGTGACAAATCCCAGTCTTGATTCGTGCCAACCCAATAGACACTTTCGGAGATACCTGTAGTGCACCTTTATAGCCACCCAGTTATGTTGTGACATTCGGTACACCCAAAGAATTCCTACGGTATCCGGGAGTTGCACAATCTCATGGTCTAAGGAAATGATACTTGACATTAGAAAAGCTCTTAGCAAACAAACTACACGATCTTGTGCTATGCTTAGGATTGGGTCTTGTCCATCACATCATTCTCCTAATTATGTGATCCCGTTATCAATGACATCCAATATCCATGGTCAGGAAATCATAACCATCTATTGATCAATGAGCTAGTCAACTAGAGGCTCACTAGGGACATGTTGTGGTCCATGTATTCAACATGTATTATGGTTTCCAGTTAATACAATTAAAGCACGAACAATAGACAATTATCATGAACAAGGAAATATAATAATAACCTTTTTATTATTGCCTCTAGGGCATATTTCCAACAGTCTCCCACTTGCACTAGAGTCAATAATCTAGTTCACATCACTATGTGATTGTAATGAATCCAACACCCATGGTGTTTGATCATATCTCGCTTGTGAGAGAGGTTATTAGTCAACGGGTCTGAACCTTTCAGATCCGTGTGCTTTACAAATCTCTATGTTATCTTGTAGATGTAGCTACCACGCGCTACTTGGAGCTATTCCAAATAACTGTTCTACTATACGAATCCGGTTTACTACTCAGAGTCATCCGGATTAGTGTCAAAGTTTGCATCAACGTAAGCCTTTACGACGAACTCTTTTACCACCTCCATAATCAAGAAAATTCCTTAGTCCACTAGTTACTAAGGATAAGTTTGACCGCTGTCATGTGATCCATTCCTGGATCACTCTTGTACCCCTTGACTGACTCATGGCAAGGCACACTTCAGGTGCGGTACACAACACAACATACTGTAGAGCCTACGTCTAAAGCATAGGGGACGACCTTCATCCTTTCTCTCTCTTCTGCCGTGGTTAGCTCTTGAGTCTTACTCAATACTCATACCTTATAACACAACCAAGAACTCCTTCTTTGTCGATTTATTTTGAACTCCTTCAAAATCTTGTCATGGTATGTATTCATTTGAAAGTACTATCAAACGATTTTGATCTATCCTTATAGATCTTGATTCTCAATGTTCAAGTAGCTTAATCTAGGTTTTCCATTGAAAAACACCTTTCAAACAACCCTATATGCTTTCCAGAAATTCTACATCATTCCCGATCAACAATTTGTCAACAATATATACTCATTAGAAATTCTATAGTGCTCGCACTCACTTCTTTGGAAATACAAGTTTCTCATAAACTTTGTATAAACCGAAAATCTTTGATCATCTCATCAAAGCGTATATTCCAACTCCGAGATGCTTACTCCAGTCCTTCGAAGGATTTCTGGAGCTTTGCATACTTGTTAACATCTTTTAGGATTGACAAAACCTTCTAGTCGTATCACATACAACCTTCCCTCAAGAAAATCGTCGAGGAAACAATGTTTTGACAGCCTATCTGCAAGATTTCATAAATAATGCAGTAACTACTAATATAATTCCAACAGACTCTTAGCATCGCTACGAGTGAGATAGTCTCATCGTAGTCAACTCCTTGAACTTGTCAGAAAACATCTTAGCGACAAGTCGAGCTTTCTTAATGGTGACATTTACCATCATTGTCCGTCTTCCTTTTAAAATCCATATGCACCCAACAGCCTTACGACGATCAAGTAGTTCTTCCAAAGTCTATACTTTGTTTTCATAAATGGATCCTCTCTCGGATTTTATGGCCTCAAGCCATTCATCAGAATCTGGGCCCACCATCGCTTCTCCATAGCTCATAGGTTCATTGTTGTCTAGCAACATGACCTCTAAGACAGGATTACATACCATTCTGAAGTAGTATGCATCCTTGTTGACCTACGAGGTTTGGTAGTGACTTGATCCGAAGTTTCATGATCACTATCATTAGCTTCCACTTCAATTGGTGTAGGCGCCACAAGAAGAACTTCATGTGCCCGGCTACACACTAGTTGAAGTGACGGTTCAATAACCTCATCAAGTCTCCACCATCCTCCCACTCAATTCTTTCGAGAGAAACTTTTCCTCGAGAAAGGACCCGTTTCTAGAAACAATCAGTTTTGCTTCCAGATCTGAAATAGGAGGTACACCCAACTGTTTTTGGGTGTCATATGAAGATGCATTTATCCGCTTTGGGTTCGAGCTTATTAGGCTAAAAAATTTCCACATAAGCGTCACATCCCCAAACTTTTAAGAAATGTCAGCTTAGGTTTCTCTAAACCATAGTTCATACGGTGTCATCTCAACGGAATTACGTGGTGCCCTATTTAAAGTGAATGCGGTTGTCTCTAATGCCTAACCCATAAACGATAGTGGTAATTCGATAAGAGACATCATGGTATGCACATATCCAATAGGGTGCATTTATGATGTTCGGACACACCATCACGCTATGATGTTCCAGGCGGTATTAGTTGTGAAACAATTTCCACAAGGTCTTAATTGTGTACCAAATGGAGGAAATATGCCCAAGAGGCAATAATAAAGTTATTATTTATTTCCTTATTTCACGATAAATGTTTATTATTCATGCTAGAATTGTATTAACCAGAAACATAATACATGTGTGAATACATAGACAAACATAATGTCACTAGTATGCCTCTACTTGACTAGCTCGTTAATCAAAGATGGTTATATTTCCTAGCCATGGACAAAGAGTTGTCATTTGATTAACGGGATCACATCATTAGGAGAATGATCTGATTGACTTGACCCATTCCATTAGCTTAGCAATTGATCGTTTAGTATGTTGTTGTTGCTTTCTTCATGACTTATACATGTTCCTATGACTATGAGATTATGCAACTCCCATTTACCGGAGGAACACTTTGTGTGCTACCAAACGTCACAACGTAACTGGGTTATTATAAAGGTGCTCTATAGGTGTCTCCAAAGGTACTTGTTGGGTTGGCATATTTCGAGATTAGGATTTGTCACTCCGATTGTCGGAGAGGTATCTCTGGGCCCACTCGGTAATGCACATCACTATAAGCCTTGCAAGCATTGCAACTAATGAGTTAGTTGCGAGATGATGTATTATGGAACGAGTAAAGAGACTTGCCGGTAACGAGAGTGAACTAGGTATTGAGATACCGACGATTGAATCTCGGGCAAGTAACATACCGATGACAAAGGGAACAACGTATGTTGTTATGCGGTTTGACCGATAAAGATCTTCGTAGAATATGTAGGAGCCAATATGAGCATCCAGGTTCCGCTATTAGTTATTTACTGGAAATGTGTCTCGGTCATGTCTACATAGTTCTCGAATCCGTAGGGTCCGCAAGCTTAAGGTTTCGATGACAGTTATATTATGAGTTTATGAGTTTTGATGTACCGAAGGAGTTCGGAGTCCCGGATGAGACCGGGGACATGACGAGGAGTCTCGAAATGGTCGAGACGTAAAGATCGATATATTGGACGACTATATTCGGACTTCGGAAAGGTTCCGAGTGATTCGGGTATTTTTCGGAGTACCGGAGAGTTACGGGAATACGGGAAAGAGTATTGGGCCTTAATGGGCCTTAGTGGGAAGGAGCTAGGAGGTGGCGCACGCCCCTCCCAAGCCTAGTCCGAATTGGACAAGGGGTTTGGGGCGCGGCCCCCCTCCCCCTTCCTTCTCCACTCTCCTCCTTTCCCCCCTTCTCCTAGTTGGGCTAGGAAAGAAGGAAAGCTACTCCTACTAGGAGTAGGAATCCTACTCCCTTGGCGCTCCCCTCCTAGGGCCGGCCTCCTCCTCCTCCCTTGCTCCTTTATATACAAGGGCAGGGGCACCCCAAACAACAACAATTGATCCCTTGGATCTCTTAGCCTTGTGCGGTGCCCCACCACCATAGTCCACCTCGATAATATCGTAGCGGTGCTTAGGCGAAGCCCTGCGACGGTAGAACATCAAGATCATCACCACACCGTCGTGCTGACGGAACTCTCCCTCGACACTCGGTTGGATCGGAGTTCGAGGGACGTGATCGAGCTGAACGTGTGCTAGAACTCGGAGGTGCCGTAGTTTCGGTGGTTGATCGGTCGGGCCGTGAAGACGTATGACTACATCAACCGCGTTGTTCTAACGCTTCCGCTTTCGGTCTACGAGGGTACGTAGAAAACACTCTCCCCTCTCGTTGCTATGCATCACCATGATCTTGCATGTGCATAGGAAATTTTTGAAATTACTACGTTCCCAACAGTGGCATCCGAGCCAGGTTTTATGCGTTGATGTAATATGCACGAGTAGAACACAAGTGAGTTGTGGGCGATATAATTCATACTGCTTACCAGCATGTCATACTTTTGTTCGGCTGTATTGTTGGATGAAGCGGCCCGGACCGACATTACGCGTACGCTTACGGGAGACTGGTTCTACCGACGTGCTTTGCACACAGTGTGCTGGCGGGTGTCAGTTTCTCCAACTTTAGTTGAACCGAGTGTGGCTGCACCCGGTCCTTGCGAAGGTTAAAACAGCACCAACTTGACAAACTATTGTTGTGGTTTGGATGCGTAGGTAAGAACGGTTCTTGCTAAGCCCGTAGCAGCCACGTAAAACTTGCAACAACAAAGTAGAGGACGTCTAACTTGTTTTTGCAGGGCATGTTGTGATGTGATATGGTCAAGACATGATGCTATATTGTATGAGATGATCAGGTTTTGTAACCGAAGTTGTCGGCAACTAGCAGGAGCCATATGGTTGTCGCTTTATTGTATGAAATGCAAACGCCCTGTAATTGCTTTACTTTATCACTAAGCGGTAGCGATAGTCGTAGAAGCAATAGACGGTGTAAACGACAACGATGCTACGATGGAGATCAAGGTGTCGCGCCGGTGATGATGGTGATCATGACGGTGCTTCAAAGATGGAGATCACAAGCACAAGATGATGATGGCCATATCATATCACTTATATTGATTACATGTGATGTTTATCTTTTTGCATCTTATCTTGCTTTGATTGACGGTAGCATTATAAGATGATCTCTCACTAAATTTCAAGATAAAAGTGTTCTCCCTGAGTATGCACCATTGCCAAAGTTCATCGTGCCCAGACACCACATGATGATCGGGTGTGATAAGCTCTACGTCCATCTACAATGGGCGCAAGCCAGTTTTGCACACGCAGAATACTCAGGTTAAACTTGACGAGCCTAGCATATGCAGATATGGCCTCGGAACACTAAGACCGAAAGGTCGAGCATGAATCATATATTAGATATGATCAACATAGTGATGTTCACCATTGAAAACTACTCCATCTCACATGATGATCGGTTATGGTTTAGTTGATTTGGATCACGTGATCACTTAGATGACTAGAAGGATGTCTATATAAGTTGGAGTTCTTAAGTAATATGATTAATTGAACTTTAAATTTATCATGAACTTAGTCCTAGTAGTATTTTGCAAATTATGTTGTAGATCAATAGCTCGCATTCTTGCTTTCATATGTTAATTTTGATATGTTCCTAGAGAAAAACTATGTTGAAAAATGTTAGTAGCAATGATGCGGACTTGGTCCGTGATCTGAGGTTATCCTCATTGCTGCACAAAAGAATTATGTCCTTGATGCACCGCTAGGTGACAAACCTATTGCAGGAGCAGATACAGATGTTATGAACGTTTGGCTAGCTCAATATGATGACTACTTGATAGTTTTGTGCACCATGCTTTATGGCTTAGAACCGGGACTACAAAAACGTTTTTGAAACGTCACGGAACATATGAGATGTTCCATGAGATGAAATTGGTATTTCAGACTCATGCCCGTGTCAAGAGGTATGAGACCTCTGACAAATACTTCACCTAAAAGATGGAGGAGAATTGCTCAAATAGTGAGCAAGTGCTTAGATTGTGTGAGTACTACAATCGCTTGAATCAAGTGGGAGTTAATCTTCCAGATAAGATAGTGATTGGCAGAGTTCTCTAGTCACCATCACCAAGTTAGTGGAACTTCATGATGAACTATAATGCAAGGGATGACGAAAACGATTCCCGAGCTCTTCATGATGCTGAAATCGACAAAGGTAGAAATCAAGAAAGAGCATCAAGTGTTGATGATTGATAAGACCACTAGTTTCAAGAAAAGGGCAAAGGAAAAGAAAGGGAACTTCAAGTAGAATGACAAGCAAGTTGTCACTCCGACGAAGAAGCCCAAAGCTGGACCAAAACTTGAAACTGAGTGCTTACACTGCAAAGGAAATGGTCACTGGAAGCGGAAATGCCCTGAATATTTGGTGGATAAGAAGGATGGCAAAGTGAACAAGGGTATATTTGATATACAAGTTATTGATGTGTACCTTACTAGTGTTTATAGTAGCCCCTGAGTATTTGATACTTGTTTGGTTGCTAAAAATTAGTAACTCGAAACAGGAGTTACAGAATAAACAAAGACTAGTTGAGGGTGAAGTGACGATGTGTGTTGGAAATGGTTCCAAGATTGATATGTTCATCATCGCACACTCCCTATACTTTCGGGATTAGTGTTAAACCTAAATAAATATTATTTGGCGTTTGCGTTGAGCATAAATATGATTTGATCATGTTTATTACAATATGGTTATTCATTTAAAGTCAGAGAATAAATGTTGTTCTGTTTACATCAATAAAACCTTCAATGGTCATACACCAATGAAAATAGTTTGTTGGATCTCGATCGTAGTGATACACATATTCATAATATTGATGCCAAAAGATGCAAAGTTAATAATGATAGTGCAAACTTATATGTGGCACTGCCGTTTGGGTCATATCGGTGTAAAGCGCATGAAGAAACTCCATAAAGATGGAATTTCGGAATCACTTGGTTATGAATCATTTGATGCTTGCAAACCATGCCTTATGGGCAAGATGACTAAAACTCCGTTCTCCGGAACAATGGAACGAGCTACTGACTTGTTGGAAATAGTACATACCGATGTATGCGATCCAATGAGTGTTGATGATCGTGGCGGGTATCATTATTTTCTGACCTTCACAGATGATTTGAGTAGATATGGGTATATCTACTTGATGAAACATAAGTCTGAAACAGTTGAAAGGTTCAAAGAATTTCAGAGTGAAGTGGAAAATCATCGTAACAAGAAAATAAAGTTTCTGCGATCTGATCGTGGAGATGAATATTTGATTTACGAGTTTGGTCTTCAACTAAAACAATGTGGAATAGTTTCACAGCTCACGCCACCTGGAACACCACAACGTTATGTTGTGTCCAAACGTCATAACCGCACTTTATTGGATATGGTGCGATCTATGATGTATCTTACTGATTTACCACTATCGTTTTGGGGTTATGCATTAGAGATAGCTGCATTCACTTTAAATAGGGCACCATCAAAATCCGTTCAGACGACGCCTTATGAATTGTGGTTTGGCAAGAAACCAAAGTTGTCGTTTCTTAATGTTTGGGGCTGTGATGCTTATGTGAAAAAGTTTCAACCTGATAAGCTCGAACCTAAATCGGAGATGTGCGTCTTCATAGAATACCCAAAGGTAACTGTTGGGTACACCTTCTATTACAGATCCGAAGGGAAGATATTCATTGCTAAGATGGATCCTTTCTAGAGAAGGAGTTTCTCTCGAAAGAAGTGAGTGGGAGAAAAATAGAACTTGATAAGGTAATAGTACCTTCTCCTGAATTGGAAAATAGTTCATCACTGAAATCAGTTCCAGTGATTCCTACACCAATTAGTGAGGAAGCTAATGATGATGATTATGAAACTTCAGATCAAATTATTACAGAACCTCGTAGGTCTTCCAGAGTACGGTCCGCACAAGAGTGGTACGGTAATCCTGTTCTGGAAGTCATGTTAGTAGACCATGATGAACCTACGAACTATGAGGAAGCGATGATGAGCCCAGATTCCGCGAAATGGCAGGAGACCATGAAATCTGAGATAGGATCCATGTATGAGAACAAATCGTGGACTTTGGTGGACTTGCCCGATGATCGGCGATCCATAGAAAATAAATGGATCTTCAAGAGGAAGATGAACGTTGATAGTAGTGTTACTATCTACAAAGCTCGAGTTGTCGCAAAAGGTTTTCGACAAGTTCAAGGTGTTGAATACAATGAGATTTTCTCACTCGTATCGATGCTTAGAAGTCTGTCCGAATCATGTTGCCGCATTTTATGAAATCTGGCAAATGGATAAATAAAACTGCATTCCTTAATGGATTTATTAAATAAGAGTTGTATATGATACAACCATAAGGTTTTGTCAATCCTAAAGGTGCTAACAAAATATGCAAGCTCCAGCGATCCATCTATGGACTGGTGCAAGCATCTCGGAGTTGGAATATACGCTTTGATAAGTTGATCAAAACATATAGTTTTAATACAGACTTACGGTGAAGCCTGTATTTACAAGAAGTGAGTGGGAGCACTACAACATTTCTGATAAGTATATGTGAATGACATATTGTTGATCGGAAATAATGTAGAATTATTCTGCAAAGCATAAAGGAGTGTTTTGAAAGGAGTTTTTCAAAGAAAGACCTCAGTGAAGCTGCTTACATATTGAGCATCAAGATCTATAGAGATAGATCAAGACGCCTGATAAGTTTTTCAATGAATACATACCTTGAAAAGATTTTGAAGTAGTTCAAAATGGAACAGTCAAAGAAAGAGTTCTTGCCTGTGTTACAAGGTGTGAAATTGAGTAAGACTCAAAGCCCGACCACGGCAGAAGATAGAAAGAGAATGAAAGTCATTCCCTATGCCTCAGCCATAGGTTCTATAAAGTATGCCATGCTGTGTACCAGATCTGTTGCATACCCTACCACTAAGTATTAGCAAGGGAGTGAAATAGTGATCTAGGAGTAGATCAATGGACAGCGGTCAAGAATATCCTTAGTAAGGACTAAGGAGATGTTTCTCGATTATGGAGGTGATAAAAGAGTTTGTCGTAAAGAGTTACATCGATGCAAGCTTTTACACCGATCTAGATGACTCTAATCTCAATCTGGATACATATTAAAAGTGGGAGCAATTAGCTAGAGTAGCTCCGTGCAGAGCATTGTAGACATAGAATATTTGCAAAATACATACGGCTCTAAATGTGACAGACCCGTTGACTAAACTTCTCTCACGAGCAAAAACATGATCATACCTTAGTACTCTTTGGGTGTTAATCACATAGCGATGTGAACTAGATTATTGACTCTAGTAAACCCTTTGGGTGTTGATCACATGATGATGTGAACTATGGGTGTTAACCACATACAGATGTGGATATTGGTGTTAAATCACATGGCGATGTGAACTAGATTATTGACTCTAGTGCAAGTGGGAGACTGAAGGAAATATGCCCTAGAGGCAATAATACAGTTATTATTTATTTCCTTATTTCATGATAAATGTTTATTATTCATGCTAGAATTATATTAACCGGAAACATGATACATGTGTGAATACATAGACAAACTGAGTGTCAGTAGTATGCCTCTACTTGACTAGCTCATTAATCAAAGATGGTTATGTTTCCTAGCCATGGACAAAGAGTTGTCATTTGATTAACGGGATCACATCATTAGGAGAATGATGTGATTGACTTGACCCATTCCGTTAGCTTAGCACTTGATCATTTAGTATGTTGTTATTGCTTTCTTCATGACTTATACATGTTCCTATGACTATGAGATTATGCAACTCCTGTTTACCGGAGGAACACTTTGTGTGCTACCAAACGTCACAACATAACTGGGTTATTATAAAGGTGCTCTACAGGTGTCTCCAAAGGTACTTGTTGGGTTGGCGTATTTCGAGATTAGGATTTTTTACTCCGATTGTCGGAGAGGTATCTCTGGGCCCACTCGGTAATGCACATCACTATAAGCCTTGCAAGCATTGCAACTAATGAGTTAGTTGCGAGATGATGTATTACGGAACGAGTAAAGAGACTTGCTGGTAACGAGAGTGAACTAGGTATTGAGATACCGACGATCGAATCTCGGGCAAGTAACATACCGATGACAAAGGGAACAACGTATGTTGTTATGCGGTTTAACCGATAAAGATCTTCGTAGAATATGTAGGAGTCAATATGAGCATCCGGCTTCCGCTATTGGTTATTGACCGGAAACGTGTCTCGGTCATGTCTACATAGTTCTCGAACTCGTAGGGTCCGCACGCTTAAGGTTTCGATGAGAGTTATATTATGAGTTTATGAGTTTTGATGTACCGAAGGAGTTCGGAGTCCCATATGAGACCGGGCACATGACGAGGAGTCTCAAAATGGTCGAGACGTAAAGATCGATATATTGGACGACTATATTCGGACTTCGGAAAGGTTCCGAGTGATTCGTGTATTTTTCGGAGTACCAGAGAGTTACAGGAATACGGGGAAGAGTATTGGGCCTTAATGAGCCTTAGTGGGAAGGAGCCAGGAGGTGGCGTGCGCCCCTCCCAAGCCCAGTCCGAATTGGACAAGGGGTTTGGGGCACGGCCCCCCTCTCCCTTCCTTCTCCACTCCCCTCCTTTCCCCCCTTCTCCTAGTTGGACTAGGAAAGAAGGAAACCTACTCCTACTAGGAGTAGGAACCCTACTCCCTTGGCGCGCCCCTCCTAGGGCCGGCCTCCTCCTCCCTTGCTCCTTTATATACGGGGCAGGGCGCACCCCAAACAACAACAATTGATCCCTTGGATCTCTTAGCCGTGTGCGGTGCCCCCCTCCATCATAGTCCACCTCGATAATATCGTAGCGGTGTTTAGGCGAAGCCCTGCGACGGTAGAACATCAAGATCGTCGTCACGCCGTCGTGCTGACGGAACTCTCCCTCGACACTCGGCTGGATCAGAGTTCGAGGGACGTCATCGAGTTGAATGTGTGCTAGAACTCGGAGGTACCGTAGTTTCGGTGCTCAATCGGTCGGGACGTGAAGACGTACGACTACATCAACCGCGTTGTTCTAACGCTTCCGCTTTCGGTCTACGAGAGTACGTAGACAACACTCTCCCCTCTCGTTGCTATGCATCACCATGATCTTGCGTGTGCGTAGGAAATGTTTGAAATTACTACGTTCCCCAACACCAAACTCGTAACTCAGATATTCATCTCTATGATCATACCATAGACATTTTATCCTCTTGCCATGACGATCTTCAACTTCACTCTGAAATTGCTTGAACCTTTCAATAATTCAGCCTCGTGTTTCATCAAGTAAATATACTTAGAATCTACTCAAATCATCTGTGAAGTAAGAGCATAACAATATTTACTGCGTGCCTCGGCACTCATTGGATTGCACACATCAAATGTATTTCTTCCAACAAGTTGCTCTCTTGATTCATCTCACTGAAAACGGGGCCTTTCAGTCATCTTGCCCATGTGGTATTGGCACGTCCATTATGCGATATTATCCTAAAGAGACTCGAAGGTCCCACCAAGGATAGAACCACATATTGAAACGCTTTTGCAAGGTGGATATCATTACATCAACATTACATAATAGATGGGGATACATACAAGAGGCATACAATGCCACATGAATACAACTTCACAATACATAAGAGCATCATCCGACTACGGATGAAACACAAACAGAAACTCGAACGACATCCACCTGCTAGCCTAGGCTGCCGACCTGGAACCTATCCCCTGATCGAAGAAGAAGCAGAAGAAGAACTCCAAAACAAGCAACATCGCTCTCGCGTCATGATCATCGCATAACCTGCACCTGCAACTGTTGTTGAGTAATCTGTGAGCCACGAGGACTCAGCAAGCCCATTACCATGGGTATCAAGACTAGCAAAGCTTAATGGGAAAGGAAGGGGGTAAAGTGGTGAGGTTGCAGCAGCGACTAAGCATATATGGTGGCTAACATACGCAAATAAGAGCGAGAAGAGTAGCAAAGGAATGGTCGTGAAGCTAGCAATGATCAAGAAGTGATCCTGAACTCCTACTTACGTCAAACATAACCCAAAAACCGTGTTCACTTATCGGACTCCGCCGAAAAGAGACCATCACGGCTACACACGTGGTTGATGCGTTTTAATTTGGATCTGGTGTCAAGTTATCTACAACCGGACATTAACAAATTCCCATCTGCCACATAACCGCGGGCACGACTTTCGAAAGTTTATACCCTGCAGGGGTGTCCCAACTTAGCCCATGATAAGCTCTCGCGATCAATGAAGGATATACCTTCTCCCAGGAAGACCCGATCAGACTCGGAATCCCGGTTTAGAAGACATTTCGACAATGGTAAATCAAGACCAGCAAGACCACCCGTTGTGCCGACAAATCCCAATAGGAGCTGCACATATCTCGTTCTCAGGGCACACCGGATAACCTAAGCGTACAGGTACCGACGTAATCCAAATTGCCAAGGAATGGTCCCGCACGGTGCTCTAGTTTGGACCAACACTCGGAGGAGCACTGGCCCGGGGAGGTAAAATAAAGATGACCCTCGGGCTCCGGAAACCCAAGGGGAAAAGGGCTAGGTGAGGCAAATGGTAAAACCAAGGTTGGGCCTTGCTGGAGGAGTTTTATTCAAAGCGAACTATCAAGGGGGTCCCATAAATCACCCAACCGCGTAAGGAACGCAAAATCCGTGAACATAACACCGGTATGACGGAAACTAGGGCAGCAAGAGTGGAATAAAACACCAGGCATAAGGCCGAGTCTTCCACCCTTTACCAAGTATATAGATGCATTATTTGAATAGAGATATTGTGATATCCCAACATAATCCTGTCCACCATGGAGCAATCTTCAACTTCACCTGCAACTAACAATGCTATAAGAGGGGCTGAGCAAAGCGGTAACATAGCCAAACAAAGGTTTGCTAGGAAGGGTGAAAAAGGTTAGAGGCTGACATGGCAATTTGGGAGGCTTGAAGAGCAAATGATAGGTAGCGCAAGATAGTGATAGAATGAAGAAACTAGCATAGAAATGATAGTAATGAGATCCAAGGTCACGGTCATCTTGCCTGAAATCCCGCAAGGAAGAAGAACGAGTCCATGAAGAAGACGAACGGATCCTCACGATCGCAACGAAACGGGAACTATCGAGAAGAAGCACACAACATGGTAAACAAACCACACATGAATAAGACATGATGCTCAACCAAGTATATGATGCATGACAAGGCTACATGAAGCTACTCATGGCAAGAGATGATGCAAACAAGAGCAACACATCAAGGCAAGTTTAAATGAGGTCGGAAACAACATATAACAATTCCGGTAAGTTCTCATATACAAGTTTCGAAATTGGTCCAGATCTGAATAAACATTAAGTTCAAGTTGTTAAACAACAAGTTAAGATGCACCAAGATGATCTACACGAGATTCTAGTCAAGTTACATATAAAGTTCATTTAATTCTGAGCTACGGCCTAGAAGATATGAGCAAAACAAGATAAACATGTCATTGATGCAAAATGCATACAAACCTCAAGCAAACACTCTCAAAACATGGATGTAACATGATAATATGAAGCTACATGCAAAATCAATCAAGTTTCATATAGAGCACACTCAAAACGGAGCAACGGTTCAACACACACACATGAAACAAGTTATAATAACAATCTGTCCAAAACAACAACTAGGCATCTTGCAAGCATCAAAACATTAGGCTACAGCATCTCAACATGAGAACAAAAGGCATGGACATGATGTACAGGTAAAGAATAACAAAACATGAACACTGAGCTATCTCCATAAATCACTAGAACATTCTCCAAAACACATGGCAAGATTGCATATAATAACAGTTTTAGACTTACCAGAAATAACATTAGGTTGCAATGTTTAGAGCTATCAAATAACATGTTACAGGAACTTATCATGGCAAACAAAGGCACGGCATAAATCTACTAATTGCATAGAACAAAAGTCCTTTACTGATTATGAGCCAAAAAGGATCAGAAATTATGATGGCACCCATGTAAACATGGCAAATGATATGACAGATTCAAACATGGCAGGAACAACAATAAGTAGGCATGTTGGAGAGCTTGTACCACTCACCACAAAGCAATACGTGGCATGACAAGGTGACTAACAGTAAGAAGACATGTTTATGAAGCTAAGAATGGCAATAACAAGTTCATAGGGTGCATGGATCACTAGCAAAACACATGGCAAATCTGAACTTAATGTTAACAGGCTGACAACAACATTATTTAGCAACTTTGGAGCAAGATATGAACAATCTACAGCAGGCTATAAATGCAACCAGGGGCATGGATGGATAGAGCATGACATGTACAACAAAACATCCTTAGTGAACATCTCCAGATTATGCATAAAATGACTTGTAGCAGCAGGTTTACATAGCATCATGATATAGCAGATTCAGCCTAGCAAAACAGCAACAACAAGTACCCTACTAAACAAGCTTGATGCACTCACTACACAACTCATAAAAATACATGGATGGAACCTATATAAATATGGCGTGATATAGTTCAAAACACATGTATAGCTCATGCTCATAGGAGGCACACATCAAATGCAACAAAAATGACAAATCACCAAGTTATAACAGTTTCAGCAGATTAACATCATATAGCACTCTTGCAACGATGATTCGGGCATCAAGATGGACTCAAACAAGCATGGCACAATGGAACAAAATGAAGAGCACCTCATGAAGAACATTTTGATATATTATATGCATGAATCGGAGCTATATGCGAGGAGATATGGCATGATGAACAGAGGACCAGAATGCAAAATATTACGGGGACTTAGCAGAAAAACAACCTCGGGGAGAAGGGTTGACCGCGGCACGGATTTCGAGGTGGCGGCGAATCTCGCCGGATCTCCGCCGGAGAAGACGGGGAAGACGGCCGGAGCTCGGGGAGGAGGCCGGGAGGAGTCGGGGCAGCCGGAGTGGACGACAGGGATGGCTGGATCCGGTCCGGCCCGACCGGATCCGCGCGGGGAGGCGGCGAGCGGAGCAGGTGGACGGCGGCGGCCGGAGGTGCGGGCGGCGGCGCCCTGGCCGACGGGGGAGGCGGAAGAGCCGCGGGGAGGCGCCCGGGTGGCGGCGGCCGTGGGCGGCGCTCGGGGCGCTGCGGCGGCGGGGCACGGGAGGCGCGGGACGCGGTCTCCGGCGACGGCGGGTCCGGGCGGCGGCTGGCGGCGAGGGGCGGCGGGGCCGAGGTCCAGCAAGGTGCGGTCGGGCAGCGGAGGTCGCCGGCACCGGGCGGCGAGGGCGCCGGCGGCGGGGTCGGGCACGAAGGCGAGGCGGAGGCGACGCAGGTTGACTCGGGCCCCAGATGGGCTCGGGCGGGCCGCGGATGGGCCTACAGGGCCAGTGGCGACGCACGGTGGGAGGCGGCAGCGGGGGTGACGTGGCGGGAGGAGATTGGCTGCGGCGGCGGCGCGGGCTTCGTCCGGTCCGGGACGGACACGTCCGGCGGGCGAGAGGGGAAAAGATCTAGGGTTTGGGGGGATTCATCCGTGAATTTGGGGGGGGGAGGCACATATTTATAGATAGAGGGAGCTAGGAGAGTCCAAATGGGGAGCGGTTTTTGGCCACGCGATCGTGATCAAAGGACCGAGAGCATGGAGGGGGTTAGGATGGGTTTTGGGCCACTTTGGAGGGGTGCTGGGCTGCAAAGAGAGAGGGGTTTTGGGCTACGCGATTAACCGTTGGAGTATCAAACAACCTCCAAATGGCACGAAACTTGACAGGCGGTCTACCGGTGGTGTACTAAGGCCGCTTGGCAAGACTTGGTCCATTCCGAGAAAGTTTAACACCCGCTCACAACAGGAGACAAAAGGGGAACGCCAGACGACATAGGAGAGCCGGATTGCAAAACGGACAAAGGGGAAAATGCTCGGATGCATGAAACGAACACGTATGCAAAATGAAATGCACATGATGACATGGCAAAATGCAACACGCAAGCAAATGACATGGCAACGACGGCGAATAACTGGCAGACACCTGGCGCATCGAATCCGGGGCGTTACAACACTCCTCCACTAACAAGAGATCTCGTCCCGAGATATTAGGACCGAGACGAAAGGGAAGGAGGACGAGGTGAAACAAGAACTCAAGATAAGAAGCAAAGAATCGAGAGCACTCAAGAAAAAATAGAGGAGCGACGAGAATGACAAGAATCGAAAGCTCATGGAATCAGATAGACTATGAAACCACTCCGGTTAGAACGAGATAAGAAACGAATAAGACTGAAAGGATTTAGGCAGCACTCCGGCTGAAACATGGAGGAATAGAACATGAGCTTCGCAAGATGGGATGGCACTTGACGACATAAGCAACGCAATGCCTCCGGAAGAATTGAAAGAATTGAATGAAAAGAACTTAGAAGGAAGGGTTGAACGGAGTTGTTGAGAAAATTAACAACAAAAGAATAAGCTTGTTATGGACTTATCAAAAACATCTCGAAACTTGAGGTGAAATTATTCCCAGATATTCAAGCTTGATTAAAGAACATTTGAACGAAGCGCTGGGATAAATAGAGAACGATAACTAGAATGATGGCCTCCAGTGAAAAGAAATGGAAAAACAACTCCTGACATACTCCAGATGGTTAAGAAAAGAATATCTGACAAATGGAATAATTCGCGAGGATAACATGAAGCTAGAACCACGAAACTTCGAGAGAACGAATAAGATTTAGAGGAATAAATCTTCTTCGGTCTTCAAATGACGACAGAAAACACCACCAAAATTACTGAGATACTCCGAGAGAATGAGAAGCGAAGAGGTTCAGCCAACAATGAAAAGAATTTGAAAATGATCTTGGAAAGGCATCTGACTGATGGGATCCATTCTTACATCACACTTGAAAAGAATTGGGAATAGCTCCGGAATAATTAGAAGAGCCAGGTAAGATCCTGGGAAAAGACCTGTGGGTTAGGGCCCACTAAAGAGATAACACCGTTGGAAAGGGATGTTGAACAGATAAATGATACACTGGAACAATTGAAATGTTTGAATGAGGTGACAACCTCGAATTAATTCGAACATAGACGAATCTTCTGAGATGTCTTGCACACTCCGGAAGGATAAACTGGCGAGAGGCAAACGAGCAAGGGGAACACTTGACCCAAGGAAAAGAATATGATCAACCCGAAAAACTTGAATTGAGTGCACCGGAAAGGAAAAGAGATGAAGAATGACGAACGAGACGAGAATTCACCGGTTGAAACAATTGACGAAAGACTGTAGAGGTTTCACACGAATGAGATAGATGGTCGAGAGAGAGTCAGACTCCGGGAAGAAAAGGGTGGGAGGGCGGGAAAACAAAATCAACTTGGAAGGGGAAACCGACGAATAACTTCAAGAGGAAACATCGGTTGAAAGAATGCAAATGCTACGCACGAGTAGAATGGATACTCGATTACGGACTCCGGCTTCGAGAAGAAAAAGGGTGGGTGGAAGGGAAAAGAAAACAACTGAGGAATTGAACTTGGCAAAGATGAAGAGGCTCGAGTCAACTTGACGAGAAATGCACCGGATACAAAGAGCTGAGAACCAACTACCGGAAAACCAAATGCGTGAACCTAAAGAAAAATTTCAAGGGGAAGAGGAGTAATTCAAAACACCTACGTCAAGATTCCTGACCAGAGCGACGAAGGGGCTGAGGAGTAAAAAGAATTCCTACTCTCCGATATAACTACACTCCGAAAAAGTTTTCTGCTAGACTCGACAATGGCCAAACTACACGATCAATCAAGGGGGCTCCTAAGGTCGGTCGAGGCTCTGATACCAACTTGTCATGCCCAATATGCGATACTATCCTAAAGATACTCGAAGGTCCCACCAAGAATAGAACCGCATATTGAAACGCTTTTGCAAGGTGGATATCATTACATCAACATTACATAATAGATGAGGATACATACAAGAGGCATACAATGCCACACGAGTACAACATCACAATACATAAGAGCATCATCCGACTACGGATGAACCACAAACAGAAACTCAAACGACATCCACCTTGCTAGCCCAGGCTGCCGACCTGGAACCTATCCCCTGATCGAAGAAGAAGCAGAAGAAGAACTCCAAAACAAGCAACATCGCTCTCGCCTCATGATCATCGCATAACCTGCACCTGCAACTGTTGTTGTAGTAATATGTGAGCCACGAGGACTCAGCAATCCCATTACCATGGGTATCAAGACTAGCAAAGCTTAATGGGAAAGGAAGGGGGTAAAGTGGTGAGGTTGCAGCAGCAACTAAGCATATATGGTGGCTAACATACGCAAATAAGAGCGAGAAGAGGAGCAAAGGAACAGTCATGAAGCTAGCAATGATCAAGAAGTGATCCTGAACTCCTACTTACGTCAAACATAACCCAAAAACCGTGTTCACTTCTCGGACTCCGCCGAAAAGAGACCATCACGGCTACACACGCGGTTGATGCGTTTTAATTCGGATCTGGTGTCAAGTTATCTACAACTGGACATTAACAAATTCCCATCTGCCACATAACTGCGGGAACGGTTTTTGAAAGTTTATACCCTGCAGCGGTGTCCCAACTTAGCCCATGATAAGCTCTCGCGGTCAACGAAGGATATACCTTCTCCCAGGAAGACCCGATCAGACTCGGAATCCCGGTTTAGAAGACATTTCGACAATGGTAAAACAAGACCAGCAAGACCACCCGCTGTGCCGACAAATCCCGATATGAGCTGCACATATCTCATTCTCAGGGCACACCTGATAAGCTAAGCGTACAGGTACCGACGTAATCCAAATTGCCAAGGAATGGTCCCGCGCAGTGCTCTAGTTTGGACCAACACTCGGAGGAGCACTGGCTCGGGGAGGTAAAATAAATATGACCCTCGGGCTCCGGAAACCCAAGGGAAAAAGGGCTAGGTGAGGCAAATGGTAAAACCAAGGTTGGGCCTTGCTGGAGGAGTTTTATTCAAAGCGAACTATCAAGGGGGTCCCATAAATCACCCAACTGCGTAAGGAACGCAAAATCCGTGAACATAACACCGGTATGACAGAAACTAGGGCGGCAAGAGTGGAACAAAACACCAGGCATAAGGCCGAGTCTTCCACCCTTTACCAAGTATATAGATGCATTAATTAAATAGAGATATTGTGATATCCCAACATAATCCTGTCCACCATGGAGCAATCTTCAACTTCACCTACAACTAAGAATGCTATAAGAGGGGCTGAGCAAAGAGGTAACATAGCCAAACAAAGGTTTGCTAGGAAGGGTGAAAAAGGTTAGAGGCTGACATGGCAATTTGGGAGGCTTGAAGAGCAAATGATAGGTAGCACAACATAGTGATAGAACGAAGCAACTAGCATAGAAATGATAGTAATGAGATCCAAGGTGACGGTCATCTTGCCTGAAATTCCGCAAGGAAGAAGAACGGGTCCATGAAGAAGATGAACGAATCCTCACGATCGCAACGAAACGGGAACTATCGAGAAGAAGCACACAACATGGTAAACAAACCACACATGAATAAGACATGATGCTCAACCAAGTATGATGCATGACAAGGCTACATGAAGCTACTCATGGCAAGAGATGATGCAAACAAGAGCAACACATCAAGGCAAGTTTAAATGAGGCCGGAAGCAACATATAACAATTCTGGTAAGTTCTCATATGCAAGTTTCGAAATTGGTCCAGATCTGAATAAACATTAAGTTCAAGTTGTTAAACAACAAGTTAAGATGCACTAAGATGATCTACACGAGATTCTAGTCAAGTTACATATAAAGTTCGTTTAATTCGGAGCTACGGCCTAGAAGATATGAGCAAAACAAGATAAACATGGCATTGATGCAAAATGCATACAAACCTCAAGCAAACACTCTCAAAACATGGATGTAACATGATAATATGAACCTACATGCAAAATCAAGCAAGTTTCATATAGAGCAAACTCAAAACATAGCAACGGTTCAACACACACACATGAAACAAGTTATAATAACAATCTGTCCAAAACAGCAACTAGGCATTTTGCAAGCATCAAAACATTAGGCTACAACATCTCAACATGAGAACAAAAGGCATGGACATGATGTACATGTAAAGAATAACAAAACATGAACATGGAGCTATCTCCAGAAATCACTAGAACATGCTCCAAAACACATTGCAAGATTGCATATAATAACAGTTTCAGACTTACCAGAAATAACCTTAGGTTGCAATGTTTTGAGCTATCAAACAACATGTTGCAGGAACTTATCATGGCAAACAAAGGCACGGCATGAATCTACTAATTGCATAGAACAAAAGTCCTTTACTGACTATGAGCCAAAAATGATCAGAAATTATGATGGCACCCATGTAAACATGGCAAATGATATGACAAATTCAAACATGGCAGGAACAACGATAAGTAGGCATGTTGGAGACCTTGTACCACTCACCACAGAGCAATACGTGGCATGACAATGTGACTAACAGTAAGAAGACATGTTTATGAAGCTAAGAATGGCAAGAACAAGTTCATAGGGTGCATGAATCACTAGCAAAACGCATGGCAAATCTGAACTTAATGTTAACAGGCTGACATCAACATTATTTAGCAACTTTGGAGCAAGATATGAACAATCTAGAGCAGGTGATAAATGCAACCAGGGGCATGGATGGATAGATCATGACATGTACAACAAAATATCCTTAGTGAACATCTCCAGATTATGCATAGAATGACTTGTAGCAGTAGGTTTACATAGCATCATGATATAGCAGATTCAGCCTAGCAAAACAGCAACAGCAAGTACCCTACTTAACAAGCTTGATGCACTCACTACAGAACTCACAAAAATACATGTATTGAACTATATAAAGATGGCATGATGTAGTTCAAAACACATGTAGAGCTCATGCTCATAGGAGGCACACATCAAATGCAAAAAAAATGATAAATCACCAAGTTATAACAGTTTCAGCAGATTAACATCATATAGCACTCTTGCAACGATGATTCGGGTATCAGTATGGAGTCAAACAAGCATGGTACAATGAAACAAAATGAAGAGCACCTCATGATGAACATTTTGATATATTATATGCATGAATCGAAGCTATATGCGAGGAGATATGCCATGATGAATAGAGGACTAGAATGCAAAATATTACGGGGACTTAGCAGAAAAACAACCTCGGGGAGAAGGGTTGACCGCGGCACGGATTTCGAGGCGGCGGCGGATCTCGTCGGATCTCCACTGGAGAAGTCGGGGAAGACGGCCGGAGCTCGAGGAGGAGGCCGGGAGGAGTCGGGGCGGCCGGAATGGACAACGGGGACGGCTGGATCCGGTCCGGCCCGACCGGATCCGCGTGGGGAGGCGGCTAGCGGAGCAGGCGGCCGACGGCGGCCGGGGGCGCGGGCGGCGGCGCCCTGGCCGGCGACAGAGGTGGACGGGCCGCGGGGAGGCGCCCGGGTGGCGGCGGCCGCGGCGGCGCCCGGTGTGCTGCGGCGGCGGGGCACGGGAGGCGCGGGACGCCGGTCTCCGGCGACAGCGGGTCCGGGCGGCAGCTGGTGGCGACGGGCGGCGGGGCCAATGTCCGGCGAGGCGCGGTCGGGCAGCGGAGGTCGCCAGCGGCGGGGTCGGGCACGGAGGCGAGGCGGAGGCGGCGCGGGTTGACCCGGGCCCCAGATGGGCTCGGGCGGGCCGCGGATAGGCCTGCAGGGCCGGCGGCGGCGCGCAGTGGGAGGCGACGGCGGGGTAATGTGGTGGGAGGAGATTGGCTGCGGCGGCAGCGCGGGCTTCGTCCGGTCCGGGACGAACACGTCCGGCGGGCGAGAGGGGAAAAGATCTAGGGTTTGGGGGGCATTCATCCGCGAATTTTGGGGGAGGCACATATTTAGAGATAAAGGGAGCTAGGAGAGTCCAAATGGGAAGCGGTTTTCGGCCACGCGATCGTGATCGAACGACCGAGAGCATGGAGGCGGTTAGGATGGGTTTTGGGCCACTTTGGAGGGGTGTTGGGCTGCAAAGAGAGAGGGGTTTCGGGCTACGCGGTTAACCGTTGGAGTATCAAACAACCTCCAAATGGCACGAAACTTGACAGGCGGTCTACGGTGGTGTACTAAGGCCGCTTGGCAAGACTTGGTCCATTCCGAGAAAGTTTAACACCCGCTCACAACTGGAGACAAAAGGGGAACGCAGGACGACATAGGAGAGCCGGACTGCAAAACGGACAAAGGGGAAAATGCTCGGATGCATGAAACGAACACGTATGCAAAATGAAATGCACATGATGACATGTCAAAATGCAACACGCAAGCAAATGACATGGCAACAATGGCGAATAACTAGCAGACACCTGGCGCATCGAATCCGGGGCGTTACAGGTATGATCTGCATGTCTCAAGTGATTCAAAATCAAGTGAGTCCAAAGATCCATCAACATGGAGCTTGTTCATGCGTTTTAGACCAATATGACTCAAATGGCAGTGCCACAAGTATGTGGTACTATCATTACTATCTTATATATTTGGCATGAACATGTGTATCACTACGATCGAGATTCAATGAACCATTCATTTTAGGTGCAACACCATTGAAGGTATTATTCAAATAAACAGAGTAACCATTATTCTCCTTAAATGAATAACTGTATTGCGATAAACATAATTCAATCATGTCTATGCTCAATGCAAACCCCAAATAACAATTATTTAGGTTTAACACCAATCCTGATGGTAGAGGGAGCGTGCGATGTTTGATCACATCAACCTTGGAAACACTTCCAACACATATCATCATCTCACATTTAGCTAGTCTCCGTTTATTCTGTAGCCTTGTATTTCGAGTTACTAACACTTAGCAACCGAACCGGTATTTATTACCCTGGTGCTACTAGGAGTACTAGTAAAGTAGACATTAATATAATGTATATCCAATATACTTCTGTCGACCTTGCCAGCCTTCTCATCTACCAAGTATCTAGGGTAGTTCTGCTTCAATGACCGTTCCCCTCATTTCAGAAGCACTTAGTCTCGGGTTTGGGTTCAACCTTGGGTTTCTTCACTAGAGCAGCAACTAATTTGCCGTTTCATGAAGTATCCCTTCTTGCCCTTGCCCTTCTTGAAACTAGTGGTTTTACTAACCATCAACAGTTGATGCCCCTACTTGATTTCTACTTTCGCGGTGTCAAACATCGCGAATTGCTCAAGGATCATCATGTCTATCCCTGATGTGTTATAGTTCATCACGAAACTCTAGTAGCTTGGTGGCAGTGACTATGGAGAACCATCACTATCCCATCTGGAAGATTAACTTCCACTCGATTCAAGCGATTGTAGTACTCAGACAATCTGAGCACATGCTCAACGATTGAGCTTTTCTTCCTTAGTTTGCAGGCTTAAGAAACTTGTCAGAGGTCTCATACCCCTTGACGTGTGCAGTAGGCTGAAATCCCAATTTCAGTCCTTGGAACATCTCATATGTTCCGCGACATTTCAAAAAATGCCTTCGACGCCTCAATTCTAAACCGTTTAACATTACGCACTGGACTATCACGTAGTCATCAAAACGTGTATGTCAGATGTTCGCAACATCCACAGATGACGCTCGAGGTTCAGCACACTGAGCGGTGCATTAAGGACATAATCCTTCCGCGCAACAATGAGGACAATCCTCAGTTTACCGACCCAGTCCGCATAATTGCTATTCTCAACTCTTAACTAAATTTTCTCTAGGAACATATCTAAAACAGTAGAACCAAAGCGTGAGCTACGTCATAATTTGCAAAGACCTTTTGACTATGTTCATGATAATTAAGTTCATCTAATTAAATTATTTAATAAACTCCCACTCAGATGACATCCCTCTAGTCATCTAAGTGATACATGATCCGAGTCAACTAGGCCGTGTCCGATCATCACGTGAGACGGACTAGTCATCATCGATGAACATCTTCATGTTAATCGTATCCACTATACGACTCATGTTTGACCTTTTGATCTCTTGTGTCCCGAGGCCATGTCTGTACATGCTAGGCTCGTCAAGTTAACCTAAGTGTTTTGCATGTGTAAATCTGGCTTACACCCATTGTATGCGAACGTTAGAATCTATCACACCCGATCATCACGTGGTGCTTCGAAACAACGAACTTTCACAACGGTGCACAGCTAGGGGGAACACTTTCTTGAAATTTTATGAGGGATCATCTTATTTATGCTACCGTCATTCTAAGCAAATAAGATGTAAACATGACAACATCACATGCAAATCATAGAGTGACATGATATGACCAATATCATCTTGCGCCTTTGATCTTCATCCTTGAGGTGCGGCATGATCACCTTCGTCACCGGCATGACACCATGATCTCCATCATTGTGTCTTCATGAAGTTGTCTCACCAACTATTACTTCTACTACTATGGCTAACGGTTAGCAATAGAAGTAAAGTAATTGCATGGCGTTTTCAATAACACGCAGGTCATACAATAAATTAAGACAACTCATATGGCTCCTGCCGGTTGTCAAACGCATCGACATGCAAGTCGTGATTCTTATTACAAAAACATGATCAATTTCATACATCACATATATCATTCATCACATTCTTTTGGCCATATCACATCATATAGCAAACCCTGCAAAAACAAGTTAGACGTCCTCTAATTGTTGTTGCATGTTTTACGTGGCTGCTATGGGTTTCTAGCAAGAACGTTTCTTACCTACGCAAAAGCCACAACGGTGATATGCCAATTGCTATTTACCCTTCGTAAGGACTATTTTTATCAAATTCGATCCGACTAAAGTGGAAAAGACTGGCACCCGCTAGCCACCTTATACAACAAGTGCATGTCAGTCGGTGGAACCTGTCTCACGTAAGCATACATGTAAGGTCGGTCCGGACCGTTTCATCCCACGATGCCGCCAAATCAAGATAAGACCCAAAAAATAAAAATAAAAGGAAAATGTGTGCCCTCGACTATTGTACCTCATTGCTCCACCATTGTTGCTCGGCGCTTGCTCCGGTCCCGGTGAGGTACAATCTTCTTCTAGAAATCTTGACTGCCCTTTATTATCTTTTTTGACTCCCGGTGACCGTCGCTGTTATCCTCATGTTTGCGCACTGCCAGACCCTCGTTCTTGAATGTTGCTGAATCCTTTATCAAAGAATGCCTCACTGTCCTCTCACGTTCTGATATTACATATATACGTCTAAATCGCTCCAGCACTGACAGGAACACATTCAAACGCACACGACTACTTACAGATTTTTTTTCTTCAGAATTATACTACAAATGTCGAAACCTTCAGTATCACATCAAGAAAAACATAACAACGGCCCTTGGAATCCTCCATGCTATTCATTTCCTGACAATGAACAGCAATCTTACATTTCTAGGAGACAAAGAATACAATGATCCTCAGTGCGAGCTCTAAATATTGTCAATAGAGTGCCAGATGTACTGGGATAAAAACATCAACGAAACCTTCAATTGAAACTCTGAACTGATGTAAATATATTCCATTTTAAGCTTCAAGAAACTAGCAACAATACAACAAGTAGCTTATATCGTCAAACCAAGATCTGTAAACACTTGGGCATAAAGCAGAAGCATTGCTGTGATTTATAGTAGCAATAATCTCAACACTAATACACTGAAAGAGGATAATTTTGCACATAGCAACATTGATAAATTTACTAAAAATATGAGCAATTCTTAAAGAAAAATAATCATATACCTGGGTAGTTACTTCAAAAAAATGCATTCCCAGCTTACAGCTTACGTTATCACTTGCAAATTCTGTATATAGGTAGAAAACAAAAACGAATAATACACAAGCAATTAGCACAAGAACTTCAAATAGACAGTCAGGTAGAAGTGACCTAGGAGTTTCTGGTTCGCCTAACATGATACACTTATACCTGACAATATTTACACCATGACCCTTCTACTGTCTCTGCTTCCTTTCAAGGCATTATACATGTTCTGAACGGCAATTCCATATAACAGAAAAAATAAATTATCCAAAAGTCATCAACATGATGAGCAGCAAACAACCCTTGATACATTAGCCTCTTCTCCAGTCTACTGGGCACACACAAGAATTATGAAATGCCAGCAATGTAACATCAGTTCTTAATGGGCAGCGCAAGAGAAATCTGATTAAAGGAGGCATCCAAGCTTAAATCAAAGAACGAATGAGAAATTCTTACCTATCAGCTCACCTGGAGAAAAAGATTTCCCTACTAATTCAGCAAAGAAATGACTAACCGGTACATATGAGCTAACATGTAGGAAATAAACTCAAAGATAATTGCACTCCCAACAATTTCTGGAGAGGAGCCCTTTTTGAGCACTAGCTGAATATTGAGTTCATCAAATCCAACAATCTAGAAACACATTTGATAACTTCATTGAGGAATCTTAAATATGGTAGATACCAAGTCAACAAACATAGGTCTAATCCAACAAGGGGAAAATATTTGTGTGTTATGTTCTAGTTTTATTATCTTGACGGACACATCGCACATAAACATACTCTAGAAGCATTAATTCCCCTGGTTTCGTAGACATGTGATCATTAATGGTTAATTCATTTCAAGTAATGTATCTACAAATTCGCTACAGGAAAACAGCCATGAATTAAATTTTAAATGAAGCCAAGTCTTTTAATCTATAAGCTTACTTTTTTTGTTAATTTCAAAGTAAAGATATGATTAAAAATGCAGTGGAGCTACTGGTCTACATATGTCTCCATCATCAGCCAATACTTCATGAGCTTGCACACACAGAAAATTACCACAAAACAATGCCCGTTGCGAAAAACCATGAGGTACCATCAAATTATTCAAATATGATATCCCACGAGTGATTTAGTAATAAAAGCAATAATGAATGACAGAGCTTCAGCAAGGTCACATAAGAAAGCAATATCATACTTCATTGACTCAACAAAGTGGATGAGGACGTTGTAAACATAACAAATAGTCTTCCCAATTTAGAAACGTGTTTCTGTTGTTCAGATTTAAAGACGGATATCAGTAAACCAAACATAAATCTCATGCTGGTTTGGTACCTCTGAGTCCGGTGGCTACATTTTTTTGGAGAAGAACCAGGGGCGGACAAAGACGAAAGAGCGATGGTTTTTGGTTGGAGTATCTCTCTGGACGGCAATCTAACATAAGAATGCAGTCAAGAGCAGACCGGGCCAGATATAACACCCGAAAAACACGAAGAGGGGGAAGATGTGAAGTTGTGGCCTCACCTCGCCCTCAACACAGAGACACCAGGCCGGAACCTCCACTCCAAACCTGTGTGGTCACTGTCCTCTCCATGTGTGGGAGAGGAGCGGAGGAGGGGGAGGGGGTCAGCACAGCAGCGAGCATCCTCGGGGTCCCTTGTGATTCTGGTCAGGAGTGGCGGGGGGCAAGGAGGTGTGATGATGGAGGAGACGGACGGTGGTGGTCGGAGTTGGGAGAGCGGCGGTGGCGGCTGGAGCTGGGAGAGAGCCGACTAGAATTGGGAGAGCGGCGGCGGCTGCCTGGACCTAGGGTCCTAGGCGGGGAGCGGCAGAAACCCTAGAGTGAAGAGCGTGTTGGAGAGGGAAAAGAGAAACACAAGGGCCACGCCACGTGCAGCGAAACTCGCATCCAAACGACGTGCGATTTATGCGAACCGACTACAAAGTCAAAACTGAAGTTTAGACTCTTACAGACGCGACCCACCACGAGGACCTCAGCCCCGATTCACCAGGAGGCAGTAATTCTAGGGAGCTTAGAATCTGTAGTGATTGTAGTCCGCGTTATCGTACCGGTTGCCCATGCAACCCACAACATCTTAGTTGGCTCCTTCCACTCAAACCAAATCCAACGAAGCCTCAGTTCCCTAGCAAATTTTTCCGGACTACAGTCTCGCAGAACCGCAAACCCACTTAAACGTTGGATTGTCACTTTCTATCTATTTAACTGTCATTAGAGAGAAAAAAAATGGCTGCTATGGGTATACCATTCACTTGTAGAATATTATATATGGAAGATGGTCGCAGTCTCACAACCAGTTATGATAAATGCAGACTATATGTTTGCGGATAATCACTCTGTGTTTTGTTTCACCTCAGAGACGGTAGCTAATGAGATCAGAAATGTGAATGAGTAGTCGGTCCCATTGTTCCAGCCATTTATGCCTTTTGACAAAGTTCGGGAGTTCACCTTGGATATGACGCGTATGTTGGTAAGTGCTTTAGTTTTCTTTCATATATTATAAATGTTCTTTGGTCACAGATTATCTACTAATAGCTTGTCCGTTAAAATCTTAGATATCATTGGCGTGGATTTATTTGTAAGTTCTATTGGACATAAGGAAAGTTTCTACAACCGAAGGATCCCATTTCAAAATATTGTTCTGCTTAATCTGGTAGATGGCACGTATGTACATATTGTGGATTTCAAATTCTATTATCTACTTAATTCAAACTCTCACATTTCTCTGCTGAAATTAATTGATTTTGTAGCTATAATATAGTCAAGTTAGTTGTATCTTTTTTAGAAAAAAGGAGGATATACCCCCGGCCTCTACATCTGGACAATGCATGCATCCAGATTATTAATTATTTCCAAAGCCAACATCTTGGCAACGCCTGTTGCTACTCCTATCCCTTTATGAAGAGGTGCCGAATGTCCGAGCCTAATACCAAACATACATCACACCAAAACCTAACATCTAAAGCCGGATGCCCCATCCAAGCCACTACCTAGAGCGGGTCACACACCGGTCGGACACACTCCTTGTGAGCACCGCACGCTGCAAGGGTCGTCACCTCCATCTTCCATCGATCCATCCTCAGAGCAGAACTGATGCATCGACCTTACTAGGCCTCTCTGCCATCGATGCGTCGCCCTCCTGCGCGAGTCCGTCAACCCGCATCGAACGCCAAGCCTCCACTGCGTCACGCCGCCGAGCCCCGCCGTCATCGATGTGGAAGATGAAACCCCGTGCCTCTGGGCCCTTCCAATCAGCACCTGCTCCAAAACGATGCCCTCAAGAGGGAGAACGACACCATAGTTTTTGTCATCATTTGACCTGGGAGACTTAGATCCAGGGTTTCCCCCGAAGGAGATGCCTCCTGGAGGAAGAGGGGCACGCCAACTGCAGCTGCCCAAGAACATGAGTCGTGCCCATGACCACTTAGCTCTCTCAACGGCGCCTTCAAGAAGGACACGACGCCATGAGCGCCATCGCCGCCCTAGGGTTTTCGCCCGAGAAACTGTGGAGTGGGAAAAGGTGGGGCGGACCCGAACGACGTCTCCTGGAAGAGAAATGGCACCCTCAGACGTCGTTGCCGTCGAGGCCGGCAGGAGCCGACCATGGAATTATCCCAATCCGAATCCCCACCTCCCGACCCATCCTATCCGGTGATCGGCAAGTAGCGCCGCCATGACTCGTACGACAGAGTGCATGATGCAAGTGTTGGAGGAAGAAGCAGCTCAACACCGTTGGCCGCCGAGGCAACGAGCTACGGCACCAACCCGCCATGGATCGCCGGCCATCCAATCAGATCCTCGGCAGCCCGCCTGCCCTGCCGCGCCACCAGACAGGGAGGCCCACCTCGGGGCCGCCGCCCTGGATCCAAGGCCCTCCGCCCTAGATCGAGAGGAGCAGCGCCAACACTGTCACCATAGTTGCCGATAGGACGTCGGCCAGCCGCCACACCGCCGAAGTCCAGATCTGGGCCGTCATGAACTAGATCGGCGCTGCGGTAGCCTAGATCGAGATGAGACCCTCAGGCCAGGGAGCCCCGCGTCACCCTTTGACCCGCGAGAGAGAGAGAGGAGTGCCTCCGCCGCTGTCGGTGATATTTGGATTAAAGTCTACTAAAGTGTCACGCCCAATATGCGGCCCTATCCAAAAGGAACTCGAAGGTCCCACCAAGGATAGACCCGCATATTGAAACGCTTTTGCAAGGTGGATATCATTACATCAACATTACATAATAGATGGGGATACATACAAAAGGCATACGACGCCACACAAATACAACATCATCTTACATGAGAAACAACATCCGACTATGAATGAACCACAAACAGAAGCTCAAACGACATCCACCCTGCTAGCCCAGGCTGCCGACCTGGAACCTATCCCCTGAACGAAGAAGAAGCAGAAGAAGAACTCCTAAACAATCAAGCATCGCTCTTGGGTCAAGATCATCGCATAACTTGTACCTGCATCTGTTGGTGTAGTAATCTGTGAGCCACGAGGACTCAGCAATCCCATTACCATGGGTATCAAGACTAGCAAAGCTTAAAGGGTAAGGAAGGGGTAAAGTGGTGAGGTTGCAGCAGCGACTAAGCATGATGGTGGCTAACATACGCAAATAAGAGTGAGAAGAGAGCAAACGGAACGGTCGTGAAGCTAGCAATGATCAAGAAGTGATCCTGAACTCCTACTTACGTCAAACATAACCCAAAACCGTGTTCACTTCTCGGACTCTGCCGAAAAGAGACCATCACGGCTACACAGACGGTTGATGCATTTTAATTCAAATCAGGTGTCAAGTTATCTACAACCAGACATTAACAAATTCTCATCTGCCCATAACCGCGGGCACGGCTCTCGAAAGTTTATACCCTGCAGGGGTGTCCCAACTTAGCCCATGATAAGCTCTCGCGATCAACGAAGGATATACCTTCTCCCGGGAAGACCAGATCAGACTCGGAATCCCGGTTTACAAGACATTTCGACAATGGTAAAACAAGACCAGCAAAGCCGCCCGATGTGCCGACAAATCCTGATAGGAGCTGCACATATCTCATTCTCAGGGCAACACCACATAAGTCAAGCTACGAGTAAAACCAGACTTCGAGTTTCCCCGAGGTGGCCCCGCAGGTTGCTCGGTTCGGACCAACACTCGAAGGAGCACTGGCCCGGGGGGGGGGGGGGGGGGGGCTAAAATAAAGATGACCCTCGGGCTCCGGAAACCCAAGGGAAAAAGGGCTAGGTGAGGCAAATGGTAAAACCAAGGTTGGGCATTGCTGGAGGAGTTCTATTCAAAGTGAACTATCAAGGGGGTCCCATAAATCACCCAACCGCGTAAGGAATGCAAAATCCGGGAACATAACACCGGTATGACGGAAACTAGGGCGGCAAGAGTGGAACAAAACACCAAGCATAAGGCCGAGTCTTCCATCCTTTACCAAGTATATAGATGCATTAATTAAATAAGAGATATTGTGATATCCCAACATAATCCTGTCCATCATGGGGCAATCTTCAACTTCACCTGCAACTAACAACGCTATAAGAGGAACTGAGCAAAAACGGTAACATAGCCAAACAACGGTTTGCTAGGTAGGGTGAAAAGGTTAGAGGCTGACATGGCAATTTGAGAGGCTTGATAGACAAGAGAATAGGTAGCGCAGCATAGCGATAGAACGAAGAAACTAGCATAGCAATGATAGTAGTGAGATCCAGGGTAGCGGTCATCTTGCCTGAAATCCCGCTAGGAAGAAGAACGAGTCCATGAAGAAGATGAAGCCACGAAGACGAACCAAGCGTAGACGAACGAATCCTCACGATCGCAACGAAACGGGAACTATCAAGAGAAGCACACAACATAGTAAACACACCACACATAGACAAGACATGATGCACAACAAGCATGATGCATGACAAAGCTACATGAAGCTACTAATGGCAAGAGATGATGCATACAAGAGCAACACATCAAAGCAAGTTTAAATGAGGCCGGAAACAACATATAACAATTCCGGTAAGTCCTCGTATGCAAATTTCGAAGTTGGTCCAGATCTGAATAAGCCTTATGTTCAAGTTGTTAAACAGCAAGTTAAGATGCACCAAGACGATCTACACGAGATTCTAGTCAAGTTACATATAAAGTTTATTTAATTCGGAGCTACGGCCTAGAAGATATGAGCAAAACACGTTAAACATGGCATTGATGCAAAATGCATACAAACATCAAGCAAACACATCAAAACAAGGATGCAACATGATAATATGAAACTACATGCAATTTTAAGCAACTTTCATATAGAGCACACTCAAAACGGAGCAACGGTTCAACACACACACATGAAACAAGTTATAGCAACAATCTGTCCAAAACAGCAAATAGGCATATTGCAAGCATCAAAACAATATGCTACAGTACCACAATATGAAAATAAAAGGCATAGACATGATGTACAGGTAAAGCATAACAAAACATGAACACTGAGCTATCTCCAGAAAACACGAGAACATGCTCAAAAGGACATGGCAAGACTGCAAATAATAACAGTTTCAGACTTTGCAGAAATAACATCAGGTTGCAATGTTTAGAGCTATCAAACAACATGCTACAGGAACTTATCATGGCAAACAAAGGCATTACATGAATCTACTAAATGCATAGAACAAAAGTCCTTTAGTGACCATGAGCCAAAAAGGATCAGAAGATATGATGGCACCCATGTAAACATGGCAATTGATATGACAGATTCAAACATGGCAGGAACAACAATAAGTAGGCATGTTGGTGAGCTTCTACCACTCGCGACAGAGCAATACATGGCATGAAAGGGCAACCAACAGTAATAATACATGTTTATGAAGCTATACATGGCAAGAACAAGTTCATAGGGTACATGGATCACTAGCAAATCTCATGGCAAATCTGAACTTAATGTTAACAGACTGACAGCAACATTATTTAGCAACTTTAGAGCATAATAACAACAAGCTACAGCAGGCTATAAATTCAACCAGGGGCATGGATGGATATAACATTACATGTGTAACAAATAATCCTTAGTGAACATCTCTAGATTATGCATAGAATGACTTGTAGCAGCAGGTTTACAAAGCATCATGAAATAACAGATTCAGCCTAGCAAAACAGCAACAGCAAGTACACTACTTCACGAGCTTGATGCACTCACTACAAGACTCACAAAATACATGGATGGCACCCGTGTAAAGATGGCATGACATAGATCAAACACATGTAGACATCAAGCTCATAAGATGCACTCACGAAATGCAACAAAAATAACAAATCACCAAGTTATAATAGTTTGTGCAGATTAACATCATATAGCACTCTTACAATGATGATTCGGGCATCAAGATGATCTCAAACTAGCAAGGCACAATATAAATAAATGTAGAGCATATCATGAAGAACATTTTGACATATCATACGCACGAAACGGAGCAGCGGATGCAGAGTTATAATGCGATGAATAGGGCAACATTATGCAAAAAAAATCAGGGACTTGGGGATTTTCGGGGTCAACCTCCGAGATCCGAATCTGGATCTGGATCGGGGCGTCGCCGGAGGCGGGGAAGAAGACGGCGGCCGACGGGGCTCGGGCCGCGGGGAGGCCGGGGAGGCGGCGCCGGCGACGAGGGGCAGCGCTGGAGGCGCGCGGCGGCGGGGTCGGCGCGGAGGCCGAGGCCGGCGAAGGCGGCGACCGGCGTGGGCGGCGTGGCGGCGGAGGGAGCGCGCCGGTGGGGACGGGTCACCGGAGGGAGGGCGCGGGATCCGGTGGCCGGACGGGCGCCGGCGGGGCTGCGGTGACAGGCGGGGTCGGCGACGCTCGGGCGCGGGAGGCCCCGGGCGGCGGAGCGGGCCGGGGGGCCCCGCGCGGGCCTGGCGGGCCAGCGCGGCGAAGTGGGCGCGCGGGCACGGGCAAGTCGAGCGGCGACATGTGGCGGCGGCGGAGCGGGTCTGTCACGCCCAATATGCGACCCTATCCAAACGGAACTCGAAGGTCCCACCAAGGATAGACCCGCATATTGAAACGCTTTTGCAAGGTGGATATCATTACATCAACATTACATAATAAATGCAGATACATACATAAGGCATACAATGCCACACGAATACAACATCACAATACAAAGAGCATCATCCAACAATGGATGAAACACAAACAGAAACTCCAACGACATCCACCCTGCTAGCCCAGGCTGCCGACCTGGAACCTATCCCCTGATTGAAGAAGAAGCAGAAGAAGAACTCAACGCAAGCAAGCATCGCTCTCGCGTCATGATCATCGCATGAACTTGTACCTGCAACTGTTGTTGTAGTAATCTATGAGCCACGAGGACTCAGCAATCCCATTACCATGGGTATCAAGACTAGCAAAGCTTAAAAGGAAAGGAAGGAGAAAAGTGGTGAGGCTGCAGCAGCGACTAAGCATATATGGTGGCTAACATACGCAAATAAGAGCGAGAAGAGAGCAAGCAGAACGGACGTGAAGCTAGCAATGATCAAGAAGTGATCCTGAACTCCTACTTACGTCAAACATAACCCAAAGACCGTGTTCACTTCCTGGACTCCGCCGAAAAGAGACCATCACGGCTACACACGCGGTTGATGCGTTTTAATTCGGATCTGGTGTCAAGTTATCTACAACCGGACATTAACAAATTCACATCTGCCTATAACCGCAGGCACGGCTTTCGAAAGATTATACCCTGCAGGGGTGTCCCAACTTAGCCCATGACAAACTCTCGCGATCAACGAAGGAATAGACCTTCTCCTAGGAAGACCCGATCAGACTCGAAATCCCGGTTTACAAGACATTTCGACAATGGTAAAACAAGACCAGCAAAGCCTCCCGCTGTGCCGACAAATCCCGATAGGAGCTGCACATATCTCGTTCTCAGGGCACACCGGATTGTTCAAACTTCCGGTAGGCCAGCCCAGAGTTGCCCCTGGTGGCCACCGATGGCTGACAGGTTGGACCAACACTCACGACGAGCACTGGCCCGGGGGGGATAATATAAAGATGACCCTCAAGAGCGCGACTCCCAACGGAAAAAGGGCTAGGTGAGGCAAATGTAAAACCAAGGTTGGGCCTTGCTGGAGGAGTTTTATTCAAAGCGAACTGTCAAGGGGGTCCCATAAATCACCCGACCGCGTAAGGAACGCAAAATCCGGGAACATAACACCGGTATGACGGAAACTAGGGCGGCAAGAGTGGAACAAAACACTAGGCAAAAGGCCAAGTCTTCCACCCTTTACCAAGTATATAGATCCATTAATAATATAAGAGATATTGTGATATCCCAACCAAAATCCTATCCACCATGGAGAAATCTTCAACTTCACCTGCAACTAGCAACGCTATAAGAGGGGCTGAGCAAAAGCGGTAACATAGCCAAACAACGGTTTGCTAGGAAGGGTGTCAAAGGTTAGAGGTTCATGGCAATATGGAAGGCTTGACGAGCAAAAGATAGGTAACGCAGCATAGCGATAGAACGAAGCGACTAGCATAGCAATGATAGTTGTGAGATCCAGGGTAGCGGTCATCTTGCCTGAAATCCCGCAAGGAAGAAGAATGAGTCCATGAAGAAGACGAACGGATGAAGCCGAACCAAGCGTAGACGAACGAATCCTCACGATCGCAACAAAACAGGAACTATCGAAAAGAAGCACACAACATAGTAAACACACCACACATAAACAAGACATGATGCACAACAAGCATAATGCATGACAAAGCTACATGAAGCTACTCATGGCAATAGATGATGCAAAACAAGAGCAACACATCAAGACAAGTTTAAATGAGGCCGGGAACAACATATAACAATTCCGGTAAGTCCTCATATGCATATTTCGAAATTGGTCCAGATCTAAATAAATCTTATGTTCAAGTTGTTAAACAGCAAGTTAAGATGCACCAAGATGATCCACACAAGATTCTAGTCAAGTTATATATAAAGTTCATTTAGTTCGGAGCTACGGCCTAGAAGATATGAGCAAAACAAGTTAAACATGGCATTGATGCAAAATGCACCCAAACATCAAGCAAACACATCAAAACAAGGACACAACATGATAATATGAAACTACATGCAATTCTAAGCAAGTTTCATATAAAGCACACTCAAAACGGAGCAACGGTTCAACACACACACATGAAACAAGTTTAAAGGACAAGCTGTCCAAAACAGCAACTAGGCATATTGCAAGCATCAAAACAACATGCTAAAGCGCCTCAACATAATAACAAAAGGCATGGGCATGATGTACACGTAAAGCATAATAAAACATGAACACTGAGCTATCTCCAGAAATCACTAGAACATACCCAAACACACATGGTAAGATTGCAAGTTATAACAATTCCAGACTTTGCAGAAAATAACATCAGGTTGCAATGTTTAGAGCTATCAAACAACATGTTACAGGAACTTATAATGGCAAACAAAGGCATGTCATGAATCTACTAAATGCATAGATCAAAAGTCCCTTACTAACCATAAGCCAAAAAGGATCAGAAAATATGATGGCACCCATGTAAACATGGCAAGTTATATTACAGATTCAAACATGGCAGAAACAGAATTATGAAGTCATGTAGATGAGCTTGTGCAACTCACTACAGAGCAATACATGGCATGGCAAGGCAACCAACAGTAAGAAGGCATGTTTGTGAAGCTAAGCATGGCAATAGCAAGGTCATAGGGTGCATGGATCACTAGGAAAACACATGAAAACAACTGAACTTAATGTTAACAGGCTGGCAGCAACATTATGAAGCAACTTTAGAGAAAGATTACAACAAGCTACAGCAATCTATAAATGCAACCAGGGGCATGGATGGATAGAGGATGACATGTAGATCGAAACATGTTTATAGAATATCTCCAGATTATGCATAGAATGACTAGTAGCAACATGTTTATATAGCATCACGAAATAACAGATTCAGTCTAGCAAAACAGCAACATCATGTACCCTACTTAACAAGCTCGATTCACTCACCACAAGTCATTGCATGACAAGATAAGCATAGCATCATTAAGAAGACATGTTTATGTAACAAACCAAGGCAAGAACAAGTCCATAGCATGCAAGGATCAACTACAACAACCTTGGTCAAATTGAATAACATGTAAACAATCTTCTAGAAAACATTTTGAAGCAAAAGTAGAGCACTCAAATGGCATGCTAGACTACTCCATAATTGCAACAAGAAGCATGAATGGATAGACAATAACCACATGTTCGAAACACCCTTACTGCAGTATCTCTAAATATGCATGGATCTCTCTGTAGCATCAAGTTTACATGGCATCAAAATAACAGCAGAACAGGGACTTAAATCAGCAATATCACGAAGCCTAGTTTGCATGCTTGTGCTAGTCACCACATTGATCACAAAAATGCATGGCATACACCACTGTAAATAAGACATAGCATAGATCAAAACACATGAAGACATCAACCTCATAGGATGCACACATCAATCATGTCAAAAATGACAAAAGAGCTCATTCTGATAACAAACAGCAGAAAACATTATGAAGCACACTTACAACGATGATTCAGGCATCAAGATGACCTCAAATGAATATGATGCAATGGAATGAAATGATGTACTCGTTGAGACGAACAATTTGACATATTACACGCACGAAACGGAGCTACGGATGCAGAGATACGGCATGATGAACATGGCATGATAATGCAAAAATAACTTCGGGACTTGGTGGACTTTGGGGTCAACCTTCAGTTTGCACGGATATCGAGGCGGCGGCGCGAGCTCACCGGAGAGTTCGCCAGAGATGACGGGGAAGACACCGGGGAGGCCGGAGATGGCGGATCCGGACCGGATCTCGCCGGATCCGGCTGGATCCCGACGAGGGAGGGCGCGGGGGCGCGGGTTGCGAGGCGTCGGCGCGAGGACGATGGACTCCGGGGGTCGGGCACGGGGCGGCGGGTGCGCGCTCCAACGACATGGCGGCGGCCGGAGCGGGGCGAAGCGGGGCGCTGCGGGGGGAGCTCGGGGCGCGGGATGGGCCCCGCAGCTCCGGCAACCGGCGGCAGAGGGCGGCGGGACGCCGGCGGCAGCAGGAGGCGCCGGCGAGGACGCGGCAGGGTGAGACCACCGCGACGGGCGGCGGCGTCGCGCGGTGGCGAGGCGCGGGAGTCGCGTCGCGGCGCGGGCGGCGGAGGGACCCGGCGGCGCGGGCCAGGAGGGCCGGAGGCGGGCTCGGGCGGGCCGGCGGCGGCTGGCGGCGGGGAGCGCCACGTGGCAGCTTGCCGTTGGCTGGGCACAGCGGAGCGGACGCGTCCGGCCGGGGGCGGACGTGTCCGGTGCGGAGACGGATGAGATCTAGGGTTTGGAGGGGATTAGACCGCGAATTTCGGGGGAGGGGCATATTCATAGGTAGTGGGAGCAAGGAGAGTCCAAATGAGGAGCGGTTTTCGGCCACGCGATCGTGATCGAACGACCGAGAGCATGGAGGGGGGTTAGATGGGTTTTGGGCCACTTTGGAAGGGGGTTGGGCTGCAAAGAGAGAGGGGGTTTTACGGTTACCCGGTTAACCGTTGGAGTACCAAACGACCTCCAAATGGCACGAAACTTGACAGGCGGTCCACCGGTGCTATACCAAGGCCACTTGGCAAGCCTCGGGCCATTCCGAGAAAGTTTAACACCCAATCACGAAAAGAGAGAAGAGGGGGACGCCGGAGGACATAGGAGCGCCGGATTGCAAAACGGACAACGGGGAAAAGGCTCGGATGCATGAGACGAACACATATGCAAAATGAAATGCACATGATGACATGATAAAATGCAACACGCAAGCAAATGACATGGCAACGATGGCGAATAATTGGCAGACACCTGGCGCATCGAATCCGGGGCGTTACAACACTCCTCCACTAACAAGAGATCTCGTCCCGAGATCTTAGGACCGAGACGGAAGGGAAAAAGGGATGAGGTGAAACAAGAACTCAAGAGAAGAAGCAAAGAATCGATAGCACTCGAGAATAAGAGAGGAACGACGAGAATCGAAAGCTTACGGAATCAGATAGACTATGAAACCACTCCGATTAGAACGAGATAAGAAACGAATAAGACTGAAAGGATTTAGGCAGCACTCCGGTTGAACAAGGAAAGAATAGAACATGAGCTTGAGAGGATGGAATGATAATTGAAGAAGACATGACACAAAACCTCCGAAAAGAATTGAAAGAGTTGAATGAAAAGAACTTAGAAGGAAGGATTGAACGAAGTTGTTGAGAAAATCAACAACGAAAGAATAAGCTTGATGTGGACTTATGGATAACATCTCAAAATTATGAGGTGATCTCCGACCACGAGCGGAAAAGATTAAATAACTGGGAAGAAGGAAGAAATGCAAAACTCCATTTCAAAAGAAAACGGAGAGTTAATTGCACTTCGAAACGCGAGAAGAAAAGATACTTGAACTCCACCAACAAAATCTTGATGAACTCTTGAAAGAATGAATTAAATCAAGAAGAACCACCATGAAGAACTCCGGTGACAAAAGGATGATGAGATAGAATGAAGGAAGAAAGAATAAGATGAGCCTTACGATGATTTAGATGGAGGTTCTGACGAAATGGCTGAGGAAATTTGAACTCCGGAAAAGAAAAGATGGAAACACTTGGAACTAGAATTTATTCATCACGAACAAACTCCGAAGAAAAGGATTAATCACTTGGATGAAATATGAATAAGATTTATTGTATGCTTATCCTTCATCAAATTAAATTGATGACAATCAATGGATTTTTCATACTACTTATTCTTCTTGAAAAGGATTGAGAAGTGACATATCGCAAACTTGAGAAGGTCTTCGTGAACCACCGGTAGGATTCGAAAGAACGAATGGATTGAATGATAATCAAGGAAAAAAAATCTTGAACGAACCACCGTAAGAATTCAAAAATGACTGATGAAAGAGACTGAATCACCGGGAAGAATTAAAAGAACAACTATGCTAGAGGGGATTTAGATGCAAGAGAACAAAGAGATAACAAGCTGATTAAAGAACACTTGAACGAATCGCCGGGATAAATAGAGAATGATAACTGGAATGACGGCCTCCGGTGAAAAGAAACGGGAAAACAACTTCTGACATACTCCGGATGGGTAAGAAAAGGATATCTGACAAATGAAACAATTCGAGAGGATAACATGAAGCTAGAACCATGAAACTTTGAGAGAACGGAAAAGATTTAGAGGAAGAACTCTTCTTCGGTCTTCAAAAGATGATGAGAAACACCAACGAAATTACTGAGATACTCCGGGAGAATGAAAAGCAAAGGGGTTGAGTCAACAATGAAAAGAATTTGAACGAGATCTTGGAGAAGACATGTGACTGATGGGATCCATTCTTACATCACACTTTGAAAAGAATTGAGAATAACTCCGGGGGAATTAGAAGAGTTAGGTAAGATCCTGGGAAAAGACATGTGGGTTAGGGCCCACTGAAATAGAACACCGTTGGAAAGGGTTATTGAACAGATAGATGATGCACCAGAACAATTGAAATATTTTAATGAGGTGACAACCTCGAATTAATTCAAACACAGATGAATCTCCTGAGATGTCTTGAACACTCCGGAAGGATAAACTGACGAGAGGCGAACGAGCAAGGAGAACACTTGGTCTAAGGAAAAGAAAAAGGTCAATCCAAAAAACATGAATTGAGTCCACCGGAGAAGAGATGAAAATGTTGAAAAAGACGAGAATTCCCCGGTTGAAACAATTGACGAAAGACTGAAGAGGTTCCGCATAAATGAAACAGATGGTCGATAGAGAGTCAGACTCCGGGAAGAAAAAGGGTGGGAGGGAGGGAAAACAAAGGCAACTTGGAAGGGAAATCGACGAATATCTTGAAGAGAAAACACCGGTTGAAATCATTGAGGAAAGAAAGAAAAAACTTCGCACGAGTAGGATGGATACTCGATTACGGACTACGGCTCCGAAAAGAAAAGGGTGGGCGGGTGGTAAAGAAAACAACTGAGGATTGAACTCAAATATGAAGAGGCTTGAGTCGACTTGACGAGAAATGCACCGGATAAAAGAGCTGAGGAGCAACGATCGGAGAACCCACTGCGTGATCCTAGAGAAAATTTGAAGAGGAAGAGGAGTAATTCAAAACATCTAGGTCAAGATTCCTTACCAGAGCGATGAAGGGGCTGAGGAGTAAAAAGAATTCCTACTCTTCGATATAACTAGACTCCGAAAACAGTTTATTCTAGACTCAACAACGGCCAAACTACACGATCAATCAAGGGGGCTCCAACGGTCGGTCGAGGCTCTGATACCAACTTGTCACGCCCAATATGCGACCCTATCCAAACGGAACTCGAAGTCCCACCAAGGATAGACCCGCATATTGAAACACTTTTGCAAGGTGGATATCATTACATCAACATTACATAATAGATGCAGATACATACATAAGGCATACAATGCCACACGAATACAACATCACAATACAAAGAGCATCATCCGACTATGGATGAAACACAAACAGAAACTCCAACGACATCCACCCTGCTAGCCCAGGCTGCCGACCTGGAACCTATCCCCTGATTGAAGAAGAAGCAGAAGAAGAACTCAACGCAAGCAAGCATCGCTCTCGCGTCATGATCATCGCATGAACTTGTACCTGCAACTGTTGTTGTAGTAATCTATGAGCCACGAGGACTCAGCAATCCCATTACCATGGGTATCAAGACTAGCAAAGCTTAAAAGGAAAGGAAGGGGCAAAGTGGTGAGGCTGCAGCAGCGACTAAGCATATATGGTGGCTAACATACGCAAATAAGAGCGAGAAGAGAGCAAGCAGAACGGACGTGAAGCTAGCAATGATCAAGAAGTGATCCTGAACTCCTACTTACGTCAAACATAACCCAAAGACCGTGTTCACTTCCTGGACTCCGCCGAAAAGAGACCATCATGGCTACACACGCGGTTGATGCGTTTTAATTCGGATCTGGTGTCAAGTTATCTACAACCGGACATTAACAAATTCCCATCTGCCTATAACCGCAGGCACGGCTTTCGAAAGATTATACCCTGCAGGGGTGTCCCAACTTAGCCCATGACAAACTCTCGTGATCAACGAAGGAATAGACCTTCTCCTAGGAAGACCCGATCAGACTCGAAATCCCGGTTTACAAGACATTTCGACAATGGTAAAACAAGACCAGCAAAGCCTCCCGCTGTGCCGACAAATCCCGATAGGAGCTGCACATATCTCGTTCTCAGGGCACACCGAATTGTTCAAACTTCCGGTAGGCCAGCCCAGAGTTGCCCCTGGTGGCCACCGATGGCTGACAGGTTGGACCAACACTCACGACGAGCACTGGCCCGGGGGGGATAATATAAAGATGACCCTCAAGAGCGCGACTCCCAACGGAAAAAGGGCTAGGTGAGGCAAATGTAAAACCAAGGTTGGGCCTTGCTGGAGGAGTTTTATTCAAAGCGAACTGTCAAGGGGGTCCCATAAATCACCCGACCGCGTAAGGAACGCAAAATCCGGGAACATAACACCGGTATGACGGAAACTAGGGCGGCAAGAGTGGAACAAAACACTAGGCAAAAGGCCAAGTCTTCCACCCTTTACCAAGTATATAGATCCATTAATAATATAAGAGATATTGTGATATCCCAACCAAAATCCTATCCACCATGGAGAAATCTTCAACTTCACCTGCAACTAGCAACGCTATAAGAGGGGCTGAGCAAAAGCGGTAACATAGCCAAACAATGGTTTGCTAGGAAGGGTGTCAAAGGTTAGAGGTTCATGGCAATATGGAAGGCTTGACGAGCAAAAGATAGGTAACGCAGCATAGCGATAGAACGAAGCGACTATCATAGCAATGATAGTAGTGAGATCCAGGGTAGCGGTCATCTTGCCTGAAATCCCGCAAGGAAGAAGAATGAGTCCATGAAGAAGACGAACGGATAAAGCCGAACCAAGCATAGATGGACGAATCCTCACGATCGCAACGAAACAGGAACTATCGAAAAGAAGCACACAACATAGTAAACACACCACACATAAACAAGACATGATGCACAACAAGCATAATGCATGACAAAGCTACATGAAGCTACTCATGGCAAGAGATGATGCAAAACAAGAGCAACACATCAAGACAAGTTTAAATGAGGCCGGGAACAACATATAACAATTCCGGTAAGTCCTCATATGCATATTTCGAAATTGGTCCAGATCTTAATAAATCTTATGTTCAAGTTGTTAAACAGCAAGTTAAGATGCACCAAGATGATCTACACGAGATTCTAGTCAAGTTACATATAAAGTTCATTTAGTTCGGAGCTACGGCCTAGAAGATACGAGCAAAACAAGTTAAACATGGTATTGATGCAAAATGCACCCAAGCATCAAGCAAACACAACAAAACAAGGACACGACATGATAATATGAAACTAAATTCAATTCTAAGCAAGTTTCATATAAAGCACACTCAAAACGGAGCAACGGTTCAACACACACACATGAAACAAGTTTAAAGGACAAGCTGTCCAAAACAGCAACTAGGCATATTGCAAGCATCAAAACAACATGCTACAACAGCTCAACATAATAACAAAATGCATGGGCATGATGTACAGGTAAAGCATAACAAAACATGAACACTGTGCTATCTGTAGAAATCACTAGAACATACCCAAACACACATGGTAAGATTGCAAGTTATAACAATTTCAGACTTTGCAGAAAATAACATCAGGTTGCAATGTTTAGAGCTATCAAACAACATGTTACAGGAACTTATAATGGCAAACAAAGGCATGACATGAATCTACTAAATGTATAGATCAAAAGTCCCTTACTGACCATAAGCCAAAAAGGATCAGAAAATATGATGGCACCCATGTAAACATGGCAAGTTATATTACAGATTCAAACATGGCAGAAACAGAATTATGAAGGCATGTAGATGAGCTTGTGCAACTCACTAAAGAGCAATACATGGCATGGCAAGGCAACCAACAGTAAGAAGGCTTATTTGTGAAGCTAAGCATGGCAATAGCAAGGTCATAGGGTGCATGGATCACTAGGAAAACACATGGAAACAACTGAACTTAATGTTAACAGGCTGACAGCAACATTATGAAGCAACTTTAGAGCAAGATTACAACAAGCTACAACAACCTATAAATGCAACCAGGGGCATGGATGGATAGAGGATGACATGTAGATTAAAACATGTTTATAGAACATCTCCAGATTATGCATAGAATGACTAGTAGCAACATGTTTATATAGCATCATGAAATGACAGATTCAGCCTAGCAAAACAGCAACATCATGTACCCTACTTAACAAGCTCGATTCACTCACCACAATTCATTGCATGACAAGATAAGCATAGCATCATCAATAAGACATGTTTATGTAACAAACCAAGGCAAGAACAAGTCCATAGCATGCAAGGATCAACTACAACAACCTTGGCCAAATTGAATAACATGTAAACAATCTTCCAGAAAACATTTTGAAGCAAAAGTAGAGCACTCAAATGGCATGCTAGACTACTCCATAATTGCAACAAGCAGCATGAATGGATAGACAATAACCACATGTTCGAAACACCCTTACTGCAGTATCTCTAAATATGCATGGATCTCTCTGTAGCATCAAGTTTACATGGCATCAAAATAACAACAGAACAGGGACTTAAATCAGCAATATCACGAAGCCTAGTTTGCATGCTTGTGCTAGTCACCACATTGATCACAAAAATGCATGGCATACACCACTGTAAAGAAGACATAGCATATATCAAAACACATGAAGACATCAACCTCATAGGATCCACACATCAATCATGGGAAAAATGACAAAAGAGCTCATTCTGATAACAGACAGCAGAAAACATTATGAAGCACTCTTACAACAATGATTCCGGCATCAAGATGACCTCAAATGAATATGATGCAATAGAATGAAATGATGTGCTCGTTGATACGAACAATTTGACATATTACATGCACCAAACGGAGCTACGGATGCAGAGATACGGCATGATGAACATGGCATGATAATGTAAAAATAACTTCGGGACTTGGTGGATTTTTGGGGTCAACCTTCAGTTTGCACGGATATCGAGCCGGCGGCGCGAGCTCGCCGGAGATGACGGGGAAGACACCGGGGAGGCCGGAGATGGCGGATCCGGACCGGATCTCGCCAGATCCGGCCGGATCCCGGCGAGGGAGGGCGTGGGGGCGCTGGTTGCGAGGTGTCGGCGCGAGGACGACGGACTCCGGGGGTCGGGCGCGGGGCGGCGGGTGCGTGCTTCGGCGACATGGCAGCGGCCGGAGCGGGGCGAAGCGGGGCGCTGCGGGGGGAGCTCGGGGCGCGGGATGGGCCCCGCAGCTCCGGCAACCGGCGGCGGAGGGCAGCGGGACGCCGGCGGCGCGGGAGGCGGCGGCGAGGACGCGGCGGGGCGAGACCACCGGCGACAGGCGGCAGCGTCGCGCGGCGGCGTCGCGCGGGAGGCGCGTCGCGGCGCGGGCGGCAGAGGGACCCGGCGGCGCGGGCCAGGAGGGCCGGAGGCGGGCCCGGGCGGGCCGGCGGCGGCTGGCGGCGGGGAGCGCCACGTGGCAGCTTCCCGTTGGCTGGGCGCGGCGGAGCGGACGCGTCCGGCCGGGGGCGGACATGTCTGGCACGGAGACGGATGAGATCTAGGGTTTGGAGGGGATTAGACCGCGAATTTCGGGGGAGGGGCATATTTATAGGTAGAGGGAGCTAGGAAAGTCCAAATGAGGAGAGGTTTTCGGCCACGCGATCATGATCGAACGACCAAGAGCATGGAGGGGAGTTAGATGGTTTTTGGGCCACTTTGGAAGGGGGTTAGGCTGCAAAGAGAGAGGGGGCTTTACGGTTACCCGGTTAACCGTTGGAGTACCAAACGACCTCCAAATGGCACGAAACTTGACAGGCGATCTACCGGTGCTATACGAAGGCCACTTGGCAAGCCTCGGGCCATTCCGAGGAAGTTTAACACCCACTCACGAAAAGAGAGAAGAGGGGGACGCCGGAGTACATAGGAGCGCCGGATTGCAAAATGGACAACGGGGAAAGGCTCGGATGCATGAGACGAACATGTATGCAAAATGAAATGCACATGATGACATGATAAAATGCAACACGCAAGCAAATGACATGGCAACGACGGCGAATAACTGGCAGACACCTGGCGTATCAAATCCGGGGCGTTACAGGGTCGGACACGTCCGGCACGACGCGGACGCGTCCGGCGGCGCGGGGAGGAGTTTGCTAGGGTTTCGAGGGAAATCATCCGTGAATTTGGACGGGGAGGGCATATTTATAAATTCTGGGAGCTAGAAGAGTCCAAAAGAGGTGCTGTTTTTGGCCACGCGATCATGATCGAACGACTGAGAGCATGGAGGGGGTTTGGATGGGTTATTAGGCCATGGTGAAGAGGTGTTGGGCTGCAAAGAGAGAGGGGTTTCGAGCTACGCAGTTAACCGTTGGAGTATCAAACGGACTCCAAATGGCACGAAACTTGACAGGCGGTCTACTGGTGGTGTACCAAGGCCGCTTGGCAAACCTCGGGCTATTCCGAGAAAGTTTAACACCCGCACACGAAACAAGTTCTGAGAGGGGGCGACGGGCGCGTGCGAGAGGTATGGGCTCCGAACAGACAACGGAGAGAACCGGCAGAACCCGAACGGATGCAAGTTTTGAAAAACATGCAGATTAAATGCAGATGATGACATGGCAATATGCAACACGCAAGAAAATGACATGGCAAAGACGGCGAATAACTGGCTGACACCTGGCGCAATGGATCCGTGGCGTTACAACACTCCTCCACTAACAAGAGATCTCGTCCCAAGATCTTAGGACCGAGACGGAAGGGAAAATGGATGAGGTGAAACAAAAACTCAAGAGAAGAAGCAAAGAATCGAGAGCACTCGAGAAGAAAAGATGAACGACGAGAATGAGGAGAATCGAAAACTCACGAAATCAGATAGACTATGAAACCACTCTGGTTAGAACTAGATAAGAAAGGAATATGAATGGAAGAATTTAGGCAGCACTTCGACTGAAAATGGGAGGAAAAGAACATGAACTTCACCCAATGAGATGGCACTTCACGAGATGACCACTGCGATGCCTCTGGAAGAATTGAAAGAATGGAATGAAAAGAACGGATGGAACCACCACGAATGAATTCGATAGCATCCTTAGAGGAAGGTTAGAACGGAGTTGTTAAGAAAATCAACAACGAAAGAATAAGCTTGTTGTGGTCTTATAGGTAACATCTCAAGATCATAAGGTGATAACCGGCCACAAACAGAAATGATTTGGATAGCTGAGAAGAACGAAGAAATGCAAAACTCCACTTCAAAAGAATACGGAGAATTAATTGCACTTCAAGGCGCAAGAAGAACAGATACTTGAAATCCACCAACAAGAATCTTGATGAACACTTGAATAATGAATTAAATCATGAAGAATCACCATGAAGAACTCCGGTGACAAAAGGATGAAGAGATTGAATTGAAGCTTGAAAAGAATAAGATTAAAACCTTGCGGTGATTTAGATGGAGTTTCCGACGAAATGGCGAGGAAATTTTGAACTCCGGGAAAAGAAAAGATGAAAACACTTGGAACTAGAAATTTTTCATCACGAACAAACTCCAAAGGAAGGGATTAAACACTTTGAGGAAATAAGAATAAGATTTATTATATGTTTATCCTTCATCAAATTAAATAGATGACAAGCAATGGACTTAGCATACTACTTATTCTTCTTGAAAAGGATTGAGAAGCGACATATCGCAAACTTGAGAAGGTCTTCATGAACCATCGGTAGGATTGAAAAGAACGAATGAATTAAAATGATAATCAAGGAAAAAGAATCTTGAACGAACCACCGTAAGAATTCGAAAATGACTGACGAAAGAGAATGAATCACCGGGAAGACTTAGAAGAACAAAAATGCTCGAGGGGATTTAGATGCAAAAGAACAAAGAGATCATGAGCTAAATAAAGAACACTTGAACGAAGCACCGGGATAAATAGAGAACGGTAACTGGAATGATGGCCTCCGGTGAAACAAAAAAGAAATCAACTCTAGAAATACTCCGGATGGGTAAGAAAAGAATATCTGACAAATGGAATAATTCGAGAGGCTACCAAGAAGCTAGGACCATGAACCTTCGGGAGAACGGGCAAGATTTAGAGGAAAACTCTTCTTCGGTCTTCCAATTACGACGGGAAACACCACCAAAATTACTGAGATACTCCGGGAGAATGAAAAGCGAAGAGGTTGAGCCAACAATGAAAATGATTTGAAATCGATCTTGGAAAAGCATCTGACTGATGAAATTCATACTTATGTCATACTTCAAAAAGAATTTGGGAATAGCTCCAGAATAACTAGAAGAGTTAGGTAAGATCCTGGGAAAAGACATGTGGGTTAGGGCCCACTAAAAGAAAACACCATTGCAAAGGATTGTTGAACAGATAGATGATGCACCGGAACAATTGAATTATTTGAATGAGGTGACAACCTCGAATTAATTGTAACACAAACGAATCTCCTGAGATGTCTTTCGAACTCCGGAATGATTGAATGTCGAGAGACAAATGAGCAAGGAGAACACTTGATCCAAGGAAAAGAATATAATCACTGCCGAAAATTAGAATTGAATCCACCAGGGAAGAAAAGAGATGAAGAATGTCCACCGAGACGAGAATTCACCAGTTGAAATGATTGAGGGAAGACTGAAGAGGTTCCGCACGAATGAAATTGATGGTCGAAAGAGACTCAGGCTCCGGGAAGAAGGGGGTGGGAGGGCAGGAAAACAAAGGCAACTTGGACGGGGAAACCAACGAATATCTTGAAGTGAAAACACCGGTTGAAATCATTGAGGAAAGAAAGCAAAGACTTTGCACGAGTAGGATGGATACTCAATTACGGACTTCGACTCCGAGATTTAAAGGGTGGGTGGGTGGGAAAAGAAAACAACTGAGGATTGAACTTGGCAAAGATGAAGAGGCTCGAGTCAACTTGACGAGAAATGCACCGGATGAAAAGAGCTGAGACCCAACGATCGGAAAACCAACTATGTGATCCTAAAGAAAAATTGAAGGGGAAGAGGAGTAATTCAAAACACCTACGTCAAGATTCCTCACCAAAGCGACGAAGGGGCTGAGGAGTAAAAAGAATTCCTACTCTCCCATATAGCTGGACTCCAAAATCAGTTTTCTTCTAGACTCAACAACGGCCAACAATCAAGGGGGCTCCTATGGTCAGTCGAGGCTCTCATATCAACTTGTCACGCCCAATATGCGACCCTATCCAAAAGGAACTCGAAGGTTCCACCAAGGATAGACCCGCATATTGAAACGCTTTTGCAAGGTGGATATCATTACATCAACATTACATAATAGATGGAGATACATACAAAAGGCATAGAATACCACATGAATACAACATCATCTTACATGAGAAACAATATCCGACTACGGATGAACCAAAAATAGAAGCTCAAATGACATCCACCCTGCTAGCCCAGGCTGCCGACCTGGAACCTATCCCCTGATCGAAGAAGAAGCATAAAAAGAACTCCTAAACAAGCAAGCATCGCTCTCACGTCAAGATCATCGCATAACCTGTACCTGCATCTGTTGATGTAGTAATCTGTGAGCCACGAGGACTCAGCAATCCCATTACCATGGGTATCAAGAGTAGTAAAGCTTAAAGGGTAAGGAAGGGGTAAAGTGGTGAGGTTGCAGCAGCGACTAAGCATGATGGTGGCTAACATACGCAAATAAGAGCAAGAAGAGAGCAAACGGAACGGTCGTGAAGCTAGCAATGATCAAGAAGTGATCCTGAACTCCTACTAACGTCAAACATAACCCAAAACCGTGTTCACTTCCCGGACTCCGCCGAAAACAGACCATCACGGCTACACACACGGTTGATGCATTTTAGTTCGAATCAGGTGTCAAGTTATCTACAACCGGACATTAACAAATTCCCATCTGCCCATAACCACTGGCACGACTCTCGAAAGTTTATACCCTGCAGGGGTGTCCCAACTTATCCCATGATAAGCTCTCGCGATCAACGAAGGATATACCTTCTCCCAGGAAGACCCGATTAGACTCGGAATCCCGGTTTACAAGACATTTCGACAATGGTAAAACAAGACCGGCAAAGCCGCCCGATGTGCCGACAAATCCCGATAGGAGCTGCACATATCTTGTTCTCAGGGAAACACCGGATAAGTCAAGCTACGAGTAAAACCAGACTTCGAGTTTCCCGAGGTGGCCCCGCAGGTTGCTCGGTTCGGACCAACACTCGAAGGAGCACTGGCCCGGGGGGGCTAAAATAAAGATGACCCTCGGGCTCCGGAAACCCAAGGGAAAAGGGCTAGGTGAGGCAAATGGTAAAACCAAAGTTGGGCCTTGCTGGAGGAGTTTTATTCAAAGTGAGCTGTCAAGGGGGTCCCATAAATCACCCAACCTCGTAAGGAACACAAAATTTGGGAACATAACACCGGTATGACGGAAACTAGGGTGGCAAGAGTGGAACAAAACACCAGGCATAAGGCAGAGTCTTCCACCCTTTACCAAGTATATAGATGTATTAATTAAATAAGAGATATTGTGATATCCCAACATAATCCTGTCCATCATGGGGCAATCTTTAACTTCACCTGCAACTAACAACGCTATAAGAGGAACTGAGCAAAAATGGTAACATAGCCAAACAACGGTTTGCTAGGAAGGGTGAAAAGGTTAGAGGCTGACATGGCAATTTGGGAGGCTTGATAGACAAGAGAATAGGTAGCGCATCATAGCGATAGAACGAAGCAACTAGCATAGCAATGATAGTAGTGAGATCCAGGGTAGCGGTCATCTTGCCTGAAATCCCGCTAGGAAGAAGAACGAGTCCATGAAAAAGATAAAGCCACGAAGACGAACCAAGCATAGACGAACGAATCCTCACGATCGCAACGAAACGGGAACTATCGAGAGAAGCACACAACATGGTAAACACACCACGCATAGACAAGACATGATGCACAACAAGCATGATGCATGACAAAGCTACATGAAGCTACTCATGGCAAGAGATGATGCATACAAGAGCAACACATCAAAGCAAGTTTAAATGAGGCCGGAAACAACATATAATAATTCCGGTAAGTCCTCATATGAAAATTTCGAAGTTGGTCCAGATCTGAATAAGCCTTATGTTCAAGTTGTTAAACAGCAAGTTAAGATGCACCAAGATGATCTACACGAGATTCTAATCAAGTTACATATAAAGTTCATTTAATTCGGAGCTACGACCTAGAAGATATGAGCAAAGCACGTTAAACATGGCATTGATGCAAAATGCATACAAACATCAAGCAAACACCTCAAAACAAGGATGCAACATGATAATATGAAACTACATGCAATTCTAAGCAACTTTCATATAGAGCACACTCAAAACGGAGCAACGGTTCAACACACACACATGAAACAAGTTATATCAACAATCTGTCCAAAACAGCAACTAGGCATATTGCAAGCATCAAAACAATATGCTACAGTACCACAATATGAAAAAAAGACATGTGCATGATGTACAGGTAAAGCATGACAAAACATGAACACTGAGCTATCTCCAGAAAACACTAGAACATGCTCAAAAGGACATGGCAAGAATGCAAATAATAATAGTTTCAGACTTTGCAGAAATAACATCAGGTTGTAATGTTTAGAGCTATCAAAAAACGTGATACGGGAACTTATCATGGCAAAAAAAGGGATGGCATGAATCTACTAAATGCATAGAACAAAAGTCCTTTAGTGACCATGAGCCAAAAAGGATCAGAAGATATGATGGCACCCATGTAAACATGGCAAATGATATGACAGATTCAAACATGGCAGGAACAACAATAAGTAGGCATGTTGGTGAGCTTCTACCACTCACCATAGAGCAATACATGGCATGACAAGGCAATCAACAGTAATAATACATGTTTATGAAGCTATACATGGCAAGAACAAGTTCATAGGGTGCATGGATCACTAGCAAATCTCATGGCATATCTGAACTTAATGTTAACAGGCTGACAGCAACATTATTTAGCAAATTTAGAGCATGATAACAACAAGCTACAGCAGGCTATAAATGCAATCAGGGGCATGGATGGATAGATCATGACATGTATAACAAATCATCCTTAGTGAACATCTCCTGATTATGCATAGAATGACTTGTAGCAGCAGGTTTACATAGCATCACGAAATAACAGATTCAGCCTAGCAAAACAGCAACAACAAGTACACTACTTCACGAGCTTGATGCACTCACTACAAGACTCACAAAAATACATGTATGGCACCCCTGTAAAGATGGCATGACATAGATCAAAACACATGTAGACATCAAGCTCATAAGATGCACACACAAAGTGCAACAAAAATAACAAATCACCAAGTTATAACAGTTTCAGCAGATTAACATCATATAGCACTCTTGCAACAATGATTCGAGCATCAAGATAATCTCAAACTAGCAAGGCACAATGGAAGGAAATGTAGAGCATCTCATGAAGAACATTTTGACATATTATACGCACGAAACGAAGCAGCGGATGCAGAGTTATGATGCGATGAATAGGGCAACATTATGCAAAAAAAAAAATCAGGGACGAGGATTTTCGGGGTCAACCTCCGAGATCCGAATCTGGATCTGGATCGGGGCGTCGCCGGAGGCGGGGAAGAAGACGGCGGCCGGCGGGGCTCGGGCCACAGGGAGGCCGGGGAGGCGGCGCCGGCGATGAGGGGCGGCGCTGGAGGCGCGCGACGGCGGGGTCGGCGCGGAGGCCGAGACCGGCGAAGGCGGCGACCGGCGCGGGCGGCGTGGCGGCGGAGGGAGCTCGCCGGCGGGGACGGGTCGCCGGAGGGAGGGCGCGGGATCCGGTGGACGGACGGGCGCCGGCGGGGCTGCGGTGACGGGAGGGGTCGGCGGCGCTCGGGCGCGGTAGGCGCCGGGCGGCGGAGCGGGCCGGGGGGGCCCGCGCGGGCCTGGCGGGCCGGCGCGACGAAGTGGGCGTGCGGGCGCGGGCGAGTCAGGCGGCGACACGTGGCGGCGGCGGAGCGGGTCGGACACGTCCGGCGCGACGCGGACGCGTCCGGCGGCGCGGGGAGGAGTTTGCGAGGGTTTCGGGGGAAATCATCCGCGAATTTGGACGGGGAGGGCATATTTATAGATTTTGGGAGCTAGGAGAGTCCAAAAGAGGTACGGTTTTCGGCCACGCGATCGTGATCGAACGACTGAGAGCATGGAGGGGGTTTGGATGGGTTATTGGGCCATGGTGAAGAGGGACTGGGCTGCAAAGAGAGAGGGGTTTCGGGCTACGCGGTTAACCATTGGAGTATCAAACGGACTCCAAATGACACGAAACTTGACAGGCGGTCTACCGATAGTGTACCAAGGCCGCTTGGCAAACCTCGGGCTATTCCGAGAAAGTTTAACACCCGCACACGAAACAAGGTCTGAGAGGGGGCGACGGGCGCGCGCGAGAGGTCTGGACTCCGAACGGACAACGGAGAGAACCGACGGAACCCGAACGGATGCAAGTTTTGAAAATATGCAGATGAAATGCAGATGATGACATGGCAATATGCAACACGCAAGCAAATGACATGGCAAAGACGGCGAATAACTGGCAGACACCTGGCACAACGGATCCGAGGCGTTACATAAAGTCCGTAGTGTGCAGACCATGATCTAGTTAATTAATAACAGAACATCAATCTATTAGCAACATTTATTTTGGATTGTGTTACTTTTTTTTTTGCTTAATTTGGGTTAAAGTCTACTAAAGTCCGTAGTGTCATAGCAAATGTCTGCACACTGCGATATTTGGATTGTGTTACTTTTTTTTGTTTAATTTGGGTGTGATAGCAAGTGCTTGTGTGATTCATGTTGTAACTGCAACTGAGTTTCACTTATGAGGTGAAATCTTAAGGTTGTGTAATGTCGGGAGCACTTCAGTGACATATCAAGTTTGTATTTATTTTTTCTGGCAATGCATGAGCAACCTACTAGCATTGACAGTTTTGGCTCTGTACTCTTGTTATTCCACCTCATTTCAGGTGGTTCTGTAGCGTAGTACGGGCAGCTTACTTACACATAAACAAACATTGTGTTCAATTTTGCTCTTTAGGGGGCAGTCCGGCCATGGTACAGAGTGCCCACTTTTGCTCTCGGGCGAGGGCATGCATGTTCCTCTACTGTCGCTTCTTTAGGATCGGGCACGGATGAGTTCATCCTCTGCGGCAGCACGCGCCGCCACCACCATGTCGGCGGCGTGGCGGGCCTTAGTCACCCTCATCCTCTCTTTCCTACGGCGGGCACACCGGTCCATGTACCACTCATACTCTGGTGGACTGGAGATGCGGAGGCTAACAGACCTAGATGTCCCAGCCCCGACGGATCCGGGCGTCCATTGCGCCGATGCAATGGACTCACGGGGGAAGGATCCCGTCGTCAGTCGGCGCAGTCCTCCCGGGAGTAGCGGACAGTCATTGCCTCCTCCAACCAGCAAGGGACGACTCCCCAGCCGACGGATCCAGACTGATCGAAGTCGGATCCGTTGCCCGCCATGCTGCAGAGTGTCGGATCTCCGGACGGAAGCTTAGGGGCGGAGTGTGGAGTGTCTAGGGTTTGACCCCGCAAGCGGATGGAGACGAATATACTTGGAGTCGGATGGGTCAGATCCGACATGACGGATGCGTCCGGTCGCGCCTGGGCCTCCCCATACCCGCTTCAGATTTGTGTTGGATATGAGCGATGCCTGACAGTCTGGATATTTGAGGACGGTTTGAGACGTCCGCCTTATCCTCTCTTTTTTACCCGTTAGTGACCCGACCGTCCACCCATACTTTTGAAGAGAGGGGTTTGAGGCGCTCGGTTATATAGATGTTCTTATGCTACCTGTTGAAGCTAGAGAAGAACCAAGTTCCTTCCGTATCCCGATTGCACATGATGAGGCAGGTGTCATAGTTAGCGCATCGCCAATCAGCTACCCCAGATGCGACTTGTCATGTCACATGGCCCAAATACAGCACGATATATATGGATCAGATGCTACGGATGATACGCTGCCGATTGCAGTGGTTGTTCATCTCAGCGCGACGCGTGACGAAAGTGCAACCAGATGCGCGAATTGGCTCCGGCGATGTCGACGTGACACCCGCCATGTATCCAACTCGATGGCCCCTTGCATGCATCAGGATCGGTACGCAACCAAACATCCACTGGATGTCAGCACAGCACCACAACACCGGCAATAACTACTCCGGTGTTTAGGACGACACAGTCCAGATTGTGAGGTCGGAGATGATCTTCATTAGCTAACGAGATCACGCAGATGCCTGCAATTTGATCAGGAAAGCGAGTCGTTGGAGTTCCTGAAAGTTCCTGTGGATGATGACTCGAGTACTGTACTGATTAATTTAGCTGTTATTCGGCACGGGATAAGCCGGGCAGTAGTATTGTGCTGAAATCAGCCCAAGGACGGACGCTTTTGCTTATCCAGAGGCCTCCTTTTGCAGCGCAGCCATTATTAGAGTACTTAACAGGTCCTAATCATCTACTCTGTTTGTCTCATATGATTATCATCTTCTTTTCATGTAGTCTTATACTACTAGAATCGCTTTTGATATTCGTAGTGCGCCCCGCAACGTTCCTATGAGGAGCTCTTCTTTTCAGCAAAGTTGCAGCAATTAGAGGGGAGTTTACTGCAAACAAAGATCCACCTAGATCTGCGACTCCACTGAGTACCACATCTGCGTCTGCCCGAGTCATGTGTAAAGTAAAAGCAAAATGGAGATCACTCTAGGTTTCTCAGTGGAAACATCAAACATTTTTCTCTAGGTTTCGTCTTTTAGTTTATATAAGCTAGTTTAGGCTACTAGGAGGGTGACGGGCCTATTTGAATCTCTGTAGAGTTGTACTAGGAGAGTGACCCATTTGAATCTCAGTAGAGTTGGACAAAACAATGGAAGAATCTCGCTTCAGATTTCAGCCGGTAGCGGCCGTCCTCGTCCCGTTGGAAGTTGGAACAGTCGAGAGAACGGGACGAGAACAGTAAACTAGTGGACGAGGGCGAGGCGAGGCGACGCGAGCAATTCCACCGAAACAGGAGGTGGATCGGCTGCGGCGACTGTTCCGCCCTCGCCTCCCCGTTTACCCGGCGGCGACGGTTCGTTCGTCCTTTGACGCCGACGCCGACCCGAAACACGACAGCCGTGGGCGGTGGTGGCCGGACGCTCCGCTCCGTGCCGTTCGCGCGACGGCCTCGGCCGTTTTGTCCCGCTCGTCGTCGTGGGTCGGGAGTCGGGACGCTGTTCGCTCGTTCGGTGCTGCGCTGAACCACACCGTACCGGTACGTTGCTCCTTGCTTGGGGTTTATCGTCGGCACCACCACGTGGGATGGGAGAGAGGACCGGCTAGCCGATAGCCTCTGCGTGCAAGGATTTCAACGTGCGTACGCGGTACGCGTATATACTGTTACTCAAGTAGTGTTATTATGTTGACGTAGGAGTAATTGATGGTAGCCATGAAGGGTACGTTTAGTGGTCGGAGGTTGGAACTCATAGCATCGTACATCCGGACATAGCAAATTCGGTTCCTCAAACGCGTGGACGTCACACCTTAGAGCATTTCTAGTAGACCCTGTATAATGTCGACCCGCAAAATGCGTTTACACGTCCCGAAAAACTGGATTTGCGGGCTTTGCTCGGCCGCCGCCCGCGCCGGCCCGCAAATTAGTAATTTGCATTTCAATTTCGGACATGAAAACACATTTCTTTGCTTTTTTATTTTCTTCAACGGCATTGGATACATAATAATTCACCAAATCTTTGGTAGATAGCAAGACCAAAGAAAACAAGAACCACAATAATGCATTTTAGAAAATATCCAACTTCCATACCTGCTCCCACTATTTGGACCAATATCTTCTCCGTGTCTTCGTTGTTGATCTGTAGATTCTTGATCTTGCATTCCACATTCTTCTTCTTTGATTCTAAAGATGTAGACGTTGCTTCCCCTCTAGTTTCTTCTCTAATTGCACATGCAGACGCATCAGTAGCCTCAATTCTACTAAGGAGTGCACGAACATCTATTAAGTTTCTTTCTATCAATAAATCAATGTATTCTCCTTTCCAAAACCAAAATGAGTATCCATCTTCCTACACACATGACGATGTTCATAAGCTATCGAAATTGAACCGAATAGGGTGACAAAACCGAATAGAAACAACAACATACCCCGTCGTTTCGCATTTGAAGAATACCCATCCGAGGTGCTTGGGCGTGCTAGAAGTTAGCTGCATCACTGTCTGTGTGCAGCCGTTGCACTGTATGAGCGGCATCGTGCGAGCCGGCGAGCCGCTGTGCGAGCGCCGAGCCCGGTGGATGGCCGGCTGAATCCTTGTCGGCAAACTGATGACGACGGCGGCTACAGGACGAACCAGTACCCGCATGCAGCACGGGGGCTTTGCAGGGGTTGCGCGGGGTGCTCTCGACCAATCCATGGCTTGGCACAGCCACCGGTGGCCGGAAACGCCAAATCCGGCCACCGCGACGAACAGCCACCGAACACACATTAGGGTGTGTCCAACGGCAACCCACAAATTTTCTCCCGCATCCGTCCGCGGACAGGGGGATCAGTCCACGAACACGAATGCGGGAGGACGACATCCAAGTCCAACGCTAGCCGCATACATTTTAATCTTTTTTTAACAAACCGGATGAAATTCATGCAAACACCATTGGATTTCATACAAACATGACGGATTTCATACAAACCGGACGAAAAGGGTTACATTTTGGACATATTTTCAATTAAAAAGCTAAAACTATGTGCACATACGGTCGCGTGGAGCTCCACTCCCACGGCACGGATACACTACACTAATCTACAGTTGGCTACGACTTGTCTTCCCATGTCCGACAACCTGCTAACTGGACTGTCGAGAGCCCCGGAGGTATATTCTTCCCTATGTCCGGCTGCGCTGCTCATCGAAGTGGCGCAGAGGGTGCGTCAGCTGGAGGTGAATGGTGCTTCCGTGGAGCTCAGGCGGGTGCCCAGGATGGTCTAAGATAAAGGAGAACCGGCCGGGTAACCCGCGGTGGCCTTCCTAGGACCCAAGCGGCGGCGGCCTCCTGTGTTCTACTTCTTCTCGATGATGGCGGTGAGGTGGACGTGCTGGCCGCCACCTCGTCCACATTTGCGCAACCGACTTCTTTCTCTGCGTGCATGGCATGGCTACGCGCACGTCGACGACGGATGGCGCGGTCGCATGCACCGGATGTGGCGATGGTCATGTCGTCGTGCTCCCCGACATGCCAGTGTGGAGCAACTCGCCACTCCTCATCGAATTGGCCTACAACACAGAGTTGCTGAAGCACGTGGCGGCTTGGGTGACAACTTACCTCGTCGTGTCAGGCGCGGGAGGTGGAGTAGCGAGCTGCCTTGCTCGTATTCGGTGGGCTCAGTGGGCCACCCAACTGGCTTGTATGCCGGAGAACTGATCTTAGGAAGCCATCGGAAGAGTGGAGAAAATGGTGCATGGGAAGATGGGGGAGCAACGAGGGGTGCTACTCTTGCTCGGCGTTTGGCATCATTTAAATAGAGGGCAGGAGGGAGGAGCTCGGTCGACATTGCTTTTAATGTCAGCCCGCTTATGAGCGGGCGTGTGCCTCGAGTAGGTTTCTCGGCTTCCACGTGGGTCAAATGGAGGCATTTGAATGTGGCGAGGATGCATGTTCATCCACGCGTGTAGCGGGCGACATCCTCGACCGGCGCGCCGCTCCAATGGCAGAGGCGGTGAGAGTTAGCGTCCATCCTGAGCCACCTTCAATACGGAGCGGCGCGCTCTACAGCGGCATGAATGAGCGAAGGTGGCGCTGGGTGGGAAGCGTGCGCGGGAGGGGGGATGTGAAGGAAACATGCCCTAGAGACAATAGTAAAATTGTTATTTTATATTTCCTTATTCATGATAAAAGTTTATTATTCATGCTAGAATTGTATTGACTGGAAACTTAAATACATGTGTGAATACATAAACAAATACCGTGTCCCTACTAAGCCTCTACTAGACTAGCACGTTGATCAAAGATGGTTAAGGTTTCCTCACCATGGACATGTGTTGTCATTTGATAATGGGATCACATCATTAAGAGAATGATGTGATGGACAAGACCCATCCGTTAGCTTAGCATATGATCATTTAGTTTATTACTATTGCTTTCTTAATGTCAAATACATATTCCTTCGACTATGAGATCATGCAACTCCTGGATACCAGAGGAATGCCTTGTGTGCTATCAAACGTCACAACATAACTGGGTGATCATAAAGATGCTCTACAGGTATCTCCGAAGGTGTCTGTTGAGTTGGCATGGATCGAGATTAGGATTTGTCACTCTGCGTATCGGAGAGGTATCTCTAGGCCCTCTCGATAATACATATCACAAGAAGCTTGCAAGCAAAGTGACTAAGGAGTTAGTTATGAGATGATGTATTATGAAACGAGTAAAGAGACTTGCCGGTAACGAGATTGAACTAGATACGAAGATACCGACGATCAAATCTTAGGCAAGTAACATACCGACAGACAAAGGGAATTACGTATGTTGTCATAACGGTTAGACCGATGAAGATCTACGTAGAATTTGTAGAAACCAATATGGGCATCGAGGTTCTGCTATTAGTTATTAACCGGAGAGGTGTCTCGGTCATGTCTACATAGTTCTCGAACCCGTAGGATCCGCACGCTTAATGTTCGTTGACGATATAGTATTGTATGAGTTATGTGAGTTGATGACGGAGTGTTCTTCGGAGTCCCAGATGAGATCAGGGACATGACGAGGAGCTCCGAAGGTAAAGATTGATAAATAGGACGATAGTATTTGGTCACCGGAAAGGTTTCAGAAGTACCGGGTATTTTATCAGAGTGTCGAAAGGGGTTCCGCGAGGCCACCAGCAAGCGGTGGGCCTTACGGGCTGAAAGGGGGAAGCATGCCATCCCACAAGGGAGCTGGTGCACCCCTCCAGCCCTTGCCCACGCACCAAATAGGGAGGGAATGAAGGGGGAGGCGCTCCAAAGGCAGGCAGGCCCCCTTTCCTTCCCCCCATGCACAAATATGGAGTTCGGCCAGTGCAGGAGTCCTAGGGCAGCCACCGGCCACTTGGGGCGCCCTAGGGGTTGCGTCCCCTCCCCCTCCACCTATATATATAAGAGGAGGGAGAGGGGCAATAGACACCATGATTCCTTAGCCGTGTGTGGCGCCCCTCTCCCTCTAGTTCATCCTCGATCATATTTTCATAGTGCTCGGCGAAGCCCTGCGAAGATAGTTGCATCACCACCGTCACCATGCTGTCGTGCTGCCGGAACTCATCTACTACTTTTCCCGTCTTGCTGGATCAAGAAGGCAAGAACGTCACTGAGCTGAACGTGTGCTGAATGCGGATGTGTCGTACGTTCGGTACTTGACCGGTTGGATCAGGAAGAAGTTCGACTACATCAACCGCGTTACTAAACGCTTCCACTTACGGTCTATGAGGGTACGCAGACACACTCTCTCCTCTGGTGCTATGCATCTCCATGGATAGATCTTGCGTGTGCATAGAATTTTTTTGTTTTCCATGCAACGTTCCCAATAGTGGCATCATGAGCCAGGTCTATGCGTAGATGATATGCACGGGTAGAACACAAAGAGTTGTGGGCGGTGATAGTCATACTGCTTACCACCAATCTCTTATTTTGATTTGGCGGTATTGTGGGTGAAGCGGCCCGGACCAACCTTACATGTCCATGTACATGAGACCGGTTCCACCGGTTGACATGCAACTTGTTTTGCATAAAGGTGGTTGGCTGGTGTGTGTTTCTCCTACTTTAGTTGAATCGAATTTCACTACGACCGGTCCTTGAAGAAGGTTAAAATAGCAAACTTGATAAATCACCGTTGTGGTTTTTGCCATAGGTAAGAACGGTTCTTGCTAGAAGCCCGTAGCAGCCACGTAAAACTTGCAACAACAAAGTAGAGGACGTCTAACTTGTTTTTGTAGGGCATGTTGTGATGTGATATGGTCAAGACATGATGTGATATACGTTGTTGTATGTGATGATCATGTTTTGCAATATCAACAACCGAAAGGAGCCTTAGGGTTGTCTCTTAATTATTGTATGAAATGCAAGCGCCATGTAATTGCTTTACTTTATCGCTATGCATTAGTAATAGTTGGCGAGACGACCCTGATGCAATGATGGAGATCAAGGTGTCGAGCAGGTGATGATGGAGATCATTACGATGCTTTGGAGATGGAGATCAAAAGCACAAGATGATGATGGCCATATCATGTCACATATTTTGATTGCATGTGGTATTTATCCTTTATGCATCTTATTTTGCTTAGAACAACGGTAGCATTATAAGATGATCCCTTCACTAAATTTCAAGGTAAAAGTGTTCTCATCGAGTGTGCGCCGTTGCCAAAGTTCGTCGTTTTGAAGCACATCATGATGATCGGGTGTGATAGACTCTACGTTCACATACAACGGGTGTAAGACAGTTTTGCACATGCTGAATACTTGGGTTACACTTGACGAGCCTAGCATGTATAGACATGGTCTCGAAACACATGAGACCGAAAGGTCGAACATGAGTCATACAGTAGATATGATCAACATAGAGATGTACACCATTGATGACTACCCCATCTCACTGTTGGGAATCGTTGCATGGAAAACAAACAAAAAATTACGCACACGCAATGATCTATCCATGGAGATGCATAGCAATGAGGGGGAGAGTATGTCTACATACCCTCGTAGACCGTAAGAGGAAGCGTTTAGTAACGCGGTTGATGTAGTCGAACTTCTTCGTGCTCCAACCGATCAAGTACCGAACGCACGACACCTCTGAGTTCTACACATGTTCAGCTTGGTGATGTCCTCCGCCTTCTTGATCCAGCAAGATGGCTGCTACCTCTTGAGCACTGCGTTGGTTTTCCCTTGAAGAGGAAAGGTGATGCACTAAAGTAGCGTAAGTATTTTCCTCAGTTTTTGAGAACCAAGGTATCAATCCAGTAGGAGGCTCCTCAAAAGTCCCTCGTACCTACACAAACAAACAAGAACCTCGCAACCAACGCGATAAAGGGGTTGTCAATCCCTTCACGGTAACTTGCGAATGTGAGATCTGATAGAGATAATAAGATAAGATAAATATTTTTGGTATTTTTATGATATAGATTGGAAAGTAAAAGATGCAAATAAAAGTAGATTGGAAACTTATATGGTAAAAGATAGACCCGGTGGCCATAGGTTTCACTAGTGGCTTCTCTCAAGATAGCATAAGTATTACGGTGGGTGAACAAATTACTGTCGAGCAATTGATAGAAAAGTGCATAGTTATGAGATTATCTAGGCATGATCATGTATATAGGCATCACGTCCGCAACAAGTAGATCGAAATGATTCTGCATCCACTACTATTACTCCACACATCGACCGACTCCTGCCTGCATCTAGAGTATTAAGTTCATAAGAACAGAGTAACGCATTAAGAAAGATGACATGAAGTAGAGGGATAAACTCAAGCAATATGATATAAACCCCATCTTTTTATCCTCGATGACAACAATAAAATATGTGCCTTGCTGCCCCTGCTGTCACTGGGAAAGGACACCACAAGATTGAACCCAAAGCTAAGCACTTCTCCCATTGCAAGAAAGATCAATCTAGTAGGCCAAACCAAACTGATAATTCGAAAAGACTTGCAAAGATAACCAATCACACATAAAAGAACTCAGAGAAGATTCAATTATTTCTCATAGATAAACTTGATCATAAACCTACAATTCATTGGATCTCGACAAATACACCGCAAAAAGAGTTACATCAAATAGATCTCCAAGAAGATTGAGGAGAACTTTGTATTGAGAATCAAAGAGAGACAAGAAGCCATCTAGCTAATAACTATGGACCCGAAGGTCTGTGGTAAACTACTCACAACTCATCAGAGAGGCCTTGGAGATGATGTAGAGGCCCTCCATGGTCGATTCCCCCTCCGGCGGAGCACCGGCGAAGGCTCCAAGATGGGATCTCGCGGATACAGAAGGTTGCGGCGGTGGAATTAGTGTTTCATGGTGCTCCTAGATGTTCTCGGGGTACGTGGATATATATAGGAGGAAGAAGTAGGTCGGTGGGGCCACGGGGGCCCATGAGGGTAGGAGACGTGCCTGCCCCCATAGGGCGTGCCAGGCACCCTCGTGGCCGCCTCGTTGACTTCTTGACGTCCACTCCAAGTCTCCTGGTTTGCAATTGTTCCAAAAAGATCGCCCCTGAAGGTTTCATTCCGTTTGGACTCCGTTTTATATTCCTTTTCTTCAAAACCCCAAAATAGTAAAAAAACAGCAATTCGGGCTGGGCCTCCGGTTAGTAGGTTAGTCCCAAAAATGATATAAAAGTGTAAAGTAAAGCCCATAAACATCCAAAACAGGCAATATAATAGCATGGAACAATAAAGAATTATAGATACGTTGGAGACGTATCAAGCATCCCCGAGCTTAATTCATGCTCGTCCTCAAGTAGGTAATGATAAAAACAGAATTTTTGATGTGGAATGCTACCTAGCATAATTTTCAATGTAATTTTCTTTATTGTGGCATGAATGTTCAGATCCAAATGATTCAAAATAAAAGTTCCTACTGACATAAAAACAATAATACTTCAAGCATACTAACAGAGCAATCATGTCTTCTCAAAATAACATGGCTAAAGAAAGTTATCCCTACAAAATCATATAGTCTGGCTATGCTCTATCTTCATCACACAAAGTATTTAATCATATAGTCTGGCTATGCTCTACTTCATCACACAAAGTATTTAATCATGGAATAAGTGCAAAGATGCTTTTATCTCTAAGTATTTTCCTCCCGCTAAGATCACCTCTCTTAGGAACGATATTATGAATTTTAAACAACTTGATCATGAGCATGTTGCCCAATCTTGGGAAAGAATGAAATTATTGATTCGCAATTGCCCTACTCATGGTTTGAATTTATGGATGATCATACAAAAAATTTATGCCGGATTTAATTTTGCTTCTAGAAATCTTTTAGATTCGGCCGCGGGAAGCACTTTTATGGAAATCACCTTAGGAGAAGCTACTAAACTCCTTGATAACATTATGGCTAATTATTTTCAATGGCACACCGAAAGATCTACTAGTAAAAAAGTGCATGCTATAGAAGAAATTAATGTTTTGACTGGAAAGATGGATGAACTTATGAAATTGTTTGCTACTAAGAGTGCTCTTATTGATCCCAATGATATGCCTTTGTCTACTTTTATTGAGAATAATAATGAATCTATGGATGTGAATTTTGTTCGTAGGAATAATTTTGGTAACAATGCTTATAGAGGAAACTTTAATCCTAGACCGTTCCCTAGTAATTCCTACAATAATTATGGAAATTCCTACAACAACTCTTATGGAAATTTTAATAAGATGCCCTTTGATTTTGAGAATAGTGTTAAAGAATTTATGATCCCTCAAAAGAATTTTAATGCTTTGCTTGAAGAAAAATTGCTTAAAGTTGATTATTTGGCTAGGAACGTTGATAGACTTTCGCTTGATGTTGATTCTTTGAACTTAGATCTACTCCTCCTAAGCATGATATCAATGAGTCTCCCAAATCCATAAGAATTTCCATTGATGAGTGCAAAGAAAGAACCGCTAGATTGCATGCTAAGAAAGATTGTTTTGTAAAAGCGTGTTCTTCTAGTTTCCATGAAAATAATGATGAAGATCTAAAAGTTATTTATGTGTGGCACCCCGGCGCAGAGTGACCGGTTTACCTTGCATTGCCAGCCCAGAGACCTTGTCTTCTGGCATAACACAACAACTTGGTACAGAAAACAACCGCTTTATTCATGCTAGCGGAGCATAGTTTATATTACAACAGTTAGCGAGGCAAAGCGGCACACACGGTGTGGCTGAACAATATGTACATTATTTAGTGAACATAAAGGGGCCTCGATCATGACAACTACTCGGCAGCGGAATAACGTCGTAGCGGGACTCCATAGCACAGGGACACCGATGTGGACACTGTCTAGACTCGGACAGCACTCCTTCCCAACGAGACTTTCCTGAAATCTGGCATGACACGCTAGGTCAGTACATTGAATGTACTTGCAAGCTCACAATAAGCATAAACATAATGACAAACAATATCATGATATTTAACCATTTAATCAACAATGCAAACAGATTTCCAACATGCTGTGACTAGGCTCAACCGGTACTCGTTCCATGGACTTGCTTACCGGACGTGATCATTTCCAGACCACAACATGATAATCTCTAAAACACATTTGTGATCCTTTCGGTGATCACCACCCGACCAACTCATGGCCCGTGATCCTTTCGGCGTTCACCACCGGACCAACTCATGGTCCATCTCAACACGATGGCCTCACTGCCATCCTTAGTGCAAACTTAGTGTGCAAATTTTATTAAGTGTTGACCCATGGTGTACCCTACTTTCGAGCGTGTCCATAACCATGGACTCGGCTATCGATAGATTAAAAACACTTTGCAGAGGTTAGTACACTGTACCCACACTACAGAACCCATGGCTCGCACTCCCATTCGGGTGGACCAACGGCATTCCGACGAAACCATTTCATTGTCATGACACTCTCCCGGCCATTCCAACTCAGACCCCGTCGGGCTAGTCCTGGGTGGCCCCGTGTCTACCTCCAGACACCTCGACCACCGTCGTGGCCACGATCCACTCTGGGACCTGGTACCAAAACTTAACTTAACAATGGGCTCACAAGGTTATGCTTGCCTACCGGGCCAGGGTACAGCACGCCCATAACCTTCCCTAAATGGAGGCACAGACCAGAGGCACGATAATGAAATGCATTAAGGCCGTCCCATACCGGCAAATGTGGTTACATTGGTAAAGACTCGTTTCAGCGGCACCATGACCCGGTCAACAACATATTCAAGTTGAGTTATTAATTAGGTTCAACTTAATGTGAAAATAACCGGTGTCATAATGCCCTATTATGCATCACTTAACACATGCATCACATAACCATGCAAATAACTGAATCAACCACGCTCCTACGGAGCCATCATCAACTCATGCTACTACTCTGGTTAAGATCACACCTCACTTACACCAGAATCATTTCTAGCAGTCTCATCATTTTTCCTCATGCAAAGATAATAATTAAACTAAATATTAAACTCTATGACCATATCCTTTATACATTACTTGCAACTAAGTTCTCCTTAGCTTACCAAAAAAAATCAGTTCAAACATTCTGTAATTCAAGTATTTTAACATGGCAAGCATCTAACAGAATATACTCATTATATAACTAATTTTAAATGCATAAATATTCATAAGTTCAAGTAGGAAAATCAAAAATATTGAAGTGGCACTATGAGAATGTTATTGTGCCTTGCCTTAGTGCTGATGAGGTTCACAAAGCTCCTGGTGATCCTCAAGACAAGCTGGCTCTTCTGAAAATAATCAAAACCATAAAAAGAAAACATCAAGAAACCTTCTGAAAATTACCAGAAAATCTAGACAGCAAGGAAAAATCCCATCTTTTGGGTGATGTTAGATTTTTGGACACAGAACACAATGCAAAAAAGAATCAAGCATTTGGACTTATATATAAAAAGTTATGGCCATTTGAAGTTTCCTGGATTTTAAATGAATTTGAAATAATTAAACAGGGGGGGTGATGTCGAAAACGTAAACACCCGGGGCGCCACCACTCATACCGCTTCACGCGCGTAATGAGTGGCTGACTAGCGGGTCCCACTAGTCAGGCCGGAGGGAGGGGAGAGGGAAACAGAGGGAGGCGGCGCTTCACCGGAGCACACGCCGGTGATGAGGCTTCTTGGAGTCAAACGAGAGGGAGGGATCAACAGAGGAGATGTTTGCGCACCTGCCCGTACCCGTAGCGTAGCTAGCGGTGGCCGGACGACATCGGAATCGACCTCTCCAGCGGAGGCAGAGGGCGGAGGTTGCCGGAGATGAAGACGACTGCAGCTTGGGGCGGCTCCAGGGGCTCCAGAGGGGTGAGTTGGCTTCACGGAGGAGAGGCGGAGGCCCTAGCGGGGGTCGCCTTGGCTTGGGAGGGGCCGGAGCTGCGGGAACGATCCGGAGGGGATCGCCGGCGAGCTCGGCTCCGGGACGGCAGCCCGCGGCCTGCCCGACCGGGCTGCGGCTTCTACTAGCTCGAGGAGGAAGTGGGAGTGGCTGTGGGTGCTCCAAGAGGCTGCGATTGGCTGCTTTTATAGGCGGGCGGCGAGGAGGGCTCGGGCTCCATCGGAGGACGCCTATCCACGGCGCCCGGCGACGAACGGCGCCAGAGATAGAGGGAGAAGATGACGGAGGTCACGCAGGACTTGTGCGCGGGCGCGGACAAGCACAGGAGCAAGGGGGAAAGCGACGAACACAGTGCGCCGTGCACTGTGCCGTTGGCCGGACCGTGCCCGTGCTCGCTGTGGGGAGCTCCGGCGTCGGCGAGCGGCAGGGGGGAGTTATGGAGGTGGAGACGAGGATGGTGGCGAGGTGTGGCACGCTCTGGCCGGCTGGGCAGCGAGCATGCTCTCAACAGAGGCGCTGGCGGTGCAGAGCGCGCGTATTGCATGCCAGCACGCTCGGACGAACGCGGTCACCGCGTGAATCGTGATATCTAGCCACCCTACGCACTAACAAAGATGTCTGGTGTGTAGTCCTTGGTAAACTGAGTTGTTACCACGGTTTGGTTAGGTTCCAGGTGCAGTAGAAATAAATTTGGGCTGTTGACAAGTTACTGGACAGTAACTTTGGAGAGTTACTGTGGTCAAACCACTGGGAGTCAAGGGTTGAGCTTTGGGGTTTTGCTTACACTTACTAAGGTAAATAGGCAAAGGAAAAACCAGCTACAATGGAGCTAGTAAAAAGGTAGTTGCTGTAGAAACTACCATTTCTGTCCAGAAGTGACTTTATTTTCTGTAGCCAAAATATTCCAAAGAGTGGTGAAATATTTTTGCTTAGAAAGGTGCCCTAGGGTCCAAAGAATAATTGGGATTTTTCTCAGGATTTTTGGGGCAAGAAAAATTAGGGTTGCTTTGGAGCTCAAAGGGTTAGCTAGGGTTTTGGAGGTCAAAATGAATATTTTTCATTTAATAAAAATATTCCAAACAATATTTTTGGGTTGGACCAGGGGTGAAATGATGGTTGTGCGGAGGAGAGGGAACACTTGGGTGAAAATCAAGGGGTACCCAAGTGGTTAAGTCCAAATGAAATGATTCAAAACTCCAAATTCAAAACCAACTCAACCGAAAATCAAGCAAAGAAGAGAGGGCAAAAACCAGGCTGTCACAAACCTCCCCCACTTAGAATGAATCTCGTCCTCGAGATTCGGTTGCTTGGGGAAACCATTCTGGATAACATGCCCTTAGAAATTCTTCTGATTCCCAGGTTGATTCTGACTCGGTATGATGCATCCATTGGACCTTGTAAAACTTTCATGCTTTACTACGAGTGACCCTTTCCATTTGGTCCAACATTTTCACTAGCATCTCTTCACAGGTCAAGTCCTTTGCCAGCTCTATCTCTGTCAAATTGGTCTTTTTCTCAGGCGATGATATGCACCATCGCAATTGTTAAACATGGAACATGTTATGCATGTCTGACAGCTCAGGGGGCAACTCCAACTGATATGCCACAGCACCTACTCGTGTCATAACGGGAAACGGACCAATAAACTTGGGTGCCAATTTTCCATGGGTTTGGAACCTCTTGATTCCTTTCATAGGCGTGACTCGAAGGTAGACATTATCTCCGGGTTCAAAACTGATCTGTCGGTGCTTTGCATCGTAATAACTTTTCTGTCGCGATTTGGCCAATTGCAACCTGTCTCGGATCTCCTTGACTTGCTTTTCGGCTTCCAACATGAGATTCGTTCCGAAAATACGGCTATCTCCGGTTTGAGACCAATTTAATGGAGTGCGACACTTACGGCCATACAAAGCTTCATATGGTGACATCTTTAAACTGGTATGGAATCCATTGTTATACAAGAACTCGGCGTACGACACGCAATCTTCCCATTGTGGTCCTTGGGCCAAAACATAGGCTCGGAGCATATCTTCGAGTATCTGATTTACCCTTTCTGTCTGCCCATCCATCTGAGGATGATAAGCGGTACTGTATTTCAATTCCGTTCCGAGGGCCTGATGGAGACAAGACCAAAAAGCGGAGGTGAAAAGCGAACCTCGGTCAGAAATGATGGTTCGGGGAACTCCATGCAGACTAACTATACTGGATACATACAGTCTTGCCAGCTCATCTGCTCGGTATGAGGTTTTGATTGGGAGGAAGTGGGCCACCTTGGTTAATGTATCCACTATGACCCAGATCGCATTATTGCCTCATCGGGTCTTAGGTAGTCCTGTGATGAAATCCATACAGACATCATCCCATTTCCATTGTGACACTGGCAGCGGTTGGAGAAATCCGGCTCGTTTCTGATGTTCTGCCTTTACTCTGTTGCATATGTCGCGACAGGCCACGAAATAAGTCATGTCTTTCTTCATTCCATCCCACCAGAATATTTGTCGAAGGTCTTCATACATTTTCGTACCTCCATGGTGAATTGAATACGAGGATTCGTGGGCTTCTGACAAAATTTTCTGCTTCAGATCAGCTTGATTAGGCACACAAATCCTTCCCCTGAATCGGAGGGTGCCGCACTGATCCTTCGAGAAATCGGAAAACTTGATATGTTTCTGCAGATCGGCATCGCCTGACTGGGCTTTGCGGATTTCTTCCTCAAGAGTAGGGGTAACCTTCAGAATATTGGCAAGGCCAGCCTCAACTATGACCAGGTTGAGTTGAGCAATCTTTTCTTTAAGTTCGGAAGGCAAAGATTCCAACATGACATTTAAACTGACGGGCTTTTGACTGAGTGCATCGGCAACCGCGTTGGCCTTACCCGGATGGTAATTTATTCCAAGGTCATAATCCTTGACCAACTCAAGCCATCTTCATTGACGGAGATTTAAATCCGGCTGGGTGAATATATACTTGAGGCTTTTGTGATCGGTAAAAATTTGGCACCTTTTTCCGATGAGGTAGTGTCTCCAAATTTTTAAAGCATGAACTACCGCGGCCAATTCCAAATCATGAGTGGGGTAATTTCCTTCGTGGGGTCGTAGCAGCCGTGAGGCATAAGCTACTACCTTGCCATCTTGCATAAGTACGCATCCTGGCCCTTGCCAGGAAGCATTGCAGTATACGTCAAAACTGCGGAAGATATCTGGAAGTGTTAATACTGGCACAGTTGTCAAGCGTTTCTTCAACTAGGTGAAACTTGTCTCACAGTCCGTAGTCCATTCAAACCTCTTATCCTTTTTGAGCAGCTCCGTCATGGGTTTAGCAATCTTGGAAAACCCTTCAATGAAACGGTGGTAGTATCCATCTAATCCAAGAAAACTCCGGATCTGAGATACGGTGGCGGGTGGCAACCAGTCGAGCACGTCTTTTACCTTGCTTGGGTCCACGGCTATACCTTCAGCGGATAGCACATGCCCGAGGAATCCAACTTGCTTGAGCCAAAACTCACATTTACCGAATTTGGCGTATAACTGGTGCTCACGGAGTCGTTGCAACACTGCTCGGAGGTGTTCCTTATGCTCTTCTTCACTTCTTGAGTAAATAAGTATATCATAGATGAAGACGACCACGAACTTATAAAGGAAATCCATGAATACTTTATTCATCATGTGCATGAAGAAGGCGGGGGCGTTGGTGAGGCCGAAAGACATGACTGTATATTTATAGAGACCGTAGCGAGTGGTGAATGCGGTCTTGGGAATATCCTCCTTTTTAATTTTGAGCTGATAATATCCAGTCCGCAAATCAATCTTTGAGAACACCTTGGCTCCAGTGAGCTGATCAAACAAATCATCAACTCTTGGCAGAGGGTATTTGTTTTTGAGCATGACATCATTCAACTGTCGGTAGTCCACACACATACGGAGGCTGCCATCTTTCTTGTCCACAAAAATAGCAGGTGATCCCCATGGTGAGGAACTAGGGCAGATATACCCTTTTTGGAGCATTTCATCAAGCTGTTTCTTTAGCTCCACTAATTCGGATAACAACATTCGATAATATTTCTTGTGTATTGGTGTGGTTCCGGGCACAAGTTCTATTGCAAACTCAAGCTCTCGATCAGGTGGCATGCCTGGCAGTTCTTCTGGGAATACATCATAAAAATCGCTGACCACCGAAATTAATTCCATTTCAGCTATTGCTGTAAAGACCATTTCCTTGGAGGGTATGCTCCTACGAGCAATAAACTTTGTAGTTTGTCCATCTTGGCTGGTCAAGTTGACTTCTCGGGTCGCACAATTTATGCATACTTGGTATTGAGTCAGCCAATTCATACCCAAGATAACATCCAATTGATCAGACTCAATAAGTATCAAAGACGTTGGAAAACGGATTCCATTGATACTGAGTTCCAGATTGCGGCAGACTAGATTGCTTCTGATAAGAGATCCCGGGGTTTGTACCAGCATATTCTTGCCCAAAAGCGAACAAGGAAATTTGTTTTGGGCAACAAAACTCTGAGAAATAAAAGAGTGGGAAGCCCCAGAGTTAAATAAAATTACTGCAGGTATGTTATTAACAGGGAACATACCAATGACGACTTCGGGATTTTCTTGGGCTTCGTCGGCGGAAATGTGATGAACGTATCCCGTGACGTCGTGCTGACTTGGACCTGCCTCCAAATAATGGACTTGTGGCTTGAACGTAACATTGGTCTGTTTGTTCTTGGGACACTGTTTGGCATAATGTCCGATTTGTCCACAACTGTAACAAGAATTGTTGCGCAGGCGATTTTCCAAAACTGGGTTGAGCATGTCATTCTTGACTTGGGTGGTGGCTTGGTTAACATTTTGTTGCCAATTAGGCTGGTATACTACCTGAGTTGGCTGCCAGGTACGAACCTTCTGCATTGGTTGCATTTCCTTTTTGGGCTCAAACTTGCGCTTGTGATCGTTATGGAAAGACTTATTATCTGATACAAGCTTGTCCCTTTTAGCAATGAAAGCCTTGTTCACCAGGGTTTGGAAATCTGAGAAATCGAACACACTGAGAGCACAGCGAAGTTGCGGGTTTAATCCACCAAGAAATATGTCCATCTTCCTTTCTTCAGTGGCCACGTCATATTGAGAGTAACGTGACAGGTATACCTGGCCAAACCTCGGGCCGGGCCGGGCTTCGGGTCGGGCCTAACCAAGCCCGACACAAAAAACTCAGGCCCAGGCCCGGCCCGGCCTGGCCATCGGGCCTGTGTTTCTAGGCCCAAGCCCGGCCCGAGCACGTAAAATCCCATCGGGCTTCGGGCCGGCCCGGCCTAACCTTCAGAAAATGGCAAAAACAACGGGCCTGGGCCCGGCCCGGCCCGGCCTTCAGGCTCAAAAACTAGGCCCGAGCCCGGCCCTGGGGCAACGTCGGGCCAGGCCGGGTCGGGCTTTTTCGGGCCGGGCCTGCCGGGCCGGGCTTCCCATGGCCAGGACTAGTGACAGGTGATTGAATTTCTGCAAATATTCTCCCACTGACTGACTTCCTTGGAGGAGCGCAAGAAATTCACGCTGCTTAGTCTTCATAATTCCCGCAGGGATGTGATATTTCCGGAATTGCTCCTTGAATCTTGACCAGGTAATGGCTTCATTAGCAGTCCCTATGGCTTTTTCATTTTCCCACCATATAGCAGTAGCGCCTTCCAGATAATGTGTTACAAATGGAACCTTATCCTCTTCCTCAGTTCGAGCAACCTCAAGCTTATTTTCCATATCCAAGGGATCAATGGCCTGTCTGAAACTGTGAGGCTTAGTCCTTCGAAAATCAGATAACTTGGAGTGAGGGCGGGCTGATTTCCATTCTGTCCAACCATTGATTGAATACTTCTGAATATTTCCGTCAGATCATTATTTCATCATTCCTCGAACATATGCATAATTTTCTCGGTGGAGGGCGGATTTGGCGGTGGAGGCGGTGGTGGAACGTACGGCTTGGGTGATTGTCCTGCCTGTCATGCGGAACACCGAACAGGGGAAGCCTCGCGAACGTTGCTACTGCAGCCTCCCCGCGTCATCCTAATATGATTTTTCCCAAATCAACGTAACCGAGATGAGAAGCATTCAACATAAATTGGGGAGAAAGCCAGCAAAAAAAATCCAAGTGAAACCGAAAAGGCGAAGAAAATACGGCGAATAAAATAAAGTCCAACATAATTATACATAGACTCATACATGAAAGATAACAACATGCCAGGTCCAACTACCCTTATACATGAAACAAAACATGATGACTCGTACGATTACATCCATACTCCATCCCGATGACTGCAAATACTCGAAAGCTCTACTGCTCTGCTGGTGTTGCGGGGTCCTCTCCTAAAGCGGACTCGGATCCAGAACTGACGGGGTTAATGGAGACCTCCGGGTTAAAAGTGACACAACGACGCTGCCTCTAGGGCTCTCCCTCTGGGGCAGGTGGAGGGTGGATCATCGTGGCTGCAGGAGTGGTGAGGAGTGAAACCCACTCAGCAGGAGCACTAAGTGGACTCACAGTCACGGTGCCCGAGCTACTCGGAGGAGTAACCGGAGAAACAGGGGATCTAGAACTGGCAGGAACGTAGGGAGTAAATCCTACAGATGGTGGAGTAGTGGCTGAGCGAGCAGAGACTAAAGTAGAGGCTAAGGCAGTACGGGCACGACTCAGCTCATGAGCCAGGTCATAGATCAGAAGATAGCTAGCAGTGATGTAGCCAGAAAGGTGGCTAGCTACACTATCAGACTCCGGATCAATGACAGGGAAACGGACAGTACCATTATCGTGGAGAGAAGGATAGTAATGGAAACCTGGATGGTTGTGCATCCGGACCTCGTTGTAGCGGAGCTCAACAAGTACCTCGAATGCAGCAAACTGGACAGCCTGAGAAGCGGTAGAAGCGTAGCCGCTTCGAGAGGTTCGAGTGTAAGAGAGAATCGGAACTGACGTGCAGAGTAACCACGGTGTGATACTCATACATTGAGTCGCCTAGGCGCTCTCGGTACACACGATAGGTTGGATCGCCTCCGTGAGGGTACAGCCGATGCCACACGTTACGAAGGAGATGCCGCGACGTGTATGGCATCAGCTGTAACTGGCACGGATACAGCACCGGAGCCATCTACGCTCACAACCATTATCAGGTTAGCATAAAAATAAAAATCAGTGCATGCAATGCAACAACCAGCTACAACTACTACCGGCACTTGTATCTAACATCCAGTTAACTCGGCTTAGTCTAGCATGGGCTACAGTCAGCGCGGCTCTGATACCAAGCATTGTGGCACCTCGTCTCAGAGCGACCGGTTTACCTTGCATTGCCAGCCCAGAGACCTTGTCTTCTGGCAACACACAACAACTTGGTACAGAAAAACAACCGCTTTATTCATGCTAGCGGAGCATAGTTTATATTACAATAGTTAGCGAGGCCAAGCGGCACACACGGTGCGGCTGAACAATAGGTACATTATTTAGTGCACAGAAAGGGGCCTCGATCATCACAACTACTCGGCAGAGGAATAACATCGTAGCAGGACTCCATAGCACAGGGACACTGATGTGGACACGGTATAGACTCGGACAGCACTCCTTCCCAATGAGACTTTCCTGAAATCTGGCATGACACGCCAGGTCAGTACATTGAATGTACTTGCAAGCTCACAATAAGCATAAACATAATGACAAACAATATCATGATATTTAACCATTTAATCAACAATGCAACCAGATATCCAACATGCTGTGACTAGGCTCAACTGGTACTCGTTCCACGGACTTGCTTACCGGACGTGATCATTTCCAGACCACAACATGATAATCTCTAAAACACATTTGTGATCCTTTCGGCGATCACCACCCGACCAACTCATGGCCCGTGATCCTTTCGGCGATCACCACCCGACCAACTCATGGCCCGTGATCCTTTCGGCGATCACCACCCGACCAACTCATGGTCCATCTCAACACGATGGCCTCACTGCCATCCTTAGTGCAAACTTTGTGTGCAAATTTTATTAAGTGTTGACCCATGGTGTACCTTACTTTCGAGCATGTCCGTAACCATGGACTCGGCTATCGATAGATTAAAAACACTCTGTAGAGGTTAGTACACAGTACCCACACTACGGAACCCATGGCCTCGCACTCCCATTCGGGTGGACCAACGGCATTCCGGCGAAACCATTTCATTGTCATGACACTCTCCCGGCCATTCCGACTCGGACCCCATCGGGCTAGTCCTGGGTGGCCTTGTGTCTACCTCCAGACACCTCGACCACCGTCGTGGCCACGATCCACTCTGGGACCCGGTACCAAAACTTAACTTAACAACGGGCTCACAAGGTTATGCTTGCCTATCGGGCCAGGGTACAACACGCCCGTAACCTTCCCTAAATGGAGGCACCGACCAGAGGCACGACAATGAAACTCATTAAGGCCGTCCCATACCGGCAAATGTGGTTGCACTGGGAAAGACTCGTTTCAGTGGCACCATGACTCGGTCAACAACATATTCAAGTTGAGTTATTAATCAGGTTCAACTTCATGTGAAAATAAACGGTGTCATAATGCCCTATTATGCATCGCTTAACACATGCATCACATAACCATGCAAATAACTGAATCAACCACGCTCCTACGGAGCCATCATCAACTCATGCTACTACTCTGGTTAAGATCACACCTCACTTACACCAGAATCATTTCTAGCAATCTCATCATTTTTCATCATGCAAAGATAATAATTAAACTAAATATTAAACTCTATGACCATATCCTTTATTCATTACTTGCAACTAAGTTCTCCTTAGCTTACCAACAAAATTCACTTCAAACATTCTGTAATTCAAATATTTTAACATGGCAAGCATCTAACAGAATATACTCATTATATAACTAATTTTAAATTCATAAATATTCATAAGTTCAAGTAGGAAAATCACAAATATTGAAGTGGCACTATGAAAATGTTACTGTGGCTTGCCTTAGTGCTGATGAGGTTCACAAAGCTCCTGGTGATCCTCAAGACAAGCTGGCTCTTCTAAAATTAATCAAAACCATAAAAAAAACATCAAGAAACCTTTTGAAAATTACCAGAAAATCTAGACAGCAAGGAAAAATCCCATCTTTTGGGTGTCGTTTTTGGACACAGAACACAATGCAAAAAGAATCATTGCATTTGGACTTATAGATAAAAAGTTATGGCCATTTGAAGTTTCCTGGATTTTAAATGAATTTGAAATAATTAAACAGGGGGGTGACATCGAAAGCGTAAACACCCGGGGCGCCACCACTCATACCGCTTCGCGCGCGTAATGAGTGGCTGACTAGCGGGCCCCGCTAGTCAGGCCGGAGGGAGGGGAGAGGGAAACAGAGGGAGGCGGCACTTCGCCGGAGCACACACCGGCGATGAGGCTTCTTGGAGTCAAACCAGAGGGAGGGATTGACGGAGGAGATGTTTGCGCACCTGCCTGCACCCGTAGCATAGCTAGCGGTGGCCGGACGACGTCGGAATCGACCTCTCCAGTGGAGGCAGAGGGCGGAGGTTGCCGGAGATGAAGACGACGGCAGCTTGGGGCGGCTCCAGGGGCTCCAGAGGGGCGAGTTGGCTTCACGGAGGAGAGGCGGAGGCCCTGGTGGGGTCGCCTTGGCTTGGGAGGGGCCGGAGCTGCGGGAATGATCCGGAGGGGATCGCCGGCGAGCTCGGCTCCGGGACGGCAGCCCGCGGCCTGCCTGGCTTGGCTGCGGCTTCTATTGGCTCGAGTAGGAAGTGTGAGTGGTTGTGGGTGCTCCAAGAGGCTGCAGGTGGCTGCTTTTATAGGCGGGCGGCAAGGAGGGCTCGGGCTCCGCCGGAGGACACCTGTCCACGGCGCCCGGCGACAAACGGCGCTAGAGAGAGAGGGAGAAGACGACGGAGGTCACGCAGGAACTGTGCGCGGGCGTGGACGAGCACAAGAGCGAGGGGGAAAGCGACGAACACAGTGCACCATGCACTGTGCCATTTGCCGGACCGTGCCCGTGCTTGCTGCGGCGAGATCCGGCGTCGGCGAGCTTTAGGGGGGAGTTATGGAGGTGGAGACGAGGATGGTGGCGAGGTGTGGCCTGCTCTGGCCGGCTGGGAAGCGAGCACGCGCTCAACAGAGGCGCTGGCGGCACGCAGAGCACGCGTATTGCATGCCAGCATGCTCGGACGAATGCGGTCACAGCGTGAACCGTGACATCAGGCCACCCTACGCACTAACAAAGATGTCTAGCGTGTAGTCCTTGGTAAACTAAGTTGTTACCACGGTTTGGTTAGGTTCCAGGTGCAGTAGAAATAAATTTGGGCTGTTGACAAGTTACTGGACAGTAACTTTGGAGAGTTACTGTGGTCAAACCACTGGGAGTCAAGGGCTGAGCTTTGGGGTTTTGCTTACACTTACTAAGGTAAATAGGCAAAGGAAAAACCAGCTACAATGGAGCTAGTAAAAAGGTAGTTTCTGTAGAAACTACCATTTCTGTCCAGAACTGACTTTATTTTCTGTAGCCAAAATATTCCAAAGAGTGGTGAAATATTTTTGCTCAGAAAGGTGGGGTCCAAATAATAATTGGGATTTTTCTCAAGATTTTTGGTGCAAGAAAAATTAGGGTTGCTTTGGAGCTCAAAGGGTTAGCTAGGGTTTTGGAGGTCAAAATGAATCGAAAAATATTCTAAACAATATTTTTGGGTTGGACCAGGGGTGAAATGATGGTTGTGAGGAGGAGAGGGAACACTTGGGTGAAAATCAATGGGTACCCAAGTGGTTAAGTCCAAATGAAATGATTCAAAACTCCAAATTCAAAACCAACTCAACTAAAAATCAAGCAAAGAAGAGAGGGCAAAAACCAGGCTGTCACATTATGTGTCCCCTATTAAATCTTTGTTTTGCAATATGAATCTTAATAATGATGCGACTGGAGATGAGTCAACTTTAGTTAAACGGCGTCCCAATCACTCGGAGTTTTTAGATCTTGATGCTAAATTTGGTAAAAGTGGGATTGGAGAGGTCAAGACTTTAAATAGCATTGAACCCACTATCTTGGATTTCAAGGAATTTAATTATGATAATTGTTCTTTAATATATTGTATTTCCTTGTTGCAATCCGTGTTGAATTCTCCTCATGCTTATAGTCAAAATAAAGATTTTACCAAACATATTGTTGATGCCTTGATGCAATCTTATGATGAAAAACTTAATTTGGAAGTTTCTATACCTAGAAAACTTTATGCTGAGTGAAAACCTGCTATAAAGATTAAAATTAAAGATCATAAGTGCTATTCTTTGTGTGATTGGGTGCTAGTGTTTCCACGATTCCGAAAACTTTATGTGATATTCTAGGTTTCCATGATTTTGATGATTGCTATTTAAATTTGCACCTTGCTGATTCCACCATTAAGAAACCTATGGGAAGAATCAATAATGTTGTTATTATTGCAAATATGAATTATGTGCCCGTAGATTTTATCGTTCTTGAAATAGATTGCAATCTTTCATGTCCTATTATTCTTGGTAGACCTTTCCTTAGAATGATTGGTGCAATTATTGATATGAAGGAAGGGAATATTAGATTCCAATTTCCATTAAGGAAAGGCATGGAGCACTTTCCAAGAAAGAAAGTTAAATTAACTTATGAATCTATCATGCGAGCTACTTATGAATTGAGTGCCAAAGATGGCTACTTAGATCTATCCTCGCTTTTATGCCTAGCTTGGGTTGTTAAACAATAGCGCTAGTTGGGAGGCAACCCAATTTTATTTGTGTTTTTTGCTTTTTCTTCTGTTTAGTAATAAATATTTCATATAGCTTCTATTTAGATGTGTTTTCATGTTTTAATTAGTGTTTGTGCCAAGTAGAACCTATAGGATAACCTATGGTGATAGTTAATTTGATTCTGCTGAAAAACAGAAACTTTGCGCTCACGAATATAATTTTAGTAATTCACAGAAACGTGCTTTTGCATTGATTATTTTTGATGTAGATCAATAGATAAATTTCCCAGGACTTCCTATTTTGGTATGAGTTTTAGAGTTCCATAAGTATTCGAGAGTTACAGATTGCTACAGACTGTTCTGTTTTTGACAGATTCTGTTTTTCGCGTGTTGTTTGCTTATTTTGATGCATCTATGGCTAGTATCGGGGGGTATGAACCATAGAGAAGTTGGAATACAGTAGTTTTAACACCAATATAAATAAATAATGAGTTCATTACAGTACCTTATGTGGTGGTTTTTCTTTCTTTCACTAACGGAGCTTATGAGATTTCCTGTTGAGTTTTGTGTTGTGAAGTTTTCAAGTTTTGGGTAAAGATTTGATGGACTATGGAATAAGGAGTGGCAAGAGCCTAAGCTTGGGGATGCCCATGGCACCCCAAGGTATTCAAGGATAACCAAAAGCCTAAGCTTGGGGATGCCCCGGAAGGCATCCCCTCTTTCGTCTTCATCTATCGATAACTTTACTTGGAGCTATATTTTTATTCGCCACATGATATGTGTTTTGCTTGGAGCGTCTCGTATGATATTAGTCTTTTCTTTTTAGATTACCACAATCATACTTCCTGTACACACCTTTTGGGAGAAGCCACTTGATTAGAATTTATTGGAATACTCTATGTGCTTCACTTATATCTTTTTGAGCTAGATAAGTTTTTGCTCTAGTGCTTCACTTATATCTTTTAGAGCACAGCGGTGGTTTAATTTTGTCGAAATTGTTGATCTCTCATGCTTCACTTATATTATTTTGAGAGTCTCTTATAACAACATGGTATTTGCTATGGTTATAAAATTGGTCCTAGAATGATGGGCATCCAAGTTGGGTATAATAAAAACTATCATAGAAAGTGAATTGGATGCTATGATCAATTTGATACTTGATAATTGTTTTGAGATATGGGGATGGAGATATTAAAGTCATGCTAGTTGGGTGATTATGAGTTTAAAGAATACTTGTGTTGAAGTTTGTGATTCCCGTAGCATGCATGTATGGTGAACCGCTTTGTAATGAAGTTGGAGCACAATTTTATTTATTGATTGTCTTCCTTATGAGTGGCAGTCGGGGACGAGCGATGGTCTTTTCCAACCAATCTATCCCCCTAGGAGCATGCGTGTAGTACTTTGTTTTCAATGGCTTGTAGATTTTTGCAATAAGTATATGAGTTCTTTATGACTAATGTTGAGTCCATGGATTATACGCACTCTCACCTTCCACCATTGCTAGCCTCTCTAGTGTCGCGCAACTTTCGCCAGTACCATACACCTACCATATACCTTCCTCAAAACAGCCACCATACCTACCTATTATGGCATTTTCTTAGCCATTCCGAGATATATTGCCATGCAACTTTCCACCGTTCCATTCATATGACACGCATCATCATTGTCATATTGCTCTTTGCATGATCATGTAGTCGACATCGTATTTGTGGCAAGGCCACCTTCATAATTTTCATACATGTCACTCTTGATTCATTGCATATCCCGGTACACCACCGGAGGCATTCATATAGAGTCATATCTTGTTCTAAGTATTGAGTTGTAATCTTGAGTTGTAAGTAAATAAAAGTGTGATGATCTTCATTATTAGAGCATTGTCCCGGTGAGGAAAGAATGATGGAGACTATGGTTCCACCACAAGTCGGGATAAGACTTCGGACTTAAAAAAAGAGAGGCCAAAGAGTCCACAAATAAAAAAATGAGAGAAAAAGAGAGAAGGGACAATGCTACTATCCTTTTTACCACACTTGTGCTTCAAAGTAGCACCATGATCTTCATGATAGAGAGTCTCCTATGTTGTCACTTTCATATACTAGTGGGAATTTTTCGTTATAAGAACTGGGCTTGTATATTCCAATGATGGACTTCCTCAAAATGCCCGAGGTCTTCGTGAGCAAGCGAGTTGGATGCACACCCGCTTAGTTTCTTTTGTTGAGCTTTCATACACTTATAGCTCTAGTGCATCCGTTGCATGGCAATCCCTACTCACTCACATTGATATCTATTAATGGGCATCTCCATAGCCCATTGATACGCCTAGTTGATGTGAGACTATCTTCTTCTTTTTTGCCTTCTCCACAACCACCATTCTATTCCACATATTGTGCTATGTCCATGGCTCACGCTCATGTTTTGCGTGAAAGTTGAAAAAGTTTGAGATTACTAAAGTATGAAACAATTGCTTAGCTTGTCATCGGGGTTGTGCATGATTAAATACTTTGTGTGATGAAGATAGAGCAACAGCCAGACTATATGATTTTGTAGGGATAACTTTCTTTAGCCATGTTATTTTGAGAAGACATGATTGCTTTGATTAGTATGCTTGAAGTATTACTATTTCTTATGTAAATATGAACTTTTATTTGAATCATTTGGATCTGATTATTCATGCCAGAATAAAGAAAATTACATTGAGAATTATGCTAGCTAGCATTCCACATCAACAATTCTGTTTTTATCAGTTACCTGCTCGAGGACGAGCAGGAATTAAGCTTGGGGATACTTGATATGTCTCCATCGTATCTATAATTTTTGATTGTTCCATGCTATTATATTACCTATTTTGGATGTTTATGGGCTTTACTTTACACTTTTATATCATTTTTGGGACTAACCTACTAACTGGAGGCCCAACCCGAATTGCTGTTTTTCACCTATCTTAGTGTTTCGAAGGAAAGGAATATCAAACGGAGTCCAAACGGAATGAAACCTTCGGGAATGATCTTTTTGGAACAAACGTGATCCGGGGAACTTGGAGTGGACGTCAAGCAACAGAGGAGGCGGCCACGAGGGTGCCCGGCGCGCCCTCTTGGGGTGGGCGCGCCCCCCACCCTCGTGGGCCCCTCGAGCGTCGACCGACCTACTTCTTCCTCCTATATACACCCACGTACCCTAAAACCATCACAACAGACCAAGAAAACCTATTTCCACCGCCGCAAACTTATGTATCCGCGATATCCCATCTTGGAGCCTTCGTTGGTGCTCTGCCGGAGAGGGAATCGACCACGGAGGGCCTCTATATAATCTCCAAGGCCTCTCCGATGAGTTGTGAGTAGTTTACCATAGACCTTCGGGTCCATAGGTATTAGCTAGATGGCTTCTTCTCTCTCTTTAAATCTCAATACAAAGTTCTCCTCGATCTTCTTGGAGATCTATTCGATGTAACTCTTTTTGCGGTGTGTTTGTCGAGATCCGATGAATTGTGGGTTTATGATCAAGTTTATCTATGAGAAATATTTGAATCTCCTCTGAATTATTTTATGTGTGATTAAGTTATCTTTGCAAGTCTCTTCGAATTATCAGTTTGGTTTAGCCTACTAGATTGATCTTTCTTGCAATGGGAGAAGTGCTTAGCTTTGGGTTCAATCTTGCAGTGTCCTTTCCCAGTGACAGCAGGGGCAGCATGGCACGTATTGTATTGTTGCCATCAAGGATAAAAAGATGGGGTTTATATCATATTGCATGAGTTTATCCCTCTACATCATGTCATCTTTCTTAATGCGTTACTCTATTCTTTATGAACTTAATACTCTAGATGTAGGCAGGAGTCGGTCGATGTGTGGAGTAATAGTAGTAGATGCAGGCAGGAGTCGATCTACTTGTCACGGACGTGATGCCTATATACATGATCATGCCTAGATAATCTCATAATTATTCGCTTTTCTATCAATTGCTCGACAGTAATTTGTTCACCCACCGTAATACTTATGCTATCTTGAGAGAAGCCACTAGCGAAACCTATGGCCCCCGGGTCTATCTTTTATCATATAAGTTTTCCATCTACTTTTATTTGCATCTTACTTTTCCAATCTATATCATAAAAATACCAAAAATATTTATCTTATCATATTATCTCTATCAGATCTCACATTCGCAAGTGGCTGTGAAGGGATTGACAACCCCTTTATTGCCTTGGTTGCGAGGTTCTTGTTTGTTTGTGTAGGTGCGTGGGACTTTTGAGGAGCCTCCTACTGGATTGATACCTTGGTTCTCAAAAGCTGAGGGAAATACTTACGCTACTTTACCGCATCACCCTTTCCTCTTCAAGGAAAACCAACTTAAGCTCAAGACGTAGCAGCCCCTAGGGGATAGATTGGTAGGAAAAGACCATCGCTCGTCCCCGACCGCCACTCATAAGGAAGACAATCAATAAATAAATTATGCTCCAACTTCATCACAAAGCGGTTCACCATACGTGCATGCTATGGGAATCACAAACTTCAACACAAGTATTCCTCAAATTTATAATCACTCCACTAGCATGACTCTAATATCACCATCCTCATATCTCAACACAATTATCAAGCATCAAATTGATCATAGCATCCAATTCACTTTCTATGATAGTTTTTATTATACCCAACTTGGATGCTCATCATTCTAGGACCAATTTTATAACCATAGCAAATACCATGCTGTTCTATAAGACTCTCAAAATAATATAAGTGAAGCATGAGAGTTTCTACAAAATAAAGCCACCGACGTCCTCTAAAAGATATATGTGAAGCACTAGAGCAAAAATTATCTAGCTCAAAATGATATAAGTGAAGCACATAGAGTATTCTAATAAATTCCAAATCAAGTGTGTCTCTCCCAAAAGGTGTGTACAACAAGGATGATTGTGGTAATCTAAAAAGCAAAGACTCATATCATAAAAGGCGCTCCGAGCAAAACACATATCATGTGGCGAATAAAAATATAGCTCCAAGTAAAGTTACCGATATACGAAGACGAAAGAGGGGATGTGTTGGGGATATAGCTATTGGTATGATTTGCCCAGGAGGGGCCGGGTTATACTTACAAATACTCTTGAAGCCCAAGTCCCAGGATAGAGATGGCGGTTCAGTTAAGGGCCCAAAGCCCATAGGCGACTAAAGGCCCATAGTGATAAACGGCCATGTATGCGTGACTTGTACTATAAGGCAAGAATAGTTAAGAGACCGAGCCGGACATTGTTTATGAGCCGGCCGGGACTCTTTAGGCCGCAGGGCGTCGACCTTTGTATATAAAGGGACGACCCGGCGGCGGATCAGGACAGGTAACATCAACTGGAGAGCTAGGACAAGCGATTCGCTCCCTGGTAATTGAGACATAAGCAATCCCACTCAGATCTGGATCGTAGGTTTTTACCTTCACCGTAAGGGGCCGAACCAGTATAAACCTCGTGTCCTTTGTCCCGATTAACCCCTTTAAGTTTCCTAGTTGCGATGGCTCCACAATTAAGTCCTTTCACTAGGACATCTGCCGTGAAAATTCCATGATAGTTGGCGTCCACTGTGGGGCCAGCGCACGGTGGATTTGAGTTCTTGAAGGGCAGCTTCGAAGGGCTCAAGGGATACGCTGTGGGCCGGATGACCAAGAGTCGTCGCGGCAAGCTCTACATCGATGACGCAGGTTGGGGCCCCGACGCCGGCTCAATTGAGTACGGGTACCGGGTCCCCTTCGGTGGAATTCACCTCTTCATCGGCAAGATCGGCGACCCGGGCCCTGAGCCGGACATCTGCACCGAGCTCGTCGAAACGGCTCAACATGGGAGACCCGCTAGGGCTCCGCCTGCTGTGAAGCGTGCCTTTGTGGGATGCATCCACGGAGGGCTCTCTGAAGGATCTGCATCTGATGGTGAGACGGCCATCTACTCTGATGGCGGGTCATCCACGGGTGAGACAGATTCATTGTATCAACTGCAAGATGGCGGGCTTGGGGGTTGTTCCGATGGCAGCAGTATTACGGATTGCCTTGAGCCGCCGAGCAGGGTCGGAATCTTTATGGCTGGCACACAACCTATCCAAGACTCCACAACTGCGGCGGCCATGACCTCCGGGTCAGCAGTAGCCGGGGCAGGAGGCCCTATGCGCTCGCCTGCTTAGGTGTTTATGGATCTCACAGATAAGCTGACCGCTCTGTTAACCGCCATGGTCAACCCGGCGGATCAAGCTCGACATGATGCGGAAGTGGCACAGTTAAATTTGGATATGGTGCAGGCTAAGGAAGACCTAGTAGCGGAAGATGTCAGGATAACGGCAGAGCAGGTGGCTCTGGATGCTCAGGCTCAGCGGATTCAGGCACAGACTTTCCGGCTCACGCAAGATCAGAACGCGTCTAATGAGGTCATGACGAGAAGACATCAGAAGACTCAGTCTCGACTCCCTTCGGTTTATGATCCTCGAAACCTCTTTCACACACCTGGTGCCGGGCCCAGTAACCCGCCGTGGCTCTCCCCACGTACTGAGGCAGACCGGGTTGCAACACCCGGGATCAGGGTGCCGGTTCAGCCACAGGTGATGGAGCCTCCCCGCGTGAATACTGCTCCACCTCAGGATGTACCAACACCTCCAGGTCACTATTCTAACCCATTGGAGAACATGATCGCAGCGATGGCACGGCTGGCGGTTCTCCCAATTGATGGCGACTCTCCGGCGGCGGTTGAAACCCGCCGGGTCAGAGAACTTCTTCAGACGGACTTAGCACAACAGGAGACGTACTCATACAGCCGGGACAGGATCCACTCAACCCCTCGTCCAAGCCGAATCCCGAGTTATAGCAGGCACATGGACTCAGCGGCTGTCTCAAGCAATGTCCGGCATCGTAACCAGCCAGGCAGGCATGACCCGACGCGCCATGGAGCCTTTAACTTGGTAGATCAAGACAGAATACGTCAAGAGGCTGAGCGGGCGTCTCAGCAGGCGGCTAAGTAGGCGGCTCAGCTGACGGCTTACCAGCCGTATCTGGTTTATCCGACGACTTCTATCGAGGCAGGTGTGGCCACCAGGACCGGAGGTGTCCCCTGTCTAGTACTGGCTCTACGTAACGAGCGTTTACCCAAGGATTTCAAGGGACCTAGGAAAGTGCCGAACTACACGTCCGACTTACAGCCTGGGGCATGGATTGAAAGTTACGAGATGGCTCTGGAATTATTGGAGGTCAGTGATGCTGCGATGTCCAATTACTTTATCATGATGTTGGATGGGACCGCCCGCACTTGGTTGAAAGGCCTACCACCTAATTCAATCAGTTCATGGGCGGAGCTAAAACCCCGGTTTGTCCAGAATTTCAAGGATACGTGCAAGCAGCCCATGTCAATTGTGGATTTGACGAATTGCAAGCAGGAGGAGGGCGAGTCTACGACCCATTGGGTGCGCCGGCTTAAAGCCATAATACATTCATCTGATAAGATGGATGCCGGCTCTGCAGTCTTAATGTTGGAGAAAAATTGCTGTTTTTTGCCTCTGAAACAAAAGCTGGGGCGTCTCAAGCGCGATTGTAATGATATGGGTACGCTGATGGCGGCTCTGGTCAAGTACGCCGACTCTGATAGTACCAAGGATCTCGAGTCTGATGATGGAAAGACAGGGAAGGGAAAGAAGAACGACAACGGCAAGGGCCCTCAGCATAACCCGGCAAATCAAGGAGGTAATAAACGTAAGGCTGATGGTAGTTTGGATTTTGTGGCTAACACTAGTGCGCAGGGTAACAACCAACGGTGTAAGGGGAGACCACCTCCCTGGTCTGGCGGGTCAGGCCCCACACTTGAGCAGTTATTAAACGAGCCCTGTCCAAGGCACAACACTCAACAGAAGCCGGCTACCCATCTATGGAAGGACTGTACGATCATGAAGGCCTTCAAAAATTCCAACATGTTTGATGGTAACAATGGGCAGGGCGGCGGCTCAGGTGGCGGCGGTTTTCATGGCCCGGGCGGCGGTTCAAATCCCAATTTTCAAAATTCTCAAGGCAATCAAGGTGGATATAACCAACAATCTGGCCAGGGTGGTCAGCAACAGCAGCAAGGAGGACATCAGAGCCATCCAAAGCAGCTGAATAGTGGGCAATATCATGTGTTTACCACCAGTTTATGCAAACGAGACCAGAAGCTTCATAAGAGGGCTGTGAATACTGTTGAGCCGGCAGTTCCTCATTATTTGAGATGGTCTGAGCAGCCTATTCTATGGAGTAGGGAAGATCACCCTCCCCGGGTTGATAATCCGACTTAGCCTTGGTGGTGGCCCCTCAGGTGGGTGGATATAAATTCACCAAGGTACTCATGGATGGAGGCAGCAGCATCAACATCCTCTATTATGAGACCTTCCGTCGCATGGGGTTAACTGATAAAAGCCTTAAGCAGTCCAACACTGTTTTCCATGGCGTCGTGCCCGGTAAGTCGGCATATCCAGTCGGTAAGATCGAATTGGAGGTAGCATTTGGGGATGAATATGACTCCAGGGCCGAGAAATTGACGTTTGAAGTAGTCAAGATCAAGAGCCCATATCATGCTCTGTTTGGGTGGCCGGCTTATACCAAGTTCAAGGCACAGCCGTGTTATGTGTATTTGTAGCTCAAGATGCTGGGTCATAAGGGAACCATCACGGTGCATGGAAGCCGGAAGGTAGCCTTGGAATGTGAAGAAGGCGACGCGGCTTATGCGGAGTCGGTCTGTGCAACAGAAGAGTTAAAATTCTATAAGGACAATTTTGATCCGGCGGATATGATGTCTTTGAAAAAGCAACCACAGAGCATGATCCGGTCATGAAGTTTAAGTCGGCCGATGATACTAAGCTTGTTGATTTTGTTCCAAGCGACTCATCCAAGCAGTTCAGTATCAGTGCTAATTTGGATCCCAAATAGGAAAGCGCGCTCATCGAGTTCATCCATGAGAACCAGGACATCTTTGCATGGAAACCTTCTGACTTGCCAGATCTATCGAGAGAACTCGCTGAGCACACTCTTAATATTGACTCAAAGTTTAAGCCGGTCAAGCAGTTTCTTCGGCGGTTCAATGAGGAGAGGCGGAAGGCCATTGGTGAGGAGGTAGCCCGGCTCTTAGCAGCTGGGTTCATCATTGAAGTTTTTCATCTAGAGTGGTTGGCTAACCCGGTGCTCATGCTTAAGGAAATTGGCACTTGGCGTATGTGTGTGGATTACATGGATTTAAACAAGGCTTGTCCAGCTGATCCCTTTGCTCTCACTCGTATTGATCAAATTATTGATGCTACGGCAGGTTGTGAGCGTTGGAGTTTTTTGGATGCTTACTTTGGTTATCATCAGATCAAGATGGCAGTTAAGGACCAGGAGAATACGGCGTTCATTACTCCGTTTGGGGCTGAGGGAGTCCTGGATTAGGGGGTGTCCGGATGGCCGGACTATAGCCTTTGGCCGGACTCCTGGACTATGAAGATACAAGATTGAAGACTTCGTCCCGTGTCCGGATGGGATTTTCTTTGGCGTGGAAGGCAAGCTTGGCGATACGGATATGTAGATCTCCTACCATTGTAAGCGACTCTGTGTAACCCTAACCCTCTTTGGTGCCTATATAAACCGGAGGGTTTTAGTCCGTAGGACGAACAACAATCATACCATAGGCTAGCTTCTAGGGTTTAGCCTCTCTGATCTCGTGGTAGATCTACTCTTGTACTACCCATATCATCAATATTAATCAAGCAGGAGTAGGGTTTTACCTCCATCGAGAGGGCCCGAACCTGGGTAAAACATCGTGTCCCTCGTCTCCTGTTACCATCCGCCTAGACGCACAGTTCGGGACCCCCTACCCAAGATTCGCCGGTTTTAACAACGACATTGGTGCTTTCATTGAGAGTTCCTCTGTGTCATCATCTTTAGGCCCGATGGCTCCTCCGATCATCAACAACGATGCGGTCCAGGGTGAGACTTTTCTCCCCGGACAGATCTTCGTATTCGACGGCTTTGCACTGCGGGCCAATTCGCTTGGCCATCTGGAGAAGATTGAAAGCTATGCCTCTGGCCATCAGGTCAGATTTGGAAGTTTGAACTATACGGCTGACGTCCGCGGAGACTTGATCTTCGACGGGTTCGAGTCACAGCCAAGCGCGCCGCACTGTCCCGATGGGCATGATCTAGCTCTGCCGCCGGATACTGCCCTGGAGGCCGCACAAGTTTCTGCTCCGACCCTTAGCTCGGAGCCGACTGCGCCGATCGAGGACGGGTGGCTGGACACCGCCTCGGGGGCTGCTATCTCTACAGCGATTGAGCCAAACACCAACCCTGTCCTTTGCGAAGCTCGTGACTCCAAAGTGCCGGACTCCTCTCCGAACTCCGAACCTTCCGCGCCCCTACCAATCGAATCCGATTGGGTGCCGATCATGGAGTTCACCACTGCGGACATCTTTCAGCACTCGCCCTTTGGCGACATCCTGAATTTACTAAAGTCTCTCTCTCTATCAGGAGAGCCCTGGCCGGACTATGGTCAGCAAGGTTGGGTTGCGGACGACGAAGAAATTCGACTCCCACCCACCACCCACTTCGTAGCCACTGTCGAAAGTTTAAACGACGTGCTCGACTTTGAATCCGAAGACATCAACGGTATGGACGACGATGTAGGAGACAAGCATGAACCAGCACCTATAGGGCACTGGACAGCCACCTCATCTCATGATGTATACATGGTGGACACACCTAAAGGAAGCGACGACGAGGAACAACAGGATGCCACAAGGGATCATTCCCTCGAAAAGTAGTCAAAAAGGCGACGTAAGCGCCGCTCAAAGTCTCGCCTCGACAAAGACATCAGCCATACAGACCCAGCCATAGAGCAGGACGAACCGGTGGACGATGAACATGCTATCGAGCAACCATCCGAACAGGACAATCTGGATAAACAACCGGTCCCCGGCGAAGATAACAGTCCGGACGATCTCACGCCGGACAAGTTACTGGAGCAGAAGAACCTCCACAAAAGGCTCGTCGCCACTGCGTGTAGCCTGAAAAAGCAAAAGCAATAGCTCAAAACAGCGGAAGATGCGCTCAGAATTAGATGGAGCAAAGTACTCAACACCGCAGACAAATATGGCGATAGTCGCCGAACAAAGAGCTACCCGAAGCGAAAACTACTGCCCGAATTTGATGAGGAGGCCGTAGAGCCCCCGCAATCAAAGAACAAGGAGACCACCCGGTCGGATAGACGACCCCATGGCAATCATAGAGCAGCAAACGGCACCGCACAAAAGCCGGCACGCGATCCGCACACAGATTCACATCAAAAAGATGGCCCAGTTAGATCTATCTACGGTCCAAGAAAGCAAGCTCTAGTAAGCAATGCAACACATCAAGTATCCGAATATTACGGTACACCTAAATATAGGGGTGCCGCACACCCCCTATGTTTCACCGATGAGGTTCTGGATCATGAATTTCCAGCGGGATTCAAGCCCGTTAACATAGAGGCATACGACAGAACAACAGACCTTGGAGTCTGGATCGAGGATTACATCCTCCACATACACATGGTTAGAGGAGATGACCTCCACGCCATAAAATACTTATCCCTCAAGCTCAAAGGGCCAGCCCGGCATTGGCTCAAAAGCCTCCCCGAAAACACCATTGGAAGTTGGGAGGAGCTCGAGGATGACCTATGTCCGACCTCCGGATGCAGATGATTTAAGTCACATAACTCAACAACCCGGAGAGTCAGCCCGAAAATTCTGGAACAAATTCCTTACTAAAAAGAACCAAATAGTCGACTGTCCGGACGTCGAAGCCTTAGCAGCTTTCAAACACAACGTCCGAGACGAATGTCTCGCCAGACACCTCGGCCAAGAAAAGCCAAGAACAATGGCCGCATTAACAAGCCTCATGACCCGCTTTTGCGCGGGAGAGGATAGCTAGCTGGCAAGATGCAGTATCAGCGACCCAAGTACATCCGAAGTCAGGGATGGAAATGGGAAACCACGACGCAGCAAGGACCAGCGCTGGACCAAGGGAAACAGCCCGAAGAGCACGACAGTCAATGCCGGATTCAAAAGCTCACGACAGAATCATAAAAAATTGCCCCCTAAGGATAACAGGGACGAGCTATCTAACTTAAACAAAATCTTGGACAAGATATGCGAAATCCACAGTACCCCCGGGAAGCCTGCAAAGCATACCCACAGAGATTGTTGGGTCTTCAAGCAGTCCGGCAAACTCAACGCCGAACACAAGGGGCTCGACACACCAAGCGAGGACGAGGATGAACCCCACAAGCAGAGCACCGGAAAACAAAAGAATTTCCCACAAGAAGTCAAAACAGTAAACTCACTTTACATGACAAAAGGGAAAAACAGAATGGCGCCCATAGAGATACGCGCCATACGGCCTATCCTAGAGGAGTCCCGCCATTGGTTGTTAAAACCAATCACCTTCGACCATCAGGATTACTCTAGAAGTATCCGGAATGCAGGATGGACTGCCTTGATATTAGATCCGATAATCGATGGACTCCAATTTACACAAGTCCTAATGGACGGCGGCAGTGATCTAAACCTGCTATATCAGGACACAATCCGCAAAATGGGGATAGACCCAACCAAAATTCGCCACAGCAACACTTCCTTTCAAGGGGTAATGCCAGGCCCATTTGCCCATTGTACGGGCTCTCTACTGCTAGAAGTTGTGTTCGGCTCACCCGACAACTTCCGCCGTGAAAAGTTAACCTTCCACCTCGTCCCATTTACAAGTAGCTACCAAGCACTACTGGGACGCGAAGCTTTTGCCTACTTTAACGCAATACCGCATTATGCATCCCTCACACTTAAAATGTCCGGTCCGCGAGGCATCATCTCCTTAAAGGGAAATATCGAGTGTTCCTCGAGAGCGGAAGACTATGTGACTGCCTTCACAGCCACACACTAAACCGGCTTCACTAATCAAAGCACCTAAACAGGTCGTTCAGACCTCGGACACGGTTAGACGAGTCCGGCATAAACATACAAGGGCTTACTAGCCGCATACCCCCGCGCAAGGGGCTCCGCGCATGCACAACAAGAGACAATAAAGCTCAATTTTATTCATTTTTTGAATCATACTTTGTTTATTTAATATAACGTACATTTTTCGCACGATCTTTTTCAACTAAGTTCCTCTCTTTTACAGATGAACACCGTGCTACACCCGTCCAGGATACGGCACAACGGAGACACAAGCGCAGACGTGCAGTAGGGACCCGTGACAAGGATTCTTTTCAGATTAAGACCCTGCGTAAACCTTTTTTACTGTCTCTTGTTGATACACATCCCCTGGTTTCTTGCTATAACCAAGGAGGAGGCTGGCGTTTTGGCATGGGCCACGTCAGAATTTTGCGCGTACGTGGACACCACGGGCTTATTACCAAGGGCGTTGTTCGGCCCGTTTTCATAAAGACCGAATACCTTAGGGAGTGTTCGGCGTCTCGAGTTAGGCCTTATATGCATCAGCTCTGAATCATGTCTTTGGTCAAATTTTGGGTTTGCCCGGCTCTTGTGTTTTGCTGCCTTACGTTCCGCTCTATCGGCTAAGGCGGCACCAGGAGAACTACTGCAATTGTGCCCCGGTTCGGCCAGGCGAGCACCTCAGTAGAGAAAGCCGAAAACTGACTGTCATGATATAGTGTGAGACTGGTCAACCACTCGATGACCCGCCGGAATCTTTAAGATTCCACCGCCTTAACGAAGGGCCGTTTCCCGGTCAGGCACATACGCGCCCCGAATTCGGGTGAGCGCGGTGCCCCTAGGGGCTATATAGTAGCCCCACTGTCAAACTCCTATGGCTAAGTGAAAGTGATAAAGCATTATAGTCCAGTTGCCTAGTTTGCTGCGCTACCACCTCCTTTGTAGGACCAAGATGTTGGATCGAGTGTGAAAATGCGCCTTTTTGCAAACACCCCCGCATTATATGCGTGGGGGCTGAAGCCGAAGACTGCCATCTTTCAGGTTATATACACATATACATTAACGGCCGCACATGAGGTATTTTAATTCTTGAAGGCACAAGTATAAAAAGCTTTTATATTTCATCGAAACATTGTTTCACAATAATACATGTTATTCGAACATAATATCCTTCGAGCACTGCGCCTCTATTAAACGAGCGCCCTGCAGAACTTCCTGAAAATAGTGCTCGACAGGTACTCGGCTTCCGTCCGAATCTGGGGATGCAACATCGGTGGCCTTCATCTCCACCCAGTATGTCTTGACACGGGCAAGAGCCATCCGCGCACCCTCTATGCATGCCGACCTCCTCAGTGCATTGATATGCGGCACCGCATCAAGGAACTGCTGCACCAAGCCAAAATAACTCTTCGGTTCGGGCCTCTTCGGCCACAAAAGACTAACGACATCCTTCATGGCAAGTCCGGATAACCTATTCAGCTCTGCCCATTCGGCCAAGCGATCGGTTAATGGAAGTGGGCACTCTGGATTATGGAACTGCGACCAAAAAACCCTTTCTATTTTGTGATCCTTTTGATCTCGGAAGTGTTCGGCCGCGTCCGCGGCACTTGCCGCCAAGTCCAGATAAGCATCCTCCGCACTCCACAGCCGGTCCAACTGAGCATATTCAGGATCCATGAATTTCCTCCGCAGCAGAAAGGGCTTTCCAGCCGCGATATCTCCGGCCTGACGCAGCTCCTCCTTCATAGCTCTCATCGCAGAGCGAGCATCCTTGGCCTCGGTAGTGGCCTTCTTCAGGTCCTCTTGTACCTCCCGATCTTCTTTTTCAAGAAGCTTGCAGCGGTCGGCAGCATTCTTCAACTTCATGGCCATCTCGGCCATTTCCTTCTTGCTTCGGCAGTGAGCAGCCAGTTCGGCTTTTAGCTCTTCGGCCGCCTTTCAGGCAGCCACATCACTCTTTCTGGCCTGCTCCTTAGCTCGGGCGAGCTCCGCCCGAAGGTTCTCCATGGAAGCGACACCATCTGCATCAAGCATACATGTTGTAAGGCACGGTCATCAAGCTCCCTTACCAGGTGTCCGTGGAGAAATTGCATACCTTGTGACTCATCAAGTCGCTTATTGACAAGCGCGATGTCGGCATCCGCCACGTCAAGTTGCTGCTTTAGTTCGGCAAATTCATCAGTCCGGCCAGCCACCGGACCCTTCGCCACCTACATAGGAAGGGCGACATATTATACCTGGGATTATGATCCTCGGCGCGTTGTCATTTTTTGACAACACACCGAGCCTCAGGGGCTACTATCTACACAGGGTGCATTTTATATGCGGAACTGTCAGAAGGTACTTCATTTTGCGTACCTCAAAACCTGTCAGTAAACTTCTGACGGGTTCATGCAATCCGCTCTCAGCGGATGAAATCCTTTCAATCACCGTACCCATTAACGCACGGTGATCTTCTGAGATAGACGCTCGCCCGAGCAGATCCTTCAGCTCCTCCGACCGTACACCAGGTGGTGTCGGACTCATCCGATGGCCTTTTTCGAAGGCTGGATGTGGAGGGCTTTGAGGGGACATACGGCTGCCTTCTGGCCCCGACGGACTCAGAGAAACCCTTCGCGACGACACCTCAGGGTCGCCCGCCTCGCAAGACGGTACGGCAGGGGGAGGCGTTTCGCTCTCTATCATCTTCGGACGAAGATCCCCGAAGACGAGATCTGCTGAGAAGGGCTGAGATCCGAACTACATGGTAAAATTTTGGTTATCTTCATCAGAAATAGGGCAGGGATATCCTTTATTTTAAAAAGAACTCCCCTTTTTTACTTATGGCTCGGTGGAGGGCTGGTCCCCTTGGGGGCACAATGCGGCCGAGGCATCTCTCGGCGCAGGACCCTGTGACGAAGATTTCTTCCCCCGCTTTGAGACCATGGTCTCCGGGTCATCAGAGGCGTTCCTCTTCTTTCCTTGGATGGAGGGATTCTCGATGCCTTCTTTCCTAACAGCCTCCTTCGCGGAGGCGGTAGCTTCCTTGTTCCCCCCTTCACCTTCTTCCGAAGGCGCAACCTCCAGCATCCTGGTTAACACGGGATCCGGCGTGGTCTCAGGGAGGGGGGGCGGACACCTGATTAACTTTGTTTTCGCTATCCACTCCTGTTCAATGGACAACTCTTTTAAAGGGCAAGTTTGTGATAAATATGAGATAGCGTGTCCGGGTACAGGGCTACTTACTTGAGTATTCGAGCGATTGCAGCTCAGACCTGCGTCCTCGGTCAAGTTCGGACACATCGCTTGTGATCCGAAGAAAAGCTTGTACATCTCCACAGGCATCACGCCCATAAAATGTTGGAGAGCTCATGGTCCCTCCGGGTTAAATTCCCACAGGTGGAGGAGGCGGCGTTTGCAGGGCAGGATGCGACGAATCAGCATGACCTGCGCTACTACGACTAGAGTGATCTCTCTTTCTAGGAGATCTTGAATGCGGCCCTGCAGCAAGGGCATGTCCTTGGACGGCCCCCATTCAAGTCCTTTATTGACCCATGACGCCAGCCGCGATGGAGGACCCGAGCGAAAGGCAGGTGGCGCCACCCATTTGGTGCCCCTGGGAGCTGTGATATAATACCACTCTTGTTGCCATAGGCTAAGCTACTCTTGAAAAGAGCCCTCGGGCCATGGAGCATCAGCATTCTTTCTTATAACAGCCCCTCCGCACTCTGCCTGCTGCCCCTTGATCATCTTCGGCTCCACTTTGAAGGTCTTGAGCCACAATCCGAAGTGAGGGGTAATGCGGAGGAAGGCTTCGCATACGATAATGAACGATGAGATGTGGAGGATGGACTCCGGATCCAAGTCATGAAACTCTAGCCCATAGTAAAACATGAGCCCCCTCACGAAGGGGTCCGTCGGGAAGCCTAGCCCCCGAAGAAAGTGGACGCGAACACTACGCTTTCTCCAGGCTTGGGAGTGGGAATAGCCTGCCCTTGGGCAGGTAGCTATGCGAAATTTCGCCTGTTAGATACCTGGCATCTCTTAGCTTAAGCACGTCTTTTTCCGTAACGGAGGAAGGCATCCACCGGCCTTGCAGGTCAGAGCCGGACATCATCGAAGGTCCGAAGCGCTTGAATCTGGAGCTTTGGGTGTTGGAACTCGAGGCGAGGGGGTGATTCGATTGAGATTGAAAGAAAGAAGTGGAGCCTTGGTCTCTTTATAAAGAGGTTGAATACCAAGAGCCTTCCCCGTGACCGTTCGGGACTCGCCTTCGATAGAGGAGACGTGCCAATGGACGCGACTGGGTTACCCACGCCCGTATTGATGAGAATTCCAGAATAAGGGGACACGATCTCTGCTTTGACAAGACGTGCCAAGGAAACTGCCTCGCTAAATGTGCTGAGGTGGGACAGTAAAAACGATTCGAATAAAGGCTTGGCCGTGGTGTGATGTCACACCACGAAATACGTCAGCAGATTGAATTTGTGTAAATATTATTCTCTCTACGATGGTATGTGGAACTTATTTTGCAGAGCCGGACACTATCCTTGTGTTCAAAATCTTCTATGAAGCATTCGGAGGAGGAACCCGCCTTGCAATGCCGAAGACAATATGCGCGCCGAACTCGTCGTCATTGAAGCCTGGTTCAGGGGCTACTGAGGGAGTCCTGGATTAGGGGGTGTCCGAATGGCCGGGCTATAGCCTTTGGCCGGACTCCTGGACTATGAAGATACAAGATTGAAGACTTCGTCCCGTGTCCGGATGGGACTTTCCTTGGCGTGGAAGGCAAGCTTGGCGATACGGATATGTAGATCTACTACCATTGTAACCGACTCTGTGTAACCCTAACCCTCTTTGGTGCCTATATAAACTGGAGGGTTTTAGTCCGTAGGACGAATAACAATAATACCATAGGCTAGCTTCTAGGGTTTAGCCTCTCTAATCTTGTGGTAGATCTACTCTTGTACTACCCATATCATCAATATTAATCAAGCAGGAGTAGGGTTTTACCTCCATCGAGAGGGCCCGAACCTGGGTAAAAACATCGTGTCCCTCGTCTCCTGTTACCATCCGCCTAGACGCATAGTTCGGGATCCCCTACCCGAGATCCGCCGGTTTTGACACCGACAGGGGCCTTCTGCTATGTATCAATGCCTTTTGGGCTCAAGAGTGCCCAGGCGACTTACCAACGGTGTGTGCAGAATTGTCTTCATAATCAAATTGGGCGCAATGTTCATGCTTATGTGGATGATATAGTGGTGAAATCCAGAGACAAGGAGACCTTAATAGATGATCTAAAGGAAACCTTTGACAATCTTCGGGTTTACAAGATGATGCTTAACCCGGCCAAGTGTGTTTTTGGTGTACCTGCAGGCAAGCTTTTGGGTTTTCTTGTTTCTAATAGGGGCATCAAGGCTAACCCGAAGAAGATCAAGGCCATCACCTCTCTGGCTAAACCGGCGTCTATCAATGATGTTCAGCGTTTGGTGGGTTGTATCGCTGCTTTAAGCCGGTTAGTCGAGAAGGCCATACCACTGTATCAAATGATGAAGAAGACGGATAACTTCGTCTGGAGGGACGCTGCCAACGCTTCTTTTGAATATTTGGAGAGACATCTGGCTGAGCCGCCGGTTCTTGCTGCTCCCATTGATAAGGAGCCCTTGTTATTATAGGTGGCTGCTAACACGCGTGTCGTCAGCGCGGCCATCATGGTGGAATGCAAGGAGGCAGGCAAGGAACACCCGGTTCAACGGCCAGTTTACTACATTATCGAGGTGCTTATTGAGTCCAAGCAATGGTATCCGCATTGGCAGAAGCTCGTTTATGGGGTGTTCATGGCAAGCCGGAAGCTTAAGCAATATTTCCTAGACCACCCCATCACTGTGGTTAGTTCTGCTCCTTTGGGGGATATCATTCAAAACAGAGAGGCCACAGGACGAGTCGCCAAGTGGGCCATTGAACCTGGGCCTCATGGTTTAAAGTATTTTCCATGCACTTCTATCAAATCTCAAGCGCTAGTGGATTTCATCAACGATTGGACAGAGCTGCAGATGCCTGAAGAAAAGTCGAACAACACATATTGCACTATTCATTTTGACGGGTCCAGGCAATTGGAGGGCTCGGGGACTGGAGTCGTTTTAGCTTCCCCTCAAGGTGACAAATTTTGTTATGTGCTACGGTTGATGTTTCCCTGCACTAACAATGCAGCTGAGTACGAAGCCTTACTCCATGGTCTCCGGATGGCTAAGGAGATGAGCTTAAGCCGGGTAAGGTGTTTCGGCGACTCAGATTTGGTGGCTCAGCAGGTATCAGGCAAGTGGGATTCTAAGGATCCTCTCATGGAGGCTTATCGCCATGAAGTCGACGCCATTGCTGGACACTTCAAGAGTTATCAAGTGGAGCACATTGTCCGCAGAAAGAACGAGGCGACTGATGCTTTAAGCCGGTTGGGCTCTCAGCATAAGCCGATGCCGCCTAATACTTTCTTGGATATTCTGCATAACCCTTCTGTCAAGTTACCTACAGAGGAGGACTTGGTTGTTCCTGACCCGGAAGCACAATTGGTGGCGGCTCTTCATGTCATTCTAGATTGGACGGTGCCATATTTGGCTTATATGACCCGGGGCGAGTTACCTGAGGATGAAACCTTGGCCAGACAGATAACCTGGGAGTCTAAGTCAATGACGATTGTCAGTGGCGGGTTGCATCATTCCAGCGGGACAGGGGCGTTTCAGTGTTGCGTATCCCCTGAAGAAGGCCAAGAAACTCTATGTGAGATTCACGAAGGGGATTGTGGTCATAATGCCGGGTCAAAATCACTCATGGCTAAGGCTTTCCGCCATGGATTCTATTGGCTGACGGCTCATGCTGTTGCGGAGGACCTGGTTAGTAAATGTGACGGCTATCAGAAGTTCTCAAGATGGGCTCATGTGCCGGCTCAAGAATTGAGGATGATTCCAATTACTTGGCCGTTTGCAGTCTGGGGGCTTGACATGGTTGGGCCTTTCAAAAGGTCAAAAGATAAAAAGACCCACCTCTTGGTGGCAGTTGATAAATTCACAAAGTGGGTTGAGGCAGAGCCAGTCAGTGTGATGCAGCTACGACGGTTCAGTTCATGAAGAAGGTGATATTTCGCTTCGGCTTTCCACACAACATTATAACTGACAATGGCACTAATCTTTCTAAAGGCGCCATGGAAGAATTTTATCAATGTGAGCATATTCAGCTTGATGTTTCATTAGTGGCTCACCCCCAATCCAATGGTCAAGCCGAGAGAGCCAATCAGGAGATCTTGAAAGGCATCAAGCCCCGGCTTTTGGTCCCACTGCAGCGGATGCTGGGTTGTTGGGTTGAGGAGTTACCCTCTGTGTTATGGAGCATCAACACTACTCCTAATAGATCTATGGGTTATACGCCTTTCTTCATGGTCTACGGAGCTGAGGCGGTTCTCCCTAGTGACATCCGTCATGACTCACCTCCCGTGGCGGCTTATGTGGAGGCGGACAATGAACAGGCACGTCAGGATGCTCTTGACCTGTTAGATGAACAGCGGGACTTGGCAGCAGCTCGTTCGGCGATTTACCAACAAGGCTTGCGCTGCTATCACAGCCGCCTGGTTAAAGTCCAAAGCCTTTCAGGAAGGTGATTTGGTGCTCCGGCTCATCCAGGATCAAACTGATGCGCACAAGGTATCCCCACCTTGGGAAGGGCCCTTTGTGGTCAGCAAGAACTTGAACAACGGGTCATATTACCTTATTGATGTTCGAGAGCACAAAGACTCACGTAAATCGAAGGAGGAGACCCGCCGGCCGTGGAATATCGCTCATCTTCGGCCTTACTACACTTGAGCCATCGGCTCTCTTAATGTATATATTTTGATAATGTATATATTATGATAAATAATAAATCAGGACCTCTGTCCTTTTTGCTTCCTCAAAGGTAAATTTGTCATTGTTATTATCATTATTATATAACATTATCAGTTGGGGGCTAATCATATTTGATCCGGCTTAACCCGCTTGATCCGGCTTACGATCCTATTCGGATCTAGCCGTTAAAAATTATGACCACTAGGGGGCTTCCTGTTCAAACATAGGTCGTATTCGAACCAAAGAGAACATAGTTGTTGGTACCATTTTGATTGGCACACTGCCGAGCTCACTAGGGAGCTTCTTGATCGTATTCGAATCATAGCTTAACCCCTTTTGGGAATCGACTTTGATCGTATTTGAATCAGAGTTCTTAAAAAAACTCTCAAGGTCATTAGGGGGCTGCCTGTTCCAACATACGTCGTATTCGAACCAAAGAGAACACAACTGTCAATACCCTCTTGATCGGCGCAATGCCAAAGCCACTGGGGGCTACATGATCGTATTCGAATCCTAGCTTAACCCATTTGGAACGGTTTACTGATCGTATTCGAATCAGCAGCCTTGAAATTTTTTATATTCTATTTTGGTTTACGTTTTCTTTGGAAGCACCCTTTATTTAATTTGAGACTTTTCTGAGGTTTAGAAGTATAAGTGTGGTTATTTCTAACACGGCTTAATATTGACTGATGAGTCACCGATATATGAGCATCATTATACCTTCGAAATTTTGGGTGACTGAAGACTGGGTTATCACCCTTACCGACCGGATCATATGAGCCGGTGGTGCAAATTTAAAAGGTCACATGTGTAAGATCATAGTTGTGTTTTTTACAACAAACTTATTTGTGACTCTTTTATATTAAGTTGTTTTACCCGCCTAGCGGTAATCCGCCAAGGGATCTTGTGGTCTGTTTTCATATGCAGGACAGTTAACAGGTCTGGTCAAGCATACGGTAAGCAGATGAAAAGTAACACAGGTGGATATATAACATGACAGCTTAATGACGTTAAGCATTAAAACGTGCACGATGGCACGGCCAAAATAAAGTTATTTCTATTCTATTACATGACTCCCTGAGTCCATATGAGTCCCATTGTTTTTTCAGAACGTCACAAGTATGAGCCGCCATGGCAGGTTAGCCTTCATGATTGGCCTGAAGCGTCTGGGTTAGCCCTCTCCATGTCTTCGCCCTGCTCTGCCTTCTCAACTCGGTTAGTTCACCGGTTGCTTCTTCCAGAGCCGCCTCTGCCTTCTCAGCTCGGTTGATCAACACAGTTTTCTCATCGCCCCAGGCTTTCTTTTTAGTTTCAAATTCTTTCTTAGGTTTTTCTTGCTTAGAAATGCTGAATTTGAATTTGGTGTCGGCCTTTTGGAGTTCCATCTCTTGGGACTCCAGGCGACTCTTCAGATCAGTCACCTCTGATTCGAGTTGACTCGTGGCGGCCTATACGGGTCAAAATCAAGCCAATTTTAATACAATGTCAAAGTCCCAAGCCTTTTGCGAGCAACAAACGCTTGGCACTTGGGGGCTAATGTTTACTATCGTGGAATTGTCACGGCAGATGTCCTAGTGAAAGGACTTAGTCGTGGAGCCATCGCAACTACGAAGCTTGAAGGGGTTAATCGGGACAAAGGACACGAGGTTTATACTGGTTCGGCCCATTACGATGAAGGTAAAAGCCTATGATCCAGTTTTGAGTGGGATTGCTTATGTCTCGATAACCAGGGAGCGAATCGCTTGACCTAGCTCTCGAGTTGATGTTACTTGCCATGAACCGCCGCCGGGTCGTCCCTTTATATACATAGGCCGACGCCCAGCGGCTCTACAGAGTCCCCGCCGGCTCATAAATAGTTTTCGGCTCCGTCTCTTAACTATTCTTGCCTTACAATACAAGTCACGCATACATGGTGGTTTATCACTACGGGCCTCAAGTCGCCTCTGGGCCATGGGCCTTTAACTAAACCGCCATCCATAACCTGGGTCTTGGGCTTCAAGAATATTTGCAAGTATGGCCCGGCCCCTCCTGGGCGGGTCATAACAATAGTTATATCCCCAACATTAGGCCCCAGATTGATTTGAACTGGTTTCATGTCAATCTTCGACACTTAAGGAAAAAATCTTCTGCCTTTATGATTTTTTGTAACCTGCCATGACGTCATCTTCTGGATTTGTGGTAACCCGCCATGATGTCACCTGTCGTAAAAGCGTATTTTATCCAATGTATCCCAACGGATCTTTGTCTTGATGACCATCTTGAAAATCGAGGCGTCCTTGTAGTTGGATAACTCATGTTTCGGCCTCCTCGTGTTTCACGCTCTTTAGTGGCCCTTCCTTATAAATAGACCCGACTAGGTCTTCTTTCATTCTTCATTTCCGCATCTTCTTCCTCTCGCCCCCATCTGTCACTGGAGCTCCACCACCATCGCCACAGTGCACCTCGTGTCCGTCGAGTTTGGCCGCTGCATCGACTTGAACTTGGCCAGAGAACGGCGGCGTCCCTCCTCCGCAGATCTTCCGCAGTAAGTGTTTCCCCTTTCTGTGCCATAGATCTATGCTAGGGCTAGTATGTTCTTCTGTACAGTTCATCGTTCATCCTAATTCCTCGCACTTGCCTCTACCGTAGCTTGTTTGATCCAGTAATAGCGTAGATCTCGTGCGGTTGTTGTTCCGCATCCATTTTTAGTAGTAGCAGATCTTCTTTCTTTGTAGGAATCCTCAATAGAACGTATGAACTTCCCCGGACCATTTTTTTAGGTCTAGAATTTTTTCTTGTCTGAACGTCTGTTTGATCCAAAATAACAGCTGCAAATTATGAAACTTGTTTGTACAACACTCAGGCAAAAATCTGCACTTGTTAGATTTATCTAGCCATGGCGACTTTGATCACCGACTTTAAGGAGGCAATGGTCAATTAATAATCTGAACCATCCTCAGCGGTTTAAATAGTCTTGACGGCTTATAGAGCCTATGGCGGCTTAAGTAATCTTGACATAATCCTCCTTATACTATTAGGCCCCTTCGTAAGCTGCCATGTGAATATGCATAATAATATTTTTCCTGCCCGGCTTAAATTTGAGTCGGCACTTTTACTTTGTCTTAGGCTTTCAATCAGAATGGCACCAAAGGCACCTACCTCCTGCAACTGGGTTAAATCCATTGTCACTGACAGCACCTTGGATGACTTTGTGAAGACCAGCTATCTGCCAAAGAAAGAAATCATGCCTTATCGTGCTCCTAACCCGGAGGAAGAATTTCCTCAACCCAAAGACGGAGAGGTTATTGTTTTCACAGATCATATGAACTGGGGATTTACCCCTCCTGGCTCAAAATTCTTCAGGGATGTGCTGAATTTCTTTGATCTTCACTCACAAGACATCGGACCCAATTCCGTGTCTAATATCTATAATTTCCAAGTATTCAGCAAAGTATACCTTGGAGAAGAACCCAATCTGCTGCTCTTCAGAGAACTGTTTTATTTGAACCGCCATAATGAGTGCGCTAGTGGTCAAAGCTTAGAGCTAGGCGGTGTCTCGATCCAACGCTGTAGAGATGTGATCTTCCCTTACGCCAACCCGCCGAGCCACCCCAAAGACTGGAATATGACGTGGTTTTACTGCAAAGATACCTCTCCGGCTGATGAAAACCCTCTGCCCGGCTTTCGCGCCCTTCGTCTCGGGCCCAACCATCACCTGCCTGACAAGATTACAGCCGCCGAACGTAAATCACTTGCCCCCACTTTGGCCAAAATCAAGGCTCTTTTGGAGAACAGGTTGACAGGCATTGACCTGGTTCGGGTTTGGCTCGCCTGGCGGGTTATTTCGTTGAGCCGCCGCACCGGCTTGATGTGCGAATACACTAGCGCCAAGAATGATCCTCTGCGCCACAGCCCTAACGACTTACCTGACGATGTCATTGACGACATGACCAAGTCTCTTCTGAACGAAAGCCTGGCGGATTGCGGCAAGGTGGGCCTAGCCCCCTTCTGCAAAGCTAACCCGGCTCCAAAGGTAAACCGCCCATGTGAAATGACTACTTTAATTTCTTGATGTTTCACCCATACTCATGCATATGCTAATCTTTGCAGGCGGGTGATAAATTCTAGAAAGTCAAATATGACCATGAAGCTGCCAAGAAAGCTAGAAAAGAGAAGAAAGCCGCCAGGAAAGAAGCTACAAAAAGGAAGGGCAAGAAGGCCACCGCTTCTGACCTGCTTTGGCTAGCGGACTCTTCTGAGTCGGAGGTAGCCCTTGATTCACTTGGCTCATTTCTTAACCATCTTATTGACACTGATTATCAGCAGGATGACACATGAGCAAGCCGTAACAAAGCTGATGAGGTAACTATCCTTTCCTCCGACTCCGAGCCTTTGCCAAGACGGAAAATCTGCAGAGTGACCCAGAAAGTAAGGTTTTCTCATCCTTTAGCTCATCACGATCCTCAATTTCTTTTGAAGTGGAAAATTCACGAGAGCCGGAGGCAGACCCGGACTAGCAAGGATGTGGAGCTCTCCTCCGGCTTACCAAACACTCCAAGGAAGCGCTGGAATGAGGTCACTTTTGTTTTAAATAGATTTTACCCCTTGGCGGGTCTCTTTCGTCAACCACTCAATTCTTCTGACTCGGATTACTAGGACACTTCCCCTTCCTCCAGCGAGTCACTACAGTCCAACCCGCCGGCTTTCAAGACTGCACCAGGGTATGATGATCCGCTCATCTTGTATTTATTTTAATCCCTTGCATCTGTACTAACCTTTATTTTGATGTAGTGGTCAAGTCAAACCCAGCAAACGGGTTAGGAAAAATAAAACCAGCTGAAGATACAGTTGCGACTGAGCCGGTTCTTGAAACAGCCGTGCCGGACTCGACCACATGAGCCGCCATCTGAGCCAGCTCAAGATTTACCAACTCCTGCTACTGACCTGCCCACTGAACGAGCCGCCGACGAATCAGAGAATCCAAAGGCCCCTAGCCCGGTCAGGACTGATGACCCTCAACATGGTGAAGTTGAGATCACCAGAACCGGCTTTGTTGAACTGGGAAGGCCGACTGTACTGGCCAAGTGCTCCGCCAAGGAAGAATTTCTGGACCACCGCCGGGTCAAACTAGATGTTGCAAACTATGCTCATATGAGTATTGGAGACATCTATTCCGGCTACATGAGCCAAGTGCACAGCAGCCGGAACCTCGAGATTGATATGGTGAAGCAGATGCACCAAAAATTCGAGGTATAACCCGTTCTCTTTTGTTCATTAATCTTTATTATGCTATCCCCCAAGTCTACTATTTATGATGATTATGCTGTAGACTTTGAAACAAACTTAATAATATTAGTAACATAAATGAAAGAAACATATAAGAGTTCCGGCTTACTATGTAGTCCCCAAGGGGCAGCTTAACCAATATGGTTGAGCCGGTCCTTATATAAAAAAATCTTATGGGTCCTTGAACAACAATATGCATTAGCCGCCAAGTGCCAAGTATTATTGCTTGCAAAATGCTTGGTACTTACTCTTATGAATCGCCGTCTTATGAATCGCCATTGAAAATGAAATTCTTCAGTAACATTAGCCCCCAAGTGCCCAGTGTTTTTGCTGGCAAAAGACTTGGGACTTTAACATTACATAAAAATTGGCTTGATTTTGACTCTATATTTGTATAGGCCGCCACGAGCCAACTCGAATCCGAGGTGACTGATCTGAAGAACTGCCTTGAGACCCAAGAGACGGAAATCGAAAAGTCCGACACCAAGTTCAAATTTAGTGTTTTTGAACAAGAAAAACTGAAGAAATAATTTAAAGCTGAAAAGAAGCATGGGCTGATAAAAAGACTGCGCTGATTGACCGAGCTGAAAAAGCAGAGGCGGCTCTGGAAGAAGTCACTGGTGAATTAACTGGTTTAAAGTGCCATGTCTCTCAAATGGTCTCAGCGATCTTTGGTAAGTCGCCCTGCAAGTGTTTAAATATGTAAACCTTTCAGTTGATCATAAAACTGGAATTAACTCACCAGATCACGTTTATGCAGGCCCCAGAAGCTCAAACTTGAACCAAGACATGTTGATCAAGCTGAAGGCAGTGTACACTTTGGTGGAGCAATTGTACACCGGGTCTCAACGTGCATTAGCTACGGTGGCTTTGTCGAATGAAGTGCCAACCCTCCTGGTAGAGGTCTTGAAGAAGCTTTCCGTGCTCCCTCAATGGTTCAATGAACTGAGGCGGTCAGCTGCAAGAGCCGGAGCGGTAAATGCTTTAAGGCGGGCCAAGGGTTGGCTACCAGAGCTAGACCCGGCCGACACTACCACTGGCTACCCAAGCTTAAAGGAGCATGACACCCCGTTTGAGGAAAACGACTTCACTGCCTGTGTAAAGGAGACTACACTTATAGCGAATGAAGTAGATCTTACCAAATACCAGGCGGGTTATGATGAAGAAAACCGGAGAATTCCAATGCCTCATTATGAAGTGACCAGTCTGATCCCCCCACTCCGTAAGCACACCTTCGCTCCTGAAGTTGACCCGACCGACCTTGTTGATGCTGAAGCTGAATTTGAAGGTTTGAACAACATTGACTGGTCATCGTCAACCTTCCAAGAAAGGGAGCAGGGCGAAGACGCGGAGAGGGCTAAACCGGACGCTTCAGGCCAATCATGAAGGTGAACCTGCCCTGGCGGTTCATACCTGGGATGTACTTAAAAGACAATGTGAATTATTTGGACTCAGGGAGTCCTGTAATAGGATAGAAATAACTTTATTTTGGTCGTGCCATCGTGCACGTTTTAATGCTTAACGCCATTAAACCGCCGTGTTATATCCATCCGTGTTACTTTTCATCTGCTTACCATATGCTTGGTCAGACTTTTTAAGCTCTCCTGCATATGAAAACAGACTGCAAAATCCCTTGGCAGCTTACCACCAGGCGGGTCAAAAGGACTTAAAAAGAGTCATAGATTAGCTTGTTGTAAAAACACAACTATGATCTTATACCCATGACTTCTTTAAATTTGAACCGCCGGCTTATATGACCCGGTCGTTAAGGGTGATAACCCAGTCTTTGGACACCCAAAATTTCAAATAAAGGGTGCTTCCGAAGAAAACTTATACCGAAATAGAATATAAAAAATTTCAAGGCTGCTGATTCGAATACGATCAGTAAACCGTTCCAGAGGGGTTAAGCTAGGATTCAAATATGATCATGTAGCCCCAGTGGCTTAGGCATTGCGCCAATCAAGAGGGTACCGATAGATGTGTTCTCATTGGTTCGAATATGACCTATGTTTGAACAGGAAGCCCCCTAATGACCTTGAGAGTTTTTAAATGACTCAGATTCGAATACGATCAAAGTCGGTTCCCAAAAGGGGTTAAGCTATGATTCGAATACGATCAAGAAGCCCCCTAGTGAGCTCGGCAGTGTGCCAATCAAAAGGGTACCGACAACTGTGTTCTCTTTGGTTCGAATATGACCTATGTTTGAACAGGAAGCCCCCTAGTGATCATAATTTTTAAGGGCTAGATTCGAATACGATCGTAAGCCGGATCAAGCGGGTTAAGCCGGATCAAACGTGATCAGCCCCCAACTGATCGTGTGAAAAAATAATGACAATAACAATGACAAATTTACCTTGGGGGAAGGAAAAAAGGACAGAGGTCCTGCTTTATTATTTATCATAATATATACATTGTCAAAATATGTACATCAGGAGAGCCTATGGCTCAAGTGTAGTAGGGCCGATGATGAGCGATATTCCACGGCCGACGGGTCTCTTCCTCCGACTTACGTGAGTCTTTGCGCTCTCGAACATCAATAAGGTAATATGACCCGTTGTTCAAGTTCTTGCTGACCACAAAGGGCCCTTTCCAAGGTGGGGATAACTTGTGTGCATCAGTTTGATCCTGGACGAGCCGGAGCACCAAATCACCTTCATGGAAGGCTCTAGACTTAACCCGCCGGCTGTGATATCGGTGCAAGTCTTGTTGGTAAATCACCGAACGAGCTGCTGCCAAGTCCCCCTATTCATCTAACAGGTCAAGAGCATCCTGACGCGCCTGTTCATTGTCTGCTTCAACATAAGCCGCCACGCGAGGCGAGTCATGATGGATGTCGCTAGGGAGAACTGCCTCAGCTCCGTAGACCATGAAGAAAGGTGTATAACCCGTAGATCTGTTAGGAGTAGTGTTAATGCTCCATAACACAGAGGGTAACTCCTCATCCCAGCAACCCGGCGTCCGCTGCAAAGGCACCAAAAGCCGGGGTTTAATGCCTTTCAAGATCTCCTGATTGGCTCTCTTGGCTTGACCGTTGGATTGGGGGTGAGCCACTGATGAAACATCAAGCCGAATATGCTCACATTGACAAAATTCTTCCATGGCGCCTTTAGACAGATTAGTGCCATTGTCAGTTATAATGTTGTGTGGAAAGCCGAAGCGAAATATTACCTTCTTCATGAATTGAACTGCCGTAGCTGCATCATACTTACTGACTGGCTCTGCCTCAACCCACTTTGTAAATTTATCAACCGCCACCAAGAGGTGGGTCTTATTATCTTTGGACCTTTTAAAAGGCCCAACCATGTCAAGCCCCCAGACTGCGAATGGCCATGTAATTGGAATCATCCTCAATTCTTGAGCCGGCACATGAGCCTGTCTTGAGAACTTCTGACAGCCATCACATTTACTAACCAAGTCCTCTGCATCAGCATGAGCCGTCAGCCAATAGAATCCATGACGGAAAGCCTTATCCATGAGGGATTTTGACCCAGCGCGATTGATAACCCACAAGTGTAGGGGATCGCAACAACTTTCGAGGGTAAAGTATTCAACCCAAATTTATTGATTCGACACAAGGGGAGCCAAAGAATATTCTTGAGTATTAGCTGCTGAGTTGTCAATTCAACCACACCTGGATAACTTAGTATCTGCAGCAAAGTGTTTAGTAGCAAAAGTGGTATGATAATAATAGTAACGGTAGCAAAAGTAAAGATAAATGTTTTTGGGTTTTTGTAATAGTTGTAACAGTAGCGACGGAAAAGTAAATAAGCGAAAAACAATATATGAAAAGCTCGTAGGCAATGGATCTGTGATGGATAATTATGCTGGATGTGAGTCCTCATGCAATAGTTATAACATAGGGTGATATAGAACTAGCTCCAGTTCATCAATGTAATGTAGGCATGTATTCCGTAAATAGTCATACGTGCTTATGGAAAAGAACTTGCATGACATCTTTTGTCCTACCCTCCCGTTGCAGCGGGGTCCTTACGGAAACTAAGGGATATTAAGGCCTCCTTTTAATAGAGAACCGGAACAAAGCATTAGCACATAGTGAATACATGAACTCCTCAAACTATGGTCATCACCGAGAAGTATCCCGATTATTGTCACTTCGGGGTTGTCGGATCATAACACATAATAGGTGAGTATAGACTTGCAAGATAGGATCAAGAACACACATATATTCATGAAAACATAATAGGTTCAGATCTGAAATCATGGCACTCGGGCCCTAATGACAAGCATTAAGCATAGCAAAGTCATAGCAACATCAATCTCAGAACATAGTGGATACTAGGGATCAAACCCTAACAAAACTAACTTGATTACATGGTAAATCTCATCCAACACATCACCGTCCAGCAAGCCTACGATGGAATTACTCGCGCACAGCGGTGAGCATCATGAAATTGGTGATGGAGGATGGTTGATGATGACGACGGCGACGAATCCCCCTCTCTGGAGCCCCGAACGGACTCCAGATCAGCCCTCCCGAGAGAGATTAGGGCTTGGCGGTGGCTCCGTGTCGTAAAACACGATGAAACTTTCTCTCTGATTTTTTTCTCCCCGAACGTGAATATATGGAGTTGGAGTTGACGTCGGTGGAGGTCCAGGGGGACCACAAGATAGGAGGCCGTGCCCTAGGGGGGGCCGCCCCCCTGTCTCGTGGACAGGTTGTGGGCACCCTGGCATTAATTCTTTCGCCAAAAATTCTTATTAATTCCAAAAAGTTCCTCCGTGGATTTCCATGACATTACGAGAACTTTTCTTTTCTTCACATAAAACAACATCATGGTAGTTCTTCTGAAAACAGCGTCAGTCCGGGTTAGTTTCATTCAAATCATGCAAGTTAGAATCCAAAACAAGGGCAAAAGTGTTTGGAAAAGTAGATACGTTGGAGACGTATCAACTCCCCCAAGCTTAAACCTTTGCTTGTCCTCAAGCAATTCAGTTGATAAACTGAAAGTGATAAAGAAAAACTTTTACAAACTCTGTTTGCTCTTGTTGTTGTAACATGAAAAGCCAGCATTCAAGTTTCAGCAAATAATATGAACTAACCATACTCACAATAACACATAGGTCTCACAATTACTCATATCAATAACATAATCAGCTAACGAGCCATAATAATAAAACTCAGGTGACAACACTTTCTCAAAATAATCATAACATGATATAACAAAATGGTATCTCGCTAGCCCTTTCTGAGACCGCAAAACATAAATGCAGAGCACCTTTAAAGATCAAGGACTGACTAAACATTGTAATTCATGGTAAAAGAGATCCAGTCAAGTCATACCCAATATAAACCAATAGTAATGAATGCAAATGACAGTGTGTTCTCTAGTGGGTGCTTTTAATAAGAAGGATGATGACTCAACATAAAAGTAAATAGATAGGCCCTTCGCAGAGGGAAGCAGGGATTTGTAGAGGTGCCAGAGCTCGATTTTAAAATAGAGATTGAAAAACATTTTGAGCGGCATACTTTTGCTGTCAACGCAACAACTATGAGATGGCTGTATCTTCCATACTACATGCATTATAAGCAGTTCCCAAACAGAATAGTAAAGGTTTATACTCCCCCAACCACCAACAAGCATCAATCCATGGCTTGCTCGAAAAAACGAGTGCCTACAACATACAACAGTCCTGGGGGAGTTTTGTTTAATTATTTTGATTTGCTTTGATCATTTCGGATCATGGGACTGGGCATCCCGGTTACCGGCCCTTTCTCGTGAATGAGGAGCGGAGTCCACTCCTCTCAAGAATAACCCACCTGGCATGGAAGATATAGGCAGCCCTAGTTGAAACATGAGCTGCTCGAGCATACAAAACAGAATTTCATTTGAAGGTTTGGAGTTTGGCACATACAAATTTACTTGGAACGGCAGGTAAATACCGCATATAGGTAGGTATAGTGGACTCATATGGAACAACTTTGGGGTTTAAGGAGTTTGGATGCACAAGCAGTATTCCCGCTTAGTATAGGTGAAGGCTAGCAAAAGACTGGGAAGCAACCAACTGAGAGAGCGACAACAGTCGTAAACATGCATTAAAATTAATTTACACCGAGTACAAGCATGAGTAGGATATAATCTACCATGAACATAAATATCGTGAAGGCTATGTTGATTTGATTCAACTACATGCATGAACATGTGCCAAGTCGAGTCACTCAATTCATTCAAAGGAGGATACCATCCCATCATATCACATCATAATCATTCTAATAGCATGTTGGCACGCAAGGTAAACCATTATAACTCATAGCTAATCAAGCATGGCACAAGCAACTATAATCTCTAAATGTCATTGCAAATATGTTTACTTCATAATAGCTAACTCTAGAACGATGAACTCATCATATTTACAAAAACAAGAGAGGTCGACTTCATACCAGCTTTTCTCATCCCAATAAGTCCATCATATATCGTCATTATTGCCTTTCACTTGCACAACCGAACGATGTGTATAATAATAAGAGTGCACGTGCATTGGACTAAGCTGGAATCTGCAAGCATTCAACTCAAGAGAGAAGACAAGATAATATGGGCTGTAAGTTAAATAAACAATCATGCATATAAGAGCCACTAAGCAATTTCAATATAGTCTTCTCAACCCCCAAAAGAAAGAAAAGAAAATAAAACTATTTACACGGGAAAGCTCCCAACATGTAAGAAGAAGAACTATAAATCTTTTTGGGTTTTCATTTTAATTCTACTACAAGCATAGAATTTAAACTAACTAATTTTTTTGGTTTTTCTTAAGTTTATCAAACACACAAGAAGAAAACTAGAAAAAGAAATTTAAACTAGCATGGATAATACAATGAAAGAGTATGAGCACCGACGACTAGTGTGTGAACATGAATGTAAAGTCGGTGAGAAATACGTACTCCCCCAAGCTTAGGCTTTTGGCCTAAGTTGGTCTAATACCAAGGACCGCCTGGCTGATATCCATAAGAGAAACTGGGGTTGTACTGAGATGCAGAGGTGACAGCCTCCTGAGCAGCAGCGTGTTGGCGAGCTGCCTCCATTCCCCTCTCGTATTTAGTTGCTTCTTCCCTGGTGACAACATATCTTCCTTTTGCCTGATAATCAAAAAGGTAGGGGGCAGGAAGAGTAACAGGGACGACATTGCGCCTGTCCTAGATTAGTCGATAATGGAGGAATTGTTCATTCCTCTCAAGAAAATGATGATCAAACATAGCTTCCATATCCAAATAAACAGGAGGTACAATCATATCCCCCTCTCGTGGAGCTATATTAAGAAAATTAGCCACACGGGTTGCATAAATTCCTCCAAAGAAATCACCCCTTCTACTATTATTCTGCAACCTACGTGCAACTATTTCCCCCAAGTTATAACCTTTATAACCTGACACATCACTCTTGAGGACACAAAGATCAGGGACACACATGTGACATGCTTCGTCCTTACCGTTAATGCATCTACCAACGAAAAGAGCAAAATAATGCATAGCAGGAAAATGAATGCTCCCTATGGTAGCTTGTGTTATGTCCCTAGATTCTCTCATAGTAATACTAGCAAGAAAATCTCTAAATTCAGATTTGCGAGGATCATTAATATTGCCCCACTGCGGGAGTTTGCAAGCAGTTGTGAAATCCTCTAAATCAATGGTATAAGATGTATCATAAATATCAAACATGACACTAGGAGAATTACGCGCAGAGATATATTCAAACCTCCGCACAAAGGAATCAGTTAATTGATAATATTGAGGACACTTATCTTGTAAGAAGTCCTCCAGCTCGGCATTATGCACATACGCGTCAAATTCCTCCTTGAAGCCTGCTTCGACCATAAAATCATCGGATGGCCACTCACAAGCCCGTACATTTGCGTCCCTCGGCAATTTAACATCTTGCTCACGTATAGCAATCCTTGGCCCTTTCTTTGCCGAGGAACCACCTTGGTACATTCTTCTAAGCATATTTCTTTTTCTGAAAATTTCTGAAATTTTAGTAACTTCAAAATAAAAGTGAATAAAACTAAACAAGATTGATAGCAACTACTCCTACAAGTGCCTAGAGCCTATATCATGCATTAGAATTTCTTGGGACCTCAAGAATCTAACATGCAAGCTCAAGAACATGGTCACCTATGCAGCAAAAATTTGCAATGAATAAAGCACTAGAACAAAAACTAATTGGACCAATGGAGGAGTCACATACCAAGAAACAATCTCCCAAAGCAGTTTTGTGAATGGAGCTTTGAGCTAAGAGATCGAAAATCGCAGCAAAACGAGCTACAACTCGTGCTTGAGCTGGATGGGGATTTTTTTGGGTAGAAGATGAAGTGTGTGGGTGCTGGCATAACTGGAGGGGAGCCACCACGGGCCCACGAGATAGGGGGGGCGCGCCCTATGGGGGGGGGCGCTATTGGGGAACGTAGTAATTTCAAAAAAATTCCTACGCACACGCAAGATCATGGTGATGGCATAACAACAAGAGGGGAGAGTGTTCGTCCACGTACCCTCGTAGACCGTAAGCGGAAGCGTTATGAAAACGCGGTTGATGTAGTCGTACGTCTTCACGATCCGACCGATCCAAGTACCGAACGTACGGCACCTCCGAGTTCAGCACACGTTCAGCTCGATGACGATCCCCGGGCTCCGATCCAGCAAAGCTTCGGGGATGATTTCCGTCAGCACGACGGCGTGGTGACGATGATGATGTTCTACCGGCGCAGGGCTTCGCCTAAACTCCGCGATGATATGACCGAGGTGGAATATGGTGGAGGGGGCACCGCACACGGCTAAGGAACGATCCGTAGATCAACTTGTGTGTCATGGGGTGCCCCCCTGCCCCCGTATATAAAGGAGCAAGGGGGGAGGGGGCGGCCGGCCAAGGGAGGGCGTGCTAGGGAGGAGTCCTACTCCCACCGGGAGTAGGACTCCCTCCTTTCCTAGTCCAACTAGGAGAGGGGAAGGAAGGGAAGGAGAGGGAGAAGGAAGGAGAGGGAGGAAAAGTAGGAAAGAGGGGCCGCCCCCCTAGTCCAATTCGGTTTGGGCTAGGGGGCCCGCGCGCCCTGCCTCCTCTCTTCCACCACTTGGCCCATGAGGCCCATTGCTTCTTCCTCGTATTCCAGTAACTCCCGGTACCCCAAAAATACCTGAATCACTCCGAACCCTTATGATGTCCAAATATAGTCATCCAATATATCGATCTTTACGTCTCGACCATTTCGAGACTCCTCATCATGTCCCCGATCTCATCCGGGACTCCGAACTCCTTCGGTACATCAAAACTCATAAACTCATAATAAAACTCTCATCGAAACCTTAAGCGTGCGGACCCTACGGGTTCGAGAACTATGTAGACATGACCTAGAACTATTCTTGGTCAATAACCAATAGCGGAACCTCGATGACCATATTGGCTCCTACATATTCTACGAAGATCTTTATCGGTCAAACCGCATAACAACATACTTTGTTCCCTTTGTCATCGGTATGTTACTTGCCCGAGATTCGATCGTCGGTATCCAATACCTAGTTCAATCTCGTTACCGGCAAGTCTCTTTACTTGTTACATAATGCATCATTCCGTAACTAACTCATTAGCTACATTGCTTGCAAGGCTTATAGTGATGTGCACTACCGAGAGGGCCCAGAGATACCTCTCCGACAATCGGAGTGACAAAACCTAATCTCGAAATACGCCAACCCAACATGTACCTTTGGAGACACCTGGAGTACTCCTTTATAATCACCCAGTTACGTTGTGACGTTTGGTAGCACCCAAAGTGTTCCTCCGGCAAATGGGAGTTGCATAATCTCATAGTTACAGGAACATGTATAAGTCATGAAGAAAGCAATAGCAACATACTAAACGATCAAGTGCTAAGCTAACGGAATGGGTCATGTCAATCATATCATTCTCCTAATGATGTGATCCCGTTAATCAAATGACAACTCATGTCTATGGCTAGGAAACTTAACCATCTTTGATTCACGAGCTAGTCAAGTAGAGGCATACTAGTGACACTATGTTTGTCTATGTATTCACACATGTATTATGTTTCCGGTTAATACAATTCTAGCATGAATAATAAACATTTATCATGAAATAAGGAAATAAATAATAACTTTATTATTGCCTCTAGGGCATATTTCCTTCAGTCTCCCACTTGCACTAGAGTCAATAATCTAGTTCACATCGCCATGTGATTTAACACCAATATTCACATCTGTATGTGATTAATACCCATAGTTAACATCATCATGTGATCAACACCCAAAGGGTTTGTTCACATCGCTATGTGATTAACACCCAAAGAGTACTAAGGTATGATCATGTTTTGCTTGTGAGAGAAGTTTAGTCAACGGGTCTGTCATATTCAGAGCCGTATGTATTTTGCAAATATTCTATGTCCACAATGCTCTGCACGGAGCTACTATAGCTAATTGCCCCCACTTTCAATATGTATCCAGATTGAGACTTAGAGTCATCTGTATTGGTGTAAAAGCTTGCATCGTTGTAACTTTTTACGACGGGCTCTTTTATCACCTCCATAATCGAGAAACATCTCCTTAGTCCTCACTAAGGATATTCTTGACCGCTGTCCAGTGATCTACTCTTAGAACAAAATTGTATTCCTTTGTCAAACTCAGAGCAAGGTATACAATAGGTCTGGTTCACAGCATAGCATACTTTATAGAACCTATGACTGAGGCATAGGGAATGACTTTTCATTCTCTTTCTATTTTCTGCCATGGTCGGGTCTTGAGTCTTACTCAACTTCACACTTTTGCATCACAGGCAAGAACTCCTTCTTTGACTGTTCTATTTTGAACTATTTCAAAAATTTATCAAGGTATGTACTCATTGAAAAAATCTTATCAAGCGTCTTGATCTATCTATATAGATCTTGATGATCAATGTGTAAGCAGCTTCACCGAGATCTTTCATTGAAAAACTTTTATTCAAGTATCCCTTTATGCTATCCAGAAATTCTATATCATTTCTGATCAACAATATGTCATCTACATATAGTATCAGAAATGCTATAGAGCTCCCACTCACTTTCTTGTAAATACAGGCTTCACCGCAAGTCTGTATAATACTATATGCTTTGATCAACTTATCAAAGCGTATATTCCAACTCTGAGATGCTTGCACCAGTCCATAGATGGATCGCTGGAGCTTGCACATTTTGTTAGTACCTTTAGGATTGACAAAACCTTCTGGTTTCATCATATAGAACTCTTCGTTAAGAAAACCATTAAGGAATGCAGTTTTGACATCCATTTGCCAGATTTCATAAAATGTGGCAATTTCTAACATGATTCGGACATACTTAAGCATCGCTACAGTTGAGAAAATCTCATTGTAGTCAACACCTTGAACTTGTCGAAAACCCTTTTGCAACAAGTCGAGCTTTGTAGATAGTAACACTACTATCAGCATCTGTCTTCCTCTTGAAGATCCATTTATACAATATGGCTTGCCGATCATCAGGCAACTCCACCAAAGTCCACACTTTGTTCTCATACATGGATCCCATCTCAGATTTCATGGCCTCAAGCCATTTCGCGGAATCTGGGCTCATCATCGCTTCCTCATAGTTCGTAGGTTCATCATGGTCAAGTAACATGACTTCCAGAATAGGATTACCGTACCACTCTGGTGCGGATCTTAATCTGGAAGATCTACAAAGTTCGGTAATAACTTGATCTGAAGCTTTATGATCATCATCATTAGCTTCCTCACTAATTGGTGTAGGAATCACTGGAACTGATTTCTGTGATGAACTACTTTCCAATTCGGGTGAAGGTACAAATTACCTTATCAAGCTCTACTTTCCTCCCACTCACTTCTTTCGAGAGAAACTCCTTCTCTAGAAAGGATCCATTTTTAGCAACGAATATCTTGCCTTTGGATCTGTGATAGAAGGTATACCCAACAGTTTCCTTTGGGTATTCTATGAAGACGCACTTCTCCGATTTGGGTTTGAGCTTATCAGGATGAAACTTTTTCACATAAGCATCACAGCCCAAACTTTAAGAAACGACAACTTGGGTTTCTTGCTAAACCACAGTTCATATGGTGTCGTCTCAACGGACTTAGATGGTGCCCTTTTTAACATGAATGCAGCTGTCTCTAATGCATAACCCCAAAACAATAGTGGTAAATCAGTAAGAGACATCATAGATCGCACCATATCAATAAAGTGCGGTTACGACGTTCGGACACACCATAACGTTGTGGTGTTCCAGGTGGCGTGAGCTGTGAAACTATTCCACATTGTTTTAATTGAAGACCAAACTCGTAACTCAAATATTCGTCTCCGTGATCAGATCGCAGAAACTTTATTTTCTTGTTATGATGATTTTTCCACTTCACTCTAAAATTCTTTGAACATTTCAACTATTTCAGACTTATGTTTCATCAAGTAGATATACCCATATCTGCTCAAATCATCTTGTGAAGGTCAGAAAATAACGATACTTGCCACAAGCATCAACACTCATTGGATCGCATACATCGGTATGTATTATTTCCAATAAGTCAGTAGCTTGTTCCATTGTTCCGGAGAACGGAGTTTTAGTCATCTTGCCCAAAAGGCACGGTTCGCAAGCATCAAATGATTCATAACCAAGTGATTCCGAAAATCCATCTTTATGGAGTTTCTTCATGCTTTACACCGATATGACCAAAACGGCAGTGCCACAAATAAGTTGCACTATCATTATTAACTTTGCATATTTTGGCATCAATATTATGAATATGTGCATCACTACGATTGAGAGCCAACAAACTATTTTTGTTGGGTGTATGACCATTGAAGGTTTTATTCATTTAAATAGAACAACAACTATTCTCTAATTTTAAATGAATAACTGTATTGCAATAAACATGATCAAATCATATTCATGCTCAACGCAAACGCCAAATAACATTTATTTAGGTTTAACACTAATCCCGAAAGTATAGGGAGTGTGCGATGATGATCATATCAATCTTGGAACTACTTCCAACACTCATCGTCACTTCCCCTTCAACTAGTCTTTGTTTATTCTGTAACTCCTGTTTCGAGTTACTAATCTTAGCAACCGAACAAGTATCAAATACTCAGGGGCTACTATAAACACTAGTAAAGCACACATCAATAACCTGTATATCAAATATACCCTTGTTCACTTTGCCATCCTTCTTATCCACCAAATATTCAGGGCATTTCCGCTTCCAGTGACCATTTCCTTTGCAGTGTAAGCACTCAGTTTCAGGCTTTGGTCCAGCTTTGGTCTTCTTCATGGGAGTGACAACTTGTTTGCCATTCTACTTGAAGTTTCCCTTTCTTTCCCTTTGCCCTTTTCTTGAAACTAGTGATCTTGTCAATCATCAACACTTGATGCTCTTTCTTGATTTCTACCTTCGTTGATTTCAACATCATGAAGAGCTCGGGAATCGTTTTCGTCATCCCTTGCATACTATAGTTCATCTCGAAGTTCTAGTAACTTAGCGATGGTGACTAGATAATTCTGTCAATCACTATCTTATCTGGAAGATTAACTCCCACTTGATTCAAGCGATTGAAGTACCCAGCCAATCTGAGCACATGCTCACTAGTTGAGCGATTCTCCTCCATCTTTTAGCTATAGAACTTGTTGGAGACTTCATATCTCTCAACTCGGGTATTTGCTTGAAATATTAAATTCAATTCCTGGAACATCTCATATGGTCCATGACGTTCAAAACATCTTTGAAGTCCCGATTCTAAGCCGTTAAGAATGGTGCGCTAAACTATCAAGTAGTCATCATTTTTTAGCTAGCCAAACGTTCATAACGTCTGCATCTGCTCCTGCAATAGGTTTGTCACCTAGCGGTGCATCAAGGACATAATTCTTCTGTGCAGCAATGAGGATAAACCTTAGATCACGGATCCAATCCGCATCATTGCTACTAACATTTTTCAACACAGTTTTCTCTAGGAACATATCAAAATAAACATATGAAAGCAACAACGCAAGCTATTGATCTACAACATAATTTGCAAAATACTACCAGCACTAAGTTCATGATAAATTTAAGTTCAATTAATCATATTACTTAAGAACTCCCACTTAGACAGACATCTCTCTAGTCATCTAAGTGATTACGTGATCCAAATCAACTAAACCATGTCCGATCATCACGTGAGATGGAGTAGTTTCAATGGTGAACATCACTATGTTGATCATATCTACTATATGATTCACGTTCGACCTTTCGGTCTCCGTGTTCCGAGGCCATATCTGTATATGCTAGGCTCGTCAAGTTTAACCTGAGTATTCCGCGTGTGCAACTGTTTTGCACCCGTTGTATTTGAACGTAGAGCCTATCACACCCGATCATCACGTGGTGTCTCAGCACGAAGAACTTTCGCAACGGTGCATACTCAGGGAGAACACTTCTTGATAATTTAGTGAGAGATCATCTTAAAATGCTACCGTCAATCAAAGCAAGATAAGATGCATAAAGGATAAAAATCACATGCAATCAATATAAGTGATATGATATGGCCATCATCATCTTGTGCTTGTGATCTCCATCTTTGAAGCACCGTCGTGATCACCATCATCACCGGCGCGACACCTTGATCTCCATTGTAGCATCGTTGTCGTTATGCCATCTATTGCTTCTATGACTATCGCTACTGCTTAGTGATAAAGTAAAGGAATTACAGGGCGTTTGCATTTCATACAATAAAGCGACAACCATATGGCTCCTGCCAGTTGCCCATAACTTCGGTTACAAAACATGATCATCTCATACAATAAAATATAGCATCACGTCTTTACCATATCACATCACAACATGCCCTGCAAAAACAAGTTAGACGTCCTCTACTTTGTTGTTGCAAATTTTACATGGCTGCTACGGGCTTAGCAAGAACCGTTCTTACCTACGCATCAAAAACCACAACGATAGTTCGTCAAGTTAGTGATGTTTTAACCTTCGCAAGGACCGGGCGTAGCCACACTCGATTCAGCTAAAGTGAGAGAGACAGACACCCGCCAGCCACCTTTAAGCACGAGTGCTCGTAACGATGAAACCAGTCTCGCGTAAGCGTACGCGTAATGTCGGTCCGGGCCGCTTCATCTCACAATACCGCCGAACCAAAGTATGACATGCTGGTAAGCAGTATGACTTGTATCGCCCACAACTCACTTGTGTTCTACTCGTGCATATAACATCAACGCATAAAACCAGGCTCGGATGCCACTGTTGGGGAACGTAGTAATTTCAAAAAATTTCCTACGCACACGCAAGATCATGGTGATGGCATAGCAACGAGAGGGGAGAGTGTTCGTCCACGTACCCTCGTAGACCGTAAGCGGAAGCGTTATGACAACGCGGTTGATGTAGTCGTACGTCTTCACGATCCGACCGATCCAAGTACCGAACGTACGGCACCTCCGAGTTCAGCACACATTCAACTCGATGACGATCCCCGGGCTCCGATCCAGCAAAGCTTCGGGGATGAGTTCCATCAGCACGACGTCGTGGTGACAATGATGATGTTCTACCGGCGCAGGGCTTCGCCTAAACTCCACGACGATATGACCGAGGTGGAATATGGTGGAGGGGGGCACCGCACACGGCTAAGGAACGATCCGTAGATCAACTTGTGTGTCATGGGGTGCCCCCCTTGAAGGAAATATGCCCTAGAGGCAATAATAAAGTTATTATTTATTTCCTTATATCATGATAAATGTTTATTATTCATGCTATAATTGTATTAACTGGAAACATAATACATGTGTGAATACATAGACAAACATAGTGTCACTAGTATGCCTCTACTTGACTTGCTCGTTTATCAAAGATGGTTATGTTTCCTAACCATGGACAAAAGAGTTGTCATTTGATTAACGGGATCACATCATTAGGAGAATGATGTGATTGACTTGACCCATTCCGTTAGCCTAGCACTTGATCGTTTAGTATGTTGCTATTGCTTTCTTCATGACTTATACATGTTCCTGTAACTATGAGACTATGCCACTCCCGTTTACCGGAGGAACACTTTGGGTACTACCAAACGTCACAACGTAACTGGGTGATTATAAAGGAGTACGACAGGTGTCTCCGAAGGTACATGTTGAGTTGGCGTATTTCGAGATTAGGTTTTGTCACTCCGACTGTCGGAGAGGTATCTCTGGGCCCTCTCGGTAATGCACATCACTATAAGCCTTGCAAGCAATGTAACCAATGAGTTGGTTACGGGATGATGCATTACGTAACGAGTAAAGAGACTTGCCGGTAACGAGATTGAACTAGGTATTGGATACCGACGATCGAATCTCGGGCAAGTAACATACCGATGACAAAGGGAACAACGTATGTTGTTATGCGGTTTGACCGATAAAGATCTTCGTAGAATATGTAGGAGCCAATATGGGCATCCAGGTTCCGCTATTGGTTATTGACCGAGAATAGTTCTAGGTCATGTCTACATAGTTCTCGAACCCGTAGGGTCTGCACGCTTAAGGTTTCGATGACAGTTATATTATGAGTTTATGAGTTTTGATGTACCGAAGGAGTTCGGAGTCCCGGATGAGATCGGGGACATGACGAGGAGTCTCGAAATGGTCAAGACGTAAAGAACAATATATTAGACGACTATATTCGGAGTTCGGAAAGGTTCCGATTGATTCGGGTATTTTCGGGGGTATCGGGGAGTTACGGGAATACGAGGAAGAAGCATTGGGCCTCATGGGCCAAGTGGTGGAAGAGAGGAGGTAGGGCGCGCGGCCCCCCTAGCCCAAACCGAATTGGACTAGGGGGCCGGCCCCCCTTTCCTTCTTCTCCTCCCTCTCCTTCCTTCTCCTTCTCCTCCCCTTCCTTCCCTTCTCCTAGTAGGACTTGGAAAGAGGGGGGAATCCTACTTGGAGTAGGATTGCCCCCCTTGGGCACGCCTCCTCCTCCTTGGCCGGCCCTCCTCCCCTTGCTCCTTTATATACGGGGGCAGGGGGGCACCCCATGACACACAAGTTGATCTACGGATCGTTCCTTAGCCATGTGCGGTGCCCCCCTCCACCATATTCCACCTCGGTCATATGGTCGCGGAGTTTAGGCAAAGCCCTGCGCCGGTAGAACATCATCATCGTCACCATGCTGTCATGCTGACGGAACTCATCTGTCGAGCTCTCTTGGATCGGAGGCCGAAGATCTTCATCGAGCTGAACGTGTGCTGAACTCGGAGCTCCGTACGTTCGGTGCTTGGATCGGTCGAATCGTGAAGACGTACGACTACATCAACCGCGTTGTGCAAACGCTTCCGCTTACGGTCTATGAGGGTACGTGGACGAACAATCTCCCCTCTTGTTGCTATACCATCACCATGATCTTGCGTGTGCGTAGGAAATTTTTTGAAATTACTACGTTCCCCAACAGTGGCATCCGAGCCTAGGTTTTATGCGTTGATGTTATATGCACGAGTAGAACACAAGTGAGTTGTGGGTGATACAAGTCATACTGCTTACCAGCATGTCATACTTTGGTTCGGCGGTATTGTTGGATGAAGCGGCCCGGACCGACATTATGCGTACGCTTACGCGAGACTGGTTTTACCGCCGTGCTTTGCACACAGGTGACTAGCGGGAGTCAGTTTCTCCAACTTTAGTTGAACCGAGTGTGGCTACGCCCGGTCCTTGCGAAGGTTAAAACAGCACCAACTTGACGAACTATCGTTGTGGTTTTGATGCGTAGGTAAGAACGGTTCTTGCTCAGCCCGTAGCAGCCACGTAAAACTTGCAACAACAAAGTAGAGGACGTCTAACTTGTTTTTGCAGGCATGTTGTGATGTGATATGGTCAAGACGTGATGAGATATAAGTTGTTGTATGAGATGATCATGTTTTGTTGAAGTTATCGGCAACTGGCAGAAGCCCTATGGTTGTCTCTTTGTTGCATAAGATGCAAGTGCCAAATAATTGCTTTACTTTATCGCTATGCGATAGCAATAGTTGCAAGAGCAATAGTTGGAGAGACGACCATGTGACGACACATTGATATAGATCAAGATGATGAAGATCATGGTGTCGTGCCGGTGACGATAGAGATCATGACAATACTTTGGAGAAGGAGATCAAAGGCGCAAGATGATCATGGCCATATCATGTCACATATTTTGATTGCATATGATGTTTATCTGTTATACATCTTATTCTATTTTGATTGATGGTAGCATTTTAAGATGATCTCTCACTAATTATCAAGAAGTGTTCTCCCTGAGTATGAACCGTTGCGAAAGTTCTTCGTGCTGAGACACCACGTGATGATCGAGTGTGATAGGCTCTACGTTCAAATACAACGGGTGCAAAACAGTTGCACACGCGGAATACTCAGGTTAAACTTGACGAGCCTAGCATATACAGATATGGCCTCGGAACACGAAGACCGAAAGGTCGAGCGTGAATCATATAGTAGATATGATCAATATAGTGATGTTCACCATTGAAAACTACTCCATCTCACGTGATGATCGGACATGGTTTAGTTGATTTGGATCACGTGATCACTTAGATGACTAGAGAGATGTCTGTCTAAGTGGGAGTTCTTAAGTAATATGATTAATTGAACTTAAATTTATCATGAACTTAGTCCTGGTAGTATTTTGCAAATTATGTTGTAGATCAATAGCTTGCGTTGTTGCTCTCATATGTTTATTTTGATATGTTCCTAGAGAAAACTGTGTTGAAAGATGTTAGTAGCAATGATGCGGATTGGATCCGTGATCTGAGGTTTATCCTCATTGCTGCACAGAAGAATTATGTCCTTAATGCACCGCTAGGTGACAGACCTATTGTAGGAGCAGATGCAGACATTATGAACGTTTGGCTAAGCTCAATATGATGACTACTTGATAGTTTAGTGCACCATGCTTAATGGCTTAGAATCGGGACTTCAAGGACGTTTTGAACGTCATGGACCATATGAGATGTTCCAGAAATTGAAGTTGATATTTCAAGCAAATACCCGAGTTGAGAAATATGAAGTCTCCAACAAGTTCTATAGCTAAAAGATGGAGGAGAATCGCTCAACTAGTGAGCATGTACTCAGATTGTCTGTGTACTTCAATAGCTTGAATCAAGTGGGAGTTAATCTTCCAGATAAGATAGTGATTGACAGAATTCTCTAGTCACCATCACCAAGTTAGTGGAACTTCGTGATGAACTATAATGCAAGGGATGACAAAAACGATTCCCAAGCTCTTCGTGATGTTGAAATCAACGAAGGTAGAAATCAAGAAAGAGCATCAAGTGTTGATGATTGACAAGACCACTAGTTTCAATAAAAGGTCAAAGGGAAAGAAAGGGAAACTCCAAGTAGAATGGCAAACAAGTTGTCACTCCCGTGAAGAAGACCAAACCTGGACCAAAGCCTGAAACTGAGTGCTTACACTGCAAAGGAAATGGTCACTGGAAGCGGAAATGCCCTGAATATTTGGTGGATAAGAAGGATGGCAAAGTGAACAAGGGTATATTTGATATACAGGTTATTGATGTGTGCTTTACTAGTGTTTATAGTAGCCCCTGAGTATTTGATACTTGTTCGGTTGCTAAGATTAGTAACTCGAAACAGGAGTTACAGAATAAACAAAGACTAGTTGAAGGGGAAGTGACGATGAGTGTTGGAAGTAGTTCCAAGATTGATATGATCATCATCGCACACTCCCTATACTTTCGGGATTAGTGTTAAACCTAAATAAATGTTATTTGGCGTTTGCGTTGAGCATGAATATGATTTGATCATGTTTATTGCAATAGAGTTATTCATTAAAAGTCAGAGAATAATTGTTGTTCTGTTTACATGAATAAAAGCTTCGATGGTCAAACACCCAATGAAAATAGTTTATTGGATCTCGATCATAGTGATACACATATTCATAATATTGATGCCAAAAGATGCAAAGTTAATAATGATAGTGCAACTTATTTGTGGCACTGCCGTTTGGGTCATATCGGTGTAAAGCGCATGAAGAAACTCCATAAATATGGATTTTCGGAATCACTTGGTTATGAATCATTTGATGCTTGCGAACCGTGCCTTTTGGGCAAGATGACTAAAACTCCATTCTCTGGAACAATGGAACAAGCTACTGACTTATTGGAAATGATACATATAGATGTATGCGATCCAATGAGTGTTGATGCTCGTGGCAAGTATTGTTATTTTCTGACCATCACAAGATGATTTGAGCAGATATGGGTATATCTACTTGATGAAACATAAGTCTGAAATAGTTGAAAGGTTCAAAGAATTTTAGAGTGAAGTGGAAAAACCATCGTAACAAGAAAATAAAGTTTCTGCGATCTGATCGCAGAGATGAATATTTGAGTTACGAGTTTGGTCTTCATTTGAAACAATGTGAAATAGTTTCACAACTCATGCCACCTGGAACACCACAATGTAATGGTGTGTCTGAACGTCGTAATCGTGCTTTACTAGATATGGTGCGATCTATGATGTCTCTTATCAGTTTACCACTATTGTTTTGGGGTTATGCATTAGAGACAGCTGCATTCACCTTAAAAGGGCACCATCTAAATCCGTTGAGATGACACCATATGAACTGTGGTTTAGCAAGAAACCCAAGTTGTCATTTCTTAAAGTTTGGAGTTGCGATGCTTATATGAAAAAGTTTTTCAACCTGATAAGCTCGAACCCAAATCGGAGAAGTGCGTCTTCATAGAATACCCAAAGGAAACTATTGGGTAATCCTTCTATCACAGATCCGAAGGCAAAACATTCGTTGCTAAAAATGGATCCTTTCTAGAGAAGGAGTTTCTCTCGAAAGAAGTGAGTGGGAGGAAAGTAGAGCTTGATAAGGTAATTTGTACCTTCTCCCGAATTGGAAAGTAGTTCATCACAGAAATCAGTTCCAGTGATTCCTACACCAATTAGTGAGGAAGCTAATGATGATGATCATGAAACTTCAGATCAAGTTACTACAGAACCTCGTAGGTCTTCCAAAAGTACAGTCCGCACCAGAGTGGTACGGTAATCATGTTTGGAAGTCATGTTACTAGACCATGATGAACCTACGAACTATGAGGAAGCGATGATGAGCCCAGATTCCGCGAAATGGCTTGAGGCCATAAAATCTGAGATATGATCCATGTATGAGAACAAAGTATGGACTTTGGTGGAGTTGCCCGATGATTGGCAAGCCATATTGTATAAATGGATCTTCAAGAGGAAGACGGATGTTGATAGTAGTGTTATTATCTACAAAGCTCGACTTGTCACAAAAAGGTTTTTGACAAGTTCAAGGTGTTGACTACAATGAGATTTTCTCAACTGTAGCGATGCTTAAGTCTGTCCGAATCATGTTAGCAATTGCCACAATTTATGAAATCTGGCAAATGGATGTCAAAACTGCATTCCTTAATGGTTTTCTCAAAGAAGAGTTGTATATGATGCAACCAAAAGGCTTTGTCAATCCTAAAGGTACTAACAAAATGTGCATGCTCCAGCGATCCATCTATGGACTGGTGCAAGCATCTCGGAGTTGGAATATACGCTTTGATGAGTTGATCAAAGCATATAGTTTTGTACAGACTTACGGTGAAGCATGTATTTACAAGAAAGTGAGTGGGAGCACTACATCATTTCTGATAAGTATATGTGAATGACATATTGTTGATTGGAAATAATGTAGAATTATTTTGCAAAGCATAAAGGAGTGTTTGAAAGGAGTTCTTTAAAATAAAGACCTCAGTAAAGCTACTTACATATTGAGCATCAAGATCTATTGAGATAGATCAAGACGCTTGATAAGATTTTCAATGAGTACATACCTTGACAAGATTTTGAAATAGTTCAAAATGGAACAGTCAAAGAAGGAGTTCTTGCCTGTGTTGCAAGGTGTGAAGTTGAGTAAGACTCAAGACCCGACCATGGCAGAAAATAGAAAGAGAATGAAAAGTCATTCCCTACCTCAGTCATAGGTTCTATAAAGTATACTATGCTGTGAACCAGACCTATTGTATACCTTGCTCTAAGTTTGACAAAGGAATACAATTTTAATCTAAGAGTAGATCACTGGACAGCGGTCAAGAATTGTTGGAAATATGCCCTAGAGGCAATAATAAAAGTATTATTATATTTCATTGTTCATGATGATTGTCTTTTGTTCATGCTATAACTGTATTATCCGGAAATCGTAATACACGTGTGAGCAAATAGACCACAATATGTCCCTAGTGAGCCTCTAGTTGACTAGCTTGTTGTGATCAATAGATAGTCATGGTTTCCTGGCTATGGACATTGGATGTCGTTGATAATGGGATCACATCATTAGGAGAATGATGTGATGGACAAGACCCAATCCTAAGCATAGCACAAAGATCGTGTAGTTCGTTTGCTAGAGCTTTTCCAATGTCAAGTATCTCTTCCTTCGACCATGAGATCATGTAACTCCCGGATACCGTAGGAGTGCTTTGGGTGTATCAAACGTCACAACGTAACTGGGTGACTATAAAGGTGCACTACAGGTATCTCCGAAAGTGTCTGTTGGGTTGACACGGATCGAGACTGGGATTTGTCACTCCGTATGACGGAGAGGTATCTCTGGGCCCACTCGGTAATGCATCATCATATTGAGCTCAAGGTGACCAAGGTGTTGGCCACGGGATCATGCATTACGGTACGAGTAAAGTGACTTGCCGGTAACGAGACTGAACAAGGTATTGGGATACCGACGATCGAGTCTCGGGCAAGTAACGTACCAATTGACAAAGGGAATTGTATACGGGATTTGATCGAATCCTCGACATCGTGGTTCAACCGATGAAATCATCGAGGAGCATGTGGGAGCCAACATGGGTATCCAGATCCCGCTGTTGGTTATTGCCCGAGAGTCGTCTCGGTCATGTCTGCGTGTCTCCCGAACCCGTAGGGTCTACACACTTAAGGTTCGGTGACGCTAGGGTTGTATGAATATGAGTATGCAGCATACCGAATGTTGTTCGGAGTCCCAGATGAGATCTCGGACGTCACGAGGAGTTTTGGAATGGTCCAGAGGTAAAGAATAATATATAGGAAGTGGTATTTCGGCCATCGGGAAAGTTTTGGGGTCTCCCGGTAATGTACCAGGACCACCGGAAGGGTCCCGGGGGTCCACCGGGTGGGGCCACCCATCTCGGAGGGCCCCATGGGCTGACGTGGGAGGGGAGCCAGCCCATAGTGGGCTGGTGCGCCCCCCTTGGCCCACCCCCTGCGCCTAGGGTTGAAACCCTAGGGTGGGGGGCGCACCACATGCCTTGGGGGGCACTCCTCCCCCCTTGGCCGCCGCCCCCTTGGGAGATCCAATCTCCCAGGGCCGGCGCCCCCCCAGGGGGCCTATATAAAGGAGGGCAAGGGGGAGGGCAGCCGTACCCTTGTGCTTGGCGCCTCCCTCCTCCTGCTACACCTCGTCCTCCTCCCGTAGTCGCTTGGCGAAGCCCTGCTGGAGTTCTGCTGCATCCACCACCACGCCGTCGTGCTGCTGGATCATCATCAACCTCTCCTTCCCCCTTGCTGGATCAAGAAGGAGGAGACGTCTCCCGTCCCGTACGTGTGTTGAACGCGGAGGTGCTGTCCGTTCAGCACTTGGACATCGGTGATCTGAATCACGTCGAGTACGACTCCATCATCACCATCCCCTTGAAAGCTTCCGCACGCGATCTACAAGTGGTATGTAGATGCAAACTCACTCCCTTGACTCGTTGCTTAGATGAACTCATAGATGGATCTTGGTGAAACCGTAGGAAAAATTTTAATTTTCTGCAACGTTCCCCAATAGTGGCATCATGAGCTAGGTCTATGCGTTGTTCTCTAATGCACGAGTAGAACACAATTTTGTTGTGGGCGTGGATCTTGTCAACTTGCTTGCCACTACTAGTATTTTCTTGCTTCAACGGTATTGTGGGATGAAGCGGCCCGGACCAACCTTACACGTACGCTTACGTGAGACCGGTTCCACCGATTGACATGCACTAGTTGCATAAGGTGGCTGGCGGGTGTCTGTCTCTCCCACTTTAGTTGAAGCGGATTCGATGAAAAGGGTCCTTATTAAGGGTAAATAGAAGTTGACAAAATCACGTTGTGGTTATTCGTAGGTAAGAAAACATTCTTGCTAGAACCCAATTGCAGCCACGTAAAAGATGCAACAACAATTAGAGGACGTCTAACTTGTTTTTGCAGCGATTGTTCATGTGATGTGATATGGCCAGAAGTTGTGATGAATGATGAATTGTGATGTATGAGATCATGCTTTTGTAATAGGATTCACGACTTGCATGTCGATGAGTATGACAACCGGCAGGAGCCATAGGAGCTGTCTTTATTTTTTGTATGACCTGCGTGTCATTGAAGAACGCCATGTAAACTACTTTAATTTATTGCTAAACGCGTTAGCCATAGAAGTAGAAGTAGTCGTTGGCGTGACAACTTCATGAAGACACGATGATGGAGATCATGATGATGGAGATCATGGTGTCAAGTCGGTGACAAGATGATCATGGAGCCCCGAAGATGGAGATCGAAGGAGCTATATGATATTGGCCATATCATATCACAACTATATAATTGCATGTGATGTTTATTATGTTTATGCATCTTGTTTACTTAGGATGACGGTAGTAAATAAGATGATCCCTTACAAAAATTTCAAGAAGTGTTCTCCCCTAACTGTGCACCGTTGCTACAGTTCGTCGTTTCGAAGCACCACGTGATGATCGGGTGTGATAGATCCTTACGTTCACATACAACGGGTGTAAGACAGTTTTACACAGCAAAACACTTAGGGTTAACTTGACGAGCCTAGCATGTACAGACATGGCCTCGGAACAAGGAGACCGAAAGGTCGAACACGAGTCGTATGGAAGATATGATCAACATGAAGATGTTCACCGGCGATGACTAGTCCGTCTCACGTGATGATCGGACACGGGCTAGTCGACTCGGATCGTGTAACACTTAGATGACTAGAGGGATGTCTAATCTGAGTGGGAGTTCATAATTTGATTAGATGAACTTAATTATCATGAACTTAGTCTAAAACCTTTGCAAATATGTCTTGTAGATCAAATGGCCAACGCTCATGTCAACATGAACTTCAACGCGTTCCTAGAGAAAACCAAGCTGAAAGATGATGGAAGCAACTATACGGACTGGGTCCGGAACCTGAGGATCATCCTCATAGCTGCCAGGAAGCAATATGTCCTAGAAGGACCGCTAGGTGATGCTCCCGTCCTAGAGAACCAAGACGTTATGAACGCTTGGCAAACTCGTGCTGATGATTACTCCCTCATTCAGTGCGGCATGCTTTACAGCTTAGAACCGGGGCTCCAAAAGCGTTTTGAGCATCATGGAGCATATGAGATGTTCGAAGAGCTGAAACTAGTTTTCCAAGCTCATGCCCGGGTCGAGAGATATGATGTCTCCGACAAGTTCTATAGTTGTAAGATGGAGGAAAACAGTTCTGTCAGTGAGCACATTCTCAAGATGTCTGGGTTGCACAACCGTATGACCCAGCTGAACATTAACCTCCCAGATGAGGCGTTCATTGACAGAATCCTCCAGTCGCTCCCACCAAGCTATAAGAGCCTTGTGATGAACTACAACATGCAAGGGATGGTGAAGACCATTCCTGAAGTGTTCTCAATGCTGAAGTCAGCAGAGGCTGAAATCAAGAAAGAACATCAAGTGTTGATGGTCAATAAGACCACTAAGTTCAACAAGGGCAAGGGCAAGAAGAACTTCAAGAAGGACGGCAAGGATGTTGCCGCGCCCGGTAAGCCAGTTACCGGGAAGAAGTCAAAGAATGGACCCAAGCCTGAGACTGAGTGCTTTTATTGCAAGGGGAAGGGTCACTGGAAGCGGAACTGCCCCAAATACTTAGCGGATAAGAAGGCCGGCAACACCAAAGGTATATTTGATATACATGTAATTGATGTGTACCTTACCAGTACTTGTAGTAACTCCTGGGTATTTGATACCGGTGCCGTTGCTCATATTTGTAACTCACAGCAGGAGCTGCGGAATAAACGGAGACTGGCGAAGGACGAGGTGACGATGCGCGTCGGGAATGGTTCCAGAGTCGATGTGATCGCCGTCGGCACGCTGCCTCTACATTTACCTACGGGATTAGTTTTGAACCTTAATAATTGTTATTTAGTGCCAAGTTTGAGCATGAACATTGTATCAGGATCTCATTTAATACGAGATGGCTACTCATTTAAATCCGAGAATAATGGTTGTTCTATTTATATGAGAGATATGTTTTATGGTCATGCTCCGATGGTCAATGGTTTATTATTGATGAATCTCGAGCGTAATATTACACATGTTCATAGTGTAGATGCCAAAAGATGTAGAGTTGATAACGATAGTCCCACATACTTGTGGTACTGCCGCCTTGGTCACATTGGTGTCAAGCGCATGAAGAAGCTCCATGCTGATGGACTTTTAGAGTCTCTTGATTATGAATCGTTTGACACATGCGAACCATGCCTCATGGGCAAAATGACCAAGACTCCGTTCTCCGGAACAATGGAGCAAGCAACCAACTTGTTGGAAATCATACATACCGATGTGTGCGGTCCAATGAGCGTTGATGCTCGCAGAGGATATCGTTATGTTCTCACTCTCACTGATGACTTGAGTAGATATGGGTATGTCTACTTAATGAAACACAAGTCTGAGACCTTTGAAAAGTTCAAGGAATTTCAGAATGAGGTGGAGAATCAACGTGACCGAAAGATAAAGTTCCTACGATCAGATCATTTAGGAGAATACTTAAGTCACGAATTTGGTACACACTTAAGGAAATGTGGAATCGTTTCACAACTCACGCCGCCTGGAACACCTCAGCGTAACGGTGTGTCCGAACATCGTAATCGCACTCTATTAGATATGGTGCCGTCTATGATGTCTCTTACCGATTTACCGCTATCATTTTGGGGATACGCTCTAGAGACAGCTACATTCACTTTAAATAGGGCACCGTCTAAATCCGTTGAGACGACACCGTATGAATTATGGTTTGGGAAGAGACCTAAGCTGTCGTTTCTAAAAGTTTGGGGATGCGATGCTTATGTTAAGAAACTTCAACCTGAAAAGCTCGAACCCAAGTCGGAAAAATGCGTCTTCATAGGATACCCTAAGGAAACTGTCGGGTATACCTTCTACTTAAGATCCGAGGGCAAGATCTTTGTTGCCAAGAACGGATGCTTTCTGGAAAAAGAGTTTCTCTCGAAAGAAGTAAGTGGGAGGAAAGTAGAACTCGATGAAGTACTACCTCTCGAACGGGAAAGTGGTGCAGCTCAGGAAAATGTTCCTGTGATGCCCACACCAACTGAAGAGGAAAACAATGATGATGATCAAGGTACTTCGTATCAAGTTGCTACTGAACTTCGTAGGTCCACAAGGACACGTTCCGCACCAGAGTGGTACGGCAACCCTGTCCTGAAAATCATGTTGTTAGACAACGGTGAACCTTCGAACTATGAAGAAGCGATGGCGGGCCCAGATTCCAACAAATGGCTTGAAGCCATGAAATCCGAGATAGAATCCATGTATGAAAACAAAGTATGGACTTTGACAGACTTGCCCGATGATCGGCGAGCGATAGAAAACAAATGGATTTTTAAGAAGAAGACGGACGCGGATGGTAATGTTACCATTTATAAGGCTCGACTTGTTGCTAAGGGTTATCGACAAGTTCAAGGGATTGACTACGACGAGACATTCTTTCCCGTAGCGAAGCTGAAGTCCGTCCGAATCATGTTAGCAATTGCCGCATACTGTGATTATGAGATATGGCAGATGGACGTCAAAACGGCATTCCTTAACGGACATCTTAAGGAAGAGTTGTATATGATGCAGCCGGAAGGTTTTGTCGATCCTAAGAATGCTAACAAAGTATGCAAGCTCCAGCAATCCATTTATGGGCTGGTGCAAGCATCTCGGAGTTGGAACATTCGCTTTGATGAGATGATCAAAGCGTTTGGGTTTATGCAGACTTATGGAGAAGCCTGCGTTTACAAGAAAGTGAGTGGGAGCTCTGTAGCATTTCTCATATTATATGTAGATGACATACTCTTGATGGGAAATGATATAGAACTTTTGGACAACATTAAGGCCTACTTGAATAAATGTTTTTCAATGAAGGACCTTGGAGAAGCTGCTTATATATTAGGCATCAAAATCTATAGAGATAGATCGAGACGCCTCATAGGTCTTTCACAAAGAACATACCTTGATAAGATTTTGAAAAGGTTCAAAATGGATCAGTCCAAGAAAGGGTTCTTGCCTATGTTACAAGGTGTGAGATTGAGCTCGGCTCAGTCACCGACCACGGCAAAGGATAAAGAAGAGATGAGTGTCATCCCCTATGCTTCAGCCATAGGATCTATTATGTATGCCATGCTGTGTACCAGACCTGATGTAAACCTTGCCGTAAGTTTGGTAGCAAGATACCAAAGTAATCCCGGCAAGGAACACTGGACAGTGGTCAAGAATATCCTGAAGTACCTGAAAAGGACAAAGGACATGTTTCTCATTTATGGAGGAGACGAAGAGCTCGTCGTAAAGGGTTACATCGACGCTAGCTTCGACTCAGATCTGGATGACTCTAAGTCACAAACCGGATACGTGTATATGTTGAATGGTGGAGCAGTAAGTTGGTGCAGCTGCAAGCAGAGCGTCATGGCGGGATCTACATGTGAAGCGGAGTACATGGCAGCCTCGGAGGCAGCGCATGAAGCGATTTGGGTGAAGGAGTTCATCACCGACCTAGGAGTCATACCCAATGCGTCGGGGCCGATCAAACTTTTCTGTGACAACACTGGAGCTATTGCCCTTGCCAAGGAGCCCAGGTTTCACAAGAAGACCAGGCACATCAAGCGTCGTTTCAACTTCATCCGTGAAAATGTTCAAGATGGAGACATAGATATTTGCAAAGTACATACGGATCTGAATGTCGCAGATCCGTTGACTAAACCTCTGTCACGAGCAAAACATGATCAACACCAGAACTCTATGGGTGTTCGATTCATCACAATGTAACTAGATTGGTGACTCTAGTGCAAGTGGGAGACTGTTGGAAATATGCCCTAGAGGCAATAATAAAAGTATTATTATATTTCATTGTTCATGATAATTGTCTTTTGTTCATGCTATAACTGTATTATCCGAAAATCGTAATACACGTGTGAGCACATAGACCACAATATGTCCCTAGTGAGCCTCTAGTTGACTAGCTCGTTGTGATCAACAGATAGTCATGGTTTCCTGGCTATGGACATTGGATGTCGTTGATAACGGGATCACATCATTAGGAGAATGATGTGATGGACAAGACCCAATCCTAAGCATAGCACAAAGATCGTGTAGTTCGTTTGCTAGAGCTTTTCCAATATCAAGTATCTCTTCCTTTGACCAAGAGATCGTGTAAGTCCCGGATACCGTAGGAGTGCTTAGGGTGTATCAAACGTCACAATGTAACTGGGTGACTATAAAGGTGCACTACAGGTATCTCCGAAAGTGTCTGTTGGGTTGACACGGATCGAGACTAGGATTTGTCACTCCGTATGATGGAGAGGTATCTCTGGGCCCACTCGGTAATGCATCATCATATTGAGCTCAAGGTGACCAAGGTGTTGGCCACGGAATCATGCATTACGGTACGAGTAAAGTGACTTGCCGGTAACGAGACTGAACAAGGTATTGGGATACCGACGATCGAGTCTCGGGCAAGTAACGTACCGATTGACAAAGGGAATTGTATACGGGATTTGATCGAATCCTCGACATCGTGGTTCAACCGATGAAATCATCGAGGAGCATGTGGGAGCCAACATGGGTATCCAGATCCCGCTGTTGGTTATTGCCCGAGAGTCGTCTCGGTCATGTCTGCGTGTCTCCCGAACCCGTAGGGTCTACACACTTAAGGTTCGGTGACGCTAGGGTTGTATGAATATGAGTATGCAGCATATCGAATGTTGTTCGGAGTCCCGTATGAGATCCCGGATGTCACGAGGAGTTTAGGAATGGTCCAGAGGTAAAGAATAATATATAGGAAGTGGTATTTCGGCCATCGGGAAAGTTTCGGGGTCTCCCGGTAATGTACCGAGACCACCGGAAGGGTCCCGGGGGTCCACCGGGTGGGGCCACCCATCCCGGAGGGCCCCATGGGCTGACGTGGGAGGGGAGCCAGCCCATAGTGAGCTGGTGCGCCCCCCTAGGCCCACCCCCTGCGCCTAGGGTTGAAACCCTAGGGTGGGGGGGCGCACCACATGCCTTGGGGGCACTCCTCCCCCCTTGGCCGCCGCCCCCTTGGGAGATCCAATCTCCCAGGGCCGACGCCCCCCCCCCCCCAGGGGGCCTATATAAAGGAGGGCAAGGGGGAGGGCAGCCGTACCCTTGTGCTTGGCGCCTCCCTCCCCCTGCTACACCTCGTCCTCCTCCCGTAGTCGCTTGGCGAAGCCCTGCTGGAGTTCTGCTGCATCCACCACCACGCCGTCGTGCTGCTGGATCATCATCAACCTCTCCTTCCCCCTTGCTGGATCAAGAAGGAGGAGACGTATCCCGTCCCGTACGTGTGTTGAACGCGGAGGTGCTGTCCGTTCAGCACTTGGACATCGGTGATCTGAATCACGTCGAGTATGACTCCATCATCACCATCCCCTTGAAAGCTTCCGCACACGATCTACAAGTGGTATGTAGATGCAAACTCACTCCCTTGACTCGTTGCTTAGATGAACTCATAGATGGATCTTGGTGAAACCATAGGAAAAATTTTAATTTTCTGCAACGTTCCCCAACAAGAATATCCTTAGTGAGGACTAAGGAGATGTTTCTCGATTATGGAGGTGATAAAAGAGCCCGTCGTAAAAAGTTACAATGATGCAAGCTTTTACACCAATTCAGATGACTCTAAGTCTAAATCCGGATACATATTGAAAGTGGGAGAAATTACCTAGAGTAGCTCCGTGCAGAGGATCGTGGACATAGAACATTTGCAAAATACATACGGCTCTGAATATGACAGACCCGTTGACTAAACTTCTCTCACAAGCAAAACATGATCATACCTTAGTACTCTTTGGGTGTTAATCACATAGCGATGTGAACAAACCCTTTGGGTGTTGATCACATGATGATGTGAACTATGGGTATTAATCACATACGGATGTGAATATTGGTGTTAAATCACATGGCGATGTGAACTAGATTATTGACTCTAGTGCAAGTGGGAGACTGAAGGAAATATGCCCTAGAGGCAATAATAAAGTTATTATTTATTTCCTTATATCATGATAAATGTTTATTATTCATGCTAGAATTGTATTAACCGGAAACATAATACATGTGTGAATACATAGACAAACATAGTGTCACTAGTATGCCTCTACTTGACTAGCTCGTTTATCAAAGATGGTTATGTTTCCTAACCATGGACAAAAGAGTTGTCATTTGATTAACGGGATCACATCATTAGGAGAATGACGTGATTGACTTGACCCATTCCGTTAGCCTAGCACTTGATCGTTTAGTATGTTGCTATTGCTTTCTTCATGACTTATACATGTTCCTGTAACTATGAGATTATGCAACTCCCGTTTACCGGAGGAACACTTTGGGTACTACCAAACGTCACAACGTAACTGGGTGATTATAAAGGAGTACTACAGGTGTCTCCGAAGGTACATGTTGAGTTGGCGTATTTCGAGATTAGGTTTTGTCACTCCGACTGTCGGAGAGGTATCTCTGGGCCCTCTCGGTAATGCACATCACTATAAGCCTTGCAAGCAATGTAACCAATGAGTTGGTTACAGGATGATGCATTACGTAACGAGTAAAGAGACTTGCCGATAACGAGATTGAACTAGGTATTGGATACCGACGATCGAATCTCGGGCAAGTAACATACCGATGACAAAGGGAACAACGTATGTTGTTATGCGGTTTGACCGATAAAGATCTTCGTAGAATATGTAGGAGCCAATATGGGCATCCAGGTTCCGCTATTGGTTATTGACCGAGAATAGTTCTAGGTCATGTCTACATAGTTCTCGAACCCGTAGGGTCCGCACGCTTAAGGTTTCGATGACAGTTATATTATGAGTTTATGAGTTTAGATGTACCGAAGGAGTTGGAGTCCCGGATGAGATCGGGGACATGACGAGGAGTCTCGAAATGGTCGAGATGTAAAGATCGATATATTGGACGACTATATTCGGAGTTCGGAAAGGTTCCGATTGATTCGGGTATTTTCGGGGGTACCGGGGAGTTACGGGAATACGAGGAAGAAGCATTGGGCCTCATGGGCCAAGTGGTGGAAGAGAGGAGGTAGGGCGCGCGGCCCCCCTAGCCCAAACCGAATTGGACTAGGGGGCCGGCCCCCCTTTCCTTCTTCTCCTCCCTCTCCTTCCTTCTCCTTCTCCTCCCCTTCCTTCCCTTCTCCTAGTAGGACTTGGAAAGAGGGGGGAATCCTACTTGGAGTAGGATTGCCCCCCTTGGGCGCGCCCCCTCCTCCTTGGCTGGCCCTCCTCCCCTTGCTCCTTTATATACAGGGGAAGGGGGGCACTCCATGACACACAAGTTGATCTACGGATCGTTCCTTAGCTGTGTGCGGTGCCCCTCTCCACCATATTCCACCTCGGTCATATGGTCGTGGAGTTTAGGCAAAGCCCTGCGCCGGTAGAACATCATCATCGTCACCACGCCGTCTGCTGACGGAACTCATCTCCGGAGCTCTGCTGGATCGGAGGCCGGAGATCGTCATCGAGCTGAACATGTGCTGAACTCGGAGGCTCCGTACGTTCGGTGCTTGGATCGGTCGAATCGTGAAGACGTACGACTACATCAACTTCGTTGTGCAAACGCTTTCGCTTACGGTCTACGAGGGTACGTGGACGAACACTCTCCCCTCTTGTTGCTATACCATCACCATGATCTTGCGTGTGCGTAGAATTTTTTTTGAAATTACTACGTTCCCCAACACCCCTGCCCCCGTATATAAAGGAGCAAGGGGGAGGGGGCGGCCGGCCAAGGGAGGGCGCGCCAGGGAGGAGTCCTACTCCCACAGGGAGTAGGACTCCCTCCTTTCCTAGTCCAACTAGGAGAGGGGAAGGAAGGGAAGGAGAGGGAGAAGGAGAGGGAGGAAAAGTAGGAAAGAGCGGCCGGCCCCTTAGTCCAATTCGGTTTGGGCTAGGGGGCGCGCGCCCTACCTCCTCTCTACCACCACTTGGCCCATGAGGCCCATTGCTTCTTCCTCGTATTCCCGTAACTCCCCGGTACCCCCAAAAATACCCGAATCACTCGGAACCCTTCCGATGTCCAAATATAGTCGTCCAATATATCGATCTTTACGTCTCGACCATTTCGAGACTCCTCGTCATGTCCCCGATCTCATCCGGGACTCCGAACTCCTTCGGTACATCAAAACTCATAAACTCATAATAAAACTCTCATCGAAACCTTAAGCGTGCGGACCCTACGGGTTCGAGAACTATGTAGACCTGACCTAGAACTATTCTTGGTCAATAACCAATAGCGGAACCTCGATGCCCATATTGGCTCCTACATATTCTATGAAGATCTTTATCGGTCAAACCGCATAACAACATACTTTGTTCCCTTTGTCATCGGTATGTTACTTGCCCGAGATTCGATCGTCGGTATCCAATACCTAGTTCAATCTCGTTACCGTCAAGTCTCTTTACTCGTTACGTAATGCATCATTCCGTAACTAACTCATTAGCTACATTGCTTGCAAGGCTTATAGTGATGTGCATTACCGAGAGGGCCCAGAGATACCTCTCCGACAATCGGAGTGACAAAACCTAATCTCGAAATACGCCAACCCAACATGTACCTTTGGAGACACCTGTAGTACTCCTTTATAATCACCCAGTTACGTTGTGACATTTGGTAGCACCCAAAGTGTTCCTCCGGCAAACGGGAGTTGCATAATCTCATAGTTACAGGAACATGTATAAGTCATGAAGAAAGCAATAGCAACATACTAAACGATCAAGTGCTAAGCTAACGGAATGGGTCATGTCAATCACATCATTCTCCTAATGATGTGATCCCGTTAATCAAATGATAACTCATGTCTATGGCTAGGAAACTTAACCATGTTTGATTCACGAGCTAGTCAAGTAGAGGCATACTAGTGACACTATGTTTGTCTATGTATTCACACATGTATTATGTTTCCGGTTAATACAATTCTAGCATGAATAATAAACATTTATCATGAAATAAGGAAATAAATAATAACTTTATTATTGCCTCTAGGGCATATTTCCTTCAGGCGCGCCCTCCTCTCTCGTGGCCTGGTGCTTGCCCCTCCTGCAGTGTTTTCAGTGCCGAAAATCCTCAAATATTCTAGGAAAAATCATACTAAATTTGCAGGGCATTTGGAGCACTTTTATTTTTGGACTATTTTTTAATGCACAGATAATTTAGAAAACAGACAGATAATACTATTTTTGCTTTATTTATTCTAAATAATAGAAAGTAAAAGGAGGGTACATAAGGTTGTGCTTTCTAGTTTCATCCATCTCGTGATCATCAAAATGAACCCACTAACAAGGTTGATCAAGTCTTGTTAACAAACTCATTCCGAATAACACGGAACCAGAGAAATTTTGAATGACACTAAGTTACCTCAATGGGGATATGAAAATCCCCAACAATAAGAATATCATACTTTTTCTTGACAGTAGGGAGAGGAAATTCAAAACCTCCAAAAATGATAGTTGGAACTTTTTCAATAGAATTGATGCTATGAACTTGAGATTGTTTCCTCGAAAAGTGTACCGTATGCTCATTACCATTAACATGAAAAGTGACATTGCCTTTGTTGCAATCAATAACAGCCCCTACAGTTTTAAGAAAAGGTCTACCAAGGATAATAGACATACTATCGTCCTCGGGAATATCAAGAATAACAAAGTCCGTTAAGATAGTGACATTTGCAACCACAACAGGCACATCCTCACAAATACCGACAGGTATAGCAGTTGATTTATCAGCCATTTGCAAAGATATTTCAGTAGGTGTCAACTTATTCAATTCAAGTCTACAATATAAAGAGAGAGGAATAACACTAACACCGGCTCCAAGATCACATAAAGCAGTTCTAACATAATTTCTTTTAATGGAGCAAGGTATAGTTGGAACACCCGGATCTCCAAGCATTAAGTAACCGGAGAAGCCTCCCCCAAGCTTGTGGGAGACTCTCTTCTTTGATTTGCACAAAATTATATATTTCCCACAAGGCAGCTTGTTTCTTATGAGTAGGGAAATATTTAGCAGAGAAGTAATAAATCATATCCTGGGGACAACGCACACAACCAGGAGCAAGAGAATTATACCAAGTCTTAGCATCACCCTTTAATGAGAACGGAAATGTCTTAAGGATATATAAATAGCGAGACTTCTCATCATTAGTAAATAGGGTGGCTATATTGTTCAACTTGGTAAGATGTGCCACAACAGTTTCAGATTCAAGGCCATAAAAAGGATCAGATTCAACTAAAGTAATAATATCAGGATCAACAGAGAATTCATAATCCTTATCAGTAACACAGATAGGTGAAGTAGCAAAAGCAGGATCGGGTTTCATTCCAGCATTAAGAGACTACTGCTTCCATTTAGCTAATAATTGCTTAAGATCATTTCTATCATTGCAAGCAAGAATTTCCATAGCAGCTGCTTCATTCATAACATAACCCTTAGGAACAACAGGTAATACATAATCATTGGGGGAACCTTCATCATCACTATCATCAATAATAGGTTCTTCAATATTTTCATTCCCCCTAACTCTTGCAAGTTGTTCATCTAGAAATTCACCTAATGACAAAGTAGTATCACGCATAGAAGTAGTTTCATCATGCATAGCAGAAGTGGCATCATCAATAACATGCGACATATCAGAATTCATAGCAGTAGCAGGTTTAGGCATCACAAGCCTACTAATAACGGAAGGAGAATCTAGTGTAGAGCTAGATGGCAGTTCCTTACCTCCCCTCGTAGTTGAGGGCAAAATCTTGGTTTTAGCGTCTTTCAAGTTCTTTATAGTGATCAACAGATATAAATCCCAAGTGACTCAGAGAATAGAGCTATGCTCCCCGGCAACGGCGCCAGAAATTAGTCTTGATAACCCACAAGTGTAGGGGATCGCAATAGCTTTCGAGGGTAAAGTATTCAACCCAAATTTATTGATTCGACACAAGGGGAGCCAAAGAATATTCTTGAGTATTAGCAGTTGAGTTGTCAATTCAACCACACCTGGATAACTTAGTATCTGCAGCAAAGTGTTTAGTAGCAAAAGTGGTATGATAATAACAGTAACGGTAACAAAAGTAAAGATAAATGTTTTTGGGTTTTTGTAATAGTTGTAACAGTAGCGACGGAAAAGTAAATAAGCGAAGAACAATATATGAAAAGCTCGTAGGCAATGGATCTGTGATGGATAATTATGTCGGATGCGATTCCTCATGCAATAGTTATAACATAGGGTGATATAGAACTAGATCCAGTTCATCAATGTAATGTAGGCATGTATTCTGTAAATAGTCATACGTGCTTATGGAAAAGAACTTGCATGACATCTTTTGTCCTACCCTCCCGTTGCAGCGGGGTCCTTACGGAAACTAAGGGATATTAAGGCCTCCTTTTAATAGAGAACCGGAACAAAGCATTAGCACATAGTGAATACATGAACTCCTCAAACTATGGTCATCACCGAGAAGTATCCCGATTATTGTCACTTTGGGGTTGTCGGATCATAACACATAATAGGTGAGTATAGACTTGCAAGATAGGATCAAGAACACACATATATTCATGAAAACATAATAGGTTCAGATCTGAAATCATGGCACTCGGGCCCTAGTGACAAGCATTAAGCATAGCAAAGTCATAGCAACATCAATCTCAGAACATAGTGGATACTAGGGATCAAACCCTAACAAAACTAACTTGATTACATGGTAAATCTCATCCAACCCATCACCGTCCAGCAAGCCTACGATGGAATTACTCACGGACGGCGGTGAGCATCATGAAATTGGTGATGGAGGATGGTTGATGATGACGACGGCGATGAATCCCCCTCTCTGGAGCCCCGAACGGACTCCAGATCAGCCCTCCCGAGAGAGATTAGGGCTTGGCGGCGTCTCCGTGTCGTAAAACGCGATGAAACTTTCTCTCTGATTTTTTTCTCCCCGAACATGAATATATGGAGTTGGAGTTGACGTTGGTGGAGGTCCAGGGGGCCCACGAGATAGGAGGCCGCGCCCTAGGGGGGGGGCCCTGTCTCGTGGACAGGCTGTGGCCCCCCTGGCATTAATTCTTTCGCCAAAAATTCTTATTAATTCCAAAAGGTGCCTCCGTGGATTTCCAGGACATTCCGAGAACTTTTCTTTTCTACACATAAAACAACATCATGGTTGTTCTGCTGAAAACAGCGTCAGTCCGAGATAGTTTCATTCAAATCATGCAAGTTAGAGTCCAAAACAAGGGCAAAAGTGTTTGGAAAAGTAGATACGTTGGAGACGTATCAGTGATGACCACAATCCCCTTCATAAATCTCACAAAGAATTTCTTGGCCTTCTTCAGGAGAGACGCAACGTTGAAACGCCCCTGTAGCACTGCGATGATGCAACTCGCCATTGACAATCGTCATAGACTTAGATCGCTGGGTTATCTGCCTGGCCAAGGTTTCATCCTCAGGCAATTCGCTCCGGGTCATGTAAGCCAGATATGGCACCGTCCAGTCTGGAATGACATGAAGAGCTGCCACCAGTTTTGCTTCCGGGTCAGGGACAGCCAAGTCCTCTTCTGTGGGTAGCCTGACAGAAGGGTTATGCAGAATATCTAAGAAAGTATTAGGCGTTACCGGCTTACGCTGAGACCCCAGCCAGCTTAAAGCATCAGCCGCCTCGTTATTTCGGCGGTCAATGTGCTCCACTTGATAACCCTTGAAGTGTCCAGCAATTGCATCAACCTCACGGCGATAAGCCGCCATGAGAGGGTCCTTAGAATCTCACTTGCCTGATACCTGCTGAGCCACCAGATCTGAGTCGCCAAAACACCTTACCCGGCTTAAGCTCATCTCCTTAGCCATCCGGAGACCATGGAGTAAGGCGTCGTACTCAGCTGCATTGTTAGTACAGGGAAACATCAACCGTAGCACATAACAAATTTTGTCACCTCGAGGGTATGCTAAAACAACTCCAGCCCCCGAGCCCTCCAATTGCCTAGACCCGTCAAAATGAATGGTCCAATATGTGTTGTCTGGCTTTTCTTCATGCATCTGCAGCTCTGTCCAATCCGTTGATGAAATCCACTAACGCTTGAGATTTAATAGCACTGCATGGCACATATCTTAATCCGTGAGGCCCAAGCTCAATGGCCCACTTGGTGACTCGTCCTATGGCTTCTCTGTTTTGAATGATATCCCCCAAAGGAGCAGAACTGACCACAGTGATGGGGTGGCCCAGGAAGTATTTAAGCTTCCGGCTTGCCATGAACACCCCATAAACGAGCTTCTGCCAATGCGGATACCGTTGCTTGGACTCAATCAGCACCTCGCTGATGTAGTAAACCGGCCGTTGAACTGGGTGTTCCTTGCCAGCCTCTTTGCATTCCACCACGATGGCCGCGCTGACGGCACGTGTGTTAGCAGCCACATGTAATAACAAGGGCTCCTTGTCAATTGGAGCAGCAAGAACCGGCGGCTTAGCTAGCTATTTCTTCAGATCTTCAAAAGCAGCGCTGGCAGCGTCACTCCAGATGAAGTTATCTGTCTTCTTCATCATTTGATACAGTGGTATGGCCTTCTCACCTAACCGGCTTATGAACCGGCTTAAAGCAGCTATACGACCCGCCAAAGAGGTGATGGCCTTGATCTTCTCCGGGTTAGCCTCAATGCCCCTGTTAGAAACCAGAAAACCCAAGAGCTTACCTGCAGGCACACCAAAAACACACTTGGTCGGGTTAAGCATCATCTTGTAAGTCCGAAGATTGTCAAAGGTTTCTTTGAGATCATTGATCAAGGTCTCCTTTCTCCCTGAATTTCACCACTATGTCATCCACATAAGCATGAACATTGCACCCAATTTGATTATGAAGACAATTCTGTACACATCGCTGATAAGTCGCCTGGGCACTCTTGATCCCGAAAGGCATTGATACATAGCAGAAGGCTCCAAATGGAGTAATGAACGCCGTCTTCTCCTGGTCCTTAACTGCCATCTTGATCTGATGATAACCATAGTAAGCATCCAAAAAACTCAACCGCTCACAACCCGCTGTAGCATGAATGATTTGATTAATACGAGGGAGAGCAAAAGGATCAGCTGGACAGGCCTTGTTTAAATCCATGTAATCTACACACATACGCCAAGTGCTGTTTTTCTTAAGCACAAGCACTGGGTTAGCCAACCACTTTGGAAGAAAGACTTCAATGATCATTCCAGCTGCTAAGAGCTGGGCTACCTCCTTGCCAATGGCCTTCCGCCTTTCCTCATTGAACCGCCGAAGAAATTGTTTGACCGGCTTAAATTTTGGATCAATATTAAGAGTGTGCTCAGCGAGTTCTCTCGGTACACCTGGCATGTCAGAAGGTTTCCATGCAAAAATGTCCCAGTTCTCACGGATGAACTCGATGAGCGCGCTTTCCTATTTGGGATCCAAATTAGCACTGATACTGAACTGCTTGGACGATCGCCTGAAACAAAGTCAACAAGCTTAGTATCATCGGCCGACTTAAACTTCATGACCAGCTCATGCTCTATGGTTGGCTTCTTTAAAGATGTCATATCCGCCGAGTCAACATTGTCCTTGTAAAATTTTAACTCTTTTGTTGCATAGACCGACTCAGCATAAGCCGCGTCACCTTCTTCACATTCCAAGGCTACCTTCCGGCTCCCATGCACCGTAATGGTTCCCTTATGTCCCGGCATCTTGAGCTGCAAATACACATAACATGGTCGTGCCATGAATTTGGCGTAAGCCGGCCGCCCAAACAGAGCATGATATGGGCTCTTGATCTTGACTACTTCAAACGTCAATTTTTCGGCTCTGGAGTCATATTCATCCCCAAAGGCTACTTCCAATTTGATCTTACCGACTGGATATGCCGATTTACCGAGCACGACTCCATGGAAGATAGTGTTGGACTGCTTAAGGCTTTTATCAGTTAGCCCCATGCGACAGAAGGTCTCATAATAGAGGATATTGATACTGCTGCCTCCATCCATGAGTACTTTGGTGAATTTATATCCACCCACCTGAGGGGCTACCACCAAGGCCAAGTGACTCGGATTATCAACCCGGGGAGGGTGATCTTCCCTACTCCATAGAATAGGCTGCTCAGACCATCTCAAATAACGAGGAACTGCTGACTCAACAACATTCACAGCCCTCTTATGAAGCTTCTGGTCTCGTTTGCATAAACTGGTGGTAAACACGTGATACTGCCCACTATTCAGCTGCTTCGTATTACTCTGGTATCCACCTTGCTGTTGTTGCTGACCGCCCTGGCCAGATTGTTGGTTATACCCACCTTGGTTGCCTTGAGAATTTTGAAAAATGGGATTTGAACTGCCGCCCGGGCCATGAAAACCGCCGCCACCTGAGCCGTCGCCTTGCCCATTGTTACTATCAAACATGTTGGAATTTTTGAAGGCCTTCATAATTGTACAGTCCTTCCATAGATGGGTAGCCGGCTTCTGCTGAGTGTCGTGTCTCGGATAGGGATCGTTCAACAATTGCTCAAGTGTGGGGCCTAACCACCGGACCGGGGAGGTGGCCTCCCTTTGCGTCGTTGGTTGTTACCCTGCGCACTAGTGTTAACACCAAAATCCAAACTACCGTCAGCCTTATGTTTATTATCTCCTTGATTTGCCGGGTTGTGCTGAAGGCCCTTGCCACTGCCGTACTTCTTTCCCTTCCCTGTCTTATCATCATCAGACTCGGGATCCTTGGTACTATCAAAGTCGGCGTAATTGACTAGAGCCGCCATCAGCGTACCCATGTCATTACAATCGCGCTTGAGCCGCCCCAGCTTTTATTTCAGAGGCAAAAACGACAATTTTTCTCCAACATTAAGACTGCAGAACCGGCATCCATCTTATCACATAAATGTATTATGGCTTTAACCCGGCGCACCCAATGGGTTGTAGACTCGCCCTCCTCTTGCTTGCAATTCGTCAAATCCACAATTGACATAGGTTGCTTGCACACATCCTTGAAATTCTGGATGAACCGGGCCTTTAGCTCCGCCCATGAACTGATTGAATTGGGTGGCAGGCCTTTCAACCAAGTGCGGGCGATCCCATCCAACATCATGATAAAGTACTTGGCCATCGCAGCACCACTGACCTCTAATAACTCCATAGGCATCTCATAACTTTCAATCCATGCCCCGGGCTATAAGTCGGCCGTGTAGTTCGGCACCTTCCTAGGTCCCTTGGAATCCTTGGGCAAGCGCTCGTTGCGTAGAGCCGGCACTAGACAGGGGACACCTTCTGTCCTGGTAGCCACACCTGCTTCAGTAGAGGTCGTTGGATAAACCGGATACGGCTGGTAAGCTGTCAGCTGAGCCGCCTGCTCAGCTGCCTGCTGAGCCGCCGCTTGTTCAGCCTCTTGACGTATTCTGTCTTGATCTACCAGGTTAAAGGCCTCATGGCACGCCGGGTCATGCCCATCTTGCTGGTTATGGCGCCGGACATTGCTTGAAACGGCCATTGAATCCATGTGCCTGCTATAACTCGGGCTTCGGCTTGGGCGAGGAGTTGAATGGATCCTATCCCGGTTGTATGAGTATGCCTCCTGTTGGGCTAAGGCCGTTTGAAGAAGCTCTCTGACCCGGCGGGTTTCAACCGCCGCCAGAGAGTCGTCATCCATTGGAAGAGCCGCCGCTATCATGTTCTCCAACGGGTTAGAATAGTGACCCGGAGGTGTTGGTACATACGGAGGTGGAGCCGTGTTTACGCGGGGAGGTCCCATCACCTGCGGCTGAACCTGCGCGCCGTCCCCGGGTATTGCAACACGGTCTGCCCCCGTACGTAGGGAGAGCCACGGCGGGTTACTGGGCCCTGCCCCAGGTGTGTGAAAGAGGTTTCGAGGATCATAAACTGGGGGGAGTCGAGACTGAGTCTTCTAATGTCTTCTCCTCATGACCTCATTAGACGCATTCTGATCTTGCGTGACCCAGAAAGTCTGTACCTGAATCCGCTGAGCCTGAACATTCAAAGCTGCCCGCTCTGCGGTTATCCTGACATCTTTCGCTGCTAGGTCTTCCTTAGCCTGCACCATATCCAATTATAACTGTGCCACCTCCGCATCATGACGAGCTTGGTCCGCCGGGTTGACCATGGTGGTTAACAGAGTGGTCAGCTTATCCGTGAGATCCATCAACACCTGAGTCGGCGAGCGCACAGGGCCTCCTGCCCCGGCTGTTGCTGACCCGGAGGTCATGACTGCCGCAGTTGTGTAGTCTTGGATAGGTTGTGTGCCGACCATAAAGATCCCAACCCTGCTCGGCGGCTCGAAGCAATCCGGAATACTGCTGCCATCGGAACAGCCCCCAAGCCCGCCATCTTGCAGTTGATACAACGATTCTATCTCACCTATGGATGACCCGCCATCAGAGTAGATGGACGTCTCACCGCCAGATGCAGATCCTTCAGAGATCCCTTCATGGATGCATCCCACGAAGGCACGCTTTACGGCAGGCGGAGCCCGGGCGGGTCTCGCACACTGAGCCGTCTCGACGAGGTCGGTGCAGATGTCCGGCTCAGGGCCCGGCTCGCCGATCTTGCCGATGAAGACGTGAATTCCGCCGAAGGGGACCCAGTACCCGTACTCAATTGAGCCGGCGTCAGGGCCCTAGCCCACGTCGTCGATGTAGAGCTTGCCGCGACGACTCTTGGTCATCCGGCTCACAGCGTATCCTTTGAGCCCTTTGAAGCTGCCCTTCAAGAACTCGAATCCACCGTGTGCTGGCCCCATGGTGGGCGCCAACTGTCGTGGAATTGTCACGGCAGATGTCCTAGTGAAAGGACTTAGTCGTGGAGCCATCGCAACTAGGAAACTTGAAGGGGTTAATCGGGACAAAGGACACGAGGTTTATAATGGTTCGGCCCCTTACGATGAAGGCAAAAGCCTACGATCCAGTTTTGAGTGGGATTGCTTATGTCTCGATAACCAGGGAGCGAATTGCTTGACCTAGATCTCGAGTTGATGTTACTTGCCCTGAACCGCCGTTGGGTCGTCCCTTTATATATAGAGGCCGACACCCAGCGGCTCTACAGAGTCCCCGTCGGCTCATAAACAGTGTCTGGCTCGGTCTCTTAACTATTCTTGCCTTACAATACAAGTCACGCATGCATGGCGGTTTATCACTACGGGCCTTAAGTCGCCTCTGGGCCATGGGCCTTTAACTAAACTACCATCCATAACCTGGGTCTTGGGCTTCAAGAATATTTGCAAGTATGACCTGGCCTCTCCTAGGCGGGTCATACCAATAGTTATATCCCCAACATTTACCGAAGAAATTCTATTTTCAGTGGCAGTTCATAACATGGCGGTTCATAACAGTAAGTCCCAAGCATTTTGCAAGCAATAATACTTGGCACTTGGGGGCTAATGCATATTGCTGTTCAAAGCTATGTAAGTGTTTTTCATCTATATTTTAAGAACCGGCACAACCATGTTGGTTAAACCGCCCCTTGGGGACTACAGAGTAAGCCAGATTTCTTCCATGTTTTGTCCATCTATGCTACTAATGTCGCTAAATTTGTTTCTAAGTCTACAACATATTAATCATAAGCAATAGACTTGGGGGCTGGCATAGTAAAGACAAATGAATACAGAGAAAGGGTTGTACCTCAAATTTTTGGTGCATTTGCTTCACCATGTCAATTTCAAGGTTTCGGCTGCTGTGCACTTGGCTCATGTAGCCAGAAAAGATGTCTCTGATACTCATGTGAGCATAATTTGCAACATCAAGCTTGACCCAGTGGTGGTCCAGAAGTTCTTCCTTGGCGGGGCACTTGGCCAGTATAGTCGGCCTTCCCGGCTCAGCAAAGCCGGTTCTGGTGATCTCAACATCAGCATTTTGTGGGTCATCAGTCCTGACCGGGCTAGGGGCTTCTGGATTTTCTGATTCATCGGCGGCTCGTTCAGCGGGCAGGTCAGTAGCGGGAGTTGGTAAGTCTTGAGCTGGCTTAGATGGCGGCTCATGAGTGGACGAGTCAGGCACAGCTGTTTCAAGAACCGGCTTAGTCACGACCGTGTCTTTGGCTGGCTTGTTTTTCCTAACCCGTTTGCTGGGCTTGGCTTATCCACTGCGTCAAAATAAAGGTTAGTACAGATGCAAGGGGTTAAAGTAAATACAAGATAAGCAGATTATTATACCCTGGAGTAGTCTTGAAAGCCGGCAGGTTGGACTGCATTGAGTCGCCGGAAGAAGGGGAAGTGTCCTGGTAATCCGAGTCAGAAGAATTGAGCGGTTGACGAGTAAGACCTGCCAAGGGATAAAAGGTATTTAAAACAGAAGTGACCTCATTCCGGCGCTTCCTTGGGGTGTTTGGTAAGCCGGAGGAGAGCTCCACATCCTTGCTGGTCTGGGTCTGCCTCCGACTCTCATGAATCTGCCGCTTCAAAAGAAACTGAGGATCGTGATGAGCTAAAGGATGGAAAACCTTACTTTCCGGGTCACTCTACGGATTTTCCGTCTTGGCAAAGGCTCGAAGTCGGAGGAAAGGATAGTTACCTCATCAGCCTTGCTACAGCTTGCTCCTGTGTCCTCCTGGTGATAATCAGTGTCAATAAGATGGTTAAAAAATGAGCCAAGGGAGTCAAGGGCTACCTCTGACTCAGAAGAGTCTGCTAGCTGAAGCAGGTCAGAGGCGGTGGCTTTTTTGCCTTTCCTCTTGGCAGCCTCTTTCCTGGCAGCTTTCTTCTCCTTCCTAGCTCTCTTGGCAACCTCATGGTCATATTTGACCTTCCAGAATCTATCATTCGCCTGTAGGAAATTAGCAGAGGTATAAATATGGGTGAAGCCATGGAAAAATCAAAGTAATTAATTCATATGGGCGGCTTACCTTTGGCGCCGGGTTAGCCTTGCAGAAAGGAGCTAAGCTCACTCTACTACAGTCTGCTAGGCTCTCGTTCAAAAGAGACTTCGTCATATCGTCAATGACGTCTTCTAGCAAATCATCAGGGCTGTGACGTAGAGGGTCATCCTTCGCGCCTGTATAATCACACATCAAACTGGGGCGGCGGCTCAACGGAATAACCCGCCAGGCGAGCCAAACCCGGACCAATTCGATGCGTGTTAGCCCGTTCCCCAGAAGAGCCTTGATCTTGGCCAAAGTGGGGGCGAGTGATTTGCGTTCGGCGGCTGTAATCTTGTCAGGCAAATGATGGTTGGGCCCGAGACAAAGAGGACGAAAGCCGGGCAGAGGGTTTTCACCAGCCGGAGAGGTATCTTGGCAGTAAAACCACGTCATATTCCAATCTTTGGGGTGGCTCGGCGGGTTGGCGTAAGGAAAGATCACATCCCTATGGCGCTGGATTGAGACACCACCAAGCTCTAAGCTCTGATCGCTAGCATACTCATTCTGGTGGTTCAAATAAAACAGTTCTCTGAAGAGCAGTAGATTGGGTTCTTCTCCAAGGTATACCTCACTAAATACTTGGAAGTTGCCGATATTAGACATGGAATTGGGTCCGATGTCTTGTGGGTGAAGATCAAAGAAATGCAGCACATCTCTGAAGAATTTTGATCCAGGTGGAGTGAAACCCCGGTTCATATGATCTGTGAAAACAGCAACTTCTCCATCTTTGGGTTGAGGAAATTCCTCCTCCGGGTCAGGAGCACGATAAGGCATGACTTCTTTTTTGGGCAGATAGCCGGTCTTCACAAAATCTTCCAAAGTACTATTAGTGACAATGGATTTAACCCAGTTGCAGGAGGTAGGTGCCTTTGGTGCCATTCTGATTGAAAGCCTAAGACAAAGTAAAAGTGCCGGTTCAAATTTAAGCCAGGCAGGAAAAAGTATTACCGTGCATATTCAAGATGGCGGCTTACGAAGGGGCCTAATGGTATAAGGATAATTATGTCATGGTTATTTAAGCCGCCATAGGTTTCTATAAGCCATCAGGATTATTTAAAACCACCATGGGTGGTCAGAATTATCAATTGAGCATGGTCTCTTTAAAGCCGGTGATCAGAGTCGCCATGACTAGAAGAATCTAACATATGCAGATTTTTGCCTAAGTATTGCATAAACATGTTTCACAAACTAAACTATTATTTTGGATCAAACAGACGTTTAGAAAAGAAAATTTTCTAGACCTAAAAATATGGTATAGAGAAGTTTATGCGTTCTGCTGAGAATTTCTACAAAGAAAGAAGATCTGCTAGTATTAAAAATGGATGCGGAGCAGCTACTACACGAGATCTACATTATTGTTGGATCAAAGAAGCTATAGCAGAAGCAAATGCGAAGAACTGGGATGAACGAGGAATTGTACAGAAGAACATGCTAGCCCTAGCACGGATCTGTAGCGCGGAAAGGGGAAAACTTACTGCAGGAGATCTGCTGTGGAGGATCGCCGCCGTTCTCTAGACAAGTTCAGGTTGATGCAACGGCCAAGGTCGGTGGAGGCGAGATGCGCTGTGGCAGCGGCGGCGGAGCTCCAGTGACAGAAGGAGGCGAGAGGAAGAAGATGTGGAACAAGAAGAATGAGGAAGACCTAGTCGGGTCTATTTATAAGGAAGGGTCACTAAAAGAGCGTGAAAAACGAGGAGGCCGAAAATATAAATTATCCAACTACAGGGACGCCTCGATTTTTGGGATGGTCATCAAGACAAAGATCCATTGGGATACATTGAAGAAAACATGCTTTTATGGCAGGTGACGTCATGGCGGGTTACCACAAATCTAGATGATGACGTCATGGCGGGTTACAAGAATTTTTCATCAGATTTTTCCTTAAGTGTTGAAGATCGACATGAACCAGTTCAAATTAATCTGGGGCCTAATGTTGGGGATATAGCTATTGGTATGACCCGCCCAGGATGGGCCGAGTTATACTTACAAATACTCTTGAAGCCCAAGTCCCAGGATAGAGATGGCGGTTCAGTTAAGGGCCCAAAGCCCAGAGGCGACTTAAGGCCCGTAGTGATAAACCGCCATGTATGCGTGACTTGTATTATAAGGCAAGAATAGTTAAGAGACCGAGCCGAACATTGTTTATGAGCCGGCCGGGACTCTGTAGGCCGCAGGGCGTCGACCTCTGTACATAAAGGGACGACCCGGCGGTGGATCAGGACAGGTAACATCAACTCGAGAGCTAGGACAAGCGATTCGCTCCCTGGTAATCGAGACATAAGCAATCACACTCAGAACTGGATCATAGGCTTTTACCTTCACCGTAAGGGGCCGAACCAGTATAAACCTCGTGTCCTTTGTCCCGATTAACCCCTTTAAGTTTCCTAGTTGCGATGGCTCCACAATTAAGTCCTTTCACTAGGACATCTGCCGTGACAATTCCACGACAGGATGCCTTTCGGGGCATCCCCAAGCTTAGGCTTTTGGTTATCCTTGAGTATCTTGGGGTGCCATGGGCATCCCCAAGCTTAGGCTCTTGCCACTCCTTATTCCATAGTCCATCAAATCTTTACCCAAAACTTGAAAACTTCACAACACAAAACTCAACAGGAAATCTCATAAGCTCCGTTAGTGCAAGAAAGAAAAACCACCACATAAGGTACTGTAATAAACTCATTCTTTATTTATATTGGTGTTAAACCTACTGTATTCCAACTTGTCTATGGTTCATACCCCCCCCCCCCCGATACTAGCCATAGATGCATCAAAATAAGCAAACAACACACGAAAAACAGAATCTGTCAAAAACAAAACAATCTGAAGCAATATGTAACTTTCGAATACTTCTGGAACTCTAAAACTCCTACCAAAATAGAATGTCCTGAGAAATTTGTCTATTGATCTATTGCAAAAAGAATCAACGCAAAAGTGCGTTTATGTGATTTATTAAAATTATTCTCGTGCGTGCAAAAGTTTCTGTTTTCCAGCAGGATCAAATTAACTATTATCGTAGGTTATCCTATAGGTTCTACTTGGCACAAACACTAATTAAAACATAAAACCACATCTAAATAGAGGCTGGATGAATTATTTATTGAATAACAGCAAGGAAAAATATTGGGTTGTCTCCTAAGAAATTCACCGCGTTCATTGATAATCATGGCTCTTCTGCTTGGACATTCCGAAGAAATATGACCTCTTCCTTTGCACTTGTGGCATTGAATGTTGCTGCTGCGTGTAGAACTCTTTTTTGGAGGTGGAGCAGAGGATACTCCTGTTGTAGCTGATGACCTCTTATCTTGATTGCGAATAGCAGGTGAGGAAGCCGTCGAGGCATGTGGGTGTCTAGGTGGTGCACCCTCAAACTGAGAACCTTATGGATGTTGTGCTCGCTGCCATGAGCGTGTGGTGGTGCGGCCTTGGAAGGTACGAGTATGACCATTACGCATATTCTTCTTCTCAACTCTTATAGCTTGATGTACCACATATTGTAATGTATCATAAGGAAACATCTCCACAAAATCTGATATTTCATCATTTAGACCATGTAAAAATCTCGCCATCTTCGCCTCATCACTTTCACGTGTTCTTGTCCGAATTAGCAGCACCTCCATCTCTTTATAGTACTCCTCAACAGTGCGAGAACCTTGAGTGAGCCCCTGCAACCGCTTGTACACTTGCCTCTCATAGTGTGATGGAACAAAACGGCGCCTCATGACTTCCTTCATCAAAGTCCAGTTGCGGATATGATTATTGCCTGACATCAACCGATCGTCTTGCAGCTGATTCCACCATGTAAGAGCATAACCAGAGAACTCCATAACAGCAAGATCAACTCTCTTGGCTTCAGAAAAACCATGGATGCAAAAGATTTGATCACACTTCTCTTCCCACTCAATATATGCATCCGAGTCCTCTTTTCCCATGAATGGTGGAACATGTAGCTTCACTCTCGCTTGGTTGTCACGGTCATCCTGATCACGACGGGCGTAATGATGACCATTGCGACCAAAAACAGCACCACGGCGAGGCGGGGAGTAGGGTTCATAGTCCCCCATGCCTTCATCTTCATCACCATGCTCAGAGAGATCTTCAAGGAAGATGGCATCACCATCATGTGCCGCTCGTCACCAGTGATCAGCAGCAAACCCGCGGGGGTCATGGCCTCGCCTGCGAGCTTCTCCTCCATGTAGCCCACCCTCACGGGGGGCAGCAAAGTCATCACGCCTCCGTTCAGCACCAACAGTAGGGGCACCGTGGGCAGCATCTCCTGCCGCTCGTCCATGACCAACATGGCGATCGTTGTGTTCTTGATGTTGCCGGTTGTCGGCGACCAGCGAGGCAGTGGGGCTGTGTTGATGTTGATCCCCATTACCCGCAATAGGAAGACGACCACCGAACATCCTTCGCATAGCTGCAACTATACTCTCCTCAATCATATCACCAAGTGATGCGCGAGTTTTTGGGAGATCATCTTCCACGTGTTGATGTCCATGTACGCTCGAGTTGGATCCTGTCATGTTAACTCTTGGAAACAAGTGGACAAAAGAAAAATATATGTGGAAAACACTCAGCTCACCTTCTTGCTTACCCAAATTCTAATGATTCCTTGGCGGCTGTGCGGAAGTAGCAAATCAGGAGTGGACAAGCGAATGAAAGGAAGGAAGCTGACGGTTTCTAGGTGGATCTGGGTGGGGTAAAAAAGGGAGGGCTAGTGCAGAGATCCAATCGATGCAGACCAAATGAACAAGAAAAATTTGTAGATCCTTGCAGCATGTTTGAGCTGCAACACTTGCCACTACAACTTCTGAAATTTCTCACCCAACTGAAAATGACTGCACACTTGCTCAACACTTTCTCTTCTCTTTTTTTGCTCTTCTTTTTCACTCTTTTTTTCCTCTCACTTTTTTTTGCAACACAATAGATCCAACAACAAGACTCAAAGAGAAACAACAGCAACTTTTGATAGATCTTGGTGCAAACACAAAGAGGAAAGCAAACAACTAGATCTCAGCAACAAAGGCTTGGATTTTTTTGGATTTTTTGCTTTGGATTCTAGGACGGGGAAAACCTAACTAAAAAGGATAGATCTAGCAACAAAGATACAGATCCTACCGTGTAAACCTTGCTCTGAATACCAGATGATGTGACCCCGTCTTCGGAGAAGAGGGAGTACAAGGGAAGGTCCGATCTTCATGGCATAGGATCGATAAATGGATGGGGATAACTAGCTGCAAGCAGCCGAAAAACAGAAAATAAGAGATTATGACCCGACGAGGAGGAGGCTCACCGAAGCTTGCAATCCGAACATTCGCCGATCCACAACCCGCAATACTACCCCACACAACCATGCTCAAGTCGTGGAGCACGGGATAGGTGCAAGCCGCAAGGGAAACCACGAACTCTAACCCACACAACACGATCTAGTCGTGGAGCACGAATTAGGAGCAATTTCTCAAGGAATCACGAGAATAAGGATAACAAGAGCTCTCCAATCTCAGGAGGAGTCTATGTCTTTGGTCTTTGATAGAAATGGCAAAAGTCCCCAATGAAGGGAAGAGCTAGCCTATTTATAATCGGGACAACCCCCCTGGATAGGTGTGAAACAGAACTAGCTTCTGGAACCAGCTTAGGTGTGAAAGGGAACCAGCTTTGTTTGACTAAAAGGCTTCAAGACTTAATGAGGTAGCTTCTGGAATACTCTCGTTGGAGGTGGTTGGCAGTTCCCGACCAAACATTGTTCACTAGAGTCGAACAATGTTTCCTTTAGCAGCAAACTCGACTTCTGGGAACCTTCCGCAAGTTGGAATATGCAAACTCGTACAAAACATTGTTTCGTCAGAGTCGGAACAATGTTTCTTCAGCAGACAACTCATTCTTCATGAATTCCTAACTTTGTTCCTTCGTCATAAAACATTGTTTTGCACGGACTGAAATGTGTTTGTCCTTCTTCGATATCGCACCTGAGTTCAACTAACAACAAAGGAGGTGAAGGCACAACCATGTTTTCAAGGTCAAATGATATACTTAAGTTAGCGTTCACCTGATCATGTATTTGCATTGCATGGCTTCTTGTGATTGGACCGTTGATGATTGGTGGTGTGTTGCCCATGGTTGGGATGTCCTCATCAGTAATGCGAGGGATATGAGTTTGTGATGGGTACTTGGTATGTCTTGACTTGAGCAAAGACCTCCCCGGCAACGGCGCCAGAAATCCTTCTTGCTACCTCTTGAGCACTGTGTTAGTTTTCCCTTGAAGAGGAAAGGGTGATGCACCAAAGTAGCATAAGTATTTCCCTCAGTTTTTGAGAACCAAGGTATCAATCCAGTAGGAGGCTCCTCAAAAGTCCCTCGTACCTACACAAACAAACAAGAACCTCGCAACCAACGCGATAAAGGGGTTGTCAATCCCTTCACGGTAACTTGCAAAAGTGAGATCTGATAGAGATAATAAGATAAGATAAATATTTTGGTATTTTTATGATATAGATTGGGAAGTAAAAGATGCAAATAAAAGTATATTGGAAACTTATATGATAGAAGATAGACCCGGGGGCCATAGGTTTCACTAGTGGCTTCTCTCAAGATAGCATTAGTATTACGGTGGATGAACAAATTACTGTCGAGCAATTGATAGAAAAGTGCATACTTATGAGATTATCTAGGCATGATCATGTATATAGGCATCACGTCCGCAACAAGTAGATCGAACGATTCTGCATCTACTACTATTACTCCACACATCGACCGACTCCTGCCTGCATCTAGAGTATTAAGTTCATAAGAACAGTGTAACGCATTAAGAAAGATGACATGATGTAGAGGGATAAACTCAAGCAATATGATATAAACCCCATATTTTTATCCTTGATGGCAACAATACAATACGTGCCTTGCTGCCACTGCTGTCACTGGGAAAGGACACCGCAAGATTGAACCCAAAGCTAAGCACTTCTCCCATTGCAAGAAAGATCAATCTAGTAGGACAAACCAAACTGATAATTCGAAGAGACTTGCAAAGATAACCAATCACACATAAAAGAATTTAGAGATGATTCAATTATTTCTCATAGATAAACTTGATCATAAACCCACAATTCATCGGATCTCGACAAACACACCACAAAAAGAGTTACATTGAATAGATCTCCAAGAAGATTGAGGAGACCTTTGTATTGAGAATCAAAGAGAGAAAAGAAGCCATCTAGCTAATAACTATGGACCTGAAGGTCTGTGGCAAACTACTCACAACTCATCGGAGAGGCCTTGGAGATGATGTAGAGGCCCTCCATGGTCGATTCCCCCTCCCGCGGAGCGCCGGCGAAGGCTCCAAGATGGGATCTCGCGGATACAGAAGGTTGCGGCGGTGGAATTAGGTTTTCATGGTGCTCCTAGATGTTCTCGGGGTACGTGGATATATATAGGATGAAGAAGTAGGTCGGTGGAGCCACGAGGGGCCCACGAGGGTGGGGGCGCGCCCACCCCCATAGGGCGCGCCAGACACCCTCGTGGCCGCCTCGTTGACTTCTTGACATCCACTCGTCTCCTAGTTTGCAATTGTTCCAAAAAGATCGCTCCCGAAGGTTTCATCCCGTTTGGACTCTGTTTGATATTCCTTTTCTTCGAAACACTGAAATAGGCAAAAAAACAATAATTCGGGCTGGGCCTCCGGTTAGTAGGTTAGTCCCAAAAATGATATAAAAGTGTAAAGTAAAGCCCATAAACATCCAAAACAGGTAATATAATAGCATGGAACAATAAAAATTATAGATACGTTGGAGACGTATCAACGGCGAGGTAGTAGATGAGTTCCGGCGGCACGACGACGTGGTGAGGGTGATGATGATGTGATCTTCACAGGGTTTCGCCTAAGCACTACGAAAACCTGGCGTGGTGTTCAAACACCAGCCAGGCGTGGTGTCCGCCATGGACGTCGTCGGCAGGGGAAGGAGGGTACCTGGCTGCGGACAGATCCTGGGTGGACGACACCATAGTACAAGGTGAGCGGGCGCGTGGGTGGTGGATGCGGTTGTCCGGCAATGCCTAGATGGCGGACGAAAGGGTGCAACGATGGCGTCGGAGGAGAAGAGCACGGATGCAAAACAAAGAGGTAGCAGTGGAAGAGTGAAAAGAGAATGGGACTAGGAGGGGATTTGAGTGGGTCGGGGGTGTCAGAGTCATACGTGCCGGCCACAAAGCCCCTCTAGTTTACTTCCAATTTGCGGGAAAAGCACACCCAAACCGACAAATGTACCGATAGAGGTTCGCATCGGATGGCAAAATACATCCGAACCACGCGGTTGGGACAGGTGCGGGCGGTTTAAGTGTCGACGTTGGAGATACCCTTAGATTCTTTGTGGTGGAATAATCCATCAGTTTGAAGACCTACCCTTAACATTGGTGGTCGCATTTTTCTGAATTTATTTTAGACCTTCTGGCGATGTGCGTTTAGTGGCAGAAGACGTTCTTGTCGACTACGAAACTGACTGTGGTTACTTCATCAATCTAAAGATGATGTACTGGCTTAGTTTATTGAAGGTGCTCATTAAGGTAGGTTTTTTTCATAGTAATACATGTCTCATTTATACCATACGATCATAGTACAAGTCACGTAAACATCAAACTGACAAAACTAAGAAGACAACAAAACGCTGGCCTTTGCGCAAAGGTATACCATCCAAGAAAGAAAATTATAATCAAGACCCAAGAATATCTTGAGCTTGACACCAACACCAATCACCTGCCTCTGGTAGCAACCAAAGGAAAAAAAGAGGGATCACATCCTCACCCTGCGTTCGACGTGGCTTCATCGATGATATGTAATTTTGCGAACCTCCAAGGTGGTTATGCAAAGATAAAGCCATTTTAGTTAAATGAATCTGACCGGGGCAACACACCATCAAACTCCGGTTCTGACACCCCTTACGGCTATGACATAGGAGGAGGAAACCATACGTGCCAGCCACAAACGCACAACACGATCCACCATCTTTCAGATGTTGCTGATGCAGAGCACAATCTACATCTGCTCATGAACTACGGGGCCGTTTGGATCGTGGCCAATGGCTACCACGCCAAAATCTTGGCGTTGACTGGCTGCCTGGGTGGATGTTTGGATCGTGGCCCAGCTTTCGTTGCCACACCAATATTTTGGTAGCCTAGTTCACAATCAACACCCACGCACGGGCGAGATGCGGGCGGCCGATTCCTCCGCCAAATTTTTGGCTCGCCCTTGATTTGGCGTGGCCATCCTGGGCGTAATCCAAACAGCCCCTACCTCCCAAGCTCTGCGCGTGTGCTAGAGCAAACGTTGTTGTAAGGATGGAGCCCGATGACCCAAATCCACCACGAGGGTATCGCGACCACCACACCATCCTTATTTGAACAAACTAATTTTCAAACCCATCTCAACCATAGGCCCGATCACCTTTTCAGGGAAGGATGTGAAAACTTATTTATTCAGCGCCGCCATTACAGACGTCAAAGTCAAGAAGATGAACGACCAAAGCTACTAGAGCCTAAAAATCTAAAGCGACACGACACACACGCGTGTATCCGGCGACTCCCCTGGTCACGGACGACCGAGGTCGTCGGCGGGGGGGAGCCGCCGGAGGACAGGGGCGGAAGGACCCAGCGGCTTCCCAGATCGCTCGAAAAGCGATGTGAAATCCTCGTAAGGGGAAGATGTGCATTCATGTGTTCGTAGCGATATGTATGAGCGTTTTGCATGACCATGACCATGACATAGTATAAGCGTGACATACCGTCTCGAGAGAAATACCTGGAGGCTGGAGCACAAATGAAATTGAAATTCGTCAACAAACGCCCGAGTTCCAGGGCCAACCCAACCAACCAACCAAACCCGCGGCAGCACATCCATGAAGCACCTGCAGAACGCTCCTCCGTATTTATGTATACTTTCCCCCATTTTCCTCCGACTCTCCTCCCCCTCCCCACCGCAGCCCCAGCCCCAGAAGCCAGAAGGGATCGGCAGGCACGCAGATCCATCCTTCCTTCCTCCCTCCCATCCATCCGCATGGGCAGCGCCTCCCCACGCATCCCGGGGGCGCCCGCCTAGCATGGGCCAGTCCCCCTCCGCCCCCCACCTCCCCTCCAAATCCCCCATCCCCTCTCCCCCCTCCCCCTCCCCCTCCTCCATGGCGCCGCCGATGCCCGCGGGCGCGGGGAGCGGCAGCCTCGACCCACCCCCCTTCGCCCCGCCCCCGCCGGCCCGCGACCACACGCAGGACCTCCCCGACGAGATCCTCACGCTCGTCTTCGCCTCGCTCACCCCAGCCGAGCGCAACGCCTGCTCCCTCACCTGCGCGCGCTGGAAGGAGGTCGACGCCGCCACGCGCCACCGACTCTCCCTCGACGCGCGCGCCATGCTCGGCTACAACACCCCCGCCATCTTCTCCCGCTTCACCGCCGTCACCAAGCTCGCCCTCCGCTGCGCGCGCGGCTCGGGCGCCGACAGCCTCAACGACGGCGGGGCCGCCGCCGTCGCCGCCACGCTGCCCTCCGACCGCCTCGCCAGGCTCAAGCTCAGGGGCCTCAGGCAGCTGTCCGACGCCGGCCTCGCGTCCCTCGCGGCCGCCGCGCCCGTGCTCCGCAAGCTCTCCGTCGCCTCCTGCACCTTCGGACCCAAGGCCTTCGTCGCCGTGCTCCAGTCCTGCCCCCTCCTCGAGGACCTCTCCGTCAAGCGCCTCCGCGGCCTCCCGGACACTTCGGGCGCCGTCACCGCCACCGCTATCACCGAGGACATCCTGTTCCCGCTCGCCATGTCGCTGCGCTCGGTGTGCCTCAAGGATCTGTACAGCGCCCTCTGCTTTGTGCCGCTGGTCTCGTCCTCACCGAACCTCCGCTCGCTCAAGATCCTGCGGTGCTCCGGTGCCTGGGACTTGCCACTAGAGGTCATTGCGGCCCGTGCTCCTGGCCTCGTTGAGATTCACCTTGAGAAGCTCCAGGTCGGTGACCGTGGGCTGACTGCTGTCTCGGCCTGTGCGAATCTGGAGGTGCTGTTCCTTGTCAAGACCCCTGAATGCACCGATGGAGGCATAATCAGTGTTGCGCAGAACTGCCACAAACTGCGCAAGCTACATATCGATGGCTGGCGCACAAACCGGATCGGTGATTGCGGCCTCATGGCTGTTGCTCGAGGATGCCCGGACCTTCAGGAGCTTGTCTTGATTGGGGTCAACCCCACCGTGCAGAGTCTCCGGATGCTTGGTGAGCACTGCCGCGCATTGGAGCGCCTTGCGCTTTGTGGCTGTGAGACTGTAGGGGATACCGAGATTATTTGCCTGGCGGAGCGATGTGCTGCTCTCAAGAAGCTTTGCATCAAGGGATGCCCAGTCACAGATCGCGGGATGGGAGCACTGAATGGGGGTTGCCCCAGTTTGGTCAAGGTGAAGTTGAAGAGGTGCCGTGGAGTATCGTATGAATGTGTTGAGCATCTGAAGATGGCCAGGGGGGATTCCTTCTCGATCAGCCTGGATATTGTGTTGGAGCATGATGCGGTCGCTCCAAGTGAAAATGGCGTGCAAGAGACTGGACAACAAGCACAGGTTACAGAGCTAACTGGTCAGATGGCTGCCATGGACCTTCCCACTAATGCTGCTGGTGCACAATCTTTTGCTCAGGCGAACAGTAGGATGCGGAGCGTCATGTCAGCACTTAGAAGGAGATTTGGCAACCCTCCACCAGCGTGATGTGGGATGGAAACCTCCATGAACTCCTTTGCTATTGATCGTTTCTAGTCTCATGTTCGTGTTCCTTAGCTTGTTACATTTCATATCCAGTCCATGCAAAACCTCCATTATGGATAATTCCGTGTTTTACTCTGGAGCTAATAGCATCATCAGTAGTCTCTCCCTTGTTCTGATTTTACCTTGCTATATGGTATAGCACTGCTGGTGATCACCCATACTTCCATCCGTATCCAGGGAAAACATTTTTTGTTTGTTTGCATCAAGCTGCAACTCCGTGTTTGCATTTCTAAATCAGTACTTAAACATTAACCTTCACTGTCGAACACATACATATAGTCAATATATCGATGCCAAACACCGTCGTTTATCGGCGTACAATGATGGCACATGCTATGCAACCATGCACAATAGTTTGAGTTAGTTTTGTATATGCAGAATTGAGCTTTGATATCTTTCTTTGTGCAGAGTCGATTCTTATTCAGTTTGTCCAACTTGTCATCATCCATAAAGTATGCAAATGAAATGGTGCACGGAAACAATCAAAGAAAATGCATACTTTAAACCAGGTGCCATTTCCTGTTGTTACTTATAAAGGTCTTGGATAGCGATATGCTAGTTGTTGCTTGTAAGTTTAATTAGCAGTGGTAGTGATATGCTGATTGTGAAGGATTCCATATCGTGTAAAGCGGTATACGTGTCTTATCGGTTTACGCTGGCATGTTAATTGAATCGTCATCTTAACCAATTCATGATAACCCATCTAGAAACAGAGTAAAAGTCAGTGGTTACTTATTCTCTTGTGTTTCAATTTATAATATCTAGTCCGTGCCTGTGCCTGTGCCTGTCGATACTTTTGAGTCGTGAATTTTATATTGCGAGACTTTGGATAGTTGTTAGTCATATCACTCATAACAACCTTGTTGGTGTTGAGAATTACAGTAGCTTGTAACAAATGTGTAACACACTACATTTGAAAGTGCGCTTGTGGATTTGTTGTGTTTGGAGTAGAAGTTAAGCAAATAGAGGTTCATATAAGAATATTTGCCCTCCTTTTGTCACAAAAGGCATCATAGTCAGTTGTGGGTAAATGATGCCCTGTCACTGGGGTGTATCTTCCTCGGTGAATATGCGTTGTTGGCCAAAGAAAATAACGTTTATGAAATGAGATAGTTGCGCACCTTTTCTTGTAAAGGTGAGATATTTGTTGTACTTGTGTCTGGTCGTTGAGAAAAACTATCAGCAGGAGCTTTCAAGGGTTAGTCTGATGATGATGTGCATGTGTCGAGTCTTGCGTACGCGTCGTTACAGGTTGGTCTTAGACCTCGACAGATTCTTGGAGTATGTAGTCAATGTTGCACCTTTGTATGCTTCACTGGCTTGACATGGAGGGCTAGCAAAAATCAGTGTAGCTATCAATGAAAATCAGTAACAGAGAGTGCTTATCAATACTCTTTTGATATTTTCAGCGGATCAGCCTGACAGGAAACCATGAGATAGTGAAGGGGGGAGAAAGATGTTTTACTAGCACGATATATACGGGTAGTTGGTCAAACTGGGGCATCTGCTGTTAAAATACTACTGTACTGCTTAGGTAACCAAACATAACAACTGACATAGTATGGAATACAGCTAGGGGGTGATGCAAAGCTTGTTGGAGAAAAAAGAAGCAAAGTCCACAGACAGAACATTGCATATGCTGGTACTGAAAATTTGCATCAAGGTCATGCTGCCCAGTTCGTCGACACGAAGCGCCTCCTCTATCATGGACGTTCGAAATGGTCGATTGCTGCCACAGCCACTGATGGAACAGTGCTCCCACTGTGCCGGGCGCGTGAGCGCCATTAATCCGAAACGTGAAGCCTGTCGGTCGTTTTGTCCGCTTCCACATCTTTCGCTGCGCGCCTTGCTTCGGATGCTCGTCACCTGCACGGAAACTGGGGCAGGACGCAGGCCCTCTGACCATGGTGATGCCCACACTACACCCGGGGAACTGCGCGCCCGTTTTTCAAATTTTGTCTCCCTGGGAGGCTGGGCACCACTCTGAATTTTATACTCATTTCTGATCAGATTCCAAAACTGATAGTCCAGCTGCTGGCTGCAGTTTCCTCTTCCTGCCATCATCTTAGCCGTCGCTCTCATCTCGATCGATTGCATTATTGTTTGCCAGACCCGTTCCTACAGTCTATGGATATGCATTATGGTGGTTGAAGAGAACTCGGCGGGACGTGTTCGCTGAACGGCCCACGCGAACCTGTAGCTAGGTCCTGCGTGAAACTTGTTTATATATAAAACTCAGTGCGTGCGAGTGTATGTGGATGGATGTCTTGTTGCCCGGTTTTGCTGGGCGTTCCTTGTCCTCCTGCCTCATCACGCCCCTGGTGATATTTCTCGGCCCGTTTGATATTTTGCACACCAAGTATATGTGTGGTTGGTGCTCGTGGCCGCGAAGAGGACCCTTGCTCTGCCACTAAGACGTTGCCATTTCTCCAGTTTATAAGATAAGCCAGCCAGCGTGACTTACACATGCGTGCTAGTATCTCGCTTCACGATAGCAGCTCCGTGACACCGTGACAATGCCATGTCAGGCAAAACGTTTCCTATCTGTTGCCCTGCCCTGCCGTTTTCCTTTCAGCGCCCCGTGGCTCCAAAGCCAACATTCCGCTGGTCATCTGGTGCCGACTGATCGAAATTGGGTAGCGAAACCAACCAAAGCTTGACGAAATTGGGTTATCCGTTCCAGGTCATGTGATCAAGGCGTTTTCCGCCAAGTCTCAACCGCCGGTATCTCTTTTTGCGTCTCTCACGTGATATGCCTAGCCAGTTCTGGGTTGGTACGAACTTGGTATTAGGTAGGATCGGAGGAGTAGGTCTGAACCCGTGAAGTCGTGACGTCCTGGAGTAAGTAAACCAGAAACGGAAGCGACGCGGGGAAATCTTATGTGACGCCGAGGATGATGGACGGCACCGGATGCAGGCGGAGGCGTTCGTCGTCCCTAGCTTGTGGGTTCTCTGAAAAACAGTACAGCCCAACATGGAGCATCGTCTCAGCGTCTGTGGGACCGGGAAAAGTTGAAGCTGCTAGGATACATCTTTTTTACTTTTGAATGAACAAATTCATGATGACAGTGCACGAGTTGCTGGCCTGGGTCCTTAAGCGTATGATAAAAATTTGTCGGTCCTGGCTATGGAGTGGAGAGTCTTCGGCGAGCGGCGGTAACTACAGGGTAGCCTGGAACCTTATATGTCGCCCAAAGCATCTAGGTGGCCTGGGTGTGCTCGACTTGGCCAAGTTCGGAAGAGCCCTCAGACTCCGCTGGCTTTGGATGGCCTGGCAAAGACCCCAAAGGCCATGGGCAAACTCCCCCCTGCCATGCTCGAAGGAGGAGAGGCAATTATTTGCAATGGCTACTGAAATTACTGTTGGAGATGGACAATCAATCAACTTCTGGCAGGACCGCTGGCTGCAAGGTTGCTGCCCAATGACTATTGCCCCATCGCTCTTTTCAATCTCGGCAAGGAAAAATAGATCGGTATCTGACGCGTTACATGAGGAGACGTGGATCAAGGACCTGGCTCAAGGTCTCTCCAGCGACATGGTTCATGAACTCACCAACCTGGCCGCTTGATTGATAGCGTTGGGCTCGTTGCGGGCCAGCCGGATGCCATCGCTTGGAGATTTTCTCAGATAAAGAGTATAGTGCATGCTCCGCCTACCGGCTCCAATTCGAAGGCTCGGTAACTATGGAGGGATACAAGCTCATTTGGTCCGGTTGGGGCCCCGGTAAATGCCGCTTCTTCATCTGGATGGTCATGCTAGGCAGGATATTGACGGCGGACGCGTTGCTCCGCCATGGATGGGAGAACGATTATTTTTGCCCTCTCTGCATGAGGAACCTGGAAACTCCGTCCCACCTGCTCTTTGAGTGCCCTTGGTCCAAGGAGATATGGGGCTGGGTCGCTTCGATGGCAAACATGCCCGCGCTCTGCCCTGCCACTTGGACAGGGGACACCAAATTTGCAAGCTGGATGCAACGATGCTATGACGTCTCAGAGAAGAATAAGAAGAAGGGCCTACTCTCCTTGATCCACCTGATCACCTGGGAACTATGGAAAGAGCGCAACCGCAGGGTATTCCAGCGGGCATGTATGGACGTAGGGGATCTTCGGAGGATCATCAGGGATGAGATTAAACTGTGGAACTTGGCAGGCGCCGGCATCCCTTTCGATCCGGGCTGAGTTTTTTTGTCCCTCTTATCTTTTGCGCTAGGCTCTCCTGGCTAGCATCTGAACCGCTTGGGTCTTTCTTCTGTACTGTGTAACCCTCTCCTGATCAATGAATTTGGCAAGCTTTGCCAACATTCGAAAAAATGATTCCTCTTGCTGACAGATACAATCATGGTGACATGTGGGAAGTTACTTCGAGCAAAATGAGTAGTAGTATATTCAAGTTCCAACACTGCACGGTGGTCGGGATGAAGATCTTATACAGAACCTTGAGGTTCCACGACCACGAACAAGTATACAAAACCCTTGGTGGTAGTATATTTTTTTTTGAGGGAAGGTGGTAGTATATTTCAGTGCATGAAACATCAAACTTTTTTTTTGCGGGGTATCAAACCTTCGTGTACCTTGCAGATCGTCAAACTACTTTGATCAGAGCAGAGGGCTGGGAAGTTGTTCTGTCGTGAGGGATCAATGGCAGGACCTCCTATTCTGCGGCTTAAGCGCCCAAATGTTGCCATAGTGCACACTGGGCCGTGGCCCATGTCGTGCTACGCGTGCTGACGTTTTTTGCCAGCCAGTTTTTTATCTCATTTTTCCGTGTTTCTGCTAGAATAATTTCCTATATTTTTGAAAAATGTTCTAGATTTAAAAAACCATGGATATTACTCTTTACAAATTTAAAAATCTTCCCAAATTTATAACATGCTAAAAAATTGGTAATACATGCTCCAAATTAAAAAATGGAAAAGGAAATAGAAAAGGGAAGAAAAAACAAACATAAAAAATAATACATATAAAATTGACAGACAAACACATACTCCCTCCGTTCCGAATTACTTGTCGCAGGTATGGATGTATCTAGATGTATTTTAGTTCTAGATACATACATTTCTGCGACAAGTAATTTGGAACGGAGGGAGTAAAAGGGAAAAGAAAAACGCGAGAAGAACCTTCCCAATCGGGAAACACAGTGATGTGATGTATTTCAAAAAGAAAGTGATGTGGTGTCCCGTTACGTCAAGGGTGCATGTTTCACATATTGTTTTGCCTGACTTTTTTCGAAAGAAAAACTTTCGATCCATTCATCAAATTTCATGACAATACAAAGAACACGCAAGCCCGGTGCTGACAACACCGATGCGTGGCTTCATCCATCACATGTCCTCGGGCCTGGCAAGCCTTGTGCGACGCTTCGTCAACTTCGTCTCCGTCCGTCTACGCATGCCCGGTGCTGCAAACACCGATTCGTGCCTTTGTCCATGATGTGTCCCCGGGTTTGCCGCCCCGGACTTGGCAAACCCGATGCGACATGTTGTCAACAAAGTCTTCTTCTCGGTGCACCACTACTTCAACACCACTGCGCTCGTGACTAACTCGGGCTCGCCGGCTGCCTCGGGTTGGTTGCGTCGGCCTTGCTGGCTACCTTGGGTCGGCTGCACCGTCAGTCGTCGGCTTCATCTTGGACACCGCCACCACCGACCGGCGTACCCGACCTCGCGGGCAATCGGATAGATCACCCGCCGCCGCGATCCGCCTCATCTACGCTCGTGCGACCAACTTGGCCCGTCGGCTGCGCGCGCCTTCCCAGGTCCCGTGAAGACCATCCCGAGTACAACGTGCCCCTACACCGATCGAGCATCGTGCTGCCGCTGGGTCACCCCGTCGAGTCGCAGCGCCGCCGCCCCGTGGTTGCACCGCTCGCATGTTGCCGCCGCGATCCGCCTCATCTACGTCGTGCGATCAACTTGGCCCATCGGTTGCGCGCGCCTTTGCAGGTCCCGTGAAGACCGTCCCGAGTACAAACTTGGTATTAGGTAGGATCGGAGGAGCAGGTCTGAACCCGTGAAGTCGTGACGTCCTGGAGTAAGTAAACCAGAAACGGAAGCTACGCGGGAAAATCTTGTGTGACGCCGAGGATGATGGACGACACCGGATGCAGGCGGAGGCGTTCGTCGTCCCTTGTGGGTTCTCTGAAAAACAGTACTACAGCCCAACATGGAGCATCGTCTCAGCGTCTCGGGGACCGGGAAAAGTTGAAGCTGGTAGGATACATCTTTTTTTACTTTTGAATGAACAAATTCGTGCCTGCATGATTCCTCTTGCCGGCAGATACAATCATGGTAACATGTGTGAAGTTGCTTCGAGCAAAATGAGTGGTACTCCCTCTGTACTGAAATACTTGTAGTTAGGAAAATGTGTACATTTCAGTGCATGAAACATCAAACCTTTTTTTTTGCGGGGTATCAAACCTTCGTGTACCTTGCGGATCGTCAAACTACTTTGGTCGTTCTGTCGTGAGGGATCAATGGCAGGACCTCCTATTCTGCGCCTTGAGCGCCGAAATGTTGCCATAATGCACACTGGCCCGTGGCCCATGTCGCGCTACGCGTGCTGACTATTTTTGCCAGTCATTTTTTTATTTTATTTTTCTGGATTTCTGCTAGAATAGTTTCCTATATTTTTGAAAAATGATCGAGATTTAAAAACACATGAATAATATTCTTTATGGATTTTTAAAATCTACCCAAATCTGTAACATGCTCAAAAATTGGCAATACATGCTCCAAATTTAAGAATGGAAAAGGAAATAGAAAAAATAAACAAAAAATGGAAAAAGAAAATAGAAAAGAGAAGGAAAAACAAACATAAAAAAGAATACTTGTAAAATTGACAGACAAACACATAGAAAAGAAGAAAAAACGTGAGAAGAACCTTCCAACATCAGGAAATACAGTGGTGTGGTGTCCCGTTACGTCAAAGGTGCATGTTTCACATATTGTTTTGCCAGACTTATTTTTATGGGGAAACAAAATTCCGATCCATTCAAACATCATGACAACACAAAGAACACGAGAAGTAACAGAAGTTACATCCATGTCTGCAGACCCTCTAGCGATGACTACAACCATTGGAGCGTCGAAAGCGCGCCGCCATTCCTCTCCCCCGCTGAAGTCGGGCAATTCTTGTTGTAATAGACAGCCAGGAAATAATGAGATGGCCATTTTAGGAAATGAGTCATCCTAGCAAATGATCCTATACATGTCGTATATTTATATCGAATATGGAAGGCAAGATGTATGAGAGGGATTCACTTCCGAATGAATTACCCCCACAACGAGCGGGAAATGAGATTTTTTTTTCTGTTTTATAAAATATCCGGCATGTCAAAATTGTTCAAATGTTTCAAGAAATGACCAACAAAAAAATAAATCAAAAAATGCTTCAAATCTGACATGGCAGTAAGATTTCTGAATATTTTTATTTCACGAATATTTTCAAAATTATTATTTTATTTAAATGTACTACTTTTTTTTGTCGGGCACACAACACACATGTTTGGTGTGTCCTTTTTATAGAACAACACCCGTGGTGTCCATTATCTTATTTTTCTGCTTTTCTATATGTATATGTAAGTTTTGGCTTTACAAGCAATAAACCTTTTTCTTTCTGCACGTGTGCATTATTCATGGGATTTTTTGCAACCTTTTGTATGCCCAGATATAGCCCGTGTGACTTTCTTTGTCTGTGTCCCTTTTTACTGCATTGGTCCAAGCAAACTATAGATGAAACAATCTAGAAGTTTTAAAAGGTCTAAGCTCAATATGTGGGGACTGATGTGAGGACAAAGGCTATTGATTTGAGTAACACCGTCACGTTGTCTAAAAAAATTGTCTCAAAAAAAAAAGAGTAACACCGTCACGACAATTTCAAATTACAGGAAGACGTGACAATTTCAGACTCAGACACAGACACAAAACAACGAAGGGGTTAGCCGGGCTGGGTGGATCAGGAGCAACAAAGGGGTTCGTTGTTTGTGAAGGGAGGGCCACATTGTAGGATGATGCCACATTAGATGTGAGGTATTATATCACATCTAGATGTGACATAGTTGGACCCTTGTTTTATAATATAAAGCTGAGGAAAATCCTTTTTTGTCAATAGTATATTCGAAGTTCTAACACTGCACGGTAGTCTGGATGAAGATCTTATACAAAACCTTAAGGTTCGAGGCCGAAATCACTGTTTTGACCTTGTCAGAGATTTAAGTCGCAAACTGAACCCGACGGAAAAGTATTTCACGATTTGACCCTTTTAGAAACGCCAAGGCCCGCGGCGTTTCTGATGAACGTTGAAACGCCGACCAAGCTAGCGTTTCTTTCCTGGCCCACTGTCAGGCCGAGTTGGCGTTGCTAGCTGACGTGGCTGGTTTGAAACGCCGAGCCAGCTAGCGTTTCTAGAAACGCACATGAAACGTTGCCGTTCACACCAGAAACGCCGGTCCTTTTGGCGTTTTCAGGCCACAATGAAACGCTAATGCCTTTGGCGTTTCTGACCTTTTATGCAGATAACAGCAAACCATTCCAAATACAGCAACAGATTTCACAATATAAATGATCCAACAGTTTTCACAATATAAATGCCAAGTACAACAACAGTATAGCAATGAGACATTTTTTGGCAACGAACTTAACATGATCTTGGTGACATAAGTAAGCCCTGGCGTACCTTTCCACAACAGCCGGACTGGCATTCTCTGGGCACTCATAAAAATGTTGTTGTAGCCACGAGAACAAAACACCAGATGGCCTAGGATCCTTCTTTGTTTCATGAATCCACGGGGGAGGTTCAACACCTACCAAACCTGCAACCCTTTGTCGCTACCCCTCGGACTTCACCTTCCCGGTAAGAGCCCTGCCCTCGATCGGAAGACCGGAGATCATCGCAATATCCTCCAAAGTGACGGTCATCTCACCAAGAGCAAGGTGAAAAGAGTGCGTCTCCGGCCTCCAACGGTCCGTAAGGGCGGTAATGGCCGTCGAGTTCAGCTATGGTGGTGTGCCTTTAAAGTTGAGCACAAACTGGAGAAGATCCATTCTTCTAAAATAAGGCTCGTAGCGACGGTCATACACAAGTGACTCACGTGGGTTGTGGCCTCTCAACCGAAGTACTGGAGGAACCTACAAAAATCACACGCACAATTTATATATTTCTCTAAACTACTCACAATATACTCACAATATGAGAATCGACAATGTAGATACATAATTACCTCCCCTCTTTCCACAAGCACAGCACGATGCTTCTCCTCGTAATAATCATCAAGGCCGGGATATTTATCCGGCTCAAACATCCTACAAAATAAGGTACATGGATTTGTTATGATATATGCTTAAAATTATGACCACATCATATACAAAATTGTGTGAGAACTACTACAAATTATCCCAAAGATATAAATCACGAACCACATTACCAACACCAATTCTTTTCAACATATTTAATCCTAAAGAATCTATCACAACTAATTATTAACAAATAATAGGTTCAACCTAATCCTAAAAAATGGTCTCTCTCTAAATCCAATGCTATACAAGTTAACTAACAATACTTCAACACAAGGATTGTGAAGAAAATACCTCAAGCATCTACAATAACCAATCTTAGGGTTCCACCATGTTTGAAAAAATGCATCTACAATAGCCAATCTTGACTGAAAACAAATAGAGGATTGAGAAGAGAATACCTCAAGCAACTCGGGGGTGCTTCGATATACTTGTTTTGATGATCAAAATAGCAGATTTGGGGGAGATTTGGTGAAGAAGAGGGAGGGGGCGGCCGCCAGTTCGTCACGGGACGAACTGCCCGAGCGGAGAAGATGGGCTGGGTCAGGCCCCCGCGGCCCGTGCCCAATACTTCATACAGGTCAGAAACGCTAGGGACATTGGCGTTTCTGACGTGCCACGTCAGCGAAAACAGCGGGTTCGGACTGACTGTGGGCCAGGGCAGAAACGCGAGCTACCTCGGCGTTTCGATGTTGGCCAGCAACGCTGGCTTGGTTGGCGTTTCCGCGTTCATCAGAAACACCGCGGGCCTTGGCGTTTCTAAAAGGGTCAAATTGTGAAATACTTTCCCGTCGGGTTCAGTTTGCGGCTTAAATCTCTGACAAGGTCAAAACAGTGATTTCAGCCAAGGTTCGACGAACAAGGATACAAAACCTTGTATGGCACTTTGTGCCTTGGTGGCAGTATATTTTAGTGCATGAAACATCAAGCCTTCATGTGCCTAGCAGATCGTCAAAGGTCGGTCAAAGGTCGGAGTAGACGGGCGAGGAAGTTGTTCTGTCGTGAGAGACACACAAATGGCAGGACCTCATATTCTGCGCCTTAAGCGTTGAAATGTTGCCATGATGCACATTGGGCTGTGGCCCATGTTGCACTACGTGTGCTGACGAATTTTTCCAGTCAGGTTTTCGGTCCGTCGTTTTTATTTTTCCGGATTTCTACTAGAGTATTTTCCTATACTTTTGAAAAATCTTTAGGAATTTGAAAAAGTTTGTGAATTTTTTAAAAAAATCAGGAACTTAATAAAATTCATGAGATTAGAAATTGTTCGCAAATCTAAAAAAATGTTCATGAACTTTTTGAAAAATATTTACAAATTTTTAAAATGCTCTCAAATCAGAAAAGTGATCATGATTTTAAAAATCATGACTATTATTCTTTACGAATTTTAAAAATCTTCCCAAAGTTATACCATGCTCAAGAATTTGTAATACATGCTCCTAATTTAAAAATGGAAAAGGGAAATAGAAAAGGGAAGAAAAAAATCAATACTTGTAAAACTAATAGAGAGACAAACAAAAACGTAAAAAGCAAAACAAGAGAAGAACCTTCCCAAAATTGGAACAAACAGTGGTGTGGTGTCCCGTTACGTCAAAGGTGCATGTTTCATAGATTGTTTTGCGAGACTATTTTTTTGCGGTAAAAAATTCCGATCTATTTGTCAAACATCATGGCAACACAAAGAAGACAAGAAGTAACAAAGTTTATATCCATGTCCCTAGATCATCTAGAGACAACTACAAACACTAGGGGCGTATTTGGTTGCCTGCATAAGGCCCAACCAGGCCCGCGCTGGAAGGGAACATGCTGTTTGGTTGCCTGATTTACTATTGGGCCTGCACAGCATGAAATTTAAAGCACCTCTGGGTCTGACTCACTGGAAACGCACGAATCGGCAGTTTCTCCAGGGCCAGGCCCGAGCGGTGCACGTGGGCGGCGGCGACTGCACGCGCGCGGCCACGCTCGAGAAGTCGCATTGCTTCCCGAAGCGCCGGCAGTTATTAGCCTCACCGCCCCTCACCGCTCCCTCTCCCCACTCTCCCAACTCTCACCGGCGGCGGCGGATCGGAGCAGAGCAAGAAGACCACCAGAATCAATCACGGCGAGCGGATCATCACTTGGCCGGTGGCAGTGGCGGTAAACACTTCTCTCTGTTCGACATGCAGAACTTTTTCTCGTTTGATTCGGCGATAGATTCGATCCATGGCGGAGGGGAATGAGGAACAGAGGTAGATAATCATGTAGAGGTAATTCATACTAGTTCATACGAGTTCATAGTAGTTCAAAGTAGTTCATGCAAGATCGGAATAGAGGTAGATGCAGATGCAAAAGGGGGATTGGGGGATTGGGAGTACACAACGGAAACCGGCTCACCGCGGCGGCCGTCACGGGCGTGCGGACCGGCCGGTCGAGCCGCTGGCCTTCATCTTCTTCTTCATCGTCGTGCGGGCCAGTGGGTCGTCGTCATTGTCCTCAGCGGAGTCGAGGTCGATCTGCCAGCTACGACGGTATGGCTCAAGCGCCCTCGCTGGAATCTGCACCGCTTTTTCCTCCTCCTTAGGCTCCCCACCGATGACCGCCGACGGCGCGATAGCCATCTCACAGTACACTGCGGCACGACGGTCATTAGGAGCCCAGAAGTTCTTGTACTTGCACCACTTCTTCCTCTGTTTAGCATCGTCGGAGACGGCCTAATTCATGGCACAACGAATGATGTCAACTGCCATCGCGCCCTTCGCTCGGTCAGGAATCAGCGTCTTCAGCTCTTCTCCAGTGGCCTTCATGAGCACTACATTAAATTCCTTCTGCATGTCAGACATGGAGCCGAAGTTCGAGCACACCTCCATGGTGTTCTCGAACTTGGTCTGGTCACCAGCCGTCCACCCGAGGAAGAAGGCCCTCCAGCCAATACCCCAAGGGAAGGGGTTGGCGTTGGAGCTGGAGCTAGAGCTCATGGCGATGGGGAGGTGTAAGGTTGACAGTGAGAGAAGAGAGGGGGTGGGTAAGTAGTGTTGGGCACGGTGAGTAAATATAGGGGCGTTGGAGAGGAGGAGAAGAGTGACAGCCATGCCATTTTAACTACATGCTCTTCAATAATCCATGAACTCTGTGTTGTGCCTGACTCCATGAATTGTGTGCAGATCGAGGAGAGCAATGAGGTGCTCCTGACCATTGACAACAAGGGCAAGCAGCCCCTTCACCCAATGCCCGACGAGGTTGTGCTGCCGCCCACCGCCAAGGAAGACCCAAAGACGCCTGAGGGTGGCGACGACGAGGGCATGGAGGAGCCCCCCCAGCAACAAGCGCCACAACTATAGCCACTACCATCAGGAGGATGGCCCGACTCACTTCTGCTAGGTCATCCTTGCACCGAAGCTTGAGTGCATCCCCATGCCCCTGGACTTCACCAAGCACTTCGTCGCGGTGCCGACGGAGTTCAAGCTCAGGAACAACATCGGCTACTCCTGGAAGGTGACAGTGAAGCTGATGAACGGCAGGGTTGGGCCACCTACATAGCCGTTCATCAGATCAAGATCGGCTACATGGTGACGTTCAAGCTCCTCACTCCCGACACCCTCAAGGTCATCATCTTCGACAACGATGGCATTGAGGTCGTCAAAAAGTGCGGGAAGCACGACGAAGCCTTCTCCGCCAAGGAGTAGGGCCGGGGCCTCCCTAAGTACTATCGAGTCTGCTTTGAACTATTTATGTTTATGGTTTATGCGTAGAACTATTATGAAGTGTGGTACTGCTTATCTGAACTATGCTCTTAAGTAGTTGATCCTCTGTTTATACTCTGCTCTGCTTCTGATGTGTGCTACATGTTTGTGCCGAAGTGTGCTGGTAACCTCACCAACTAGCCAAAGAGGTTACCACACACCAGGCGTTGCGTACAACCAAGCACCTTGCCTTAGGTGAAGGAAATATGCCCTAGAGGCAATAATAAAGTTGTTATTTATATTTCCTTATATCATGATAAATGTTTATTATTCATGCTAGAATTGTATTAACCGAAAACTTAGTACATGTGTGAATACATAGACAAACTAAGTGTCACTGGTATGCCTCTACTTGACTAGCCCGTTGAATCAAAGATGGTTAAGTTTCCTAGCCATAGACATGATTAATGGGACCACATCATTAGAGAATGATGTGATTGACTTGACCCATTCCGTTAGCTTAGCATTTGATCGTTTAGTATATTGCTATTGCTTTCTTCATGACTTATACATGTTCCTATGACTATGAGATTATGCAACTCCCGAATACCATAGGAACACTTTGTGTGCTACCAAATGTCACAACATAACTGGGTGATTATAAAGGTGCTCTACAGGTGTCTTCTATGGTACTTGTTGAGTTCGCATAGATCGAGATTAGGATTTGTCACTCCGATTGTCGGAGAGGTATCTCTGGGCCCTCTCGGTAATGCACATCACTATAAGCCTTGCAAGCAATGCAACTAATGAGTTAATTGTGGGATGATGTATTACAAAATGAGTAAAGGGACTTGCCGGTAATGAGATTGAACTAGGTATTGAGTACCGACGATCGAATCTCGAGCAAGTAACATACCGATGACAAAGGGAACACTGTATGTTGTTATGCGGTTTGATCGATAAAGATCTTCGTAGAATATGTAGGAGCCAATATGAGCATCCAGGTTCCGTTATTTGTTATTGACTGAAGACGTGTCTCGGTCATGTCTACATAGTTCTCAAACCCGTAGGGTCCGCATGCTTAACGTTCGGTGACGATCGGTATTATGATTTTATGTGTTTTGATGTACCGAAGGTAGTTAGGAGTCCCGGATATGATCACAGACATGACGAGGAGTCTCGAAATGGTCGAGACATAAAGATCGATATATTGGATGACTATGTTTGGACCTCGGAAAGGTTCCGGGCAAGTTCGGACAAAAACCGGAGTACCAGGGGGTTACCGGAACTCCCCAGGGAGGGTAATGGGCCTATTGGGCTTTGGTGGAGAAGAGGAGGGGCGGCCAAGGGCAGCCGCGCGCCCCCTCCCCCTCTAGTCCGAATTGGACAAGGAGGGGGGCGGCGCCCCCCTTTCCTTCTCTCCTTCTTCCCCTTCCTTCCCTCTCCTACTCCAACTTGGGAAGGGGGAATCCTACTACCACCGGGAGTAGGACTCCCCCCTTGGGCGCGCCTATGAGGTCCAGCCCTCTTCCCCTCCTCCACTCCTTTATATACGGGGAGGGGGGCACCCCATAGAGACACACAAGTTTATTTGATCTTTTAGCCGTGTGCGGTGCCCCCCCCCCCACCCACCATAATCCACCTCGATCATATCATAGCGGTGCTTAGGCGAAGCCCTGCATTGGTAGCATCATCATCACCGTCATCACCCCGTCGTGCTGACGAAACTCTCCCTCGGCCTTAACTGGACCAAGAGTACGAGGGACGTCATCGAGCTGAACGTGTGTTGAACTCGGAGGTGCCGTGCGTTCGGTACTTGGATCGGTCGGATCGTGAAGACGTACGACTACATCAACCACGTTGATATAACGCTTCCGCTTACGGTCTACGAGGGTACGTGGACGACACTCTCCCCACTCGTTGCTATGCATCACCATGATCTTGCGTGTGCGTCGGATTTTTTTTGAAATTACTACGTTCCACAACAGCGGCATCCGAGCCAGGTTTATGCGTAGATGTTATATGTACGAGTAGAACACAAGTGAGTTGTGGGCTATACAAGTCATACTGCTTACCAACATGTCATACTTTGATTCGGCGATATTGTTGGATGAAGCGGCCCGGACCGACATTACGCGTACGCTTACGCGAGACTGGTTCTACCGACGTGCTTCACACACAGGTGACTGGCGGGTGTCAGTTTCTCCAACTTTAGTTGAATTGAGTGCGGCTACGCCCGGTCCTTGTGGAGGTTAAGACAACACATACTTGACAAAATATCGTTGTGGTTTTGATGCGTAGGTAAGAATGGTTCTTGCTCAGCCCGTAGCAGCCACGTAAAACTTGCAACAACAAAGTAGAGGACGTCTAACTTGTTTTTGCAGGGCATGCTGTGATGTGATATGGTCAAGACATGATGCTAAATTTTATTGTATGAGATGATCATGTTTTGTAACAAAGTAATCGGCAACTGGCAGGAGCCATATGGTTGTCGTTTATTGTATGAAATGCAATCGCCATGTAATTGCTTTACTTTATCACTAAGCGGTAGCAATAGTCATAGAAGCAATAGTTGGCGAGACGACAACGATGCTACGATGGAGATCAAGGTGTCGCGCCAGCGACGATGGTGATCATGACAGTGTCTTGGAGATGGATATCAAAGGCACAAGATGATGATGGCAATATCATATCACTTATATTGATTGCATGTGATGTTTATCTTTTATGCATCTTATTTTGCTTAGATCGACGGTAGCATTATAAGATGATCTCTCACTAAATTTCAAGGTATAAGTGTTCTCCCTGAGTATGCACCGTTGCAAAAGTTCGTCGTGCCGAGACACCACGTGATGATTGGGTGTCATAAGCTCTATGTTCACATACAACGGGTGCAAACCAGTTTTGCACACGCAGAATACTCGGTTAAACTTGACGAGTCTAGCATATGCAGATATGGCCTCAGAACACTGAGACCGAAAGGTCGAGCATGAATAATATAATAGATATGATCAAAATAGTGATGTTCACCATTGAAAACTACTCCACCTCACGTGATGATCAGACATGGTTTAGTTGATATGGATCACGTGATCACTTAGATGATTAGAGGGATGTCTATCTAAGTGGGAGTTCTTAAGTAATTTGATTAATTGAACTTTAATTTATCATTAACTTAGTACCTGATAGTATTTTGCATGTCTATGTTGTTGTAGATAGATGGCCTATGCTGTTGTTCTGTTGAATTTTAATGCGTTCCTTGAGAAAGCAAAGTTGAAAGATGACGGTAGCAATGACACGGACTGGGTTCGTAACTTGAGTATTATCCTCATTGCTGCACAGTAGAATTACATCCTGGAAGCACTGCTAGGTGCCAAACCCGCTGCAGGAGCAACGCCAGATGTTATGAACGTCTGGCAGAGCAAAGCTGATGACTAATTGATAGTTCAGTGTGCCATGCTTTACAGCTTAGAACCGGGACTTCAACGACGTTTTGAACGTCATGGAGCATATGATATGTTCCGGGAGTTGAAGTTAATATTTCAAGCAAATGCCCGGATTGAGAGATATGAAGTCTCCAATAAGTTCTATAGCTGCAAGATGGAGGAGAATAGTTCTATCAGTGAGCATATACTCAGAATGTCTGGGTATAACAATCACTTGATTCAACTGGGAGTTAATCTTCCGGATGATAGTGTCATTGATAGAATTCTTCAATCACTGCCACCAAGCTACAAGAGCTTCGTGATGAACTATAATATGCAAGGGATGGATAAGACGATCCCCGAGCTCTTCGCAATGCTAAAGGCTGCGGAGGTAGAAATCAAGAAAGAGCATCAAGTGTATGGTCAACAAGACCACCAGTTTCAAGAAAAAGGATAAAGGGAAGAAGAGAAAATTCAAGAAAAACAGCAAGCAAGTTGCTCCTCAAGTGAATAAGCCCAAGTCTGGACCTAAGCCTGAGACTGAGTGCTTCTACTGCAAAGGGACTGGTCACTGGAAGCGGAACTGCCCCAAGTATTTGGCGGATAAGAAGGATGGCAAGGTGAACAAAGGTATATGTGATATACATGTTATTGATGTGTACCTTACTAATGCTCGCAGTAGCACCTGGGTATTTGATACTGGTTCTATTGCTAATATTTGCAACTCGAAATAGGGACTACGGATTAAGAGAAGATTGTCTAAGGATAAGGTGACGATGTGCGTGGGAAATGGTTCCAAAGTCGATGTGATGGCTGTCGGCACGCTACCTCTACATCTACCTTCGGGATTAGTTTTAGACCTGAAAAATTGTTATTTGGTGCCAGCGTTGAGCATGAACATTATATCTGGATCTTGTTTGATGCGAGACGGTTATTCATTTAAATCAGAGAATAATGGTTGTTCTATTTATATGAGTAATATCTTTTATGGTCATGCACCCTTGAAGAGTGGTTTATTTATATTGAATCTCGATAGTAGTGATACACATATTCATAATATTGAAGCCAAAAGATGCAGAGTTGATAATGATAGTGCAACTTATTTGTGGCACCGCCGTTTATGTCATATTGGTGTAAAGCGCATGAAGAAACTCCATTCTGATGGACTTTCGGAATCACTTGATTATGAATCACTTGGTACTTGCGAACCATGCCTCATGGGCAGGATGACTAAAATGCCGTTCTCCGGAACAATGGAGCGAGCAACAGATTTGTTGGAAATCATACATACAGATGTATGCGGTCTGATGAATGTTGAGGCTCGCAGCAGGTATCATTATTTTCTCACCTTCATAGATGATTTGAGCAGATATGGGTATATCTACTTGATGAAACATAAGTCTAAAACATTTGAAAAGTTCAAAGAATTTCAGAGTGAAGTGGAAAATCATCATAACAAGAAAATAAAGTTTCTATGATCTGTTCGTGGAGGATAATATTTGAGTTACGAGTTTGGTCTTCATTTGAAACAACGCGGAATAGTTTCGCAACTCACGCCACCCGGAACACCACAATGTAATGGTGTGTTCGAACATCGTAATTGTACTTTACTAGATATGGTGCGATCTATGATGTCTCTTATTGATTTACCGCTATCATTTTGGGGTTATGCTTTAGAGATGGTTGCATTCATGTTAAATAGGGCACCATCTAAATCTGTTGATATGACGCTTTATGAACTGTGGTTTGGCAAGAAACCAAAGTTGTCGTTTCTTAAAGTTTGGGGTTGCGATGCTTATGTGAAAAAGCTTCAACCTAATAAGCTCGAACCCAAATCGGAGAAATGTGTCTTCATAGGATACCCAAAGGAGACTGTTGGGTACACCTTCTATCACAGATCCGAAGGCAAGATATTCGTTGCTAAGAATGGATCCTTTCTAGAGAAGGAGTTTCTCTCGAAAGAAGTGAGTGGGACGAAAGTAGAACTTGATGAGGTAATTGTACCTGCTCCCTTATTGGAAAGTAATTCATCACAGAAATCTGTTCATGTGACTTCTACACCAATTAGTGAGGAAGCTAATGATCATGATCATGTAACTTCGGATCAAGTTACTACCAAACCTCGTAGGTCAACTAGAGTAAGATCCGCACCAGAGTGGTACGGTAATCCTGTTCTGGAGGTCATGTTACTTGACCATGACGAACCTACGAACTATGAGGAAGCGATGATGAGCCCAGATTCCACGAAATGGCTTGAGGCCATTGATGTCTACTATGCAACCTTCTTCTTGTAGACGTTGTTGGGCCTGCAAGTGCACAGGTTTGTAGGACAGTAGCAAATTTCCCTCAAGTGGATGACCTAAGGTTTATCAATCCGTGGGAGGCGTAGGATGAAGATGGTCTCTCTCAATCAACCCTGCAACCAAATAAAAAAGAGTCTCTTGTGTCCCCAACACACCCAATACAATGGTAAATTGTATAGGTGCACTAGTTCGGCGAAGAGATGGTGATACAAGTGCAATATGGATGGTAGATATAGGTATTTGTAATCTGAAATTATAAAAACAGCAAGGTAACAAGTGGTAAAAGTGAGCACAAATGGTATTGCAATGATAGGAAACAAGGCCTAGGGTTCATACTTTCACTAGTGCAAGTTCTCTCAACAATAATAACATAGATAGATCATATAACAATCTCTCAACATGCAACAAAGAGTCACTCCAAAGACACTAATAGCAGAGAACAAAAGTAGAGATTATGGTAGGGTACGAAACCGTTATTCTTTCGGATTGATCTATAAAAGAGTTCGTACTAGAATAACACCTTAAGACACAAATCAACCAAAACCCTAATGTCACCTAGATACTCCATTGTCACCTCAAGTATCCGTGGGCATGATTTTACGATATGCGTCATACAATCTCAGATTCATCCAACCAACACAAAGTACTTCAAAGAGTGCCCCAAAGTTTCTACCGGAGAGTCAAGAAAACGTGTGCCAACCCCTATGCATAGGTTCATGGGCGGAACCCGCAAGTTGGTCACCAAAACATACATCAAGTGGCACGTGATATCCCATTGTCGCCACAGATAAACACGGCAAGACATACATCAAGTGTTCTCAAAGTAAAGACTCAATCCAATAAGATAACTTCAAGAGGGAAACTCGATTCATCACAAGAGAGTAGAGGGGGAGAAACTTCATAAGATCCAACTATAATAACAAAGCTCGCGATACATCAAGATCGTGCCATAGAGAGAACACGAGAGAGAGAGAGAGAGAGAGAGAGATCAAACACATAGCTACTGGTACATACCCTCAGCTTCGAGGGTGAACTACTCCCTCCTCGTCATGGAGAGCGTCGGGATGATGAACATGGCCATCGATGATGGGTTCCCCCTCCGGCAGGGTGCCGGAACGGACCCCCGAGAGGTTTTTGGTGGCTACAGAGGCTTGCGGAGGCGGAACTCCCGATCTATCTTGATATTCGATGTTTTTAGGGTACATAGGATTATATAGGCAAAAGAAGTCGGTCGGGAGGTGCTCGAGGGGCCCACGAGACAGGGGGGTGCGCCCTACAGGGGGGTGCCCTCCTATCTCGTGGCTGCCTCGAGGATCTTCTGGCGTGAACTCCAAGTCTCCAGGATCACATTCTTCCAAAAAATCATGCTACCGAAGGTTTCATTCCGTTTGGACTTCGTTTGATATTCCTTTTCTTCGAAATACTGAAACAGACAATAAAACAACAATATGGGCTGGGCCTCCGGTTAATAGGTTAGTCCCAAAAGTAATATAAAAGTGTATAATAAAGCCTGTAATCATTCAAAATAGATAATAAAATAGCATGAATGCTTCATAAATTATAGATACGTTGGAGACGTATCAGCATCCCCAAGCTTAATTCCTACTCGTCCTCGAGTAGGTAAATGATAAAGAAAGAATTTATGAAGTGTGAATGCTAGAGGTGCACAAGTTTGATCAATGATAATTTCAATCACCTTTTCTAGCATGATAATATGTCATAATAGTAGTTCATCTCATAAAACTTCTCACGATAAAGTAACAAGCAATTCACATGTCAAAGCATAGACCATAAACTTTCTTGAAAACTAGCAAACTTCATTCCCAGTCATCAAACAATTGCAATTCATCTTATTTCAAGAGTAGCAAACTCCACATAGTCAACTATCATATAGTCTTCTACAATTGCTAGCACTCACGCAATACTAATGGTTATGGATTTTCAATCGGACACTAAGAAAGATAGGGTCTTATAGTCTTGCCTCCCAACGTATTCACCTTTGGGTGATGTCAACAATAATAGTTCATGCTAACTTACATCCAGTTGGATATATAAATCAGGATCACCCCAACACAAAGTGCTTGCCAAAGGATAAAATGAAAAAGGGAAAGGTGAAGATCACCTTGACTCTTGCATAAAGTAAAAGACATAAAGTAAAAGATAGGCCCTTCGCAGAGGGAAGCAGAGGTTGTCATGCGCTTTTAGGGTTGGATACACAAAATCTTAATGCGAAAGAACGTCACTTTATATTGCCCCTTGTATATGGACCTTTATTATGCAGTCCGTCGCTTTTATTGCTTCCATAACAAGATCGTACAAAGCTTATTTTCTCCACACTAATAAGTCATGCATATTTAGAGAGCATTTTTTATTGCTTGCACCGATGACAACTTACTTGAAGGATCTTACTCAATACATAGGTAGGTATGGTGGACTCTCATGGCAAGACTGGGTTTAAGGATATTTGGAAGCACAAGTAGTATCTCTACTTGGTGCAAGGAATTTTGGCTAGCATGAGGGGGAAAGGAAAGCTCAACATGTTTGAATGATACATGACAATATACTTTAACTGAGATGTCGGAAAACATAAACCATTACGTTGTCTTCCTTGTCCAACACCAACTCTTTAGCATGTCATACTTAATGAGTGCTCCCAATTATAAAAGATGTCTAGGATAGTGTATTTATATATGAAATCTCTCTTCCTTCAATATTCTTTCATGAATTGTTCAAATGACCAATACAACACTTGCTAACCTTCAATAAATTTACAACCTCTACTTTTTAGATGTGAAGTCATAACTCCCCATGGGATAAGCAAATGAGACATATATAATTTCAGATTTATGACATTCAACTCATTCAACCATTTACTCATAGGTTATAAGTGAAGCACACGAGTAAATGACAAACTACTCCAAAAAGATATAAGTGAAGATCAATGAGTAGCTAAATAATTATGTAACTATTTAAAGACTCTCTCTCATTTAAGAATTTCAGATCTTGGTATTGTATTCAAACAGCAAGCAAAGCAAAATAAAATGACATTGCAAGGATAGCACAACTCATGTGAAGAAGCAAAAACTTAGGCTCAACCGATACTAACCGATAGTTGTTGAAGAAGAAAGGTGGGATGCCTACCGAGGCATCCCCAAGCTTAGATGCTTGAGACTTATTGAAATATTATCTTGGGGTGCCTTGGGCATCCCCAAGCTTGAACTTTGTGTCTCCTTAATTCCTCTCATATCATGGTTTCTCTATTTCTCAAAAGCTTCATCCACAACAAACTCAACAAGAACTCGTGAGATAGGTTAGTATAAACCAATGCAAAACCTTATCAATTTCTACTGTAACAAATCACTAAAATTATTATTCACCATTGCATATTAAATGCCTATGCATATCTAATACTCCTATCCTCAAATAGAATCATTAAACAAGCAACCATATGCAAACAATGCAACCATATCAGCAATCTGTCAAAACAGTACAGTCTGTAAAGAATGCAAGATTCATCATACTTCCCTAACTCCAAAAATTATGAAATAAAATTACCAATGTAGTAAATTTATCAGATCTCATTATGCAAAAGGTTTCATCATTATATCATTCTCTGACTTTTCTAGGGAATTTTTGCAACAGCGGTAAACTTTCTGTTTTTAAACAGCAACATGTATACTAGCAAAATAAGCACGGTAAAGGCTATAATTAACATTTTTATTGAAACTAAAGATGAAAAACATTATTCTAAATAACATAAAGCAAATACTAACAAAAGAAAATGACACTCCAAGCAAAACACATATCATGTGGTGAATAAAAATATAGCTCCAAGTAAAGTTACCGATGAACGAAGACGAAAGAGGGGATGCCATCTGGGGCATCCTCAAGCTTAGGCTCTTGGTTGGCCTTGAATATTACCTTGGGGTGCCTTGGGCATCCCCAAGCTTAGGCTCTTGCCACTCCTTATTCCATAGTCCATCGAATCTTTACCCAAAACATGAAAACTCCACAACACAAAACTCAACAGAAAACTCGTAAGCTCCATTAGTATAAGAAAATAAAACAACCACTTAGGTACTGTAATGAACTCATTATAAATTCATATTGGTGTAATATCTACTGTACTCCAACTTATCTATGGTTCATACCCTCCGATACTACTCATAGATTCATCAAAATAAGCAAACAACACATAGAAAACAGAATCTGTCAAAAACAGAACAGTCTGTAGTAATCTGTATCAAACGTATACTTATGGAACTCCAAAAATCCTACCAAATTAGGAAGTCCTAAGAAATTTGTGTGCCAATACAGAGCAAAAAGAATCAGGTCATAAGCATGTTTATGTGAATTAACAAAACTAATTTACTGGGTGCAAAAGTTTCTGATTCTCAGCAGGATCAACACAACTATCACCGTAAGCCATCCTAAAGGTCTTACTTGGCACTTTATTGAAACAAAAGCTATAAAACATGATTACTACAGTAGAAAACACAAAAACAGTAAGGGTAAATATTGGGTTGTCTCCCAACAAGCGCTTTTCTTTAATACCTTTCTAGCTAGGCATGATGATGGCAATGATGCTCACATAAAAGATAAGAATTGAAACATAACGGGAGCATCATGAAGCATATGACTAGCACATTTAAGCCTAACCCACTTCCTATGCATAGGGATTTTGTGAGCAAACAACTTATGGGAACAATAATCAACTAGCATAGGAAGGTAAAACAAGCATAGCTTCAAAAATTTAAGCACATAGAGAGGAAACTTGATATTATTGCAATTCCTACAAGCATATATTCCTCCCTCATAATAATTTTCAGTAGCATCATGAATGAATTCAACAATATAAACAGCACCTAAAGCATTATTTTCATGATCTACAAGCATAGAAAATTTACTACTCTCCACATAAGCAAAATTCTTCTCATTCGGAATAGTGGGAGTATCGTAAGAGACTTGAACACTAAAAATTGTTTCCACACTAAAAGAGTAATGTTCAGAAAAAGGGTAATCATAATCATGACAAGATTTGTAAATATAATCATCACTACTTTTTATAGCATAAGTTTCATCACAATAATCATCATAAGTAGCAACTTCGTTCTCATCATAATCGATTGAAACCTCTCCCAAGATAGTGGAATCACTAAATAAAGTTGACACTCTTCCAAATCCACTTTCGTATTCATCACTATAAGATTCAACATCCTCCAAAATAGTGGGATAACTACTTCCCAAAGTTGACACTCTTCCAAACCTACTTTCATCAATATAATCATCATAAATAGGAGGCATGCTTTCATCATAATAAATTTGCTCATCAAAACTTGGGGGACAAAAAATATCATCTTCATCAAACATAGCTTCGCCAACCTTGTGGCTTTGCATATCATTAGCATCATGGATATTCAAGGAATTCATACTAACAACATTGCAATCATGCTCATCATTCAAAGATTTAGTATCAAACATTTTAATGCATTCTTCTTATAGCACTTGAGCACAATTTTCCTTTCCCTCATACTCACGAAAGATATTAAAAAGATGAAGCGTATGATACAAACTTAACTCCATTTTTTTGTAATTTTCTAAACTAGTGATAAAACAAGAGACAACAAGATTATATTGCAAGATCTAAAAATATACCTTCAAGCACTCACCTCCCCGGCAACGGCGCCAGAAAAGAGCTTGATGTCTACTACACAACCTTCTTCTTGTAGACATTGTTGGGCCTGCAAGTGCACAGGTTTGTAGGACACTAGCAAATTTCCCTCAAGTGGATGACCTAAGGTTTATCAATCCGTGGGAGGCGTAGGATGAAGATGGTATCTCTCAAACAACCTTGCAACCAAATAACAAAGAGTCTCTTGTGTCCCCAACACACCCAATACAATGGTAAATTGTATAGGTGCACTAGTTCGGCGAAGAGATGGTGATACAAGTGCAATATGGATGGTAGATATAGGTATTTGTAATCTGAAATTATAAAAATAGCAAGGTAACAAGTGGTAAAAGTGAGCACAAACAGTATTGCAATGATAGGAAACAAGGCCTAGGGTTCATACTTTCACTAGTGCAAGTTCTCTCAACAATAATAACATAGATAGATCATATAACAATCTCTCAACATGCAACAAAGAGTCACTCCAAAGACACTAATAGCGGAGAACAAACATAGATATTATGGTAGGGTACGAAACCACCTCAAAGTTATTCTTTCGGATCGATCTATAAAAGAGTTCGTACTAGAATAAAACCTTAAGACACAAATCAACCAAAACCCTAATGTCACCTAGATACTCCATTGTCACCTCAAGTATCCGTGGGCATGATTTTACGATATGCGTCATATAATCTCAGATTCATCCAACCAACACAAAGTACTTCAAAGAGTGCCCCAAAGTTTCTACCGGAGAGTCAAGAAAATGTGTGCCAACCCCTATGCATAGGTTCATGGGCGGAACCCGCAAGTTGGTCACCAAAACTTACATCAAGTGGCACGTGATATCCCATTGTCACCACAGATAAACACGGCAAGACATACATCAAGTGTTCTCAAAGTAAAGACTCGATCCAATAAGATAACTTCAAGAGGGAAACTCGATTCATCACAAGAGAGTAGAGGGGGAGAAACTTCATAAGATCTAACTATAATAACAAAGCTCGCGATACATCAAGATCGTGCCATAGAGAGAACATGAGAGAGAGAGAGATCAAACACATAGCTACTGGTACATACCCTCAGCCTCGAGGGTGAACTACTCCCTCCTCGTCATGGAGAGCGTAGGGATGATGAAGATGGCCATCGGTGATGGGTTCCCCCTCCGGCAGGGTGCCGAAACAGACCCCCGAGAGGTTTTTGGTGGCTACAGAGGCTTGCGGCGGCGGAACTCCCGATCTATCTTGATATTCGATGTTTTTAGGGTACGTAGGCTTATATAGGCGAAAGAAGTCGGTCGGGAGGTGCTTAAGGGGCCCATGAGACAGGGGGGCGCCCTCCTATCTCGTGGCTGCCTCGAGGATCTTCTGACGTGAACTCCAAGTCTCCAGGATCATATTCTTCCAAAAAATTACACTGCCGAAGGTTTCATTCCGTTTGGACTTCGTTTGATATTCCTTTTCTTCGAAATACTGAAACAGGCAATAAAAGAACAATATGGGCTGGGCCTCCAGTTAATAGGTTAGTCCCAGAAGTAATATAAAAGTGTATAATAAAGGCCGTAATCATTCAAAACAGATAATAAAATAGCATGAATGCTTCATAAGTTATAGATACGTTGGAGACGTATCAGCCATGAAATCTAAGATGGGATCCATGTATGAGAACAAAGTGTGGACTTTGGTTGACTTGCCTGATGATCGGCAAGCCATCTAAAATAAATGGATCTTCAAGAAGAAGACTGACGCTCACGATAATGTTACTGTCTGGAAAGCTCGACTTGTTGCGAAAGGTTTTCGACAAGTTCAAGGGGTTGACTACGATGAGACTTTCTCACCCATAGCGATGCTTAAGTCCGTCCGAATCATGTTAGCAATTGCCGCATTTTATGATTATGAAATTTGGCAAGTGGATGTAAATACAACATTCCTGAATGGTTTTCTGGAAGAAGAGTTGTATATGGTGCAACCTGAAGGTTTTATCGATCCAATGGATGCTAAAAAAGTGTGCAAGCTCCAGTGATCCATCTATGGACTTGTGCAAGCATCTCGGAGTTGGAATAAACGTTTTGATAGTGTGATCAAAGAATATGGTTTTATACAGACATTTGGAGAAGCCTGTATTTACAAGAAAGTGAGTGGGAGCTCTATAGCATTTCTAATATTATATGTGGATGACATATTGTTGATTGGAAATGATATAGAATTTCTGGATAGCATAAAAGGATACTTGAATAAGAGTTTTTCAATGAAAGACCTCAGTGAAGCTGCTTATATATTGGGCATCAAGATCTATAGAGATAGATCAAGACGCTTAATTGTACTTTCACAAAGCACATACCTTGATAAAGTTTTGAAGAAGTTCAAAATGGATCAAGCAAAGAAAGGGTTATTGCATGTGTTACAAGGTATGAAGTTGAGTCAGACTCAATGCCCGACCACTCCAGAAGATAGAGAGAAAATGAAAATTGTTCCCTATGCTTTAGCCATAGGCTCTATCATGTATGCAGTGCTATGTACCAGATCTAATGTGTGCCTTGCTATAAGTTTAGCAGGGAGGTACCAAACTAATCCAGGAGTGGATCACTGGACAGCGCTCAAGAACATCCTGAAATACCTGAAAAGAACTAAGGATATGTTTATCGTTTATGGAGGTGACAAAGAGCTCGTTGTAAATGGTTACGTTGATGCAAGCTTTGACACTGATCCGGATGACTCTAAGTCACAAACTGGATATGTGTTTATGTTGAACGGTGGAGCTGTCAGTTGGTGCATTTCTGAGCAAAGCGTCTTGGCGGGATCTACGTGTGAAGCGGAGTACATAGCTGCTTCGGAAGCAGCAAATGAAAGAGTCTGGATGAAGGAGTTCATATCTAATCTAGGTGTTATACCTAGTGCATCGGGTCCAATGAAAATCTTTTGTGACAATACTGGTGCAATTGCCTTGGCAAAGGAATCCAGATTTCACAAGAGAACCAAGCACATCAAGAGATGCTTCAATTCCATCCACAATCTAGTCAAGGAGGCAGACATAGAGATTTGTGAGATACATACAGATCTGAATGTTGCAGACGCATTGACAAAGCCTCTCTCATGAGCAAAACATGATCACCACCAAGACTCCATGGGTGTCAGAATCATTATTGTGTAATCTAGACTATTGACTCTAGTGCAAGTGGGAGACTGAAGGAAATATGCCCTAGAGGCAATAATAAAGTTGTTATTTATATTTCCTTATATCACGATAAATGTTTATTATTCATGCTAGAATTGTATGAACTGGAAACTTAGTACATGTGTGAATACATAGACAAACTAAGTGTCACTAGTATGCCTCTACTTGACTAGCTCGTTGAATCAATGATTGTTAAGTTTCCTAGCCATAGACATGACTTGTCATTTGATTAATGGGATCACATCATTAGAGAATGATGTGATTGGCTTGACCCATTCCGTTAGCTTAGAATTTGATAGTTTAGTATATTGCTATTGCTTTCTTCATGACTTATACATGTTCCTATGACTATGACATTATGCAACTCCCAAATACCAGAGGAACACTTTGTGTGCTACCAAACGTCACAACGTAACTGGGTGATTCTAAAGGTGCTCTACAGGTGTCTCCGACGGTACTTGTTGAGTTGGCATAGATCGAGATTACACTACAAAAAAAGACACATCCGTGACATTTTGGGCCGAACGAATTTTTTTCCTGTCATACATATGACACTTCTATGACGATAATTGTGACAAAACTCGGTATCATCATAGAAGTGGTGGGTTCCTACTTCTATGACAAAAAATCATGACAGAAAATGGGCTTTTCGTCCTGGGCGGGCCAGAGACGCAGTTGCATGACATTCTTTGGTTCGTCCATGACGGAAAAGACCTTGGTAGAAGCGAGGGGGAGGAAAATTTCGGGGAGTTGCCGATTATGGTGGGAGGTTGGGGGCCGAGCGATGCGCGTTTCTCTCATACATGTACACGCGTGTGTGCGAGGTGTTGGCTCTAACTGAACCTGAGCGAGGCATTGGGCTCTAACTAAACCCGAGTGATTGCACTGCAGGCTACGCGTTACTGAACCCGAGCGATCGATCGATGACTGTTAACTGAACCCGATCGAGCGATTCCTTCGCTACTGCTGCTAACTGAAGCCGATCGATTGGATGAACAGTGAGCATTGCGGGGGGGGGGGGGGGTGGATGAACAGTGAGCGGTGGCGTTGCCTCTGGATGAATAGGACCCCGTGGTGTGGAGGGCTAGATGAACAGTAGACGGTGGAGGGGTGGCCGTGGAGGGGTGGTTGAACAGGACCCCATGGCGTGGAGGGCTGGATGAATAGTAGACGGTGGAGGGGTGCCCGTGGAGGGGTGGTTGAACAGGAGCAGGTGGAGTAGCACGCAGTGGAGGCTGGAGGAGGTCGACGGTAGCCCGTGGAGGTTGGAGGAGGTCGACGGTGGAGATGAACAATATCCTGTGGAGTCCGGTTTTGCGGTACGCCACACCCCTTCTGATGAACAGGACCCCCGTTTCGACCGTAGCGCTCCAACACAAGTCCGTTTCATCCGTTTTGCAGTACGCCACACCCCTACCGATCAACAGGACCCCCGTTTCGACCGTAGGAGGTCCGTTTCGTTCATTTTGCGGTACGCCACACCCCTCCCGATCAACAGGACCACCGTTTCGACTGTAGGAGGTCTGTTTTCTCCGTTTTGCGGTATGCCACACCCCTCCCGATCATCAGGTCCCCGTTCCGAATGTAGGAGGTCCGTTTCCTCCGTTGTGCGGACGCCAGGCCTCGTTTCCATCGCCTGTTCTGTCCAAGCCCTCCCGATGAACATGACCACACATTCCGTTCCGACCCAGCCGGTTGGCTCCCACGCGTTCTGTTGCCTCCCGATGAACACGACGCATTCCGTTGCCTCCCCATGAACACGACGACGACACTATTTCTCCGTTTCGACCCAGCCATGTACACGAGCCCTGGCCGTACGTACACATATGTGGCCATATTTTCTTTCTTGCACCCTGGCCGCCGTACGTACGTGTACATGCTACGTGCGCGCCTCTACTACGACACGTGCGCGCCTCTACATCCACCAGTATATATGTACGTACACGTTTGCGACCAGAATGATAACGCAACGTACGCTTCGACCAGGTGGGTCCCGACTGTCAGGCACTTCCTTGCCTGCGAAGATGTAGCTGGTGGGTCCCAGCAGTCAGGGGGGGGGGGCAAATCATTTTGGTTTTTTTTACCCGGACGCACTTCCTTGCGTGCGAAGATGTAGCTGGTGGGTCCCAGCAGTCAGGGGGGAAGCGTTTTTTCGTGAAATACTAGTGGCCCGTCCGGTGGGTCCCTGTTGTCAGGTGGAGGAATAATTATTTTGCGCGTAATAAGGAGGCACTTCCTTGCGACCGCCGTGGACCCAGCTGTCAGCCTCTCCACGCACAGTACTCTTCCGATGGAAGTCGGTCGTTGACCACATTGACCATGCCGCGCCGAGAGCACCACGGCGGTGGACGACAGCGAGGCCTAGGAAGGGGACGACGCGGAGCCGGGGAAGACGCAGCAGTGGATGCCCACGCGAAGAGGAGTACGAGGGTGAGGCTGCCATCGCCGTAGAATAACAGGGGGTGTGGGTGAGTAGAGGGATGGCCTGGCCAGCGGTGGGAGTAGTAGGGGGCGGTGAGGCCTCCGCGGCATCACAGCCGGCCACGGGAGGCAGGAGCACGCGGCACGACCGGCGCTGCTTTGGGCGGCTGGAGCACGAATACCAGAGGTTGAAGAAGCACTACGGCCGTTGGATGGACATCGTACAGTCACTGGAGCTAGAGTTGTTCATATTGACTAAGTTGACAAAGCCCTCCGTCCCCGTAAACTTATTAGGCTCACAAGTCAGCTTCCCACCAAGGTGAGTCCCAGCTAGCAGGGGGAGTATTCATTTTTTGTGCGTAATAACGAGGCATTTCCGGTGGATCCGAGCTGACAGCGGGGGGAACATTTTTTCACGAAATACAGAGACCCTTCCGGTGGGTCCCAGCTATCAGGTGGAGGAATCATTATTTTGCGCGTAATAAGGAGGCATTTTCCTGTGTGGGCCCCTACTATCAGCCTCTTCCGATGGCTGTTGTTTGTTGACCATGTTGACCTCGCCGTGCGGAGAGCACAAACGCGGTGGACGAGGGAGAGGCCCAGGAAGAGAACCACCCAAAGCCGGCGAAGCCACCGCAGAGGATGCCCACGCTGAGGGGAGAACGAGCGCTGACTGGTTGGCTGCAGGGTGAGGCTGACGTCGCCGGAAAATAACAGGATGTGTGGGTGGTTAGAGGGATGGCCTGGCGGCAGCACAGCCAGCCACGGGAGCAGGGAGCAGGCAGTCCCACCGGCGCTAGTTTGGGCGGCTAGAGCAGGAAGATCAGAGATTGAAGAAGCACGGCGGCTGTTGGATGGACATCCAACAGTCGCTGCTGTGTGTTGACTAAGTTGACAAAGCCTTGCATACGCGTCAAAAAAAATTAGGACAACGTCATCGTCAACCTAGTAGGCCCAGAAGTCAGCCTCCAAATCTGCGGAAAACAGCATACAACCCATTAGCCATTATTTTCAATAATTTACAGCCCATTTGCTAATTCTTAAGGATATTTGAAGCCCATGTTCTTTTTATTAGCATTACAGACCATATATTCTGGGCACTGCTAAAAAGTTCAACAAAATTTTGCATATTTCTGTGGGGTCCAAACTCTTTTAATCATGAAATTTCGAGTCACACTAAAAATAGTTTTCAAAAAATTATAGCAAAATAAAATTCAAAAAACAATTCTCCGCAAAAAAATGAATGGAATTTAGAATCTTAACTAGCAAGATGCCCGTTCGTTGCACGGAACATGAAGATGCATTTGTATGAGTAGTTTATCTTGTGGGAGAAAATATGATATTTTCATGTAATTGCCAGTTGGCTTTGGTTTTTATAAGAGTAGAGAGTAGAGAAATCCTGAAAAAAAAAATGATATTTTAATGCAATTGCCGGTTGGCTTTGGTTTAAAAATTTACAGCCCATTTCTTACAACTTATAGCCCGTTTTCTGGGGAAGCCCATTTCTTATCCCTCCTCATCTTGAAAGTTTTGCAGCCCAGCAGGGCTGAGAAAAGCAAGTAGGCCTCGGTTTTGGTATTCTCCAAAAAAAAGAACTGGGCTAGCCAATTTCAGAAAGAAAAAAATATATCAACTGGGCTCGTCATGTGCTTAATAAAAGTGTAAGCGTGGGCTAGACGGGCCATAGCCCCCGCACAGCGTGCAGTTGAGCTCCGTCTCTGAAACTAAAAACAACTGGGCGAGCTGCTGGGTCCCTGGTGTTATCCGCTCGTTGTGTAATTTTCTCGTTTATTGACTACATTGACAATGGCGTGGAACCTAGTTGTCAAACAATTAGGAGGAAGTATTTTTTTGGCTTGTAATAACGAGGCACCTGCTTGCGAAATGCAATGACCCTGGTGGGTCCCTACTATCAACTTCTCCACGTACAATCATCTCCTGATTCCTCTTGGTTGTTGACTATGTTGACAACGCCAGACGGCAGCGGGCACAGCGAGCTAACCAAGGCGGAGAATGACGGCAAGGCCTCGGACGGGAACGAACAACAGCCATGGAAGATGCGGCAGTGTGGTGGCAGGTGGAGGGGAGTACGAGGGCAACAACATGCAAGTCAAGCATACAAATGGTACAAAAATCCCAAGGATTAATTGTTCATCAAATTTTTTAGACAAAACCCATATTGAACATGATAGTAACATCTAAACCAACCACTCTTATTGCAGTCACAAACAAATGGATCGGTCTGATCCATAAAATCAACATCCTGTGCAAAAACATTTATTTCAGGATGTCTACAACTTATTGTAAATATAAGCCGAGCATGTTTAGAAGCTCATTTGTCCACCTGAAACTTCTTTTTTTGCTGTTCAAGATGTTCGTTCGTGAGAAATCTCTTGCTGTAAAAATTAAGCCTCATGGACAATAGTAACCTCGCGTTCAACAGGAAGAATGTGACAAAGCTTCTGTTTGCCTAGTTGGATGCATATCATCCCATCGTTATTGCCCTCAAACGAATGTCATGAGAACTGAGAAAATCCTTGTGCTTATTACGCCAATGATTGGTTATATGTTTTTCTCCATGTGGTTCTCCCTAAGTAGACATGAAGATTGAAAACAGTTAAGGTCTGAAAAAAGAGTATGTCGAAAGAACGACAACTGAACAGTTAATTCTAGTACAATATATACGGGCTTTCAATGTGCATGAAATCACCACCTCTATGTATAAATTCTCCAGAGATCGAAAGCATCACAGCAAGCCAATAATTATGTCCAAATCAAAACTATACATTCTGATATATATGATCTTGACAGAATCCAGCAACATTGATAGGCTATCAATGGGCAAACTCTTCATTGAGCATATAACATAATATTAGTACCCAGAGTGTACTCCAAGATGATATAAAACTTATGCGCACAAATGAAAAATGCAGCATATGATTACAAATGTGTAGATGATAATATACGGTACCTGAAAAAGTGAGAGCCAAACACCAACTCCTTGTGATTATTAAACGGGTCACAAATTACACCCAAGGTCTCCAGTTTGGGCGCAGAGACGACAGTTATTTCTGAAGGTGTATAACAATTATGAAGGAGCAACCTTTCAAGTGAAGGGGCATCTTTGATGATGAGCTACTGTCCTTTAAAACAAATTCCAATGCTTTTAAGGTGAGGCGACTTTATTTGGAGACAACTGATACCGATTTCTATTCCCAAAACAATCAGCAAGCACTCCAGGGCAGGGCAATTGGAGTGGATGATGTTGTGCAGTGAGGCCTCCGATAGATAAACCACCACAAGTGAAAGTTTTTTTAGCAGTGGGAGTCGAAGCATTTGTACCAGATCGTCTGGTAGATGGCACCGGGCGAAGGTCGTGGTGTGGAGAGAGGAGGAAAACCGCGAGATGGACAACGGTGGTGTGGGCATGAATTTTTGCTATGTTCATGGTATGAAACTTTCGTGGCAATGGTAGAACTCAAACTGCTGGAGTTTTTCAAATTCAGGGGATGTCAGCCAAGCGTCCACCTTGCCGGGTATGAACAGCAGGTAGCTTGTCGGGATGCAGAGGCATTGAACGGGGCCCTGCTGGTGAGAAGAGACGATGGCTCTGATGAGATCAAATTCAGGAAGGACAAATATCTGACGACAGTCGAGATTGAGGGGCGCGGTGCACCATAGAGGGCACCACCGAGTTGAGAGGACTTGTGTGCGGCAAAAATCCTTGGTGGGGAGAAGCGAGATGATCTCCTCAAGGATGATTCCCGGGAGATCGCTGATGCGGTTCACCGAAGATTCTACCAGTTCCTTAGATCCGGGTGGGGGGGGGGGGGGGCTCACCGCTTCACGCCGCGCTACCGGGTGCGCGATCTACAACCGGCGTCGCTGCTGGCGGGAGCCTCATCTTCTTGGCGCTGGGGCCAGCCGACTCCGTTTTCCTTGTGGGCATCGCGCCGAGCTCACGGGTTTGAGCAGAGTAGCCAGAGACAAGCCTAGTGGCAGTGCAAGTGGGGAAGAAGGAGGGATGGGGATTTCTGTAGGAGTGGAAGAAGCGGAGCAGGCGTTTTCTGTACGAGTGAGGAAGAAGGTGAGCCGGGTTTTCTGGACGAGTGAGGAAGATTGGGGAGCGGGGGGAATTGGGTGGGGAGACGGAAGCGGGAGAGCAAGCTGTTCGTGTTTATAAGGCCCGCTGCACTAACTACTCGCTTTTTCCCAAGAATCGCTCTCTTCTTTTGCGCTGCTGCATTGGAGCTGGCGCATGGGCTTGGATGACTGGCCATGCATGCAGGATGTATGTGCCCGCCGGCCACTTCATGCACCTGGTTTGTTACTAGGCCTATTTAATAGGGTGGCTATGGAGTAAATTAAGGAGATTTATTTTCTCTGTGTGCATCCACCAAATTAGAGGATGCGGTACTAGATGCAGACACTCACATTAAACTAACATTCAGAAGAACAAAAGTTCAGCATGTCTATGCATCTCAATGATTCGCCATACTATAACCAATATACAAAGCTGTGAGAAGGTGTGGAAATAAAGAAAATCGGTTGATGCTTATCTGAGCAAAGGGCCTCCCTGCGCATGCATTAATTTCCTGGGCATGCTTGTTTCATCTCAATGTTGCTAGCACTTTGAGCATGTTGGCAACTCCACAACTAGCTAGCTGCCTCATCTTGCAATTGATGCTGACACATTTGCAGCAAACACATGAGGCAATAGAGATGACTCAACATGGGTCCATATTGTGCAGTTCCCCTGATATCATATTCATTGTCTTGAATCTGAAAAGATAGGAAAATAGTAGCTATACTTAAACAGTGTTGCAAAACAGTAGCACATATCAATAGCTCGGCATGACAAAACACGATCATCTGGACGAAGGGGATACTGACCTACCTGAGGAAGATTACATATAATTTCATAAGTCCTTGGTTGATTTCCACCTTCGTCTGCACTGCTTGTTTGCTCCTCCACACATGACAGGATCGTTCCGCACTGCATTCAGCAAGTCAACGTACGAAAATTCTAATTTCATCTTGTGGTGGTCATTGTACCTAGTTACGAATGTAGGAATACCTGGAGCACCATGAGGTTAGCTGACAGGAGGTAGATGCAGCCATATAAATTTTGTGCGGTGCTACCAAAATTGAGGTTTGTATCCCTTCCCATTATGAGAATTCTTCTTGAAGTTGGTAGAATGTGACGGCTTGTTCTTTGCATCAAACTTGCCTTTCCCTTGAGATTTGTTCTTGTTGTTTTGGGGCTGGTTGGGCTGGAAGTTCTTCTCGTGTACCATGTGGGCACTAGAAGCTCCCTCAGTGACCCGAGCACGTGTGTCTTTTGCTCTCGCCTTCTCCTCAAAATCAAGAGTGCTAATGAGATCCAAAACAGAAAACTCATGTCTCTTGTTTTTCAGAGAAGTAGCAAAGTCGTTCCACAAAGGTGGAAGCTTGGCAATGATGGTCCCAGCAACAAATTTGTCCGGCAACACACACTTAAAGTACTCAAGTTCCTTAAAGAGTGACTGTATCTCATGAGTCTGCTGAACAACAGAGCGCTCATTAGTCATATTGTAGTCACAGAATTGCTCCATGACGTACAACTCGTTGCCAGCGCCCGAGGGCCCAAACGTGGCCTCGAGCGCAGCCCACATGTCTTTGCCGCTGTCAAACGACATATATGAATCCACAATGGAATTGTCAAGAACACTCAGCAGGGTGGTTTTGAAGAGGGTATCCATGTTCTGAAAAGCTTCCTGCTGTGTAGGATTAAGATCGCCCTCAGGCTTACCCTTAGTGGTGTCATAGAAGTACATGATCTGAAACCAATATACTGCTCTTGTGCGCCGCATTTTATATTGCACCCCCTTAAAAGTAGGCGGCTTCAAAAGCGCAGCAAAACCACTCGGAGTAAATTACCTGTGATCAGGTTTTTGGATTGGATTGTTGAATATATGAGCAATTTAGTATGAGATTTAATTTGAATCAGCAGTAAATAGATCATGACGACAATTGCAAACATCAAAGTAATGATGCGGACTAAACCAGGAGGACAGAATCACATACTGTACAGCGGGAGCAGAACCGATGTGGTTGATGTTGTCACTCATGTCATTGATGAAGAGGTTACTGAGGTCAGGGAAGAAGGCTGTCGTTGAGGAAGTCGTCGCTGGCAGCAGTCACAGGAGTGTGCTCCCCAAAAACCTGATCGCTCCTCTCCCGTACAGGATCACGAAAGGCGGGGTTCGGAGGACTGCTGTCCCTTCTCGCGGTGCATGCCGGAAGGAGGGCTGGAGAAGAATTGCGTGGCGGCGCTAAGATCTGGAACGGTGCGAAACCATATGATACAGCGGCGGCTAGGGTAGAGCATGTCAGGTCGGTCGTACGAGTATAATAGTAGGCCTTTGGCCCCCAAACCCCACGTCCAAGTCAATAATAGCTCAAAAAAGTCAATAATAGCCCCATCAAGGTTTGTCTAAAAACGGAGTAATTAAGGCGTCCGTTAGTCTGTTTAGTATAAATACAATATCATTAATAATGGCCCCACCTTTTGTCTCACAAAGTATGTTGGAGTACAACCGGCTACACGTTTACAATCTGCTTCTCTTCTCTCTCCTCTTCTCTCTCCTTCAGCTAAGCACAAATACTATATTTAAATCCTTATAGCCTGCTTATGTCATCTAATTGTAGTACTTGCTCTAAAAGTTACTATCCACTGTGTAGTCTGAAATGCCGGGCGTGCAGCGGGCGGTGCCCTCGTTCGGTGCGCCGCTTCAACGGCGAAAGCAGTGAGAGGTCGTGTCGCCCTGACTTGCCATCAATATGGAGCGGCGGGCTCAGCTGGCGCCGGGCGGGAAGCGCGCGGGAGGGGGGAGGGGTTTTTGTTGGGCCAAGAAGGTGAGAAGCCAACTTGGGATCGGTCCGGACGGGGAAATATCATGTGCTCCCATACTCTGCATATGACACTAGTCTATGTTACTACTCCCTCCTTTCTGGTTTATAGAGATGTTTAGAGTAACATAGTAATATGTTACAGTACAAGTTACTCCCCACTATGACCAGCCTTGGCCTCTCCCAGTGCTCCACCATGTATAGCTGGTAAGCCTGCCACGTAGGCATAAAATATGATGTGGCACCAATAAACTAAGCACCTATGCATTGAAGACTTGAGTTACTAAGCCATTTAATGCACTTAGCACCTCATCTAAAGAGCATTAATAGTATAGCCAGCTGCTGGCTATAAGCCAGTGCCATGTCATCTACAACCCATCTTGTAGTCAACGTGTACAATAGTAGATCAAAAGAGTGCACTACTACTTTTTTGTTCTGTGGCCCACCTTTCATTCTCACAAAGTTCCTAGGAGCACGTGCTAGAGCTGGCTCTTCACGAAGAGCCCGCTTACCTTCTCTCTCCTCTTCTCTTTCCTCCAACTAAGCAGAAATATACTATAGTTTATCCCTTATAGCCCGCTGACTCAGCTCTATTGTACTTGCTCTAAGCACATCTAAGCACTTACTAGCACCCCCTTGACCGTGGACCTTGACGGTGTGCGCCACCTTGTGTCTCATAATTTTCCTCGTCATCATCTGAGTCCTAGAAGATCTCACCCACATCATCATTAGCATGCAGCCGCCTTGATAGACAACGTGCGCAGAAGGAGTAGAGGCGACTGGGGACGCACCACCACCATGTCGTGGGCACTCCGTATGTGCTCGTGTGCGTGCAGCGTGCGTGTTTTTCCATCGGTGCTAGCTCTAAGGCCGAGGCTGCGGTCGTCTTTGTCTCTGACTAGAAGTTGAGCAACGACGGCAAAGAGGTGCTGCAAGAGATGCGTATGCGCCGTTGCGTGCGAGCTTCGCCGTAGCACAACGAACCGGACGTCGCCGCGGATGGCGCACGCCTCCATGCAGCCGAGTGTGTGCGCATGCATGCGTTATTCACGTGCATTCTGCGGCCGAGCGTGTGTGCATGCACGTCTTGTGTACGTGCGTTGTGTGCTTCATGCTGTGCGCGTATGTGCATGAGTTGGATCGGATGGAGTTAGTGTGTTGGCTTGTGTACTTGCGTGGCTACAGCGTCCTGTACATGCGTGGCTTGTTGCGTGGTTATCAATAATTTAATATAAAGTACTCCCTCCGTTCCTAAATATAAGTCTTTCTAGCCATTTCAAATAGACTACAACATACGAATGTATGCAAACATATTTTAGAGTGTAGATTCACTCATTTTGTTTCGTATGTAGTCCCATATTGGAATATCTAAAAAGACTTATATTTGGGAATGGAGGGAGTATAAAACATCTTCAACTTAGCATCCTGATGTACTGTTTCTAGTGGTTAGCGAAAAGTTCATGTTCTTTTAGTTGTTTATAGGTGGGCAGGCGACAAAAAACAGGGGAAAACACGCAAGGTTCCTTGCAGACGCTCCACCGCGAGGTTCCTTGCTCCTTCTCGGTCGTCGGGAATCTATGCTCTTCAACCCTTTTCTTTTACGTGAGCTTTGTTCATCCTTTTCCCAACACGCGAGACATCTAGCATCAAGGTGCATGTGTCATCCAAGGAAATGGAGATAATCAGATAAGCAGTGCGTAAGTGAGTCGTGCGGTGGGGGGGGGGGGAAGCGGGGCGAAACCCTTTTTCGTAAGTGAGTCGTGCACTTCGATGGCACCTACGCAATATTTTTTCTCCTCGATGGCACATGAATAGTGCATGTACTCAACGACGGAGCACGGGATGGTAGCAATGACATGGTCAGCCCTTTTTTTGGAGAGAGTACCTACTACTAGTAAATAACTTTGATGTGTCCCGTCAACTCGCGGAACGACGTGAAGCTTTATTATGCCTTCTCCCTCACCAACGCGTGCGCGATGGCTCGCAGCACGAGGGGAAACTTTTGCTTACAAGCGGTAGACGTGCAGCAGTTCATTTGGTGTCAGATTGCCAGAAGCACTACTGTAGAACCATCGACTTCCGGAAGAGGCGAAGAGCCAAGCGCAAGGTCACCTACTAACCTTAGGCTAGGCATAGTTGGAGTAACATAAGTAGGGGTACCTCCTTTTTTTATTCTAGAAAAAACCACACGTGAATATCAAGGTGCTGGTTACGTAGAACAAATTTCCTGCAGTCCATGCTCAGCCCTCCTCTATCTCTCTTCTCAGCCAGCCAGCGGACGCGCGGAGCCCATCGTCTGTTTGCTCACATGCGGCCCCACATGTCAGTGAAAACGCAAGAGGACCCACTGAACCTGCACATCTTTCACCTCGACGTGCTGGCGATGAAAAACAAATCCAATAAAGATCTTCGATGGCCGCTTTTGGAGTTACTCAAGAGTAGTAAGATTCTATTTACAGTTTAACCCAAGATGCACATCTCGTGGCTTCAACTACCACTCTATTTTCTTTCATGACACGACCTGGATGCTGGATGTCCCACATGTCGGCAAAAGGAGGAAGAACCCGACCAAATCTTCGGTTGTGCTCTCGGATTAGACTAGTTGTGCTAACTTAAAATTTTTATTGTGTACTCCCTTCGTTCCAAAATACTTGACTTCCATTTGTCCAAAAATGGATGTACCTATATACTAAAACATGTCTAGATACATATATATTTTGACAAATAGAAGGCATGTATTGTGCAACGGAGGGAGTAGAATGGATGCAAGTTTTTGTATTGGGAAGAAGAGTACATCCATATATTGATAGAGCATTGGAGTTGGCCTTACAAGTGGGACCGCAGTTGAGGAAACCGACTATCGGCAAACCCCCACCTCGCCCGCCGCGCGATGGCTGAGTTAGAGAAACGATGAGGTTGAAGAGATTGCTCTAGCATGGACTCCAAGAAATATGGTGTTAGATGGAAGTCGTGCTGGTGGCGTGTGTCGTACTCCTGGACGTGAATGCTTGTTCTGGCCCATGCCACCCTACTACTCCTACTACTTACTATATAGTACTAGTATCGAGGATTCGAGGTGCTGGTTACGTACAATATGGCTACAGTAAAAACACCCGCACGACGCGCGAAACATGTGAAGCTAGTACAAATAGTGTACTACTATTGTTGATTGGCCTCATCCAATAACCTGTTGCATTGCACGTACAATTATGTATTCGGAAAATATTTTTTTGCCTCGTCGCACCACTCACTCACAGAAGCAACTCGAAAGCCATTCATACATTTAGTAAGTTTATCACAGGCATATCATTTTATTACATACAACATGTCATCAACCCACATCAATAACGAGGATACATTATAAATACTAAAGTTTTCACCACACAACAAATAACAAGCAATGAAATGAACTTCAACTCAACCATTCCTCGGCGTTGGAAACGCTTGCTTTGAACCACAAGTGATTCTCTGGGATGGGCCATCTATTGTCGATCTCGAGACCAACGCAGGACTGATCATCCAGGCTGAAGCGGCCTACTATATCAGTACCAGGGTAGGGAACCACGCTAATGTCCGAGGTATAGACACCGTTGCTTCTCATAAATGGTGCTAGCAACGTTGTGTCAACAGCAGTTGGATCGCCTTTCACCATTATCGGATAGTTTTGTCCAAGGAAGAGCGAGTTTTCTCCAAGACTATCAATTCTGTACCAGGGAGAAGGTGTTGGCGCTAGCACACTAGTATCCATCCCGAATACCATGCAACGGGTGTGGGAATAGGTCCGGAGAGTGCGACCATGGGAGACTACACCTGCTTCCTTAGCAGTAACATCATCAGTGGGCTATATACACACGAGAAGGGGTGATCCATCGGAATTAGTTGCCAGGCACCAAAGAGTATATGGGCGCTGCTCGTCCTCATGCTCGTGATCATCACCATCGTCATCTCCCCCTTGGTTATAAAAATTTTCAAGTATAGGTGGTGGAATGTTCACAGGACCTTGGAAACACAAGAAGAAGGTTAATTAGTAAAGGGAAACTTGCTAACCCGCATGCATGTGGATGAAACAATTATAATTACGGTGAAAGACAAACGTACCGAAATCATAATGATTCCATGCAAAAATAGTGCCATGAGTGGTGGCAGAAAACACAAGGCCCTCGTATTGAATTGCATCATAATACTCATGCGTGTACAGAAACTGATTTTTGAGCAATGTCCATCGAGTCAAACCAGCAAGGACGGCAACCAACTTGTCGAAGATAGCAACAACTTCATAGTTGTTGTAATTCCAAGAGCGGTTGGGAACTCGAGAAATTGCTATCTTCCGTAGAAGATAGTCACCATGATTGTATTTGAACGTGTGTACAATACCGGTGTGCTCAACCTCTGGGCAGTCTGCTGAGATTTTTGGAAGTGGAACCGGTCACGAGTGTACACATTCACAAGTTCCCACTTGCAGTTGGACCCAATGTAAAGAACCCAATCTCCATTTGTGCCTGCCCAAGCCTTGCCCTCAAGCGATGGCATCTTAACATCATACGTATCATTATCAAGCGGCATCAACTTGCATAGGGCGAGGCCTCCGTCGTGACGGCGCCAGTCATCAGGGTCACGGCGAAGAAGATAGGGGAGATCAAACCGCTCCTTGACTCTTGGGTTCCTTGCAATGATGTTATTAGTTAGGTCTAGAATGGGCTTGAACGAACCTGCCATGCTAGTCGAGGTGATGACGTTGCACCGATCAATGAGTTCCTCCACCACGTCATCTTTCAGATCGGGGGAAGAATAACGGGGTTGTTTCCGTCCTGTTCCCTCCATGGAGAAGACGATCGAACAATGGCAGAAGAAAGGGTGAAGGGCTGAAGGAAAATGGAGGAGGGAGAGGAAGAGCATGCGACATCAGTTTCAAATTGAGAGGGAAAGGAGAAGAGTCGGTGGACGGTTGCCAGTTTGCCACGGTTAAAGAAGGGGCGCCCCGGCCTACACGTCGGTTCGGAAATACTCCTACTACTCACCGTTGTCTCACTGATATGTTGGAACGGGACCACATGTCAACGAAGCAAGGTGTGTAATTTTTCGTGCAAAATGCAATCTGGCCGCGTTGGCCCGAGGTGCCGCATTAGTTTTTTTTTGAAACTTTGTCGCATTAGTTATCGACCTTTATTTTTTTAACATGCAATCTGAATGGATAGCTCATGTGGTCATCACACGTGAGCGGATATAGTGATGGTTGATTCGCCCGAGCAACTTATTACTATGGGAATATGGGAGTACCAGCGGATTCAAGGAACAGAGAAATGATGGTTGCTTCGTCCGATCAACTTACTGTGGCGAAGGTGGGGCTCTATGATTTGACTGCTCACTAGTCATTACTACTGCGGCACAACGACTGGGGTGAATCTTTCCCTGAAGTTGTGTTGTGCACTCAATATTGTTGCATGGCAGGTGGAGCCGGATGAAGGATGTCCAACATGTCGGTGAAACAAAGTTCAATTGTTTCTAGCATTGCTATCAATCCTTCAGGATTTGTTAATATGTACGCATAATTTTGATGAAATTGTACTATGATGCTATGAAGGTTTAAACTCTGGTTCCCGCAGGAAAAAAAGGTTTCAACTTAGGATTCATGTGTCTTGCCTCGAGATTATCTCGTTACAACATTCCATCAAATACAAATGAAACTACCATGGCTAATGCGTCTCAATGGTTCGCAGATCAGCGCCAATATTCACATCACAACTGAAGACAAAGTTGTGAGAAGGTGTACAAATAAAGAAAAATAATAATAATTGATCGATGTTGTTCGTAGGCATGGCTCCATTTCCTTGGCATAGTGTTCATTGCTTGGCAGCTAGTTTCACCCAGCTCTGTAGCCAAAAAAGAGGTGTATGAAGGACACCACAATCCAATCATTTTGTGCAGCTCCACTAAAATCGGGCGGACCATCCCTCTTTGCAAAGATATCCAGTCAGTGTGATTACAATAATAGTGGAACTAGATGATGAAACATAACACACATAAATAGAAGCCGATCACCTCTACGATCTCTCTTTAGGACTAACTTCTTGTTGGAGAAGATTAGGCATGGAGTTGGATGAGGAGGATAGCAAAACAAATCTCCCTTTCTGCAGTCCCACGGAAATGTAAAAACGTTGCCCGTGTGACATTTTGGTAGAACTACACAAAAGACTCTTCAGAAAAGTGATTTGTGCAGTTCACCAAAAGGTCGCAATAGCAACGAGGTGAAAATGGATAGCGCTGTTTGCAAAAGGAGATCGAAAGGAAACAATTACTGCCCAATAACACGAGTTGAAGACACATACGCCGACAAAAAAGAAGCATGTTCCATGTAAAAAGGGAAAGATAGCACATGGTGGTTTATCAAAAATGGTTTGAGGACGAGATTGCAAGATGGAAAGTACGCCGGCCGAGATACAATTTAAGCAAACAACTAAAGAAGATCCACATGCAACAACGTGGGAAGATGGGCAGTGGAGAAAGGCCGGAGGAAGCTGTACATGAGGGTCGTCGGAATGTTACTAGGAGGGCGCCGGCGGCCGGGATCTGCCCATACTGCGGCAGCGAGCAAGTGGCGAAGGCCCTACCACGCCGGAGCTTGGTCAGAGAGAACGGCGGGTACCGCAGATCGGGACGAGCTGCCTCAACGCCGTCAAATGGAGAGACGATGCACATCCTCCCTTTCCGCCGGCGGACGGGATGCGGCCGGATCACTGACCAACACTGAGAGAGAGAGAGGCCACAGCGGCCTTGTGTGAGATGGTGTGACGAGAGACAAACCCATTTTTCCATTTTCCCCACGACAATCATTTTATATTCTAGGCATGGTACCTGACCCTCCTTCGAGTAAACAACCGCTACACGCGTCAAATTATCACGTGGGCTGCCTTTTCATACAGAAACGAACTCCACCGTGTACCCGCACAGGTGTGGCCGGGAACGAGACGTGAGTACGTGTGTCCTGCGTGCACTTCTTATTTAGGTGCAGGTACGTATGTGGGTGGGTGTGAGAGAGATGGTTTGTGCGAAACAGAGGCAATGTGTTGATGATATCTCAATCAGAAAAATGTAACATATGCAATGTGTGTGAAATGGAGTCATGGACGTGAGATGCGATAGAATTGAAAACAGGGATGAAGTGTGTGGCTGCGCGATTGAGAAAGAGTGCCATCAAATTTGTGTTTGCCCACGTCAAAGATACAGGGCGGCTGGCCTACTGGAATTTGAGAGGGCAGAGGTGCAGTTCTTCTCCGTGGCATGGATACCTACCTACAACGTTCGACTATCGATGTGTGTGTGTGTGGGGGGGGGGGGGGGAGGGGGTAGAGACCGGTCGACTAGTATATGTGTGGGGTAGGAGAGAGACCTAGCTATGTATTGAGGGAGATAGATCGACATCCTTGCTTGTGAGTACTTTGGGTGAGTACTCACGGTTGCTTTTCTCCCCCCTTTTCCCCCTTTCCTTTCTACCTGGTTGTCGCAACCAGATGCTGGAGCCCAGGAGCCATACGCCGCGTCGATGATGACTCCTACTACACTGGAGGTGCCTACTACTATGTGCAGGCCGCTGACGACGACCAGGAGTAGTTTAGGGGGATCCCAGGCAGGAGGTCTACGCCTCTTTCGATCTGTATCCCAGTTTGTGCTAGCCTTCTTAAGGCAAACTTGCTTAACTTATGTATGTACTCAGGTATTGTTGCTTTCGCTGACTCGTTTATGTTCGCACTTGTATTCGAGCCCTCGAGGCCCCTGGCTTGTAATATGATGCTTGTATGACTTATTTTACTTTTAGAGTTGTGTTGTGATATCTTCCCGTGAGTCCCTAATCTTGATCGTACACGTTTGCATGCATGATTAGTGTACGATTGAATCGGGGCGTCACAAGTTGGTAAGGTTGGGAAAAATACAAAGGTAGAGCGTCGGAGGGTTGGTGGTGGAGTGGCGTCTCACAAATGGTGGGAGAGGCCTGCTAGACAAACGAAGGGTATGAGTGCAATATCAATAAGAGAGGGCGGGGGATGTCTGTCTGTCTATGCACGTGCATGTGAGAGACGGGTCGGGAGGTATTCAAGGATGATGAGGGGAGAAGATATGGTTGTGGTAAGCATGCGTAACTACATAGGAAGATCAACCGTCGTGTGCCCGAGAAAAGGAGAGACATAACTAGCTAGGTAAGTGTATCGGTGCTTGGTGAAAACGAATTATAGTCGACCTGGCTATATGTAGGGAGATCAGTTCATATACACGCCTGCATGTGTTAGAAGCAAATAAGGTCCGGAGAGGCAGACAGGGGGAGAGGGTGTGGCTGGGAGGTGGTGCGAGAGGCCTACCATGTCGAGGGGGGAGGAGTGTGCGAGCATGTGATTAATGAAAAGAGGGGTGAGAGTGTGCACCTGCATGGAATCGTATTGGACATATGGGGGCATGAACGATGAGAAGAGAAGAGGGGAAGTATATATGTGTTTGTTGTAGGCACACTTGGCTAGAGAGGTATATCGACCGGTGTGTGCCAGAAAGATGGAGCCGGGGGCCTACACACACCGCTGGTGGACGACCTAAAGAGAAATAATGAACGTGCGCGATGGAGGGGACGCTAAGGGTGTGTGAGGGGGGCGGGCGTGTGCATGCATGATAGAAAGTTAGTGCTAGCTAGCTACAAATAGAAGAGGATCATGAAGGTGTAAAAGATGAACAAAGATCATAATTCATTATAAAAAAGTGGATACGGATACTTGAAGAAGATATCATAATGTAGAACATTGATTATAATTTGGGCTAATGTGAGGCTTTTGCAACTCAGGTCTAAATACTTGTCATAATGTAGGGGGCAGGGCACTATACTTTGTGTGATAAACACGGTGTACGTATGGAACATGGTTTAGATTATGAATATATAGTTAGTACATCAAATGTACTATTATTTGGAATCAACATCAAGTGTATTCAAAAAATAGAATTCGAGTTCATGTAGTACACATAGTTCATATCTATCTCTATAGTAATCATGTGGTGTGTTATTAAGGTAATACACGAATGATGGTTGAAGTTGGCAACAATCATGATTGTAGATTCTTGTTGAAATAGAGAAACGAATTCAAATTTAGTTCGAATTGCAGCGGTAGTATAAACATTTGGAATGCACTAAAATGTTGGTATGAGTAGGTTACATGCATTATACAACAAGCGAAATAATTTAATCGGACATAACATGGATTCATACTCCCTCCTTCCATCTATATAGGGCGTAATGAGATTTTTAAGACCGCCTTTGACTATTGACAAGATTAATAGTACATGACATGCACAATGTGAAAATTATATCATTGAAAGAACCTTTCATAGACGAAGTTAACGGTGTGCTTTGTGTAAGTTGCATGTCATATATCATTGCTCTAATATTTGGTCAAAGTTAGCATAAAAAAACGCATTAGGCCCTATATAGATGGAAGGAGGGAGTAGCTTTGAATAGCATTTGTATAGTAAAACGGGGCAAGACTCTCTCTTTGTGTGGTGTGAATAGTTTTATTTTTTTTTTTGTTTTATTTTTGGTTGAGGGAAGTGCGAATTGATTTGGTACGTACAAGTACAATATTACTACACGTTAGGCTTGTTCCTAAAATTCAACCTGCGTCTTGTTATATCTCGAAAATTCAGATATCGTGCTCCCAAAACTGGCGCCTTCACAACCCGCGCCTTGCTATCCCGAAATTACAACGCGCGCGAAAACTCCCTCCAGCTGCCAAATCCCTACACGCGAAATCCCCCTTCTGACCCTGAGCCGAAAGGGCCGCTAGTTCAAATTGGTGGGGGGGTACTTTTGTAACACACCCTACATTTTGGACAAGCGCGTCCCTAAGTCAAGACGTAGCAAGAAGGATTTCTAGCACCATTGCCGGGGAGGTCTTCACTCAAGTCAAGACATACCAAGTACCCATCACAAACTCATCTCCCTCGCATTTACATTATTTGCCATTTGCCTCTCGTTTTCCTCTCCCCCACTTCACCCTTGCCGTTTTATTTGCCCTCTCTTTCCCGATATTCTCCTCTCCTTTTTGCTTGCCTTTTTCTGTTTGCTCGTGTGTTAGATCGTTTACCTTGTCATTATGGCTAGTCCTCCTATCCTTGTTATTACTCCCGAACATGAAATTCTCAATTTTAAGCAAAGGGAGGGAGAGAATTTAAAAGATGCTTGGCATAGAATTTGCAATGCTCAAAATAGATCTACTAGGAAGCTTTGTACTTCCGTTCTTCTTCGCAATTTTTACGTAGGCATTACTCCTTGGAATAGATGCGTTCTTGATACCGTTACCGGAGGGGATTTCTTGAGTAGGCATACGTTTGATGCTTATAATGCTACGTTAGATTTGTTTGGCCCACCACCTCTTTTGGTTAATGGAACTGTTTTAACTTTAGAACATGTTATGCAACGGTTTGAAATTATTGAAAATAAAGTTTCCACTGTTGAGTTGATTGAAAATCTAGATAAAAAGATTCATAATCACATTACCCAATATGGATTTAGGGTTGGAGTTACTTTGAAAAATCTTAAAGAGAAAGAACCTATAGTTAATGAAAAAATAGATCTAGATTCTGCAAGAATCGGTAAACTTGAGGATATCATTACCAACTTAGGTTCCGCGTTTTCTTCCATGAAAAACACTCCAAAACCCCCTACCAAAACTGCTAAGTTTATTTATGTTCCTAAAAATAAGGGTGAATCTTCTAGTAAGGGAGACGCGGATCTCAAATCCATAAGTGTTCATCCCAATTGTCTCTCTATCGTTAAGGAACCTTTTGCTACAAATGAATTTCTTGAATTTTTGCCTAAAGGTTTAATCATTGCTAAAAAGGGAGAAACCCCTAAAGATTATAAGTGCTTTGTTGAGGAATTGAGTGCCAAAGATGGCACTACTTAGATCTATCTTCGCTTTTATGCCTAGCTAGGGATGTTAAACGATAGCGCCAGTCGGGAGGCAACCCAATTTTATTTGTGTTTTTTGTTTTTGCTTCTATTTAGTAATAAATTTTGCATCTACCTTATGTTTAGATGTGTTTTTATGTTTTAATTAGTGTTTGTGCCAAGTAGAACCTATAGGATAACCTATGATGATACTTGATTTGATTCTGCTGAAAAACAGAAACTTTGCACGCACGAAATTAGTTTTGTTAAATCACAGAAACGTGCTTTTGCGTTTATAATTTTTGGTGATGATCATTAGACAAATTTTCCAGGCCTTCCTATTTTGGTAGGATTTTTAGAGTTCCATAAGTTTGCGTTAGTTACAGATTGCTACAGACTGTTCTGTTTTTGACAAATTCTCTTTTTTGTGTGTTGTTTGCTTATTTTGATGCATCTATAGCTAGTAAAATAGTTTATAAACCATAGAGAACTTGGAATAAATTAGGTTTAACACCAAAATAAATAAAGAATGAGTTGATTTCAGTACCTTATGTGGTGGTTTTGTTTTCTTTCACTAACGGAGCTTATAAGATTTCCTGTTGAGTTTTGTGTTGTGAAGTTTTCAAGTTTTGGGTAAAGCTTTGATGGACTATGGAATAAGGAGTGGCAAGAGACTAATCTTGGGGATGCCCATGGCACCCCAAGATATTCAATGATAGCCAAAAGCCTAATCTTGGGGATGCCCCGGGAAGGCATCCCCTCTTTCGTCTTCGTTCATTGGTAACTTTACTTGGAGCTATATTTTTATTCGCCACATAATATGTGTTTTGCTAGGAGCGTCGTGTATTATATTAGTCTTTGCTTTTTAGTTTACCAAAATCATCCTTGTTTGTACACACCTTTTGGGAGAAGCCCACTTGATTGAATTTATTAGAATATGCTATGTGCTTCACTTATATCTTTTGAGCATGACAGTTTTTGCTCTAGTGCTTCACTTATATCTTTTAGAGCACGGCGGTGGCTTAATTTTGTAGAAATTGATAGTCTCTCATGCTTCACTTATATTATTTTGAGAGTATTTTAGAACAGCATGGTATTTGCTATGGTTATAAAATTGGTCCTATAATGGTAGGCATCCAAGTTGGGTATAATAAAAACTATCATAGGAAGTGAATTGGATGCTATGATCAATTTGATACTTGATAACTATTTTGAGATATGGAGGTAGTGATATTAAAGTCATGCTAGTTGGGTGATTATGAATTTAAAGAATGCTTGTGTTGAAGTTAGCAAGTCCCGTATCATGCACGTATGGTTAAAGTTGTGTAACAAATTTGAAACATGAAGTGTACCTGGCTTGTGCATCCTTATGAGTGGTGGTCGGGGACGAGCGATGGTCTTTTCCTACCAATCTATACCTCTAGGAGCATGCATGTAGTGCTTGATTTTTGATGACTTCTAAATTTTTGCAATAAGTATATGATTTCTTTTGACTAATGTTGAGTCCATGGATTATACGCACTTTTACCTTTCCACCATTGCTAGCCTCTTCGGTACCGTGCATTGCCCTTTCTCACCTTGAGAGTTGGTGCAAACTTCGTCGGTGCATCCAAACCCCGTGATACGATACGCTCTATCACACATAAACCTCCTTATATCTTCCTCAAAACAGCCACCATACCTACCTATTATGGCATTTCCATAGCCATTCCGAGATATATTGCCATGCAACTTTCCACCGTTCCGTTCATCATCATCATGACATACATTACTTTTGTCATATTGCCATTGCATGATCATGTAGTTGATATCGTATTTGTGGCAAAGCCACCATGCATAATTTTTCATACATGTCACTCTTGATTCATTGCACCATCCCGGTACACCGCCGGAGGCATTCATATAGAGTCATATCTTGTTCTAATTTCGAGTTGTAATTCATATGTTGTAATCAATAGAAGTGTGATGATCATCATTATTAGAGAATTGTCCCAAAAAAAGGCCAAAGAAAAAAAAAGCAAAAAAGCAAAAAAGAAAATAAATAAAAGGCAATGTTACTATCTCTTTTTCCACACTTGTGCTTCAAAGTAGCACCATGTTTTTCATATAGTGAGTCTCATATGTTGTCACTTTCATATACTAGTGGGAATTTTTCATTATAGAACTTGGCTTGTATATTCCTATGATGGGTTTCCTCAAATGCCCTAGGTCTTCATGAGCAAGCAAGTTGGATGCACACCCACTAGTTTTCTTTTGTTGAGCATTCATTTATAGCTCTAGTGCATCCGTTGCATGGCAATCCCTACTCCTCATGTTGACATCAATTGATGGGCATCTCCATAGCCCTTTGATTATCCTCGTCAATGTGAGACTTTCTCCTTTTTTGTCTTCTCCACACAATCCCCATCATCATATTCTATTCCACCCATAGTGCTATATCCATGGCTCATGCTCATGTATTGTGTGAAGGTTGAAAAAGTTTGAGATTATTTAAGTATGAAACAATTTCTTGGCTTGCCATCGGGGGTGTAGAATTTGGGTCTTTGTGTGACGAAAATGAAGCATATCCTAACTATATGATTTTGTAGGGATGAACTTTCTTTAGCCATGTTATTTTGAGAAGACATGATTGCTTTGATTAGTATGCTTGAAGTGTTACTATTTCTTTTATCAATATGAACTTTTATTTTGAATCATTTGGATCTGAACATTCATGCCACAATAAAGAAAATTAAATTGATAATTATGCTAGGTAGCATTCCACATCAAAAATTCTATTTTTATCATTTACCTACTCGAGGACGAGCAGGAATTAAGCTTGGGGATGCTTGATACGTCTCCAACGTATCTATAATTTTTTATTGTTCCATGCTATTATATTACCCTTTTTGGATGTTTATGGGCTTCATTTTACATATTTATATCATTTTTGGGACTAACTTACTAACCGGAGGCCCAACCCGTATTGCTGTTTTTTGCCTATTTCAGTATTTCAAAGAAAAGGAATATCAAACGGAGTCCAAACGGAATGAAACCTTCGGGAGTGTGACTTTTGGAATGAACGTGATCCAGAGGACTTGGAGTGCAAGTCAAGAAGCAATCGAGGTGGCCAGGAGATAGGAGGGCGCGCCCACCCCTCCTGGGCGCGCCCCCTGTCTCCTGGGCCTCACGAGCGGCCACCGACGTACTTCTTCCTCCTATATATACCTACGTACCCCGAAAACATCCAGGGAGCCAACGAAAAACAATTCCCACCGTCGTAACCTTCTGTATCCGCGAGATCCCATCTTGGAGCCTTCGCCGGCGCTCCGCCGGAGGGGATATCGACCATGGAGGGCTTCTACATCAACACCATAGCCCCTGCGATGAGTTGTGAGTAGTTTACCACAGACCTTCGGGTCCATAGTTATTAGCTAGATGGCTTCTTCTCTCTTTTTGGATCTCATTACAATGTTCTCCCCCTCTCTTGTGGAGATCTATTTGATGTAACTCTTTTTGCGGTGTGTTTATCGAGATCCGATGAATTGTGGGTTTATGATCAAGTTTATCTATGAGAAATATTTGAATCTTCTCTGAATTCTTTTATGTACGATTGAGTTATCTGTGCAAGTCTCTTCGAATTATCAGTTTGGTTTGGCCTACTAGATTGATCTTTCTTGCCATGGGAGAAGTGCTTAGCTTTGGGTTCAATCTTGCGGTGTCCTTACCCAGTGACAGAAAGGGTTGCAAGGCACGTATTGTATTGTTGCCATCGAGGATAAAAAGATGGGGTTTACACTACTGGAATCAGCTACTTTGCCATCTGCTAGATCTCTGTCGTCCGCTAGCGGACGACAAAGAAGCCCTTTGCCATCAGCCATCGAAAAGCCGACTGTCGGTGTCAAAACCGGCGGATCTCGGGTAGGGGGTCCTGAACTGTGCGTCTAGGCGGATGGTAACAGGAGACAAGGGACACGATGTTTTTACCCAGGTTCGGGCCCTCTCGATGGAGGTAAAACCCTACTCCTGCTTTGATTGATATTGATGATATGGGTAGTACAAGAGTGGATCTACCACGAGATCAAGGAGGCTAAACCCTAGAAGCTAGCCTATGGTATGATTGTTGTAATGGTTGTGTGTCCTACGGACTAAAACCCTCCGGTTTATATAGACACCGGAAAGGGCTAGGGTTACACAGAGTCGGTTACAATGGTAGGAGATCTACATATCCGCATCGCCAAGCTTGCCTTCCACGCCAAGGAAAGTCCCATCCGGACACGGGACGAAGTCTTCAATCTTGTATCTTCATCATCTTGGAGTCCGGCCGATGATGATAGTCCGGCTATCCGGACACCCCCTAGTCCAGGACTCCCTTAGTAGCCCCTGAACCAGGCTTCAATGACGATGAGTCCGGCGCGCATATTGTTCGGCATTGCAAGGCGGGTTCCTCCTCCGAATAATTCATAGAAGATTTGTGAACACCAGGATAGTGTCCGGCTCTGCAAAATAAATTCCACATTCCACCGTAGAGAGAATAATATGTACACAAGTTCAATCTGCTGACGTATTTTGTGGCATGACGTCACGCCACTACCAAGCCTTTACTTGAATCGTTTTTTATTATACCACCTCAGCGCGTTTAGCGAAGCGGTTTCCTTGGCACGTCTTGTCAAAGCAGAGATCGTGTTCCCCTTATTCCGGGATTCCCATCAATACGGACGTGGGTAACCCAACCATGCCCATCGCCACGCCTCCTCTATCGAAGGTGAGTCCCGAATGGTCACGGGGACGGCTCTTGGTATTCTTCCCTCTTTATAATGAGACCAAGGCTCGTTTCTTTTCTTCAATCCTCAACCGAATCTACCCCTCGCCCCGAGTTCCAACACCCAGAGCTCCAGATTCGAGCACTTCGGACCTTCAACAATGTCCGGATCCGACCTACAGGGCCGGTGGATGCCCTCCTCCATCACGGAAGAGGACGTGCAAAAGCTGAGAGGAGCCAAGTACTTGACCTACGAGATTTCGCATAGGCTGCCCGCCAAAGGGCAAGTCATTCCCACCCCCAAGCCCGGCGAAAGCATTGTGTTCGTGTCCCACCTCCGTCGGGGTTTAGGCTTCCCGATGGATCCTTTTGTGAGAGGGCTCATGTTTTACTATGGGCTAGAATTCCACGACTTGGCTCCGGAGTCCATCCTCCACATCTCGTCATTCATTGTCGTCTGCGAGGCCTTCCTCCGTACTACCCCCACTTCGGTTTGTGGCTCAAAACTTTTAATGTGGAGCCGAAGACGATCGAGGGGCGCCAAGCAGAGTGTGGCGGGGCGGTCGTAAATAGGAGGGCCGATGCTCCATGGCCCAAGGGCTCTTTTCAAGAGGAGCTCAGCTTGTGGCAACAGGAGTGGTTTTATATTATCGCTCCCAAGGGCAGCAGGCAGAAGCCGCCGCCCATCTTCCGCTCAGGACCTCGATGACGACTGATGTCGTGGGTCAACCAAGGGCTCAACTGGAGACCGTCAAAGGACGTGCCCTTATTGCAGGGCCGGATTCGAGACCTCCAAGCGAGGGAGATGGATCTGGTCGTGGTGATGCAGGTCATGCGGATTAGGCGTCTCCTGCCCTGCAAACGCCGTCCTCTCCGGCTGTGGGAGTTTAATCCGGAGGGACCACGAATTCTCCAACACTTCATGGGTACGACACCCGTGGAGATGTACAAATTGTTCTTCGGATCACAAGAGGTGTGTCCGGAATTGACCGAGGACGCTGGCCTAAGCTGCAATCGCCCGGATACACAAGTAAGTAGTTCTGTGTCCGGACTTACCGTTTGTTTGCATTTCTACGATTCGCCTTTTAACCAATTGTCCTCTAAACAGGAGTGGATAGCGCAAGCAAAGTTGATACGGTGTCCGGCCCCCCTCCCAGAGTCCGAGCCGGATCCCGTGCTGGTCAGGATGCTGGAGGTTGCGCCTTCAGAGGAAGGCGAAGGGGGGAACAGAGGAACTACCGCCTCTACCAAGGAGGCTTTTGAGAAAGGGGGGATCGAGAATCCCTCCTTCCAAGGGGAGAAGAGGACCGCTTCCGAAGACCCGGAGGCCAAAGCCCCGAAGCGGGGGAAGAGATCTTCACCAGAGGGTCCTGCGTCCGGGGAGGCCCCGGCCGCACAGTCTCCCCTAAAGAATCAGCCCTCTAGCGAGCCGTAAGTAGAAAAAGGGGAGTTTTGTAATAAGAGACATCCCTATTTTTGCTTCCGAGGATAACCGAGGTTTTTACCTTGTAGTTCGGATCTCCGTCCTTCTCAGATGAGCTCGTCTTCGGGGGAACTTCGTCCGGAGATGATGGAGAGCGAGACGCCTCCATCTGCCGCACCATCGGATAGGGCGGATGAGCCTGAGGTGTCATCACGGAGGGTATCCCCGAGTCCGGCAGGGCCGAATAGTTCGGCACCAACTGGCGTGCGGCCGGGGGAGCTGAAGGATCTGCTTGAGAGGGCGTCTATTTCAGAAGGTCACCGTACATTGATGAGTATGGTGATTGGAAGAATTTCGTCCGCCGAAGGCGGGTTGCATGATGCCGTCAGGAGCTTGCTGGCGGGGTTTGAGGTACGTAAAAATGACATACCTTTTGACAGTTTTGCACATAAAATGTGTCCTGTATAGATAGTAGCCCCTGAGACTCGGTAAGTTGTCGAGAGCGACAGCGTGCCAAGGATCAAAATCGCAGGTATTGATTTTCGCCTTTCCTATGCAGGTGGCGGATAGTCCGGTCGCCAGCCGGACTGATGCAGTTGCCGAACTAAAGCGGCAACTCGACGTTGCGGATGCGGACATCGCGCTGGTCAATGAGCGACTTGACGAGTCACAAGGTAGGTGTTTTCTCCGTGGTCACCTAGTAAGGGAGCCGAAGCCCACTCCTTACAACATGTGTGCTCAATGCAGATGGTGCCGCTGCTGTGGAGAGCCTTCGGGCAGAACTTGCTCGAGCCAAGGAGCAGGCCAGAAGGAGTGATGCGGCTGCCTTGAGGGCGGCCGAAGAGCTAGAAGCCGAAAGGGCTGCTCACTGCCGAAGCAGGGAGGAGATGGCCGAAATGGCCGTGAAGTTGAAAGATGCTACCGACCGCTATGAGGTTCTTGAAAAAGAACGCCGAGCAGAGCAAGAAGATCTGAGGAAGGCCACCGCCGAAGCCAAGGATGCCCGTTCTGCAATGCGGGCTATAAAGGAGGAGCTGCGCCAGGCCGGAGATATTGTGGCTGGCAAGCCCTTTCTGCTTCGCCGGAGGTTTACAGATCCGAAGTACGCTCAGCTTGGCCAGCTGTGGGGTCCGGAGGATCCTTATATGGATTTAGCGGCGAGTGCGGCAGATGCTGTTGTGCACTTCTGAAGTCAAAAGGATCACGAGACAGAAGAGCTTTTTTGGTCTCAATTCCATAGTCCAGAGCGTTCACTTCCGCTGACCGATCGTTTGGCCGAGTGGGCCAAGCTGAATAGATTGTCCGGACTTGCCATGACGGATATCGTGGCTCATGTCTGGCCGGATAGGCCCAAGCCGAAGAGTTATTTTGGCTTATTGCAGCAATTCCTTGGGGCGGTGCTGCATATCAAGGCGATGAAGCGGTCGGCCTGCATAGAGGGTGCACGGATGGCCCTCGCCCGTGTGAAGACATACTGGACGGAGATGGATGCCACCGCTGTTGCGACCCAGGGTTCGGACGAGAGCCGGTTACCCGCCGAGCACTATTTTGGGGAAGTTCTGCGTGGTGCTCGTGTAATAGAGTCGCAGTGTTCAAAAAATGTCATGTTCAAATGAACTTTATGGTTTGTAAAATGATGTTTATAATATAAGCGCTTTTTGTACTTGTGCGTTCAAGTTTTGAAATATCTCCTGTGCGGCCGTTTATGTATACGTGCGTATAACCTGAAAGATGGCAGTCGTCGGCTTCAGCCCCCACGCACAAGGTGCGGGGGTGTTTGCAAAAATAGCGCATTTTCACACTTAATCTGACGTCTCGGTCCTGTGAAGGAGGTGGTAGCATAGCAAACGAGGCAACCGGACTATAATGCTTTATCACTTTCACTTAGCCATAGGAGTTCGAGGGTGGGGCTACGATATAGCCCCTAGGGGCACCGCGCTCTCCGAATTCGGGGCGCGTATGTGCCTGACCGGGAAGCGGTCCTTCGTCAAAGCGGAGGAATTCTAAACATTCCGGTAGTCGATCGAGTGGTTGACCAGTCTCTCGCTGTATCATGACAGTCAGTTTTCGGCTTTCTCTACTGAGGTGCTCGCCCAGCCGAACCGGGGCACAATCGCAGTAGTTCTCCTAGTGCCGCGTTAGTCGATGATACGGAACGTAAGGTAGCAAAACACAGGAGCCGGGCAAACCCAACATTTGACCAAAGACATGATTCGGAGCTGATGCATATAAGGCCTAATTCGAGACGCCGAACACTCTCTAAGGTATTCGATCTTTATGATAACGGGCAGAACAATGCCCTAAGCCCCTAGTGTCTAGGTACGGGCAAGAATTTCTGGTGCGGCCGATGCCAAAACGCCAGCCTCCTCATTGGTTATGGTAAAAAAACCGTGGGATGTGAATCAACAAGAGACAGTAAGAAAGGTCTACGCAGGGTCTTAATCTGAAAAGAATCCTTGCGATGGGTCCCTGCTGTGCGTCTGCGCCTGTGTCTCCGTTGTGCCGTATCCTGGACGGGTGTACACGTAGTTCATCTGTAAAAAGAGAGGAACTTAGTTTTGAAAAGAAGTTTTGCCAAGAATGTATTAAAAAATCGAAATATGAATGAATGAATAAAGCTGAGATTTTATTAGCTCTTTATTGTTTATACGCACAGCCCCTTGTGAAGGGGTGTGCGACTAGGGAGCCCCTAGTTTATTTATGCCGGACTCGTCTAGCCATGTCCGGGGTCTTTGAACGACCTTTTAATGAGATGATGCCGCATGGACCGGGCATTTTAAGTGTGAGAGACGCGTAGTGCGGTATTGCGTTAAAGCGGACGAAAGCTTCACGCCCCAACAGTGCTTGATGGCTACTTTTAAATGGGGTGACATAGAAGATTAGCTTTTCGCGACGGAAGTTGTCGGGTGATCCGAACACAACTTCTAGTAGTAAGGAGCCCGTGCACCTGGCGTAAGGGCCTGGCGTCACTCCTTTGAAGGAAGTGCGGCTATGGTGAATTTTAGTGGGGTCTATCCCCAACTTGCGGATTGTGTCCGGATATAGTAGGTTTAAATCACTGCCGCCATCCATCAGGACTTGTGTTAATTGTAGTCCGTCGATTATAGGATCCAATATCAGAGCAGTCCATCCTGCGTTTTGAATACTTCTGGAATAGTCCAGGTGGTCGAAAGTAATTGGTTTTGACATCCAATCTCGAGGTTCCGCTGGGGTGGACCGTGCGACACCTACTTTGGCGGGTGCCGCATTGTTGTTCCGTATTATCACATGAAGTGAGTTTACTGTTTTGACTTCTTGTGGGAAAGTCTTTTGTTTTCCAGTGCTCTGCTGGTGGGGTTCGTCGTCATCCTCGCTTGGCGCGTCGAGCCCCTTGTGTTCGGCGTTGAGTCGGCCGAACTGTTTGAAGACCCAACAATCTCGGTGGGTGTGGTTTGCAGGCCTTCTGGAGGTACTGTGGATTTGACATATCCGATCCAAAATTTTTTTAAGCTGGATAGCTCGTCACTGTTGTCCTTAAGAGGCAGTGTTTTGTTATTCGAACGCGAGCTTTTGAATCCGGCGTTGACCGCCGTGTTCTTTGGGCTTTTTTCTTTATTTCGACGCTAGTCCTTTCTGCGTCGTGATTTTCCATTTCCATCTCTGATCTCGGATGTACTCGGGTCGCTGGTGCTGCATCTTGCTAGCCAGCTGTCTTCCCCCGCGCAAAAGCGGGTCATGAGGCTTGTTAGCGCGGCCATTGTTCTCGGCTTCTCTTGGCCGAGGTGTCTGGCGAGCCATTCGTCTCGAACATTATGTTTAAAAGCTACTAAGGCTTCAGCGTCTGGACAGTCGACTATTTGGTTCTTTTTGGTAAGAAACCTGTTCCAGAATTTGCGCGCTGACTCTCCGGGCTGTTGAGTTATGTGACTTAAATCGTCTGCATCCGGAGGGTGGACATAAGTCCCTTGAAAATTTGCTCTAAACGCGTCCTTGAGCTCTTCCCAACTTCCAATAGTATTTTCTGGGAGGCTTTTGAGCCAATGCCGAGCTGGTCCTTTGAGCTTGAGGGGTAGATATTTTATGGCGTGGAGATCATCTCCTCTAGCCATGTGTATGTGCAGGATGTAATCCTCAATCCAGACTCCGGGGTCTGTTGTTCCGTCGTATGCCTCTATGTTTACGGGCTTGAATCCTGTGATCCAGCACCTCATCGGTGAAACATAGTGGGTGTGTGGCGCCCCTGTATTTAGACGTGCCGTTATTTTTGAACATGCGGCGTGTTGTGTTGCTTCCTGGGGCCCTCTTTTTTGGCCCATAAATGGACCTGACCGGGCCATCTGTTTTACGAGGATCATGTGTCGGCTTGTGTGCGGCGCCGCTTGTTGCTTTTGCCCTGTCATCTGGTCGTCTATCCGGCCAGGCGGCCTCTTTGCTTTTTGACTGTGGGGGCCCTATGGCCTCCTCGTCGAATTCTGGCAGCAGCTTGCGCTTCGGGTAGCTCTTTGTTTGGTGGCCATTGCCATATTTGTCCGCGGTCTTGAGTACTTTGCTCCACCTCATTCTGAGTATGTCTTCTGCTGTTTTGAGCTTCCGTTTTTCCTTCTTCAGACTTCTTGCAGTGGCGACAAGTCTTTTGTGAAGGTTCTTATGCTCCGGTGGTGTGTCTGGCGTGAGATCGTCTGGACTGTTGTTTTCGCCGGGCATGGATTGATTATCCGATTCGTCCTGTTCGGATGGTTGCTTGGTTGCATGTTCGTCGCCCACAGGTTTGCCCTGCTCTATTGTTGGGTCATTAGGAGTGCCGTTTTTGTCGAGGCGGGACTTAGGGCGGCGTCTGCGTCGCCGTTTTGGTTGTTTGTCGGCGGAATTATCCTTTGCCGCGTCCCGTTGTTCCTCGTTATCGCTTCCTTTTGGGGTGTCCACCATATATACATCATGAGTTGAGGTGGCCTTCCAGTGCTCGATAGGCGCTGGTTCTTGGTAGTCTCCGGCATCATCGTCCATACCGTCGATGTCTTCGGAGTCGTAGTCTAGCATGTCGGTTAGATCGTCGAAAGTGGCTACAAAGTGGGTGGTGGGTGGGCTTTGAATTTCTTTGTCATCCGCATCCCAACCATCCTGACCGCAGTCCGGCCAGGGCTCTCCTGATAACGAGAGATGCTTTAGCGAATTCAGGATGTCGCCAAAGGGTGAGTGCTGAAAGATGTCCGCGGCGGTGAACTCCATGATCGGCACCCAATCGGATTCGTTTGGTAGGGGCGCAGGAGGTTCGGAGTCCGGCAGGGAGTCCGGCACCTCGGAGTCACGAGCTTGATAAGGGACAAGGTCAGTATTCGGCTCCATCACCGTAGAAGTTGCAGCTCCCGAGGCGGTGTCCAGCCACCTGTCCTCGATCTACGCGGTCGGCTCCGAACTATGGGTCGGAGCGGATTCGTGTGCAGCCTCCAAGGTTCTGTCCGGCAGCAGAGCTAAATCATGCCCATCGTGATAGTGCGGCACGCTCGGCTGTGGCTCGAATCCATCGAAGATCAAGTCTCCGCGAATGTTAGCCGTGAAGTTTAGGCTTCCAACTCTGACCTGATGGCCAGGGGCGTAGCTTTCGATCTGCTCCAGATGGCCAAGTGAATTGGCCCGCAGTGCAAAGCCGCCGAACACGAAGATCTGTCCGGGGAGAAAATTCTCACCCTAGACTGCGTTGTTGTTGATTGAAGAAGCCATCAAGCCTATCGGTGACGACACAGAGGAACTCTCAATGAAAGCACCAATATCGGTGTCAAAACCGGCGGATCTCGGGTAGGGGGTCCCGAACTGTGCGTCTAGGCGGATGGTAACAGGAGACAAGGGACACGATGTTTTTACCCAGGTTCGGGCCCTCTCGATGGAGGTAAAACCCTACTCCTGCTTGATTGATATTGATGATATGGGTAGTACAAGACTGGATCTACCACGAGATCAAGGAGGCTAAACCCTAGAAGCTAGCCTATGGTATGATTGTTGTAATGGTTGTGTGTCCTACGGACTAAAACCCTTCGGTTTATATAGACACCGGAAAGGGCTAGGGTTACACAGAGTCGGTTACAATGGTAGGAGATCTACATATCCGCATCGCCAAGCTTGCCTTCCACGCCAAGGAAAGTTCCATCCGGACACGGGACGAAGTCTTTAATCTTGTATCTTCATAGTCTTGGAGTCCGGCCGATGATGATAGTCCGGCTATCCGGACACCCCCTAGTCCAGGACTCCCTCACCGACGACAAAGAAATGGCAGACGGCAAAGATGCTCTTTGCCATGTGCCATTTCTTTGTCGTCCGCTAGCTGACGGCAAGGAATCTTTGTCGTCCGCCAGCTGACGGCAAAGAGGGAGGTGGCCCCCACCCATCCGCCCATTTAAAAAAACTTAACGCCCCACCTCTTTGCCTTCCGCTAGCGGACGGCAAAGAGAGAAAATGGCGGACGGCAAAGAGTTGCGGACGGCAAAGAGCCGAGTAACTAACGGACGCCACCCTCCCCCCCCCCCCCCGCCCGTTATCTCTCTTCTCTTCCTCTCTTCCTCTCTCCTCCCCGACGCCCCGCCCTAGCTAGATCCACCGCCGCCCCCGCTGCCCGGCGCCGCCCCCGCCCCCGCACCCTTGGCCCGTCGCCCCACCACCCCTCCACCCCCACCACAGCCGCCGACTCCCCGTCGCCCCGCCACCCCTCCGCCTCCCGCCGCCCGGCGCCGCCCCCGGCGCCGCCCCCGCCCTGCCCCCGCCCCCGCCCCGCCGCCCGGCGCCGCCCCCGCCCCCGCACCCTTGGCCCATCGCCCCACCACCCCTCCACCCCCACCCCACCCGCCGCTGCCCCGTCGCCCCGCCACCCGCCGCCCGGTGCCCCCCCCCCCCCCCCCCGCCGACTGTCCCATTGCTCCGGTGAGGGACTACTACTCTTTTTTTCTGTTTTTTCTTTTTTTGTTGTTTAATTGTTAGTGCTAGATTGTGTTAGTGTTAGTGTTAGAAAAGAATTAGAAGTAGTAGAAGAAGTAGAAGTAGTAGAAAGATGAAAAAAGAAGAAGAAGAAAAGAAGTAGAAGAAGTAGAAGAAGAAGAAAAGAAGAAACGAAAAGAAGTAAAAAAGTAGAAAAAAGATGAAAGAAGAAGAAGAAGAAGAAGAAGAAGGATAGAAGGAAACACCCCGACCCCCTGACCCCCCCCCCCCCCCCGCCCGACCCCGACACCCCGACCCCCTGACCCCTGACCCCGACACCCCGACCCCGACACCACACCCCGACCCCAACACGACACCCAGACACCCCGACACCCAACCCCCCGAGGCCGACGGGTTCTTATATTTGTGAATTATTAGTTATGTCATATATTTTTCGATTTTGTTATGAAAAACATCATATATAATTGTGTTGATCGGGTTGATTTAAATGTGTAGTTGTTTCACCGTTGCGAGGTTTGGTGTTCGACGACCTCGCCGTGCGTTCGACGAGCTCTGCCCCTTCGTTCGTGGGTGAGCACAAATGACATGTCCTCCTCCCCCATTAATTATTTGCTCTGTTCCGGTGTTCGTGCCGATGAAATTTGATAGCTAGCTATATATGTGTCTTGAATCATCAGTATGCGTAACCAATTTGTCTCTCCCATTCGAAAGTGTCATAGTTATAAATATGCATGCATTTGCATATTTATAACCTTGATTCTTCTGAATTGTCCAACGCTATCCTTGGACAGCCCGAGTATGTGTAGATTGGGTTCATATTCCCATATGCTTTGCTCCGGATCCGACGCATAAATTTCGTTAGTGCCTCCCTTGTTGTTCTCCGGGTACACATCCTCTCTATTTATTGTAGAGACGTGTATCAGGAGAATAGCGGGGAGGTGCTGCCGAAATTTTGCGTCGGATCCGGAGCATAGCATGGGAAAATTAACCCAATCTACACATACTCGGGTGGGATTAGGACCTATCATTACCTATTAGAGTGTAGATTGTATGGACGTAATAAAATTGACAAAGTAGATCAATTGATGAATATATACATGGTGAATTATATATATAATTGTTGTGTGTCCAGTAGCTCTGAAAGTCAAGATGAGTGATCATGCGTGGATGTATACCGGTTACGCTGGTCAGAACAAATGGAGCGCTGAATGGTTCACAAAAACCAAGGGGTTTGTGCAAGCCGCATTTGCAAATGGCCAGAGGAAAAACTGGTGCCCATGTTTCCGGTGCGGCAATTGGGAAAAGAGGACAGAGGCTGAAATGGGCAAACACCTGCAGAAGAATGGTTTTACTCCTGATTATACAGTGTGGACATTTCATGGTGAGTCTGCCCAACGTGACTGAGATGAGGTGGATCGTCCTCGCACCGACGAGCATGGTACCGGGATGGAAAACATGGTGCAAGACTATGATGATGCTCGGTATTCGGACGAGGAGATGGAGGAATGTGCAAAGGCCTTCAATGAAATGTTGGAGTCTTCAAAACGTCCGCTCCACGAGCACACTGAGCTTTGTCAGTTGGATGCCATCTCACAAGTAATGGCTCTGAAGGCTCAGTTCAACTTGGGCAGAGAATGCTACGACGCAATTATGACAGTATTTGGACGCTTTCTACCCAAAGGCCATGTAATGCCTGCAAACCTGTACCAGTCGGACAAAATCCTCTGTGCACTGAAGATGCCCTATGAGAAGATACATGCCTGTGAGAAAGGATGTGCCTTATTTAGGCTTGACTATGCGGACTTGAACTATTGTCCCATTTGCAAGTCTTCCAGGTATATTGTGGTAGACAACGGTATGGGTGAGAAGACACAGACCAAAATCCCCATTAGTGTTCTTCGATATATGCCAATCGTACCAAGACTTCAACGTCTTTTCATGGTCAAAGAGACGGCCAGACAGATGACATGGCACAAAACAGGCAAAAGAACCGAACTAGATGTAGATGGGAATCTGATGATGGTACACACATCGGATGGTGTTGCGTGGAAAAAGTTTGATGAATTACATGCTGACAAAGCGGCAGATCCGAGGCATCCTCGAGTCGGCATCAACACGGATGGGTTCAGTGTGTTTGGTATGACGGCAGCCCAATACAGTTGTTCGCCCATATTTGTCTTTCCACTCAATCTCCCCCCCCCCCCCCCCGGACAGATTATGCAAAGAAAGAACATTTTCCTGACGTTGATAATTCCAGGGCCCAACTATCCGGGGAAAAATATGAATGTGTACATGCAGCCGCTTAAGGATGAATTGCAAGAAGCCTGGGATAATGGGTTCAAGACATACGACGCCTATAGCAAATGAAACTTCATAATGCGTGTCTGGTACATGTACTCGATGCATGACTTGCCGGCGTATGTGCTATTCGTTGGCTGGTGTGTGCATGGAAGGTTCCCGTGCCCCACATGCAAGGGAAGTCAAAGGATAATACTAAGGCTAGAGTCGATCTGGAGGCGCTATGTGATAGGCCGTTACAAAACATGAAAGAACCGAAAGGAAAGCAGAACTGGACGAAGCCAAAGGCATGGTTCAATCTTGGAAGGCCAGCTATGAGGGAAATTATCTTGTGGGTGAAAATGCAGTTGATGTTCCCCGATGGGTATGCAACGAATCTAAAGAGGGGAGCGAGTCTTGATAAATTGAAGATATTTGGTCTCAAGAGTCATGATTGGCACATATGGATTGAGCGGGTAATGCCGGTGATGTTGCGTGGCTTCATCCCTGAGGATGAATGGCTAGTACTGGCAGAACTCAGCTATTTCTTCCATGTTCTTTGTGCGAAAGAACTATCACATGGCGTGCTAGAAGAAATGGAAGAGTTGGCACCGGAGTTGATCTGCAAGTTAGAGAAGATCTTTCCATCGGGCTTCTTTAATCCAATGCAGCATTTGATTTTGCATCTCCCGACCGAGGCAAGATTGGGGGGGCCCGTGCAAAATCGTTGGTGCTACCCAACTGAGAGGATGCAGAAGACCCTTCGAGAAAAATGTAAAAATAAACGTAGAATTGAAGCGTCGATGGCTGAGGCATTCATCACTGAGGAGGCGGCAAACTTCGTGACAGCACACTACGAAACCAAAAATCGTCATTTGCATAATCCGAAGCCTCGGTACAATGCTGATGAGCCTAAAAAGGGTGGATCCAACCTCAGCCTATTCAAAGGGAATCTCGCACCAGCCAGTGTTTCAAATCTAGTATCTTTGGATAACGAAGAATGGCGGACCATTTCATTGTATATCTTCAACAACCTGATAGAAGTGAGGCCGTACATCGAGTAAGTTCTGGTACATTGTTTCGCAACTTCTATTTCCTTTGAACTGCTCTTATTCCTGGATATTTCATACAGTCGATACGTCGCCCTATTCTCGTATGGAGCAGTGATCCAAAAGGATTCCATCGAAGAGTATGAGCTTCTCGCAAAGCAAGGAGGCGGCTATCCCGGTTTCATCTCTTGGTTCAAACAAATGGCAAATTATATTAGACAAATTTCATTTCATTCGCTAATTTGTGCGTAATGCAACAATCCTTTCATATTAAACTTGTAGGCTAATTCAGGGTCTATGGACGCCGAATTGAGACAAGTCGCTAATGGTTTTGACTATAAGGTCCGTTCATTTGACAAATACGACATCAACGGGTATCGCTTTCGTACCTATGGCAAAGAGCTATCTATGGCCGACCGAAAGTATACAAATTGTTGTGTATCTGCTATCGGCGAAGGAGGTACCGAGTATTATGGGAGAGTTAAAGCAATTTATGAACTTCTATTCTATGGTGAAAACCCACTGTATGTCGTAGTCTTCAAATGTTATTGGTTTCAACCGAAGGAGACTAGAAGGACTCATGAACATATAGGGCTAGTTGAAATCAACCAAAGCACCCATTTAGATGTTCCTGATGTCTATATTACGGCTCAACAGGCAACCCAAGTATTCTATCTACCGTGGGCCTGCCAAACTAATCCAAATCTGAAAGGTTGGGATGTCATTTATGAAGTGCCGCCACGTGCTAGACTATCTCCCCCAAAGGAAGAGGATTATGAACCTCACATTAACCCAGACACATATGAAGGAGAATTCTTCCAAGAGACACGTATTTCCAAAAAGCGTTTCAAGAACCGGTATACTTGACCCCAAAACATTGAAGTAGACAGCGACAGTGAATCCCACATCACCCCAGAGGAGGAACAAGAAGAGCCGAAACAAGAAGAGGTTACTGCTGCGGATGACCTCTCAATGCTTGACCAATTACGTAAAGGTGGCCTTCCACATGTTGATGCCACTGAACCCTATGAGCCCGTCATTGATTATAGTGATGATGATGATTATGCATTTATTGATGATACTGATCGAGATTATTAGTAGTGTCAGGTATTCAATTTTTTTATGTTGTACTTGATGATGATACACTTAAGTGATATACATATTATTATTCATGTCGGTATTTTTTTATGTTGTACTAATTTTGTTTACTCTTTGTCATGGCAGGTGTTGAAAGATGGAAGGGGAGCCGACTGAGGCCAAGGACAAACGTGCCCAAATTGAAGGTGTGCCACACCATCAAGGTAGCTCCAGCTTATATCAGTTCGGGCGGAATTGGGTATGTGGTTTGCTTCATGATTAATGCAATTCATTCATCATGCTAGCTTGAGCCCTTTAATTACTAATTTACTTTGTTCCTCTCTTTCAGGCATGCTACAATGAGACGGATAAGGTGCCAGAGGGGTACGACCTATATGCCATGGCCCACACTGCCTCTTACAAGCAAGTCAAGGGGAAGGCGAGGAAAAGGGAGGAGTTTAACCCGAGCCAGATTCCCTACAATCCAGAGCAGGTGATGATATCTAGTGGCGGGGGGTCCCGTGGCTCCATAGCCATTGATCCAGAGATTGCTCCTGAGACCACGGTGAGTTTAATTTGAATGGATGTTACTTGCTAGTCTTAACATTTGAGTGTCATCATGCTAACGAAACATTGGAAATGATCTTTGGTGCAGCGTAACTCCACACAAGCATCACACGATCCTTCTCCAGCTACTGGCACGAGCCAGCCCGCTCCTACACCTCCATGATCAAGGTAAGTTTTCTAGTTTTTTGCTTAATAAATGCATAAAGACCTAGACTTAGCTTTATTTCCTCCAATATGCTTACCTTAATGACCTAGAGTTAGCTTCTTTTTCCTCCAAAATGACTTAATAAGCTTACTGACCTCCAAAACCAGCCATTTTACCTAAGTTAGCTCTAAAACGATCTATACTTAGCTTTGTTTCCTCCAAAATGACCTAAGTTAGTTATAATATGCTTAGTTAACTAGGTTTGCTCATTAATGACATGTACTTAGCTTACTTATGTAAAAAAATGGCATAATTAGCTTAGTTAGCTCATAAACGATCCATTTTACCTACGTTAGCTCTAAAATGATGCATTTTGCCTAAGTTAGCTCATAAACGATCCATTTCACCTAAGTTACCTCACAAACGATGGCGTGCTTCTTCTTCTAGTCTTCTTCTTCTAGTCACCTTTTCCTAACTTTCTTATTTGCCATTTTGCAGATTTCATTCACTTCTCGGAAGCTAGCTTGCTATGATGGAGTGCTTGTTTTTTATTTTATTCTCTTCTAGTATTCTTCTAGCTTGCTACGATGGAACTTGCTATCTTGATGAAACTTTGCATTGTAATATGTATGTGCAACTTCCTAATGGTTACAACTTATGTGTATGTGCAACTTGCTATGTATGAATGGATGGAACTATATATGTATGTACGATGAAACTTATGTGCTGTTAAATAGCCCCGTGAAATATATATATATATATATATATATATATATATATATATATATATATGTCATATATATTTGCTGTGAAAATTGTTGGATTGAAAAAACAGAAAAAAGAGCCAATATGCAGGCTCTTTGTCGTCCGCCACCGACGGCAATGGCCTCTTTGCCAACAGCCGCGGACGGCAAATGAGGCACGTGGCAGCCAACTGTGCTTCCTGGGAGCTGACCCATTTAGTCAGTTTGCCGTCAGCGGCGGACGGCAAAGGCAGGACGAATTTTGCCGTCAGCGGCGGACGGCAAAGTCCTGCCATTAGCCACCTAAAGGACTAACATCGAAATTTTTGCCGTCGGTGTTCTTTGTCGTTCGTTGCTGATGGCAAAGGACCCTTTGCCGTCAGCCACCAAAAGTGGACGGCAACGTAGCTCTTTACCGGACCTTTCTTTGCCGTCCACGTTTGCCGTCCGTGGCGGACGACAAAGACCTTTGCCGTCCGCCATGGCTGACGGCAAAGTAGCTAATTCCTGTAGTGTTATATCATATTGCATGAGTTTATCCCTCTACATTATGTCATCTTTCTTAATGCGTTACTCTGTTCTTATGAACTTAATACTCTAGATGCATGCTGGATAACGGTCGATGTGTGGAGTAATAGTAGTAGATGCAGGCAGGAGTCGGTCTACTTGTCGCGGACGTGATGCCTATATACTTATACTATCAATTGCTTGACAGTAATTTGTTCACCCACTGTAATACTTATACTATCTTGAGAGAAGCCACTAGTGAAACCTATGGCCCCCGGGGTCTATCTTTTATCATATAAGCTTTCAATCTACTTTTATTTGCATCTTTACTTTTTGCATCTATAATATAAAATACCAAAAATATATTTATCTTATCATACTATCTCTATCAGATCTCACTTTTGCAAGTGGCCGTGAAGGGATTGAAAACCCCTTTATTGCGTTGGTTGCGAGTTCTTTGTTTGTTTGTGTAGGTGTGTGGGACTTTTGATGAGCCTCCTACTGGATTGATACCTTGGTTCTCAAAAACTGAGGGAAATACTTACGCTACTATTGTTGCATCACCCTTTCCTCTTCAAGGAAAACCAACCGCAAGCTCAAGACATAGCATGCATCGGGTCCAATGAAAATCTTTTGTGACAATACTGGTGCAATTGCCTTGGCAAAGGAATCCAGATTTCACAAGAGAACCAAGCACATCAAGGGACGCTTCAATTCCATCTGCAATCTAGTCAAGGAGGGAGACATATGGATTTGCAAGATACATACGGATCTGAATGTTGCAGACGCATTGACTAAGCCTCTCTCACGAGCAAAACATGATCAGCACCAAGACTTCATGGGTGTCAGAATCATTACTGTGTAATCTAGATTATTGACTCTAGTGCAAGTGGGAGACTGAAGGAAATATTCCCTAGAGGCAATAATAAAGTTGTTATTTATATTTCCTTATATCATGATAAATGTTTATTATTCATGCTAGAATTGTATTAACCGGAAACTTAGTACATGTGTGAATACATAGACAAACTAAGTGTCACTAGTATGCCTCTACTTGACTAGCTCGTTGAATCAAAGATGGTTAAGTTTCCTAGCCATAGACATGAGTTGTCATTTGATTAACGGGATCACATCATTAGAGAATGATGTGACTGACGTGACCCATTCCGTTAGCTTAGCATTTGTAGTTTAGTATATTGCTATTGCTTTCTTCATGACTTATACATGTTCCTATGACTATGAGATTATACAACTCCCGAATACCAGAGGAACACTTTGTGTGCTACCAAACGTCACAACGTAACTGGGTGATTGTAAAGGTGCTCTACAGGTGTCTCCGATGGTACTTGTTGAGTTGGCATGGATCGAGATTAGGATTTGTCACTCCGATTGTCGGAGAGGTATCTCTGGGCCCTCTCGGTAATGCACATCACTATAAGCCTTGCAAGCAACATACAATCGAATCTCGGGCAAGTAACATATCAATGACAAAGGGAACAACGTATGTTGTTATGCGTTTTGACCGATAAAGATCTTCATAGAATATGTAGGAGCCAATATGAGCATCCAAGTTCCGCTATTGGTTATTGACCGGAGACGTGTCTAGGTCATGTCTACATAGTTCTCGAACCCGTAGGGTCCGCACGCTTAACGTTCGGTGACGATCGGTATTATGAGTTTATGTGTTTTGATGTACCGAAGGTAGTTCGGAGTCTCGGATATGATCACAGACATGACGAGGAGTCTCGAAATGGTCGAGACATAAAGATCGATATATTGGATGACTATGTTTGGACCTCGGAAAGGTTCCGGGCAAGTTCGGACAAAAACCGGAGTACCAGGGGGTTACCGGAACCCCCCAGGGAGGGTAATGGGCCTATTGGGCTTTGGTGGAGAAGAGGAGGGGCGGCCAAGGGCAGCCGCATGCCCCCTCCCCCTCTAGTCCGAATTGGACAAGGAGGGGGGCGGCGCCCCCCTTTCCTTCTCTCCTTCTTCCCCTTCCTTCCCTCTCCTACTCCAACTTGGGAAGGGGGAATCCTACTACCACCGGGAGTAGGACTCCCCCCTTGGGCGCGCCTATGAGGTCCAGCCCTCTTCCCCTCCTCCACTCCTTTATATACGGGGAGGGGGGCACCCCATAGAGACACACAAGTTTATTTGATCTTTTAGCCGTGTGCGGTGCCCCCCCCCCCCACCCACCATAATCCACCTCGATCATATCATAGCGGTGCTTAGGCGAAGCCCTGCATTGGTAGCATCATCATCACCGTCATCACACCGTCGTGCTGACGAAACTCTCCCTCAGCCTCAACTGGATCAAGAGTACGAGAGACGTCATCGAGCTGAACGTGTGCTGAACTTGGAGGTACCGTGCGTTCGGTACTTGGATTAGTCGAATCGTGAAGACGTATGACTACATCAACCGCGTTGATATAACGCTTCCGCTTATGGTCTACGAGGATATGTGGACGACACTCTCCCCGCTCGTTGCTATGCATCACCACGATCTTGCGTGTGCGTAGGATTTTTTTTTGAAATTACTACGTTCCCCAACATTGGGTTTGTTCACTAACATGCAGGCAACCAAACACCAAGCAGTGTGGTTCTGCCCATAAGGCAAGAGGGCATGCAGGCAACCAAACAACATGCACATGGTGCATTTGAGGCTGCATTTTCATAGCCAGGTAGAGTGGAGAAGTATATGCAATGTGGATACTGTATACGGCAAGCAAACACGCCCTGGAGTGCTGAAGGCATGCCGTCCAAAAGGCAAGATGTATTAAAGGGATTCACTTCCGAATGAATTACCCCCACAATGAGCGGTAAATAGGATTTTCTTATAATGGTTTTTTGGGAGAATTTTCAATCATGATTGCTATACCATACCCTTTCTTTCGTTTTTAGGGGTATTTTTTTTAAAAGACAACCCTTTCTTTCATTTTTTAACACAGTACAGGTGTAGACGCTCATATATACGCGCATACACTCACTCATATGAACACACACACGCACACCCTATCGCTATGAACACCTCTGAGAGACTGAGCCGCCATATCATCTTGAGATTTTACAAAGTCACTGTAGGCGCCTCGTAGTCGACGGGAACGCCTCCTCCCACTGAACGTGTGTCGCCGGAAATCCTAAAATAAATCGAGGATAAATGTGAGCATCGGGATTTGAACCCTGACGAGCTGAGATACCACTGTCCACCTAAGAGAAACTCTAGCAGACCCCGCACCCCGCCTCGACCTGCAAAATAACCGCCAAAATGCGGGTCGGGGCAGAAAAACCTGCCCGATCAGACCCCGCATCTCGCCCCGGCCCGCAAAAAATTTTGAGGGGCGCGGCAAAATCTCGGCCTCAACCCGCTTATTCGTGGGTTCCCCCTCGCCATTGTGGTGCCCTGCATATAAGCGGAGGCGGTTGGTGGGGGAGGACATTTCAGCCTGCGCTTTCTCCACTAACCACCTTTCCTCTCCCCCCTCGCGCCGCCGCCCAAGATTCCAGCAAAAGCAACCGGCAGGAGCACGCCGAAAGGCCGCCACACGCACGAGGCCAATGGTTTGCGGGCATGGATTCGTCCGGCCATCCACCGGGCTCGGCGCTCGTGCAGCGTCTCTGTAGCTTGCCGATGCCGCTCATACCGTGCGACGACTGCACGCGGACAGTGCTGCGGCTAACTTCGGCACGCTGAAGCACCCCGGATGGGCGTTCTTCAAATGCGAAAACGACGGGGTACGTGCACTTGCAGTAGCTCATTGATAGCTCATCCTGTAGTTCAATTACGGTAGCTCATTTCGAACTTGCTCATTCTTTTGTGTAGGACGATGGATGCTCATTTTGGTTTTGGGAAGGCCAATACATTGATTTATTGATAGAAAGAAACTTAATAGATGTTGGTGCACTCCTTAATAGAATCGAAGGCAATGATGCGGCTGCATGTGCAACTAGAGGGGAAGCGACGTCTACTTCTTTCGAACCAAAGATGAAGAAAGAAGAATGCAAAATCAAGAATCCGCAGATAAACAATGAATGCATGGAGAAGATATTAGTCTAACTTGTGGGAGCAGTTATGAAAGTTGGAAATCTTCTAAATGCATACTTGTGGTTCTTGTTTTCTTTGGTCTTGCTATTCTAGCAAAGATTTGGTGATGTCTTTTGTATCCTATGTTGTTGAAAAAGTAAAGAAATACATTATGCTAGATCAAATTAAAGTGTAAATTTAAGTTTCCGGGCCGGGAGGAGCTGCGCCAGATCAGACGCCGCAAAGCCGACCCGTAAAAAAGCATATTCCAGGAATATCTTTTTTACGGGTCCACTATGCGGAGCAACTACGGCCGTCCGCGCCGGCCCGTAAAGACGTTTTTCCGCGAATTGCAAACACGTTTTACGACCGGGAGGATACGGGGTTTGCTAGAGTTGCTCTAACCATCCAATCACAGGTTGGTTCGCCAAACCCTTTCTTTCATTGTTTTCGAAGACGATCCTTTGTCAAATCACAGGCCTAGTGCATGCACGGCCCAGGCCACCATCTCGAAAATGCAAGCTGAAGCCATCTCTGTATAGTCCAAAGTCCACGGCCCAAACTCTAGGATGCCCTGTGATGAAATCAAAGCTGAGAACACTTAGGGTTCCACTACTCCTCCGGCGGCGACGTCGAAGTCTATGTAAAATCCCTCGGCGGCGACGTCGGGGAGATCAACAACAGGATCAAGGACACTAGGGTTGTCCTGCATGGCGGCTCCATCGCCTGTGGGAGCAAGGGAGGAGGAAGAGAAGCTGTAGGCGGCGGCGATTGTGGAAGGCGAGGAGGAGGCTAGGAGGCAAAGTGGAGTAGGGAACACGGTGATGGGGGGGTCGACCAGCAAGGGCACTTCGGCAGGGGGAGCAGGAGGAAGCGGAAGCGGGGGTGGAGATGCGGTAGATGAGGAAGACGAAGAGTGGATTACTATGGACCGGAACCAGATTTGGAGGACAAATTTGCTGGCATGAAGTTGCATGGAGAAGAGGAAGACGATCTCGATCTGTCAGGAAAAGTGGAGGAGTTGATCAAGGGGGTGCGGTGGTTAGGATTGTTCCGTGTTCATACCACCAAGCCCTTCAGTCATGCGGCGTTGTTGAGACAGATGCGAAACGCGTGGGCGGCGGCCCAGGGAGTGACCTTCAATATCAAGGGCCCTAATCTCTTCCTGTTCCAGTGTCATTGCCTTGGGGACTGGAAGCGGATCATGGATGGAGGACCTTGGATTTTTCGTTTTGCCCCGGTTATAGTGCAGGAATATGATGGCTTTACTGATGTGGGTGAGTACAAGTTGAATAAAGTCCCATTATGGGCTCGAATCAAGGGTTTGCCTGATGGTTTGACAGCTAAGAGAGAACTTGCAGAGAAGGTAGCAGCCAAGGTTGGAGAACCACCTTTTACAGTGTCAGTCAATGAGGGCAAAATTAACCCTTCTAGCACCTTGAGAGCACGAGTTTTTGTGGATGTTGACAAACCGCTAGTGAGGTTGTGCCGATCACTTTGCAAAAGAGGAAGAAATATCCTGTGTATTATGAGAGGTTGCCGGACTTCTGTTTTTTCCGTGGTTTGATGGGACATACAGTAGAAGAGTGCGGCGACGGAGTTCATGATCCACGCTCTTGTGAATGGGGAGAATGGCTTCTTTGGAGCGCTGAACAGCCCTCTTTTCCGTCAGGAGGAAGAGGCAGTATGGATGGAAGGGGCAGAGGAGATAGAGCTGGAGGTTTGGGAGGGAGAAGTGGTAGAGGAGGTAGACAGGGAAGAGGAGTATGGGAGGGAGATAGGAGGGACTTTGATGGTGATGATGGAGGAACGCAGAACATGGAATACTCACAGCCGAGTCATGGGGAGAATCCTAACGCACGTAAAAGGCTTGTGAGTGCTGATGGCACAGTCAATGTGAGAGGAGGAGGATTGCCTACTGCCTCGGGCAAGGTTGCAGAGACTGTCTTGTTGATAGAGAATGGAGGGGAGAATGCAGGCCAGGTGACCGTTACAACGCCAGGCAAGAACCCAATTGTGAAAAGGAGAAAGCAGGATGGTAGGATTCAGGAGGAAGTGATGGAAGATGTTGATAAGGCGGCCTCCCTCGAGGAGGGCCGTCGAGCCCAATGATGCTACTGTGCTGGAACTGTCGCGGGATTGGCGACCCTGCGACAGTAAGGGAGCTCCGCGATCTCGTGGAGGCAAGTGCGCCGATGGTGCTTTGTATTGTGGAAACACAACTGGCGAAGTACCGGGTGGAAGGATTGGCAGGTAGTTTAGGATTTTCAGGGCGTTTTGGGTGGATAGTAGTGGAAGGAGTGGAGGTTTATGCTTGTTCTGGAAGAACGATGTTAATGTTGAAATAAAAACCTTTTCCCGCTATCATATTGATTCGGTCGTGCAAATGGTGGGGAAGGAACCGTGGCGTTTGACATGCTTCTATGGGGCGGCGGAGAGGAGCATGCGGTATAAAACATGGGACACAATGAAAATTTTGAGAGGGGAGAATGCACTCCCATGGGTTTGCATGGGAGACTTCAATGAGATACTGAGGCCAGAAGAGCAAATGGGGCCGAATGAACGAGACAGCGCTCAGATAGAAGGGTTCAGAGAGGCAGTTGATGTGTGTGAGTTAGCTGATCTCGGGTACAAAGGGCTTGATTGGACATTCGAGAAGAGAGTAGCAGGAGGGGAGTACTGCAGGGTAAGATTGGACCGAGCTTTGGCTACAGCAAGCTGGTCCATGATGTTTCCCTATGCAACAGTTGAGCATCTTACAGCAGCGAAATCTGATCATGGCCCAATTTTGCTGATTAATGAGATGGAGGCGAGCAATCAACGTATAGCACTGAAGAGGCCGTTTCGTTATGAATGTATGTGGGAGTGTGACACCCGATTTGGAGACGCGCTTGAGCAGGCATGGGATCGGGAGCAGCCGGCGATAAGCGCGCCTGAGCTAGCGGTTAAGCTAGCCTCTGTTGGAACTGCTTTAAAACACTGGAATAAGATGACTTTTGGTTTGGTTCGACAAGAACTTCACAGGCTCCGGCAGAGATTGGCTGTGCTTAGAGAAGAGCCGATGCGTGTTGGGCCAGGAGTGGAAGAGAAGTGGGTTGTCGACCAGATAGTTGAACTGTCCTATCGAGAGGAGATTATGATGAGGCAGAGATCACGAATGGATTGGCTGGCTGCCGATGACAGCAACACGAAATACTTTCAGAGGAAAGCAAGTGCTAGGAGGGCCAAGAACTCCATAACACAGTTACAGAAGCCGGATGGGACGGTTACATCTGATATGGAGGAAATGGCCGATATGACAAACGAGTTTTATGGTAATCTTTATAAGTCCGAAGGTTGTATTGGTATAGAGGAGGTTTTGTCACATATACCTGCAAAGGTTGATGCGGAGATGAATGCAAGGCTGAATGCTATGTACACAAAAGAAGAAGTCAAAGAGGCACTCTTTCAAATGTTCCCAACCAAAGCACCAGGGCCTAACGGTTTCCCAGCGATTTCTTTCAGAGACACTGGGAGCTTTGTGGTGATGAGGTAACTGGCGTGATCATACGATTGCTCAATGGAGATGATTCACCGGAGGATATCAACCACACTTTCATCGTTCTTATTCCCAAGATAGCAAGTCCAAAAAATTTAGGACAATTTCGGCCTATAAGCCTTTGCAACGTGATCTATAAGATAGCGTCAAAGGTCTTAGCCAATAGGCTGAAGATCATTCTCCCCGAGGTAATTTTTGAGGAGCAGTCAGCTTTTGTGCCCGGTCGTCTTATCACAGATAATTTTATAACGGCATATGAGTGTCTACATTACATGAAGACAAGGAGAGTTAAAGCAAACCATTTTGTGGCTCTTACGCTAGATATGATGAAAGCTTATGATAGGCTTGAATGGCCTTATTTGAAAGCAGTAATGTTGAAGATGGGTATTAGCCCTCGTTTCACTGAGACGGTTATGAGGTGTGTTTCATCAGTAACTTTTTTGGTTCTTTTTAATGGTGGAAGCTTACATGATTTCAGGCCAACAAGGGGGATGTGACAAGGGGACCCAATATCCCCGTACTTATTTTTGTTAGCAGCTGAAGGTCTCTCATGCCTTCTAAAGGCCCAAGGATTTGGGATCCGAGGGTTATCAGTAGCAAATTCTGCCCCAGCAATCAACCATTTGCTTTTTGCAGACGATAGTTTGCTATTCTTTGAAGCTACTGTGGAGAGTGCGGCACAAGTTAATGAGGTGCTCCAGAGATATTGTGAGGCTTCGGGTCAACGCATTAACACTGATAAATCATCACTCTTTTTCAGTAAGGGTGTGCCTGAGAACATACGTGAGGAGATAAAAGGTGCTCTGGATGTTCATAATGAATCATTATCAGAAAAGTACTTGGGGCTACCGACGGATGTAGGAAGAAATAAGGAGGGAACGTTCAAGTATTTGAAGGATAGAATATGGAAACATATCCAAGGATGGATGGAGAAATGCCTTTCAGCGGGAGGCAAAGAAGTGCTTATAAAATCAGTGGCACAGTCGATCCCGACATACTCAATGTCATGTTTTAAGCTGCCCCGAGGCCTAATTGAGCACTTAAATAGCCTACTCCGGAAGTTTTGGTGGGGAAGTAAAAGGGGCCAGAGAAAGCCTGCTTGGGTGTCTTGGAAGACCATGTGTAAACCAAAAAACATGGGGGGAATAGGCTTCCGGGATATTGAGCTTTTTAACCTAGCTCTACTAGCCCGTCAAGTTTGGAGACTACTACAAGAGCCTGAGTCATTAAGTGCATGAGTTCTTCGAGCTCGTTACTATCCGGATAGCAGTGTAATTGAGGCTACACTCAGTGCTCACCCCTCCCAAGTATGGCGCTCATTGATGGAGGGAAAAGAGATACTTGTGCAGGGACTAATCAGAAGGATCGGGTCGGGATTGGACACACATATTTGGGAGAACAATTGGCTACCTCGTGATTATAAGCTTAGACCAATATGTTCAATCTCCCCTGAACCGCCGCAGTATGTCTCAGAGTTGATTGATGCAACTACTCGCACATGGAACAAACAAGCATTGATCGAGCATTTTGTCATGCCGGATGTGGACATCATTATGAATATACCCTTAAGCTCTCGAGTGCAACAAGATTTCTGGGTGTGGCACTATGATAGGCGAGGGGTTTTTACTGTACGATCGGCATATAAGATGATCAGTGGGATCAAACATCAACGGGAGGACTGGTTCGAGCAGAGAAGTGGTCATTCGAATATTGAAGCTGAATGCAAGTCATGGACTTATCTGTGGAAGGTTAAAGTGTCGTCTAAGATACGGGTTTTTGTGTGGAGATTAGCACAGATGTCATTACCTACTGGTGAACTTCGTAGTGAACGTAATATGGCTACAACCCCAGCTTGTGGATTGTGCGACGAGGCCGTGGATTCCTGGAGACATTCCTTGTTTGACTGTCGGATGGCGAGGTGTGTGTGGGCGCTGGGAGATGAGGAGATTTTGGAGCATGTGATATCCAACAGAAGCGAAGATGCAAGGTTGTGGTTGTTCTGGCTTTTTGACACTTTAAACCAACACGATCTTGCCAGGGTGCTAATCACAATGTGGGCGATCTGGTGGGCTAGAAGAAGGGCGATTCATGATGAGGAGTTTCAAAGTCCACTGTCGACTATGTGCTTTATTAACAGGTACCTGGAGGATTTGGAGATCTCCACCAAGCGCGCTTCAACGAGGACTAATAGGGCAGTTCTGCCTAAGTCCCGAAAGTGGATCCCACCAGGAGGAGAAGCGGCGAAGATAAATGTAGATGGTGCAATCTCACGCCAAGGAGGATCTGGTGCAGCCGCTGCGGTCTGCAGGGACAAGGATGGTAACTACCTGGGAGCATCAGCGGTGGTTTTCGATGGGCTAGTTCATGCACCAAGCTTGGAAGCTCAAGCGTGCAATGAGGCGCTTGCCTTGGCTCAGGATCTGCTTGTAACACATGCGATAATAGCCTCGGACTGCATGCAGGTTGTTACGGACATCAATGGAGCTTCGGCATCATCATCTTATGCTTTTGTAATTCAGGAGATTATAGATAGAGCTATGAACTTTGCTAGAGCTAGTTTTCGTTTTGAAAGGAGAGAGGCAAACTATGAGGCTCATGCCTTGGCAAAGGCAGCCTCGTCTCTCCCTGTTGGGCGCCATGTGTGGCTAGGGAACCTACCAGACATCATTTGTATTCCTGCAACTTTGGTTGATCAATAAAATCCCTAGTTTCACCTCAAAAAAAAAAAAAGCTGAGAACACTTGATTCTCAAATAAAAAGAGCCGAGAATACTTTCCCCTGTAATCAGATGAGAAAAATAAAACAAAGTCGAGAATGCAGGACGAAACAAGCAATTTATGTCTGTCTGCGTAGGACGGTAGGAGCGACCACTCCACAAATAATATAAGACTGAAACACGTTAAGCCAATTACTGTGAAGTCGACGATGCAGCCAACCGGAATGGCGACCGATCATTGCCTGCCATGGACACTGACCTGGAGAGAGACCCAGGCTGGTCGTCATCGTGCCAAGTTATTGCCGCAGGCTCCGGCCACCACTGCCCATGACCATCCTGATCAACTTCCTTGCAGTCTTTAATCTCCACACGCCGTGGGCCTTGCCACGCCGGTAATGGGCACGGAGTGGTCAGTGGCCTGCGGTTTCTTCAGCTTTGGGGTGGGGTTGGTGCGTGCGCTCCACCACCCCGTCACTCCCAAGTCCCCGACGGACAACGGCTAGGAATCACAAACAAATCTGCTGTGCGCAACCACACTCCTCCTCGTCGCCGGCTTTCTGCTCCTCCCACATTCCCGAAATGTGACACGAAACTTCTTTCTTTTCACGGTGTGAGGTGGCAGGAGCTGATGCCCGTCTTGTGCCGGCTGAGTAGCCAACTTTTGGTCCTCATCTAAGCATCTGTTAGAGCATCTCCAACAGCCGCGCTATAACGCCGTGCGCAAAAACTGATTTGACGCGCGCCCAACGCCTAGTTTGGCGCGGCGCGCGGCGTTTGCTCCATCAACCGCGCTGTAAAGCCGCGCGCGCGCAGCTCCAGCAGGCGCGGTAAAAATACAGCGCGCGAACATTTTTTTCATAGATAAAAAAAATGATGCAAGATATTTTACATATAGATAGATAGATAGTTCAACATACATAGATAGATAGTTCGACATACATAGATAGATAGGCACTACTACGGCATAGATAGATAGATAAAAACTACTCCAAGTCGCTACCATCATCATCATCACCATCATCATCCTCGTCGGTGTCGTCCGAGGTTGAGAGCCATATGTCCTCCCAACGGTCATCGTCGGGCGTGAAGAACGACCTCCCACCCGCTGAAACAATGTCGCACTGAGCGTTCGGCAATGCCTTCCGCTGACGCCGGTCAGCCCGCTCCGCACGGGGCCTTGCCGTCCTCTCCGCCCAGTAGGCGTGCTCGTCGGCGACGTCCTCCGGGTGGCGACGGCGCCACTCCGCCATGGCTCGCTCGTCCTCCTCGGCGACGAGGAGGCGGCGCTGCCGCCGAGCATGGCCGGCACGGTCGAGGTCGGTGATGAGACGCGGCGGAGGGGTGACGCGCTGCGCCTGCTCGCGCGTGAAGACGTCCCGGAAGTTCATCTGCGACCGGGGCCTGTCCAAGCGTCACGCCGCCGCGTCGTACGCGCGGGCCGCCTCGTGCGCGCTCCGGAATGTCCCGAGGCCGAGCCGCACGTCGCCGGACCGTATCTCGGCGGAGAACCAGCCGTTGGGGCGCGTGCGGACGCCGCGATAGCCCGAAGCACCCCGGCGGCGCGGCGGCATGGTGGCGCGGTGATGGCGCGAAAAGCTGCGAAGCGGCGAGCGGCGAGCTTGCGAGGGGAGGGCGTGTAGCTGTGTGCGGTGCGTGTTGCGGGCGCGGCAATTTATAGGCGCGCGGTAAGCGGCGCGCCAAAACTACCGCGCCGCGTGCCGCTTTCTCCCGCGCGCGCGCAAGCGCTTCCCGCGCGCGGTAAGTTCCCGCCACCGCTGGAGCACGCGGAATCAGCCGGCGCGCGCTAAATCGCGATTTTACCGCGCGGGCGCGCCTTTTGCCGCGCCTGTTGGAGATGCTCTTAAGCTGAGCTCTATGTCGCCCACTAGCCTCCACTAGCAAATCAGCTCTATGTGCACCGTTGGCATCAACAATAATAACACATAACAAATGATCATCCGTAGGCTCTCCGTCAAGAGATTGTCAAACATGACATGGAGTATTAGTTAAACATATCCATTATGGCATTATCCATTATTTGGATGCAAACGTCGGAGCATCAACCGAAGCTTTCTAATTGCTTATGGTGAAAGCGATGTTTGGATGCCTTGAAGTAAGCAAATTCCTCTGCCGCGTGACCTACGATTTCTTCTTCTTTGCGGATGAATTGAAACAGGCCAGCTGAAGCATGAGCCATGAGGAAGCAAAATCAGAAGGATATGTGAGCAGAGCACCGCCAGGGCGGCAACAAAGTACTCCACTATAGAAGGAGTGCTCGGTAGTCGGTAGCAAACTCCTTTTTTTATAGAGGAAATTCCATTATTTCAGTACAGCAGGAACAAGCAACACACTGATAACTCCACTCATCAATCATTATCTGCGATTAAATTTTCGAGCTAAAAAGATCATCATCCTGCACATTGCTTGCACTCCTTGATCTGTCCATAACCGGCCCAGTGAGACCCAGCAGCCGGCCAAGCTTTCGCCAATGGTCGCCGTCTTCAACAAGGAAGTCCTCAGCTGGTACCTTATCACGCTCAAGCTCAAGGAGACCGTCGACGCCAACCTCAAGAAGTCACCGTCGCCGTCGCCGTCGCCGCACTGGCAGGCGCTCCCCCGCAGCCTGCTTGTCGCCAACGGCACGCCGGGGGCAGCGGAGACATTGACGCGCCAAGACCGGGACCAGCAGGCCGCGGTCCCGGCGCAGTCGCCGGCGCACAGCCCCAAGCCGCAGGACCCGGAATGGGTGGTGACCATCCGCGGGAAGCTGGCGCAGGCGCGCGCGGAGGAGGCGGCGTGCCCGTGGGCGCGGCTCTCCGTGTACCGCGTGCCCAAGTCCCTCCGGGAGGGCGACGAGCGCGCCTACATGCCGCAGGTGGTGTCCATCGGCCCGCTCCACGCCGGCAAGCGGCGGCTGCGTGAGATGGAGCGCCACAAGTGGCGCGCGCTGCACCACGTGCTCAAGCGCACGGGCCACGACGTCACCGCCTACCTCGACGCGCTGCGGCCCATGGAGGAGCGGGTGCGGTCGTGCTACGACGGCCGCGTCGCCTGGATGCCGGCCAACGACTTCGCCCAGTGCCTGGTGCTGGACGGGACCTTCGTGCTGGAGCTGTTCCGCGGCGCGCTGGACGGCGCCAAGGGGTTCGTGGACGACCTGGGCTACTCCCGACACGACCCCATCTTCGCCATGCGCGGCGCCATGCACGCCATCCGCAGCGACATGATCCTGCTCGAGAACCAGATACCGCTGTTCGTGCTGGACCTCCTGCTCGGGATCCAGCTCGGCCACCCGGAGCAGACGGGGGCCGTGGCCAGCCTCGCCGTGCGGTTCTTCGACCCGCTGATGCCGACGGACACGCCGCTGCACCGGAAGGACCGGTTCAAGCTTGAATCCTCCGTGGACGCCGACGCGGCGGCCGCGGCGGCGTTCGACCCGCTGTCAAACCCGATGCTGCACTGCCTGGACGTGTTCCGGCGCAGCCTCCTCCGCGCGGGGATGCAGCCCACCCCGCCGCCGGCGGCGCGGCTGTGGCTGAAGAAATGGTCGGGGCTGCGGCGCGTGGCCGACAAGCGGCGGCAGCAGTTCGTGCACTGCGTGTCGGAGCTGCGGGAGGCGGGCATCCGGTGCCGGCGGCGGCGCAACACGGACCGGTTCTGGGACATCCGGTTCGACAAGGGGGTGCTCCACATCCCGCGGATCCTGATCCACGACGGCACCAAGGCGCTGTTCCTGAACCTGATCGCGTTCGAGCAGTGCCACATGGACATCGCGACGCCGGGCGGGAACAACATCACCTCCTACGCCATCTTCATGGACAACCTGATAAACTCGGCGGAGGACGTCAAGTACCTGCACGACCGGGGCATCATCGAGCACTGGCTGGGCAGCGACGGCGAGGTGGCGGAGCTGTTCAATCGGCTGTGCCTGGAGGTGGTGTTCGACATCAACGACAGCTACCTCTCCGGGCTGTCGGACCAGGTGAACCGGTACTACGACCAAAGGTGGAGCACGTGGGTGGCCAGCCTGCAGCACAACTACTTCACCAACCCGTGGGCGATCGTCTCCGTCGTCGCCGGCGTCTTCCTGCTGCTGCTCACCATGATGCAGACCTTCTACAGCGCGTACAGCTACTATCGCCCGCCGGCCTAGCCTTTGATTGATTGACTGGATCACAGTTCGACATTTTTTCTTTTCCTTTTTGTTGCTTGCATTGCAGTTTTGATTGATTGATTGGTTGGTTCTCTTGTCAAGGAAGAACTCTTCTCCCCACTTTGAGTTGCATCCTGTTAATATACTCCATTCTGGTGGGAGAAGGATTTATGTGACAAAAATAAGCAAATGCATTGTATTAAGCGTCTGTTCTTGGGACATCTTGAGGGGGTTGGACGCTCTCATGGTCGTGGAATGAGACGCTATTTGGAATGCTCCAAATTTTCTGCATCTGCACATTTCAATTGAGCATTTGCAAGGTCAAATCCTAGTCTTGTTTAAGGCTGATTCGAAGGTTTTCCGCGCGTGGAAGGAACGGAGGCCCCAAGTTTTCTGTCCTTCCACGTCTCAGTTACATATGGGCATATATTAACTCTTTTCTTATCTGGATGTAGATCAGCAACATGCGCGGATGCACCAATAATGTACTACTCCCTCCGTCCCATAATATAAGAACGTTTTTAACACTAGTGTAGTGTTAAAAACGTTCTTATATTATGGGACAGAGGGAGTATTTTCTTTTGAACAGAAGACAATGACACTATGATCCGTATGATGCTTCCACTCTAGTCATCAGGATCCATCCTCGGCCCCTAGCGTGCAGCATTGGAGCCAGAAGGCTTTCTTTCTCACGCCATGGACGCACCCCAGACGGATCCTTTTTCCTTCTGATACCGATTCAGTTCTTCCAGTGAGCAGCATCGATGCTATCCCCTAAGAAAAACACAATAGATTAAAAAAAAAACAGAGCAGCATTGATGCATATGCTCTAGAGCCATGCCTAATTCAGAGCATAAAGGGCATCATATACTACTATCAACTTGACAATGGACCCAACATGTGCAAATGTTGTGCAAAAAGCCAAATATCAGGGCAATCTTTGGCAACAATATACTGTTTTCTGCAATCACCTTATCAGGCAAAAAGCCAAATGTCAGGGCAATCTTTTTTTTAGATGATGTCAGGGCAATCTTGAAGGAACATGCGGTACCATCTTTTTACAATTATAAAAAACACAAACAAAGGCTGATTCGTGCTTTGCAAAAAGATGAGCATTTCAACGGCTAGGAACAAAGCCGCAGCCCAACAAATAATTTTCTAGAGTACAAAAGTTCTACATGGCCACTGTAGTAGTATGAATGTATGATACAGCTCTAGTTACACGCTTCGTATCAGCTGGTACTCCCTCCGTCCGAAAATACTTGTCATTAGAATGGATGTATCTAGATGTATTTTAGTTTTAGATACATCCATTTTCATCTATTTTGACGACAAGTATTTCCGGACGGAGGGAGTATGTATGTATGTATGATACAGCTCTGGTACGTAGCATCCACTTCAAGACACATAGAACGTGTCGACCGCGTGCAACTCAGTAGCTGCTTCTCTCATGTTCATTCGCTCGTTAGCTGCCTGGCTTGCGCATGAAAGTGCCACTTTCAGCAAGGACAGCAAGCACCGGTGGACTTCGTTTTCTCCTTCCAGATTATCCTGAGAGCAGTCTTGGCATTCTTCTCGGAGAGAAGCGTCAAGGATCTGAAGTATCTGATCCGGAAAGTTCCTCCTGACAAAGTTCACGATGCCAAGCCCCTCACAGAACATAGGGTCGGTCGGCCTTCTTCCTGTTAGCATCTCCAGCAGCACTATCCCAAAACTGTACACGTCTCCAGACGTCGACAGGTGGCCACCTCCCGCGTACTCTGAATACCAGGTAAAACATGTGACATAAGTTCATATAAACAACCACTTCGTTGCATGCAGGAATATTTACAGCAAGAAACATGTTGTTACCTGGAGCAATGTATCCAATCGTGCCCTTCAGAGTTATTGTACCCATCGAACTCGAACCTCCAGCTGCCGCTGACTTGGATTTAACGTAGAACCTTGCGATGCCAAAGTCCCCCAAACGAGCTATCATATCATAATCTAGGAGGGTGTTGCTAGGCTTCAAGTCACAGTGAACAATAGGGCTCTCACAGTCATGGTGTATATATTGCAATGCATCGGCTATATCAACAGCTATTTTCATTCTTTGAGAGAGGTCCAGTTGTTTTGGGGTTTTTCCATCTCCTGTCGGGTGCAGCCAAGTGTCCAAGTTGCCATTGGGCATGAACTTGTAGATTAGAGCTTTGAAATCCCGGCCTCGATTATCTATTGTTGAGCATGCAGTCAGAATTGGAAGAAGATTCCGGTGCCGAATGTTTCTCAGTGCTTTACATTCTGAGATGAAACTTTTATCTGCGCCTTGCATTTCAAGGTCAAAAACTTTCACTGCCACAACCATCTGTTTTTGGTTTAGCTTTGCTCTGTACACTGAACCGCAGCTTCCTCTCCCAATCAAGTTAGATACTGTGAAGTTCTCAGTAGCCTGTGCTAGATCCTTATAAGATACTTTAGGGAATTGCTCATCGGAAGAAGGCAACGATAACTGCATCCTCAGCATCCTCTTTCTGAGAAGGGTTAAGCACACTACTAATATGAGTAACAAGATGCCTAATATAGGGACCAATACTCTGACCAAATAGTGTTGCCATCTAGATCTTCTATGAGAAGCAGCAGGGCATGAAGGCATATGTAGGTCCAGTACACCTCCACAAAGCCGCCAATTGCCTTTAAGGGAAATGGCTGTTGTATTTTTGAATATTCCTTCTACTGGTACTTCTCCTTCAAGATGATTGTCGGATAGATCCAACTGGGTGAGAGGTTGCAGTTTGCTTAGAGCAATTGGGATAGAGCCTGAGAAATTGTTATGTGAAAGGTTGAGCTCGATCAAGCTGTTCAGACTGCCTAGAAATATGGGAATGCTTCCCGAGAGAAAGTTCCGGTCCATTTTGATGGCTTGCAATTGCTGGCATGTGCGTAAAGTAGGTGGAATTTCCCCAGTAAGCTTGTTGGATGAAAGATCTAGATAGTTGAGTTGTTGAAGATTACTGATGTGAGGAATTTGGCCTTCTAGACTGTTGTGGGATAACGCACATTGGGCAATTGTGGCTACACTAAAAACCTCTTTTGGTATATTTTCTTGAAGATTGTTATAGCTGAGGTCTAAATACAAGAGTTGCTGAAGGTTTTCTAAACTTGATGGTATGGGACCGTGGAATTGATTATTTGCCAGAAACAGCTCTGACAGCTTGGAGTTATTGCCAATGGAAGTTGGAATCTGCCCGGTGAAATTGTTGTGTTGAAGATATAAACCTTGCAAATTAGCAAGATTTCCAACCCATCCATCAATTGGACCAGTCAAACTGTTCTCCTCCAGTCCTAGCTTAGTTAGTCTATGGAGATTTCCTATGCTTGATGGAACTAATCCATATAGCATGTTCCTAGCAAACACGAGGTTGTCAAGATTAGATGAAAGGTTGCCAACAGAATTTGGCAAGATTCCTTGTAGCCGATTTGCATAGAGTGAAAGCATCTCTAGAGAAGTGCAGTTGCTCAATGCATCCAAGAATTCCCAGCCCCGACTGTCATTTGCTTCAAGACTGTTTGTGTCAAGACCTAGCTTACTGAGCTTCGGAAGTTTACCAAGAGAAGGTGGGACTCGTCCTCTAAACCCGTGATTATATGCTAAGTTTATCAGCTGTAGCTCGGATGCATTGCCTAATGAGTCTGGGATAAGACCTTTCAGCATGTTACCACCCAATGTAAGACGTTGGAGGTTAGGGAGAGCATCACCCATGTTAGATGGTAGAGTACCAACTAGCATATTCAACTCCAGTGCCATTTGAGTTAGCAGAGACATATTAAAAATGGCCTCTGGGATTCTACCTGATAGCTTGTTTTCACCAAGGAGTAAGTTTGACATTTTGGACAACTTCCCAAATTCATCAGGAATGCCTCCCTCTAACCGGTTATACATCAGAATTATATGTTCTAGAGAAGTGATATTGCCAAGGCCTGGTGGAATGACCCCAGTAAGATCATTATAAGAAAGCCACAAGCGTGTCAGATTGGAGAGTAGGGATATTTGTGCGGGAATTTCACCCACCAATAAGTTTCTTGAGAGGTCTAACACCCTCAAGTTGGAGCAGTTTGTGAGCGTCACTGGAATAATCCCTTGTAGCGAGTTGCGACTCAGGTCAAGAAACTCCAGCTCTTGCAGCCGGCCAAGCTGTGGTATCTGACCAGAGAACTTGCTTCTGGAAAGGTTAAGATAAGTAAGATATGACATGTTTCCAAGGGAAGGAGAGATTTCCCCGACAAAACTCTGCTCAGACAGATCCAGCTCTGCGACGCGCTCATGTTCTACGAGGCTGCACTTCACACCCTGCCAGTTGCAGAAGTGAATACTGGTGTTCCATGAGCTCAAGAGCCCTTTCGGATCGCCGGTGATTGCGCGCTTAAAATCAAGGAGCGACAGCATATCCGTGTCGTTCCCAGGGAGGACAGCACAAATGATGCTTCCAGATCCATGAGACGATAACAACAGTGCCCATACGATGAGCACGCAGAGCCTCATGACATAGCTTTGTCGCTCGCTCCCTATTTCGTGATGCAACACCGGAGTTTAAGTGCGCCTGATTCACATGTAAAAGATCTGAATAAAGCGGAAAGTAGGATGTATGAAAGAAAGTGCGCAAAATATTCATAGAGAGAAGAAGCAGTGCAGCTACCTCTAGTCTTCAGAAGCATAGCATATCAGCGGAGACAGGACCATGTCTATTGTTGGTTTAGGTGGAGATGAGTGTTGTAGTTTGCCCTTCTGAGAGGGATTAAGTAGCAATAGAGGCGGCGTTAGCGTTACGCAGCATCAAAAAATATCTAATTGCCGCGCACACGTTGACACTTGACAGCATTAATTGCTTTTAAAAATATGCTCTAGTGCTGAATCGCCGGCCGGCCTACTTTGTTTTTAGCAAATTCAGTCTTGTATGCACACTTAGCAGGTATCCCCGTTCGTTGTCGCTTTTACACTTTGTTTGGAACCATTCAAGCTTCTAAGCATCTGAAGTACCATATACTGTAGTTCTAAATAAGGGTTGAAACAAGTGCAGCGTCAGTACTCTTCTAAGCATCTGAAGTACCGTGTTTTTAGTATACGTTATCATATAATATCGACCTCTTGAAGAGTTCAGAGCTTTGTACAGTTTGTACAATGCGCATGGGTGGTAGCCATGATGGGTGGAATCAGATTCCCCAACTTTCAGCTCGAATTTAACAAGCTTTCAGTTTCAGCTAATATTAAATCCAGACGTTTCAACTTGATTTGTAAGAGGGAAAATCGCACCTCGGAGTTTAGGGCGCGGCGCCCTCGCCGGCGAGGGAGAGGAACAGTACGGCGCCCTAACCGCCGACGGAGAAGAAAGAGGAGACGGAGCAGGGCGTGCCATAGGGGAGGGAGGCGCGGGAGCGGCGGTGCCGCGCCTGGCCTGGGGGCAATAGCGGCGGCGGTGTTGCTAGGGCTCGGCTGGACGGCCTGAGGCAGGCCGCAGGCGTGGGTAGCTGCTGCTGGTTCTCTCACGCAACTAGCTGATTTTAAATTTAGTACTCTCTCGGTTACAAAATAAAAGATGTATGCACGTTTTACTGTGATTGTTCACTTATTTTAATCTATATTTAGTCCATATTAATAAAATATTTAAAACATCTTGTATTTGTATTTGTATTTGTGAATGGTGTGAGTATCAATTTTTTGATGTAATTTCTTCCCGTTTCACGCCTTGAATTATGTGTTGCTGTTGTTTTGGTCTACATGATATAGTACTAAAAGACAAAGAACTCACTGAAAAGAAAAACCAGCTAGATGCTAATTGGACCAACTCTGACGCCAAGTGGTTAGAAGGTCAGCAACTAACAACTTAGTTATTGTATTTTCTTACTTACCACTTGTATCTCAAAGACAAAGCCTGGAAATGTCAATCCTTAAAACAATAAGCAAATATCATGCATAGCACAAAGCAACGCAAAATCATTTTAATATTTTCTGGAAACTCCAAAATATTTTTTTTGTGATTTTCTGAATTTTTAAAGACAGCAAACAGAAAAGTAAAGAAGGAACAAGAAAATGTTTTTATTTTTTTTAAGTTGATAACACACAATTAAGAACCAAAATAAGAACATTTTAGTGTTTTTGTTTTTAGTAGAAACAAATAAAGCATGATAAACAAGGGTAAAACATTTTTGTATTTTTCAAATTTATCAAGAAAATAAAAAGATAACAATCAATCTAGGCTAACGAAATAGATGGAATAACACATAATATGGGTCATCATGCTCTATGCAATGCCATATTTTATCACTTAAACTCATACTGTGCACGTGGAGGCTACGATCAGTATTGGCCATACATTTTGGCGTGTGTCTGTCTAGAGGATTTACGAACACACCAACATATAATATGATCTCAGATTATGAAAATAGAATATCATGATTGTATGATTGTTTAGTTTCACATGTTTATGTTATTATGCAAGGCCATCACATTTATAAGAGACGCTGCCACCGGACCGATTTCCTGCATAAGCAAACCTTCAAACTCTCGTTTGCTTGGACTTCTACTTTCAACTATTACTTATTTAAAAAATGCAAAAGTACTTCATATATGATCATCTACTCACAACTTGTTGCAACTAGTAAAGCTAGTGCGATTGACAACCTGTTGCCTGTTGCCACCCACCCTCCTATGCCAAGTGCCAAAATTCATCATCGCCCGAGAGTCATGCCAGCGGTAGGGCGGTGTAGGGTGGGAAGGTTGCATTCCACTACTTCCTTCACATGAGCGAGGACTTGATACTTTAGCGGTTGCATTGGACGCGCAGGAGGCCGCGGACGTCAACGCTGCCAGTTGCGCGTCATTCACACCGAGCAATTGGTCCTCGTTGGCGCCGCTTCGATGACAAGGCCGGTCCGTCCACGTCCATCGTCAAACTCACCTCCACCGTCGACGCCCAGGCCGCGGATTCCGACGAGGAGGAGTAGGGCATGAGAGAGGACAACCCCTCGTGTCCCATGTGGGTCAGTTCGTGTGTCCCATGTCCTACTCTTCCTCGCCGGCGACCGCACCTTCACTTCCCGGGATCGTGACCGCTGGACATGGACATAGAAGGAAACAACAAGGACTTGGAGGTTGGATGCTTTTGGGGGTCACGGCCGCCGGCGAAAATTTATGCTAAATTAACTTATGGACGTTGTTTAGTTAAATATGTCAAATATATTATGTATTTGATCTGGTTTAGATGAAACTCATCCGTTTTGCATTCCCGAAAAAAATCCGTTTTGCATCAAGCCAGTGGCGGAGCTGGACCAAAATCATTTGGGGGGGGGGGGGGGGGGGGGGCGAAACGTAAATGACAAAGAGCTGGGGGGGCAAAAGGCTAAATTTCACCTCATCTTGGCCCTTCAAAAGAAAAATCTTCAGGGTTTTCTCCAAAGCTGGGGGGGGGGGGGGGGGGCACGGCCCCCCTCGGCCCCAACATAGCTCCGCTATTGCATCAAGCCACCCAATTTGTTTAGATCTACTTCAAAATGTATGCGGGCATGGTTCTGCATGAGTGTCCGTGAAATGGTCTGGACCAGTACCCAGACAAATAATGTGTCCATTTTAGGGGTCCATGTCGAAGATGCCCTTGTGTAGCGAAATTTGACCGAGAAAACCATGTACTGTGGTGGAGACTAGCGCACGGAGAAACCGGTTGAGAGGAAAAACCCATGGAGTGAGATCGGCACGACAGGACGTGATCATAAATGCAACAGGAAAGTTAAAATGGCACAAATTTGGTTAGACGAGGCAATCCCAATCAAGAATGTCAAAACAGAGGATTTTACTTTTTTTTTGCCTTTGAGATCTGTAGATGATTTTTACTCGAAGCCTCAAAATCACGCTTTGAGGGCGGATCAACGACGCCTTTTTCAGGTCCTCGAACGATGATCACACGCATCGCTTGTCTATCGATGATGCTAGTCGGAGACACGTATGCTCGATTCCCGTCTCGATCACAACCCAACCTTCCCCTGCTGCATTCTCCATGTCTATTCTCACAGGCATACGCTTGCGGAAGCTAGCCCGCTGCTCGATCGTCGACGACCTCGACCAGGAAGCGAATTAAGCGCCGTCCGGGCGCGGCGGCATGCTAGGGCCGTCGATGAAGCGGCTGGCGCGGCTGGCCGCCACGAGGCCGCTGGAGAAGGTCGGGATGGTTTTGGTCCTCGCAGCGATGCTGGTCTCCGCCGCCGCCGCCGCGCTGCTGCTGCTCGCCTGCCCCGCGTCGTCCCGCTGTTCAACGGCCGTCGGGTCCGCCCTGTCGGCGCCCAGGAAGCTCTGGGGCTGCGGGGCCTCCGTCGCGCCCGGTGCGGTGGCGCGGGAGTGCGACTTCTTCGACGGGGAGTGGGTGCGGGACGACAGCTACCCGCTCTACGAGTCCAAGGACTGCCCGTTCCTCGACGGCGGGTTCCGGTGCTCGGAGAACGGCCGCCCCGACGCCTCCTACGCCAGATGGCGGTGGCAGCCGTCGTGCTGCGATCTCCCCAGGTCGGTTGGTTGACCCCATTTCTCGTGTGTCGTCTTTTACAGTTTAACTTACTTTTTTTCTGAGACATTTTACAGTTGGATGTGTCTATGTCACATCTAGATGTGAGATATTATCTCACATCTAACATGACATCACTCAGTCTGTTTGTTGTTCTTTCACTGTTTTTTTTTAATGTCCAGCCCAATTTCTTGTTGCACACAGAGAACACAACCACCTACTGCCGTAATCCAGGACAAAATGACAGAAAAAAATGCAGCGTACGTGTCATGAATCTACTTGGCAATCAACTGCTCGTAAACCTGTCCTTTTAGCCACTAAGTCACATAGACGTTGGTCTTATATAATGAACGCGAGTGTTTAAGGACTCACTACAGCGTTGGGTTCGAAACCTTTTTTGAACAATTATTAAAAATTTGAGCACAATTTTTAAAATATAATTTTTTTTATTAAAATGCAAAGAATTTTGGAACTCCATACTTTTCTGAAAAATGAGAACAATATTTGTAGTTCCGTACATTTTTTTGAAAATACAAACTATTTTTGAAATCCTGAATAGTTTTTCGAAATGCGATTTCTTTTATAAAATTCAAACATTTTCTGAAAACACGAAACCTTCCCCAAAACCACAAATTATTTTGAAAGTGGATTTTTTTTAAATTCCCGAAAATGATCGAACCCCGGTTGTGAGTCGAGAGTGGATTTGCAATTAGGACAAAAAGGATCAGCTCTCGGTTGCGAGTTGAGGATGGACTTGCAACTGGGACAAAAAAAAGGTTGGGCCGCAATTGCGAGTTGAGCGTGGGATTGCAAATGGGACAAAAAGGTCAGACCCTTGCGAATCGAGTGTGGACTTGCAATTGGAAGAATAGAGGTCGGCCCCCAGTTGCGAGCCGTGGATGGACTTACAACTGGAACAAAAAAGAAGGTCGAGCTCTAGTTGCGAGTCGAGGGTGGGCTTGCAACTGAGACGAAAAAAGGTCGGGCACCAGTTGCGAGTCGAGTGTGGACTTGCAACCGGAAAAAAAGCTCGGGCCCTAGTTTCAAGTCGAGGGTGGACTTGCATCTAGGACAAACAAATGTCGGGGCCCAGTTGGGAGTCAATGGTGGACTTGCAACTAGGACAAAAAAAAGGTCACACCTCAGTTGCGAGTCGAGTGCGGACTTGCAACTATGAAAAAGAGTATTGGGCCCAAGTTGCGAGTCGAGGATGGACTTGCAACTAAGACAAATAAAAGGTCTGAACCTAGTTGTGAGTCAGTGGTAGACTTGCAACTGAGACAAAAAAGGGGGGGGCCCAGTTGCTAGTTGAGGATGGACTTGCAACCTCGACAAAAGGAAGGTCGGACCCTAGTTGCGACCAATTGTGAGTTGGGAATGGATTTGCAACTGAAAAAAAGGCGAGGCCCCAGTTACGAGTCGGGAGTGGACTTGCAACTGGGAAAAAAGGTTGGGGCCCAGTTGCGAGTTAAGGGTGGACTTGCAACTGGGAAAAAAAGGCCAAGCCAGAGTTGTTAGTCGAAGGTGGACTTGCAACTAGGACAAAAAATGATGGGCCCTAGTTGCGAGTCGATGGTGGACTTGCAACTGAAACAACAAAAGGACCGGCCACAGTTGCGAGTCGAAGGTGGACTTGCAACTGGGACAAAAAAAAATATAGGCCCAGTTGCAAGTCGAGGGTGGACTATCAACTGAGACAAAAAAAAGGTCGGGTCCTAGTTGCGACTTGAGGTGCTATAAAAAAAAAGGTTAAGCCCCAATTGCAAGTGGAGAGTGGACTTGCAACTGGGATAAAAACAGAATATGAGCTAAATTATATGTCGATGGTCGACTTGCAACTGGGACTACACAAAATTACAATACCGGTTGCGAGTCAATGATGCATTTGTGTTCAGGACAACTACAAACTATAAGCTCTAGTTGCGAGTTGAGTACGGAGTTGCAATTATGATAAAAACAAACCTACAGTGCCCGTTGAACTTTGATGACTTTTGACTCTAGTTTAAGAATGATTTTCAAGAAAAGAAAACTGAAGACAAAAACGACACATGAATGGGTCAGATGAGAATGGAAAATGGAACAAAGCGAGTGAAGAAAACACTTAGATGTGCTCTGCACAAAAATAAAAAGACAACAGTTAAAAGAAAAAAATCAATAAAATAAGTTAAAGAGTTGCAGATGGTGAGCCACTAGGCCTCTCGCACTACACCATGCTTTTAACAAAACAAAACAAAATCTGGTTTGATTGCCGTTACTGGCCACCTGCGTGTCAAAGAAAAAAAAACGAATCTTGCAGTTTTGACACACCAGCATGGACCTGGTCAGGTGGACACGGGCCACGCGCGCGTCAACCCATCCCAATCGAGCGCATCATCAGGACAATCACGTTTGCGCGAATATTAAAGATAGACAAGATCAAGGGCTCTGGACTTAGATGTGAGATAGCTATTTCACATCTAGATGTGAAATAGCAAAACTGTTTACAGTTTTACCTGCTCATTTAGTTACGCACCAGGCCAAATAAAATCAAATTGATTCGGTCGTAAGTTTGTGCCGAAGCGAATCTGTATTGAAACTGAAAGGTTTACAGTCGGTGATGTTGACAAGTTAAATCTACTCGAGCGATTGTACCACTAATTATTTTTTTGAAATGAATTCTAGCACTAATTATTACTCAGAAGATCACCTTTGAGCAACGGGACTTCCCTTTGTTTTACAATAGCAAATGGACTTCCTGTCACTGCCAATATAACCATGTCTATCTGAATATCTGATGTTTGTGGTTTTGGGCCTAGGGATTATCTGAATATCCACACTTTATTCAAGTATTCTGGCACAACTTGTGTCATTTTCTATGTCATAATCTGTATTTCTGCGATTTCTTAGGTTTGATGCTAAGAGTATGCTGGAGAGGCTACGAAACAAAAGAGTGGTATTCGTCGGCGATTCGATTGGAAGGAACCAATGGGAGTCTCTGCTCTGTATGCTCTCTACGGCTGTTCCAGACAAGAACTCCATCTACGAGATCAATGGCAGACCCATCACAAAGCATGATGGATTCTTTATATTCAAGTTTAAAGACTACAATTGCACCGTCGAGTATTACAGGTCCCCTTTTCTAGTCCCGCAAGGTCATGGACCGGTTGGAGCCCCCAAGTTTGTTAAGAGTACGGTCAGGGTGGATTCCATGGATTGGATGTCTGGCCGGCGTAAGTGGAGGGATGCTGATCTGTTAATCTTCAACTCTGGGCATTGGTGGACAAAAGACAAAACAATTGGATGGTGAGCAAGTTGCTATCATATATCTGCATATTTATGTTGAGTTAATAGCTTTTCATGTTCCATAGAACTATTTTTTAATACAAATTAGTTGTTACCTAAGTTGCATAATTATTCGTATGTAATAATTTCTGTGTTTTAATGTGAATAATTTCAGAGAAATGGTTATCTCCATGTGATCAGGATTAATATAACAGTGTCCTGATTAGTTTCACTGTTTATTTTTGTGAATAGTTTCACTGTTTATTTTTGTGAATAGTTTCACTGTATCCATCACCTTCAAGAATTCATCTTCCAATTTCGAGAATATAGAACACACTCATTATGGTTTTGGTGTACTTTGTGCTGATTGATAAACCATTCTTTGTACTTCTGTTTTTTCTTAAATCAGAATGGTTAGACCATTATAATTGCACCATCATCTGTCTGAAACCAGGCTTACATTTATACACCAGGGGTGCGTATTTCCAAGAAGGGAATGAGGTGAAGATGGATATGAGCGTCAGCGATGCTTACAGAAGATCAATAAAAACACTGTTCGACTGGCTTCAGAAAAATGTTAATGCAAACAAGACCCAGGCCATCTTCCGTACCTATTCTCCTACGCACTTCAGGTCTGTACCATGGCAAGACAGCTAGTTTTTTTTCCCTTTGACAGTAAACATAGCTAGTGTTAATAAGTTCTTCGTTGTGGTACTTGATTAAATTGCAAAATGATCCTCACTCTCCATGATCGACCACTGTTAATTTCTCTGCAGCGGCGCTGACTGGAATTCTGGAGGGTTTTGTCAGCAAGAAACACTTCCAGACATGACACCGTTCAAATCGCTGGAGCAATGGGCCGACATGCTGAAACCCGTGAACGATGTTCTAGGGAGCCATCACAGGCCCAAGCTATCTGGGTTGGATATCCTGAACGTGACCCAGATGACGGCCCAACGAAAAGACGGCCACCTCTCAGTGTTCAGAAGTCCTCTGAGTTCAAGGTAAGCCCTTATCAACAAGACATCAGAAATTAAAGAGGTAGAGGATTGCAGCCACTGGTGCCTGCCCGGAGTCCCTGATGTCTGGAATGAGCTTCTCTACGCCCTCTTCATGAAAAGGCAAATCATGTTGGACCAAAATGTCTCCATCTCTGGCTCGAGAACACTGATCACTGATCGACAAAGTACAGGGGATATATCCACGTGATGCACTTGCTGAAGAGGAAATTAAGTCCAGCAGGTCTCATGACAAGCGTGCGTCTCCGTTCTAAAAAAGGTCTCATGACAAGGGGTTTCTGTTAACTGGAATCAGGGAGGGTTGCGGCCCTCGACTATGTGAGTAGCACAAAACTACGTGTGCCCTTAGTTTCCTGATAAAGGGGAATTTTGTTGGCTCAAGCGCGGCATCAAGATGATAAACCCACAAAGAGTTTATACACAGACACTTGTACATAGACAACGTGATAGACATTATGACATTTTATATTTTGTGTCAAAATATTTCTCACGATAAATCTAGCGGTACTAGTTTCAGTTTGCTAACACAATATTTTTGTATCTCTTAGCAGCCACAGTTCGAAAATTGTGACTAGTACATGTTATCTAGTTACGAAAGGTACCGTTTCAGAAAATGTTACAAACATTATTTTTCAAAGGCGAGGCCCTAGTCCATGATCTGAATTATAGTTGGAGGCTCTCGGGTTGCTCAACCTTCATCAATTCAATACCGTCCTTCGTCTCTGTTGGCTTTGGTTTCAGTGGCTTGATCCTTCCAAGCCCTGGATTGGGCGGGGGTCTCTGCGTGATGATGATGACCAACCGGGTAATGTTTGCAGCTGCCTATAAGCTTAGCCATAGTGGGATTAACAAGGTAGTAACATGCATCCTCATGCAATGTCAACTAGGCATATTGATGACATGGCATAGTATTAAATGAAGAAAGATATGATGGTGATATTCAAAGAACTTCTGAACACTCAGAGGCGACCGTCTTTTCGTTGGGCCATCAGAAAAGACGGCCACCTCTCAGTCCTTTGAGTAACATATTATGTTACCATCACACAACGTTTTCTAAAAAAATGAGTCTACAAGCTAATAAATGGAACCATCTATGATATTATCTCTATGATACTTTGCATTATGAAGGTAGTAACATAGACTTCATGAGAGGAGATCGAGGGATATCACACCCAAAGTTTTTGAGATTTCGTGCAAGAAAGGTTGCATGGTCAATAGAGCGTTACAAAAAAAAACTATTGGATCTCCATGATTAACATCCACCATGGCATCTCCATTGACCATATTAGGGAATTCACCACTCTTTGGGAAAGGTTGGCTGACATCACTCTTGCACCTTGGTTCCGATGGTACCATCTCATTTAGATATATTACAACCGAGCACTCTTCCAGCCCTCTAAGGCCATCAGTGTTGTTGATCGTCGGATCTATAGTCCTGTCAATTTTTGGCCATCGGATCAACCTCAGAGCGCAACAGAATCCACGGATGGGAACGGGCCGCCACTCCCGTAACAAAATTGGGATTCCCTGGTTAACTGGGCCAACCTCGGCCTTTTTAGAGAAGGCGAAGCAATCGACACCGCACGAGTCCTCCTTACTTCTCTCGTCTCGCGAGTCACAACCTCTGCCCTAGGGCATCTCCAGCCGCGCCCCCAACAGGCCCTCCCCAGGCGATTTTGCCGCGCCGGCGCCAAAAAAATGCCCCAGTCGCGCCCCCAGAAGTCCGTTTTTCGCCGGCTCGGGCCAAAATTGGTGCCGGCGGACCCAGGCCGAACCCGGCGCCCTAGGGGGCGCTTGGGGAGCCGGCACAAGCGAAAAAGGCGCGTGGGCCCGCCCTGGAGGCGACCCGAGGGCCTTTTCCGGCCGTTTCTTGACGCTTTTCCCTCGCATCTCTCCCGCTCGCTCGCCTTCCTCCCGCCATTCTCTCCCTTTCTTCCGCCAAACCCCCTCCCCCTCCCGCTCGCCTTCCAGTCGCCGCCATGCCGCCGAAGAAGACTGGCGCCGTGGCCCAGCCGAAGCAGAGGAAGCCGAGGGCGCCGCCATCGAAGCCACCGGGCCTGTCGAACGCCGAGTGGAGGGTGGAAGTTCAGCGGCGCGAAGCAGTCACCGCCGACAGGCGGAACAGGTCCATAGCCAAGAAGGCCCGCGACAACGCGGCGCGCGCGGCTTCCTTATCGGTCGACCAGGCGGGGATGAATCCACCCGTCGTCAGCCACGCCCAGTACGCGCCCTGGGGACAGCAAGGCGCCGGATCTCCATGGGGTTCATCGTCGCCCGGCTACGCCGACGGCGACGCGCACGGTGGGTTCAACCCAAACGTGACCTTCCCTCATGGTCACCCCGCTACGCGCATGCCCTCGCCCGCCTTCGTCGGCGTGCAGTACCCTCCATACAACTACTCGCCGCCCGCCGCCTACGCGTCCACACCGACTCCCCATCTCTACCGTGGACCGCTACCCTTCTCGCACCTCGGCGACGATGCGTATGTTCGCCATGTATAGGGGCCCGCCAACTGTTCGTCCCTCCGCGTAGCTGCTGCGTATGCTCGCCATGTATCGGGGCGACAACCAAGACGCCGACTTCAAGCACCTCCACGTCTACAAGCGCATTGACAAGTGCGAGAAGTGGGCGGAAGTCCGACGTGCCCTCGACAAGGCCAAGGAGACATACAAGCCGGACGCGACGACTCCGGGCGCGTCAGAGGGGCGGCGGGGCGGCCACAAATTGGCAAAGAAGGGGAAAAATGCCGACGCGGCAACCGCGCGAGTGCAGGAGTCCATCGAGCATTGTCTCGCCGACGCCCAGGCCCGGGCCGTCCTACGCGAAGAGAAGACCGAGGCGCGGTGGTCGTCACTAATGAAGAACAACGCCATCAAGCTCGACCTGCTCCGGACGAACGTCGCCGCGAAGAAGAGGAACACCGACATGACTTTTCTGATGGGCGGGGCGGACATGCTCCAGAGCAACGACGAGAAGCTCAAGCGTGGTACCTGGTGCAGCGCGGCCTTATCCTGAACGAGCTGCCGACGGCAACGCCGATGACGCCCACGACCACACGGACGCCAAGCCCGAACGACGCCTCTACATCGCCGCCCAGCAGTGCCAAAGCCGCGCCGACGCAGCCCAGCACCGAAGCAGCTCCGACACCGTCGAGCCCGCGCACGCCGACTTCGCCAACGCCTGGAGCCGACCCCGCCGAGTGAATCGTTGCGCACGCGAACTTGCGGCGGCGGCGCTCTGTTTTTTGTAACGCCAGACTACGTCCGATCGCCGGATTTGCGGCGTCTTTTGAGAGCGGGAACGACCAAGTTTAAATTTCCCGCATCCTGGGGCCGGCGCGTGGGGGCGTGACTGGGAGCTAGATCTCCCCCAGGGGCCGAACTAGCGTCGGCACGCCCCCAGGCGGCTCTATTTAGGCGCCCTGGGGGGCCGAACGGTTGGAGATGCCCCTAGGTCCGCTCGCCGCCACGATGATATCCCCGTACCCAAGGCGTCACGACATCTCCCTCCCGTCTGCCTTCTCTTGATCTAGCCCCTTGGTTCGCTGTCAACTTGGTGTGTCAGCAACTCAGCATACAGTGTGGAGGCGATAGCGAAGCAGGGTGGCTGAGAGAGGGCCGAGTTTCTTTTTCTGGGACGCTTTGTAGAGATTCCAGGTAAAATCAATTTCTTCCTTTTTGCGCTGGAGGTAAAATCATCTTACCTTCACTACGTTTCTCCTGACGCTACACATGTGGAGACGAGAATGCAGTGTAGGACGTATCCCAAGACGTTCCTTGCAGCTGCAGCGGCAGCGACGAGGAGCCCTTTCCGTTTCCACTTTCTTTCGTGGATGCCGTGTCTCAGAGCCCAGATCTGGCTGTGGTTTGTAGTTGTACTGGTGAGTCCCTTTTGAACGCCTCTCCCCCTCCTTTCCATCCCTGTTTATGGGATGTTCAATTGCTGATGTTTCTTAGATCATCGTTCGAGAGAAGAGATGGGAAGAGATTGATTCTTTCCTGCATTAAGAATCTGTCCAAAGACACCAAGGTTGGTTTCTGTATTGAGATCTCTTCTTTAGTTATGACTGAATTTTCCCAAGAGCTCTTTTTGTAATTTATGATATCAAAGGTTCTTTGCATACAGATGAGGAAAACATAACAATTAGTATTAATTGATTAATCTGCTATCAGCTCATGCATGCGTAGTGTCTTCTACTATTCCAGTAAGGAGATAAAAAACTAAGTATTGGGGCACAATCAAGTTTCTTTCTCTTTTGTGCATTTCTATCATAGTAGAATATATAACCATATATATTTCTTGCTTTTAAGTTTTAACAATGATGATTGTTTGGCAGGGAAGGTTGTGATAACACTGAGACTAGAAATGATTCAGAGTTTTTGTTGAATCCAGTTTGCCACACCTTATGATGCAAAATTAACAACCACAACTTTCAAAGATGGACAACGATGCAGTATTACATACTTGTGTAAAAAGGAGAAGATACTGTGGGCAAGGTTTTGGATCCCAAGTACACTTTTTTTCTCGCGGGGCAGCGGAATTCTCGGTTACCACGGTAACCGCAAAATACCGGAAAAATTTCGTGCGGAATTTAAAATTTGAATTAAAATTCAATTTTTTTGCACATGCTATATGTTAGTTCTGAACCCTTCTGAATCAGCATCTACAGCCTAGCGCGTTGGTTAGGTCGTACATATCCATCTCTTGCCTTGACATCGAGGTATTGAATCCCGGTGTTGTCTCGTTTTTTTGCTCATCGCCCATTTTTACACTGAAAAGGGTGAAAAAATGGTTGTAAAAAAAGGGAATGCACAAGACTCGAACCCACGACTTCACTAATCGATAAGGAAGCACGCGTTTTATTTGAGTTCCTGCTTTATTTAACCATCCTCTGGACGTTTAAATTCAAAATTTTCAAAAAGTTTCAAATCTTTTTGCTCGGTACGTAGATTTCTCGTGGGGTAACGAGAAACTCGGTAACTGCCCGGTATCCGAATATTTCGCTCGGTACCCAAAACCATGACTGTGGGTAATAATAATAATTATTATTATTTGTTGGAAATATGCCCTAGAGGCAATAATAAAAGTATTATTATTATATTTCATGGTTCATGATAATTGTCTTTTATTCATGCTATAACTGTATTATCCGGAAATCGTAATACACGTGTGAATACATAGACCACAATATGTCCCTAGTGAGCCTCTAGTTGACTAGCTCGTTGTGATCAACGGATAGTCATGGTTTCCTGACTATGGACATTGGATGTCATTGATAACGGGATCACATCATTAGGAGAATGATGTGATGGACAAGACCCAATCCTAAGCATAGCACAAAGATTGTGTAGTTCGTTTGCTAAAGCTTTACCAATGTCAAGTATCTCTTCCTTCGACCATGAGATCGTGTAACTCCCGGATACCGTAGGAATGCCTTGGGTGTATCAAACGTCACAATGTAACTGGGTGACTATAAAGGTGCATTACAGGTATCTCCGAAAGTATCTGTTGGGTTGACACGGATCGAGACTGGGATTTGTCACTCCGTATGACGGAGAGGTATCTCTGGGCCCACTCGGTAATGCATCATCATAATGAGCTCAAGGTGACCAAGGTGTTGGCCATGGGATCATGCATTACGGTACGAGTAAAGTGACTTGCCGGTAACGAGACTGAATAAGGTATTGGGATACCGACGATCGAGTCTCGGGCAAGTAACGTACCGATTGACAAAGGGAATTGTATACAGGGTTTTGATCGAATCCTCGACATCGTGGTTCAACCGATGAAATCATCGAGGAGCATGTGGGAGCCAACATGGGTATCCAGATCTCGCTGTTGGTTATTGCCCGAGAGTCGTCTCGGTCATGTCTGCGTGTCTCCCGAACCCGTAGGGTCTACACACTTAAGGTTCGGTGACGCTAGGGTTGTATGAATATGAGTATGCAGCATACCGAATGTTGTTCGGAGTCCCGGATGAGATCCCGGACGTCACGAGGAGTTTCGGAATGGTCCGGAGGTAAAGAATAATATATAGGAAGTGGTATTTCGGCCATCGGGAAAGTTTCGGGGTCTCCCGGTAATGTACTGGGACCACCGGAAGGGTCCCGGGGGTCCACCGAGTGGGGCCACCCATCCCGGAGGGCCCCATGGGCTGAAGTGGGAGGGGAACCAGCCCATAGTGGGCTGGTGCGCCCCCGTAGGCCCACCCCCTACGCCTAGGGTTGAAACCCTAGGGGTGGGGGGGCGCCCCACTTGGCTTGGGGGGCACTCCACCCCCTTGGCCGCCGCCCCCCCTTGGAGATTGGATCTCCAGGGGCCGGCGCCCCCTGGAGGCCTATATAAAGAGGGGGAGGGAGGGGGGCTGCTGTATCCTTGTGCTTGGCGCCTCCCTCCCCCTGCTACACCTCGTCCTCCTCCCGTAGTCGCTTGGCGAAGCCCTACCGGAGAACTGCTGCATCCACCACCACGCCGTCGTGCTGCTGGATCATCATCAACCTCTCCTTCCCCCTTGCTGGATCAAGAAGGAGGAGACGTCTCCCGTCCCGTACGTGTGTTGAACGCGGAGGTGCTGTCCGTTCAGCACTTGGACATCAGTGATCTGAATCACGTCGAGTACGACTCCATCATCACCTTGCAAGCTTCCGCACGCGATCTACAAGTGGTATGTAGATGCAAACTCTCTCCCGTTACTCGTTGCTTAGATGAACTCATAGATGGATCTTGGTGAAACCGTAGGAAAAATTTTAATTTTCTGCAACGTTCCCCAACAGTGGCATCATGAGCTAGGTCTATGTGTAGTTCTCTAATGCACGAGTAGAACACAATTTTGTTGTGGGCGTGGATCTTGTCAACTTACTTGCCTCTACTAGTCTTTTCTTGCTTCAACGGTATTGTGGGATGAAGCGGCCCGGACCAACCTTACACGTACGCTTACGTGAGACCGGTTCCACCGATTGACATGCACTAGTTGCATAAGGTGGCTGGCGGGTGTCTGTCTCTCCCACTTTAGTTGGAGCGGATTCGATGAACAGGGCCCTTATGAATGGTAAATAGAAGTTGACAAAATCACATTGTGGTTATTTGTAGGTAAGAAAACGTTCTTGCTAGAACCCAATCGCAGCCACGTAAAAGATGCAACAACAATTAGAGGACGTCTAACTTGTTTTTGCAGCGATTGATAATGTGATGTGATATGGCCAGAAGTTGTGATGAATGATGAATTGTGATGTATGAGATCATGTTCTTGTAATAGGATTCACGACTTGCATGTCGATGAGTATGACAACCGGCAGGAGCCATAGGAGTTGTCTTTATTTTTTTTGTATGACCTGCGTGTCATTGAAGAACGCCATGTAAACTACTTTACTTTATTGCTAAACGCGTTAGCCATAGAAGTAGAAGTAGTCGTTGGCGTGACAACTTCATGAAGACACGATGATGGAGATCATGATGATGGAGATCATGGTGTCAAGCCGGTGACAAGACGATCATGGAGCCCCGAAGATGGAGATCAATGGAGCTTTATGATATTGGCCATATCATGTCACAACTATATAAATGCATGTGATGTTTATTATGTTTATGCATCTTGTTTACTTAGGACGACGGTAGTAAATAAGATGATCCCTTACAAAAATTTCAAGAAGTGTTCTCTCCTAACTGTGCACCTTTGCTACAGTTCGTCGCTTCTAAGCACCACGTGATGATCGGGTGTGATGGATTCTTACGTTCACATACAACGGGTGTAAGACAGTTTTACACAGCGAAAACACTTAGGGTTAACTTGACGAGCCTAGCATGTACAGACATGGCCTCGGAACACGGAGACCGAAAGTCGAACACGACTCGTATGGAAGATACGATCAACATGAAGATGTTCACCGATGATGACTAGTCCGTCTCACGTGATGATCGGACATGGGCTAGTCGACTCGAATCGTGTAACACTTAGATGACTAGAGGGATGTCTAATCTAAGTGGGAGTTCATAATTTTGATTAGAACTTTATTATCATGAACTTAGTCTAAAACTTTGCAAATATGTCTTGTAGATCAATGGCCAACGCTAATGTCAACATGAACTTCAACGCGTTCCTAGAGAAAACCAAGCTGAAAGATGATGGCAGCAACTATACGGACTGGGTCCGGAACCTGAGGATCATCCTCATAGCTGCCAAGAAACAATATGTCCTAGAAGCACCGTTAGGTGACCCACCTGTTCTCCCAGCACTGCAAGACGATTTGAACGTTTGGCAGACTCGTGCTGATGATTACTCCCTCGTTCAGTGCGGCATGCTTTACAGCTTAGAACCGGGGCTCCAAAAGCGTTTTGAGCATCACGGAGCATATGAGATGTTCGAAGAGCTGAAACTAGTTTTCCAAGCTCATGCCCGGGTCGAGAGATATGATGTCTCCGACAAGTTCTACAGTTGTAAGATGGAGGAAAACAGTTCTGTCAGTGAGCACATCCTGAAGATGTCTGGGTTGCACAACCGTATGACCCAGCTGAATATTAACCTCCCAGATGAGGCGGTCATTGATAGAATCCTCCAGTCGCTCCCACCAAGCTACAAGAGCTTTGTGATGAACTACAACATGCAGGGGATGGTGAAGACCATTCCTGAAGTGTTCTCGATGCTGAAGTCAGCAGAGGCTGAAATCAAGAAAGAACATCAAGTGTTGATGGTCAATAAGATCACTAAGTTCAAGAAGGGCAAGGGTAAGAAAAACTTCAAGAAGGACGGCAAAGATGTTATCGCGCCCGGTAAGCCTGTTGCCGGGAAGAAGTCAAAGAATGGACCCAAGCCTGAGACTGAGTGCTTTTATTGCAAGGGGAAGGGTCACTGGAAGCGGAACTGCCCCAAATACTTAGCGGATAAGAAGGCCGGCAACACCAAAGGTATATTTGATATACATGTAATTGATGTGTACCTTACCAGTACTCGTAGTAACTCCTGGGTATTTGATACCGGTGCCGTTGCTCACATTTGTAACTCACAGCAGGAGCTGCGGAATAAACGGAGACTGGCAAAGGACGAGGTGACAATGCGCGTCGGGAATGGTTCCAGAGTCGATGTGATCGCCGTCGGCACGCTGCCTCTACATTTACCCACGGGATTAGTTTTGAACCTTAATAATTGTTATTTAGTGCCAAGTTTGAGCATGAACATTGTATCTGGATCTCGTTTAATACGAGATGGCTACTCATTTAAGTCTGAGAATAATGGTTGTTCGATTTATATGAGAGATATGTTTTATGGTCATGCTCCGATGGTCAATGGTTTATTCTTAATGAATCTTGAGCGTAATATTACACATGTTCATAGTGTGGATGCCAAAAGATGTAAAGTTGATAACGATAGTCCCACATACTTGTGGCACTGCCGCCTTGGTCACATTGGTGTCAAGCGCATGAAGAAGCTCCATGCTGATGGACTTTTAGAGTCTCTTGATTATGAATCGTTTGACACATGCGAACCATGCCTCATGGGCAAAATGACCAAGACTCCGTTCTCCGGAACAATGGAGCGAGCAACCAACTTGTTGGAAATCATACATACCGATGTGTGCGGTCCAATGAGCGTTGAGGCTCGCGGAGGATATCGTTATGTTCTCACTCTCACTGATGACTTAAGTAGATATGGATATGTCTACTTAATGAAACATAAGTCTAAGACCTTTGAAAAGTTCAAGGAATTTCAGAATGAGGTGGAGAATCAACGTGACCGAAAGATAAAGTTCCTACGATCAGATCGTGGAGGAGAATACTTAAGTCACGAATTTGGTACACACTTAAGAAAATGTGGAATCGTTTCACAACTCACGCCGCCTAGAACACCTCAGCGAAACGGTGTGTCCGAACGTCGTAATCGCACTCTATTGGATATGGTGCGGTCTATGATGTCTCTTACCGATTTACCGCTATCATTTTGGGGAACGCTCTAGAGACAGCTACATTCACTTTAAATAGGGCACCGTCTAAATCCGTTGAGACGACACCGTATGAATTATGATTTGGGAAGAAACCTAAGTTGTCGTTTCTAAAAGTTTGGGGATGCGATGCTTATGTCAAGAAACTTCAACCTGAAAAGCTCGAACCCAAGTCGGAAAAATGCGTATTCATAAGATACCCTAAGGAAACTGTCGGGTATACCTTCTACTTAAGATCCGAAGGCAAGATCTTTGTTGCCAAGAACGGATGCTTTCTGGAAAAAGAGTTTCTTTCGAAAGAAGTAAGTGGGAGGAAAGTAGAACTCGATGAAGTACTACCTCTCGAACGGAAAAGTGGTGCAGCTCAGGAAAATGTTCCTGTGATGCCCACGCCAACTGAAGAGGAAACCAATGATGATGATCAAGGTACTTCGGATCAAGTTGCTACTGAACTTCGTAGGTCCACAAGGACACGTTCGGCACCAGAGTGGTACGGCAACCCTGTCCTGGAAATCATGTTGTTAGACAATGATGAACCTTCGAACTATGAAGAAGCGATGGCGGGCCCAGATTCCAACAAATGGCTTGAAGCCATGAAATCCGAGATAGAATCCATGTATGAAAACAAAGTATGGACTTTGACAGACTTGCCCGATGATCGGCGAGCGATAGAAAACAAATGGATTTTTAAGAAGAAGACGGACGCGGATGGTAATGTTACCATTTATAAGGCTTGACTTGTCGCTAAGGGTTATCGACAAGTTCAAGGGATTGACTACGACGAGACATTCTCTCCCGTAGCGAAGCTGAAGTCCGTCCGAATCATGTTAGCAATTGCCGCATACTATGATTATGAGATATGGCAGATGGACATCAAAACGGCATTCCTTAACGGACATCTTAAGGAAGAGCTGTATATGATGCAGCCGGAAGGTTTTGTCGATCCTAAGAACGCTAACAAAGTATGCAAGCTCCAACGATCCATTTATGGACTGGTGCAAGCATCTCGGAGTTGGAACATTCGCTTTGATGAGATGATCAAAGCGTTTGGGTTTATGCAGACTTATGGAGAAGCCTGCGTTTACAAGAAAGTGAGTGGGAGCTCTATAGCATTTCTCCTATTATATGTAGATGACATACTCTTGATGGGAAATGATACAAAACTTCTGGACAGCATTAAGGCCTACTTGAATAAGTGTTTTTCAATGAAGGACCTTGGAGAAGCTGCTTATATATTAGGCATCAAGATCTATAGAGATAGATCGAGACGCCTCATAGGTCTTTCACAAAGCACATACCTTGATAAGATTTTGAAGAGGTTCAAAATGGATCAGTCCAAGAAAGGGTTTTTGCCTATGTTACAAGGTGTGAGATTGAGCTCAGCTCAGTCACCGACCACGGCAAAAGATAAAGAAGAGATGAGTGTCATCCCCTATGCTTCAGCCATAGGATCTATTATGTATGCCATGCTATGTACCAGACCTGATGTAAACCTTGTGGTAAGTTTGGTAGCAAGATACCAAAGTAATCCCGGCAAGGAACACTGGACAGCGGTCAAGAATATCCTGAACTACCTGAAAAGGACAAAGGACATGTTTCTCGTTTATGGAGGAGACGAAGAGCTCGTCGTAAAGGGTTACGTCGACGCTAGCTTCGACTCAGATCTGGATGACTCTAAGTCTCAAACCGGATACGTGTATATGTTGAATGGTGGAGCAGTAAGCTAGTGCAGCTGCAAGCAGAGCGTCGTGGCGGGATCTACGTGTGAAGCGGAGTACATGGCAGCCTCGGAGGCAGCGCATGAAGCGATTTGGGTGAAGGAGTTCATCACCGACCTAGGAGTCATACCCAATGCGTCGGGGCCGATCAAACTCTTCTGTGACAACACTGGAGCTATTGCCCTTGTCAAGGAGCCCAGGTTTCACAAGAAGACCAGGCACATCAAGCGTCGTTTCAACTCCATCCGTGAAAATGTTCAAGATGGGGACATAGAGATTTGCAAAGTGCACACGGATCTAAATGTCGCAGATCCGTTGACTAAACCCCTCTCGTGTGCAAAACATGATCAACACCAGAACTCTATGGGTGTTCGATTCATCACAATGTAACTAGATTAGTGACTCTAGTGCAAGTGGGAGACTGTTGGAAATATGCCCTAGAGGCAATAATAAAAGTATTACTATTATATTTCATGGTTCATGATAATTGTCTTTTATTCATGCTATAACTGTATTATCCGGAAATCGTAATACACGTGTGAATACATAGACCACAATATGTCCCTAGTGAGCCTCTAGTTGACTAGCTCGTTGTGATCAACGAATAGTCATGGTTTCCTGACTATGGACATTGGATGTCATTGATAACGGGATCACATCATTAGGAGAATGATGTGATGGACAAGACCCAATCCTAAGCATAGCACAAAGATCGTGTAGTTCGTTTGCTAGAGCTTTACAAATGTCAAGTATCTCTTCCTTCGACCATGAGATCGTGTAACTCCCGGATACCGTAGGAATGCCTTGGGTGTATCAAACGTCACAACGTAACTGGGTGACTATAAAGGTGCATTACAGGTATCTCCGAAAGTATCTGTTGGGTTGACACGGATCAAGACTGGGATTTGTCACTCCGTATGACGGAGAGGTAGATCTGGGCCCACTCGGTAATGCATCATCATAATGAGCTCAAGGTGAGCAAGGTGTTGGCCACGGGATCATGCATTACGGTACGAGTAAAGTGACTTGCCGGTAATGAGACTGAACAAGGTATTGGGATACCGACGATCGAGTCTCGGGCAAGTAACGTACCGATTGACAAAGGGAATTGTATACAGGGTTTTGATCGAATCCTCGACATCGTGGTTCAACCGATGAAATCATCGAGGAGCATGTGGGAGCCAACATGGGTATCCAGATCCCGCTGTTGGTTATTGCCCGAGAGTCGTCTCGGTCATGTCTGCGTGTCTCCCGAACCCATAGGGTCTACACACTTAAGGTTCGGTGACGCTAGGGTTGTATGAATATGAGTATGCAGCATACCGAATGTTGTTCGGAGTCCCGGATGAGATCCCGGACGTCACGAGGAGTTTCGGAATGGTCCGGAGGTAAAGAATAATATATAGGAAGTGGTATTTCGGCCATCGGGAAAGTTTCGGGGTCTCCCGGTAATGTACCGGGACCACCGGAAGGGTCCCGGGGGTCCACCGAGTGGGGCCACCCATCCCGGAGGGCCCCATGGGCTGAAGTGGGAGGGGAACCAGCCCATAGTGGGCTGGTGCGCCCCCCTAGGCCCACCCCCTGCGCCTAGGGTTGAAACCCTAGGGGTGGGGGGGGGCGCCCCACTTGGCTTGGGGGGCACTCCACCCCCTTGGCCGCCGCCCCCCCTTGGAGATTGGATCTCTAGGGGCCGGCGCCCCCCCTGGAGGCCTATATAAAGGGGGGGAGGGAGGGGGGCTGCTGTACCCTTGTGCTTGGCGCCTCCCTCCCCCTGCTACACCTCGTCCTCCTCCCGTAGTCGCTTGGCGAAGCCCTGCTGGAGAACTGCTGCATCCACCACCACGCCGTCGTGCTGCTGGATCATCATCAACCTCTCCTTCCCCCTTGCTGGATCAAGAAGGAGGAGACGTCTCCCGTCCCGTACGTGTGTTGAACGCGGAGGTGCTGTCCGTTCAGCACTTGGACATCGGTGATCTGAATCACGTCGAGTACGACTCCATCATCACCTTGCAAGCTTCCGCACGCGATCTACAAGTGGTATGTAGATGCAAACTCTCTCCCGTTACTCGTTGCTTAGATGAACTCATAGATGGATCTTGGTGAAACCGTAGGAAAATTTTTAATTTTCTGCAACGTTCCCCAACATTATTTTGTGAGAAAAATTTCCGGTCTATTCATCAACTGTCAAGGATGTACAAAGAACACCAAAAGTAAACATTACATCCAGATCCATAGACCATATTATATCAAACTGCAGCTTACTTACTCTGATGGGCCTACTTTGCATGTACATAAGTTTGCTCATCATTTAGGGTTGAATGCGACAAGCAAACCTTACATCCCACCAGGAAAAATTGACTTGATATATGACTGAAATATTACACCTTTTTGTTAAAAATTGGGTCACATTGATGCAAGGGGGTTCATTCTTGTATTATGCACTCCTATATCTTCCTCTAAACATATGTGATATCGGTCCTTATCTTATTTCGGTTGTGGATTGTTGTGAAATATATCCAATTTTATACGGACCAAAGCTAATATTCATGATGTCCTGCTATTTTTATGTTGTACTTCACACAGAGAATGTATGTTAGTCCTGACATGTAAGTGCATACCTATATCACTCTCCTTTTTAAGCCAAATAAAATCCACCTCTTTATTTATCAACATTGTGCTCCATTTATGCATACTGATGAAAATTGAAAAGTTTACAACTTTGAATACCAACAAAATATGGTTATGTTTATGCACTTAAAACATTGTGCACCTATGGTAGTACCTATCATTCCATCATAGAAATAGACGGGCGTGGCAACGCGCGCCATCACTGATCTAGTGGAAGCTCATGACCAATGAAGTATACACAGTGTCCTGGGCATGCACGATGCAATTCCAGTTGCTCATTGCCACGCCTTTGGTTAATACCATTTGAAAGGGTTGTACTCTCCCGAAGTGCAAATTCTTCGCTTGGTTGGTGATCTACAATAGTGAGCTCATACGGCCGATAAACTTCACCATCGGGAATGGCCCAATTGCAGTCTGTGAATTGCAAACAAGTTCAAGAATCAAAGAAACATCTTCTTGGCCAGTGTCCGTACACCATTAGAGTGTGGAATGAGACCAAATATTGGCTTGGGTGAGATGCCATAACGACCAACGTGTGGACCAACATGGCTAGCTTCGGTTAGGGAGTGGTGGACCGGCACCATCCTCAAAAGATCTCGACATGGTAAGGCGCTCGCTTTTGTTGATGATGTTAATCTATTGGGAAGTTTGGAAGGAGGGCAACTCGAGGGTTTTCCGCAACACCTTTGCCCCGGTGATGGTCATTGCGAGTTTGCGACAAGATCAAAGGGAGAGTTCCTTGATGCGCGCGTAGGTGCTAAGCATTTGTGTAATTTAGTGCCCTATGAGTACAAGTAGTAATTTCCCACAGCTTTGCTGCCTTTGCCTTGGACTACTTTCTTGATTAACGAAAATGCAAATCTTTTGTCTTGTTTCAAAAAAACTGATCTGAATTATTACATCATTATGATTCGTTGAGAGGAAGAAAAAAAAAGACAGTCACTTGTGACCACGTACGTACCTAGCCAGACATGCCGGGCATGCAAGCACCTGAATTAAGCGGACCGTAATAGTGGATGAGAAAGGGAACACCAAAAAGTACAAACAACAACAATATGGACAGAGACCAGCCTTCGCAACGACCAAGCAGCTGCGCCGTGCGGGCACGCTCACGAGACGCGCCGTGCTTTTCCCCTTTTAGCTAGCAACAATGTGCCGGCATGGCTGGCCCTTACGGGTGCAACGCCGAGTAGGTCCGGTACTTGTACTCCTCCGCCGCCGCGGCCTCCTCCCTGGCGGCGTCGACGCCGTACCACTTGGGGTGGCACGGCACGTACTTGCTGACGGGGCACGTCATCCTGGCCCAGTTCTCGTGGAAGAACTCGGCGCACTCCTGGAAGGACCGCTGGTTGGGCGCCCACAGGATGCAGTTGCGGTCGACGTTGAGCTTCCCCTCCCTGATCAGGTCCCAGCAGCACGGCCCCAGCCACGTGAAGTAGTTGCCGGAGAGCGTGAGGTTGGCGAGGCGGCCGTCGTAGGCGAGCCGGCAGAGCGAGTCGTGCACCACGCCGTACAGCAGGTTGTCCGCCAGGTTGATCTGCTCCACGCTCCGCAGGCACGCGTACGACAGCGGGATGGTTCCGGTGAGGTGGTTGGTGCCGGCGTCGATGACCGTGGCCCTGGCCAGCAGGCCGATCTCGTAGGGGAGGCAGCCGCTGAGGCTGTTGTTGAGGAAGAGCACCTCCAGGAGCGTGTCGGCGGCGCGGCCGATGGAGGAGGGGATCGGCCCCGTGAAGTCGTTGTTGGCGAGGGAGAGGTAGTTGACGGGCGAGTCGCCGAGGTTGTCCGGGAGCTGGCCGGAGAACTGGTTGTTGTTGACGAAGATGGCCTCCACCTCCGGGAAGGAGCTGAAGAGCCCCGCCGGCAGCTCGCCGAAGAAGCTGTTGAACCGGATGTCGATGAAGGTGCAGTTGGTGAGCCCCAGCACGTCCGTCGGGAACGGGGCCGGCGCGAGCTTGTTGTTGCTGAGGTCCAGCTCGTAGAAGTACTGCAGCCCCCTGAGGTTGGGCACGGCGCCGCCGAAGTTGTTGGAGTTGGCGTGGAACAGCGCCAGGTCCGGCAGGCCGTCCACGAAGCCCTGCAGCGAGTCGGACCGCAGGTTGAAGCCGTTGAGGTCGACGGACGCGACGGTCCGGTCGCTGACGTTGATCGGCCGCCCGCAGAAGAAGCCCTTGTAGGAGCCGCAGAGGTCGGTGCCGGTCCAGGTGGTGGTGACGCCCTTGGGGTCGCAGATCACCGTCCTCCTGAACTTCTGGATCACCAGGTACGCTCTGTAGAGCCGCTCGTTCTCGAACTGGCACGCCCGCGGCTCGGACGACGGCGCCGGCCGGGGCATCAAGCTGCCCTCGTATCCACTACCACCGCCAACCCCGACGTCGCTGGCCCCTCCGTCGTGGCTGTCGCCTACGGCGAGGCCCCGCCGGCTCGGGCGGGTGGTGCCCGCCGCGAGCGCGAGCGCAATGCAGGAGGCCAGGACGCAGAAGAGAGCGAGGCGGCGAGGAAGCGAGCGAGCCATTGTCCGATCACGGGAGGCGTCGGTGGCAGAAATGAGAAGTTGAGAACACACAAGACACAACACAGTGCCTTGTGATTAACTGTATATATATGCCTGGCTAGGGAAGCCGGCAAGGTTGGCGCGGCGTCATCTCCCGCGGTTGCATGGCACCATTATGGTCGTAGCATGCATGCATGCAGACTGACCACCTACTGGAGCTTGCTGAAACCTGCAGTTTATACTACTTGCTCTTCAGGCGACTTGTCCACGTATAGTTTCGGAACAGCTGGAACTTTCTCTGGTAGATGAACTTTCTGTGGTTAGCTGCTGCTTGTTGCAGTGGTTGGACGCGGATACCACTCATGTGTGGGGTGGCATAATAAACACCGACCCGCTGATGAAGGTAGAGCGCGATGGCGCCATCGAGTGGCCTCATCCTATGGACGCGCAGTCAGCGTCTAAGTGAAATCTATGCTACTCTAGCAAACACAACCAGTTACTTGGGCCTGCAATCGATGTGCGTACGTGACCACCGAATTAGTCTGATGGCTCCACTCCCTACTCCGGTATTTATACATTGCTCAAAATAAAATACTCCCTCTGTCCCAGCTTGAAAAACATTTTTATATTATGGGACAGAGGGAGTACTCTGGTATTTATACCAGTGGGCTTTAACACATTTTAAGGCCATTTTTTGGTGGCTTAAAAAATAACCTGCCTCCTCCCAGCTTCTTTCATAAGAGCATCTCCGACAGGCGCGCAACACGTGGCGCGCTAAAAATATGTTTACAGCGTTGGAACTGTGAGTTTTTGTGCGCCGTGGAGCGCTGGCTCCAGCGACCGCTGCAAAATATAGCGCGTGCAAGCCGCTCCAGCAAACGCGCTATATTTGTTCTCCTTTCTACTACGACTCGATACACATTCGGCTCCGACTCTATAGGCATAGATAAATAAAAAACAATAGATAGATTTAAAACGATAAATAAAAAACGATACATAGATAGTGCATAGATAGTTCACAACCTCCTCCTACGATAGATTAAAAATTACTCCTCGTCCTCCTCCTCCTCCGACTCGGACTCCACCTCGGTGATGTCCTCCTCCGACGTCTGGATGAAGGCGTCAAGGTACCGATCGTCTTCGGAGTCCTAGGATGACGCTGCTCCTAGCTCGATGTTGAATTGAGCGACCGCATTTCGCGTACGCCGGTCCTCACGATAGGCGGCTCGCTCCGCCCTTCTCTCCTCTCTCCCAGTCCTCCTTTGCGCAAAGAACTGCTCCTCATTGATGATGTCCTGCGGGAATCGTTGGCGCCACAACGACATGGCTTCCTCGTCCATCTCGGCGAGGCTGAGACGGCGCTCCCGCCTCCGGTTCTTGCGACGACCCTTGTCGGTGATAAGCCGCGGGGGAGGCGCCAGCTCCCACGTCGGCACCTCGGGGAAGTTCATGTCCCTACGGGACCGCCGGAGGCGCCACGCTGCCGCGTTGTACGCGCGGGCGGCCTCGTGGGCAGTGTCGAAGGTGCCGAGGCCGAGGCGCACGTCGCCGGACCGAATCTCGGCGGAGAAGGCGCCAGAGGGGCGCGCGCAGATGCCGTGGTAGCCCGAAGCTCCCCGGCGGCGCGGCGGCATGGTGGCGCATCGGCGACGACGTGAGAAAGTGGAAGAGGGCGCGTGGCGAGGTGGAGAGCGGTGGGAGGGCGCCTGGCGGGCGTTGCATTTTATAGGCGCGCCGGACACCTCGCTCCAAAACTAGCGCGTGCCCGGCCGCCCTTTCGCGCGCCCAGAATCTTTTCCCGCGCGCCTGAGTTTTTTGCCGCCGCTGGAGCGCGCGAAACCGCCCACCGCGTGCTAAAATCACATTTTAACGCACACGCGCTTTTTTTACAGTCACTGTTGGAGATGCTCTAAGCCGCCTCTCTCATTCATTGAGGCTTCTAAACTAGTTATATGATTACTAATTTAAAAGTCTCAACAAATTTTCGAAGCGGCTTATTTTTTAAACCGGAAAGAGACAGCTTATTTTTAAGCTGCCCAAAAGAGCTGGCCCTGGGTCTCTCGAATCCCTTTCCCTGGGTTCTTATGAGCAGCTATTAGTGACACTAAAAAAAGCAGTTATTAATATGCCTCTATCATCTATTTTATGATTTATCCAAATCCTCCATTTTCACTTTCAAGAAGTCCCAAATGAATGATAAATATATTGGGATACCATATGATGTTGGAAGATCTATAAACGGTGTTTTCAAGTATTTGGAGGACATGGTTTAAAGGATGGATATAGCAGACATTATTATCGGGGAAAACGTTGGCTTCCGGTCGACCGGCTAGCGATTTGGGCTGATCCAGTGCGCGACGTTCGATCGCCCCGATCCAACCTACTCCACGCAAGCCACGTGTCCTTTGACGCCCCCGCAGCCGCCCTCCCACTCCTACCCCTTAGGTCAACTCCACCGCGCGACCCCATCCTGTCTGGGCCCGTCCGTTTGGGGTAAAACAGACAAACGGGGCGGCCCAGCGCGCGGGAGTAAACGGACTTTTGTCCGTTTTGTGTCCGCTTTCGACCCATCCGCGGTCCAAGTTTGCGCCGCTTTTGGGGTGAAACGGACACCACACGGACGCGCCGGCCGTCTGCGCGTGTCCTCCCCTGGCCCCCCTGCCCACCCGTCGATGGCACAGGACGTGCCTTTTTCTATCCACCCCCCTCCCTCCCTCCGGCCGCATCCACTCCACTCTTCCCACTCTCCCCTCTCTTCTCCTCGCCGTCGCCGGCCGCCCGCTGCCATTGTAGCCGTGCAACTCGGACGCGCGCTTGCCCACCCCCTTCCTCTCATTGCCGCCGAGCTACCCAAGCACGGCCACCTTGTTTGCGCACCCGCCGGCCGGATTTGGGGTGGATCCGGTCGGTCTTGAGCTCGCCCGGCTGTGGGAGGCCGGGTCGCGCCATGGACTGGCCGGGCACCTCGCCGGAAGGCCCTGGCAGGGCCGCAAGGCCACATGCAGGCAGTGGCTCGTCCTCTAGCCGCTCGGATCTGCACCGTCGGTGGTCCGCCGGCAGATACGCGAATGGCGGCCGGCCGGGCTCGGTGCTTGCCCAAAATCTCGTTGGCGCACCGTTGCCCCTCATCAAGTGCGACCACTGCCCAAGGGTGGTCGTGCGCCGCGTGTCTACAACGCCGGAGCATCCCGGATGGGTGTTCATCAAGTGCTTAAACGATGGGGTATGTTCTCTTTTTAGCTTCGGTTTGTGCTCTTGGATTAGACCAGTGGTGCTAACTTTAAGTTTTATTGTGTAGAATGGATGCAAGTTTTGGTATTGGAAAGAAGAGTACATCGATATATTGATAGAGCAAAATGTAGTGCATGTTCGTGCACTTTTAGCTAGCCTAGAGGCTTTAGATGAGACAAGTGCACTTGTTGCTAGATTAGAGGCTAGGCACGATACTACGTGCGAAAAAGCAACAAGGCACGATACTACTTGTGAGAAAGCAACGTCGACTTCTGGCTTGAAGAAGAAAGGAGGGTGCAACGTCGTGCCTCCTCCACAGATCAACAATGAGTGCATCGAGAAGGCGCTAACCCAACTCAAGGGAGCAGTTATGGAAGTTGGGTATCTTCTCAAATGTATTCTTGTGCTTCTTATTTTCTTTGGCCTTGCTTTACTAGTCAAAATGTAAAGATGTATTGTCATGTACCAAAAATGGATGATGAAAAATGTTTAAGGACTTGCAAAGAAATGTGCACACGGACAAGATGCGTCCGCACGCTGGGCGCACGGCCACCACATCCCGGAAACTACCCGGACACGACCCCACACCCCTACCCAAACGGACAGAATCCGGACAAAACGGACGTCCGTTTGGGGTCGCGCGGTGGAGTTGGCCTATAGGAGGTCCCCCACCCACAGCAAGAACAACCTCGAACCAGGATACGCCAAACGGAAGCAACTAAAAAAGATCCCGGGACAAAACAAACAGGAACACACACATGGAGGAGAGTGCTCTGCACACTACCACCGTTGGATCCTGCTGCTGCTGCTGCTGCTACAAGTCAGAATTGTACGGGACATAAGGTAGATGGATTGCTTCACAAAACAAAAGTGCAAACCAATACCAGGATCGCAAAACCTCCACATCCACCTCAAGCAAAAGGACGCAAACAAGAGAGAGGCCATCTTCAGCCCTCCTTCCTCCTCGTGATCCACTCCTGCATCCTGCTATGATAACTCCACCGTGCCCCATCCCAGAGGGCCAGCAGCAGACTCCAGTGGAGTTGCGATCATACACGCACGTAAGTGAAACAAAAAATATTTATATACGCATCTTGTATTATCTGCAAATTTTCTGCTCCCTCTAGGATAACAAGTTCATAAACTGCATTTTAACGTACCGTTTGGATTATTTTTTCTTTTTCTGCAGATGCCGGATCTCCCGGATTATCTAATACCAAGACTAAAGATGCGATTCAAAGATGTAGAGAAAGCAAGGGAATTTTATAACAGATACGCCAGACACGCTGGTTTTGGAATCAGGGAGACGGGAGGGAATGACAATCACAAGTATTTTGTTTGCGCGTTCCAAGGGAAACACACCACTTCTGTTTCAGAGGCTGACAGGCAGCGAAACACAACATCGCAGAGGACAGACTGCAATGCAAGAATGAGGGTGAAGGTGCAGGAGGATAACACATGCGTGGCATTGGACATTGAGTACAATCATAATCACCCACTCATGCAAGCTGATGACATGCTGGTTTTCTTACACTCACACAAGAATTATGACCCCACTATTTTGGAGTACGTAAAACTCCTGCAGTACCATGATGTCAAGCACACAACAATCATGTCCATGCTATCTGAAAATGAAGATGGAAGCTACTTCCTAAGCATGACCGGACGAGACTTACTAAACCAGTGAGTATTCAAACATCCACATACTGCAATGCACATAGCATCCTAAGTCGCAACCCTTTGCTAGCAAAAATAACAAAATGAATGTTTGCATCTAATTTGCAGGAAAGCCATGAATGCAAGGAAAGATGATTTGGATGATGTGTTGAAACTTGTTTCATTCTTCAAGGACATGAAGGCAATCAATGATGAGTTTTTCTATGACATACAAGTAGACAAGGACAAGTCAATCAAAAACTTTTTCTGGTCCAATGCAAGCTCTCGAGGAGCGTATCAAGACTTTGGCGATTGCGTAACCTTTAACACAATTTACAAAACCAACAGATTTCATATGCCTCTAGGAGTGTTTGTTGGAACAAACCATCACTTGCAGGCAACAATATTTGTTGTTGCCCTTATCAGAGACAAAGATGCAAAGTCATTCAAGTGGCTGTTTGATACATTTGTATGGTGCATGAACAACAAGCACCCAACTTGCATTCTAACAGGTGAGTTCAAATAAAAAACTGTACAAGTTTCATCATCTTTTCAGTCTATGGGTCTGTATTGGGTATATTTAATTTTATCTGAAAATAATATACAGCAAGCAGTTCAACCACTGTTAGCACAGAAGTCCAACTAACAATGGAAGAAAGCAAAATTATCTGCCACATGTTTAGAAAATAATATACAGCAAGCGGTTCAACCACTGTTAGCACAGAAGTCCAACTAACAGTAGAAGAAAGCAAAATTATCTGTCACATGTTTAGAAAAAAACTAGTCATGAATGTGAAGTTCAAGTACATGAATCATAGAAGTTGGTTAGTTATCATTTGAGAATATATGTAGCCACTAGGGTGGCGTTTGGTTGGATGGTATCCCTGGTTGGATGAGCGATAGCCAGTTTTGGCGACCATACCACGCGTTTGGCTTGCAGGATAGAGTTGGCTGAGGGCAGCCATGATTCCCGAATATTGGTGTGAAAAGCTGGTTGGCCTTGTCCGCGAAAATATGGCGGATGGTGGCAGCCAGCCCCGCTTCAGGTACAACAGTCCGCTTGATCTCCCCTGGACCCGGGTATTAGCACCATGACGACAAACGACAAATGAACCGGCGACTAGAAAAGGATAGGCAGCACGGTCACTCCAGACCTGATTAGTTAGTTTGGTGATTTTGCTGAACTGTGTGGTGACAGGAAGCTAGCTTCCATGCTGCTAATACCTTGGCGAAGGCAGGAAGGAATGTTGTGGTGGATTTGTACCATAGATGGACAACGAGACAAATATGCTAATTTATGAGGTAGTGGCATATATGCATGTCTCAATGTATGAGCAAGTGTAATCAGCCTAGTTGTATGGTTAGTGGTTTTATGCTTAACACAGCCGCATACGTCTTTGCACGGCCTTGTATTCAATCCCAATTTCTTTTCATTTCTTGTGTATATTTTAGGTATTCTGCCTCAAAGGTAATCACAACAATCCATCCACTTGTTATCCTTGCAACCAAACATAAAACTGGCTATCCCCAACCACTATTTATCCTCTCAACCAAACAATAAAAGTAGGCTATCCCCAACCAGGTGGACAACATTACCCTCAGCCGATCCAGCCTCGCCATTGAACCAAACGCCACCTAAGCTAACAACCTTAGTTGACTCTGCGGTTTCTGGTGCGGATTAAGACGCTTCCAGCTCCAGGCAGTTGATGAAAACTACTATACGTGTTACTGGAAATCTTATTGCAACAAAAGTACTGGTCATGTCAAGATGCCTTTTTGTGGGTCATGTTTAATTTGTGTTCTATGAAACATGAGAATGCATGCGAAACACCCATCCATTGAAACACCCACTTCTTGAGTACAAGGGGGTACATATAAATCTGTAAAACACTAGCTGCTTTGACTTCAGAACATCAACTACCAACAGAGCTAAAAAAACAGTAGAAAAAGTTCATCTATAGGATGTGAAAAATTCAGAAAAAGGAACATCTAGAGGATGTAAATCATTAGGATGCAACTAACCTCAAAGATTGAGGTGAGGTGACACTTTCAATTATAATCATTTCAATTTTTTAAATAAATCAACATCAAGACTCAGGAGTATAACTTAACATAAGTTGTACTCACTTTTTTGGTATATTTCATAATCAGTCACACTACATATCTCATTAGCTTTGTACATCACTATACTTTAGGTAGAAAGATAGTTCGATGAATTTAAAAAACTAATGGTATCGCTAAGACTACAATATGTACCACTAATCTGAAATATACGATGTGACATGTTGAGCACTATTACTCCATCAAGCAATTAGACATGACCGTCAAATCAAAATAATAAAAGGTAATTACCTTGCTCTTGTATCAGTCACCATATATATGAACGTGCTCTTGTAATCACCAAAAGGGTTGCCCATAGGTCGGCTAAACATGGGATCAAATGGTTCGTCCAGATCCATCATATCATGACTGCCAGGTATAGATTTCTGATGGATTCTGGTGTTGCAAATCATACGGCTTGGTTACATTTTGTAAAGAAAATTCCATGGGTGCTATGACAGTAAGCGCAAAGGAAACTCAAATAGTCTCAACATCTAATGAACGAATCTGCACCGGATTCATTAAAAGAAGCAATTTTGTGAAACTTTCTAGCTTGAAATACTTTCATTTAAACATTAAAGGCCAAGCCAACTCCAAGGGCTCATAGAGTTCACCCACATTGGCCATTTTCTGGCCGTTGGATCGGGTTGAATCTGGTCAACCGATCAGCCAGGCTGTTGGGTCTCTTCTCCTATTTTCACCTGACGGTTAATTTATTAGGTCCATGACCGGTGGGGCCGGGATGTCTCCCGATTGGCTGGGTGAAATCTTGCTGGGTCTAACTCGATTTTCATCACTGTCAGGCCGCACGTAGCGCTAGGATTTTTTTTGTTTTTGAGAATACGTAGCGCTAGGATTGACGCATGCGCGCCCACGCTGCCCTGTTGGACAGGAGAGAAAGGGCGTGGACCAAGGCGTGCACGCCCGCCTCTACCTCACACTGTATGACGTGTGGGTCCGTCTGTCTTCTAGTCCTGCACGTTAGTCTGTGTGCTCGTTTTCATCTGTGTCGTTTCGGTTCGCATGGGGTTGGAGAGAGTTGCTGGGTTGCACAGTACGGAAGGGTGGACCGGCGCCTGCGGTTCAGGCTCGTGGGCATTCATATAGGAGGCCCCCCACCCACAGTGAGAACCTACGAAGCACCGATACGTGGAAAAGCTGTGTATCGCCGTCCTGTACGTCACCGACACGGCGATACGCATGATACGGCAGCGATACGGGTATCCCTGGGGTATCGTGATTTTCTATTTAAAACAAAAGAAAAAAATGCCGATACGCCGCCGGGACGGCGCCGACACGCCGGCGACACGGGAAGCCCAGTAGAAGCCCACTCCACCATTCGCAAAGTCGTAACCCTAAACAGCCTCGCAGTTTGCTATGCAGCAGATTGGATCCAAGATTCAGGTGCGACCGCATGGGTGCGCCGCCGCGTTGCTACCACCGCCGCCGCTGCCTGGATTCCGTTGCGGCCATCTGGACTCGCCTCGCTGCTCCGTGGGCTCGTCTCGCCGCCGCCGCTTGGAGTGTCCGCCGCCGCCACCTGTTGGCCGTCACCAGCAAGGTATCCCTCCGGCCTCTTCCCAATCTCTGCTCTCTTCCGATGGTGTCTGGTCCTCCCGCTCTTGCTGGCTTGCTGTGTGCTAATTCGGTGTGTGATTGCTGCTGAGTGCGTGCGTGGTGTGTGCTTGCTGCGGCATGCGTGCGTTCATGCTCGGTGTATCCGTCTGCATATTTGTTCTGTACTTGCGTGCTTGCTAGGTACTGCTGGACACTGGGTGTTGGCCTCTGTTGTATCAACTATGATTTACTGCTGACCTGCTGAGGTTGCGGCTAGTGCTAGGGAGTGAAATACTGACAATGACACTTGCAGGCCAATATTCAGTTGAGAGGCTGGGAAGCATCAAGCAAGTATCATTGGGTAAGCAAGCTACAAGCCAACGTCTTTAGTGTTCTCAGCTTTTCATTCACAAGTGTTATGTTTAGTTCAAGTTCTAATACCAGCATATGATGTATTTTCCAAGTAGCATGAGGATTCAGTAAATTGATGATCATTCAGTCATCGAGACGACTTGATGAAAAGAGGCATGGATGCAACTTATGGGGCAGTATTTTGATCTCATCTCATGCATTTCATTATTCTTTATACCATGCAATTTTATTAATTATTTATCTATACTTGCCGTATCGCTGTATTGACGTTTCTAGAAATTGCCGTATCCCGTATCCCCGTACCCGTATCCCCGTATCCGTGTCGCCGTATCGGTGCTACGTAGGTGAGAACAACCTCGAACCAGGACGCAACAACCTCGAAGCCCGGAGATCCCCCACCCACATTGGAGCCGCACAATGGCGGAGCTATGTTGGGGCTAGGGGGGGCAACTGCCCCCTCAGCCTTTGATCAATTCCTGAAGAAAAATTATTTAGGGAGGCTTAGATTAGACTTTTTTAGCATTTGGCCCCCCAAACACTGAAGATTTTTGTTTCGCCCCCCTCCCAGTGATCTTCGGCTAGCTCCGCCACCGGAGCCGCACACCTCGAAGCAAGTCGAAGATGTCCGAGGAGCTGCGCAAGGCGGAGTTCGCCGCTTCATCGCCGCCGTCCGAGGAGGTGCACGTGGCGGAGCTCGCCGCTCCGGTCGCTTCATCGCCGGTGTCCGAGGAGGTGCGCGTGGTGGAGCTCGCCGCTCCGGTCGCTTCATCGCCGCCGTCCGAGGAGGTGCGCGTGGCGGAGCTCGCCGCTCCGGTCGCTTCCTCACCGCCGTCCGATGAGGTGCGCGTGGCGGTGGCTTCCTCGCCGGCGGGCGGCGCGGAGGAGACGGCAGAGAAGATTGACGTCGATCTTTGGAAGCACCTGTCGGAGGTATTCTTCCTCCTCTTCTCCCAGTTCGTCTGCAACGCCCTTCTCGCGGTACTGGCCCGGCACGTGAAGCCCGTGCGAGAATTTCTGCCACGGGCTTCGTTCACGACGACGGGGCTGGCGGCGTCGTTCATATCCCTTGCGGGTAGGTATTGTCCGCGTGTTACTGTTCATGTTCTTTCGCGCTGATTCCTCGTGTAATGTCCGCGTGTACGTTCAAGCAGTTCTTCTCCTGCTGAAGCGGTATCGTCACAGCGTGCGGACAGTGGTCGCGCTCTTTTCCATCCAAGCGCCGGCCACCTCCATTACTGTTGCCTCGTTCCATTCGACTGGCTTCGGTGTTAGGAGTAAACCACGTCTAGGTGTGTTGCGTGCGTCTATGTCAAGTCGGGTGAGTCAGTTTGCGCATGTTGGTGCATGCGTGGGCACACTGCTCCCGAGGGCTACAAAGCCGGGCCATATTCAGTTAGTTAGCTGGATGAGGTTTGTTAGTCAGTTGAGTAATAACTGGACCAAGCCAATGTGTGTTGCTGGCCGTTGTGTGTGCATGCATGGCAGAAGTGGTGCGTGTGTGTGTGCATGCAGCTAGGTAGTTAGTTAGTGGGTCAAAGTAGTGGCGTGAGTTTAGATGGCATGGGTGCGTGCCGTGTGTATAAATAGTCATTTCAGTCAATGAGTAAAGTAAAGCCGTGAGGGCTGAGGGAAACATGTAGTCACGGTGTGCCACCAGGGAAGTGCCTTTGGCGAAGCCATTGTGATCTTTCTTCCTTGGTGAAGTGCGTTCACGTGTTTGTGCGAGACAAACTATTAAAGAGAGAAGAGAGAGTTGTGAGGAAGAAGAAGAGCCGCGCTGCGGCGAGAAGGCGGCGCCAACATTCGGTAAGTACTACTCCCGTTGCTTTACGAATTGATCCTGTTCGAATCCATCCAGTATTTAGGCCCCCAGGGATGCTGTGCTTTACGAATCCATTCAGTTCGTCCGTGCTGTGTGCTTTACGAGTCCGGGCCCTTTTCAGGGCACGTTGCTTCTTTCATCCGTTCAACTAAGCGTGATGCTGGGCTCTCTGGTAATTTTTTGCCGCCGTACTACGCAAGGGACACCATTCAGCGTCGAGGCGACATTCGTCATCTCGACGATTCCGGCTCTCGTTGTCCTACTGATCACAGAGGTAAGGCAATTTTGAAGCCCCCCATTTATTCTGACTCGCACTAACCATGTTCCTAGCGTGTAATTATTCTGACCCGCACTAACATAGTTCCTAGTGTGTAATGCAGATCCTAGTGCAAATGCCCACCACGGTGTGGGGATTTTCACTTGTGATGACCTGTTGGACGAATTACTGCGTCCTCAAAGAGACCAAGAAGATGACTGGTGACACCATCAAGGTCAGCCCATGTGCCGTCCATCTGCACGGATTCCTGGTTCAAGGGTTTGTTGGCAGGGGCGGAGCCAGGAAATTTTGCTAATGGGTTCGCTAAGGGTTTGAGTATGAATTAACTATTGTATGCAGTGATAGAGTTTGCTAGAAATTTCCATATAATCTCGCCAAAAATATATCTGATCCAAGGTTGGGGGCCAATGCCCCCCTCCCCCCTCATAACATTATTCGATGGGGTCATTCTAGACTTTCTATTGGGTTAAAGTCAAGCAAATACATACCTATATGTAGGTGGCAGATAAAATCTATTGGGTTCACTTGAACCCAACCTTTCTACGCTGGCTCTACCATTGTTTGTTGGTCAAACCACTTTTTTGCTTTTCTCTAGATGATACCTGCGGGAGATGGTTAACTGGTAAGTGATGATGTCTCAGGCCGGTTTGTAGGAGTGCGGCTCCAAAATACTTAATGCAATATCTTTTGGGCTTAGTTGGAACCCTATAATAGGATAGCTTTAAGACAATGGACAACTCTGTCATGCCTCGAGTTGCAAAGGGAGACAAACCTTTTTTTAATCATATTCTTTGTTGTATAATGGGTTTTTAAGAAAATAACTTAGCATTATTTTTGTATTTTTTTGTTTGATTTTAATCAAATCCTTTGTTATATAATGGGTTTAATCATATCCGCCATCGACACCTCCCCCGAGCTCTGCGCGACCGACTCTCTGCCCAAGGGAGTAAGTAAACCACCCACATCTCCTCTCCCCTTTTCTTTTGCCTGTTTTTGGTTGATTTTTGTTCGTCGGCGTGTTCAATTTTCCTTGGGCGCGCAAGGATGTGCTGAGGATGTTGGGTGGGATGGGCGAGCGAGGGGTGTGTGATGATTGATTTTGCCTGGGCGCGAGCAGTCATGGAATTTCATATGCTGTGTTTCATTGTGCTTCGGCAGGCACCAACGACATTGTGTTTTGCTTTTGATTCAGGTTTGTCCATGTCAATCAAAGGATTGTACCCCCTACAGCGGGACGTGGTACAATTTGATTAGTAGTTCATATGCATGTCAATCAAAATGATTCTGTGCCTATGAGGATTTTGGACACAGTATGAGTCATGCTACTTTTTGATTCACACCACTTATGTCAGAGTGTTTTTTGTGGTGCCCAAGTTCAGACTGTGTTTCAGACAGTCCTTATTCATCAGGCAAAGCAGTGATTTACTCAGTTCTTGGTTTTAGGAGTTTTCACTTTATCAAGTAATGAAGTGATGTACTCAGTTCTCATTTTTGACTGTGTTTTAGACAAACTGCACATGTATGTATGTATATCATGGAGCCGCATTGTCCTACTGAACCTGGGTGTTCTACTGAATTTTTTTGCCATAGTTGTTTGATGACCATGCTGAATGTTTTTGTCATGGAGCCACAGTGTTCTACTATACCCTCACATTCTACTAAACATTTTTGCCGTGCCCGATGACAACATGGGTGCCGTAGGGGCCACAATATAGCACAGTTAGCATATCAAACTATGGCACCGTATAAGGTCTAGTAGGGATTTAGACTTTTGTAAACTAACTATGATTTTTATATAGGCAAAGTGATACCTATGGCAACGGGGGGATTTTTAATTTGCTTTTGAATGAATTATATAACACTTCAACTTTTTTCGTGCATCATCTTTGCTACAGATAGGAGGGACGGTGTATGTGGTTGTTCTTCCCTACAACAACTTCGTGAGGTCATAGGAAGTTGGGGTGGTAGATAATTTGCCCATGTTCATGTCCTGGGGGGGGGGGGGGGGGGGGGGGGGGGTGGATTGAACATAGTATGGATTCACGCTGTTGATTTCATTTTGTTCTCTAAATTCAGACTGTTTTTTGTATAAATTTGCATTCTTTTTTATTTTCAGAGTGTAAATTCAGAATTCAGATAGTGGGCACATTCACACAATGTGTAACTTCAGTCGGTGTTGGAAACAAAATTAAGCATGTGAATAAGAATAGTCTCCAACACACCTATTGTACCTTCATTTCCATCAACTATTTTTTTCCATTCGTGTGTTGTTAAACTATCAGTTTCTAGTTTGGACAGTTGAAAATGTGTTGTAATGAGAGAGTGTTGTAGTGCGTGTCTAAGACATGTTGTATTAGTTTGCTTTTGTGTGTTTTATCTCTGGAATCATTGATGGTTTTTTTTCTTTTGAAAAACAAGGAATTAGAGTGTGCAGCACAACTATAGTTAACGCTCGAGGGGTCGGTTTTATAATGAGCTAGAGTGTGTTTATCTGCAAGTGATTGATGCAACTGAAATGATGTTTTTCTTCACCACTGCTTGTATGTGCTAGTGGTGTGCTTATTTTTGCATGTATGTCTGTATGTGTATAAGAACAATCAGTTCTAGGGGTTTCAAAATCAGGTTGTTTTTTTAATCAAAATGCCTGCTCCTTCAGTTCCATCATTATGTTTTTGTCGTTCACATGGTTTGGTCTTCGCAACTACCTGAATGCTATACTTGAATCTGCGGCTTCTTGTGTTTGGTTTAGGATTTCATTTGTATCATTTACAAGTTTTCTTAAGCGTGAGGGGGCCCTGACCTGACCTATGGTACTTTGCTGGTTATCTTGCTGTTCATCTATGTATTTTTATAGTCAAAATGAAGTTTTCATCAAGGCAGCTATTCATCTTATGTTCCTTTTTCATCTTTTTGCTGTCTTCTCACGAACGAATGAACCAACAGATTAGTTAGTCTAGTAAGTTTCTTAGGCTCTCAAACTGAAACTGCACTCCGAATCTCCGATGCACAGGCACAGTGATAGCTATGCTAGGGATAACACTTTTTGGGTGGTTAATTTTTTGTGTGTATCATCTGTGCTATACTTTTTGCACATGTACAAACTATCTTAATATGCAAAACTGAAGAAACTGGAGTTTTCCTTGTCTTTTATTCTTTTTTGTTCAGTTAGTTTTACCTCTCCTTTCCATTCATGCTTATTGGCTGATACGGCTGCACAAACATACAAGCACACACAGGAGGATGACGAGGTTTCTGAAAGAAGCAGAATTTCTGGACAGAGAAGAATTCTAGTACAAGCGATCTACACAGGCTGTATTCTTTTGTTGGGCCACGACAAACAAACAAACAACCGGGACAAACATGCCCGTGAAAAAGCCCAACAAGAAAGGCCCAGCGGTGGGGGGAGGGGGGAGGTGACCGGGCCGTGTGTTGTTGGACAGGCCGTGAGAAACAAACAAACAAGCCCTGGCGATCGGGAGGAAGTCAACCATCGAAAGAATTGTCAACAAGTAAGCAAGGGGGCACCTGGATGATGTGATGTTAGATATGAGATATTATCTCACATCTAGATGTGACATATCTTACTTGGTTATTCTCCATACAGTTTTGCTATTTCACATCTAGATGTGAAATAGTATCTCACATCTAAGTCCCTGACCATTGGATCTGTCTGCTGTAATTATCGTGCAATATTTTGATCTCTTTTTTTGTTGCCCCTGCACTAGTTGCATCGCCCATCGTTCTTTCTTTTGGCCTGCTTTTATTTCTTATATATATGTTCCCTGTTAGAGCATCTCTAGTGGATGGTGTAAATTTGGACGTGTATATCTCCATATACACGTCCATATACACGTTGCTAAATTATACACCTCTCAGTTTTTCAGTGGAACGTGTAAATTAGGACGTGTATATTTTCAACGGCTATATTTTCAAACTTTCAACGGCTATATTTTCAAACGGCTATATTTCCAACGGCTATATTTCCAACGGCCATATTTTCCGATCTATATAAACCACCCCTACCACCTCTCTTCTAGCACACTTCTACCTGTGACTTATCTTCTCATCTAAATTTCTTTATCGTTTCTCACGCAACACAATGAACACATCCATTTGGGACATGAGTTCTTCGTCATCTTCATCTGGCGACGATGAACTCATACTTGCAGCATTCGCCGAGCGCGAGGAGGAAGACAGGAAGAACGCTCGACGCCATGGCGGTTCCAAGCATGGACGTCAGTCAATCGATCGAGGAAGAGATGCCGGATTTGTTCTTCTGTGGGACGACTACTTCAAAGAAGTTCCTCGCTTTCCCGAACATTTGTTTCGACGAAGGTTCGTAATTAGTACACTTCTCTGCTTTGGTCCTTTTTTCATTTCCCTGTCTCATTTAATTTTTATGCACAGATTTAGGATGTCGCGTACTTTGTTCAACCGCATAGCTGATGGTATACTTGAGCATGACTATGATGATTATTTTACGCAAAAAAGAAGTGCTTCTGGAGCTCTTGGGTTACATCCTTTGCAAAAGATGACCGCGGCGATGCGGATACTAACATATGGAGTAGCAGGTGATTATGTTGATGAGTACATCCGGTCCGCTGAGTCTACTAATTTAGAGTCTTGCAAGAAATTTGTGATCAAAGTTTGTGAAGTTTTTGGGGAAAAGTACCTGAGATCTCCAAATGAAGAAGACATTGCTAGGTTACTTGCAATAGGGGAGGAAAGAGGATTTCCCGGTATGTTAGGGAGCATAGATTGCATGCACTGGGGGTGGAAAAATTGCCCCAAAAAATGGCATGGCATGTTTAAAGGCCATGTGAGCGAGCCCACTATGATCTTGGAAGCAGTTGCTTCACAAGATCTTTGGATTTGGCATGCTTATTTTGGTTTACCAGGGTCTCTGAATGATATAAATGTTCTTCAACGTTCTCCTGTTTTTACAAAGCTAGCCGAAGGCCAAACTCCTCCAGTGAATTATAGCATCAATGGCCATCAGTACACAATGGGGTATTACCTTGCAGATGGTATCTATCCACGGTGGGCAACATTTGTGAAGAGCATACCAGCTCCAACTACCAGAAAGCATACAACTTTTGCCAAGAAGCAAGAAGGGGCTAGGAAAGATGTGGAACGAGCCTTTGGAGTTCTACAATCCCGTTTTGCCATTGTTCGTGGACCTGCTAAAGGATGGAAACGTAAAGAAATCACTGATGTCATGAAAGCTTGTGTCATAATGCACAATATGATAGTTGAAGAGGAGCGACAAACTGGTCGGCAAAGCTGCACTTTTGAGGCAATGGGAGAAAGAGTCACAGTCTCTCGTACTCATGCGGAAGAACTGAGCTCTTTTATTCAGATGACTCACCGGATTAGAAATTTCGATGAACATGATCAGCTTAAACTTGATCTAATTGACCATGTGTGGCAAAAGTTTGGAAACGAGTGATGTCCTAGTTATAAGTTTGTAATCCATTTCTTTTCATGTAGTTTTAATTTATGCAATGAGTGATGTAATCCATGTCTTTGTAATGCAGCAATCAAAAAAAATATTTATCAATGAGCGATGTAATCCATGTCCTCAACTAGCAGAAAGTAGTAAATAGTTCTTAAAACTACAACATATAGTTCACATTACCCTAGGCTGCGAGCAAGGATCTCCTTCTGCTTATCTTGATAGAACTGCTTTAGCACATCAGTCATACCACTAGTGTCGATGAGCATGACCCTCTCATCTAATTCAAACTGTCTCCGTGCATCCTCCCTCTCGTTTCGTGCATCTTCATTCTTTTTGAGTGCAATCTCCTCTTTTCGCAATTCCAATTGCTGTGCGTAGCGAGCATTTCTTGCCGCCTCTTTGATCTCATCCTTCTCTAGCTTTGCTGCCCACACAGTTTCTAATGACAGCTTGCAAGCACTGTCATCAGCTTGACCTCTCTTATCCTTCTTCACACCATCAGGTCTCTTCTCATGTTCAAGAGCATCAGTGCGTATCGAGGTAGCATCAGTACGTACCGAGGATGCATCACCAGATCATTGGTGGCTGTGCCCGGACTTGCATCAATGGTCTTCTTTTGTTTCTTAGAAGTTTCAACTTCTCTTGTCTGCCACTTTGGATACTTCGAAAACTCTACATAGCAATGCATCAGTGTGAAAGGCTTCTTTTTTTTAAGATCCATTTCCTTGAACAAAATGTGTGCATCATTTGTCTGCACATATAAATATGTTGTCAAAATCAGCACAACACATATAGAATATTGCACATCACATATAGAATTACAAGAAATGCGCATACCTTTTCTTCTATAGTCCTTCCACTTTCTTGCCTATTTAAAATCTGCTGAAGGCAACCACAAAATTTAGAAGTCTCTCTGTTAATCGTTGTGTAACGGCAATTGATTGCATTAGCATTACGCTCCGGCCATGATGATTCCTTGTGTGTGTTGTAGTACTCTGAAATTCTATCCCAATAAGCATCTCGGTTTTGATCTGTCCCAACAATATCCAAACTTGTATTTGCCCATGCTGCTATGAGAACCTTGTCCTCATCACTAGACCAATTTTTTCCTTTGTTGGATTTTCCTTTCTCTGTTATTGCAGAACGATGCTGAGTTGATGGAGTTGCCTGCTCTCCAATTGGACTATCTGGCTGTGTTTGTGTGTAACCAAAACCAATAGTGTCCAAGAAGTTTTGGTCACCATCCATCTGCAAGCAACCAATGCACAGCTATTTTAGACAACAAGAAGACATCTACTCCCTCTGTTCCCGAACAATGACTATATACGGAGCAAAATGAATGAATCCACACTCTAAAATATGTCTACATGCATCCATTAATTAATCCACACCCAAACAATAACTATATATGGAGCAAATATGTGTAAATACATAGCACTACTACTCCCTAAAAAAACAGAGCACAGAATACTCTATATACTACACTATAGAGCACATCTCCTCCCGACCTCATCCATGCCCGCCGGCCTCCCCCCGCGAGCCCCCAGCCACTCTTCCCCACGCCGCCGGCCTCCCAACGCCGCGCCGCCGGCCCCTCTCTCTCCCCACGCCGCCCCTCCCCTCTCTCTCCCCAGCCCCTCCCTATCCCGCCGGCCACCAAATCCAGCGCGGCCGCCGGCCCCCAGCACGCGCGGCCGCCGGCCCCCAGCAAGCTCGCCCGCCGGCCCCCAGCGCGCGCCCGCCGGCCACCAGCGCGGCCGCCGACCCCCACGCGCCGCCGCCAGATCCGCGGGACGTGCTCAACCCCCCCCCCGCCCCCAAGTCCCGCACCTCCTTCCTTCCTTCGTTCGACGGATCGGGATGGAGAAATTTACCTTCGAGCGGCTCGGGCCTGCCCTGGACGACGAGCGCGGGACGGCCTCCTCCCTTCCTTCCTTCCTTTTCCCTCGAGTGGCTCGGGCATGCGCTGGACGACGAGCGTGGCGAGGGCGTGGTTATTTGCACGCCAGGTAGCGTCGTGGCAAGGGCGTGGCTGTTTGGACGACCGTATGCACGCTCCGCTGGGATGAATTTTGAAGCCAGACTAGTCTATATTTGCTATACACTGCCATATAGAGGATCCACTGGAGATGCTCTTATGGTTGTCACGCAGGGGAAGAGCGGGCCACTTTTTTTTGTTCCCTTGTTTTTGAACTGCACGGTGTGCTTGAGATGATCGTGTCAGATAGCAACTTATTTGTGTGCGTGTCCATTTTTTTTGAGTTGGTGTGTGTGTCCGTCTGGACCATTTCCCCCTTTCTGAGCTTTATTTACTTTTCTATTATTTGTGATGTGTCCCAAAGAATTTCATTTGTGAGCTCTTTTCACAATTTCTCCTCTTCTTTTTTCTTCCACTGCAATTCTATGCTTCGTGTATATACACAGTGTCAATATTTGTCGTTCGAGTCGGGTTGTCTTATTTTTGTTTTTTCTTTTCCTTTTTTATTTTTTACTCTTCCTTTTTTACTTTTCATGTTTTTGCTTAAAATTTATGATTTTTTAATTCAATTGTCTTAAATTCATATTTTTTTTGCTTTTCCATCTTCTTTTTCCATCTTTTTTATTTTTTCTTTTCCCTTATTTATTATTTTTTTAAATACATGACTTTTTAAAATAGATTTAGCAATGGCTCATCTAAGTTTCTAACCGTTCGACCATTTGTTTTTCATATTGTACAAATCTTGATCTCGGGTTATTTTGTCACACACATCCCATACTACTATGTCTCGTCGTACGTTCGATGTCCACTAGTCAGCTCATTCATGAACGTGTCTTTTGTTGATCCCTTTTCATGGTGCGATCTTGGGGCCCGGTTTCATTTTTGGCTTGCATTGTATAAGTTGAAGAGAGGAGCTGGTTGTCATTGCCTCCTTAGTTTCATTTGCCATTGTCTCTCCCCCATTCTCCTTTGTTATGGATTAAAGCCGGCATGAGCAGTAAGAAGGGAGTCAATTGGGGGTTTGATTTGTGAGCCCGCGACAAAAAACATGGCAGTCAATGATGATGCGATGAGCGACCTCGGATCTAGCTTTGTCCCTTTTTCGCCCTGTTTTTTCTTCAAGTGATTTTGTGATTTTCGTCAAGTGATCTTTTCTTTACTTAGTTGTAACTCCACCCCCGCCATGCAACTTGGCTGCCTTTTCTTCCTGGTTCCAAGTCCACCCTTGTCGCACAAATGGGCCCATAGTTTGTTTCATATCAGTTGCAAGTCAATATTTGACTCGCAACTAGGCTCGTAGTTCCGTAGTTGTCCAGTTGCAAGTCCACCCTCACGACTCACAATTCGTATCGTAGTTTAATTTTGTTTCATTGTCCAAGTTGCAAGTCCACACTCGACTGGCAACTCGTATAGTAGTTTTGTGTAGTTGTCTCAGTTGCAAGTACACCCTCGACTCGCAACTAGGGTCGTAGTTTGTTACTTCCTAGTTGCAAGTTCCCCTTGACTCGACACTCGACCTGTGTTTAGTTTTTCATTCCGGTTGTCGGTCCATCCTTGACTCACTACTGGGCATGCAGTTTGTTTCGTTCCAGTTACAAGTCGACTTAACTCGCAACTGAGCTCATTGTTTTGTAGTTGTCTTAATTGCAAGTCCACCCTGGACTCGCAACTGGGATCATAGACTGTGGTTGACCTAGTAGCAAGTCCACCTTGACTCGCAACTAGGCCCATAGTTTGATGGTGTCCCAGTTGCAAGTCAACCCTCTTGTTTTAAATCTTAGTTGCAGGTCCTCCCTCAACTCGCAACTCATATCATAGTTTTATACAGTTATCTCAGTTACAAGTCCAACATCAACTCACAAGTAGGCTCGTAGTTTGTTTTATCCTAGTTGCAGGACCACCCTTGACTCGCAACTAGGCATGTGTTTTGTCTTTCATCCCAGTCGCAAGTCCACCATTGACTCGCAACTGGAACTGTAGTTTGTTTCACCCCAGTTGCAATTTGACCGTTGACTCGCAACTGGGCTCGTAGTTTCATAGTTGTCTCAGTTGCAAGTCCATGCTCGACTCGCAACTGGGGTCCAACCTTTTTTATTGTCCTAGTTGAAAGTCCACCCACGACTCACAACTAGGGCCTGCCCTTTTTTTCTCAATTGTAAGTTCACCATCGGCTCGCAACTGGGGCCCATGCTTTTCTGTCCCATTTGCAAGTCCATCTTCGACTTGCAACTCGGGCCCGACCTTTTTTGCCCCAGTTGCAAGTCCACCCTCGACTAGCAACTGGGGCCGGATCTTTTTTGCCCTAGTTGCAAGTCCACCCTCAACTCGCAACTAGGGCCCGCCCATTCATTTTCGGTTGCAGTCCATCCTTGACTCGCAACTGGGGCACGACTTTTTTTCCCAGTTGCAATCCCACCCTGGACTTGTAACTAGGACACGACCTTTTAGTTTCTCCCAATTGCAAGTCCACCCTCAACTCAGGACTGGGGTCCCGACCTTTTTTGGTCTCGTTTGAAGTCAACCACCAACTCGCAACTAGGCCTGACCCTTTTTTAAACTAGTTACAAGTAAACCATCGACACGCAACTGTGATCTTTGATTACTTTTTTGTCGTAGTTGCGAGTCAACCATCGACTCACAAGTAAGCCTGACCATTTTTAACCAGTTGCAAGTTCCTCATCAACATGCAACAGGGCCCTTGATTATGATTTTCCCGAGTTTCAAGTTTGTCCTTGGCTCGTAACTGGCCAATATTTTTTTGACACAATTGCAAGTCCACCATCGACTAACCACTAGGCCCGATTTTTTTTCCCGAGTTGCAAATCCACAACCGACTCACAACTAGGCTGACACCTTTTTGTCCTAATTGCAAGTCTGGCATTAACATGCAACTGGTATATTTGATCATTATTCTTTTTTCTTTTTCAGAAAGTCACAAATTTTGAAAAAATGTTCAATGATTTTTAAAAATAGTCAATTTTCAATAATTATTCACATTTTCTAAGTAGTTTTCGAAATTAAAACTTTCAAAAAGACTAAAAAAGTTAAACATGTTTGCGTTTTTCAAAGATATTTGGAACCTTTTTTTTCAAAATTCAAAATATGTTTGAAAAATTCAACATTTTTCTTTCTTCAAAAAATGTCACAATTTTGATAAAATATTCAAAATTTTAAATCTTATCCAAAGTTCCCTTTCGTTCGCTCGCACATGCAAAGCTAGCCCCAAACCAAGCACACAAGCAAGCACCTTAATTACCGAAAAAGGCTCGCGCCCCGCTTTATAGATAAAGCCAATGCCAAAGCCAACATCCACAAGGTTCACACAAACATAAGGTCCACACGCACACAAAGTCCAAGCACACGAAAGCAACAAGGGTTAATGCTGAGGGCACAGCTCAACAAGCCCAACACACACAGCCAAAAAGGCACACGCGCCAGGAGGGGAACATCCACTAGTCGGGCTCCGGGGATGGCGGCGGGAGCGGAGGTGCCAGGAGGAAGGCCAACGAACGGAGGTCGGTGAGGAGTCTGTCGATGGCGTCCCAATCTGGAGGGCGGCTAAGCGACCGCCAGAGCTGCAAGTAACCACACATTTTAAAGATGGAGTCAGTCGCACGTCGAAGGGGCACCTTCTGAATCACGAGCCTATTGCGAACCGTCCACAAGGTCCAGGCCAGCACCCTGACACACAGCCATCTAATATGTCTGTAGCGAGGGGGGGAGGCCTGAATTTCGGCAAGCAAGTCAGGGAAGTTGGTATTACACCACTGTCCGCCAACCGTTTCGCGGAAACAAGACCAAAGGAACTGTGCCGTGCAGCACGAGAAGAAGATGTGATTAGCATCCTCTACCGTGGCACATAGGGGGCACATTCCATCACTAGGGCCATGGCGCCTGAGGACCTCCACGCCGGTCGGGAGGCGGCCGCGGATCCACTGCCACAGAAAGATCCGGATCTTAAGTGGGAGGCGAATGTCCCAAATAAGACCGAAAGGCTCCGGAGCTGACGAGGGGGCAATAGCCGCGTAGAAGGATTTGGTGGAAAAGCGGCCGGAGGGATCTAGGCGCCAGGAGATGGCATCCGGACCGTCTGCCACGTCCATAGGCAGCAGGGCGATGTCCTGGAGGAGGTCATCCCAGGCAGCCACCTCGGCAGGTCCAAAAGGACGGCGGAACGCGAGGCGCCCTAAGTCAATAAGGGCCGCCTCGACAGAGACCCGAGGGTCAACTACAATATCGAAGAGGATGGGGAACCGGGCGGCTAGAGGGGAGTCCCCAAGCCATCTATCCAGCCAGAACAAGGTCGAGGCGCCGGAGCCCACAGAGATGGAAGTGCCTATACGCAAAACCGGAAGCAGCTGTACGACGACCTGCCAAAACTGGGAGCCGCCCGAGCGTTGGCAGAACGCCAGAGGCTGTCCGCGAAGATACTTGTTCTGGATGATAGTTAGCCAGAGGCCTCCCTCTCCATTGGCAATGCGCCATAGCCAGCGGGTCAAGAGGGCGATGTTCATGCGCCGAGAGGATAGAATCCCAAGACCGCCCTGGTCTTTGGGTTTGCAAATATCTGGCCAGCTGACCATGTGATATTTCTGCTTGCCCTCCTCCCCTGCCCAGAAGAATCTGGACTGGTATTTGGCGATCTCCTGGTGGAGCGTCTCTTGAAGGCTGTAGAAGCTCATGAGGAACCACAGGAGGCTGGCCAGCGAAGAGTTGATAAGAATCACGCGGGCCGCCTTCGATAGCCAGCGCCCTTTCCAGGGCTCTACGCGATGCTGCATACGGGTCACCGTGGGGCGGAGGTCCGCCACGGTGAGGCGCGAGTCACTAGCGTTTCTTGTTTGAGCAGCCGCGTGCAAACTTTTTTGAGCCTGTAGCTGTAAGGGAATCATGTGGTACCTTTCTTGTGTATATATACTGTCAAAAAAATACAAAGAAAACAAGTGGAGGAGGCCACAAACAGATGAAGAAGTCAATTTAGATGTGAGATATTATCTCACATCTAGATGTGACATAGTCATACTCTTCTCCATAACGCTTTTGAATCTTCTGTTAAAAAGACCTACAAGCGAGCCTTTCCATTGTTCGCCATCCATGCACGCATTAAGGTCGGTATATTCAATTTTTTTCATCCGACTTCCATAGCCTGTTGTACTTATTCAATGACTAGGGATGTCAACCGGGTCCCATTTAATCCCGTTTGAAGTCCACTTATGATATTAGTTCAAAAAGGCTTTTTGTTTGTTTGAGGAAAATGAACTATCAAGCTTAGCAAAAACTAACTAAACGGGATTGCGGACGCCATTTATTTACCACTTACATCCCTATTCAATGTGCTATTCAAGTAGGCGCTGCTATAACTTTTGGTTTTGGGAGAACAGGAAAGCAAAATTTCAGCTATGTGTTGTTAAGAGGTTGGGATAACCTTGAGAATTTTGACCCTCAGATGTTCCGTACATGCAAAAAGAATTTACACACTCAAAAGCAAAAATGGAGTTTACTATAAGTTGCGAGTTTCTTGAAAACTTTGACCGTCAGTTGTTCAGTACGTGGAATAAGAATTTATACCCTCAAAGGCCAAAAAAAAAGTTACTATAAGTTGTGAGTTTCTTGAGAACTGTTAGGATTTAATCAATTTACTTGATTAAAGATTAATCCCTGCTATTAGCCTCCTGAACAGCCGCGTCCCCAAATCGTGTCTTTTGGCCTTATATAAATATGTGTTCCTCATCAATAAAGAAAAACACTTGAATCATTGGTATTGGACTAGTCTCCGTCGCTCTCCTTATCTGTTGAACTAAATATGTGTTGGGAATATGTGTTCCCCATCGAGCGTGGTTGGGAACGAAACGATAGGGAATTTCCCCCTCCGTCGCTCTCCTTATCTGTTGGTATTGGACTGGTCTCTAGTCTGGGCATGTGCATGCGGCAGGGGATAAAAAGGCACCACGTGCCTTGCTGTTTGTTCGTTTGCCTTGACCGCTTGATTAGTACTAGTTCAGCTAATCAGCAAATTAGTCTTAACTAGCATAAATGCCCGTGCGTTGCAACGGGTCTTACATATTCTGTTGCACAATATCAATTTTGTGTGACATATATTTAGGATACATATTTTATGGTTCGATATCAATTGTGTGTATTACACATATTTTTTTACTGTCACATTAATCAGGTGACAATGCCGACCTTTTTATCCTGTTGAATTACTCCTTCCTCCACCCTGCATATATGACTGTTTGTGTTTTGCATCATCTTAGAACAACTGTCTTTCTCTACCGCACGATCTTCTGAAGAAGTTCATGTTAGCTGGGGTTGCTCGTTTTGATTGGATATTGAACGATGGAGGTGCCTCGTGTTGTAAGAAATTATTAAATTTACATTATTCCAATTTTCTTTTTGTCCGAGGGTGGTTGGTAAATGTATCTACCGGGTAGCAATCTCGAAAAACCATCTGAGTATTGTAGGGTACCAAGGCACATCTACAATAGCTTTATGAGATAGCTTAAGCCACTATTGAACACAAAATAAAATTTGACAATCACTTTAATGGAAAATTTTACAACAATGCACCGACCCTTTAGAAATGTAAATATTCCCTCATACCGGGTGTAGAGTATGCAAAGTTCATACATTAAGAAAAAAGGTTTCTACGTAAATTATCAAATATATAACTGAAACATTTACATGAAGACGTGCATGAAAAAAATATACAATAGAGTGGGGTGATTGATTGTCTCTTCAACTAAGGGAAAATTAGATAGCAAAGAGATAGATTCCTAAACTATGATTTTAGGCATGGAATAATATTACTCTTCATCAAATAACATAACATTTCATATGATAATATAAAATCACAATAATGTGCATATAATTCCATGCTTGTTCATTTTATAAGTTCTGTGATAAAATATCGATGTGTAGTACCCCGCCTGAGTTTATTTTGCCTCTTTGTAAGTACGTTGTTTCTTGTCCCGCGTGGCATGCACACCTGCTAATGGTTTTCTTGTCCAGTCCGGAGTAATTTCGACTTCTTTTCCCCCATAATTCAATTGCTCCTCACACGGACGCGGCCCCAACTGTGATTTCTTTTTGAGTGTGTGTATGTGCGTAGGCCATGCGTGTTCCTCGTACTTAAATTCGAATCAATATTTGACCCTCTGATTGTTGCTTGCTGATTCTGGCACAACTCACTATGTATATAAATTGGTGAGATTTGATGTAAAAAAACGATGTGGGACTAATTAATTTAGAAACGCGCTTGTTTTTCTAACACAATTGTAAGCCAATTCAGTTGGCTTTGTCTTTCCTGCTGGAATAAACTATTTTTTGCTGCATACCAGGCCCAACTTTGGCCCATGTGCGGGATAGAGGGCCGATAAGTTTGTTTATATTAAGTAGTAGCTAACTCTATTTTCTACCGCAATTGAGAGCTAGCTCAACTGGTTGTGGTCATAGTAACAGTCCAGGAGGTCAGGTGTTCCACCCCACAACAAACTTGTAAATTTTTGAGAATAACATCTTACTGCGAGATCTGTATGATCTTCAATGTGTTATGTTCCCACAATTGAGGTCGAGCATTTTCAAGTTATACACTTGAGTCAAAATTTTGCATTCTTATTACAAAACCATGATGGTTTTTAATTTACAATTCGTAAATTAAGCATCTTTGGTTTGCCCCTATAAGTAATCGATGGCTAAGTAATTTGAGGCTCTTGCCCTCAATGGCTACAACTTACTTAAGCGGGTCATGGACATCAAGATTAGTCTTTGCCTCCCATGGAATAGCGTGTGCAATCCAAGCCACGCCACCGGGACGCAAAGGACCTCAAGAGTAATGGTTTGAAACTCACTTCAAACCTTCAACCTGACACTATCAAGCTGTCACGGGACCCTATGAGCACGGAGAACATGAAGGTTGAATATGCATCAACTGACATGTTTGGAGACTACATTTAGTCCCTCAATCTCCTTAGTGATCTATTTATTTATGTCCATTTATGATGTTCTAATAAGAACATGATTATTGTTGTCATCAATATGTTGTATATCACAATATTTTGTATCAACACTTTGATACAAATACATTTGTATGTAATCTATATATCTGACAGTGATTTTCATATTGATAATCTTAATGTCTATGTATAGATTTTTAGGGGAGTCAATCCAATGAAAAAATTATAGGTGCCTTGTGGACATATGCGCCACAAACTTTATACTCAGGGAAGTCCAATGTTTTCCACTCTCGCTGAGAGAAAGGAGATATTTAAATCGCTTGACGCGATGAGGTATTTGTTGGCTCAACTCGAGTCATATTTACTACCCCTGTGGGTACTCGAGTAACATTGGGATGCTTTATTGCTTCCCATGTTTAACTCGTACCCTACTAAACTATGAAGGTATTCGTCAAAATAGTTTCCATAGCGAAACTTATGATGACAAAAAAGAGAAATAACTTCTCTTTACCATATGCAATGGATATGGCAAGCACATTCTCTGTGTATCATCTGGATCGTTCTACACATATGACACAACCCGTAGCACATGTTCTGTACGAGATAGTTTTCGAGAGTGTCTTATACATGACAAACTTTGCATACTCGCCTTAGTCATCGAGACATTGGGTTGAAACCGAAACTATCATTCCAATAGTTTATGACTATTATGATGCAAAATTCTAATAACATTTGGATTTTATGTGCACTACAAGTGACACATGGAAGCTAATTTTAAGGCTCACACACCTTAAAGTCTACGCTGAACCACTTAGACTCCTTGAATGCATCATGTCAAGGTAAGTGGCTCTTCCCAGCCATTGAGTAGACTATTCAGGTATTCTATGGTTCTAAAAGACATATCTACATGATGTTCTTAAGTGTGTGCTTTATTCACACGAAATCATTGGCTCATTATCCTGACATCGATTTCAAGCAAATCGAATGGATAACATTGCAGAATTCTCCTTGAGTGCCTTCTCTATGGCCTTTGGATTGACGTTTAGCAATTTGTCCTAATGTCTAGACTCAAAATGGTTTGGTAGAATCCTATCCAAAGAGTTAAGCTCATTGCATTATCTTTACTTTGGAATTGCAACTTACCAACTTTAAGTTGGAGTCATGCAGTTTTACACGCTCATGACAGAACTGCATAATATTATTCCCCTCTATCTTTGGATTTTTCGTCAAAAGAGACCACCTGCCGGATTAAAATGACAAAAAAGACTACCCCTGAGTCAGGTTGACAAAAGAGACCACCCTTGCCGTGGCGGCAGGCGCGCCAGCCGACACGTGGCACCTGCCGCCACGCGCGGAGGCGGCCGGCCCCGCCGCCACGCTGTCAGGCGGCTAGTGGCTCGCAACAGGATTCCAGGCCGGCGACGGAACAGGGACGGGCGAGGTGGGCCCAGCCGCCAGCGTATGAGGCGGCCGTACTCTGACTCATAATTTGGCATCCTGAGCAGAGTGCATTCAGCAAGTTAGTTGGGTGACTGTTGAAAAATCGATGCATGCGCGTCTTGTCCTATTGGGTCACTGTTGAAAAATCGGTGTCAAATTGGCTCACACACTCTTCTCAGGATGCATGCGCGTCTTCTATTGTCTCACCTGCTCGTCACAAGGATGGCAAATTACGAGTCCAAGTGCGACCGCCACAGTGCGTGGCGGCAGGGCCCGCCTTCTCGTCACGCGTGCAGCAGTGCTGTCAGCCCGCAGCAGTGCGGCTGGCTCCTACAGTGGCGGCCATACCCACCTCGCCCGTCCCTGTTCCGTCGCAGGCCTGGAATCCTGTTGTGAGCCACTGGCCGCCTGGCAGCATGGCGGCAGGGCCGGCCACCTCCGCACGTGGCGGCAGGTGCCACGTGTCGGCTGGCGCGCCTGCCGCCACGGCGAGGGTGGTCTCTTTTGTCAATCTAATTCAGGGGTGGTCTTTTTTGTCATTTCAGTCTGTTAGGTGGTCTTTTTTGACGAAAAATCCTATCTTTGACATGTGGATATCTACCAAGTATTTCCTATCTGTAGTAATTTGGTTGCATATCGATATCACCACCCGACATACATCATTGGCCCCTCAACATATTTGGGCTCTATGTGAGGAATAACTGTATTTTCGTCAATACCTCAAGCCCCTCGCATGGGGAGTTATTCAAGGCCAGTATGCTAATTAAGTGAGGAACATTTCCAGGCATTAGGGGAGATTTCAAGTACCATAAGGAATGCCAGGAAATTAGTGAAGTGTTCAACACATTTCTGCCTCAAATCCACGTACTCAAAATCTGAACCATGCGTTCAGAAGATTTGCAACACATTGCAAACAACCTGCCACATTCATTTACTGACTATAAAGGTGTCATACAATCCTACAATCCTGAAAAATATGTCGGAAAAAGTGGAGGTACCAACTAAAACCACTCAACTCCTCGTTCAAAGCAACAAGGGGAGAAGTACGATAATAGTACGTCAGGATTCAGCTTCTTGCAAGCAAGGATATCAAGGCCTCTAAATCAGTAAATGCAGGTCAACTTCACGTTGATAGACACCTAATGGGTAGTATACCCAGTGGATGGGAAACCTCCACCAACCCAGGTCATAGTGCACACAATGACCGGGACATCGGAATACCCAACTTAGCCGCATTGGGAAATCGCGAGCAGTCACTAGGGTAACGACACTTCCATCAACTCTATATTGATATATAGATTCTGGAGAAACGTATAACCGGAAGTCTACAATTATTGACATATATTTCTCAACTAGATTACAAAAACCTTTCAAATGATTCAGATCCAAAGACCATGGCCATGGAAAAGTGTTAATAACACTCGGACTGAACTCAAGCAAAGGGTATAATCTAGGTAGAAATAGTCTTCTCAATAATGGGGAGGTATTCATAAGCAATACCTACACCAGTTTTCTTCTGGAAACAGGATTGAGAACAACAAGGTGATGAAACAGGGAGCAAGTATTGTATCACAAGGGTTCACGTAGATACCCAACTTTTATCCGGAGGTGGAATCTGTTTTTGATAACTTATATCATTGGCAGTACAAAATCATCTATCTCTGCAGTTGATAGATGTAGTGATTACATATCCATGTGGATCACTAGATTCAGACACTCAATTCTGAATCGAAATACAAAATGCAACATACATTGTGTAAAATCAGTGTCCCCATATGACTTATTGTTGTCGGTACATATGGTGCAACTGACATAGTGAGATCCTTATACACAAGGATTACTCCTACAATGATGATTATCAATGTTTGTGTGTCTGCAATGACGACACATGTAATCATCTAAATGACGGAGTTCAAAATGAAGGATTTTGGGTAAACCAAAATACCGCTCGTTATTACAACTTGAGTACCTTCATTCATACATTATGGTATACTATGTTGTCTATATCCAAAATATATTGGAGAAATTCATTGTGGACAAATCTTATCCATCCATAACTCTCATGGTAGTTCATTCTCTAGACATAGAGAAAGATCTATTTAGACCAAGAGATGATGAAAATGAGATATTGGGACTCAACGTTCCATAATGCCATTGGATCCACCAAACACAATTGGTTGGTACTTAAGATATCTTTCGATATCTCCAAGGCATCAAACATCTTGTCCTGGTTTTTCAGTTTCACAGGAATGTGAACACCGATATCATTGGATACATCGATCAGATCCCCACTATGTCGGATCGTAGACAAGCTTAATGTTCCTACTAGGTGTGGTAGCCCTCTCATGGAGAGTCTTCGAAACAGACCTCATGGCTACATCCACCAACCATTATCTCAACGATAATGTTTCTTGTGTTGCCCCGATGCAAACAGGTTATTTAATAAGCAATATTGCTATATTGCATATCTTGCAAGTCAAACCATATGAATGATTTGTTTACGGAGTCTCTACCAACTTCTACATTCCAGATATATGTTCTTGGAATTGGTTTGTGACGGCTTCGCAAGAATCAGGGGGAGTATCTTCCTGAATTGTTCCCGTTCAATGCATCATATTATACTCTTTTTCCCTTCATGAGTTTACTATACAGGTTCTCACAAAGGTTTTTAATGAGGTAATATTAACATGAGATCATATGTCATACTTTCAGTTTTCCCCATCGGGGTTTTTAGGAAAGTATATACGGCATATTTATTGTCCTTTTAATTCTATGGGTTTTCCTTATATTGAGTTAAAACAGACAATAACCATTATATGTTGCGGCATTTTCTCCTTATTTTTCCCATTGGGTTTGAAGGAGTTTTGGCAACATATCAAACACTATACTCCTCATATTTTTCCCACAGGGTTTTTGGAGGAGACATTAACAAGATGATGGATATACGCAAGGACAAGAAGTGACTAGGGGGAGGGTTAGGATTTAATCAATTTACTTGATTAAAGATTAATCCCTGCTATTAGTCCCTACGTGCGGTTGCTATTCTGGCAACCGATGCAGTGGTTCCTTACATCTCTCCTGAACAGATGCGTCCCTAAATCGTGTCTTTTGGCCTTGTATAAATATGTGTTCCTCATCAATAAAGAAAAACACTAGAATCATTTGTGTCTCTCTCGATTACACTTCAACAAGAACTTTGCCCTCAGATGTTCAGTACGTGGAAAAAGAATTTACACCCTCAAAAGCAAAAAAAAAGTTAGTAAGTTGTGAGTTTCTTGAGAACTTTGACCCTGAGATGTTCGGTACATGGAAAAAGAATTTACACCCTCGAAAGCCAGAAAGAATTTACTATAAGTTGCGAGTTTCTTTTTCTTTTTACCTTTATTTGGTAACCCATATTGCACCATTGTTTTTCCTCCCGTTGCAACGCACGGACATGTTTGCTAGTATTTTAGAAAGGTCCAATCATCATACATATTGGCGACTTAAAGCCAGAAACCATGGTGGGTTACCAAACCCGAAGACTTGTAGTTTCATATATCAGCTGAAAAACATAATTATTATGGCTATAGAGCCAAATCATGCCGGCATTGTAAAGACCAAACCAACCAGGGCGGGTAACAACCCTAAGATTTGTAGCCTCATAGTCACAACTGTTCAAATCGATCATGCTGGTGACTTAAAATCCAAAGCCAAGGCGGGTGACAACCTAAAAAAACTCCAACAGGAGAATCATAACCCGGAGCCTCATGACCTGGGTAGTCAAAATTTGCAAAAAAGCAAAAACTAATAAAAATATCAAAAAATCAAAAAGAAAGAGATACAACAAATCTCAAATCTCTGCTAGGCCGTCTTTCAAGGTATGACCAAATAAGTTGGCTCATAGGCCTTGTTCTTTCAAGGCCGCACAGCCGCTGAGTTTTTCCTAGCTCACTGTAAGCTGGCTCACACGTGACACAAGCTGCCGTTTTAACCTTAACAAGTTCAGGGTCTTAAAAAAGATTGACTATTAAGAGTTTGGCAGGTTACTTGGTGGAGTAGCAAGTTGCAAACAGGCAGGTATAACTCAGAACATGGCAACTCAGGCCGGTCAGGAGGGTATGTAAGCTAAACCCGGTGGGTTGGAAGCTCCCAAGTGACCTTATGACCAATTAATACAGACTCAGATACACAGAAATGAAATGATAGAGGCCCTAAATTTTTTAAGGATGTCGGCTTTATTATATTGATCATAAAAAGATATATACATCATCAGAAGTATGTACAATGGGGAGAGCCGGTAGCTCAAGTATAATAAGGCCGAAGATGAGCAATATTCCACAGCCTGTTGGTCTCCTTCTCAGAGGTATGTGACTTCTTGTGCTCACGTAGATCAATGAGATAATATGAGCCATTGTTGAGGTTCTTACTAACCACAAAAGGTCCTTCCCAAGGTGGAGATAGCTTATGCATGTCAGTTTGATCTTGAATCGGCCGGAGCACTAAGTCGCCTTCCTGAAACGCCTGAGTCTTGACTCTACGGCTATGATAGCGACATAGGTCTTGCTGGTATATTGATGAACGAGCCATCGCAAGGTCACGTTCTTCATCCAAAGCATCCAGTGCATTCTGTCGTGCCATCTCATTATCAGTTTCAACATAAGCCACCACTCTGGGAGAGTCATGACGTATATCACTTGGGAGAAACCGCCTCTGCACCATAGACCATGAAGAAAGGTGTATAACTTGTTGATTTGTTGGGGGTGGTGCTAATACTCCAAACCACGGAGCACAGCATTGGACGCATCCTGATCCAAGCTCAAGCGAAAAGATTCCGCCCTTACCTGTTGTGACTCTGCATCCAATTGGGCCCATTCCTCTACCATCATGATGTTCTCTGCATTAAGATCCTCCTAGGCTTTGGCCAGCTCATCTCGCACCTTTGCAACCTCTGCATTGTGCTATGCTTGATTCATCGCAGTAACCTCTGTGGCTAACAAAGCCGTCAAAGTGCCTAAGAGTTCAGATAAAACCGGAGCCGGTGGCCGCGCTGAGTTGCCAGCCCCAACTGTCGCAGCAGCCGTTGATCCAGATGTTATAGCTGTAGCTGTCGATGAATTGAGAACCGGCGCAGTGCCAGCCATGAAGACAGCTGCCCTATACGGCGGCTCATAAGGGTCCGAAATACTGTCGCCATCATAATAGCCCCCAAGCCCGCCGTCCTCAATCTGGTAGATTGACTCTGTTTCCCCAGTTGAAGACTCATCACCTAAATAGATGGCCGTCTCTCCACCAGATGTAGAATCTTCCGCAAGATCCGCCCCATGAACAAAGCCAATGAAAACGTTCTTCCGGCTGGGTTGAACCCTGGCGGGACGCGTGCGCTGAGCCGTCTCAATGATGTCTGTGCAGATGTATGGCTCAGGCTCTGACTCGCCGATCTTGCCGACGAAGATGTGAATTCCGCCAAAGGCGCCCCGGTACCCATACTCGACTGAGTCGGCCTCGGGGCCCCAGCCAACGTCGTCGATCTAGAGCTTGCCATGGTTACTCTTGGTCATCCGCCCCACAGCGTATCCCTCGATCCCTTGGAAATTTCCCTTCAATAACTCGAAACCACCCTGCTTTGGCCCCACAGTGGGTGCCAACTGTCGTGGTTTTGTCACGGCAGATGTCCTTGTGAAAGGACTTAGTCACGGAGCCATCAGAACGGTGGTTATCTCAAAGGGGTTGAACGGGACAAGGGAGACACAAGTTTACCCAGGTTCGGCCCCTCTCAATGAGGTAAAATCCTATGTCCTACTTCGAGTTGTACTCAATTGTGTATTGATTACAGGAGAGCAAAATCGCTTGACCTAGTTAGCGATCAATTGTTTCTTGGTCTAACCCGCCGCAGGGTATCACCTTTATGTACACAGGCCGAGAACCTGAGGCTTAGAAGAGTCCAGGTCGGATCACACAACGTGACCAACCTGGTTTCTAAGTCGCCTTGGCTTGAGGCTCACACCTTCCGGGTCATGGTTATACCGCTGGGTCTTGGGCCTTCAACAAGTCCACCTTGTAAGCCGCCACCAGTCTTCAGGTTTCATCTTCTTGGACCTACCTGGCCTTCTTCATATTGGGTCGCCAACGGTACAACCCGGCCCCTCCTGAGCGGGTTACACCTCGGGGTTATATTCCCAGCAAATAGGGAGCTCCTCCTCGTCACCTATCTCATCATGAGAGACAATAGGAGGGAAAGTGGAATTCTTTACCCTTCCATTAGTATTCCTTTTATATTCTATTGGTTTTTGATACGTCTCCAACGTATCTATAATTTTTGATTGCTCCATGCTACTTTATCTACTGTTTTAGGCAATATTGGGCTTTATTATCCACTTTTATATTATTTTTGGGACTAACCTATTAACCGGAGGCCCAGCCCAGATTTGCTGTTTTATGCCTATTTCAGTGTTTCGAGGAAAAGGAATATCAGACGGAGTCAAAACGGAACGAAATCAATTGGAGAATTTATTTTTGGAAGGAAACCCACCCGATGGACTTGGACCCCACGTCAGAAGATACGGGAGGTGCTCACGAGGGTGGGGAGCGCGCCCTCCCCCTGGGCGCGCCCCCTGCCTCGCGGGACCCCCATAGCTCCACCGACGTTCTCCCTACACCCATATATACCTACGTACCCTAAAACTTCCAGAACAGAAGATAGATCGGGAGTTCCGCCGCCGCAAGCATCTATAGCCACCAAAAACCAATCGGGACCCTGTTCCGGCACCCTGCCGGAGGGGGATCCCATCACCGGAGGCCATCTTCATCATCCCGGCGCTATCCATGAGGAGGGGGGAGTAGTTCACCCTCGGGGCTGAGGGTATGTACCAGTAGCCATGTGTTTGATCTCTCTCTCTTGTGTTCTCTCTCGTGTTCCATCTATGGCACGATCTTGATGTATCCCGAGCTTTGCTATTGTAGTTGGATCTTATGATGTTTTCCCCCCTCTACTCTCTTGTGATGAATTGAGTTTCCCCTTTGAAGTTTTCTTATCGGATTGAGTCTTTATGAGAACACTTGATGTATGTCTTGCCGTTATTATCTGTGGTGACAATGGGATATCATGTGCCACTTGATGTATGTTTTGGTGATCAACTTGCGGGTTTCGTGACACTTGGGAACCTATGGATAGGGGTTGGCACACGTTCTTGACTCTCCGGTAGAAACTTTGGGGCACTCTTTGAAGTAGTTTTATGTTGGTTGGATGAATCTGAGATTGTGTGATGCATATCGTATAATCATGCCCACGGATACTTGAGGTGATAATGGAGTATCTAGGTGACATTAGGGTTTTGGTTGATTTGTATCTTAAGGTGTTATTCTAGTACGAACTCTTTTATAGATCGATCCGAAAGAATAGCTTTGTGGTGGTTTCGTACCCGACCATAATCTCTACGTTTGTTCCCCGCTATTAGTGTCTTTGGAGTGACTCTTTGTCGCATGTTGAGGGCTTGTCATATGTTCTATCTATGTTATTATTGTTGAGAGAACTTGCACTAGTGAAAGTATGAACCCTAGGCCTTGTTTCCTATCATTGCAATACCGTTTACGCTCACTTTTACCGCTCGCTACCTTGCTGTTTTTATTATTTCAGATTACAAAACCTATATCTACTATCTATTTTGCACTTGTATCACCATCTCTTCGCCGAACTAGTGCACCTATACAATTACCATTGTATTGGGTGTGTTGGGGACACAAGAGACTTTTTGTTATTTGGTTGCAGGGTTGCTTGAGAGAGACCATCTTCATCCTACACCTCCTACGGATTGATAAACCTTAGGTCATCCACTTGAGGGAAATTTGCTACTGTCCTACAAACCTGTGCACTTGCAGGCCCAACAACGTCTACAAGAAAAAGGTTGTGTAGTAGACATCAAGCTCTTTTCTGGCGCCGTTGCCGGGGAGGCTAGGTAAGTGAAGGTATATCTTTAGATCTTGCAATTGAATCTTTTTGTTTCTTGTTTTAGCACTAGTCTAGTTTATAAAAGAAAATTACAAAAAAATGGAATTAAGTTTGTCTCAAATGCTTCACCTTTTTAATATCTTTCGTGAGTATGATGGAAAGGATAATTGTGCTCACGTGCTTGAAGAAGAAATCTATAGAATGTTTTTATTTGATGAGCATGATTGCAATGTTGTTAGTATGAATTCCTTGAATATCCATGATGCTAATGATATGCAAAGCCACAAGCTTGGGGAAGCTATGTTTGATGAAGATGATATTTTTTGTCCCCCAAGCTTTGATGAGCAAATTTACTATGATGAAAGCATGCCTCCTATTTATGATGATTATTGTGATGATACGTATGCTATAAAGAAGAAGTTTGCTTATGTGGAGAGTAGAAATTTTTCTATGCTTGTAGATTATGAAAAGAATGCTTTAGGTGCTGGTTATATTGTTGAATTCATTCATGATGCTACTGAAAATTATTATGAGGGAGGAACATATGCTTGTAGGAATTGCAATAATGTCAAGTTTCCTCTCTATATGCTTAAATTCTTGAAGCTATGCTTGTTGTGCCATCCTATGCTAGTTGATTATTGTTCCCATAACTTGTTTGATCATAAAATCCCTATGCATAGGAAGTGGGTTAGACTTAAATGTGCTAGTCATGTGCTTCATGATGCTCCCGTTATGTTTCAATTCTTATCTTTTATGTGAGCATCATTGTCATCATCATGCCTAGCTTGAAAAGGCATTAAAGAAAAGTGCTTGTTGGGAGACAACCCAATATGTATCCTTACTGTTTTTGTGTGTCCACATGATTATGCTACTGTAGTAATCATGTTTTATAGCTTTTTTTTCAATAAAGTGCCAAGTAAAACCTTTGGGAAGACTTGGGTGAAGTTTATGTGATCTTGCTGTGAAAAATAGAAACTTTAGTGCTCACGAGATTAGCTGCCATTTTTTTACTGGAGAGTGATTTTAGGTTGATTCTTTTTGCATATGATTAATAGACAAATTTGTCAGGTCCAGCAATTTATTTCATAATTTTTGGGGTTCCATAAGTATACGTTTTATATATATTACTACAGACTGTTCTGTTTTTGACAGATTCTGTTTTCTATGTGTTGTTTGCTTACTTTGATGAATCTATGAGTAGTATCGGAGGGTATGAACCATAGATAAGTTGGAGTACAGTAGATATTACACCAATATGAATTTAGAATGAGTTCATTACATTACCTAAGTGTTGGTTTTATTTTCTTATACTAACGGAGCTTACGAGTTTTGTTTTGAGTTTTGTGTGGTTGAAGTTTTCAAGTTTTGGGTAACGATTCGATGGACAATGGAATAAGGAGTGTAAAGAGCCTAAGATTGGGGATTCCCAAGGCACCCCAAGGTAATATTCAAGGACAACCAAGCAACTAAGCTTGGGGATGCCCCGGAAGGCATCCCCTCTTTCGTCTTCGTTCATCGGTAACTTTACTTGGAGCTATATTTTTATTCGCCACATGATATGTGTTTTGCTTGGAGCGTCAATTTATTTTGTTAGTTTTTGCTTTATGTTAGTTAGAATTGTGTTTTTGCATCTTTAGTTTCAATAAAAAAGTCAAGGATAGCCTTTGCCATGCTTATTTTGCTAGTTTGCATGTTGCTGTTTGAAAACAGAAAGTTTACCGCTGTTGCAAAAATTCCCTAGAAAAGTCAGAGCATGGTCTAACGTTGAATCTTTTTGCATATTGAGCTATGGTAAATTTATTACAGTGGGAATTTTAGTTCATAATTTTTTGAGTCAGGGAAGTATTGATACTCTTGCATTCTTTACAGACTGTACTGTTTTGGCAGATTGCTGTTATGGTTGCATTGTTTGCGTATGTTTGCTTGTTTAATGATTCTATTTGAGGATAGGAGTATTAAATATACATAGGCATTTAGTATTCAATGTTGAATAATAATTTAAGTGATTTGTTACAGTAGAAAATGATAAGGTTTTGCATTGGTTTATACTAACCTATCTCACGAGTTCTTGTTGAGTTTGTTGTGAATGAAGCTTTTGATAAAAAGAGAAACCATGATATGAGAGGAATTAAGGAGACACAAAAGTTCAAGCTTGGGGATGCCCAAGGCACCCCAAGATAATATTTCAAGAAGTCTCAAGCATCTAAGCTTGGGGATGCCCTGGCAAGCATCCCACCTTTCTTCTTCAACAACTATCGGTTAGTATCGGTTGAGCCTAAGTTTTTGCTTCTTCACATGAGTTGTGCTATCCTTGCATTGTAGTTTTCTTTAGCTTTGCTTGCTGTTTGAATGAAGTATCAAGATCTGAAATCCTTTAATGAGAGAGAGAGCCTTACATGAATTGGAATTTTTTAGAATACTCTATGTGCTTGACTTATATCTTTTGAGCTTGATAGTTTTTGCTCTAGTGCTTCACTTATATCTTTCAAGAGCATGGTGGTAGTTTTATTTTGAAGAAATATATGAACTCTCATGCTTCACTTAGATTATTTTGAGAGTCATTAATAGCATGGTAATTTGCTTAATGTTAATATACTTAGTGTTCAAGATATGTGAAACTTTCTTTTGAGTGAATTGAATACTAAGATAAATTTAATGCTTAATAATTGTTTTGAGATATGGAGGTAATAATATCAAAGTCGTGTTAGTTGAGTAGTTGTGAATTTCAGAAATACTTGTGTTGAAGTTTGCAAGTCCCGTAGCATGCACGTATGGGTAAAGTTGTGTAACAAATTTGAAGCATGAAGTGTACCTGGCTTGTGCATCCTTATGAGTGGCGGTCGGGGACGAGCGATGGTCTTTTCCTACCAATCTATCCCCCTAGGAGCATTGTGCGTAGTACTTGATTTTGATGGCTTCTAAATTTTTGCAATAAGTATATGAGTTCTTTTGACTAATGTTGAGTCCATGTATTATACGCACTCTCACCTTTCCACCTTTGCTAGCCTCTTCGGTACCGTGCATTGCCCTTTCTCACTTTGAGAGTTGGTGCAAACTTCGCCGGTGCATCCAAACCCCGTGATATGATACGCTCTTTCACACATAAACCTCCTTATATCTTCCTCAAAACAGCCACCATACCTACCTATTATGGCATTTCCATAGCCATTCCGAGATATATTGCCATGCAACTTTCCACCGTTCCGTTCATCATGACATACTTTACTTTTGTCATATTGCCATTGCATGATCTTGTAGTTGACATCGTATTTGTGGCAAGGCCACCATGCATTATTTTTCATACATGTCACTCTTGATTCATTGCACCATCCCGGTACACCGTCGGAGGCATTCATATAGAGTCATATCTTGTTCTAGTTTCGAGTTGTAATATCAAGTTGTTGTAATAAAAGTGTGATGATCATCATTATTAGAGCATTGCCCCAGTGAGGAAAAGGATGATGGAGACTATGATTCCCCCACAAGTCGGGATGAGACTCCAGACGAATCAAAACAAAAAAAGAAGAAAGGCCAAAAAAAGAAAGGCCCAAAAAAAGAGAAAGGCCAAAATAAAAAAAAGAAAGGCCCAAAAAAATGAGAGAAAAAGAGAGAAGGGGCAATGTTACTATCCTTTTACCACACTTGTGCTTCAAAGTAGCACCTTGTTCTTCATGTAGTGAGTCTCATACATTGTGCTTCAAAGTAGCACCTTGTTCTTCATGTAGTGAGTCTCATAAGTTGTCTTTTTATACTAGTGGGAATTTTTCATTATAGAACTTGGCTTGTATATTCCTACGATGGGCTTCCTCAAATGCCCTAGGTCTTCATGAGCAAGCAAGTTGGATGCACACCCACTAGTTTTATTTTGTTGAACATTCATAGCTCTAGTGCATCCGTTGGATGGCAATCCCTACTCCTCATGTTGACATCAATTGATGGGCATCTCCATAGCCCGTTGATTAGCCTCGTCAACGTGAGACTTTCTCCTTTTTTTGTCTTCTCCACACAATCCCCATCATCATATTCTATTCCACCCAAAGTGCTATATCCATGGCTCACGCTCATGTATTGCGTGAAGGTTGAAAAAGTTTGAGATTATTTAAGTATGAAACAATTGCTTGGCTTGTCATCGGGGGTATAGAAGTTGGGAACATCTTTGTGTGACGAAAATGAAGCATAGCCTAACTATATGATTTTGTAGGGATGAACTTTCTTTTGCCATGTTATTTTGAGAAGACATGATTGCTTTGATTAGTATGCTTGAAGTATTATTATTTTTGTGTCAATATGAACTTTTGTCTTGAATCTTTCGGATCTGAATATTCATATCACAATTAAGAAGATTCACATTGAAATTATGCCAAAGTATCACTCCGCATCAAAAGTTCTTCTTTTTATCATTTACCTACTCGAGGACGAGTAGGAATTAAGCTTGGGGATGCTTGATATGTCTCCAACGTATCTATAATTTTTGATTGCTCCATGCTACTTTATCTACTGTTTTAGGCAATATTGGGCTTTATTATCGACTTTTATATTATTTTTGGGACTAACCTATTAACCGGAGGCCTAGCCCAGATTTGCTGTTTTATGCCTATTTCAGTGTTTCGAGGAAAAGGAATATCAGACGGAGTCAAAACGGAACAAAATCAACTGGAGAAGTTATTTTTGGAAGGAAACCCACCTGATGGACTTGGACCCCATGTCAGAAGATACGGGAGGTGCTCACGAGGGTGTGGGGCGCGCCCTCCCCCCTGGGCGCGCCCCCTGCCTCGTGGGACCCCCGTAGCTCCACCGACGTTCTCCCTGCACCCATATATACCTACGTACCCTAAAACTTCCAGAACAGAAGATAGATCGGGAGTTCCGCCACCGCAAGCCTCTGTAGCCACCAAAAACCAATCGGGGCCCTATTCCGGCACCCTGCTGGAGGGGGATCCCATCACCGGAGGCCATCTTCATCATCCCGGCGCTATCCATGACGAGGAGGGAGTAGTTCACCCTCGGGGCTGAGGGTATGTACCAGTAGCTATGTGTTTGATCTCTCTCTCTCTCTCTCTCTCGTGTTATCTCTCGTGTTCCATCTATGGCACGATCTTGATGTATCCCGAGATTTGCTATTGTAGTTGGATCTTATGATGTTTTTCCCCCTCTACTCTCTTGTGATGAATTGAGTTTCCCCTTTGAAGTTTTCTTATCGGATTGAGTCTTTATGAGAACACTTGATGTATGTCTTGCCGTGATTATCTGTGGTGACAATGGGATATCATGTGCCACTTGATGTATGTTTTGGTGATCAACTTGCGGGTTTCGTGACACTTGGGAACCTATGCATAGGGGTTGGCACACGTTCTTGACTCTCCGGTAGAAACTTTGGGGCACTCTTTGAAGTAGTTTTATGTTGGTTGGATGAATCTGAGATTGTGTGATGCATATCGTATAATCATGCCCACGGATACTTGAGGTGACAATGGAGTATCTAGGTGACATTAGGGTTTTGGTTGATTTGTATCTTAAGGTGTTATTCTAGTACGAACTCTTTTATAGATCGATCCGAAAGAATAGCTTTGTGGTGGTTTCGTACCCGACCATAATCTCTACGTTTGTTCCCCGCTATTAGTGTCTTTGGAGTGACTCTTTGTCACATGGTGAGGGCTTGTCATATGTTCTATCTATGTTCTTATTGTTGAGAGAACTTGCACTAGTGAAAGCATGAACCCTAGGCCTTGTTTCCTATCATTGCAATACCATTTACGCTCACTTTTACCGCTCGCTACCTTGCTGTTTTTATTATTTCAGATTACAAAAACCTATATCTACTATCTATTTTGCACTTGTATCACCATCTCTTCGCCGAACTAGTGCACCTATACAATTTACCATTGTATTGGGTGTGTTGGGGACACAAGAGACTTTTTGTTATTTGGTTGCAGGGTTGCTTGAGAGAGACCATCTTCATCCTACGCCTCCTATGGATTGATAAACCTTAGGTCATCCACTTGAGGGAAATTTGCTACTGTCCTACAAACCTGTGCACTTGCAGGCCCAACAACGTCTACAAGAAGAAGGTTGTGTAGTATACATCAGTTTTCCCATCTTTTTATAGGTGGCAATATAAGCATTGCATTGCAATTTACCATGCAAAACATATAGATATCTTTTAGATTAGTTTTAATGTCGTCTATGAGAATGAATACTTCAAACCAACTATTTTTATGGGTCAATTCTTCACTCCCCAAAATGATACAAAGCTCATTATAAAGTTCAAGTGTGATCAAGTCATTACAATATTTGGCCATGATTCGATCATGAAAAAGTTTGCATTGGAAATTAAGATGACCAGCCTTATTGCAAAGTTCACAAGTAATAGGACAAAGAGAACATAATTTTGTAGAAAATTCATCTATCACTTTGAGCCCAAAAATGGTTCTATCATGTTTATGCTTCTTACAAAATCTATCATCCCTATAAGGCACGTCTTCACAAACTTTATGCACTCCACAAAAATTGACATGCTTATAAGAAACATTTTTATTATGACTAGTGCAATCATCATTAGTATTTTGGATATTCATAGAATTCATAATAACAACATTGCAATCATGCTCATCATTTATGCCAAACATTTTATTGAATTCTTCTTCTATCAATTGAGCACAATTTTCCTTTCCCTCATTTTCAAGAAAGACATGATAAAGACGAATAATATGAGGCAACCTCAATTCCATTTTTAGTTTTCTTTTATAAACCAAACTAGTAATAAAAAAAGAAACAAAAATATTCAATTGCAAGATCTAAAGATATACCTTCAAGCACTCACCTCTGCGGCAACAGCACCAGAAAAGAGCTTTATGTCTCTCGTGGGGTTAATACAACAGATGCCCTTGTGAAAGGACTTAGGTGTGGAGCCATCGCAACGTAGGTTAGGTCGAAGGGGTTGAATGGGACGAAGGACACAAGTTTACCCAGGTTCAGCCCCTCATGATCGAGGTAAAAGCCTACGCCCTGCTTTGAGTTGTATTGCTTGAGTATCGATTACATGGGAGTGCAATCGCTTAACCTAGCTTACGATCAATTGTTTCTTAGCTTTACCCGCCGTAGGGGCTCGCCTTTATATACATAGGACGAGGCCCTCGGCCTACAAGATTCCGAGTCGGGTCATATCTCATGACTGACCCTGTTTCTTAGCCGCCTTGCCTTACTAGACAAGTCACTATCATGCGGCTTACAACGCCGGATCTCGCACCATCTTCTGGGCTTGGGCCTCCGGCGGCTCACCTCATAAGTCGCCCCCGGGTCTCACATCTTGACCTCCTAGGCCTGTATAAGGCCTCCTTTATGAGTCACCAACATCCTAACCTGACCCACTAGCGCGGGTCTCATTGCAGGGTTATATCCCCGACATTAGGCCCCAGATTGATTTGAACTTGTTCATGTCAGTCTCCACTATCTTGGTTAGTGAGTCTTCTTTGAGTCCTTCCAGTGCTTAACTTTGAGAAAATCCTTATAACCTGCCATATGGAAAGATGACGTCATGTTAAATAAATATAAAAAAATCTTATGAGGTCACAATGGACCTTTGCATTAATCAGCCATTCCGAGAGTCGAGGCGCATCCTCTGTTATGATAATTATAGTGCCTCCTTGATTTTCGGGCCTGCTGTTTCACTATTTCACCTTTTCCTTATAATAGTCACGGGGGGTTTCCTTCTCACTTTTTCACCCCATCGCCTCCAATTCTTCTTCCTCTTTACGTTGTCTGTCACCACTGGAGCTCCGCCTCCCCAGCCGAACTTCGCCAGCAACTCCATCAAGGCTGTTGCATCAACCCATTGGGACCAGAGATCTATGGTGCTCATCCACTATCCATTAACATCATCAGGTATCATTCTTCCCCTTTCCTAGATCCACATTAGGGCACCCGAGTTCATAGAGTTCATCAGCGTTCGTCCCAGTTCATCCAAGTTTCGTTTAGAAAACGTATTTCAATCCAAAAATGAGATAGGAGTAGGTAGGTAGTAGTCTTAGGTCTTATTTTGCATCTTGGATGGATCCCTTTCTCTTCAGTACCAATATACAACTTGTTTGTCCTTCCGCTGCTGCGCTTTAGGTTTAACAATTATCCACCTTTTTCTGGACTGTCGTAGATCCAAAATTATGATTGTGAACTGTGAAAACTATTTACTCCATACTTAGCAAAATTTGGAAATCTTAGATCCACAGATACTTGACCCGCCCTTCACCTTTCAGGCGACTTAAAAATGAATTTGTAGCTTGTCAAAAATCTTTCAAAATGATTTACCTCAATCAACTCACCATCATTCTACAACAACTTATGTTCATGCCTGAATTTTAGTTAATCTTTGTACTTTTAGGCGATTCAATATGACCATCTGCAATTGAGAGCGCTCTCTGGTTACCGAAGAAATCCTCAATGATTATGTAAGCCAAGGTCTGTTGGCGATTCAACAGGACCTTGGATGGCGGGTTAGCCAAGGAGAGACGATCCCCACTCCTGCTGAAGGGGAAGTTATAGTCTTCACTGATCATATACTCAGGGCTTTTACACCGCCCGGGTCTATGTTTTTTAGGGATATCCTGCACTACTTCAACCTGCATCCTCAAGATGTAGGCCCGAACTCTGTGTCCAACATCTGCCACTTTCAAATCTTTTGTGAGGTCTACCTACAAATAGAGCCTACTATTGCGCTCTTTAAAGAGTTCTTTTATATAAATATAAAGAATGAATGCCAGAATGGCCCAAGCCAAGAATTAGGCGGAGTCTCTATTCAGAGATGGAGAGACAATAGCTTCCCTGCTGCCACCTTGCCAAGCCACCCCAAAGGACGGGTGACCACTTGGTTTTATTGCAAAAATACCGCTCCAGCAACTGAGAACCCCCTGCCTGGTTTTAGAGCTGAGTGTCTTCCAGTAGACTTTGACCCGCCAAGAAAAATTATCCCAGAGTAACATGCAGATGCCTTCCCATTCTTGGCCAAAGCTAAAGCTTTGCTGGCCAATGGGTTAATTGGAGTTGATTTAACCTGGTGCTAGGTCTCCTGGAGAATACTTCCTCTAAGCCACCGCCCCGGCCTATGTGTGAGTACTCTGGCGAGTTAGACGACCCTCAGCGTTACACCAAAGACAATTTTACAACTGAGGAAGTTTTTAAAACCATGAAGACCTTGCTTGGCGAGTCTCAAGAGAACTTCAATAAAGTTGGCCTACCGCCGTTCTTTAAACAAAATCCAGCTCCACCTATAAGTATTTATTTGTATCAGGCTCAGTATTTTTGAATTCATGCCACACCTTTCTTTTTCAATTTTTTCGGCATTTATACAGGCTGACTCCACCTTTTCGAACAAGAAGCCAAAAGCAGCCGTGGCCAAGACCAAGGCCAATAAGAAATCAAAGAAAAACAAGACGGTTACCACCATTGAGCCAACTGCTGTGGGCGAGTCAGCAGATGCTGGAAATCCGTCAGAGGTAGAACTTGACTCGCTTGGCCGACTCTGTACTGAACTAGCTGACACCCTTTCTTCATAGGGAGAGGCTGCTACAAGCCGGGTAGACGATACTGAGGTAATTCCTGTTTCATCCGGTTCAGACTCCACCCCTTCAAAGAAAGTGCGGTGGGTTGTCCGGAAAGTAAAATTTTCTCACCGAGATGCTCACTTAGATCCACACTCTATTTTGAAGAAGGCTCAATATGACACGAGACGTCAGACACGGAGTGGCGACTCAGGAGAATTATTGGCCAGGTTAAGAAATGAACCCTCTGCCCGTAAATGGCCAGATGAGGTGCCACACAGTCCAACCTTTTCCTTACCCAAAGCTGGTCTTATAAGACATCCTCTTAACCCTGCTGACTCTAATTATCAGGAGTCTCCACCCTCTTTGGGCGGCTCATCTCAAACACAGCTGCCTACCTTCATTGTCAAACGAGGGTAAACCTTTGTCTTTATTTACAACTCCCCAGTTTTTTGTTATTTAAACATGTCTTAATACCTTTATGTGATCATAGGGCCAAACCATTGAGAAGAAGAGAAAAGTTGGCAACTCTTCTAAGGTCCCTCAAACTTGTGAATCAGAAGAGCAAGTATTGGTAATGCCAGAGGTTATACTTGAGCAGCCCAAGGAAACTCAAAATAATCAAAATGATCTTCCTCCACAGACCAAGGCAACAATTCTAGATGCCATGAATGTTGATGCTGACCTGCCAAGTCCAAGACCCCCTTCTCCTGCCAGATCACCTGCGAAGAGCCCAACTGCTGCCAAATTTGATGAAATTACCATTACGGGGTCTGCCTTTACAACATTTGAAACTTCCACAACACGAGAAAAACACTCAACCAAGGAAGAGGTGCCTTCATTGGACAAAGGCAAGACAAAATTGGAGCTGGAAAATTATACATCTTTCTGTGCTAGCGAGTTGCACGCGGGCTATCTAAGCCACCTTCACACAAGCCGCGGCATGAAGCCAATTTGGTCAACATGATGAAGCAAAAGTATGAGGTATGAGTTGTAACCCCTTTACATCCTTCATATATACTCATATAGCCCCCAAGTCTTAAACATAGGAACATCCCTTGAGTATGCTTAAGACTTAGCAGAATATGATTAACAACTTCAAAGTGTAGCCCCCAAGAGCCGACTTAACTTGACAAGATGAGCCGGGTCTTCCAAATAACCTTTGTAAATGAAACGCCTGTAGCCCCCAAGGGCCGGCTTAACTTAATAAGATGAGCCGGGTCTTCCAAATAAGCATATTGTAAAAGAATCACATGTAGCCCCCAAGGTCCGGCTTATCTTTGAACCTTCTCATGATTTAAATTGGAATAGCCTACATTAGCCCCCAAGTGCTAGGTATATTGCTTGCAATGTGCTTGGGACTTTGAATTAGTCCTATTATAACAAAGCACCTCAATGCTGATTTCACACTCATTATGTCAATTCCTCGTTTCAGGAAGCTTTGTGCCTGAAAGAGTCGCAAATTGGCGACTTAAAGAAAAATGTAGATCTTCAACAGGTTGAGACCAACAAGGCCGAGTTAAAGGTCAAATCTTCGTTAGAAGATATTGAAAAGATCAAGGCAAGCTTTGACATAGAAAGAACTGCCTAGGAAACTGACAATGCTGCGTTGTTGAAGAGGGTTGAAGATGCTGAAGCTGGCTGTAAGGCCGTGACTAAAGAGTTGTCCGGCTTAAAGGCGCACATATCTCAAATGACAGCCGCTATCTTTGGTAAGTGAACTTGTACTTAATTGAACTATTTTATAACTTGGTTAATGCATCTTAACCCGCCCGGTGACTCAAAAACTTTTGATTTCTGACTCACCTGGCGACTCTTATGCAACAGGTGCCAGAAGTGCCAGTCTTGGCAAAAATATGATATTGAAGCTGAAGGCAGTTTAATCCTTGACTGAAAAGCTATACGCGGGCACCTTGCGAACCCTTGTGGCAATATCAAACAGCAAGAAGCCTCCAACCCTTATAAAAACTATGCTGGAGCATTTATCCATAGTGCCCGGGCAAGTTGAAGAGATGAAGTTGTCAGCCACCCGCATAGGAGCCATCGTTGCTCTGAGCCGGGCGAAGGCGTGGCAATCAGAGCTAGACCCGGAAGAGATGGCTGGCGGGTGTCCAGAATTGAAGGATGATGGGTCTGTCTTTGAAGAAGAAGACTTTGCAAAATATGTCAAAGAGATGCCTCTAGGATGCCAACTTGCCCAAGAGGCGAATCTATCCAAATATCAGGCGGGTTATGACAACAATAACATTTGTATGAAGCCGCCAACACATGAAATTGTAGATTTAACCCCTTCAAGGTGTAAGCATATCTTCGCCCCTGATATTGACCCTTCTCTTATTCTTAATGATGAGGTGATCTTTGAGGCATTAACTGGCATCGACTGGACATCAGATACTCTCTAGATGGCCGACGACGAAGAGCCGGCACGGGATGACCCAGAGGATTCAACTGCAAGACGCCAGGAAGAAAATTTACCTGGCTTGCCATAACCCGGGCGGTGCTGCGATCGGCTTTAAAGGAGTGATGTAACTCCCAAAAACACTTAAACACTTTTGGGCTCAGCACTAGCCATGTAATAGCTTTAGTGAAAAATAGTTAATTGTCCTGCCATGCCTTTGTGCATGACTGTATCAACTTTGGCTTGAGTGGTTTAACCTTTGTGTGTTTAATGAAGCTTTATGTGCCTGCCAATATCCCCATCTTTGACATATGATCTGAACAGATACATCAACACCTATAGCGGCGACTTATGCTCAGAATCCAGGAGAAGGTAAACAGCCCAATAATCCAGGGCAACTTAGAATCACTTTGGCGGCTTATAGCCTTAAGAAACTCATCATAGAGCAATATAACCCAGATCTGTATAACCCGCCAACATCTACAAAAAGTTTTTGCAAAAGAAAAATAAGAGTATGCATAACTCAAATATGTTATAAGTCGGCTTTGAAGGCACGGCCAAAATAGAATGGCTCTTGCTTGCTGTTTGAAAAAACTCAGTTTTTTGCTTCAAAGAAGCGTGCATAAAAGCCGTCCATCTTGTAAGCCGTCTCTCACGTGACATAAATCCGTCGTTTAAACCTTTAACTAGTTCAGGGTCTTATTGAAAGATTGACTGTTAAGAGTACGAATGGGCCACATAGCGGAGAGACTACAACAGACAAGTGAGTTTATCGTAGCTCACTATAATCCGGCTCTCATGTGACATAAGACACCATTTAAACTTTGACAAGTTCAGGGCCTTTTAAAAAGATTAACTGTCAAGAGTACGGCGGGTTACCTAGCGGAGTAGCAAGTTGAAAACAGGTAGGTTTAACTCAATTATGGCATGAAAGCCTGTCCAAGAGGGTTATAAAGCTATGCTCGTAGATCAGGAATCCCCCAAATGACCAAACATGACATATAAAGGCGATCAAGAGGGTTATAAAGCTATGCTCATAGAGCAGGAAGCCCTCAAATGATCATATGAGAAACCAGTAAAGACTCAGGCACAGAATATGTGAAATGAAACGACAGAGGCCCCGAACTTGGGGATGCCGTATTTATTAATTTGATCATAAGGTATATACATTGACAGAGGTATGTACAATGACAAGAGTCGATAACTCAAGTGTGGTAAGGTCGAAGATGAGCAATGTTCCATGGCCGGTTGATCTCCTCCTCCGATTTACGCGACTTGCTGGGCTCATGGATATCAATGAGATAATATGACCCGTTGTTAAGGTTTTTGCTGACCACAAAAAGTCCTTCCCAAGGCGGGGATAGCTTATGCATGCTTGTTTGATCCTGAATCAATCGGAGCACTAAGTCTCCCACTTGAAACACACGTGTTTTAACTCTATGGCTATGATAGCGAGGCAAGTCTTGTTGATAAATCATCGATCGGGCTGCTGCAAGATCACGTTCTTCATCCAGAGCATCTAGTGCATTCTGACGCCCCATCTCATTATCATCTTCAACGTAAGCCACCACCCTGGGCGAGTCATGACAGATATCGCTGGGGAGAACCGCCTCTGCGCCATAAACCATGAAGAAAGGTGTATAGCTTGTTGACCTGTTGGGGGTGGTTCTGATACTCCAAAGTACTGAAGGTAACTCCTCAACCCAACAACCCGGTGTGCACTCCAAAGGAACCATAAGCCGGGGCTTGATGCCTCTCAAAATTTCCTGGTTAGCTCGCTCTACCTGACCATTAGACTATGGATGAGCCACTGAAGACACATAAAGCCGGATGTGCTCTCTCTGACAAAACTCCTTCATAGCACCCTTAGACAGATTGATGCCATTATCAGTGATGATACTATGAGGATATCCAAAATGAAAAATCAGCTTCTTGACAAACTGAACTGCAGTTGCCGCCTCACAATTACTAACTGGCTCTGCCTCAACCCACTTGGTAAACTTGTCAACCGCCACAAGAAGATGAGTCTTCTTATCCTTAGACCTCTTGAATGGTCCAACCATATCATGCCCCCAGACCGCAAATGGCCAAGTGATTGGAATCATCCTAAATTGATGAGCCGACACATGAGCTTGTCTTGCGAATTTTTGACACCCGTCGCACTTACTAACAATATCCTCTGCATCTGCATGAGCCGTTAACCAGTAAACCCATGACGAAAAGATTTAGCCACCAAAGATTTTGATCCGGCATGATGACCACAATCACCCTCATGAATCTTTGGTAAAATCTCACGACCCTCCTCAGGAGAAAAATAGCGTTGGAACACGTCTGTCACACTGCACCAGTGTAACTCGCCGTTGATAATAGTCATAGACTTAGACGGCCTAGTGATATGTCGTGCCAAAGTTTCATCCTCAGGTAACTAGCCCCGGGTCATATAATCCAGATAGGGCAACGTTCAATTGGGAATTGCATGAAGAGCCGCCACCAACTGCGCCTCCGGGTCAGGGATTGCAAGGTCTTCCTCAGACGGTAACCTGACTGAAGGACTATGTAACACATCAAGGAATATATTAAGGGGCACCGGCTTATATTGAGACCCAATCTGGGACAGTGCACCAGCCGCCTCATTTTTCTCTCGATCAAGGTGATCCACCCCTTTAAAGTGACCTGCAATATTATCAACTGCCCGTCGGTAAGCTGCCATGAGTGGGTCCTTAGAATCCCACTTTCCTGAGACTTGCTGGCCCACGAGATCTGAGTCACATAGGCACCTGACCCGACTCAAATTCATTTCCTTAGCCATATGAAGGCCATGGAGCAAAGCTTCATACTCAGCTGCATTCTTAGTATAAGGAAACATTAACCTTAAAACATAACAAAATTTGTCACCTCGTGGGGAAGTCAAAATAACTCCATCCCCGAGCCCTCGAACTGTCTAGACCCATCAAAGTGGATTATCCAATATGTCTTGTCAGGCTTCTCCTCAGGTGTTTGCAATTCTGTCCAACCATTTACAAAATCGGCCAAAGCTTGAGATTTCATGGCTGTTCTTGGCACATACTTCAAATTATGAGGCCCAACCTCTATTGCCCACTTAGCAACCCGGCCAGTGGCCTCTCTATTTTGAATAATATCTCCTAAAGGAGCGGAGCTGACCACGGTAATAGGATGCCCAAGGAAATAGTGCTTCAACTTGCGACTCGCCATGAACATCCCAAACACCAACTTCTTCCAGTGTGGGTATCTTTGCTTGGACTTGGTCAAGACCTCACTTACATAGTAAGACGGCTGCTGGACAGGGTACTCCTTTCCTGCTTCCTTGTGCTCTACGACAACTGCAACGCTGACTGCCTTGTTATTGGCCGCCACGTATAGGAGCAAAGGCTCTTTTTCAATAGGAGCAGCAAGGATGGGTGGCTCAGCTAACTGTTTCTTAAGGTCCTCAAATGCTTGATCAGCCGCCTCGCTCCCAACAAAGTGGTCTATCTTCTTCATCATCTGATATAGAAGAATTTCCTTCTCTCCTAGGCGACTTATGAATCGGCTCAAGGCCACAATACGACCCGCCAGACGCTGGACGTCATTGACGTGCACCGACTTAGAAAGTGAAGTTTTGGCCTTTATCTTTTCCGGGTTAGCCTCAATGCCCCACTCTGAGACCAGAAACCCTAGCAGTTTACCTACAGGTACACCAAAGACACACTTGGCCGGGTTAAGCATCATTATGTAGACCCAGAGATTGTCAAAAGTTTCCTTCAAATCATCAAGGAGAGTCTCTTTCTTCTTTGACTTGACCACAATATCATCCACATAAGCATGAACGTTCCGCCCAATCTGACTATGAAAGCAATTTTGAACACAGTGCTGGTAAGTTGCTTGAGCACTCTTACACCCAAAAGGCATAGAAACATAGTAGAAAGCCCAAAAGGAGTAATAAAAGATGTCTTCTCTTGGTCTTTGACTGCCATTTTGATCTAATGATAACCAGACTAAGCATCCATGAATCATAAGCTCTCAAAACCTGCCATAGCATCAATGATCTGGTCGATAGAAGGGAGAGTAAACGGATCAGCTGGATAAGCCTTGTTAAGATCCGTGTAATCAACACACATGCGCCATTGCCATTTTTCTTAAGTACAAGCACATGGTTAGCTAACCACTTAGGGTGAAAAACTTCCACGATAAACCCAGCCGCCAAGAGCCGGGCTACCTCTTCTCCAATAGCCTTGCGCCGTTATTCATTGAAATGACGAAGGAATTGCTTAACCGGCTTAAACTTGGGATCCACATTAAGGTGGTGCTCATCGAATTCTCTCGGTACACCTGGCATGTCAGAAGGTTTCCATGCAAAGATGTCCCGATTTTCACGGATGAACTCGATGAGTGCACTTTCCTATTTAGGATCCATGTTAGCCCCCACACTGAACTACTGAGATGAGTCGCCAGGGACAAAATCCACCTGCTTAGTATCATCCGCTGACTTAAACTTCAACATGTTAGGCTTCTTTAGAGGAGTCATATCAGCCGGGTCAACGTTATTGTCGGAGTAATGGGCCACGGGTAGGCTAACCCGAGTCCCTGAACCTTTCAAGACATTGGGGCAGGCTGCGCCCCTCAAGGCCCAAGACGACGAGCCGCCTTCCGAGAGTTGGCGGCGTCGCTGCTGACTGCCCCTCGCGGCCGAGTCCTAGGGACGACTCCAAGATAAGCTGACTCCTGGCGGGCGACTTCCGGAGAAGCCGGCTATAGGGAGTCGGCCCGCGACTCTAACCACCCCGTGCCTTCACGATAATGGACGGGACGGGGAACGGCCACCACGCGGCCCATTCCTGCCCCATTTATCGAGGACAGGCATGGCCACAGTGTGCCGTACCGGCAGAGACCTCCATCCGGCGCGGCACTGTTGCCATGCCAGCCCTGACATCAGCCCCTGGGGGCGGAGCCCTGTGCCCACGACGGCCTGTCTGTACAACCCAGAGACGGCGGGTCCCACCAGTCGGCGGGAGTACAGAAGACGGCGAGAGCGCTACAAGACGGACCCGTTGGGATTCGGCCCCCATGAGTCGGCTAGCCCCTCCCACGGGCCCCACATGCCATTAACCAGACACGACGGGGAATGGCAACAGTGATCACCCGCCAGGCGGCGACACTGTTGCCATGACCCCATGACCAAGCCAGCATCAATAGAAGCATGGCTACAGTGATCCGCAGCCGGCAAGACCCGCCCGCGTCGGGCAAGGGCCGACGGCCCTGCACCAGGCTAGTCGGCGGGGCCCACCAGTCGGCGGGCCCCAGCAGTCGGCGGAGAAGACGGCGGCCTGAGAGACTGACGACTGGGACCAGCGCCCAGCCGGATTACCGTTGTACCCCTGGGGGGTAGGCCTATATAAACCCCCCAGGGCACCCATGCAAAGGGTTCGATTCCATTAGCACTAGACCAGATCATATAGGAAGGAGGGAGCTAGCCTTGCTTTCTCCTACCTCCAGAAACAGCTCAAGGAGCAACCTTGTACTCACTTTGCCTTAGTGATCATGCGGAGACCCCGCAGAGCAGCAGTAGGGTTGTTATCTCCTCGGAGAGCCCTAAAGCTGGGTAAGATCCACCGGCGTGCATGTCTTCGCCTCATCCCGTTTCCAGGCACCAGCGACGTTCTACTCGCCCCCACCATGATAAGCCATCCCTTGGCATATGTCGCACCCAACCCCCGACATTTGGCGCCCACCGTGGGGCATGGTGCACCGTCGTCCGGAGACCTGTCCTGGACGGGAACCCTTTTCCTCCCTGGCGAGCGCAGCCAGCCAGGCACGCCAGACGGAGTCTGCGTCGATGCGCTGCGCGGCGCTGAGGTCGCCTGCGCAGCCAGCTGCCTCGCCGAACTTGTCGGCGAGGTTCGCCTCTCCGACGAGCCTGCATCCGACGCAGGCACGGGCGGCCCCGAGAGCCTCCTCGCGGGCCTCCTCGACCAACTCCACGTCACTGGCAAGCCTGCCGTGGACTTGGAGTCCGTAGGCTCCACCGACCTGATGCTGGTCGACTCCGACGCCGCGTCGCTCGATGCGTTCCCCACCAACGTGGTGGTCTACGACGAGCCGCTCCCTCATGAGGAGAGCGGCGGAAGCGCCGTCACGGAGGTGCTCATCATCAGTCATGGCAAACATTCCGGCGAGGGAGCTCATGACCCACTCGACGCGGCTCTACGAGACCTGACCGCGCCTACTCCAGAAGACGCAGACGCCGAAACGCTGGAGGCGCGCCGCCTACAGATCGTCGAAGGCGCGAAGAAGCTGGCAAGCATGAGACGCTTGTCAGAAGCCTACCAACATGAGATGGATCGCGCCGTGGGCGGCTCGCCGGCCCCAACTGGGCCTAGGCGCCTAGGCGCGGTCCAGCAGCGCGGCGTGGCCATCGCCAACCTGTTCGGGGCCAATCGCCTCGTGTACGCCATGCCTGATGAGAACTTCCGCACCGCCCAGGCGGCGGCGGACGAGCTAAACAATTTCGAAGGTGAAGAGCGCCGCCTGATGATAGAGCGAGTCCAGTGGCTGCCGCGCAGAATGAAGCCGGCTGCCGCACAGAGGCGCCGCAGCAACCAAACGACGACCTGCCTCCCCGCCGAGATCAAGGTGCGACGTCTCGGACACCGACTGGCGGTGTCCGCGGAAGAAAAGACAAGGATCCGGCTGTCAGCCACAGTCGGACTCGCATCACCATCGAGCGCGACCAAGACAGCTGCCCAAGAGCAGTGGAATGGCGGGACGACTATCCGCCTCCGCCACCTCGAAGAGAAAGGTGAGTCTCCCCGCCACCCGTTGAGCATCCGACTCTCGGCAGCCCTGTTTCGAACAGGTTGGGTCCGCCCTGTTTCGAACCTCGTATCCGAGACGAGCCCTTTCCCAAAGGGTTCATGCTCCCCCGAGATACGCCCAAGTACACCGGCTCGGTAAGCCGGAAGACTGGCTGGTTGACTACTCCACGTCCGTCAACATAGCGAACGACAACAAGCGTGTTGCCGTAAAGTATGTTCCACTCATGCTCCAGGGCACGGCCCGGACATGGTTGAACAACCTGAAGCCCCGCAGCATCAACAGCTGGGTCGACTTCACCGAGGCCTTCGTCTGTAACTTCACAAGCACGTACAAGGAACCCCCCAAGCCTCGCCAGCTTTCCTTGTGCGTGCAAGGCCCCGACGAGTCAACTCGCGACTACCTCACATGCTGGGCCGAGCTTCAGAACTCCTGCGAGGGCGTGCACGAGGTGCAGGCTATCGAGTACTTCACCGCCGGGTGCAGAGAAGGCACCCTCCTCAAGCACAAGCTCCTCTACAACGAGCCGGAGACCCTCGACGAGCTGCTGATCATAGCAGACAAGTACGCCACATCCAACTCCTCCATGAAGGCGGAGATTCAAGTTAGTGCGACTGGCAAAGCGGCCCCTCAGGCTCCCAGAACTCCGGCTGGAGACGCCAGTCGGCGACAACAACAGAATGATCACAAGCGCAAGGCCCCACAGCCGGCTTCCAGCAGTCGGCAGGTTGCGACAGTCGAAGACCAGCAGCCGGAGGGGCAGCCTCCGACCAAGCGACAGAAAGGCGGCAAGTCCAACTGGTTGCCGGCCTTCTCTTACGAGAAGACTCTAGATGGTCCCTGCAAGTTCCACAGCGGCGTGAAGCCGTCAAACCATACCACCCGGAAGTGCCACTGGCTCACCAGGATCGCTAAGGGAGACGGCCTCTTTCCTCCCCCGCCTGCTGGGCCGCCGCCTCCACCGCCGCCCCAGCAGCCGGCTGCCAGGCCAGTCGGCGCAGTACGAGATGAGTACCCGGAAGAACACGGAGCCTATGTGGTGTTCACCAGTGTGGCTGATGATCGACGCAACAGGTGGCTGCAGATGCAAGAAGTAAATGCAGTAGCATCAGATACTCCAGAGTTTATGCATTGGTCCGAGAAGCCTATCAGTTGGAGCAGAGCTGATCACCCAGAGGTGATGCCGAATCCGGGCTCCTACGCCCTGGTTTTAAGTGCCACTGAGGGAGTCCTAGACTAGGGGGTGTCCAGACAGCCGGACTATCATCGTCCGCCGGACTCCAAGACTACGAAGATACAAGATTGAAGACTCCGTCCCATGTCCGGATGGGACTTTCCTTGGCGTGGAAGGCAAGCTTGGCGATACGGATATGTAGATCTCCTACCATTATAACCGACTCTGTGTAACCCTAGCCCTCTCCGGTGTCTATATAAACTGGAGGGCTTTAGTCCGTAGGACATAACCTCCATTACAACAATCATACCATAGGCTAGCTTCTAGGGTTTAGCCTCCTTGATCTCGTGGTAGATCCACTCTTGTAATACACATCATCAATATTAATCAAGTAGGACGTAGGGTTTTACCTCCATCAAGAGGGCCCGAACCTGGGTAAAACATCGTGTCCCTTGTCTCCTGTTACCATCCGCCTAGACGCACAGTTCGGGACCCCCTACCCGAGATCCGCCGGTTTTGACACCGACATTGGTGCTTTCATTGAGAGTTCCTCTGTGTCGTCACCGATAGGCTCGATGTATTCTTCAATCAGCAACGCCGTCCAGGGTGAGACTTTTCTCCCTGGATAGATCTTCGTATTCGGCGGCTTCGCACTGCGGGCCAACTCACTTGGCCATCTGGAGCAGATCGAAAGCTACGCCCCTGGCCATCAGGTCAGGTTCGGAAGCCTAAACTCCACGGCTGACATCCGCGGGGACTTGATCTTCGATGGACTCGAGCCATAGCCGAGCGTGCCGCGCTGTCACGATGGGCATGATTTAGCTCTGCCGCCGGACAGTGCCTTGGTGGCTGCACACGAATCCGCCCCGGCCTTCAGTCCGGAGCCGATCGCCCAGATCGAGGACCGGTGGCTGGACACCGCCTCGGGGGCTGCAACTTCCACGGCGATTGAGCCGAACTCCGACCTTGTCCCCCATAAAGCTCGTGACTCCGAGGTGCCGGACTCCCTGCCGGACTTCGAACCTCCGGTGCCTCTGCCAATCGACTCCGATTGGGCGCCGATCATGGAGTTCACCGCGGCGGACATCTTTCGGCACTCGCCCTTTGGCGACATCCTAAATTCGCTAAAGCATCTCTCGCTATCCGGAGAGACCTGGCCGGACTATGGCCAGGATGGTTGGGATGCGGACGACGAAGAAATTCAGAGCCCACCCACCACCCACTTTGTAGACACTATCAACGATATAACCGACATGCTAGACTATGACTCCGAAGACATCGATGGTATGGACGACGATGCCGGAGACGAACAGGAACCAGCGCCTACAGGGCACTGGAAGACCACCCCAGCATGTGAAGTATATATGGTGGATACCCCAAAAGGAAGCGACGACGAGGAACAACGGGGCGCGGCAAAGGATAACCCCGCCGATAAACAACCAAAACAGCGACGCAAGTGCCGCCCCAAGCCCCGCCTCGGAAAAGACAGCATTCCCAACGACCCAGCGTTAGAGCAGGACAAATCGGTGGACGACGAACATGCAATCAAGCAACCACCCGAACAGGACGAATCGGATAATCAATCCAATCCCGGCGAAACCAACAGTCCGGACGACCTCACGCCGGACATACCACCGGAGCATAAAAACCTTCACGGAACACTCGTCGCCACCGCAAGAAGCTTGAAGAAGGAAAAACGGAAGCTCAAAACAGCGGAAGACATACTCAGAATGAGGTGGAGCAAAGTACTCAAGACCGCAGACAAATATGGCAATGACCACCAATCAAAGAGCTATCCGAAGCGCAAGCTGCTGCCAGAATTTGACGAGGAAGCCATAGAGCCCTCACAGTCAAAAAACGAAGAGGCCGCCTGGTCGGATAGACGACCAGATGCCAGGCCAAAATCTACAAGCGGCGCCGCACATAAGCCGACTCATGACCCTGGGAAAATAGATGGCCCAGCCAGGTCCATTTACGGGCCAAAAAAGAGGGCCCCAGGAAGCAGCACAACATGTCAAGTGTCCGAAGAAAACGGCACACCCAAATACAGGGGCGCCGCACACCCCCTATGTTTCACCAATGAGGTGCTGGACCATGAATTCCCAGTAGGGTTTAAACCCATAAATGTAGAGGCTTACGACGGAACAACAGACCCTGGAGTCTGGATAGAGGATTACATACTACACATACATATGGCTAGAGGAGATGATCTCCACGCCATAAAATATCTACCCCTCAAGCTCAAAGGGCCAGCTCGGCACTGGCTCAAAAGCCTCCCAGAAAACACTATTGGAAGTTGGGAAGAGCTCGAGGACGCATTTAGAGCAAATTTTCAAGGGACTTATGTCCGCCCTCCGGATGCAGATGATCTAAGTCATATAACTCAACAGCCCGGAGAGTCAGCGCACAAATTCTGGAACAGGTTCCTCACTAAAAAGAACCAAATAGTCGATTGTCCGGACGCCGAAGCCTTAGCAGCTTTTAAACACAACGTCCGAGATGAATGGCTTGCCAGACACCTCGGCCAAGAGAAGCCGAGGACAATGTCCGCACTAACAAGCCTCATGACCCGCTTTTGTGCAGGGGAGGATAGCTGGCTAGCAAGATGCAGCACCAGCGACCCGAGTACATCCGAGAGTAGAGATGGAAACGGAAAGTCACGGCGCAGAAAGGATCAGCGCCGGAATAAAGAAGAAAGCCCAAAGAATACGGCGGTCAACGCCAGATTCAAAAGCTCGCGGCCAAACAACAAAACACTGCCTCTTAAGGATAACAGTGATGAGCTATCCAACTTAAACAAAATTTTGGATCGGATATGTCAAATCCACAGTACCCCCGGAAGGCCTGCAAACCACACTCACCGAGACTGTTGGGTTTTCAAACAGTTCGGCCGACTAAATGCCGAACACAGGGGGCTCGACGCATTAAGCGAAGATGATGACAAACCCCACCTGCAGAGCACCGGAAAACAAAAGACTTTCCCACAGGAAGTCAAAGCAGTAAACTCACTTAATGTGATGATACGAAAAAACAATGCGGCACCCGCTAAGATGGGTCTCGCATGGTCCACCCCAGCGGAACCTCGAGATTGGATGTCAAAACCAATCACTTTTGACCACCTGGATTACTCCAGAAGCGTTCGGAATGCAGGATGGACTGCTCTGATTTTGGATCCCATAATCGACGGACTACAATTTACACAAGTCCTGATGGACGGAGGCAGCGATTTAAACCTGCTATATCCAAACACAATCCACAAGTTAGGGATAGACCTTACTAAAATTCGACATAGCCGCACCTCCTTTAAAGGAGTAACGCTAGGCCCTTACGCCAAGTGCACGGGCTCCTTATTACTAGAAGTTGTGTTCGGGTCACCGAACAACTTCCGACGCGAAAAACTAATTTTTCATGTCGCCCCATTCGAAAGTGGCTATCAAGCACTATTGGGACGTGAAGCTTTTTGTCCGCTTCAACGCCGTACCACATTACGCGTCTCTTACACTTAAAATGACCGGTCCACGTGGCATCATTTCATTGCGAGGGTCATGTAAAGACCCCGGACACGGCTAGATGAGTCCGGCACAAATAAGCTAGGGGCTCCCTAGCCGCACGCCCCATCACAAGGGGCTGAGCGTATAAGAAACAACGAGCTAATATAGACTCCGCTTTAATTATTAATATTTTTCATATACCTTTTTTTGCATGATTTTCTTTCAAACTAAGTTCCTCTCTTTTTACAGATGAACAACGTGCACACCCGTCCAGGATAACGGCACAACGGAGACACAGGCGCAGACGTGCAGTAGGGACCCGTGGCAAGGATTCTTTTCAGATTAAGACCCTGCGTAAACCTTTTTTACTGTCTCTTGTTGCTATAATCCCCTGGCTTCTCATTATAACCAGTGCGGAGCCTGACGTTTTGGCATCGGCCGCGTCAGATGACCTTGCTCGTACCTGGACACTAGGGGCATAGGGCATTGTTCTGCCCATTATTATAAAGACCGAACTGTTGGAAATATACCCTAGAGGCAATAATAAAAGCATTATTATTATTATATTTCTTTGTTCATGATAATTGTCTTTATTCATGCTATAATTGTATTATCCGGAAATCGTAATACATGTGTGAATAACAGACACCAACATATCCCTAGTGAGCCTCTAGTTGACTAGCTCGTTGATCAATAGATAGTCATGGTTTCCTGGCTATGGACATTGGATGTCATTGATAACGGGATCACATCATTAGGATAATGATGTGATGGACAAGACCCAATCCTAAGCATAGCGTGAGATCGTGTAGTTCGTTTGCTAGAGCTTTTCTAATGTCAAGTATCTTTTCCTTTGACCATGAGATCGTGTAACTCCAGGATACCGTAGGAGTGCTTTGGGTGTATCAAACGTCACAACGTAACTAGGTGACTATAAAGGTGCATTACAGGTATCTCCGAAAGTGTCTGTTGGGTTGACACGGATCGAGACTGGGATTTGTCACTCCGTATGACGGAGAGATATCACTGGGCCCACTCGGTAATGCATCATCATAATGAGCTCAAAGTGACCAAGTGTCTGGTCATGGGATCATGCATTGCGATACGAGTAAAGTGACTTGCCGGTAACGAGATTGAATGAGGTATTGGGATACCGACGATCGAATCTCGGGCGAGTAACATATCGATTGACAAAGGGAATTGCATACGGGGTTGATTAAATCCTCGACATCGTGGTTCATCCGATGAGATCATCGTGGAGCATGTGGGAGCCAACATGGGTATCCAGATCCTGCTGTTGGTTATTGACCGGAGAGCGATCTCGGTCATGTCTACATGTCTCCCGAACCCGTAGGGTCTACACACTTAAGGTTCGGTTACGCTAGGGTTGTAGGGATATGTATATGCAGTAACCCGAATGTTGTTCGGAGTCCCGGATGAGATCCCGGACGTCACGAGGAGTTCCAGAATAGTCTGGAGGTAAAGATTTATATATGGGAAGTCCTGTTTCGGGCATCGGGACAAGTTTCGGGGTTATCGGTATTGTACCGGGACCACCGGAAGGGTCCCGGGGGTCCACCGGGTGGGTCCACCTGTCCCGGGGGCCACATGGCTGTAGGGGGTGCGCCTTGGCCTGGATGGGCTAAGGGCACCAGCCCCAAAAGCCCATGCGCCTAGGGTTCCCCTTGAGGGAAGAGTCCAAGTGGTGGAAGGCACCTCTAGGTGCCTTGGGGGGGAGGGAAACCTCCCCTTGGCCGCCGCCCCCCTAGGAGATTGGATCTCCTAGGGCCGGCCACCCCCCCTTGGCCCTCCTATATATAGTGGGGGAGAAGAGGGACTTCACACCTTAACACCTTGGCCTTTGGTTGCCTCCTTCTCCCTCTCCAACACCTCCTCCTCCTCCATAGTGCTTAGCGAAGCTCTGCCGGAGTACTGCAGCTCCATCAACACCACGCCGTCGTGCTGGTGCTGGTGCCATCTCCCTCAACCTCTCCTCCCTCCCTTGCTGGATCAAGAAGGAGGAGACGTGGCTGTTCCGTACGTGTGTTGAACGCGGAGGTGCCGTCCGTTCGGTGCTAGGATCTCCGGTGATTTGGATCACGTCGTGTTCGACTACATCATCCCCGTTCTTTGAACGCTTCCGCTCGCGATCTACAAGGTATGTAGATGCATCTAATCACTCGTTGCTAGATGAACTCATAGATGGATCTTGGTGAAACCGTAGGAAATTTTTTGTTTTCTGCAACGTTCCCCAACAGTGGCATCATGAGCTAGGTCTATGCGTAGTTCTCTTGCACGAGTAGAACACAATTTGTTGTGGGCGTAGATTTGTCAACTTTCTTGCCGTTACTAGTCTTATCTTGCTTCAACGGTATCGTGGGATGAAGCGGCCCGGACCAACCTTACACGTACGCTTACGTGAGACCGGTTCCACCGACTAACATGCACTAGTTGCATAAGGTGGCTGGCGGGTGTCTGCCTCTCCTACTTTAGTTGAAGCGGATTCGATGAAAAGGGTCCTTATGAAGGGTAAATAGAAGTTGACAAATCACGTTGTGGCTTTCACGTAGGTAAGAAAACGTTCTTGCTAGAACCCTACTTCAGCCACGTAAAACTTGCAAACAACAATTAGAGGACGTCTAACTTGTTTTTGCAGCAAGTGTTTGTGATATGATATGGCCAAAGTTGTGATGAATGATGAATGATCTATATGTCATGTATGAGATGTTCATGCTATTGTAATAGGAATCACGACTTGCATGTCGATGAGTATGACAACCGGCAGGAGCCATAGGAGTTGTCTTTATTTTTGTATGACCTGCGTGTCATTGAAGAACGCCATGTAAACTACTTTACTTTATTACTAAACGCGTTAGTCATAGAAGTAGAAGTAGTCGTTGGCGTGACAACTTCATGAAGACACGATGATGGAGATCATGATGATGGAGATCATGGTGTCATGCCGGTGACAAGATGATCATGGAGCCCCGAAGATGAAGATCAAAGGAGCTATATGATATTGGCCATATCATGTCACTACTTTATATAATTGCATGTGATGTTTATTATGTTTTATGCATCTTGTTTACTTAGGACGACGGTAGTAAATAAGATGATCCCTTACAAAATTTCAAGAAGTGTTCTCCCCTAACTGTGCACCGTTGCTACAGTTCGTCGTTTCGAAGCACCACGTGATGATCGGGTGTGATAGATTCTTACGTTCACATACAACGGGTGTAAGACAGTTTTACACAGCGAAAACACTTAGGGTTAACTTGACGAGCCTAGCATGTACAGACATGGCCTCGGAACACGGAGACCGAAAGGTCGAACACGAGTCGTATGGAAGATACGATCAACATGAGAATGTTCACCGACGATGACTAGTCCGTCTCACGTGATGATCGGACACGGCCTAGTCGACTCGGATCGTGTAACACTTAGATGACCAAAGGGATGTCAAATCTGAGTGGGAGTTCATTATAATTTGATTAGATGAACTTAATTATCATGAACTTAGTCTAAATATTTTACAATATGTCTACAAGATCAAATGGCCAACGTAGTCCTCAACTTCAACGCGTTCCTAGAGAAAACTAAGCTGAAAGACGATGGCAGCAACTACACGGACTGGGTCCGGAACCTGAGGATCATCCTCATAGATGCCAAGAAATATTATGTCCTACAAGCACCGCTGGGTGACGCACCTGTCCTCCCTGCAGAACAAGACATTATGAACGCTTGGCAGGCACGTTCAGATGACTACTACCTCGTTCAGTGCGGCACGCTTTACAGCTTAGAGCCGGGGCTCCAAAAGCGTTTTGAGAGACATGGAGCATATGAGATGTTCGAAGAGCTGAAAATGGTTTTCCAAGCTCATGCCCGGGTCGAGAGATATGAAGTCTCCGACAAATTCTTCAGCTGTAAGATGGAGGAAAATAGTTCTGTCAGTGAGCACATACTCACTATGTCTGGGTTACATAACCGCTTGACTCAGCTGGGAGTTAATCTCCCGGATGATGCGGTCATTGACAGAATCCTCCAGTCGCTTCCACCAAGCTACAAGAGCTTTGTGATGAACTTCAATATGCAGGGGATGGAAAAGACCATTCCTGAAGTATTTGCTATGCTGAAATCAGCAGAGGTAGAAGTCAAGAAGGAACATCAAGTGTTGATGGTCAATAAAACCACTAAGTTCAAGAAGGGCAAGGGTAAAAAGAACTTCAAGAAGGACGGCAAGGTAGTTGCCGCGCCCAGCAAGCAAGCTGCCGGGAAGAAGCCAAAGAATGGACCCAAGCCCGAGACTGAGTGCTTTTATTGCAAGGAAAGTGGTCACTGGAAGCGGAACTGCCCCAAATACTTAGCGGACAAGAAGGCCGGCAAAACCAAAGGTATATTTGATATACATGTAATTGATGTGTACCTTACCAGTAATCGTAGTGACTCCTGGGTATTTGATACCGGTGCCGTTGCTCATATTTGTAACACACAGCAGGAGCTGCGGAATAAACGGAGACTGGCGAAGGACGAGGTGACGATGCGCGTCGGGAATGGTTCCAAGGTCGATGTGATCGCCGTCGGCACGCTACCTCTACATTTACCTACGGGATTAGTTTTGAACCTCAATAATTGTTATTTTGTGCCAAGTTTGAGCATGAACATTGTATCAGGATCTCGTTTAATTCGAGATGGCTACTCATTTAAATCCGAGAATAATGGTTGTTCTGTTTATATGAGAGATATGTTTTATGGTCATGCTCCGATGGTGAATGGTTTATTCTTTATGAATCTCAAGCGTAATGCTACACATATTCATAGTGTAAGTACCAAAAGATGTAAGATTGATAGTGATAGTCCCACATACTTGTGGCACTGCCGCCTTGGTCACATAGGTGTCAAACGCATGAAGAAGCTCCATGCTGATGGACTTTTAGAGTCTCTTGATTACGAATCATTTGACACGTGCGAACCATGCCTCATGGGTAAAATGACCAAGACTCCATTCTCAGGAACAATGGAGCGAGCAACCAACTTATTGGAAATCATACATACTGATGTGTGCGGTCCAATGAGTGTTGAGGCTCGCGGTGGCTATCGTTATGTTCTCACCCTCACTGATGACTTGAGTAGATATGGGTATGTCTACTTAATGAAACACAAGTCTGAGACCTTTGAAAAGTTCAAGGAATTTCAGAGTGACGTTGAGAATCAACGTGACAGGAAAATCAAGTTTCTACGATCAGATCGTGGAGGAGAATACTTGAGTCACGAGTTTGGTACACACTTAAGAAAATGTGGAATAGTTTCACAACTCATGCCGCCTGGAACACCTCAGCGTAATGGTGTGTCCGAACGTCGTAATCGCACTCTATTAGATATGGTACGATCTATGATGTCTCTTGCCGATTTACCACTATCCTTTTGGGGCTATGCTTTAGAGACTGCCGCATTCACTTTAAATAGGGCACCGTCGAAATCCGTTGAGACGACACCGTATGAATTGTGGTTTGGGAAGAAACCTAAGCTGTCGTTTCTAAAAGTTTGGGGATGCGATGCTTATGTCAGGAAACTTCAACCTGAAAAGCTCGAACCCAAATCGGAAAAATGCGTCTTCATAGGATACCCTAAAGAAACTATTGGGTATATCTTCTACCTCAGATCCGAAGGCAAGATCTTTGTTGCCAAGAATGGGTCCTTTCTGGAGAAAGAGTTTCTCTCGAAAGAAGTAAGTGGGAGGAAAGTAGAGCTTGATGAAGTATTACCTCTTGAACCGGAAAATGGCGCAACTCAAGAAAATGTTCCTGAGGTGCCTGCACCGACTAGAGAGGAAGTTAATGATGATGATCAAGATACTTCTGATCAAGCTCCTACTGAAATTCGAAGGTCCACAAGGACACGTTCCGCACCAGAGTGGTACGGCAACCCTGTCTTGGAAATCATGTTGTTAGACAACAGTGAACCTTCAAACTATGAAGAAGCGATGGCGGGCCCGGATTCCGACAAATGGCTAGAAGCCATGAAATCCGAGATAGGATCCATGTATGAAAACGAAGTATGGACTTTGACTGACTTGCCCGTAGAACGGCGAGCCATAGAAAATAAATGGATCTTTAAGAAGAAGACAGACGCGGATGGTAATGTGACCATCTATAAAGCTCGGCTTGTCGCTAAGGGTTATCGACAAGTTCAAGGGGTTGACTACGATGAGACTTTCTCACCGGTAGCGAAGCTGAAGTCCGTCCGAATCATGTTAGCAATTGCCGCATTTTATGATTATGAAATTTGGCAAATGGACATCAAAACAACATTCCTTAATGGTTTCCTTAAGGAAGAATTGTATATGATGCAGCCGGAAGGTTTTGTCGATCCTAAGAATGCTGACAAGGTGTGCAAGCTCCAACGCTCGATTTATGGGCTGGTGCAAGCATCTCGGAGTTGGAACATTCATTTTGATGAGATGATCAAAGCGTTTGGGTTCACACAGACTTATGGAGAAGCCTGTGTTTACAAGAAAGTGAGTGGGAGCTCTATAGCATTTCTCATACTATATGTAGATGACATACTTTTGATGGGAAATGATATAGAACTCTTGGACAGCATTAAGGCCTACTTGAATAAAAGTTTTTCAATGAAGGACCTTGGAGAAGCTGCTTATATATTAGGCATCAAGATCTATAGGGATAGATCGAGACGCCTCATAGGTCTTTCACAAAGCACATATCTTGATAAGATTTTGAGGAAGTTCAAAATGGATCAGTCCAAGAAAGGGTTCTTGCCTGTTTTGCAAGGTGTGAAATTGAGCTCAGCTCAATGTCCGACCACGGCAGAAGATATAGAAGAGATGAGTGTCATCCCCTATGCCTCAGCCATAGGTTCTATTATGTATGCCATGCTGTGTACCAGACCTGATGTAAACCTTGCCGTAAGTTTGGTAGGAAGGTACCAAAGTAATCCCGACAAGGAACACTGGACAGCGGTCAAGAATATCCTGAAGTACCTGAAAAGGACTAAGGAAATGTTTCTCGTCTATGGAGGTGATGAAGAGCTCGTCGTAAAGGGTTACGTCGACGCTAGCTTCGACACAGATCTGGATGACTCTAAGTCACAGACCGGATACGTGTATATTTTGAATGGTGGGGCAGTAAGCTGGTGCAGTTGCAAGCAGAGCGTTGTGGCGGGATCTACATGTGAAGCGGAGTACATGGCAGCCTCAGAGGCAGCACATGAAGCAATATGGGTGAAGGAGTTCATCACCGACCTAGGAGTCATACCCAATGCGTCGGGGCCGATCAAGCTCCTCTGTGACAACACTGGAGCTATTGCACTTGCCAAGGAGCCCAGGTTTCACAAGAAGACAAGGCACATCAAGCGTCGCTTCAACTCCATTCGTGAAAATGTTCAAGATGGAGACATAGAGATTTGTAAAATACATACGGACCTGAATGTAGCGGATCCGTTGACTAAACCTCTCCCTAGAGCAAAACATGATCAACACCAGAATTCCATGGGTGTTCGATTCATCACAATGTAACTAGATTATTGACTCTAGTGCAAGTGGGAGACTGTTGGAAATATACCCTAGAGGCAATAATAAAAGCATTATTATTATATTTCTTTGTTCATGATAATTGTCTTTATTCATGCTATAATTGTATTATCCGGAAATCGTAATACATGTGTGAATAACAAACACCAACATGTCCCTAGTGAGCCTCTAGTTGACTAGCTCGTTGATCAATAGATAGTCATGGTTTCCTGGCTATGGACATTGGATGTCATTGATAACGGGATCACATCATTAGGATAATGATGTGATGGACAAGACCCAATCCTAAGCATAGCGTGAGATCGTGTAGTTCGTTTGCTAGAGCTTTTCTAATGTCAAGTATCTTTTCCTTTGACCATGAGATCGTGTAACTCCCGGATACCGTAGGAGTGCTTTTGGTGTATCAAACGTCACAACGTAACTGGGTGACTATAAAGGTGCATTACAGGTATCTCCGAAAGTGTCTGTTGGGTTGACATGGATCGAGACTGGGATTTGTCACTCCGTATGACGGAGAGATATCACTGGGCCCACTCGGTAATGCATCATCATAATGAGCTCAAAGTGACCAAGTGTCTGGTCACGGGATCATGCATTGCGGTACGAGTAAAGTGACTTGCCAGTAACGAGATTGAACGAGGTATTGGGATACCGACGATCGAATCTCGGGCGAGTAACATATCGATTGACAAAGGGAATTGCATACGGGGTTGATTAAATCCTCGACATCGTGGTTCATCCGATGAGATCATCGTGGAGCATGTGGGAGCCAACATGGGTATCCAGATCCCGCTGTTGGTTATTGACCGGAGAGCGATCTCGGTCATGTCTACATGTCTCCCGAACCCGTAGGGTCTACACACTTAAGGTTCGGTTACGCTAGGGTTGTAGGGATATGTATATGCAGTAACCCGAATGTTGTTCGGAGTCCTGGATGAGATCCCGGACGTCACGAGGAGTTCCGGAATAGTCCGGAGGTAAATATTTATATATGGGAAGTCCTGTTTCGGGCATCGGGACAAGTTTCGGGGTTATCGGTATTGTACCGGGACCACCGGAAGGGTCCCGGGGGTCCACCGGGTGGGTCCACCTGTCCCGGGGGCCACATGGGCTGTAGGGGGTGCGTCTTGGCCTGCATAGGCCAAGGGCACCAGCCCCAAAAGCCCATGCGCCTAGGGTTCCCCTTGAGGGAAGAGTCCAAGTGGTGGAAGGCACCTCTAGGTGCCTTGGGGGGGAGGGAAACCTCCCCTTGGCCGCCGCCCCCCTAGGAGATTGGATCTCCTAGGGCCAGCCACCCCCCCTTGGCCCTCCTATATATAGTGGTGGAGAAGAGGGACTTCACACCTTAACACCTTGGCCTTTGGTTGCCTCCTTCTCCCTCTCCAACACCTCCTCCTCCTCCATAGTGCTTAGCGAAGCTCTGCCGGAGTACTGCAGCTCCATCAACACCACACCGTCGTGCTGCTGCTGGTGCCATCTCCCTCAACCTCTCCTCCCTCCCTTGCTGGATCAAGAAGGAGGAGACATGGCTGTTCCGTACGTGTGTTGAACGCGGAGGTGCCGTCCGTTCGGTGCTAGGATCTCCGGTGATTTGGATCACGTCGTGTTTGACTACATCATCCCCGTTCTTTGAACGCTTCCGCTCGCGATCTACAAGGTATGTAGATGCATCTAATCACTCGTTGCTAGATGAACTCATAGATGGATCTTGGTGAAACCGTAGGAAAATTTTTGTTTTCTGCAACGTTCCCCAACACGAACACCTTAGGGAGTGTTCGGCGTCTCGAGTTAGGCCTTATATGCATCAGCTCCGAATCATGTCTTTGGTCAAATGTTGGGTTTTCCCGGCTCCTATGTTTTGCTGCCTTACGTTCCGTATCATCGGCTAACGCGGCACCAGGAGAACTACTGCGATTGTGCCCCAGTTTGGCTGGGCGAGCACCTCAGTAGAGAAAGCCGAAAACTGACTGTCATGATACAACGAGAGACTGGTCAACCACTCGATCGACAACCGGAATGTTTAGAATTCCCCCGCTTTGACGAAGGACCGTTTCCCGGTCAGGCACACACGCGCCCTGAATTCAGAGAGCGCGGTGCCCCCAGGGGCTATATCGTAACCCCACCCTCGAACTCCAATGGCTAAGTGAAAGTGATAAAGCATCATAGTCCGGATTGCCTCGTTTGCTACGCTACCACCTCCTCAACAGGACCGAGATGTCGGATTAAGTGTGAAAATGCGCTATTTTTGCGAACTCCCCCGCACCTTGTGCGTGGGGGCTGAAGCCGAAGACTGTCATCTTTCAGGTTATACACATGTATACATAAACGGCCGCATAGGAGATATTTCAATAGTTGGAACGCACAAGTATAAAAAGCGATTACATCATAACCATTGTTTTACAAACGTTCATTTGAACGTAACATTTTTCGAGCACTGCGACTCTATTACACGAGCACCACGCATAACTTCCCCAAAATAGTGCTCGGCGGGTAGCCGGCTTTCGTCCGAACCCTGGGTTGCTACAGCGGCGGCATCCATCTCTGTCCAATGTGTCTTCACACGGGCAAGGGCCATCCGCGCACCCTCTATGCAGGCCGACCGCTTCATCTCCTTGATATGCGGCACCGCCCCAAGAAATTGCTGCAATAAGCCAAAGTAGCTCGTCGCCTTGGGCCTCTCTGGCCAGACATGAGCCACTATATCCGTCATGGCAAGTCCGGACAGCCTGTTCAGCTCAGCCCATTCGGCCGACCGATCGGTCAGCGGAAGTGAACGATCCGGACTATGGAATTGAGACCAATATAGCTCTTCCGTCTTGTGATCCTTCTGGCTTCGGAAGTGCACAACGGCATCTGCCGCACTCGCCGCTAAGTCCATATATGGATCCTCCGGACCCCACAGCTGGCCAAGCTGGACATACTTTGGATCTGTAAACCTGCGGCGTAGCAGAAAAGGCTTGCCAGCCACAATGTCTCTGGCCTGACGCAGCTCCTCCTTCATAGCCCGCATTGCAGAACGAGCATCCTTGGCTTCGGCGGTGGCCTTCACCAGGTCTTATCGCTCCGATAGGCGCTCCTTTTCCAGAGCCTCATTGCGGTCGGTAGCATCCTTAAATTTAACGGCCAATTCGGCCACCTCTTCCCTGCTTCGGCAGTGTGCAGCCCTTTCGGCTTCTAACTCCTCGGCCGCCCTCGAGGCAGCCGCGTTGCTTCTTCTGGCCTACTCCTTGGCTTGAGCAAGTTCTGCACGAAGGCTCTCCACAGCAGCAGCACCATCTGCGTCAAGCATAAATATTGTAAGAGGTGAGCTTTAGCTCCCTTAATAGGTGACTGAGGAGAATCAATTTACCTTGCGACTCGTCAAGTCGCTTGTTGACTAGCGTGATGTCCGCATCCGCTATATCGAGTTGCCGCATTAATTCGGCAACTCCATCAGTCCGGCTAGCCCCCGGACTATCCGCCACCTGCATAGGAAAGGCAACACTCAATACCTGCGATTTTGATCCTCGGCACGCCGTCGCTTTTGACAACCTACCGAGTCTCAGGGGCTACTATCTACACAAGGCGCGCTTTCATGTGCGAAACTATCAAAAAGGCACATCATTTTTACGTACCTCAAACCCCGCCAGCAAACTCCTGACGGCCTTGTGCAATCCGCTTTTGGCGGACGAAATCCTTCTGATCACCATGTTCATCAACGCACGGTGATCTTCTGAGACAGACGCCCTCTCAAGCAGATCCTTCAGCTCCCCCGGCCGAACACTAGTCGGCGCCGAACTCTTCGGCTCTGCCGGGCTCGGGGATACCCTTCGTGATGACACTTCAGGCTCGTCCGCCCTATCCGACGGCGCAGCAGACGGAGGCGTCTCGCTCTCCATCATCTCTGGACGAAGATCCCCCGAAGACGAGCTCATCTGAGAAGGTTGCAGATCCGAACTACAAGGTAACAATTTTGGTTATCCTCAAAATCACAAATAGGGATGTTTTTCATTAATGAATTCCCCTTTTCCTACTCACGGCTCGCTAGAGGGCTGATTCTTTAGAGAAGACTGTGCGGCCGGGGCCTCCCCGGACGCAGGACCCTCCGGCGAAGATTTCTTACCCCGCTTAGGGGCTTTGGCCTCCGGGTCTTCGGAGGCGGTCCTCTTCTCCCCCTGGAGGGAGGGATTCTCGGTCCCCCCTTCTTCAAGCACCCCCTTTGGCGGGGTTGTAGCTCCTCTATTCTCCCCCTCGCCTTCTTCTGAAGGCGCAACCTCCAACATTCTGACCAGCACGGGCTCCAGTGCGGTCTCTGGGAGGGGGGCCGGACACCTTATCAGCTTTGCTTGCACAATCCACTCCTATTGGAGGATAACGGGTTAAAAAGCGAATTATGAAAAGCAAACAAATGGTACATCCGAACATGGAGCTACTTACTTGGGTATCCGGGCAATTGCAGCTTAGGCCGGCATCCTCGGTCAATTCCGGACACGCCACTTGTGGTCCGAAGAACAACTTGTACAACTCCACGGGTGTCATACCCATGAAGTGTTGGAGAATCCGTGGTCCCTCCGGGTTGAACTCGCATAGCTGGAGAGGACGGTGTTTGCAGGGTAGGAGACGCCTAATTAGCATAACCTGCATCACCACGACCAGATCGATCTCCCTCGCTTGGAGGTCTTGAATCCGGCCCTGCAATAGGGGCACGTCTTTTGATGGCCCCCAATTGAGCCCTCGGTTGACCCACGACATCAACCGTCGTGGAGGTCCCGAGCGGAACGGAGGCGGCGGCTTCTGCCTGCTGCCCCTCGGAGTGGTGATATAGAACCACTCCTGCTGCCATAAGCCGAGCTCCTCTTGGAAGGAGCCCTCAGGCCACGGGGCATCGGCCCTCCTGCTTATGGCCGCCCCGCCGCATTCAGCTTGACGCCCCCCGACCATCTTCGGCTCCACATTGAAGGTCTTCAGCCACAGGCCGAAGTGGGGGGTGACGCGGAGGAAGGCTTCGCAAACAACGATGAATGCGGAGATATGGAGGATGGACTCCGGAGCCAAGTCATGGAATTCCAACCCATAGTAGAACATGAGCCCTCTCACAAAAGGATCCGTCGGGAAGCCTAAACCCCGGCGGAGGTGGGATACAAAGACGACATACTCGCCGGGCTCGGGGGTGGGGATGGCCTGCCCTTCGGTAGGCAGTCTGTGCGAAACCTCGTAAGACAGGTACTTGGCCTCACGCAGCTTTAGCACGTCCTCCTCCGTGACGGAGGAGGGCACCCACCGGCCCTGAAGGTCGGAGCCGGACATTGTTGAAGGTCCGAAGCACTCGAATCTGGGGCTCTGGGTGTTGGAACTTGGAGCAAGAAGAAGATTCGGTGGAAGATTGAAGAAAAGAACGAGCCGTGGTCCTGTTATAAAGAAGGGGAATACCAAGAGCCGTCCCCGTGACCGTTCGGGATTCGCCTTCGATAGAGGAGGCGCGGCGACGGGCGCGGTTGGGTTAGCCATGCCCGTATTGATGAGAATCCCGGAATAAGGGGGAACACGATCTCTGCTTCGACAAGACGTGCCAAGGAAACCGCTTCGCTAAACGCGCTGAGGTGGTATAATAAAAAACGATTCAAGTAAAGGCTTGGTAGTAGTGTGACGTCATGCCACAAAAAACGTCAGCAGATTGAACTTGTGTATATATTATTCTCTCTACGGTGGAATGTGGAATTTATTTTGCAGAGCTGGACACTATCCTGGTGTTCACAATCTTCTCCGGATTATTCAAAGGAGGAACCCGCCTTGCAATGCCGAACATTATGCGCGTCGGACTCATCGTCATTGAAGCCAGGTTCAGGGGCTACTGAGGGAGTCCTGGACTAGGGGGTGTCCGGACAGCCGGACTATCATCGTCCGCCGGACTCCAAGACTACGAAGATACAAGATTGAAGACTCTGTCCCGTGTCCGGATGGGACTTTCCTTGGCGTGGAAGGCAATCTTGGCGATACGGATATGTAGATATCCTACCATTGTAACCGACTCTGTGTAACCCTAGCCCTCTCCGGTGTCTATATAAATCGGAGGGCTTTAGTCCGTAGGACATAACCTCCATTACAACAATCATACCATAGGCTAGCTTCTAGGGTTTAGCCTCCTTGATCTCGTGGTAGATCCACTCTTGTAATACACATCATCAATATTAATCAAGCAGGACGTAGGGTTTTACCTCCATCAAGAGGGCCCGAACCTGGGTAAAACATCGTGTCCCTTGTCTCCTGTTACCATCCGCCTAGACGCACAGTTCGGGACCCCCTACCCAAGATCCGCCGGTTTTGACACCGACAGCCACCTTGGCCACAGATAGGCGGGCCGCTCGATTCTCGCGAGTGCTGATAGATGGAGGCAGTAGCATCAACATCCTGTACAAGGATACCATGGAGAAGTTAGGAATCAAGCAAAGACAGCTTCAGAACAGCCAGACTGTGTTCCACGGCATTGTACCTGGCCTTTCCTGCTCACCAATCGGCAAGATCCTGATAGATGTCCTCTTTGGAGACAAAGATCATTTCCGTCGAGAGCCAGTTTGGTTTGAAGTGGTGGACGTCAAAAGCCCGTACCATGCGTTGCTTGGCCGACCTGCTTCGGCCAACTTCATGGCGGTCCCCCACTACGCCTACCTCAAGATGAAGATGCCGAGTTCAAAGGGGATCCTGACCGTAGCCGGCGACTACAGAAAGTCATTCGCTTGCGTGATAGAAAGCAGTCGGCTAGCCGAGTCCCTAGTGATCGCAGCCGAGAAGCGGCTTCTTGATCGGGTTGTGGCGATGGCCGGCAAGCAGCCTGAGATGTCGCCCGACCCCAAGGAGTCGGAAGCTGATGGTTCGTTTAAGCCGGCCAAAGAAACGAAGAAGATACCCTTGGACCCGGAACACCCGGAGAGGTACGCTATCATGGGTACAAACCTTGACAGCAAATAGGAAGGCGAGCTCGTCGATTTCCTCCGTGAGAATCGAGACATCTTCGCATGGTCCCTTAAAGACATGCCAGGTGTATCGAAGGAATTCGCCGAGCACAAGTTACATGTCCGACCTGATGTGAAGCCCGTCAGGCAGCCCTTGCGCCGCCTGTCAGAAGAGAAGAGAAGAGTTGTTGGGGAAGAGATAGCCCGCTCCTGGCAGCCGGCTTCATTATGGAGGTGTTTTTTCCAGAATGGTTAGCAAACCCGGTCCTGGTGTTGAAGAAGAACAAGCAGTGGCGGATGTGTATTGACTACACAAGCCTCAACAAAGCTTGCCCCAAGGACCCATTTGCTCTACCGAGAATTGATCAGGTGATAGACTCCACAGACGGATGCGAGCTGTTGAGCTTCTTAGATGCATATTCAGGGTATCACCAGATCAAACTGAACCCGGCAGACAGACTGAAGACTGCCTTCATCACGCCGTTTGGAGCCTTCTGCTACCTGACCATGATGTTCGGCTTGAGGAATGCCGGCGCCACCTTTCAGCGTTGCATGCAGAAGTGCCTCCTCAAGCAACTCGGCAGAAACGCCCACGTCTACATAGACGATGTAGCGGTGAAGACGGAAAAGCGTGGAACACTACTGGAATACCTCAAGGAAACCTTTGAGAACCTACGCCGATTCCAGATCAAGCTCAACCCTGAGAAGTGCATCTTCGGAGTACCAGCCGGCCAACTCCTCGGCTTCCTGGTCTCTGAACACGGCATAGAGTGCAACCCTGTGAAGATCAAGGCCATCGAGAGGATGGAGGTACCCAGCCGACTGCTAGATGTGCAAAAGTTCACCAGCTGCTTGGTGTCAATCAGCCGATTCATCAGTCGGCTGGGCGAGAAAGCTCTCCCCTTATACCAGCTGATGAAGAAGACCACCTTTTTCGAGTGGAACCACAAGGCAGATGAAGCATTTCTCCAGTTGAAGAAGATGTTGACTACTCCCCCTGTGCTGGCGGCTCCGACTCCTAAAGAGCCCATGCTCCTATACATTGCCGCCACCAGCCAGGTAGTCAGCACAGTCATCATAGTTGAGCGCAAGGAGGAAGGCAAGGCGCTACCTGTCCAGAGACCGGTATATTACCTGAGCAAAGTACTGTCGACCTCCAAGCAAAACTACCCCCCACTACCAGAAGATGTGCTACGGCGTGCACTTTGCCGCCAAGAAGTTGAAGCCTTACTTTCAAGAGCACCCAATCACTGTGGTCTGCACAGCTCCACTGGCCGAGATCATTGGTAGCTAAGATGCCTCGGGCCAAGTGGCCAAATGGGCCATAGATTTGCCCCCCTACACCATCTACTACCAGCCCCGCACCACCATCAAGTCGCAAGCACTGGCCGACTTCCTTGTCGACTGGGCCGAGACCCAGTACCTGCCACCAGCGCCCGACTCCACCCATTGGCGGATGCATTTTGACGGCTCCAAGATGCGCACCGGCTTGGGAGCCGACATTGTCCTCACTTCCCCTAAAGGCGACAAGCTCAAGTATGCGTTGCAGATCCACTTCGCCGCCTCCAATAACGTCGCCGAATACGAGGCGCTCATTCATGGGCTCCGGCTTGCCAAAGAACTCGGCATTCGCCGGATCCTGTGTTATGGCGACTCCGATTTGGTGGTCCAGCAGTCATCTGGCGACTGGGATGCCAAAGATGCAAACATGGCGAGCTACCGTTTCCTGGTACAGCAACTCAGCGGATATTTTGAGGGGTGCGAGTTCCTTCGCGTGCCAAGAAATGACAATGACCAAGCAGACACCCTGGCACGAGTCGACTCCACCCGCCAAGCAATACCATCCGGCGTCGCCCTTCAGCGCCTCCTCAAGCCGTCTATCAAGCCTTCACTAGAATCAGACTCCATCTTTGTGCCGGCTCCCCCTGAAGAAGTCAGATCCGACTCAAGAGCACCAGCAAATGGCACGAGAATTCTTACAGATGGCTCCAAGAACACCGCAGTCGAAGTCGGCCCGGGGACTTCAGAACCCGGCCCGGGGACTGCAGCGACCAGCCCGAGGACTCCAGAGCTCGGCCCGGGGACTGCGCCAGTCGGCCCGGGGACTATGCCAGTCGGCCCGGGGACTTCAGCGATCCAACAAGCGGCTGCGAACTCCAGCCCGCCGCCTCCCAGCCCAGCCGCCCTCGTCCAAGTCGCAGTGGTGGCAATTGAAGAAATAGAGGCACCCTCATGGGCCCAGCCCATCCTGAAGTTCCTAGTAAGCAAAGAGCTGCCAACCGATGAAATCTTGGCTCGGCAAGTGCAACGCCGAGCGGCAACCTACACCATAGTCAATAGAGAGCTGGTCAGGTGCAGCGTCACTGGTGTCTACCAGCGTTACGTCGAGCCAGAACAAGGCCAAGCAATTCTCAAAGACATCCATCAAGGCGAGTGCGGCTACCATGCGGCCTCACGAGCACTCGTCGCCAAAGCCTTTCGACACGGTTTTTTCTGGCCAACTGCCCTAGAAGAGGCCAAGGAATTAGTCCAAAAATGCAAGGGGTGCCAGAAGTTCCGCTCCAAGCCGCATCAGCCGGCTTCCGCACTCAAGCTATCCCCATCGCCTGACCCTTTGCGGTTTGGGGCCTGGACATGGTGGGACCATTCAAGACAGCATGAGGCGGCCTAACTCACTTACTTCTCGTGGTGGACAAGTTCACCAAGTGGATAGAAGTAAAGCCCATCAAGAAGTTGAATGGTCTGACTGTAGTGACTTTTGTCTCCGACATCACGATTCGGTACGGCATACCACACAGCATCATCACCGACAATGGCACAAATTTTGCCAAAGGCACCTTGGCCCGTTTCTGCGCGACGCAGGGCATCCGACTGGACTTAGCGTTCGTTGCCCATCCACAGTCAAACGGCCAGGTAGAGCGAGCAAACGGCCTCATCCTGTCTGGCATCAAGGCTCGACTGGTCGAACCACTCGAGCGTTCGGCCGGCTATTGGCTTGATGAGTTGCCAGCCGTCCTCTGGAGTCTGCGCACGACTCCAAACAAGTCAACCGGCTTCACGCCTTTCTTCCTCGTCTACGGTGCTGAAGCCGTCATCCCAACGGACATAGAGTTTGACTCCCCGCGAGTCACCATGTACACCGAGGAGGAAGCAGAAGAAGCACATCAAGACGGTGTTGATCTGCTGGAAGAGGGCCGGCTGTTGGCACTCAGCCGGTCCAGCATCTACCAGCAGAGCCTGCGCCGATACTACAATAGGAAGGTCAGGCCGAGATCTTTCCAAGAGGGCGACCTTGTGCTCCGACTGATCCAGTGAACAGCCGGCCAGCACAAGCTGTCGGCGCCTTGGGAAGGCCCTTTCATCATCAGCAAAGTGCTGGGCAATGACTCCTACTACCTGATGGACGCTCAGAAGCCCCGAGCACGCAAGAGGGACGACTCCGGCAAAGAGACGAAACGGCCATGGAATGCAAATCTTCTCTGAAGATTTTGCAGTTGATGCAGCAAGACGGCAGCCTAGGAAGTGGCAGACGAGTTCGGAGGGTCGGAGGAGACGGCGGTGTCAGGCGCCGGGGTGGCCGGCTGGGCAGTCTCGGCTTGATCGTCTCCGGTGGCAGCCGGCTCGGTCGGACGCGGCTCGTTGCTAGAGGCGCGGTCGAGCTGAGGCTGGTCGCCCGCTCCGTCTTCTGGCGCCTCCGTCTCGCCTCCGTCCTCTGCCTCGCCTTCCTCCTCGGTGCTGGAGCCAATCACCTCCGCCGAGTCCTCGTCGTAGTCCGGGTTCATTTCGAACCACTCTGGCGGCACCACCCCGCTGTCTGCAGCCCGCTCAGGGACAAAGACGTTGGTATCTGTATAGTCGGCGATCGCCGCCGCACGCTCAACAAGGGCGTCTTCCACATCTACCAGCTCTGCCTGGGCCTCTGACCGGAACGCGGCCAGCCGGTCTAGGTCCAGCCCCGGATACCACGCCTTGACGAATTCCAAGGCCCGGCGCGCTCCAGCCCGGGCTGAGGAACCCTTCCAGGCCTCAAGACGGCCGGCCGCGACCTCCAGCCAGTCGACAGTCCGACTGGGAGTGCGTAGAGCCGGCATGTCTGGCCACAGTGCGGCAATCGCCTGGGCGCCGACACGTTGAAGCCGGCGCAGCATCCGTTGGGCCGGCCGCAGACGAGCCTCGATGCTCAGAAGCTGCTCATCAAGGCTCCGGGGGGCGTTGGCGGCAATCTCCACACCATTTGCCCTCCGCGCCTCGCGATCAGCCTCGATGGCTTGAATGGCTGCCTACGAGTGGCCAGGGAAGAAGTCTACCAAGACAAAAAGAAGCAAGACAAAGAATCAGGAGTCTTCAATCTCATGGAAGCCGGAGGTCAGCAGTGCCTCCTTGTCGGTCCAGGAGGAGCGCTCGCTTTCGAACTCGGCCGGGAGAGCGGTCTCTTTCTTCTCCGCCTCGTCCTGCGCCTTCTTAAGCAGCTCCTTTTGCTCCGCCAGCTATGCAACCAGCAGGACGCGTTCTGCAGCGAGCTTGTTGCACTCCTCCCCCTTGACGCGCAAGGCGGTGTTGGCTTCGCCCAGCTGTTCCTGAAGAGCGGTGTTGGCCTCTAAAGAATGAAAAAGGAAAAAGACGTTAAGTCATCAACAAAGAAGGTCGCCTGGAAGATCCGGCCCGACTGCTCAGCAGTCGGCCCGAATCTCGGGGACTACAGCCCGCGGGTGCGCCAGCGCGCCCCCATGAAAAAGGAGAAGGGCTCACTCCGGCTCTCTGACAAGTCAGCAGTCCGCTTGCCCAGCTCCTCAACTTTGCGATTGAAGGCAGTGACGCGGAGGTTGTGATACTCCTGCGATAAACGTTTTAGACAAAGATAAATATTTGGAACTCGCCAAGATGGAGTTCCGGGCCGCCTGCTCAGCAGCCAACCCTAAACTCGAGGACTACACCCAGTGGGTGCGCTGGCGCGCCCCCACAGAGAGGAACAAGAAAACAGAATCAAAAGAAAAAAGCGTACCCGGATAGCTGCTCGTGACGCCAGATGCGCCTTGGTGCAGTTCTGGATGGCGTCGCCCTCGGCTCGCAACTTCGCCTGGACGTCCAGAAGCACATGGTTTAGCGGGTCGTTGCCGCCTCCTTGCACCCACCCAACTGGCGCGGTGCTCATCGCCTCGGCGTCTGGGATGGCCGAGCTGGCGGCACCGGTCTCCAAGGGCCGTGGCGCCGAAGTTTCCTTCTCAAGACGGCGGCGCGCTGGCGAGGCGACTTGAAGGAGCAGCTTCGCCACGGCCTCGTCTTCAGTCGGCGGCACCGGCGGGTCCGCCGGCTGCTTACCCTGCGCACTCCCAGACAGTGGCGGAGGCGGCGGTGGCGGCGCGGCCGTGTCCGACGTGGAGGCCTCGCCGCTGTCCTTCTCCATGATGGGGTTCTCCCCGCCGGCTTCCCCAGTCTGCCCCATGAACTCCGGGAGCGGCGGTGTGGAGCTCAGCGGAGTGATGATTAGCGCTGACTGGAGGCGCGTGGCCTCCTCGGCCCGCCGCTGTGCCGTGACGGCGGCTTCGACCTCTTCCAGCTTCTTCTGGGCGGAGGCCGCCGCCTTCTTGGCCTGCGCCTTCTCTAGGCGGTCGGCTTCCTCCTTGTCGCGCTTCTCCCGCGCGTTTCGCTCCGTCGCCTCCCGGAGGTCCGCGGCGGGGTCAATCCGCCGAGTATTGGCGGACGTCTCTACCGACCCCATGATGGAGGGGGCGGCGACCCTCTCAAAGGTAAGCGGGGCCCTGAAGCGAAGAAGGCATGTGAGAAATTTTGACAAGATTCGCCAGAAGAAAACAAGTCAAAGATGGAGCACTTACGCAGAGACGAGTGGCGCCTTTTTTACTTCCTTGCGGAAGCGGTTGGCCTTCGCGACCGCCTCCTCCCGCTTGGTCGCGGCAGCCGCCCCCTTGAACTTCTTCGACCGGCCGCCGAGCGGACTCGGCCCGGCCCGGCGCTTCTTCGCGCCGCCTTGACCGGCCAAGCCGGCGGAGGAACTCAGACCCGGCTGGCCGACCTTTGGCTGGTGACGCGGGGCGACTACCCCCTCGGCGTCGTCATCAGGCCAGTCGGCGAAGGTGGCCGAGGGCCTGAAGCCGCCAGCTCCTCCTCCTCCTCCTTCGGCGTCGGTCTCCATCGCCGCCCCCCAAGTCAGGGTCGTCGACGTCGCTCTCCGCTCGGTCGGACACGAACTCACGGGGCGGTCCCGTGGTGCCGGCTGCAGGCTGAATGAGGGGGTTCTGACTCGAAGAAACCAAAAGATCAGAAGTCGGATTCGGCTGCAAAAGAAAACATAGGAACAAGAGATACGACTTACCACAAGCGGGGGGTTGGCACGCGAGTATGGCTCTTTGCCGAACTGCCAATCCGCCGCAAGATCACAGTTTGCGATATGGTTCACTATGTTCGCCATCTCCGCGTGGGGCATGTCCTTGGTGCACATCCGACTCGGGTCCCTGTGGTCGCTCATCTGACTGATCAGATGAGGTCGGCCTTGGAGAGGGAGGACTCGGCGCGCCACGAAGGCGGCCAGCAAGTCGGCCCCGACCAAGCCCTCCGACTGCGTCAGCACTCGGAGTCGCGCGACGGCGGCGGCACCTGCGGGAGTCAGCGTCCTGGCCCGGTGGGACCAGCTGGGGAGCCTCCCAGCCGGCGCGCCGGCTTTGTAGGGCGGCAGATTGACCCAGTCGCCTTCTGGGGCGACGTTCTTCACGTAAAAATAGGACCGTTGCCACATCTTCACCGACTAGATCAGTGGAATGGAGGGGAACGGGTTGTCGGCCGTTGATCTCCGCATCGCGATGAAGGCGCCGCACTGGGCTGGCACGCCGGCAACGTGCGTGCCGAGCTTGGACTGGAAGAATTCCCCCCACAGCTCGATGGTGGGGAGAACGCCGAGGAAGCCTTCACACAAGGTGGCGAAGGCGGCCAGCAGCACCACCGTGTTCGGAGTAAGGTGGTGCGGCTGGAGCCCGTGGAACTCCAAGAAGGAGCGGAAGAAGCTGCTCGCCGGCAGCCCCAGGCCACACATGAGGTGCGAGCGGAATATGACCCGCTTGCCCTCCTCCGGCGTCGGCGATATCTCCCTCGCCGGCGCGGCGCGGGCTCGCACTAGGTTTGCACCGGGGAGACGGCGCGTCTTGCGAAGAAGCTCGATGTGGTCGTCGTCCACCTCGGAGCCGTCCCACACGCCGGAGCGCACGGCAGGAGGTGCGGCGGCGGAGGAAGAGCCCATCGCTGCGGGCACGGCGTGGTTTGGCACGACGGCGGCAAGAGGAAGAAGAAGCGAGAGGAAGTGGGGGAGCAGGGAAGATGGGCGCGCGTGCTTCGCCGCCCCTCTCCCCCCGCTTACTTATAGCCTCGTGGGCTGAGAAGCCGATGGGGCGGGCGTGGGATTAACTGCGCGCAGGACCCCACGCCCCCCACGATTTACCCCACGAAGTTACTGCGTGCAGTAACGACGTGGGAACCCCAACCGTCCGCACGGCCGCAACGGATCCGTTCGCTTGCCGAGGCGCGGTAGTGGCAGGCCCCGCCTGACGGCCTGTCCCGTCGCGCGTGTGGGTGGGCAGACTGTCCCTGCCGCGTGGCGCCGTGCGACGGGTCCACAATGGGCGACTGCAGGGAAGCGTATCAGGCACGCCGCCTGGATCCCGCCGCGACTTTGAAACTCTTTAAGGGGCAAGACGGCCTCCTACGAGTCCGGCTCCAGTTAGTCGGCCTGAAAGAATACGGCGAACAGAGCCCTGATTCCACCACCGGAAGAGTGAAACTGTTGAGGCCCCACGACGTATCACCCTCGGAGCCTCACCAGCTTCGGGGACTACTGTCGGAGTAATGGGCCACGGGTAGGCTAACCCGAGTCCCTGAACCTTTCAAGACATCGGGGCAGGCTGCGCCCCTCAAGCCCCAAGACGACGAGCCGCCTTCCGAGAGTCGGCGGCGACGCTGCCGACTGCACCTCGCGGCCGAGTCCCAGGGACGACTCCAAGATAAGCCGACTACTGGCCGGCGACTTCCGGAGAAGCCGGCTGTAGGGAGTCGGCTCGCGACTCTAACCACCCCGTGCCTTCCCGATAATGGACGGGACGGGGAACGGCCACCACGCGGCCCATTCCTGCCTCGTTTATCGAGGACAGGCATGGCCACAGTGCGCCGTACCGGTGGAGACCTCCATCCGGCGCGGCACTGTTGCCATGGCAGCCCTGACATCAGCCCCTGGGGGCGGAGCCCTGTGCCCACGACGGCCTGTCTGTACGACCCAGAGATGGCCGGTCCCACCAGTCGGCGGGAGTACAGAAGATGGCGAGAGCGCCACAAGACGGACCTGTTGGGAGTCGGCCCCCAGGAGTCGGTTAGCCCCTCCCACGGGCCCCACATGCCATTAACCAGACACGACGGGGAATGGCAACAGTGATCGCCCACCAGGCGGCGACACTGTTGCCATGACCCCATGACCAAGCTAGCGTCATTAGAAGCACGGCTATAGTGATCCGCAGCTGGCAAGACCCGCCCGCGGCGGACAAGGGCCGACGGCCCTGCACCAGGCCAGTCGGCGGGCCCCAGCAGTCGGCGGAGAAGACGACGACCTAAGAGACTGACGGCTGGGACCAGCACCCAGCCGGATTACCGTTGTACCCCTAGGGGGTAGGCCTATATAAACCCCTAGGGCACCCATGCAAAGGGTTCAATTCCATTAGCACTAGACCAGATCATATAGGAAGGAGGGAGCTAGCCTTGCTTTCTCCTACCTCCAGAAACAGCTCAAGGGGCAACCTTGTACTCACTTTGCCTTAGTGATCATGCAGAGACCCCGCAAAGCAGCAGTAGGGGTGTTATCTCCTCGGAGAGCCCTGAAGCTGGGTAAGATCCGCCGGCGTGCATGTCTTCGCGTCATCCCGTTTCCAAGCACCGGCGACGTTCTACTCGCCCCCACCATGATAAGCCATCCCTTGGCATATGTCGCACCCAACCCCCGACAGTTATCTTTATAAAACTTAAGCTCTTCTGTGTCACAAGCCGACTCGGCATAAGCAGTATCACCTTCCTCGCATTCCAAGGCGAGTTTCCCGGTCACCATGAACCGTAATTGTCCCATTTGTCCCTAGCATCTTAAGCTGCAAGTAAATATAACAAGGGCGAGCCATAAATCGGGCATAAGTTGGCCGTCCAAATAGAGCGTGATATGGACTCTTAATTTTGACCACCTCAAGCCACAAGGTCTCTGCTTTGTAATTACGGTCATCACCAAAGGCCACTTCCAAAGATATCTTCCCCATAGGATAAGCCGAATTACCAGGCACCACGCCATGGAAAACTATAGAGGACGGCTTGAGATGCTTGTCAGTTAGATTCATACGAAGAAAGGTATCGTAATATAATATGTTGATGATGCTGCCACCATCCATGAGCACTTTTGTGAACTTATAACTGCCCACTTGAGGGGCTACCACAATGCCAAATGACCCGGATTCTCAACCCAGGGTGGGTGATCCTCCCGACTCCATGTGATTGGATGCTCTGACCATCATAAGTATTGAGGTACCGCCGGCTCAACAACATTGACTGTACGCTTATGAACCTTCTGATCCCGCTTGTAGAGACTTGTAGTGAAAACATGGTATTGACCTTCGTTAAGATGCTTTGGATTACTCTGATATCCTGACTGATTATTTTTCTACTGGTTACCTTAACCAGACTATTGATTATGACCACCATGGTTGCCTTGACCTTGATAGCCAGAATTTGAGCCGCTGCCACCAAAGCCAGAACCTAACCCACCGGCGGACCGTTGTTAGTACCATGATTCTGATTGAGGTTGTAATTCCTGAACTCTCGCATACCCAACAATCTTTCCAAGCATGAGTAGACGGCTTGTCAGGAAGACTATGCTTCGAGCACGGGGCATTAAATGATGCTTCCAGGTTAAAAGGCTTTGACCCACCATAGGGCAGCTTACCATTACCATTGCGGCGCTGGTTTTTGTACCCAGTGTTGGTGTTAGCTACTAGATCAGACTCGCTATCGGGGTGTCTGTGCCTACCACCGTTTCCCTGGTTGTTCCATTATTTCCTGCCACATTCTGATGCTGACCCTTACCATTGCCATTCCTCTTACCTTTGTTGGATTTCTCCTCATCGGATCCAGGGCCTTTTGTGTTATCAGAGTCTGCATACATAATGAGAGACGCCATAAGCTCACCCATGTCAGTGCAATAACGCTTAAGCCGCCCAAGCTTCTGCTTAAGGGGGGGGGGAGGTAAAGTGACAGTTCTTCTCCAAGACCAGAACCGTCTGGCCCGCCATAATATTATCTGATGAATGAATAATAGCAGAGACCTGCTGGACCCAATGGTGGGCCGATTCATCCTCACGCTACACACAGTTATCCAGATCGATGATCGTCAGAGGCTGCTTGCATGTCCCTTGAAATTTTTTGATGAAACGTGCCTTCAACTCTTCCTACATCATTAACATCCAACATCTCCATGGCTAACTCATAACTCTCAACCCAATCCTCTGGAGGGAGATCCGTTGTGTAATTAGGCACCTTGCGAGGACCCTTAAAATCCTTAGGTAAGCGTTCATTACGCAAAGCCAGCACTTAACTCGGCACTCCAACTATCCTGGAAATCATCCCAGCTCCCATCGAGGTCGAAGGGGTTACTGGAGACTACTGATAAGTCCCCAGTTAGCCGCCACCGCTGCCTCCGCCTCTCAGCGGGCTCTGGCCTCGTCGATGATCGCTTGAGCATGAGTAAGGTGTGGGTTATTCCCTTGGGGCGGGTCATCCTGGGGCGGTCGACGACGTTGTTGCTGGAAACCGCGGGTGACTCAACATGCCGGCTATAACTCTGACTCCGAAGGGGAGTTGAGTGCACCCGATCCCGACCGTACGGATACTTTTACTGCTATGCCACCGCTGTTCGCAAGAGTTCAATTGCGTTCCGCACCACCACTATGAAGGGCGTTTCATCCGTAAGAGGGAGCGCATTAAGCCTGGTAGCTGCAGCCAACATGTTATCCAGTAGGTTAGAATAATGGTCGGGTGGTGTCGAAAAATGCCGAGGTGGGGTCTGATCCCTCCGGGCAGGTTTGTCAGTCGAGACTGAGCCGCTGCCCCACCCCTGGCACCTTTGCAGGCCGGGTTGTATCGGGCGGATTACTTGGTCCTGCCCCGGGCGTGTTAAAAAGATTCCGCGCCTCATACTACAAAGGTTGGCGGGTTAATTTGGTGTCTCGTTCGAAGAACAACATTGGACGCGTTCTGATCCAGACTCAAGCGAAAAGCCTCCGCCCTTATACGCTGTGACTCGACATCCATCTAGACCCGCTCCGTTGCCATCCTAACATTCTTTGTGTTAAGATCCTCTTGGGCTTTGGCTACCTGGTCTCACACCTTTGTGATCTCTGCATTGTGCTCCGTCTGATTCACCGCAGTGACCTCTGTCGCTAGCAAAGTTGTCAAAGTGCCCAAAAGGTCTGACAAAACTTGAGCCGATGGCCTAACTAAGCCGCCAGCACCAACCATCGCAACAGCAGTCGAGCCAGACGTCATGGCTGCAGTTGTTGACGAATTGAGAGCCGGACCTGTGCCAGCCATGAAGATAACAGCCCTGTTCAACAGCTCATAGGGGTCCAGAATACTGTGACCATCGGAATAGCCCCCAAGCCTTATGTCCTAAAGCTGATACATTGTTTCCGTCTCTCCAGTCGAGGACTCATCACCTGAGTAGATGAGAGTCTCTCCATCAGATGCAGAATTTTCGCAAGTTCCAAGCCTTGCATGAAACCGACAAAAACACACTTTCACCCGGGTTGCATGCGCCGAGCCAACTCGATGAGGTCGGTGAAAGTGTCCGGCTCAAGCTTAGATCCACCGATCTTGCCGATGAAGACGTGAATTCCGCCAAAGGGGACCCGGTACCCATACTCGATTCAGTCGGCCGTGATACGTCTCCAACGTATCTATAATTTTGATTGTTCCATGCTATTATATTACCCGTTTTGGATGTTTATGGGCTTTACTTTACACTTTTATATCATTTTTGGAACTATCCGACTAACCGGAGGCCCAGCCCGAATTGTTGTTCTTTGCCTATTTCAGTGTTTCGAAGGAAAGGAATATCAAACGGAGTCCAAACGGAATGAAACCTTCGGTAACGATCTTTTTGGAACAAACGTGATCCAGGGGACTTGGAGTGGACGTCAAGCAATAGAGGAGGCAGCCACGAGGGTGCCCGGTGCGCCCCCTAGGGGTGGGCGCGCCCCCACCCTCATGGGCCCCTCGAGCGTCCACCGACCTACTTGTTCCTCCTATATATACCCACGTACGCTGAAACCATCAGAAGCGACCACGAAAAAATATTTCCACCGCTGCAACCTTCTGTATCCGTGAGATCCCATCTTGGAGCCTTCGCCAACGCTCCGCCAGAGGGGGGAATCGACCACGGAGGGCCTCTACATCATCCCCAAGGCCCTTCTGAATAGTTGTGAGTAGTTTACCACAGACCTTCGGGTCCATAGTTATTAGCTAGATGGCTTTTTCTCTCTCTTTGAATCTCAATACAAAGTTCCCCTCGATCTTCTTGGAGATCTATTCGATGTAACTCTATTTGCGGTGTGTTTGCCGAGATCCGATGAATTGTGGGTTTATGATCAAGTTTATCTATGAGAAATATTTGAATCTCCTCTGAATTCTTTTATGTGTGATTAAGTTATCTTTGCAAGTCTCTTTGAATTTTCAGTTTGGTTTGGCCTACTAGATTGATCTTTCTTGCAATGGGAGAAGTGCTTAGCTTTGGGTTCAATCTTGCGGTGTCCTTTCCCAGTGACAGGAGGAGCAGCAAGGCACGTATTGTATTGTTCCCATCAAGGATAAAAAGATGGGGTTTACATCATATTGCATGAGTTTATCCCTCTACATCATGTCATCTTTCTTAATGCGTTACTCTGTTCTTATGAACCTAATACTCTAGATGCAGGCAGGAGTCGGTCGATGTGTGGAGTAATAGTAGTAGATGCAGGCAGGAGTCAGTCTACTTGTCACAGATGTGATGCCTATATACATGATCATGCCTAGATAATCTCATAATTATTTGCTTTTCTATCAATTGCTCGACAGTAATTAGTTCACTCACCGTAATACTTATGCTATCTTGAGAGAAGCCACTAGTGAAACCTATGGCCCCCGGGTCTATCTTTTATCATATAAGTTTACCATCTACTTTTATTTGCATCTTTTACTTTCTAATCTATATCATAAAAATACCAAAAATATTTATATTATCATATTATCTCTATCAGATCTCACTTTCGCATGTGGCCGTGAAGGGATTGACAACCCCTTTATTGCGTTCGTTGCGAGGTTCTTGTTTGTTTGTGTAGGTGCGTGGGACTTTTGAGGAGCCTCCTACTGGATTGATACCTTGGTTCTCAAAAACTGAGCGAAATACTTACGCTACTTTGCTACATCACCCTTTCCTATTCAAGGAAAACCAACGCAAGCTCAAGACGTAGTAAGAAGGATTAATGGCGCTGTTGCCGGGGAGGTCTTCGCTCAAGTCAATACATACCAAGTTCCCATCACAAACTCATCTCCCTTACATTACATTATTTGCCATTTGCCTCTCGTTTTCCTCTCCCCCACTTCACCCTTGCCGTTTTATTCGCCCTCTCTTTCCCAATCTCCTCTCTCTCTTTCGCTTGCCTTTTTGTTTGCTTGTGTGTTGGATTGCTTGTCACTATGGCGGAAGATAATACCAAATTGTGTGACTTTTCCAATACCAATAATAGTGATTTCCTTAGTACTCTGATTGCTCCTCTTAATAGTGAGTCTTATGAAATCAATGCTGCTTTGTTGAATCTTGTTGTGAAAGATCAATTCTCCGACCTTCCTAGTGAAGATGCCGCTACCCATCTAAACAAATTTGTTGATTTGTGTGAGATGCAAAAGAAGAAAGATACGGATAATGATATTGTTAAATTGAAGTTATTTCCGTTTTCACTTAGAGATCGTGCTAAAGTTTGGTTTTCGTCTTTGCCTAAGAATAGTATTGATTCATGAAATAAGTGCAAAGATGCTTTTATCTCTAAGTATTTTCCTCCCGCTAAGATCATCTCTCTTAGGAATGACATTATGAGTTTTAAACAACTTGATCATGAGAATGTTGCCCAATCTTGGGAAAGAATGAAATTGATGATTCGCAATTGCCCTACTCATGGTTTGAATTTATGAATGATCATACAAATTTTTTATGCCGGATTGAATTTTGCTTCTAGAAATCTTTTAGATTCGGCCGCGGGAGGCACTTTTATGGAAATCACTTTAGGAGAAGCTACTAAACTCCTTGATAACATCATGGCTAATTATTCTCAATGGCACACCGAAAGATCTACTAGTAAGAAAGTGCATGCTATAGAAGAAATTAATGTTTTGAGTGGAAAGATGGATGAACTTATGAGATTGTTTGCTACAAAGAGTGCTTCTATTGACCCAATGATATGCCTTTGTCTACTTTGATTGAGAATAATAATGAATCTATGGATGTGAATTTTGTTGGTAGGAATAATTTTGGTAATAATGCTTATAGAGGAAACTTTAATCCTAGACCGGCGATCGACCTCCTCCTGGGCCTTGGCCTCACGCACACTAGCAACATCCTCCGCTTGGGCAACTTGGCGCTCCCTCGTCTCCAACCGCTCAAGCTCAAGGCTGCGCTCCATGGCTTCCAGCGCCAGCGCTTCCTCGCGCTTCAGGATCTCTTCCTCCTCGGCAGGCGTCCCCTTCATCGATGCTAGGGAGGCCTTGCGTGCCTCCACTTGCTGCTCTAAGGAGGCGCTCCAGGCTTGGAGCTCCCATGCGCGTTTCTCTGCGATCTCACGGCGATGATCATCTTCCCGGGCTTCTTCCAAGGCTCGAGCGCAGGCCTCACGTGAGGTCGCAAGAGACGCCTCGGTAGTAATTCCTCTAATAATTATGGTAATTCCTACAACAACTCTTATGGAAACTTTAATAAGATGCCCTCTAATTTTGAGAATAGTGTTAAAGAATTTATGATCTCTCAAAAGAATTCTAATACTTTGCTTGAAGAAAAATTGCTTAAAGTTGATGATTTGGCTAGGAACGTTGATAGGCTTTCGCTTGATGTTGATTCTTTGAAACTTAGATCTACTCCTCCCAAGCATGATATCAATGAGTCTCTCAAAGCCATGAGAATTTCCATTGATGAGTGCAAAGAATGAACCGCTAGGTTGCATCCTAAGAAAGATTGCTTTGTAAAAGCGTGTTCTTCTAGTTTCCATGAAAATAATGATGAAGATCTAAAAGTTATTGATGTGTCCCTATTAAATCCTTGTTTTGAAATATGAATCTTAATAATGATGGGACTGGAGATGAGTCAACTTTAGTTAAAAGGCGTCCCAATGATTCGGAGTTTTTAGATCTTGATGCTAAATTTGGTAAAAGTGGGATTGGAGAGGTCAAGACTTTAAATAGCATTGAACCCACTATTATGGATTTCAAGGAATTTAATTATGATAATTGTTATTTAATAGATTGCATTTCCTTGTTGCAATCCGTGTTGAATTCTCCTCATGCTTATAGTCAAAATAAAGCTTTTACCAAACATATTGTTGATACCTTGATGCAATCTTATGATGAAGAACTTAATTTGGAAGTTTCTATACCTAGAAAACTTTATGATGAGTGGGAACCTCCTATAAAGATTAAAATTAAAGATCATGAGTGCTATTCTTTGTGTGATTTGGGTGCTAGTGTTTCCACAATTCCGAAAACTTTATGTGATATTCTAGGTTTCCATGATTTTGATGATTGGTCTTTAAATTTGCACCTTGCGGATTCCACCATTAAGAAACCTATGGGAAGTTTCAATGATGTTCTTATTGTTGCAAATAGGAATTATGTGCCCGTAGATTTTTATCGTTCTTGATATAGATTGCAATCTTTCATGTCCTATTATTCTTGGTAGACCTTTCCTTAGAACGATTGGTGAAATTATTGATATGAAGGATGGGAATATTAGATTCCATTTTCCATGAAGGAAAGGCATGAAGCACTTTCCAATAAAGAAATTCAAATTACCTTATGAATCTATCATGCGAGCTACTTATGAATTGAGTGCCAAAGATGGCACTACTTAGATCTATCCTCGCTTTTATGCCTAGCTTGGGGCATTAAACAATAGCGCTTGTTGGGAGGCAACCCAATTTTATTTTTGTTTCTTTATTTTTGCTTCTGTTTAGTAATAAACTTTTCATCTAGCTTCTGTTTAGATGTGTTTTCATGTTTTAATTAGTATTTGTGCCAAGTAGAACCTATAGGATAACCTACGGTGATAGTTAATTTGATTCTGCTGAAAAACAGAAACTTTTGCGCGCACGAAAATAACTTTAGTAATTCACATAAACGTGATTTTGCGTTGATTCTTTTTGCTGTAGATCAATAGACAAATTGCCCAGGACATCCTATTTTGGTAGGAGTTTTTGAGTTCTAGAAGTATTCTAGAGTTATAGATTGCTACAGACTGTTCTGTTTTTGACAGATTCTGTTTTTCGTGTGTTGTTTGCTTATTTTGATGCATCTATGGCTAGTATCGGGGGGGGGGGGGTATGAACCATAGAGAATTTGCACCAATATAAATAAATAATGAGTTCATTACAGTACCTTATGTGGTGGTTTTTCTTTCTTGCACTAACGGAGCTTATGAGATTTCCTGTTGAGTTTTGTGTTGTGAAGTTTTCATGTTTTGGGTAAAGATTTGATGGACTATGGAATAAGGAGTGGTAAGAGCCTAAGCTTGGGGATTCCCATGGCACCCCAAGATATTCAAGGATAACCAAAAGCCTAAGCTTGGGGATGCACCGGAAGGCATCCCCTCTTTCGTCTTCGTCTATCGGTAACTTTACTTGGAGCTATATTTTTATTCGCCACATGATATGTGTTTTGCTTGGAGCGTCTTGTGTGATATTAGTCTTTGATTTTTAGATTACCACAATCATCCTTGCTGTACACACCTTTTGGGAGAATCCCACTTGATTGGAATTTATTAGAATACTCTATGTGCTTCACTTATATCTTTTGAGCTAGATAGTTTTGCTCTAGTGCTTCACTTATATCTTTTAGAGCACGACGGTGGCTTAATTATGTAGATATTGTTAATATCTCATGCTTCACTTATATTATTTTGGGAGTCTCTTAGAACAGAATGGTATTTGCTATGGTTATAAAGTTGGTCCTAGAATGATGGGCATCCAAGTTGGGTATAATAAAAACTATCATAGAAAGTGAACTGGATGCTATGATCAATTTGATACTTGATAATTGTTTTGAGATATAGAGGTGGTGATATTAGAGTCATGCTAGTTGGGTGATTATGTATTAAAAGAATACTTGTGTTGAAGTTTGTGATTCCCGTAGCATGCACGTATGGTGAACCGCTTTGTGATGAAGTTGGAGCACAATTTTATTTATTGATTGTCTTCCTTATGAGTGGCGGTAGGGGACGAGCGATGGTCTTTTCCTACCAATCTATCCCCCCTAGGATCATGTGCGTAGTACTTTGTTTTCTATGACTTGTAGATTTTTGCAATAAGTATATGAGTTCTTTATGACTAATGTTGAGTCCATGGATTATACGCACTCTCACCTTCCACCATTGCTAGCCTCTCTTGTGCCGCGCAACTTTCACCGGTACCATACACCATATACCTTCCTCAAAATAGCCACCATATCTACCTATTATGGCATTTCCATAGCCATTCTGAGATATATTGCCATGCAACATTCCACCGTTCCGTTTATATGACACGCATCATCATTGTCATATTGCTCTTTGCATGATCATGTAGTTGACATCGTATTTGTGGCACTGCCACCTTCATAATTTTTCATACATGTCACTCTTGATTCATTGCATATCCCGGTACACCGCCGGAGGCATTCATATAGAGTCATATCTTGTTCTAAGTATTGAGTTGTAAGTAAATAAAAGTGTGATGATCTTCATTATTAGAGCATTGTCCCAGTGAGGAAAGGATGATGGAGACTATGATTCCCCCACAAGTCAGGATGAGACTTTGGACTTTATAAAAAAAGGCCAAAGAGCCCACCAAAAAAAAGAAAGGCCAAATAAAAAAAGAGAAAGGCCAAATAAAAAAATGAGATAAAAAGAGAGAAGGGACAATACTACTATCCTTTTTACCACAGTTGTGCTTCAAAGTAGCACCATGATCTTCATGATAGAGAGTCTCCTATGTTGTCAGTTTCATTAAAGAACTTGGCTTGTATATTCCAATGATGGTCTTCCTCAAAATGCCCTAGGTCTTCGTGAGCAAGCGAGTTGGATGCACACCCACTTAGTTTCTTTTGTTGAGCTTTCATACATTTATAGCTCTAGTGCATCCGTTGCACGGCAATCCCTACTCACTCACATTGATATCTATTAATGGGCATCTCCATAGCCCGTTGATATGCCAAGTTGATGTGGGACTATCTTCCTCCTTTTTGTCTTCCCCACAACCAACATTCTATTCCCCATATAGTGCTATGTCCATGGCTCACGCTCATGTATTGCGTGAAAGTTGAAAAAGTTTGAGATTACTAAAGTATGAAACAATTGCTTGGCTTGTCATCGGGGTTGTGCATGATTAAATACTTTGTGTGATGAAGACAGAGCAACATCCAGACTATATGATTTTGTAGGGATAACTTTCTTTGGCCATGTTATTTTGAGAAGACATGATTGCTTTGTTAGTATGCTTGAAGTATTACTATTTCTTATGTCAATATGAACTTTTATTTTGAATCATTTGGATCCGAACATTCATGCCACAATAAAGATAACTACATTGAGGATTATGCTAGGTAGCATACCACATCAAAAATTCTATTTTTATCATTTACCTACTCGAGGACGAGCAGGAATTAAGCTTGAGGATGCTTGATACATCTCCAACATATCTATAATTTTTGATTGTTCCATGCTATTATATTACCCGTTTTGGATGTTTATGGGCTTTACTTTACATTTTTTATATCATTTTTTAAACTAACCTACTAACTGGAGGCCCAACCTGAATTGCTGTTTTTTGCCTATTTCAGTGTTTCGAAGGAAAGGAATATCAAACGGAGTCCAAACGGAATGAAACCTTTGGGAACGATCTTTTTGGAACAAACGTGATCCAAGGGACTTGGAGTGGACGTCAAGCAATAGAGGAGGCGGCCACGAGGGTGCCAGGCATGCCCCCCACCCTCGTGGGCCCCTCGAGCATCCACCGACCTACTTCTTCCTCCTATACCCTGAAATCATCAGAAGCGACCACGAAAAACTATTTCCACCACCGCACCCTTCTGTATCCACGAGATCCCATCTTGGAGCCTTCGTCGGCGCTCCGCCGGAGGGGGAATCGACCATAGAGGGCCTCTACATCATCTCCAAGGCCCTTCCGATGAGTTGTGAGTAGTTTACCACAGACCTTCGCACTACTAGGAAAAGGGCCATAGATGAAATGGACACTAATGGCGCACCAGACATGTGGTGCGCCACTACTATATACTAATGGCGCACCACGTGTTGGTGTGCCATTAGTGTCCAAATACTAATGGCGCACCACATCCTTGGTGCGCCATTAGTAACAAATTTTTCTTTTATTTTTTTTCAAAACTACTAATGGCACACCAGGGGATAGTGTGTCATTACTAGTTAAACTAGTAATGGCGCACCACATCCATTGTGCGCCATTCGTAAAAAAAATTCATTTTTTTTTTCAAAACTAGTAATGGCGCACGAGGTGATAGTGCGCCATTACTAGTTTGCGCACCACATCCACGATGCGCCACTAGTGAATTTTTTTCAAAAAAAAATTCAATTTTTTTTCAAAACTAGTAATGGCGCACCGTAGGAGTAGTGCGCCACTACTAGTTGAACTAGTAATGGCGCACCACTCCCACGGTGCGCCATTACTAACTTGGCCCAAAATTTCCACCAAATGCACCCCCCCCCCCCGCGGACCGCCTTTTCAGTTTAAAAAAATTAAAAGAAAATGATAAAAATGTCAAAAAAATAAAAGAAAATAAGTTTCCCTTGTGATATGTGGTCTAGTTGTTGGGAAAATTTACAAATATGAATTTCGACTTTATTTGCAAAATCTCTCTGGAAATTTGTAAAATGGGCATAACTTTTGCATACAAACTCGGATTAAAAAGTTTTTTATAATAAATTGTGTGCGATCTACTTGATTTTTCGTCTTGATTTGAATTACATAATGGGGTCACAACTTCAAAGGATGGTGTTTGAATTGCTAGGACTTTTATCTGCAGTGAACATGCAACTATAGGCGTGTCGTCAAAAAAATTGGAATTATTCAGGGTTCGTTTGGACGTTTTTATACGTTAACTTGGTTATGTAGGCATTTCAGGTGCATAATTCAAATTTGAACTACATGAACATGCTCCATTGCATATAAATGTGTTAAAAATCAAATCTGTGTCCTTGGTTGCATGCTTAGGTGCCATGCAAGAATTGGAATGAATGTCAAACACCCTGCAACCGTCACTCGGCCGCAAACATTGAGATACCTGGTTTTTAAATTCTAGTAAATCCAAAACTCATCTGAAATTCATGAAACTTGGCATGCTATCATGGAGCAACATCAACATGCTGTGGTAAAATTTTTGTCCCATTTGGGGCAAGTTTGGGTATAAGCTTCTCACAAACCAGAGCTTCTCACAATAAGCGTGATGGTTTCGGTAGGGAACGTGCCACCTTTGGGGATGAAACAATATCCGTTGCCTCTTATTTCTTTAAGAAAATTTCTAATGTCAACATAGAACAACAGGAGTGTTGTGTTTAATTTTGGCATTTTTCAAGGTTCGTTTGGACATTTTTATACATTAACTGGGTTTTCTAGGCATTTTATGTGCATAATTAAAATTTGAACTACATGCACATGCTCCAATGCATAGGAATTGGTTGAAAAATCAAATATGTGTCTTTGGTTGCATGCTTAGGTCCCATGCAAGAAATGGGAATGAATTTCAAACACCCTGCAATCGTCACTCGGCCGCAAACATTGAGATACTTGGTTTTTAAATTCTAGTAAATCCAAAACTCGTATGAAATTCATGAAACTTGGCATGCTATCATGGAGCGGCATCAACATGATGTGGTAATTGTTTTGTCCCATTTGGGGCAGGTTTGGGTATAAGCTTCTCACAAACTAGAGCTTCTCACAACAAGCGTGATGGTTTCGGTAGGGAACGTGCCATGTTTGGGAATGAAACAATATCCGTTGCCTCTTATTGCTTTCAAAATATTTCTATTGTCAACATAGAACAACATTTGTGTTGTGTTTAGTTTTGGATTTTTTTGTGGTTCGCTTGGACATTTTTATACATTAACTGGGTTTCCAGGCAGTTTATGTGCATAATTCAAATTTGAACTACAAGCACATGCTCCAGTGTATATAAATTGGTTGGAAAAACAAATCTGTGTCCTTGGTTGCATGCATAGGTCCCATGCAAGAAATGAGAATGAATTTCAAACACCCTACCGCAGTCACTCGGCCGCAAATATTGAGATACTTGGTTTTTAAATTCTAGCAAATCCAAAACTCATCTGAAATTCATGAAACTTGGCATGCTGTCATGGAGCAGCATCAACATGCCGTGGTAAATTTTTTGTCCCATTTGGGGCAGGTTTGGGTATAAGCTTCTCACAAACCAGAGCTTCTCACAACAAGCGTGATGGTTTCGGTAGGGAAAGTGCCACCTTTGGGGACGAAACGATATCCGTTGCCTCTTATTGCTTTCAAAAAATTTCTAGTGTCAACATAGAACAACAGGAGTGTTGTGTTTAATTTTGGAATTTTTCGGGGTTCGCTTGGACATTTTTATACATTAACTCGGTTTTCTAGGCATTTTATGTGCATAATTCAAATTTGAACTACAAGAACATGCTCCGGTGCATATAAATTGGTTGAAAAAACAAATCCGTGTCCTTGGTTGCATGCATAGGTCCCATGCAAGAAATGGGAATGAATTTCAAACACCCTGCCAGTGCCACTCAGCCGCAAACATTGAGGTACTTGGTTTTTAAATTCTAGTACACCTAAAACTCGTCTAAAATTCATGAAACTTGGCATGCTATCATGGAGCGGCATCAACATGCCATGGTAATTTTTCGGTCCCATTTGGGGCAGGTTTGGGTATAAGCTTCTCACAAACCAGAGCTTCTCACAACAAGCGTGATGGTTTCGGTAGGGAATATGCCACCTTTGGGGACGAAATGATATCCGTTGCATCTTATTGCTTTCAAAAAATTTCTAGTGTCAACATAGAACAACAGGTGTGTTGTGTTTAATTTTGGAATTTTTTGGGGTTCATTTGGACATCTTTATACATTAACAGGGGTTTCTAGGCATTTTATGTGCATAATTCAAATTTGAACTACAAGCATAGGCTCCAGTGCATATAAATTGGTTGAAAAAACAAGTCCGTGTCCTTGGTTGCATGCATAGGTCCCATGCAAGAAATGGGATTGAATTTCAAACACCCTACCACCGTCACTCGGCCACAAACATTGAGATATTTGGTTTTTTAATTCTAGTAAATCCAAAATTCCTATGAAATACATGAAACTTAGCATGCTATCATGGAGCGGCATCAACATGCCATGGTAAATTTTTGGTCCCATCTGGGGCAGGTTTGGGTATAAGATTCTCACAAACTAGAGCTTCTCACAACAAGCGTGATGGTTTCGGTAGGGAACGTGCCACCTTTGGGGGCGAAACGATATCCGTTGCCTCTTATTGCTTTCAAAAAATTTCTTGTGTCAACACAGAACAACAAGAGTGTTGTGTTTAATTTTGGAATTTTTGGGGGGTTCGTTTGGACATTTTTATACATTAAGTGGGGTTTCCAAGCATTTTATGTTCATAATTCAAATTTGAACTACAAGCACATGCTCCAGTGCATATAAATTGGTTGAAAAATTGAATCTGTGTCCTTCGGTGGATGCTTAGGTCCCATGCAAGAAATGGGAATGAATTTTAAACACCAGGGCATTGTTGATTGCTAGCAAAACATTGAGATACTTTGTTTTTAAATTCTAGTAAATCCAAAACTCGTCTGAAATTCATGAAACTTGGCATGCTATAATGGATTGGCACCCGACATGCTGTGGTATTTTTCATGTCCATTTTGAGAGAAGGCGCACTCGAATAACGGCCAACAAAGGCATTTTGAAACAAATAGCTGCCACTGTAACATCTCAAACGTTTTGTATAATTTAAATTGTGTGTGTTTTGTTAACCATTCATGTGATGCCACACCTCACTCTTTTAATGGCTAGGAGGTGCCGTGCGGATAGGTGCTTGAGTGCTTGACTAAACGGGAGGCATGCGAGCTGTACTCCAATGCGGAGGCTCACCGAGAAGCACGCGAGCTGTACGTCGGCACAGGCTCACCGGGAAGTGAGCCCTTTGACTTCCATGGCCACCCGCCTTGCTCGCATCCTCTCCATTAATGGCGCCCAAGCCGCAGTTTAATTCGGTTTTTAAATATAAAACACTCATCGCAAATGTTTTAGTTAGAACACCCATATGCAAAACCGACAACTTTCCTAGTAAGCCAAGGGAAAATATGCCTAGCAGGATTTGTGCAGCTCTTGATCGCAAACGTTTTAGTTAGAACACCCGTATGCAAACCGACAACTTTCCCTGGAAGCCAAGACAAAATGTGCCGAGCAGGATTTCTGCAGCTCTTGATCGCAAACGTTTTAGATAGAACACCCATATGCACTGTGAGCGCTATGGTCTTCCCCCTTAAGTCAAGGGAAAATTCGCACCGCAGGATTTGTGCATCCCTTCAACGCAAACGGTTGTTTTGGATGAACCGTGTGCAACCACGTACAAACAATTTGGTAAGATTTGCATCTGTCATATTGGGTATGTTGCCATTTGTCAAACTGGAAAGATTGACTTTTGTTGATCTAGTAACATTGCCATTTGTCAATCCTTGTAACACTGCGATTTGTCAAAATATGTAGCTAAAAATCACTAGCACTATCTAATTTTTGCAACTAAAATTCAGTAATTAAGCATAGATTTCATTCATAGATTAAGCAGTCGTTCTTAATTTATAAAAATAGTTCAACTCAACAACTGAACCGCCCAAACTTTTCCCCAATTGTTGCCAACCACGTACTGAAATAGCTAGTTCAACTATATATATACTAGCTAATTTTAAGTACGTTGTACAGTTCCACCACATCTATAGTTAGATGAACTGAACAAAATAGCTCTTAAATACTACTACTACGGAGGGGCTTTATGTTACTTCCGGCAGCCTCTCCTCTGCCGAGCACGCTCAGTAAGAGGCAGAGGAGGAGTCGGAGGAGCCTACCGACGAGCTCGACAAATGCAATATGGTGTCTGCCACTGCTACATGTTCAGCGATGCTCGCCAGCTTGAACGCCCACTGCCGCTCCAGACGATCCCTCTCGAAGCGGCTGGACTGCTCGTAGATCTCCTGATTTCTCGCCTCTGCATCGGCGTGTGCTGCGACCACGGCTGTGGTAAGTCTCTTTGCATGCTCGACGAGGCGCTCCTCCTCCTCCCACAGGAACTCGATGTAGGTGCAAGGTCACCGACGCACGTGCGGGCCTCCACCTCTGCTTCCCTCCTTCGGGAGGCGATGGCGGAGCGGGTGATGATCCCGGCGGTCGACGGTGGGCTGGCAGCCATGGCGACCGACGATGGGGTGGCGGCCACGACAGCCACCTCCCGCCTTCAGGCCGCGGTGGCGGAGCGAGTGATGGCCGACAGTGGGGTGGCGGCCACGACGGCCACCTCCCTCCTTTGGGCCGCGGTGGCAGAGCGGGTGATGGCTGACAGTGGGGTGGCAGCCACGACGGCCACCTCCCGCCTTTGGGCCGCGGTGGCGGAGTGGGTGATGGCACTGGCTTTTGATGGTTGCATGGCGACAACGACGGCCGGCAATAGCTGCTGACGGGTACCGGCGGCGGAGCGTGTGGTCAGTGTTCCGCGCACAACCAACAGGGACGACACGCGCACTACACTAAACCAGGGACCTCTGGCCTAGGCGGCTATTTTTATCTTGTCTTGTCCTGTCCTTTGTGATCTTTTGAACAATTTCGTTAAACGCACGTGATTCCACCTACTGGGGGTGTAAGTTAAACTTAATGAATGCTGGCCTTGGGCTTTTGCAATGTACATATAAGTTTAAATTCTTGCCTGCTTTTGCTTTTCTCTCTTTGGCTTTCTTCTGTGTCGTGTTCTCTTGGCCGCCTCCCTGCCAACCGGACAGCCGCTCTGCGGTCTGTGGCTGGGTCAGGGACTTGGTCGTCTTCGAAACGGGCAAGTTACTTGGGCAGCATAGAGTGTAGATTGATCGAGCGAAAAGCCGTCCTTCTGGCTGCTGAGCAGCCAGACGAGGGAGGCAAAGGGCCGACTGGGCCTAAGTTAGCGTTCTTCCTTAGTCGAATTTCATGTGGGTGACTGTTCCGGCCTTTAGCTCCTCGCCAGTCAGACAGTTGCGCTACGAGCTATGACTTAGATTGGAGAGAGGGCTTTCAGCGTCAGCACACTACTAGTCAGCTCCGGCTGGTGTGAACTTAGGCCAAGGCGGCGAGCCCCCGGGCTAGCTAACCGGAACCCAGACGGGGCAGGAACAGGAAAAACTCAAGTCATGGCATAAGCTTGACTATCAAATAGATAAAAAGGTATCCCTCGAGTGCACCTCGGGGGACCTGAGGTCTTTTACTTAATACAAAAGGTGGCATGGTACATACGCTCGAATCAAATGTAAAATAGGTGGAGCAGATTTGCATTCCACGGCCGCTCCATCTCCTCGCTGGCTGTGCATCGCTTGCGCGCCCTGGGTTTTTGAGCGTCGATGAGGTAGTACGAGTTGTTCCCCAGGGCCTTGCTGATAATGAAGGGGCCTTCCCAAGGTGCCGTGAGCTTGTGCTGTCCGGCGGATCGCTGTATCAGGCAGAGCACAAGGTCGCCCTCGCGGAAAGAACGCGGCCTAACCTTCTTTTTATGGTAGTGGCCCAGGCTCTGTTGGTAGATGGCGGACCGGCTGCATGCTAGTAGTCGGGCATCTTCCAGCAGATCGATGCTGTCTTCTCGCGCCTCTTTTGCCTGCGCCTCTGTGTACATGGTGACCCGAGGCGAGTCGAAATCAATATCCATAGGGATGATAGCCTCGGCACCGTACACAAGGAAGAAGGGCGTGAAGTCGGTTGATCTGTTCAGCGTGGTTCTAAGGCTCCAGAGGACGGCCGGCAGCTCGTCGATCCAGCAGCCGGCCGACCGCCCTAGCGGCTCGATCAGGCGGGGCTTGATGCCGAACAAGATGAGGCCGTTTGCTTGCTCCACCTGGCCGTTTGACTGCGGGTGGGCAAAGGACGCTAAGTCCAGTCGGATGCCCTAATTCGCGCAGAAATGGGCCAAGGCGCCTTTGGCAAAGTTGGTGCCGTTGTCGATGATGATGCTGTGGGGAACACCATATCAGACAGTGATGTTGGCGATGGATGTGACAACAGTCGGACCATTCAGCTTCTTGATTGGCTTCGCTTCTATCCACTTGGTGAACTTGTCCACGACGACCAGCATATGGGTCATGCCGCCTCGTTCCGTCTTGAACGGGCCTACCATATGCAAACCCCACATGGCAAAGGGCCAGGTGATGGGCATGGTCTTGAGGGCGGAAAGCTTTGGCCACAAGGGAGCTAGAGGCGGCATGGTGGCCACATTCGCCTTGATGGATATCTGTGAGGATCTCCATGCCCTTCTCTGGTTCCACACAGCGCTGATGGACACCGGTCACACTCCGCCTTGCAAGCTCTTGATTGACAATGGTGTATGTGCCTGCTCTGCGCTGGATCTGTGTGGCTAGCACTTGGTCGGTTGGCAGCATGCGGTTGTCCAAATAGTCGCGGATGGGCTGCACCCAAGATGGGGCCACCACCACTGTGAACACGGCGACTAGTATGAGGGGGCCGGGTTGGGAGGTGGTGGGCCGGGGCCGACCGCTCCTGATGGTGTTGATGAAGTCCCCTGGCCGATTGCAGTAGCCCCCGAGCCGCTTGCTGGGGGCGTTGGGCCAGGTGTTGGTGCTGCAGCCCCTGGGCCGCTTGGGGAAGTCCCCGAGCCGGCACGTGGATGAACTCGCACCCGTCGAAGTGGCCGCTCATCTGCTGGATGAGGAAGCGGTAGCTTGCCATGTTGGCATCCTTGGCGTTCAAGTCGCTGGATGACTACTGGACCACCAACTCCGAGTCACCGTAGCAGAGGATGCGGCGAATGCCGATTTCTTTGGCCAGTCGGAGCCCGAAGATGAGCGCTTCATACTCGGCTACATTGTTGGAGGCGGCAAAGTGGATCTGCCATGTGTATTTCAGCTTGTTGCCTTTGGGGGAGGTGAGGACGATGCCGGCTGCCAAGCTGGTGTGCATCTTTGAGACGTCAAAGTGCATCCGCCAGTGCGTAGAGTCCGGAGCTGGCGGCAAGTACTGGGACTTAGCCTAGTCGACGAGGAAGTCGGCCAGTGCTTGGGACTTGATGGCGGTGCGGGGCTGGTAGAATATGGTGTGGTGAGCCAGCTCGATGGCCCACTTGGCATCCCAACTCGAGGCATCTCTGTTACCCATGATCCTTGCAAGGGGAGTGGTGCAGACAACCGTGATGGAGTGCTCTTGGAAATATTGCTTCAGCTTCTTCATGACAAAGTACATGCCATAGCACACTTCTGGTAGTGGGGGTAATTCTGCTTGGAGGCCGACAGGACCTTGCTCAAGTAGTACACCAACCTCTGGACCGACTGGGCCTTGCCGGCTTCTGGGCGCTCGACAACGATCACCGTGCTGATGACTCGGTTGGTGGCGGCGATGTAGAGGAGCATGGGCTCTTTAGTAGCCGGAGCCGCCAGGATAGGCAGCATTGACATCACACGCTTGAGCTGGAGGAAGGCGGCGTCCGCCTGGTCATTCCACTCGAAGCAACTGGTTTTCTTCATGAGCTGGTACAGAGGGAGTGCCTTCTTGCCCAGCCGACTGATGAAGCGGCTGAGGGATGCCAGGCACCCGGTGAACTTCTGGACATCACGCAACTTGGTGGGTTTCTCCATCCTCTTCATGGCCTTGATCTTCGCAGGGTTGCACTTGATGCCGCGTTCTGAGACAAGGAAGCCCAGGAGCTGGCCGGCTGGTACACCGAAGACACACTTCTCCGGGTTGAGCTTGATGTTGAAACACTGTAGGTTTTCAAAGGTCTCCTTTAGGTCTTCCATCAGGGTGCCACGCTTCTCCGTCTTCACTACAATATCATCCACATAGACGTGGGCATTGCATCTGAGTTTCTTTAACAAGCACTTCTACATACAACGTTGGAAGGTTTCGCCGACATTCCTCAAGCTGAACGTCCTGGTGATGTAGCAGAAAGCGTCGAATGGCATGATAAGGCGGTCTTCAGGCGATCAGCCGGATCCAGCTTGATCTTGTGGTAGCCGGAATAGGCATCAAGGAAAGACAACAGCTCGCATCCGGCTGTGGAGTCGATCACTTGGTCTATTCGCGGCAGAGCGAATGGATCTTTGGGGCAAGCTTTGTTGAGACTGGTATAGTCAATGCACATATGCCACTTGTTGTTCTTCTTCAGCACAAGGACCGGGTTGGCAAGCCAATCCAGGTGGAACACTTCCATAATGAATCTGGCTCCTAGCAGTCGGGCGACTTCTTCTCCAACAATCCTTCTCTTTTCTTCTAACAGGCGGCAGAGGGGTTGCTTGACCGTCTTGGCATCCGACCTTACATGAAGTTTGTGATCGGCCAGATCCGTCGGGACACCCGAAATGTCTTTGGGGGACCATGCAAAGATGTCTCGATTCTCACGGAGGAAATCGATGAGCTCGCCTTCCTATTTGCTGTTGAGGCGAGTGCCTGTGATAGCAAACCTCTCCAGGTGTTCTGGGTCCTAGGGGATCCGCTTGGTCTCTTTGGCTGGCTAGAATGAGGCGCCTACTTCAGCTTCCTTGGGATCAGTCGGCATGGCCGGCTTCTCGCTGGCAATGGCTACCATCCGATCGAGGAGCCGTCTTTCTTAAGCGATGATGAGGGACTCGGCCAGCCGGCTGCTGGCAGCCGCACAGTCCTGTGACTTCTTGTAATCACCAGCAATGGTGATGATGCCCTTGGTGCCTGGCATCTTGGCCTTCAGGTATGCATAGTGTGGGACCATCATGAACTTGGCCAGCGCAAGGCGACCCAAGAGCGTGTGATAGGGGCTTTCCAGATCAACCACCTCGAACAAGATTAGTTTGTGGCGGAAGTGGTCCCTGTCACCAAAGAGGACATCGATCTTTATCTTGCCAATTGGGGAGTAGGAAAGGCCGGGAACTATGCCATGGAAAATAGTCCAGCTTGGCTGAAGCTGCTTGGCCTTGATACCCAGTCGCTCCATGGTCTTGCAGTACAAGATGTTGATGCTGCTGCCGCCATCTATCAGAACTCGGCCGAAAGGGCAGTTCCACCTCTCGGTTGCAAAGGTTGCGTCGAGCACCAGGGCGTATGAACCCGGGTTGGGCATCACAGTCGGGTGGTCAGCTTGGCTCCAAGTGATGGGCTTCTCGGACCAATGCATGCGGGTAGGAGCTTTTATACTGACAGCATTGACCTCTCGGTGCTGCTGCCGCCTGTTGTGCCTATCGCCGGCTTCACTTGTGAAGACGACATAAGCGACATGCTCTTCGGGGAATTCTTCTTGAATGGCGCCGACAGGTCGAGCTACCGGCTGCTGAGCGGCTGGAGCTGGAGGGCCGGCTAGCGGGGGAGGCGGGAGGGCCTCGCCCTTGGCGATCTGAGCTAGCCAGTTGCACTTCCGTGTGGTTTGGTTGGATGGATTCGCGCTGCTGTGGAACTTGCATGGGGCATCAAGGGCTTGCCCAAAGTAGTGGGCGGGCAGCCATGCTCCCTTGCCAGTTTTCTACCGCTTGTTGGCGGGTTGACCAGTCGGCTGCTGATCTTCGACTGCTGCTACCTGCCAACTGCTGGAAGCCGGCTGCTGGGCCTTGCGCTTGTTGTCGTTTTGCTGGCGCGGGTTGGCGTCACCAGCTGGCGTTTGGTAAGCCGGAGGGAGCACCTTCCCGGACGCGTCCACTCGGAGCTCCCACTTCATGGAGGAGTCGGCCATGGCGTACTTGTCCGCTATGATCAGTAGCTCGTCAAGGGTTGCTGGCTCATCGCAGAGGAGCTTGTTCTTGAGCAAGGCGCCCTCTCGACACCCGACCGTGAAGTACTCTATGGCCTGCACCTCGTGCACCCCTTCACAGGAGTTGCATAGCTCGCCCCACCGCGTTAAGTAATCGCGGGTGGACTCAGTCGGGCCTTGAACGCACATGGAGAGCTGGCGAGGCTTGGGCGACCGCTTGTACATGCTAGTGAAGTTGCGGATGAACACTTTGGTGAAATCCAGCCAGCTATTGACGTTGTACGGCTTGAGTCTATTCAGCCATGTCCGGGCTGTGCCCTGGAGCATGAGCAGAACATACTTCATGGCAACGCGCCTGTTGCCGCTTGCTATGTTGACTGCGGTGGAGTAGTCCACCAGCCAATCCTCCGGCTTCACGGAGCCGTTGTACGTGGGCGTATCTCATGGGAGCGAGAACCCTTTGGGAAAGGGCTCGTCATGTATGCGGGGGCTGAAACAAGGCGGGCCGACTACATCTTCCTCTTCTATCGCTAGGTATCGAGCAAGTCGGTCGATCCGGTGGCGGGCATTGTTCTCTCCGATTCCCTCGCGCTGACCTAGCCGGTCTCCGAGAGTCGAGTGCCCAACAGGCGGCAGGGAGGCGCGCCTCTCCCTGCGCGGGGGAGGCACGCAGTCGTTGCGTCGTTCCACTGCTCTTGGGCGGCCGTCTTGGTTGCGCTCAATTGTGAGGTGCGTACGCCGACTGCGGCTAGCAGCCGGTTCCGGGTCCCTCCGGTCGTGGGTGCTGCCTGTCAGGGACCGAGAGATCACGCCATGCTCTCGGCAAGGGTGGCGGTTCTCATCTTGCACACCGGGTTCTGCCGCACGGCGGGCAGCCTCCTGCTGGAAGGCGGATGCTTCGAGGAGCTACTGAAGGCGCTCCATCATGTGGCGCTTCTCCTCACCCTCTAGGTTGTCCAGCTCTTCTGCTGCCTCCTGGGCAGTGCGCAGGTTCTCCATGGGCGTGGCGTAGACATGGCTGGTCGGCCCCGAAGATGTTGGCGATAGCGGCGCCGTGTTGTCGGACCGCGCCCAGCCGACCGGGCTCTCCAGCAGCCGGAGTGCCGCCTACGGCACGGTCGACCCCGGGCTGGTAGGCGTTAGTAAGGCGCTTCACGACGGCCAACTGGTTGGCGCTCTCGATGAGCGAGAGGTGGTGTGCCTCCAGCGTCACGCTGTCCGCGCCATCCTCGACCGGAGTGGCGAGGGCTCGTAGGGCTGCTTGGATCGGATCCCGGTCCGCTCCGGCAGAGGCTCCGTCTTGACTGATGACCAGCACCTCCATGACGGTGCTGGCGCTGGTGATGCTGTCCGTGCGAGGGAGTGGGTCGTCGATGATCTCTACATGGTCAGGGTAGGCATCAGTATCTGCCGCATCGAAATAGATGATCATCTCGACGGGCGGATCGGTGGAGCCAACGGAATCTAGGTCGGAGGCGGGCTCGTCGGCGATGTGGACCTTGCCGAGGAGGTCGACGAGGCAGCTCTCGGAGCTGGCCAAGCCCGCGTCGGGGTGGGCTTGTAGGTGAGGTGGACTCCTCCGTGGAGATTTTCGAGGGAGCTCGCAGCGCAGGAGGCCTTCATGCCGCGCAAAGCATCGACGCAAGCGCCATCGGGCGAGCCGGGCTGGCTGCACTCACAGGGAAGGAAACGGGTTCCCGTCCAGAACGTGTCTCCAGACAATGGTGCGCCTTGCCCCATGGTGGGCACCAAATGTCGTGGTATTTCCTCGACATATGCCAATGGGTGGCTAATCATGTAGGGGGTCAATAGAATGTTGCCGGGTTCTAGAAGCAGGAGTAGGCAAGACCTCAAACGACGTCGGGTCTTACCCAGGTTCGGGGCTCTCCGTGGAGATAACACCCCTAATCCTGCTTTGCGGGGTCTCCGCATCACTACGATCAATAGCGGGCTACAAGGTTGCTCCTTGAGCTATTCGGGCTAGAGGAGGAAGAAGGCAAGCTAGCTCTACTCCCTAGCTCTGTGGGTGTAAGATGATCTAAGGGCTGAACCCTTTGCATGGGTGACCCTGGGGGTTTTATATAGGCCTACCCCCAAGGGTACAATGGTAATCCAGCTGGTCATAGGACCCGGCCGTCAATGTCTTTGGGCTCTGGCTTCTCCGCCAACAGCCGGGGCCCGCCGCCTGGTGGGCCCCGTCGACTACCATGAACACGACGGGCAGGTAAGGCCCGCTGCCTGTGGGCTAGGGGGACCAGGCCAGACTATAGCCTCGCCCCTGATGACGATTGCTTGGTTGGGGGGCGCATGGCTACAGCACCGCTGCCTGGGGGCAATCACTGTAGCCACACCCCGTCACCTCTGGTTACTGGTGCACAAACTCCAAGGAGAAGGGAGGCCGCCTACCAGGAGCTGGCTTCCCCTTGAGGCCGCCTGCCCAAGCCTTGCCGCCTTCTAGTGATAAGTTGACTGGTGGGGCCCGCTGCCTACGGGCCACACCGACTGAGGGAGTCCTGGACTAGGGGGTGTCCGGACAGCCGGACTATCATCGTCCGCCGGACTCCAAGACTACGAAGATACAAGATTGAAGACTCCGTCCCGTGTCCGGATGGGACTTTCCTTGGCGTGGAAGGCAAGCTTGGCGATACGGATATGTAGATCTCCTACCATTGTAACTGACTCTGTGTAACCCTAGCCTTCTCCGGTGTCTATATAAACCGGAGGGCTTTAGTCCGTAGGACACAACATACATTACAACAATCATACCATAGGCTAGCTTCTAGGGTTTAGCCTCCTTGATCTCGTGGTAGATCCACTCTTGTACTACCAATATTATCAATATTAATCAAGCAGGACGTAGGGTTTTACCTCCATCAAGAGGGCCCGAACCTGGGTAAAACATTGTGTCCCTTGTCTCCTGTTACCATCCGCCTAGACGAACAGTTCGGGACCCCCTACTCGAGATCCGCCGGTTTTGACACCGACATTGGTGCTTTCATTGAGAGTTCCTCTGTGTCGTCACCGATAGGCTCGATGGCTTCTTCAATCAACAACGCTGTCCAGGGTGAGACTTTTCTCCCCGGACAGATCTTCGTATTCGGTGGCTTCGCTCTGCGGGCTAATTCACTTGGCCATCTGGAGCAGATCGAAAGCTACGCCCCTGGCCGTCAGGTCAGGTTCGGAAGCCTAAACTTCACGGCCGACATCCGCGGGGACTTGATCTTCGACGGGCTCGAGCCACAGCCAAGCGTGCCACACTGTCACGATGGGCATGATCTAGCTCTGCCGCCGAACAGTGCCTTGGTGGCCGCACAAGAATCTGCTCCGACCCTTAGTCCGGAGTCGATCGCCCAGATCAAGGACCGGTGGTTGGACACCGCCTCGGGGGCCACAACTTCCACGGCGATGGAGCCGAACACTAACCTTGTCCCTTTCGAAGCTCATGACTCCGAGGTGCCGGACTCCCTACCGGACTCCGGATCTCTCACGCCCCTGCCAATCGAATCTGATTGGGCGCCGGTTACGGAATTCACCGCCGCGGACATCTTCCAACACTCGCCCTTTGGCGACATCCTAAATTCGCTAAAACATCTCTCGCTATCCGGAGAGACCTGGCCGGACTATGGCCAGGACGGTTGGGATACGGACAACAAAGAAATTCAAAGCCCACCCACCACCCACTTTGTAGCCACTGTTGACGATCTAACCGACATGCTAAACTATGACTCCGAAGACATCGACGGTATGGACGATGATGCCGGAGATGAACCAGCGCCTACAGGGCACTGGAAGACCACCTCGTCATACGACGTATACATGGTGGATACCCCAAAAGGAAGCGATAACGAGGACCAACGGGGCGTGGCAAAAGATAATCCCACTGACAAACAACCAAAATGGCGACACAGACGCCGCCCTAAGTCCCGCCTCGATAACAACAACGCTCCTAATGACCCAGCAATACAGCAGGGCAAACCAGTGGACGATGAACACGCAGACAAGCAACCGTCCGAACAAGACGAGTCAGATAATCAGTCCAGGCCCGGCGAAAACAACAGTCCAGACGACCTCACGCCGGACACACCGCCGAAGAATAAAAACCTTCGGAAAAGACTCGTCGCCACCGCAAGAAGTTTGAAGAAGGAAAAACGGAAGCTCAAAACAGCGGAAGATACACTCAGAATGAGGTGGAGCAAAGTGCTCAAAACCGCAGACAAATACTGCAATGGCCATCAATCAAAGAGCTACCCGAAGCGCAAGCTGCTGCCAGAATTTGACGAGGAGGCCATAGAGCCCACACAGTCAAAAAACAAAGAGGCTGCCTGGTTGGATAGACGGCCAGATGATAGGCCAAAATCTAAAAGTGGTGCCGCACATAAGCCGACTTATGACCCTGGAAAGATAGATGGCCCAGCCAGGTCCATTTACGGGCCAAAGAAGAGGGCCCCAGGAGGCAACGCAACACGCCAAGTGTCCGAAGACAGCGGTACACCCAAATACAGGGGCGCCGCACACCCACTATGTTTCACCAACGAGGTGCTGGATCATGAATTCCCAGCAGGATTTAAACCCATAAACATAGAGGCCAACGACAGAACAACAGATCATGGAGTCTGGATAGAGGATTATATACTACACATACACATGGCTAGAGGAGATGATCTCCACGCCATAAAATACCTACCCCTCAAGATCAAAGGGCCAGCTCGTCATTGGCTCAAAAGCCTCCTAGAAAACACTGTTGGAAGTTGGGAAGAGCTCGAGGACGCGTTTAGAGCAAACTTTCAAGGAACTTATGTCCGCCCTCCGGATGCAGATGATCTAAGTCACATAACTCAACAGCCCGGAGAGTCAGCACGCAAATTCTGGAACAGGTTCCTCACCAAAAAGAACCAAATAGTCGACTGTCCGGACGCCGAAGCCTTAGCAGCTTTTAAACATCACGTCCGAGACGAATGGCTCGCCAGACACCTCGGCCAAGAGAAGCCGAGGACAATGTCCGCGCTAACAAGCCTCATGACCCGCTTTTGTGCGGGAGAGGATAGCTGGCTAGCAAGATGCAGCACCAGTGACCCAAGTACGTCCGAGATCAGAGATGGAAACGGAAAATCACGGCGCAGAAAGGACCAGCGCCGGAATAAAGAGAAAAGCCCAAAGAGCACGGCGGTCAACGCCAGATTCAAAAACTCGCGGCCAAACAACAAAACACTGCCTCTTAAGGATAACAGCGATGAGCTATCCAACTTAAACTAAATTTTGGGTCGGATATGTCAAATCCACAGTACCCCCGGAAGGCCTGCAAACCACACCCACCGAGATTGTTGGGTTTTCAAACAGTCCGGCTGATTAAACGCCGAACACAAGGGGCTCGACGCATCAAGCGAAGATGATGATAAACCCCACCAGCAGAGCACCAGAAAACAAAAGACTTTCCCACAAGAGGTCAAAGTAGTAAATTCACTTCATGTGATAATACGGAAAAATAGTGCGGCACCCGTTAAAATGGGTCTCGCACGGTCCAACCCAGCAGAACATAGAGATTGGACATCAAAACCAATCACCTTCGACCACTTGGATTATTCCAGAAGCGTTCGAAATGCAGGATGGACTGCCCTGATATTGGATCCTATAATCGGCGGACTGCAATTTACACAAGTCCTGATGGACGGAGGTAGTGACTTAAACCTGCTGTATCCAAACACAATCCACAAGTTGGGGATAGACCTTACTAAAATTCGACACAGCCGCACTTCCTTTAAAGGAGTGACGCCAGGCCCTTACGCCAAGTGCACAGGCTCCTTATTACTAGAAGTTGTGTTCGGGTCACCGAACAACTTTCAACGCAAAAAACTAATCTTTCATGTCGTCCCATTTAAAAGTAGCTATCAAGCACTCTTGGGACAAGAAGCTTTTGTCCGCTTCAACGCCATACCACATTACGCGTCTCTTACACTTAAGATGCCCGGTCCATGTGGCATCATTTCAGTGCGAGGGTCATTTAAAGGCCCCGGACACGGTAAGACGAGTCCGGCACAAATAAGCTAGGGGCTCCCTAGCCGCACACCCCTTCACAAGGGGCTGCGGGCACAAGCAACAGCGAGTTCATATAGACTCCGCTTTACTTATTTATTTATGTTTTTTCCTTAGTATATATTTTTTCGCACGATTTCCTTCCAAACTAAGTTCCTCTCTTTTTACAGATGAACAACGTGCACACCCGTCCAGGACAACGGCACAACGGAGACACAGGCGCAGACGTGCAGTAGGGACCCGTCGCAAGGATTCTTTTCAGATTAAGACCCTGCGTAAACCTTTTTTACGGCCTCTTGTTGTTATAATCCCCTGGTTTCTCATTATAACCAAAGTGGAGCCTGACATTCTGGCATCGGCCGCGTCAGAGGACCTTGCCGTACCTGGACACTAGGGGCTTAGGGCATTGTTCTGCCCATTATTATAAAGACCGAACACCTTAGGGAGTGTTCGGCGTCTCGAGTTAGGCCTTATATGCATCAGCTCCGAATCATGTCTTTGGTCAAATGTTGGGTTTGCCTGGCTCCTGTGTTTTGCTGCCTTACGTTCCGTATCATCGGCTAACGCGGCACCAGGAGAACTACTGCGATTGTGCCCCAGTTCGGCTGGGCGAGCACCTCAGTAGAGAAAGCCGAAAACTGACTGTCATGATACAGCGAGAGACTGGTCAACCACTCGATCGACTACCGGAATGTTTAGAATTCCCCACTTTGACAAAGGACCATTTCCCGGTCAGGCACACACGCGCCCCGAATCCGGAGAAGCGCGGTGCCCCCAGGGGCTATATCGTAGCCCCACCCTCGAACTCCAATGGCTAAGTGAAAGTGATAAAGCATCATAGTCCGGATTGCCTCATTTGCTACGCTACCACCTCCTTAACAGGACCGAGACGTTGGATTAAGTGTGAAAACGCGCTATTTTTTGCGAACACCCCCGCACCTTGTGCGTGGGGGCTGAAGCCGAAGACTGCCATCTTTCAGGTTATACAAACGTATACATAAGCGGCCGCATAGGAGATATTTCAATACTTGGAACGCACAAGTATAAAAAGCGGTTACATCATAATCATTGTTTTACAAGATAAAACGTTCATTTGAACGTGACATTTTTCGAGCACTGCCACTCTATTACACGAGCACCACGCATAACTTCCCCAAAATAGTGCTCGGCGGGTAACCGGCTTTCGTCCGAACCCTGGGTTGCAATAGCGGTGGCATCCATCTCTGTCCAATGTGTCTTCACACGGGGAAGGGCCATCCGTGCACCTTCTATGCAGGCCGACCACTTCATCTCCTTGATATGCGGCACTGCTCCAAGAAATTGCTGCAATAAGCCAAAATAGCTCGTCGCCTTGGGCCTCTCTGGCCAGGCATGAGCCACGATATCAGTCATGGCAAGTCCGGACAACCTGTTCAGCTCAGCCCATTCGGCCAACCGATCGGTCAGCGGAAGTGAACGATCCGGACTATGGAATTGAGACCAAAACAGCTCTTCCGTCTTGTGATCCTTCTGACTCCGGAAGTGCACAACGGCATCCGCCGCACTTGCCGCTAAGTCCATATATGGATCCTTCGGACCCCACAGCTGGCCAAGCAGAGCATAATTCGGATCCGTAAACCGGCGACGCAGCAGAAAAGGCTTGCCAGCCACAATATCTCCGGCCTGGCGCAGCTCCTCCTTCATAGCCCGCATTGCAGAGCGGGCATCCTTGGCTTCGGCGGTGGCCTTCGCCAGGTCTTCTCGCTCCGATAGGCGCTCCTTTTCAAGAGCCTCATTGCGGTCGGTAGCATCCTTTAATTTCACGGCCAATCCGGCCATCTCTTCCCTGCTTAGGCAGTGTGCAGCCCTTTCGGCTTTTAACTCCTCGGCCGCCCTCGAGGCAGCCGCATCGCTCCTTCTGGCTTGCTCCTTGGCTTGAGCAAGCTCGGCCCGAAGGCTCTCCACAGCAGCAGCACCATCTGCACCACAGCATAAATATTGTAAGAGGCGGGCTTTGGCTCCCTTAAATAAGTGACCGCGGAGAATTCATTTACCTTGCGACTCGTCAAGTCGCCGGTTGACAAGCGCGATGTCCGCATCCGCCACATCAAGTTGCCGCATTAACTCGACAACTCCTCCAGTCCGGCTAGCCCCCGGACTATCCGCCACCTGCATAAGACAGGAGACACTCAATACCTGCGATTTTGATCCTCGGCACGCTGTCGTTTTCGACAACCTACCGAGTCTCAGGGGCTACTATCTATACAGGGTGCACTTCTATGTGCAAAACTGTCAAAAAGGTGCGTCGCTCTTACGTACCTCAAATCCCGCCAGCAAACTCCTGACGGCATTATGCAATCCGCTTTTGGCGGACGAAACCCTTCCAATCACCATGCTCATCAATGCACGGTGATCTTCTGAGATGGACGCCCTCTCAAGCAGATCCTTCAGCTCCCCCGGCCGAACACCAGTCGGCGCCGAACTCTCTGGCTCCACCGGGCTCGGGGATACCCTCCGTGACGATACTTCAGGCTCGTCTGCCCTGTCCGATGGCGCAGCAGACGGAGGCGTCTCGCTCTCCATCATCTCCGGACGAAGATCCCCCGAAGACGAACTCATCTGAGAAGGCCACAGATCCGAACTGTAAGGTAAAATTTCGGTTATCCTCAGAAGCACAAATAGGGATGTTTTCTTATTAATGAACTCCCCTTCCCCTACTCACGGCTCGCTGGAGGGCTGATCCTTTAAAAATGATTGTACGCCCGGGGTCTCCCCGGATGCATGACCCTCCGGTGAAGATTTCTTCCCCCGCTTAGGGGCTTTGGCCTCCGGGTCTTCGGAGGCGGTCATCTTCTCCCCCTGGAAGGAGGGATTCTCGATCCCCCCCTCTTCAAGCGCTCCCCTGGGCGAGGTGATAGCAACTATATTTTCCCCATCGCCTTCTTCTACGGGCGCGACCTCCAACATTCTGACCAGCACGGGCTCCAGCACGGTCTCTGGGAGGGGGGCCGGACACCTTATCAGCTTTGCTCGCGCTACCCACTCCTGATGAAGGATAATGGGTTAGAAGGCGAATTATAGAAAGGCAAACAAACGGAACGTACGAACACTGAGCTACTTACCTGGGTATCCGGGCGATTGCAGCTTAGGCCTGCGTCCTCGGTCAATTCTGGACATGCTACCTGCGGTCCGAAGAACAACTTGTACATCTCCACGGGTGTCGTACCCATGAAGTGTTGGAGAATTCGTGGTCCCTCCGGATTGAATTCCCATAACCGGAGAGGACGGCGTTTGCAGGGCAGAAGACACCTGATTAGCATGACCTGCATCACCACCACCAGATCGATCTCCCTCGCTTGGAGGTCTCGAATCCGGCCCTGCAATAAGGGCACGTCTTCGGACGGTCCCCAATTGAGCCCTTGGTTGACCCACGACATCAACCGTCGTGGAGGTCCCGGGCGGAATAAAAGCGGCGGCTTTTGCCTGCTGCCCTTCGGAGCGGTGATATAGAACCACTCCTGCTGCCACAAGCCGAGCTCCTCTTGGAAGGAGCCCTCGGGCCACGGGGCATCGGTCCTCCTGCTTATGGCCGCCCCGCCGCACTCCGCTTGACGTCCCCCGATCATCTTTGGCTCCACATTGAAGGTCTTCAGCCACAGGCCGAAGTGGGGGGTGACGCGGAGGAAGGCTTCGCAGACGATAATGAATGCGGAAATATGGAGGATGGACTCCAGAGCCAAGTCGTGAAAATCCAGCCCATAATAGAACATGAGCCCTCTCACGAAGGGGTCCGTCGAGAAGCCTAAACCCCGACGGAGGTGGGATACAAAGACGACGTACTCACCGGGCTCGGGAGTGGGTACGGCCTGCCCTTGAGCGGGCAACCTGTGTGAAATCTCGTAAGACAGGTACTTGGCCTCACGCAGCTTTGACACGTCCTCCTCCGTGACGGAGGAAGGCATCCACCAGCCCTGAAGGTCGGAGCCGGACATTGTTGAAGGTCCGAAGTGCTCGAATCTGGGGCTCTGGGTGTTGGAACTTGGAGCAAGGAGAAGATTCGAGGGAAGATTGAAAGAAAAGAAACGAGCCTTGGTCCTCTTATAAAGAGGGAAAATACCAAGGGCCGTCTCCGTGACCGTTCGGGATCCACCTTCGATAGAGGAGGCGTGGCGACGGGCGCGGTTGGGTTACCCACGTCCGTATTGATGAGAATCCCGGAGTAAGGGGAACACGATCTCTGCTTCGACAAGACGTGCCAAGAAAACCGCTTCGCTAAACACGCTGAGGTGGTATAATAAAAAATGATTCAAGTAAAGGCTTGGTAGTGGCGTGACGTCATGCCGCAGAATACGTCAGCAGATTGAACTTGTGTAAATTTTATTCTCTCTACGGTGGAATGTGGAATTTATTTTGCAGAGCCGGACACTATCCTGGTGTTCATGATCTTCTCTGGATTATTCAAAGGAGGAACCCGCCTTGCAATACCGAACATTATGCGCGCTGGACTTATCGTCATTGAAGCCTGGTTCAGGGGCTACTGAGGGAGTCCTGGACTAGCCGGTGTCCGGACAGCCGGACTATCATCGTCCGCCGGACTCCAAGACTACGAAGATACAAGATTGAAGACTCCGTCCCGTGTCCGGATGGGACTTTCCTTGGCGTGGAAGGCAAGCTTGGCGATACGGATATGTAGATCTCCTACCATTGTAACCGACTCTGTGTAACCCTAGCCTTCTCTGGTGTCTATATAAACCGGAGGGCTTTAGTCCGTAGGACACAACATACATTACAACAATCATACCATAGGCTAGATTCTAGGGTTTAGCCTCCTTGATCTCGTGGTAGATCCACTCTTGTACTACCCATATCATCAATATTAATCAAGCAGGACGTAGGGTTTTACCTCCATCAAGAGGGCCCGAACCTGGGTAAAACATCGTGTCCCTTGTCTCCTTTTACCATCCGCCTAGACGCACAGTTTGGGACCCCCTACCCGAGATCCGCCGGTTTTGACACCGACACCGACCATCCGTTTTGGGAGCATGGCCCTGCCTGACGTAGGCATCGTCATGGGCCGCGTGGCTACAGTGTCATGTTAGATGAGGGGTGTCCGCCTGGTACACCCGCACCGTGGCCATGTTCTGTCCGGGATTCAGGGGTGGCAGGTTGCACTGTTGCCACACCCTGTCTTGTCGTAGCAGGTGGGTGCAGACTTTGAGGATGCGAAGGGCCGCCTGGTAGGAGTCATCCCGTGCCCTCGCCGCCTTCTAGGAGGCAGCCCGTTGGCTCCAGCCGACCGCGGAGGCCGGCCTTGCGACCAGTCGGACTGAGGGGCTGGGCCAGCCACGATGTCTTGAAATCTGCTAGGGTGTGGATGAGGCTACCCAGGGTTTATCCCCCGTCATATATAGAGCCGAATACAGTTCTTTTATAAGGGATAGCTGATGTATGGTATTCAAGAAGAGGAACTAGCCTCACATTGCTGAAGACAAACCGCATGCCGAACAAGTCGTCATTGAAGACTGGTTCAGGGGCTACTGAGGGAGTCATGGACTAGGGGGTCCTCGGGCGTCCGGCCTATTCAATATGGGCCGGCCTAATGGGCTGTGAAGATGAAGGAAGAAGACCACCTCCCGTGTCCGCTTAGGACTCCTGTATGCATGAACGACAAGATTAGGTGTTCGGATATGCTATTTCTTTTCTTTGTAAACAGACTCTGGACAACCCTAGGCCCCTCCGGTGTCTACATAAATTGGAGGGTTTAGACCGGAGGCAGGATCATAATATTCATAGGCTAGACAAACTAGGGTTTGGCCATTACGATCTCGAGGTAGATCAACTCTTGTAACCCCTGTACTCATTGAATACAATCAAGCATGACGTAGGGTTTTACCTCCTTTAAGAGGGCCTGAACCTGGGTAAACATTGTGTCCCTTTGTCCATTGTTACCATTGATCCTCAGACGCACGGCTTGGGCCCCCTACCCGAGATCTGCCAGTTTTGACACCGACACAAGTCACCCCAAAGACTGGAACCAGACTTCATTTTATTGCCAAGATACATCTCCGGCTGACGAGAATCCTCTGTCGGGTTTCCGCAACCACCGGCTTAACCCGAAACATCCTTTTCCAGATTGGCTTACCACTGCTGAACGGGCTAAGTACATGCCCACCTTTTCAAAGGTAAGGGCTTTGCTGACTAATGGACTAACCAGCGTCGACCTGGTCCGTTGCTGGGTCGCTTGGAGGATCATACCTCTAAGCCACCGGCCTGGCTTAATGTGTGCATACACTGGTGATGCCAAAGACCCTCAGTGCCATAGCCAAATACGTCTGACTGATAGAGCGACGACATGACTAAATCCCTGCTTGGGGAAAGCTTAGGGAGCTGTAGCAAGGTGGGGTTGAATCCCTTCTGCGCTCTTAACCCGCCACCAGCTAAAAGTTCTCCAACTTATTTACTTTGCTCACCGTTTATATAAACTGCATATCCCTTATCTTTTCTTGACTTAAGCTTGCCGACTTTGCCTTCTGGAACAAGAAGTATGAAGAGAAGGATAAAGCGGCCAAAAAACCCAGGGCCAAGACCAAGGCCCCCAAGGAAAATAAGAAGAAATAAACCGCCTCAGAACTCCTCACTCTAGATGATGAGTCGGAGGTAGAGCTTGACTCTCTTGGTTCCCTTTTTACGCATCTTATTGACGCCGACTCCTCTCAGGACTACGCAGAAGCCAGCTAGGAGAGTGATGAATAGGTAACTATTATTTCCTCCGACTTAGAGCCTTTGCCACGACAGAAAATTCAGCGTGTAACTCGAAAAGTAAGGTTTTCTCACGCTTTAGCTTACTTGGATCCAAACTTTATTTTGAAGTAACAACAGCATGAGACCCGATGCAGAACCCGGAATAGTGGAGGTGGAGAACTTTCCTCCGGTTTACCCAACACCCTGTCCCCTCGCAAGCGCCAAAAGAGGTGCCTCAGAATTCAATATCTTTTTACCCAAAGGAGGGTCCTATTCGCCAACCAATTAATCCTTCCAACTCAAATTATCAGGGACCTTCTCATTCCTCTTCTGGCGACTCATCTCAGACCCAACTGCCGGCTTTCAAGATTGCCCCTGGGTAATGAACTTTGACTTTGTTGTTTTATCATCTGTAAATAAATATACTAACATCCTCATAATTTTCTTTCAGTGGAATAGGAAAACCAAGCAAGAAAGTGAAGACGAATAAGCTAGTCGAAGACCCCAAAGTCCATGAGTCGGAAAAACAAGCACCAATATCTGAAGCCTCCGGTCACAACCCTGAGGAGATTACTAATGACCCGCCACCAGAAAACCCGGGCACCTTAGTGGATCTTATGGATATTGATCCATCGAGTATCAAGCCGCCAAGCCCCATCAAGCCTACTGAGCAGAATGCTAAGGATGTTTTGATTACCGATACTAGCTACACAGAGCCGGGGAATCCTACCATTCTGGCCAAGCACTCTACCAAAGAAGAAATGGTTGAAAATAGCAAGGACAAGTTTGATATTGCCAACTATTCTCATCTAGGCGTCAGCGAATTATTCTCTGGCTATCTCAGCCAAGTGCATGCTAGTCGTGATCTCGAGATGGGCATAGTCAAATAGATGCACCAGAAATATGAGGTATAAACTTCAACTTCCTCTGTTGATACACTCATCTAGCCCCCAAGTCTTAGCCATATGAATAAATTGATTGAGTATGGCAAAGACTTTAATCAGTATTCCATACTAAAACTTCGAGCCATAGCCCCCATGAACCGGCTTGCCTTGAAAAAGATGAGCCGAATCATTTAGGTTAGCTCTTTGAAAAATAAAACTTCACCTCATAGCCCTCACAGGCCGGGTTATCTTTGAAAAAGATGAGCTGGATTTTTCTGCAACTTAAAATAACTTCTTCACACATTAGCCCCCGAGTGCCAAGTGTTGTTGCATGCAAAGGGCTTGGGAATTGTCTGTATTGTATCTTCACATATTTTCTTATGATTGTTTAACCTCTTGTTTACAGGAGGCCTTAACTCAAGCTGAATCCCAATTGGCTGATTTGAAAGCCAGGCTCGAGCGTCAAGAGTCTGAAACCCGGAAAGTCAATTTCAAGTTTAAATTTAGCTTGGATGAAATTGGAAAACTCAAAACTGGATTTGATGCAGAGAGCACCGCCCGCGGTGAAGAAAAGATTGCCTTAGTGTAGAGAGCAGAAACCGCCGAAGCTTCTTTGTAAGAGTTCACCGAAGAATTGACCGGCTTAAAATGCCACATTTGGCAGATGACCGCCGCTATATTTGGTAAGTAATTCTGGATATTTTAATCATTTCCAATGCTCAGCTCTTAACCCGCCTGGCGGCTTAGCTGCGTGTTTATTTAACAGGCCCCAGGAGTACCAACCTTGGCCAGGACATGCTGGTAAAGCTAAAGGAGGTTTACACTCTGGTGGAGCAATTATACACAGGCGCTCAGCGCACAATAGTCACCATCTCTCACACCAAGTAGGCACCTTCACTTCTCAGGGAGGTTTTGGACAAACTCTCTCTCTTGCCTGCAAGAATTTAAGAGATAAAACGATCATCTGCCAAAGCTGGTGCTATTACTGCTTTGAGCCGGGCGAAAGCGTGGCAAGCAGAACTACACTCGAAAGAACTGGCCACTGGTTGCCCAAGTCTGAAAGAACACGTGTCTCCCTTTAACCAAGATAACTTTGCTGCTTGTGTGAAGGATATGCACGCACTGGCAAGCAAGCTAGCCGAAGAGACTGATCTATCCAAATATCAGGCGGCTTATACAGTGGAAAATGCAAAACCGAGGGCGCCGACTTATGACATTGTTGATCTCATCCCTCCAATACCTAAGCACACCTTTGCTCTTGAAGTTGATCCATCGAACTTATAGATGATGAGGGTGAATTTCAAGCCTTAACTGGCATCAAATGGTCCTCGCCTAACTTCCAGACAATGGAAGAAGAAGAAGAACTGGCGTAGGTTGACCCGGAGGCTTCAACTCATAAGCAGCAGAATAACTGACCCAAGGGGCATCTCTCACACCACGTCATAACATTTCTTATGAACTTTTTTGAATCATTTGGGCTCTGTGAAGGCCTTGTAATAGGCTAGTATGAACCAATGATCTGTCATGCCATCATGCATGTCTTAGCTTTAAAAATTGCTGATGAATTTTTTGGCCATTGATGAGCTTGCAAGGAATATCATGTTATTTTACAAGGTTCCTGCACACATAGTGAACAACATACACCCTGACGGTTTATGCCAGGGCGGGTTATAATGTTCAATATAATATGTTCTGGTGACTTAAAGTCTATAACCAGGGCGGGTTAAACCCCCAACTATTTTTTCAATATGAAGTCATACTGATGCTGTAAATATGTAAGTCTGTGAGCCGGAAGCTTTACAGGTCCAGAAGAGTTTAGCTCTATTTTGTTTTTTGAAAACATCAATTTTTTATCCCGTAAGCCAGCTCTCACGTTACACAAATCTGTTGTTTTAACCTTAACTAGTTCAGGGTCTTATTGAAAATATTGACTGTTGAGAGTACAAACGGGCCACATAGCAGAGAGACTACGACAGCAGGTGGGTTTATCCTAGATCTCTATGAGCTGGCTCTCTCGTGACAAAGGCTGACATTTTAACCTTGACTAGTTCAGGGTCTTGTTGAAAAGAGTAACTGTCAAGACTTCGGCGGGTCACCTGGCGGAGTAGCATCTTGCAAACAGGCAGGTTTTACTCAAATTCAGCTTGAAACCGGATCAAGAGGGTATGAACAGCTTTGATCAGTGAGCAGGAAGCCCCCAAGTGACAAATGAGACGGCTTCAAAACCGGATCAAGAGGGTGTGAACAGCTATGCTCATTGAGCAGGAAGCCCCCAAGTGACCAATGAGATGGCTTGAAAACCGGATCAAGAGGGTGTGAACAGCTATGCTCATTGAGTAGGAAGCCCACAAGTGACCTTATGAACAAACAATAAAGACTCGAATACTTTGAAATGAAACAACAGAGGCCCCGAACTTTTCAAGGATGCCAGCTTTATTATCACTGGTACGCATCCGTGCTATACAAACGGTTTTAAACCCCTTTCTTCGATGGCATGGAACCATCGCTAAGTGAGTGTGGGCGATAGGGGGGTCCTTCCCACACGACCCAAAAACCTTCAGGGATATGCCCTCCTGGCACACACACTCAGCAAAAAGTGGCCGTGTGCGACCGGGGAGCAAGCAAATACGGTTATACGTATAGTAGTGATAAAAATACAATTATACACGCAAAATCATTTCCGGTCGTAAGTACATCCCACACAGTCAGCCCCCGCTAAACGTTTCCGTTCGTATGTACATTCCACACAGTCCATCCAAGGAATATGTTTCCGTTAGTATGTACATCCCACACAGTTAATCCAAGAAGTACCAAACATTTGCGATGCGCACAACATCACAAACAGTCCATAATTCTGAAGTGTGTGTGATAAGGTAACTATCGCAAACATTTAATAAGAAAGAACTGTGTGCGATGTTGTTGTTAATCACACACGTTTTTTCTTGGTTGATCGTGCGTGCAATTGAGATTGATCGCACACATTTTTTCTTGGCTTATCGTGTGTGCGGTGGAGATTGATCGCACACATAGTGGATCCTAGAAACGTGTATGATCTCCACGTCTATCGCAGACATTTTGCTTTTGCAAACCGTGTGTAGTGTAATCTCTAATTAATCCCTAATTAATCCCTAGTTAATCCCTAATTTAAAAATCACCTTTTTGAATTTGAAAGTAGGCAATCACTTATTTCATATCCAACCAGGTTTATTACAAATATAGGTTCAACCATGAATGCATAATTCGATGCATAGCTACATATACTGAAGAACTACAGAAGCACCAAGTAAAGAATGATGAACCACAATTGTACTAAAGACTGTAAAGATAGAGGCGAAAGACATTCTGGTTGCTGGAGAAGCTGAGGTGGAATGCCCATATTGTGCCCTCCTCCACGCGTAATGCGCGCACGACTCTAGGCCGACCCCTAGTGATGGCTGCCCGTCCATCCTTCACTGTCTTCATTACGACTTCAAGATGCTCATTGTAGTCTGGATGAAATACTTTAACCTTCATTGCGTGTCCACCAATCATGTACTTTGTGAGGTAATCTTGAGTGAAATGCTTCGGGAACCACTTCGAACGAAAAAGATTCAGACATTGTTGTCCAACAACTCATTATGGGCAGTTAAAAGAGAAGGCTGTAGAGTTTGTAGTTACCATCCTACAACTCACTGTTGTGTTGGATAGAGCATAAACAAATAATTTGGTTGCCACCATCCGTATATTTTTGCTAATAATCCTTATCAGTTTCCTCACTTAATGCTTGTTCATGAATATCTCATTGCCCCATACGCAAAAAGGGTCGATGCGTGGATCCTTGCCATGGGCATATGTACCTACAAGCAACAAGTCAATATTAGAAGCTAACAAGTGTCCAGGCCTGGATCTATATGCACTACATTATGGAACAACGGGGGAGTACAAGCCGAGGGATGAAGCTAACCTCGGCGAAAAATGGTGGCCACTCCCGTTGTTGCCCTGCATAAGTAGTGGAAAGGCATGCTAAGTATGGCAACCTTAACATCAAACATATATAGCAAAGGTAAACAATATCATCTCCAAATGATAGCTTGAATGTGTTGGTTTCAGCATGCTATTAAAGCATATATAAAATGGAAGGCAATGTTACCTAGAGCAGGCTTAACAAACATCAAACATTGCAATTCAAAATGGTATTGTTGAAAATGAATAGAACATAGGTAATGCTTAACATCACTAGATAATTGTGTAATACTGAAATAAAGGGCATGTGTTAACTACACCAGGCATAACTAGAACCAAATATAGCCGTTCAAACTGGTATTGATGCAGTCAAGCAGCACGGTTCCGACTTGCACATAATGAACAACACATTGTGAATGATTGAAATAAACAAAGCCTAAATAATTAGTATAACAACCAAATATAGCCATTGAAAACTGGACAGAGTCTCACTGGAACCAAGCCAACAAGCAAATAAAGATAAACATGGCATATGCTCGAAAACTGGACAAATGCTCACTGCAACCAACCTAACAAGCAAATACAGATAAACAAGGCATCTGCTTGAAAACTGGACAAATGCTAAAAAAACAACCTAACAACCAAATACAGATAAACAAGGCATCTGCTTGATAACTGGACAAATGCTCACTTCAACCAAACTAAGACAAAATACATATAAACAAGGCATCGGCTCGATAACTGAAAAAATGCTCACTTCAACCAACCTAACAACCTAACACAGATAAACAAGGCATCTACTCACTATAAACAACCAAATATAGCCATTCGTGAAATTGAAGTGGACAATTCATACTTAAACATCACATAGCCCTATTGAATAATACATTTTTGCATAACTGAAATAATTAAACACGACACAGTTATAGCACCGCGGCAAATGCTACTACAACAAATGGTACAGGTTGGCAAGCTAGAGAAGTTAAGATTTGCTGATAGGATGTTGCCTCACATTTCATGGACGGGATCCTTCCAGTTGGAAGAGCACAGACCCATGGTGGAAGAACCTTTGTGGGTGCACTCCTCATGGTCGTGGTCATGGTCGATGAGATCTGACTTGGCAATTGAGGATTCCAAGCCGCCATCATAGAGCGTGTCCTTCAGAAATGACAAAATGGGCTCGATGGTGTATAAGGATCGCAAATCCTTGACCGCTTGGTGAAGGAGATCAGCGGCAGGGCCGTCAAAGAGATCGACGGCGGTTGAACCAGAGGGGTTGGGGATGGACAACGTAACCTGTGACATGGCCCGCATGAAGTCGTCGCTGTCGTCGAGCTTGATGTCGTAGCCAGCTTTCCCGAGATACAGTAATATGCAAGCCCGCTGACATGAAGCCTTCAACATGGCAACATAGTCAACGTCTTCGCCAACTTCCGTGGTGATGTGTTGCTCTGGGATCGACAGGTCGGTGCGAACGACGACCACCTCGCCAACGTCCGCCGGAGAGGCCATGATAAACCACTTCTTGGCCGAACGCTCGTCGGGCTCCCCGGGATACGTGGTCGAGCTTAGGTTGCGACATTGTGGAGCAGGGGATGTGGATCTGGCGGGGACGGACACCGCAGGCCTCATCTAAAAACTCACGGGAGTGGGGAGATGGTATGGGAATCGCTGGGTAACCTAAACTTTATTGTCTAAGCTAGGAGGAACGGGCAGACCAGCATGGGTTGGCGGCGGCGCCGGCGGCTGCCGCAAGCTAGGGTTCCAAGGGGGAGGGGGCGGGTGGTGGGACTGTGGTGGGTGGGGGGTTGTGATGTTTGAGGATACGCCGCGACTACTGAAAATTTTAGTAATGGTGGGCGGAGATGGTGGTGGACGAGGGAGGGCGACGGTTCAAATGCCTCGGCTACTGGAATTTTACTATAAGGTCGGTGCTGGAGGAGTGTGGGCGACAGTTGAAGTACGACGGCTACTAAATTTTGGGTAAAGGAATTGATGCAGGGCGGGAGTGCCCAAGATCGCAGATGATCCAATAAGAATATGCGTTTATGATAATGACGAAAAGTGGCGGAACCGCCGATTTTTGCAACACTCAAGGCGGGTAGTTTGTTTTTATATTTCTAGCTAGCTGGTCTATCGCACACAGTTTGTCCTAATTTCTAAATAAATCATCCGCCTTTAGCTTGTGCAGTCGTGATCATTTTACAACGCACTTGCATCACACACAGTTAAGCCAGTACCTGCACCATTTTGCTCGAGCTTGGGCAGTCATGGTGATTTTACAGTGCACTTGCATCGCACATGGTTAAACCAGTACCTCCACGATTTGCTCGCGCTTGCGCAGTCATGGTGATTTCACAGCGCACTTGCATAGCACACGGGTAAGCCAGTACATGCACCATTTTGCTCGCTCTTGCGTAGTCGTGGTGATTTCACAGCGCACTTGCATTGCACATGGTTAAACCAGTACCTCCACCATTTGCTCGCGCTTGTGCAGTCATGGTGATTTTACAACGCTCTTGCATCGCACACGGTTAAGCCAGTACTTGCACCATTTTGCTCGTGCTTGCGCAATCGTGGTGATTTCGCAGCGCACTTGCATCGCACACGATTAAGCCAGTACCTTCACCCTTTTGCTCGCGCTTGCGCAGTCATGGTGATTTCACAGCGCACTAGCATCGCACATGGTTAAACCAGTACCTCCACCATTTGCTCGCACTTGCATAGTCGTGCTGATTTTACAACGCACTTGCATCGCACACAGTTAAGCCAGTACCTGCACCATTTTGCTCACGCTAGTCACCCTATGGGACCTACTCCCTCCTATCATGAACATTTGTTCTTTTAGAAACTGTGTGCGATGGCTGGTGTGTTTCCACCTAGCCTTCAATGAGCACTAGCACTGGTAGCGGGAAACAAATGGGAGAAGAGGCGGAAAACCGATGAGAGGAGTGGCGGGAAACAGTAGCCTGTTTAGAGAATGTATAAGAGAAGGAAGCGTGAGCTAGCACGATGCATGCGTAGTGCTTACCCATGTAGTGCATTTGCTATCGAAAGTGCTGAGGGTTGCCGTTCGATCTCGGAGCATCCAACGGTGCAGACGTACGATCCGTGGGGTTTGGGTCTGGTCAATAAGAACGCACAACTCAGATCGCGGGCAGCATCGGCCACGGTTTGGTAGGCACATGGCTTTCGATTGGCATTTTGATACACAAATTGAGTTTCCTAGGCATTTAATGTCCATAAGTCAAATATGAATTTCAAATACATGCTCTAGTTCACCAAAATGGCTAGAAAAATTATACATGTGTCCTTGGGTGCATGTTTAGGTCCCATGCAATGCATGGGAACGAATTACAACCGTACCGGTGTCCTGGCTCGTCCTCAAGAATTTAGAATCTTGGTTTTTAAATCACCGTAAATCCTAAACTCACCAGAAAGTCATGAAAGTTGGCATGGTGTCACGTCATGGCGCATATATGTCGTGGTAAAAACATTGTACAATTTGGGCCAAGCTTTATTCCAAACCTCAAATGAACTCCGAAAAGGTTGAAAGTTGGCATGGTATTATCATTTCACCCACATGGCATGTTCTAAAAAGTTGAGGGGGTTAAGGCAAAAACTGGATGCACTTCGTGTGCAAAATGAACAAGCTCTTTCGAAGTATCAGGGTTTCGAACAAAAACTCATCTGTTACGAAGGGATTTCAATTTTTTGAACTTATTTGAATTCCAGACTTTTTGTGTGTTCTAAATGTACCATTCGAATCCACATCATCAATTTTCAACCCTTTCTGACTTCATTTGGTATTTTTCATGCATTTACTGATTTTTTTGAGCTAACAAACCCTGAAATTGAAAATGACTTCAAATGAACTCTAAAAAGGTTGAAAGTTGGCATGGTATCATCATTTCACCCGCATAGCATGTTCTAAAAAGTTGAGAGGGTTAAGGCAAAAACTGGATGCACTTCGTGTGCAAAATGGACAATCTCTTTTGAAGGCATGGTGTCACGTCATGGCACATATATGTCGTGGTAAGAACATTGTCCAATTTGGGCCAAGCTTTATTACAAATCTCTTACAAACCGGAGCTTCTCTCAAGGAAGCCTGATGGTTCCGATAGGGAAACGTGGTCCCCTTGTGGTGAAACATAGTCGCTCCCTCTTTTCGCCTTGTATTTTCTTCTACGGGCAACATGGAACGACATGATATCCATGCTGAAATTTAAACTTATTCAGGGTTTGTTTGGACTTTTTATACACTAATTGAGTTTCCTAGGCATTTAATGTCCATAATTCAAATCTGAAGTACAAATACATGCTCCAGTTCACCAAAATGGCTAGAAAAATTATACATGCTTGTGTCATGTTTAGATCCCATGCAAGGAATGGGAACGAATTACAACCTGACCCGCGTCTTGGCTCGTCCTCAAACATTTGGAATCTCGGTTTTTAAATCCGCATAAATCCAAAACTCACCATAAAGAAATTAAAAGTAGCATGGTGTCACGTCATGGCCCATATATGTCATGGTAAAAACATTGCCAATTTGGGCCAAGCTTTATTACAAACCTCTTACAAACCGGAGCCTGTCGCAAGAACCCTTGTGGTTTCGACAGGGAAACGTGTCCCCTTGTGGCCCAAACGATAATTTCTCCCTCTTCTAGCCTTATATTTTTTTCTACACGCGACACGTACGGAACAACGGGAGACTCGCGCTGAACTTTGAAATTATTCAGGGTCCGTTTGACCCTTTTTATTCATTAATTGAGTTTTCTAGGCATTTAATGTCCATAATTCAAATCTGAACTACAAATACATGCTCCAGTGCACGAAAATGGCTAGAAAAAACATACATGTGTCCTTGGGGTGCATGTTTAGGGTTCGTTTGGCCATTGTATAAATTACGAATTATGTTTTGCATGCATTAAATGTAGTCCATAATTCAAGTTTGAACTAAAAGCACAAAATGGGTGGAAAATCATACATGTGTCATTGGGTGCATGTTTAGGTCTCATTTAAGGAATGGGAATGAATTAAAAACTTGTCGTCGTCCTGAAACATTGAGAATCTCGGTTTTTAGATCCTAGTAAATCAAAAACTCACCCAAAAAACATGAAATTTGGCATGGTTTCATGACATGGCACATATAAGTCGTGGTAAAAAAATCGTCCAGTTTGAGAAGAGGCGCACACATTAGCCAATGAAGTCCTTTTTAAAACAATAAGCTGACACGTTATTATCACAAACGGTTGTATTATATGAACCATGTAAATATTTAACAATACTCAGTGGCGTGTGTGCAACTATTTGAGTAGATGGGATGAGCGCGAGAAGTCCGCCGTGCAGGCTCGACGGGATGCATGCGAGCAGTCCGCCGCGCAGGCTCGACGGGATGCGTGCATCCTGTCCATCTCACAGGCTCGACGGGACACGTGCGAGCAGCAAGGCCGCCCATGCTCACCGAGAAGCAAGCTCTTTGACCTCCATGCACGAGCCGCCGCCCGCCTCGCTCAAAACTTCGCCATTAATGGGTTAATTAAAGTGCCTAGATGGAGGTTTTTTAGGGGTTGACGGAGGGTGTTTGGTTGTGATCCCATGGCAGCATTTGCTTTGTTCATGTTTTTAACTTGTATTTTGGCCTAATTTAAATTGCCACATAGGGCAACGGATAATACAACGACAAAAAAAGGCGACGAATAGTACGACAACAAATTTACAATGGCGCAGATAATAATTGTCTTTCATATTCTGGATAATTTTAAATGCCACATGCGGCAAAGTTCGGAAGACCCGGGGGCAAGAGAAGAAGGAAATCATAGACAACGATCTAGATCGCTACTGTATCTACTCTTCGATGGATCGCCGGGCGATGACATCCTCCATCTCCTTCCTCATTTCCTCACGGCTTTGCTTGAAAGCAGCCTCAGATTCCTCCACCTCCTGCTCACGCTCGATTCGGATCTTCCTCAAGTCACCCATCAGTTCCTCGACAACCGCTGTCAGCGTCATCCCCGAGGCACTGCTCTGGTCATGCAGGATCTTCCAGCCGGCGACCTCCTCCTCCTTCTCGGTGAGCGCCTTGAGGAGCTTCGCATTGTCACCCATGAGTTGCTCGATGAGGCTGGTTGCCTTGTTAACTGAGGCATCACTGATCTCGAGCAGCTTCATCAAGCCGTCGACCAGCTCCTGCTGCTTAATGAGGCCAGCGAGAATGTCATTGTCACCGGCCAAGGACTTCAGCAACGCCAGCTTATCGCGATCGCCGACGCGGCGAGTGCGCTTGTGAGAGCCCTCGCATGCCCGTGAGAGCTTGTTCGAGGGCTCTGCGGCGCACCGGGACATCTTTGCTGGGATTGCCGCTTTGCAGCGGGACCACTCTAGTGCTTCCGCAGCCTTGGTCGTTGCTGGTTGGTTATATGCCCACCCGAAACTCCTCCTACCGGTCATGGCGGAACGACTTGACAGGAAATACCAGTTTTGTAGGTGATGAGGAGAGGAACTGTGAAGTATTTTTTGAGTGGGTAGTTTTTATAGCCCGATGCTAAGTGTGAACACATATTAGTTTGACCAGTGTGAACACATATTAGTTTGATCTGTGTGAACGGATTTGCAATTACTTATTGCGTTGTAATCTGAAATGTGGGGAGAAACAAAGTCAAAATTTATTGATGGTTATGGGCCCACAAAGCCTCGTTTTTGTTTTTCAGTCTCATCGCAAATGGTTCTTTTGGATCAACCGTATGCCACGCATCGGATGCCTGAAACATGGGCCCTTGTTCTCGGATGTACGTGTACGTGTCTGCCCACTATCACACACGGTCATGATATCACCATCGTGTCCTATGGATGCGCCGTCGCGTCTCCCACGGGGTGCCAGAAGGTTGACCACGTGGTTGCTCGCCGTGGTGTCCTTGTTTTTTTTTCTTTTTTTGCGGGCCTGTGGCGTCCCTGCGCGCGCTCTACTCGCCATTGAGGCAAATTTACACTGGCAACAGTTGATAATTGTCTTACATATTCAGGATAATTTAAAATGCCACATGCGGCAAGGCACAAAACACTCACAACTTACTTATGCATATACAATTATAATAAAATATAGGCTAAAAAGCTGAGCCGGCGGCCTTCCGACGACGGTCTTCCCGGACTCCATGGTTAGTATATCACCCTTGCGGCCATTCATTATGTGTAACTTACTAATCATCACACATGAGTACTCGTAGACGCATCGTGTGGGATACTCCTAGCCACCACAAGCAACTAGTTTGCATTTTTCAAAGTTTTTCGTATGAACAGAATCACACACGAACTTACTATAGTAAGTTTGTGTTATAATTTCTCATCCCAAACAGTTCATTCGAGTGGGTTGTTTGCTGCGTATCACACACATCTAATTTACACAAATCCTTTGTGTTCTTTTGGCTGGTCGCAAATGACGCATATCACACACATCTTGTTATGATGAACCGTTTTCGTTCTCTTGCCTAATCGAAAACAGTTTTTTCCGAGTGAACCGTATGCCGTGTATCACACACACCTTGATCTTGCTGACCGTTTCTGTTGCATTCCCTAATAGCACACGGTTCACCGGAGAGAACTGTATGTTGTATATCGCACACACATTGATATGGATACTTGTTTCTGTTGTTCTTCCTCATCGCAAATAGTTCTACTGGATCAACCGTATGCCCAACATCGCACACGTAACTAAAATCTAAACCGTGTTTGATGTGTCCGCCATCGCAAACATTTTGCACCTTTTTTGACGGGTTTTCACACCACCGTTTGCGATTATTGCATCGCACACAGTTTCGTCGAAGGGTCTCTGATCGTAGTGTCGCGTTAGCAGCATCCTGCAGTAGTGTATACTGATCAAAATATATACATTGATGAAGGTATGTTCAACACAAGAGCTAGTGGTTCAAGTGTAATATGGTCGCAGATGAGCAATGTTCCACGGCCAGTGGGTTTCCTCCACCGATGTGCACAAGTCCTTATTTTCTTGAAAATTAATAAGGTAGTATGACCCGTTGTTCAAATTCTTGCTGACCACAAAGGGCCCTTCCCAAGGCGGCGATAATTTGTGCATATCTGTTTGATCCTGGATGAGCCGGAGCACCAAATCGCCTTCTTGAAAGGTCCGGGTTTTAACCCGACGGCTATGATAACGACGCAGATCTTGCTGATAAATCACCGAACGAGCCGCCGTGATGTCACGCTCCTCATCCAACTTATCCAGAGCATCCTGACGTGCTTTTTTGTTGTCATCTTCAATGTAAGCCGCCACACAGGGCGAATCATGACGAATGTCACTTGGAAGAACAACCTCTGCCCCATAAACCATGAAGAAAGGTGTATAAATCGTGGATCTGTTAGGGGTGCTGTTGATGCTCAAAAGTACCAAAGGTAACGCCTCAACCCAACAACCCTACATCCTTTGCAAATGGACCATAAGCCAGGGCTTTATCCCTCTTAAGATCTCTTGATTGGCCCTTTCAGGTTGACCATTGGACTGAGGGCGAGCCACTGATGATACGTCAAGACGAATAGGGTACCCAAAGTAGAAAATCACCTTCTTGATGAATTGAACCACCATTGCCACATCACACTTGCTAACCGGCTCTTCCTCAACCCACTTGGTAAACTTGTCAACCGCCACCAAGAGGTGGGTTTTTTTGTCCTTGGATCTCTTGAAAGGTCCAACCATATCCATCCCCCAGACCGCAAACGGCCAAGTAATTGGAATCATCCTCAACTCTTGAGCCGGCACATGAGTCCGTCGAGAAAACTTTTGACATCCATCACATTTGCTAACCAGATCTTCTACATCAGCATGGCCCGTCAAACAATAAAACCCATGACTAAAAGCTTTGGCCACGAGGGATTTAGAGCCGGCATGATGGCCATAGCCTTGTTCATGGATCTCCCTTAGAATTTCACGGCCCTCTTCAAGAGAAACACAGAGCTGGAACATGCCTGTGACACTGCATCAGTGTAACTCACCATTGATAAAAGTCATGGACTTAGACCACCGGGTTATTTGTCTGGCCAGAGCTTCATCCTCAGGTAACTTTGCCCGGGTCATATAAGACAAATAAGGAACTGTCCAATCAGGGTTGGCATGAAGAGCTGCCACTAACTGTGCCTCTGGGTTAGGGACTACAAGATCTTCCTCGAATGACAACTTAACTGAAGGATTATGTAATATGTCAAGAAAAACATTGGGGGCACCGGCTTACGCTGAGACCCTAGCTGGCTCAAAGTGTCAGCTGCCTCGTTCTTTTTGGATCAATATGCTCCACTTGGTAACCCTTGAAGTGACCAGCGATGGTATCAACTGCCCGGTGATAAGCAGCCATGAGTGGGTCTTTAGAGTCCCAAGTGCCCGAAACTTGCTGAGCCACTAAATCTGAGTCGCCAAACACCTGACCCGGCTTAAATTCATCTCCTTGGCCACTTGCAGGCCATGGATCAGGGCCTCATACTCATCTGCATTATTGGTACAAGGAAACATTAACCTTCAAGCATAACAAAACTTGTCACCTCATGGGGAAGTCAAAATAACTCCAGCTCCCGAGCCCTCAAGCTGCCTAGACCCATCAAAGTGGATTGTCCAATAAGTGTTGTCCGGCTGTCCTCAGGAATCTGTAACTTTGTCCAGTCATTGATGAAATCCATAAGAGCTTGAGACTTGATAGTTGTCCTTTGCGTACATTTCAAACCATGGGGTCCCAACTCAATGTCCCACTTGGCCACTTGACCTGTGGCTTCTCTGTTTTGAATAATATCGCCAAAGGGAGCAGAGCTGACCATAGTAATGGGATGACCAGAAAATACTGCTTCAATTTGCGACTGGCCATGAACACTCCATATACTAGTTTCTGCCAATGCGGGTATCTCTGTTTTGGCTCAATCAAAACCTCACAAACGTAATAAACTGGCCTTTGGACTATCTAGCTCTTTCCTTTCCACCACACCTGCTATGCTGACGGCTCTGCTATTTGCTGCCACATATAAGAGTAAAGGTTCCTTCTCAATAGGAGCTGTGAGAACCGGCGGCTGAGCTAGTTGCTTCTTAAGCGCTTCAACCGCCTCATTGGCAGCATCACTCCAAACAAAATGATCTGCTTTCTTCATCATCTGGTATAGAGGAATAGCCTTCTCTCCCAGGCGGCTTATAAACCGGCTTAAAGCTGCAATGCGACCCACCAGTCATTGAACATCATTAACGCACGACGGCTTAGCTAATAAGGTGATAGCCTTGATTTTCTCAGGGTTAGCCTCGATGCCTCTCTCAGAGACAAAAAAGACCCAAGAGCTTGCCTGCAGGCACACCAAAAACGCACTTGGCCAGGTTAAGCATCATCTTGTAGACTCGGAGATTATGCAAGGTCTCTTTCAGATCCTCCAACAGAGTCTTGTTGTTTCTGGATTTCACAACAATATCATCCACATAGGCATGAACATTGCGCCCAATCTGACTGTGAAAGCAGTTCTACCCACAACGCTGATAAGTCGCCTGGGCACTCTTAAGCCCAAAAGGCATAGACACATAGCAGAAAGCTCCAAAAGGTGTGATGAAAGCTGCCTTCTCTTGGTCTTTAACTGCCATCTTGATCTGATGATATCCAGAATAAGCATCCAGAAAACACAAACGCTCACAAACTGATGTAGCATCTATGATCTGATCAATACGGGGGAGGGAAAAAGGGATCAGCTAAGCAAACCTTATTAAGGTCTTTGTAATCCACACACATGTGCCAAGTGTCATTTTTCTTAAGTACTAGCACCGGGTTAGCCAGCAACTCTGGTTGGAAATCTTCAACGATGAACCCAGCTGCTAAGAGCCGGAGCACTTCTTCTCCAATGGCCTTGTGTCTCTCTACATTAAAACGATGAAGGAATTGCTTGACCGGTTTAAACTTGGTATCGATATTGAGAGTGTGCTCAGCGAGTTCCCTCGGTACACCTGGCATGTCTGAGGGTTTCCCTGCAAAGATGTCCCGGTTCTCAAGGATGAACTCGATGAGCGCGCTTTCCTACTTTGGATCCATATTAGCACCAATGGTGAACTGTTTTAATGAATCGCCAGGGACAAAGTCAACCTGTTTGGTGTCGTCTGTTGACCTAAACTTCAGCAAAGGGTCATGGTCTATTATTGGCTTCTTCAAAGGGGTCATATCCGCTGGGTCAACATTGTCTTTATAAAACTTCAGCTCCTCCGTTGCATAGACAGACTCAGCATAAGCAACATCGCCTTCTTCACATTCCAGAGCTATTTTCCTTCACCATGAACTGTGATGGTACCCTTGCGACCCGCCATTTTATGTTGTAGATACACAAAGCTGCTGGAAATATGCCCTAGAACAATAATAAAATGGTTATTATTATATTTCCTTGTTCATGATAATTGTCTATTGTTCATGCTATAATTTTATTGACCGGAAACCGTAATACATGTGTGAATACATAGACCACAACATGTCCCTAGTAAGCCTCTAATTGACTAGCTCGTTGATCTATAGATGGTTATGCTTTCCTGACCATGGACATCAGATGTCACTCATAACGGGATCACATCATTAGCAGAATGATGTGACGGACAAGACCCAATCCTAAGCATAGCACAAGATCGTGTAGTTCGTTTGCTAAGAGCTTTTCTAATGTCAAGTATCATTTCCTTAGACCATGAGATTGTGCAACTCCCAGATACCGTAGGAATGCTTTGGGTGTACCAAACGTCACAACTTAACTAGGTGACTATAAAGGTACACTATAGGTATCTCCAAAAATGTCTGTTGGGTTGGCACGAATCGAGACTGGGATTTGTCACTCCATATGACGGAGAGGTATCTCTGGGCCCACTCGATAATGCATCGTCATAATGAGCTCAATGTGACTAAGGAGTTTGTCACGGGATCATCCATTACGGAACGAGTAAAGAGACTTGCCGGTAACGAGATTGAACGAGGTATTGGGATACCGACGATCAAAACTCGGGAAAGTAACATACCAATTGACAAAGGGAATTGTATACGGGATTGATTGAATCCCCGACATCGTGGTTCATCCGATGAGATCATCATGGAACATGTGGGAGCCAACATGGGTATCCAGATCTCGCTGTTGGTTATTGGCCGGAGAGCTGTCTCAATCATGTTTGCATGATTCCCGAACCCGTAGGGTCTACACACTTAAGGTTCGGTGACGCTAGAGTTGATATGGGAATTAGTATGTGGTTACCAAATGTTGTTCGGAGTCCCTGATGAGATCCCGGACATCACGAGGAGTTTCGGAATGGTTCGGAGTTAAGGATTTATATATGGGAAGTCCTTGTTCGGTCGCCGGAAGTGTTCGGGGGTTTATCGGTATTGTACCGGGACCACCAAAAGGGTTCCGGGGGTCCACCTGCCCCGGAGGGCCCTATGGGATGAATATGGTGGGGAACCAGCCCCTAGGTGGGCTGGGCACCAAATCCCCCTAGGGCCCATGCGCCTATGGTTTGGGGGAAACCCTAAAGGGGGCACCCCCTTGGCTTGGGGGGCAAGCCTCCCCCGCTTGGCCGCCGCCCCCCCTCTAGATCCATCTGGAGGTGGCTGGCCCCCCTCTCCCTTGCCCCTATAAATTGAGGGGAGGTGGGAGGGCTGCCGCACCCTTACCCTAGTGCAGCCCTCTCCCTCTCCAACACCACCACCTCCTCCTCCGTATTGCTTGGCGAAGCCCTGCCGGAGAACTGCAAGCTCCACCACCACGCTGTCGTGCTGCCAGTGCTCTCCTTCAACTTCTCCTCTCCTCTTGCTAGATCAAGAAGGAGGAGACGTCCCTAGGCTGTACGTGTGTTGAACGCGGAGGCGCCGTCCGTTCGGTGTTGGATCGGATCTTCCGCGATTTGAATCGATGTGAGTATGACTCCATCATCTGCATTCTAGTAACGCTTCCGCTTAGCGATCTTCAAAGGTATGAAGGTGCACATCCTCTTTCTCTCTCTCTTGTTGATAGAATCTCCAAGATTGATCTTGGTGATACATAGGAATTTTTTGAATTATTGCTACGTTCCCCAACAGTGGCATCATGAGCTAGGTCTATGCGTAGATTTTATGAACGAGTAGAACACAAGTAGTTGTGGGCATTGGTTTGTTCAATTTGCTTACTGTTACTAGTCCTATCTTGTTTCGGTGGTATTGTGGGATGAAGCGGCCCGGACCGACCTTACACATACGCTTACGTGGACAGGTTCTACCGACTGACATGCACTTGTTGCATAAGGTCGCTAGCGGGTGTCTGTCTCTGCCACTTTAGTCGGATCGGATTCGATGAAAAGGGTCCTTATGAATGGTAAATAGAAATTGGCATATCACCGTTGTGGCTTTTGCGTAGTTAAGAAATGTTCTTGCTAGAAACCCATAGCAACCAATTAAAACATGCAACAACAATTAGAGGACGTCTAACTTGTTTTGCAGGGTATGCTATGTGATGTGATATGGCCAAAAGAATGTGATGAATGATATATGTGATGAATGAGATTGATCATGTTCTTGTAATAGGAATAACGACATGCATGTCGATCAATATGACAATCGGCAGGAGCCATAGGAGTTGTCTTAATTATTGTATGGCCTGCTTGTCATTGAAAAATGCCATGTAATTACTTTACTTTATTACTAACCGTTAGCCATAGTAGTAGAAGTAATAGTTGGCGAGACAACTTCATGAAGACACGATGATGAGATCATGATGATGGAGATCATGGTGTCATGCCGGTGATGAAGGTGATCATGCCGCGCTTCAAAGATGGAGATCAAAGGCGCAAGATGATATTGGCCATATCACGTCACTTTGTCATTTGCATGTGATGTTTTTCATGTTTACATCTTATTTGCTTAGAACGACGGTAGCATAAATAAGATGATCCCTCACTCAAATTTGAAGAAAGTGTTCCCTCTAACTGTGCATCATTGTGAAAGCTCGTTAATTCAAAGCACCACGTGATGATCGGGTGTGATAGATTCTAATGTTTGCATACAACGGGTGTAAGCCAGATTTACACATGCAAAACACTTAGGTTAACTTGACGAGCCTAGCATGTACAGACATGGCCTCGGAACACAAGAGACCGAAAGGTCGAACATGAGTCGTATAGTAGATACGATCAACATGAAGATGTTCACCGATGATGAGTAGTTCGTCTCACGTGATGATTGAACACGGCCTAGTTGACTCGGATCATGTATCACTTAGATGACTAGAGAGATGTCTATCTGAGTGGGAGTTCATTAAGTAATTTGATTAGATGAACTTAATTATCATGAAAATAGTCTAAAATATCTTTACAATATGTCTTGTAGATCAAATGGCCCACGCTAATGTTTCCCTCAACTTCAACGCATTCCTAGAGAAAACCAAGCTGAAATACGATGGTAGCAACTATACGGACTGGGTCCGAAACTTGAGGATCATCCTCATCGCTACCAAGAAAGCATATGTCCTTGAAGCACCGCTAGGTGAAGCACCCATTTTCCCAGCAACTCAAGACGTTATGAACGCCTGGCAGTCGCGTAGTGATGATTACTCCCTGGTTCAGTGCGACATGCTTTACATCTTAGAACTGGGGCTCCAAAAGCGTTTTGAGCAGCACAGAGCATATGGCATGTTCCAAGAGCTGAAAATGGTTTTCCAAGCTCATGCCCGGGTCGAGAGATATGAAGTCTCCGAGAAGTTCTACAGTTGTAAGATGGAGGAAAACATTTCTGTCAGTCATATACTCACTATGTCCGGGTTACACAACCGTTTGTCTCATCTGGGAGTTAATCTTCCAGATGACTCGGTCATTGACAGGATCCTCCAGTCGCTCCCATCTAGCTACAAGAGCTTTGTGATGAACTACAATATGCAGGGGATGGAGAAGTCCATTCCCGAGTTATATTCAATGCTGGAATCAGGAGAGGTGGAAATCAAAAAGGAGCATCAAGTGTTGATGGTGAATAAGACCACTAGTTTCAAGAAAGGCAAGGGTAAAAAGAACTTCAAGAAGGACGGCAAGGGAGTTGCCGCGCCTGGTAAATCAGTTGCCGAGAAGAAGCCAAACAATGGACCCAAGCCCTAGACTCAGTGCTTTTATTGTAAGGGAAATGGTCACTGGAAGCGGAACTGCCCCAAGTACATAGCGCATAAGAAGGCCGGCAACACCAAAGGTATATGTGATATACATGTTATTGATGTGTTCCTTACCAGTACTCGTAGTAGCTCCTGGGTATTTGATACCGGTGCGGTTGCTCATATTTGTAACTCAAAACAGGATCTGCGGAATAAGCATAGACTGGCGAAGGACGAGGTGACAATGCGCGTCAGGAATGGTTCCAAGGTCAATGTGATCGCCGTCGGCACGCTACCTCTACATTTACCTATGGGATTAGTTTTAAACCTCAATAATTTTTATTTTGTGCCAGCTTTGAGCATGAACATTGTATCTAGATCTTGTTTAATGCGAGATGGCTACTCATTTAAATCCGAGAATAATAGTTGTTCTATTTATATGAGAGATATGTTTTATGGTCATGCCCCGCTGGTCAATGGTTTATTCTTATTGAATCTCGAACGTGATGTTACACATATTCATAGTGTGAATACCAAAAGATGTAAGGTTAGTAATGATAGTCCCACATACTTGTGACACTTCCGCCTTGGTCACATTGGTGTCAAACGCATGAAGAAACTCCATGCAAATGGACTTTTGGAGTCTCTTGATTATGAATCATTTGACACGTGCGAACCATGCCTCATGGGCAAGATAACCAAGACTCCGTTCTCTGGAACAATGGAGCGAGCAACCAACTTGTTGGAAATAATACATACTGATGTGTGCGGTCCAATTAGCATTGAAGCTCGCGCTGGCTATCGTTATGTTCTCACCCTCACTGATGACTTAAGTAGATATGGGTATGTCTACTTGATGAAACACAAGTCAGAGACCTTTGAAAAGTTCAAGGAATTCAGAGTGAGGTGGAGAATCAACATGACAGGAAAATAAAGTTCTTACGGTCAGATCGTGGAGGAGAATATTTGAGTCACGAGTTTGGTACGCACTTAAGGAAATGTGGAATTGTTTCACAACTCATGCCGCCTGGAACACCTCAGCGTAATGGTGTGTCCGAATGCCGTAATCGCACTCTATTGGATATGGTGTGATCTATGATGTCTCTTACCGATTTACCGCTATCATTTTGGGGTTATGCTTTGGAGACAACCACATTCACTTTAAATAGGGCACCGTCTAAATCCGTTGAGATGACACCATATGAATTATGGTTTGGGAAGAAACCTAAGCTGTCATTTCTAAAAGTTTGGGGATGCGATGCCTATGTCAAGAAACTTCAACCTGAAAAGCTCGAACCCAAGTTGGAAAAATGTGTCTTCATAGGATACCCTAAGGAAACCATTGGGTATACCTTCTACCTTAGATCCGAAGGCAAGATCTTTGTTGCCAAGAACGGATCCTTTCTGGAGAAAGAGTTTCTCTCAAAAGAAGTAAGTGGGAGGAAAGTAGAACTTGATGAAGTATTGCCTCTTGAATCGGAAAGTAGCACAGCTCAGGAAAATGTTTCTGTGGTGCCTGCACCGACTAGAGAGGTAGTTAATGATGATGATCAAGGAACTTCAGATCAAGTTTCTACTGAACTTCATAGGTCCACAAGGGCACGTTCCTCACCAGAGTGGTACGGCAACCCTGTCCTGGAAATCATGTTGTTAGACAACGGTGAACCTTTGAACTATGAAGAAGCGATGTCGGGCCCAGATTCCAACAAATGGCTTGAAGCCATGAAATCCGAGATAGGATCCATGTATGAAAACAAAGTATCGACTTTGACAGACTTGCCCGATGATTGGCGAGCCATAGAAAATAAATGGATCTTTAAGAAGAAGACTGACGCGGATGGTAATGTGACCATCTATAAAACTCGGCTTGTCGCCAAGGGTTATCGACAAGTTCAAGGCATTTACTACGATGAGACTGTCGGTGTCAAAATCGGCGGATCTCGGGCAGGGGGTCCCGAATTGTGCGTCTAAGGCTAATAGTAACAGGAGGCGGGGGACACAATGTTTACCCAGGTTTGGGCCCTCTCTATGGAGGTAATACCCTACTTCCTACTCGATTGATCTTGATGATATGAGTATACAAGAGTTGATCTACCACGAGATTGTAGAGGCTATGATTATGATTGTTGTTGTCCTACAGACTAAACCCTCCGGTTTATATAGACACCAGAGGTGGCTAGGGTTACACAGAGTCAGTTACAGAGAAGGAGATCTACATATCCGAATTGCCAAGCTTGCCTTCCATGCAAAGGAGAGTCCCACCCGGACACGGGATGAAGTCTTCAATCTTGTATCTTCATAGTCCAACAGTCCGGCACAAGTACATAGTCCGGCTGTCCGAGGACCCCCTAATCCAGGACTCCCTCAGTAGCCCCTGAACCAGGCTTCAATAACGATGAGTCTGGAGCACAGATTGTCTTTGACATTGCAAGGCGGGTTCCTTCTCTGAATACTCTATAGAATATTTTGAACACAAGGATCATGTCCGGCTCTGCAAAAAAAATTCCACATACCACCGTAGAGAGTACAATAATTCACGAGTCTAATTTGCCGACAGTTTCATAGTGTGTCATCACGCCGCGGCCCGATTATTATATCAACCGTTTTCCCCAGCCCACTACTGCATGTATTGCGAGGCGGTTTTATTGGCACGTCTTGTCGAAGAAGAGATCGTGTTCCCCTTATCACGGGATCCCCATCAATACGGGTGGGTAACCCAATCGTGCCGTTAGTATGGCTCCTCGATTTTAGGCAAGTTCCAAACGGCCATGCGGAGGACACTCCCTCCCTTCTCCTACCTCGAGTTCCAACACCCAAGGTTCAGGTTAAGTGCTCTGGATCTTCAACCAAGACCGATGGATGGCCTCTTCTATTACTGAGGGGGACATCAATAAGCTTAGGGAGGCTAGGTATCTGACAGTCGAAATCCCCCACAGGCTACCTGCTCAAGGGCAGGTTATCCCCACTCCTGAACCCAACGAGAGTGTTGTATTTGTTTCCCACTTCCTTCGAGGGCTAGGCTTTAGTCTTGATCCCTTCGTAAGAGGGCTCATGTTCTATTACGGGCTAGATTTCCCTAATCTAGCTCCAGATTCCATCCTTCACATCTCATCGTTTATCGTCGTGTGTGAGGCCTTCCTCCGCATAACCCCACACTTCGGCTTATGGCACAAGACCTTCAATGTGAAGCCGAAGATGATTGATGGGCGACATGCGGAGTGTGGAGGTGCTATAATAAGCAGAGGTGCCGACGCCCCATGGCCAAAGGGTTCCTTCCCGGAGGTGTCCGGCCTATGGCAACGGGAGTGGTTTTACATTGCAGCACCCCGAGGTACAAAGCGGGCAGCCTCCCCAGCCTTCCGCTCTGCCCCTCCGCCCCAACTGGCATTGTGGGTCAACAAAGGGCTGGACCAGGGGCCAGCGAATGACGTGCGGACACTGCAAAGCCGCATCCGAGATCTTAAGAGTGACATCAATCTTGTCAAAGTAATGCAAGTAATGTTAGTTCATTGGGCTCTGCCTTGCCAACATTGATCTTTCCGTATGTGGGAGTTCAACCCGGAAGGACCGCGAACCATTCAACACTTCTTTGGCGTGACGCTCGAAGGGATGTATCGTTTATTCTTCGGATCACGAATAAAGTGTCCGGACACCAATGAGGATGCGGGTCTGAACTGCAACCGTTCAGATACCCAAGTAAGTAACTCCGCGACTGAACATGTTGTTATTATATTTGTCACAACATCATTCTGAAAAATTGCCCTCGGCCAGGACTGGATAAGAAAGGCGGAGAGGATCAGGTGTTTGGCTCTGTTCCCAAAGGCTCACCGGATCCTGTACTAACCAGGATGCTGGCTCCCGCACCCTATCAAGTGCCATCATGAGAAGGTGAGGGGAGGAATAGAGAAGCCGAAAGCGGGCTTCATATGTTACACATCCAAACCGGGGGAATTAGTGCCTCCGCGAAGCAGGATGATCGGGGAGGTGATTCTAGAATCCCCTCTCCCCATGGATAGAAAAGGATCGCCTCTAAAGACTTGGAAACGAAGGTTTCCAAACGAGGGAAGAAACCTTCGCCAGGGGGCCCTACTCCGGAGGGCATCCTTACTGCACAGCGCCCGCAAGGGGGCCAGCCATCAACCGAGCCGTAAGTGAACAAAGGCATTTTGGTAAATATATCCTGCTTTTTCTTTGAGAATAACAACCGAGACATATGTTTTGCAGTCCGGCTCATAGCCCTTCTCAACAAAGTTTGTCTTCGGGGGATCTTCTTCCGGAGATGATGGAGAGCGAAACACCTCCCCCTGTTTCCCCGCCTCGTGAGATGGACAATTCTGAGGTGTCGTCGCAAAGGATTTCTCCTGATCCGCAAAAGCCAGAAGGAACCCTTCGGCCGCCCAAAGTCCGGGGTTCTCGGCTCCTAAGGAGACCAACAGAAAAAGCCCGGGACTATCCGGTGTACAACCGGACATATTGATGGATCTTTTGGAGCAAGCGGCTATCTCAGAGGCACATCGTACCTTAATGGGTACGGTGGTTGAGAGGATCTCATCCGCCAAAAGCGGGTTTAATGAAGCTTTTACGAGCCTACTAAGAGGCTTTGAGGTACGCAAAGCAATATATATATTTTTGATTGTACCGCACATGCTAGGTGTGCTATGTGTTGATAGTAGCCCCTGAGACTCTGGTTGCCATCCAGAGGTGGCAAGCAGAGGATCATAGTCTCAGGTAATGATAGTGCTGCTTTCATGCGCAAGCGGCTGAGGGTCCAGCGGTTGGTCGGACTGCTGATTTTGCCAAATTGAGGCGGCAGCTTGACGTGGCGGATGCGGACATCACGCTTGTGAACAAGCGGCTTGACGAGGCACAGGGTATGTATATTCATTGAATATTAAGAGGAGCATGATGCCAGTATTTATAATATGCTCTGACTGCAGATGGAACTGCCGCTATGGAGACCCTTCTGGCAGAACTTGCCCGAGCCAAGGAACAAGCCAGGAGATGTGATGCGGCCGCCCTGAAGGCGGCCGAAGAGTTAAAAGCCGAACATGCTGCTCATCACCAGAGCGAAGATAAAATAGCCAACACGGCTCTTGAGCTGCAAAATGCCGCCAGCCGATATGAGCTCCTCGAAAGGGAAAGCCACCACTAGGAAAAGGGCTAGATAATATGGACATTAATGGCGCACCACACATGTGGTGCGCCACTACTATATACTTATAGCGCACCATGTGTTGGTGCGCCATTGGTGTCCAAATACTAATGGTGCACCACATCCACGGTGCGCCACTACTAACAATTTTTTTTATATTTTTTTCAAAACTAGTAATGGCGCACCAGGGGATAGTGCGCCATTACTAGTTAAACTAGTAATGGCGCACCACACCCTCGGTGCGCCACTACTAATTTTTTCAATTTTTTTTTCAAAACTAGTAATGGTGCACCATGTGTGTGGTGTGCCATTACTAGTTTAACTAGTAATGGCGCACCACTCCCACGGTGCGCCATTACTAACTTTGACCAAAAATTCCAACGAATGCACCCCCCCTGTGGATCGCCTTTTCAGTTTTAAAAAAACTAAAAGAAAATGATGGAAATGTCAAAAAAATAAAAAAAATAAGTTTCCCATGTGATATGTGGTCTACTTGTTGGGAAAATTTACAAATATGAATTTCGACTTTATGTGCAAAATCTCTCTAGAATTTGTAAAATGGGCATAACTTTTGCATACGAACACGGATTAAAAAGTTTTTTATATGAAAAATCATCTACTCGAGAAGTTACATCCGAATTGAATTGGGGGAACAATGTTCAAAATTTTCACAATCCCCAAAAACCTAACAGAATAAAAGATATGGGTTTTTTAAGATATCGAGGGGGGAAAATGGAAAAAAAATTCAAACTTACTAGTGGCGCACCATTTGCTAGGTGCGCCACTAGTAACAGAAAAAAATGGTTTCGAATTTTTTTTTGGAATTTTTTTTCGAAAAATGATACGTAATATGACCGGGAAGTTTGAAATATTTTTCAAAATTTCATCATACTCATGAACATGAACAAAGTCCTAGACATCAACAAGGTTTAATAGGATTGATATGACAGATATATCGACAAGTGCCTGTTAAGTGAGGTGGTGCTGTGGTTGGATAGATGTGCGAAGTTAAGCATGCTCGGGCTGGAGTAGTGTGAGGATGGGTGACCTTCTGGGAAGTTTGACCACTTAGTGCGATTTGACTTGAGATTAAGCATATTGACCCGAGATTAAGCCATAGTGACCCGAGATTAAGAAAAAAACGAAAAGAATTTGAAAAAAAAAATTCTTAATTTTTTTTGAAAAAAGTTGTTAGTAATGGCGCACTTCTATGTGGTGCGCCATTACTAAGTCAAATAGTAATGGCGCACCGTATGATATACTAATGGCGCACTCCCTGGTGCGCCATTAGTATTAATTACTAATGGCGTGATGCTAGTGGCGCACCTGTAGTGCGCCATTAGTAGCCAAAACAGGTTCGCCACCAGCAGACCTTTTCCTAGTAGTGACTTGAGATTAAACATATTGACCCGAGATTAAGCCATAGTGACCCGAGATTAAGAAAAAAATGAAAAAAATTTGAAAAAAATTCTGAAAAAAATTTGAAAAAAAATCGTTAGTAATGGCACACTTCTATGTGGTGCGCCATTACTAAGTCAGATAGTAATGGCGCACTCCCTGGTGCGCCATTAGTATCTGGTATACTAATGGCGCACCAGGGGTGTGCCATTAGTATTAATTACTAATGGCGTGATGATAGTGGCACACCTGTAGTGACCCGAGATTAAGAAAAAAATGAAAAGAATTTGAAAAAAATTCTTAATTTTTTTGAAAAAAGTTGTTAGTAGTGGCGCACTTCTATGTGGTGCGCCATTACTAAGTCAAATAGTAATGGCACACCGTATGATATACTAATGGCGCACTCCCTTGTGCGCCATTAGTATTAATTACTAATGGCGTGATGCTAGTGGCGCACCTGTAGTGCGCCATTAGTAGCCAAAACAGGTTCGTCACCAGCAGACCTTTTCCTAGTAGTGACTTGAGATTAAGCATATTGACCCGAGATTAAGCCATAGTGACCCGAGATTAAGAAAAAAATTGAAAAAAAATTGAAAAAAAGAATTTGAAAAAAATTCTGAAGAAATTTGAAAAAAAATCGTTAGTAATGGCACACTTCTATGTGGTGCGCCATTACTAAGTCAGATAGTAATGGCGCACTCCCTGGTGCGCCATTAGTATCTGGTATACTAATGGCGCACCAGGGGTGTGCCATTAGTAATAATTACTAATGGCGTGATGATAGTGGCACGCCTGTAGTGCGCCATTAGTAGCCAAAACAGGTGCGCCACTAGCAGATCTTTTCCTAGTAGTGAGCCAAGCAAAAATGGCTGACCTAAAGAAGGCCCTGGACGCAGCCAAGGAAACGCGATCTGAAATCAGAGCATCGTGGGAGGAGCTTCCTCAAGCCGGAGATATCGCGGCTGGGAAGCCCTTCTTATTGCGGACGAAGTTCGGCGATCCTAAGTTGTGGCACCCCGATCCGCATGGAGTAGGGGCCTTCGCACGTCAGCCCAGGATAACACCTGACGCACGACTGGTCCATGATACAGCATTCCAGGTACAAGAATATTCATCAAATACATGTGTATATAATTATATCAGTGTTGAATATAATCTTCTGGCATAGCCCTAAGGCTATTTACATGGCAGCGGAAGTCTATTAAAATTGCAGCAGAAGTCTTGGCAGCATATCACTCTGGCTGGGTCCACAACTCACAGGACTGGCAAGATTACTGCATAGCACGAAGGAACAAGTGAACGACCTACAAAACTGGCATGACACGCCAGGTCAGTACATTGAATGTACTTGCAAGAAAACCAAATACATAGCATCCAAACAAGCAGAAGACAAAGCAGGACCCAAGCGTCTACAACAACTATCTCATATCAGAACTAAGCATGGCATGATATCAACCCAAGGACATAAATCAAACTAACATCATGGCATCTTCTAGCATGGCAACAACATGGTATATCAAATTTACTTCTAACATGGCAACAGCAAAACATAGCATATCATCTCTATACTATCAATCAAACCATGGCATGGCATCATGAAACTATGCTTAAAATAAACTACCAATCATATCAAATGCAGACATAGCATGTTAACTATATGCAACCATCTCAAGTTCTATCATGGTTCTTTAATGGCAAACATATTACTCATGCAATGCCACCAAACTTGTGCACTGAGTCCCTCGGACTCTCTTACCAACGGTGATCACCTCATCACCAACAAAGACAAACTTGTGATCCTTATGGCGATCATAACCCGACCACACCTGGCCCGTGATCCTTACGGCGATCACAATCCGACCACATCTGCCTCGTGATCCTTACGGCGATCACAACCCGACCACATCTGGCCCGTGATCCTTAACCACATTAACCAACTTAATTATTTCAGGTTTATCCTCCATTTCGACAAAGACCCGATAGTGTACCCTACTACAAACTTGTGCCCATGACCGAGGACGCGGCTATCGATAGTTTAAATACACTCTTCAGAGGTAGCGCACTGTACCCACACCACGGAACCCATGGCCTCGTCATCCCATTCAGGTGGACCAACGACATTCTGACGAAACCGATCTACTATCATGATACTCTCCCGGCCACTCCGACTCACTCCCCACTGGGCTAGTCCTGTGTGGCCCCGTGTCTACCTCCAAACACATCGACCACCGCCGTGGCCACAATCCACTCTGGGACACGGTACCAAAACTTAACTTAAGAACGGGCTCACAAGGCTTATGTCCGCCTACCTGATTAGGGTAGCGCGCGCCCATAACCTTCCCTAGTTGGAGGCACCGACCAGAGGCACGACAATAGATCGCATTAAGGCCGTCCCATACCGGCAAATGTGGTTGCACTGGAAAAAGTTCGATTTGGCGGCACTATGACTCGATCCCATTGATGATGGAGGGGTTTTGTTATTAAGTCATATTATTATCTTCTCCATCATCAATCATCATACCAGCATTTTAACATGAATGCAATAATGAGCATACATCATACAAATGCTTTAACAAAACATCGGGCTTCTCAAGTGAACACTTACAGCATAAAGAACATGACAATACCAAATACTAACATATCCACGGTGCATTACCATCATCAAAGAATTTTATAACGATGACTTGAAAATAAATTAGAGTAGTGAAATGGCATCATTAATAACAACATTCTAATTATCATGGCAAGAAATATCATGAGCACACAAGCATGCATGGTAAGCATAACGGAATAACTGCAGATGAAAATGAGAAGAAATAACTGCAACTACACACGCACCAGGTGCAAGAAACGTTAACATGCAAGTTCGAGCCTCATGATAAGAGGTTGGCTTGCTTGGGGTCGACAAATACTCCAGGAAGAAGTGAGAAACGACCGCGGAAAAATTTGCCGGAAACAGTTCTCTCTCGGAGGGGGCTGTTTACGGACAAGGGCAAAAGGGTCATTTTCATAGTGTCAAACCATAGTGAAAATTTTAGGAACGGAACGGGCTCGACGAGACGAAGACGTGGGCGTTGGATTTACCTCAATCGGAGTTACGAGCGCAAAGTTGTGGCCGTTTACTTTTCAGGCAGAAAATGCACTAAACAACAAACGTTCACAAATTAAACACTTCGGCCGGCTGGGGCTGAGCTGAAAGCGTATTTGGCAGAATACGTCTTCGATCCAGAGAAACAACTTGCGACGGGGCACTTCCACTTAAGTGACGTGGCGTGGACCGGGTCAAAGGGCAGAGGCGGGGCCGGGCTCCTGGGCCGCTGACAAGTGGGGTTGCGGGACCTGCCTGGCCTGGTCAACGCGCCAGCCGAGCTGCTTCCTTCTTGTCCCGCTCGACGCACAACCGGCCGAGGCAGAGGCGAGCTTCAGGCGAGGGGGCCAGCCGGCTCCGGTCGTCTCTGGTAGTGGCGCGGCCACCGTTGAGCTCGGCGTGGCCTGCCGCATCCATTCAGAGGAACACTACTAGGGAAAAGCCTATACACAGAATCTTATCAGCAGCGCACTTCAAAATAACTCGCTGCTGCTAACTAGCAGTAGCGCACACAGACGAAACTCGCTGCTGAAACAAATATAGCAGTAGCGCGTCCTCTCCAAGACGCGCTGCTGCTATAATTCCTACGAGGCCGCCGCGAGGCTAGTTATAGCAGCAACGCATTATAGCGACGCGCGCTACTGCTATGTAGCATAGTAGCAGCGCATTTCTCAGATAAGCGCTACTGCTAAGTTTCCTACAAAAATTTAGTCCCACCTCGCTCCGTGAAGAGAGTTTCTACCACCTTAAATATGTTACTTCTCAAACTTTGACAAGCACTTGATCTTCATTGAACTCTATGTGTAGAATTTGTGGCTGCAATATGAGTCTTCACCTGTTCCTAAACCGGTGAGGACTCATATTGACAAATCAGATTGTACACAAAAAGATTGTTGATGATCAATGTATTTTTGATATATTGAACAAAGTCTATTTTTACATGCTGACTCGTAGCAGTAGCGCTTTATTGTGAAAGGCGCTGCTGCTAGATAGCTTAGCAGTAGCGTCTTTTCCTAAAGCGCGCTACTACTAAGCCATTCATCTCCCCATCTCCTCCATTCTGATCCACTCACATAGCCACTCAATCCTCTCCGTCTGCGCCACGCGCCGGTCCACCCCCGTCGCCCCTCCTCCGTCTGCGCCGCGCGCCATCACCTCCTCCTCCTTGCTGGACTCGGTACCAGCCTCCTCCTTCGTCCTCCCTCTCCACTCGCCGTTGGCCGGCCCCTCCTCGCTCCGCCTTCCTCCTCCGTCCTCCCTCAACTGGCCACGCCGGTCGGCCCTCCTCGCTCCGCCTTCCTCCTCCGTCCTCCCTCAACTGGCCGTGCCGGCCGGCCCCTCCTCGCTCCGCCTTCCTCCTCCATCCTACTCTCTTCTCCCTCCTCGAGTCGCCCCTCCTTCTCCCTCCTACTCATATGCAACATTTTGATTTAGTTGATTTAATTTAGTTGATTTAGTAGGCTGGTTGATTTAGTTGACTTAGAACATTTTGATTTAGTTGATTTAGTAGGCTAATTCATTTAGTTGATTTAGTTGACTCAGAACATTTTGATTTAGTTGATTTAGTAGGCTAGTTGATTTAGTTGACTTAGAACATTTTGATTTAGTTGATTTAGTAGGCTAGTTCATTTAGTTGATTTAGAACATTTTGATTTAGTTGATTTAGTAGGCTAGTTGATTTAGTTGATTTAGAACATTTTCATTTAGTTGATTTAGTAGGCTAGTTGATTTAGTTGACTTAGAACATTTTGATTTAGTTGATTTAGTAGGCTAGTTCATATGCAACATTTTGATTTAGTTGATAGGATTTAATTGATTTAGTAGGCTAGTTCATTTAGTTGATTTAGAACATTTTGATTTAGTTGATTTAGTAGGCTAGTTGATTTAGTTGATTTAGAACATTTTGATTTAGTTGATTTAGTAGGCTAGTTGATTTAGTTGACTTAGAACATTTTGATTTAGTTGATTTAGTAGGCTAGTTCATATGCAACATTTTGATTTAGTTGATAGGATTTAGTTGATTTAGTAGGCTAGTTGATTTAGTTCACTTAGAACATTTTGATTTAGTTGATCGTTAATCCTTTGCTCATATTGCTTTAGGAAGAATGGTGCCACCACCACCACCACTATGTCGGCTGTGCAAGTCAAGATGCGCCAGCAGCCTTGCAACTGGCAAGCTGTTCGGCATCTACTTCCAGCCGAGTTTTCGTCATGCGGCGGTAAGAAATTAGATGAAATGTAATAACTATTTTATTTTTAGTGTTGGTATTACTGCATTGTGTCATTTTGCTTATTTTACACAGATCGTCCCATGCAATGTGAGGTTGAAATTCAACAAGCTGACAGGAGACACTGTGACATTTGAGGCTCCTGAGGGGCCGTACACTATGGAGGTCGAGAAAGGACACAATATGTCACAGATTGGAGGAGATGGATGGGCCCGTTTCGTCGCTCACATGCGTCTTACTGGTGGTGAGTTGATCAGCTTCAACTTCCGAGCAGAAAGACCCAAGCTAGCTGTCATTTATCTCAACCTGGTGGAAGATGATGAAGATGACGAAGATGATGAAGATGATGAAGATAATGAGGACCCACTCGACGAAGATGATGAGGACCCACTTCATGAAGCCATCGTAGCTCAAAGAACAAGGCTGAGTGAGGAGGAGGTGTCCAACCTGTGGGACATAATTCCGCCACGTGCTGACTTTGTCGGGGTGCCATTCGTGACCCGCTTGACAAATACCATGGTTGATCGACATGATATGGTATGTTATACTTACAAATGCAAATTATCCGATGAATTACTTAGTGTACAGTCCAATGATATGGTATGTTGTGTGGAATCTAGTCGAAGATAATGTTTTAGTGTAGAGTTCGATCACATGCTTATTAGTGTAGAATCTAAGGAAACTATTAATAGTGTAGATAATCCATATGTACTTATTTGCGAGGCTATTTATTAATTGATATGTTTTTCTTATTCAGAAATTGGCAAAGAGCATATCTGTGAGTTATGGTATCGAGCCCGATGAAGAAGGCTCAACTGGACTACGCCTTACTACAAGGGGCTCCATCACAACCTGTACTTACCGCGTGGACACGGACGGTTGCACACACTTAAACTCGGTTGGGTGGAAGAAATTCCTCGACGGCAAGAATATTCGTGTTGGACAGGCCATCCTAATTACTATCAGGAACACCAACCGCCCAGGCTTGAGGATGATGATTGTCTTCGATATCATCTAGAACTACATATGTGTGTGTGTGGCTATATCATCTAGAACTACATATGTGTGTGTGGCTATATCATCTAGAACTACATATGATGATCGTCGTCGATATCATCTAGAACTACATATGATGATGGCTGTTGATATGACCTTGTACTGCTTGAGGATGCATGTTGACTATGCATGAAATTGTTATCTAGTACTCCCTTCGTTCTAAATTACTCGTCGTGGTTTGAACTAAAACCACGACGAGTAATTTGGAACGAAGGGAGTACTACCTAGTAATGGTTTATGAATTTGATATCTACTAGCAGTACCTAGTATCTAGTATCTGAAAGGAGAACTGAAAGGGAAGGGGTAGTGGGAAAATGATGAAAGATATAGCAGTAGCGAGGGATGGCGAAATCGCTACAGCTAGTTAATAGTAGCGCGTTCCTAAAAAGCGCTGCTGATATCGTCAACAGTAATGGTGCGGGTTAGGGCCGCGCTACTACAATGAGTTAGCTGTAGCGCCTTATTAGTAGCACGGCCACCCGCGCTGCTGCTAGCCTCAAAACCTGGGCTACTACTAGGGTTTTCCCAAGTAGTGGAAGGGCAGCTGCCAGGGAGGCGCGGGGAGGAGATGGCCATCGAAAAGGAGAGCGACCGCGGCGGCACTGGATGTTAGGGGCGGTGGCTTTAGGTACTCCGGCGACGAGGTAAGGGGCTAGGGAGGATCACCGGAGCATGGGGTAGACGTTGGTGGAGGAGGAACGGCGAGGGGAGCGGGGCAGCGCTCGAATCGATCAGCGCCCGAGGCGGCGGCCATGGCTATAAGGAGAGTCCAGAGAGGCTCGGGAGCTCGGGAGAGAGGCTAGGGAGGTCTCTGGGAGGAAGGGGGAGCTACTGGAGTGCTCGGACGAGGCGCGGGCGGGCTATTTATAGCCGGGGCAGCGGCACCCGAGCCGGGCACCGCCGAGCGCGTCCGGCCACGGCTCTGCCGTGCTCAGCAGTCACGGGGAGGAGGGGGAAGACGACGAGGGGGAAGCGGACGAGCGCCAGAGGCTCACGGAGACGAGGGGGACTCGCAGACGAGAGGGAGAAGAAACAGAAGAGAGGAAGAAGACAATGGCCACGGGCGCACTACTCGACCCTTAGCACGGCTCGCCGGAGAAGCAAACGGAGGGGGAGCGGGGTCCAGGCGAACGGCGACGACGAGGGGGAGCTGATAGATATTAATGGCGAGGTCAGGGACGGTCGAAGCAGCGCTACCAACGAGAACAATGGCTAGACCACCGTTTTGGCTGGTAGGACTCGTGGTTACCACTGGCATGGCGTGCTCTGGGGTTTTTACTGAGGTTAAATCATGTCTACCGCGTAGTCCTTCGAAGATGGATTATTACTATGGTAAAGAGACAGGCAGAGACAAAGGGAGATGAGTAAAACAAGCTCCACAAGTTTGCTGTTGCAAACTTGGCAACTTGCTGGAGATAAAACCAGAGAGGGAAAATGGTAAACTTGATGTCTGGTAGGCTTAAGGTAGCAAGGACTACGGTCCTGGGAGTTTTGAGGTCATTAGGACAAATATTTAGCATAGTTGCTTAACAACTGCTAAAATATGCCCAGAAATCAAATGATGATGAAGCACTCACTAAGAGTGTTGGATTTATCTATAACTTGGCAAATGCTAATGATTTGGTCATAAGTAGAGGCTATAAAAAGATCAGATCAAATGGACTTGCCAAATTGGTACTTTCTTCACAAGCATTACTTTGGACCAGAAACTTGAGAAAATCCTAGGAAAATATTGGCTAAATTAAATTAGCCAAACTCTTGGGTAAGTGGGTTATATGGATAGGAGAAGGCTTGGCATTATTTTCAGCTATAATGGAGCAAGATAAAATATACTTGCTTCACAAACTGAAAATTTGGACAGAAAACAAGAATTGCTCCTGTGCTCACATAGCTCAATGAAATGAGCTTAATTTGGGTGAATTCTAATGATTTGAGATACTTAATAGGATGGCAAAGTTTCATCACATTTGGAAACTCTATGAAGGTACTTCCTTCATAAAGTGACAATCTGGTCAGAAACTTTCAAATATTGCACAGGGAGCTAGGATGATTGGATTGAGCTCATCTTTGTCATCCATTGGTTATTTATAAATACTAAACACCCTACCAATTTTATGATAAAATGGAATTAGTAATAAAGCACTTCCTTTGCAAAATTTTAGAGAAGGCAGAAACTTGCATTGGATCATGTGCCCAATTTTTGAACTAAGGATCATGAGATGATGATGGAACTAGTGATTATATAGCAAGGAAAAGCTCCACAATTTATGTGAGAATTTTCCCTGCTATAAAATAGTAGTTCCTTTAGAAAATGGCAGAAATGCAATATTGGTATTAAATAGGAAAAGGCAATTTTCCTTATTTAATTATGGCCAAATAATTGCAAGAGCTTGGATTAGGCATAATTATCAACTCCACCAATTCACATGAATTTAGGAGATGGCTAGATATGCCTTTTGATTTTATTCCTCAGAAAGGCAAGAAAAGGAATAAATCATAATTCAAGAATATTGCATGGGACTTGGCAATATTTTTGCATATCCAAGGTTTAGAAGGATTGAAGGGTCTCTAGGAATAGATGGGATGATCAACAGATCAACGAAAATGATAGCCCCTTTGAAATCACAAAGGGCACATTCAAATTCCAAAAATTTGCAATTAGGGTTTGAGAGGGTTCAAGATGATGCAACTGAGGTCTTGCCCTCTGAAAAAGACATGAGCAAGTCTTGAAAGGTTGGAAATGACAAGAAATCTTAGAGTCATCCAACAAACTCAGGAGAAAGATTTTGAAAAATGAGTGCCAGGAAGAAATAACAGCACAAAAATTGATAACCCAATTTTGGGGCTGTTACAAACCTTCCCCCCTTAAAAGAATCTCGTCCTCGAGATTCCTAGGGTTACAGCACAAAGAAAAGATAACCACTCCGGGGAAAATCTCTGGGTTAAAATTTAACCTTTTGATTGAATTAGAATGAGTTGGGGCACCGATAGTTGGTACACCCAGGAAGAGATATGGGCAAACACGGTTATATCCACGGCTAGGGGCACTTGAGATCAAACTCTTGCAAAATTGCTAGATGCACCCAGTGAACAGTGGACTCACGTGCTGACAGTGGGTCCAGGGCCCACTGGCAGCCTCCTTCTTCTACCTCCGGCTAACTGCTTCTCCCGTGTTGCTGCTTCGCATGCGGCTTGCATCTAGCTCCTAGGGCGATGAGGACCCTAGTGCCGTAGTGCGCGGCGTGCATGGCGCCAGTGCAGCGAGCACTCACGTCAAGGGCCAGCACCTTGTCGGCACTGCTCGCAGATTTGCCTGCTGGAGGCCGGTCGAGCAACGAGCGATTTTCCTGGACTCCGCTCACCGTACACCGGGGTTGGGCTATAAAAACGGCAGCATGGCCTACTTCCAACACACAAACACAATGCCACTCTACTACCTCTTTGGTTTGAGCGAGATCGAGCCGAGCTCCTTAGGCGAGGAGGTGTTCTTGGTGGCGTTATGGTTGTTCCTTGCAGCACTGCTGGGCACGCTGGTCGGCTCGTCGATCCCCCTGGTGATACTCATCAGGAACGAATGGCTCGAGACAACGCGCGGCTGGTGGCTCGAGGTGTGGAAGAAGATGGTGCACGGGGTGGTCCTCCACCACGCTTGGTTCTCTGTCGCTTTGCACCAGCGAAGTAATCGCGTGCTGCGGTGGAGCAGTGGTGGCGACTTGCGGTGCCACGCAAGGCAGGGATGGTGTGGATGGTGGGTTCGGATGCGGGTGAGGTGGCTACGCCAGCTCAGGAATCAGTTTAGGGCACGGGAAAAATTTCACGGATTGCTCCATGAAATGTAGGTGTTGAGGTAGAATCGGAGTTGAAATCTGTATCGGAGAGTTGTAATGGATCGCGAGAAATAAAGCTGGTAGTGTTTCTCCAGAAACACGATTGGGTTCATGAAAAAGAATCAGGGACGAGAAATGGCCAGATGAAAATGGCCTCTTTGAGGTTCTGGGTTTGGAAAATCTAGCACACGGGGTATGCACAGATAGAGAGGGATATGTGACTTTGCATTCCCCCGAGTACTGCTTAATTGTACTCGTGGGTGAACCGAGTATGCGTGCAGTATGCAGTAAAATCTAAACAAATAGGCATATGCAATAAACATGCAACAGAAAAATACACAACAGATAAATTGTACTAAAGTGTTTTAATGCTAGTGGGTATATGTAATCCTGGTATACATATACCTACACCAGCGTGCATTTTATTAGAGACTCGGAACGAGTCAATGTTGTTTTTAGTGTATGTGTTCTACTAATTAAAATCTTGTTAGCACAAATTGTCAACCCTGTCAAACATTTCTGCTTGACAGAGAGACAAGCAAAAACAAACACACAAACAAAAGCAAGCAAGCAAATAACACAGCGAACGGGTTATAATAGTACCAGCATACATCAAAGCACAAATGCACTACGCGCTAATCGAAACTACGCACTCCGGGATACATGGTTCTATCCTCATATCGGGAATGAACCGACAGACCGATCGACTGGCAGGAACCATTGACTGCATGACTTAAGTCAGGCAGAAGACTGGCCTTGCTGGGGCTCTCCTGGAGGATGAAGACTGAGCCAATCTCTATCTTCATCGTTTGACACTTCTATGGGTTGGGGCGGTGGGGCTGAAATTGCTCCAGGAAAATGCTGCTGATGGATCCGGAGAAGAGACTTGTCGAGTGTGATGATGTTTGGCTTGGGCCATAGCACAGGTTGGGAGGATAGCACTGGTTGAGAGGATAGCACTGGTTCGGATGGAGTTGGGCCAACAGCTTGAGATGCGAACTTATGAGCCTCTCGATAAGCTTCCTTGACGACTCGTACCACATTACTGTCCATGGCTCTAAACTCGGCAAGCGGCATTGAAATCAACGTCCCCTGGGCAGTGATGTATTGCACCAGGCGAGCGATTGCAGGATCATCTCCTTGGCTAACGGGAGATGGTTGCATTACTGCGTTTGACACAGTGGGAAAAAAGTAGAACTCCCACCTTGTGGTGACATGCGGGAAGTTAGTTCGGAGGTGAAGGATAGCCTCCACAGCAGCGGCTTGAATGGCTAAACCAGAGGTAGGCATGGCTGTACCCCGTAAAACCAAAGGCTGGACATCTGCTGCAGGGCCTAGGCTGATGTGCACTCTTGCAACAAAGCGATGAAGGTGAGGGACGGGTGTTGATTGGAACACCAGGTAATCGGGGCTAGTCTTACTGCCAAATGCTTTGGTAAGCATCTCGGCAAGAAGGGGCGGAAAGCCAGGCTGGTTAACGGCATAGGTGCGGGTGTAATACGAGGGAGTTTTGGAGCTGCTAGCCATGACTGGGGTGCTACTAGCTAAGCTTCTCTGCAAGGACATGGCGGACTGAGGAGCGAGCGATACAGCTAGCGGAAAGGGCATTTATAGGTAGCTACGCAGGACAGGCCCACATGGCGTGGCCCCTTTCCCTTAATGGCGAAGGGAAAGCGGTGCGGCCGACCAGAAAGGATAGGATTGCTACACGTTCCACGGATAACTAGGCGGGGATAGCGGGGTGAGGACGTGTCGTTCCCGACTACGCCGCCTGTTGATTAACAGTGGCCATGCCGGATGCCAGGGATGGGTCAAATCCCTTAGGGTCATTACGGGTTGATGGTAGCGGCGATCTCATGCTAGGATAATCTATGCCAGCCTGGCTGCTCTAATACAAGGCCCTGTGGCACCCCGATCCGCATGGAGCAGGGGGGCCTACGCACGTCAGCCCAGGATAACACCTGACGCACGACAGGTCCATGATACAGCATTCCAGGTACAGGAATATTCATCAAATACATGTGTATATAATTACATCAGTGATGAATATAATCTTCTGTCATAGCCCTAAGGCTATTTACATGGCAGCGGAAGTCTATTAAAATGGTAGCGGAAGTCTTGGCAGCATATCACTCTGGCTGGGCTCCACAACTCACAGGACTGGCAAGATTACTGCCTAGCACGACGGAACAAGTGAACGACCAAAACTGGCATGACACGCCCGATCAGTACATTGAATGTACTTGCAGGACAACCAAATACATAGCATCCAAACAAGCAGAAGACAAGGCAGGAACCAAGCGTCTACAACAACTATCTCATATCAGAACTAAGCATGGCATGATATCAACCCAAGGACATAAATCAAACTAACATCATGGCATATTCTAGCATGGCAACAACATGGTATATCAAATTTACTTCTAACATGGCAATAGCAAAACATAGCATATCATCTCTATCATATCAATCAAAGCATGGCATGGCATCATGAAACTATGCTTAAAATAAACTACCAACCATATCAAATGCAGACATAGCATGTTAACTGTATGCAACCATCTCAAGTTCTACCATGGTTCTTTAAGTGCAAACATATTACTCATGCAATGCCACCAAACTTGTGCATTGAGTCCCTCGGACTCTCTTACCAACGGTTATCACCTCATCACCAACAGAGACAAACTTGTGATCCTTACGGCGATCACAACCCGACCACATCTAGCCCGTGATCCTTACGGCGATCACAACGCGACCACATCTGGCCCATGATCCTTACGGCGATCACAACCCGACCACATCTGGCCCGTGATCCTTACGGCGATCACAACCCGACCACATCTGGCCTGTGATCCTTAACCACATTAACCAGCTTAATTATTTCAGGTTTATTCTCCATTTCGACCAAGACCTGATAGTGTACCCTACTAAAAACTTGTGCCCATGACCGAGGACGCAGCTATCAATAGTTTAAATACACGTTGCAGAGGTAGCGCACTGTACCCACACCACGGAACCCATGGCCTCGTCATCCCATTCAGGTAGACCAATGGCATTCCAACGATCTACTGTCATGACACTCTCCCGGCCACTCCGACTCACTCCCCACTGGGCTAGTCCTGGGTGGCCCCGTGTCTACCTCCAAACACATCGACCACCGCCGTGGCCATGATCCACTCTGGGACCCGGTACCAAAACTTAACTTAACAAGAGGCTCACAAGGCTTATGTCCGCCTACCTAATCAGGGTAGCGCGTGCCCATAACCTTCCCTAGTTGGAGGCACCGACCAGAGGCACAACAATAGATCGCATTAAGGCCGTCCCATACCGACAAATGTGGTTGCACTGGAAAAAGTTTGATTTGGCGGCACTATGACTCGATCCCATCCGTGACGGAGGGGTTTCGTTATTAAGTCATATTATTATCTTCTCCATCATCAATCATCATACCAGGATTTTAACATGAATGCAACAATGAGCATACATCATACAAATGATTTAACAAAACATCGGGCTTCTCAAGTGAACACTTACAGCATAAAGAACATGACAATACCAAATACTAACATGTCCACGGTGCATTACCATCATCAAAGCATTTTATAACGATGACTTGAAAATAAATTAGAGTAGTGACAACAACATTCTAATTATCATGGCAAGAAATATCATGAACACACAAGCATGCATGGTAAGCATAACGGAATAACTGCAGATGAAAACGAGAAGAAATAACTGCAACTACACACACAAGGTGCAAGCAATGTCAACATGCAAGTTTGGGGCTCATGATAAGAGGTTGTCTTGCCTAGGGTCGACAAATACTCCGGGAAGAAGTGAGAAACGACCGCAGAAAAATTTGCTGGAAACAGTTCTCTCTTGGAGGGGGCTATTTACGGACAAGGGAAAAATGGTCATCTTCACAGTGTCAATCCATAGTGAAAATGTTGGGAACGGAACGGGCTCGGCGAGACAAACACGTGGGCATTGGATTTACCTAAATCGGAATTACGAGCGCAAAGTTGTGGCCGTTCACTTTTTAGGCAGAAAATGCACTAAACAACAAACGTTTACAAATTAAACACTTCGGCCGGCTGGGGCTAAGCTGAAAGCGTATTTGGCAGAATACGTCTTTGATCCAGAGAAACGGCTTGCGGTGGGGCGCTTCCACTTAAGTGACGTGGCGTGGACCGGGTCAAAGGGCAGAGGCGGGGCCGGGCTCCTGGGTCGCTGACAGGTGGGGTCGCGAGACCCGCCTGGCCGGCCTGGCCAGGTCAACGCGCCAGCCGAGCTGCTTCCTTCTTCTCCCGCTCGACGCACGACCGGCCGAGGCAAAGGCGAGCTTCACGCAAGGGGGCCGGCCGGCTCCGGTCGTCTCCGATAGTGGCGCGACCACTGTTGAGCTCGGCGTGGCCCGCCGCATCCATTCGGAGGAAGGGAGGCTGCCGGGGAGGCGCGGGGAGGAGATGGCCATCAGAAAGGAGAGCGACCGCGGTGGCACTGGATGTTGGGGGCGGCAGCTTTAGGTACTCTGGCGACGAGGTAAGGGGCTGGGGAGGATCACGGGAGCATGGGGAAGACGCTGGTGGAGGAGGAACAGCGAGGGGAGCGTGGCAGCGCTGGAATCGATCAGCGCCTGAGGCGGCGGCCATGGCGATGACGAGAGGCCAGAGAGGATCGAGAGCTCGGGAGAGAGGCTAGGGAGGTCTCTGGGAGGAAGGGGGAGCTACTGGAGTGCTCGGACGAGGCGCAGGCGGGCTATTTATAGCCGGGGCAGGGGCACCCGAGCCAGGCACCGCCGAGCGCGTCCGGCCACGGCTCTGCCGTGCTCAGCAGTCACGGGGAGGAGGGGGAAGACGACGAGGGGGGAAGCGGACGAGCGCCAGAGGCTCACAGAGACGAGGGGCACTCGCGGATGAGAGGGAGAAGAAAACAGAAGAGAGGAAGAAGATGATGGCCACGGGCGCACTCCTCGACCCTTGGCACAGCTCGCTAGAGAAGCAAGCGGAGGGGGAGCGGGGTCCAGGCAAAGGGCGACGACGAGGGGGAGCTGATAGACATTAATGGCAAGGTCAGGGACGGTCGAAGCAGCGCTACCAACGAGAACAGTGGCTAGACCACCGTTTTGGCTGGCAGCACTCGTGGTCACCACTGGCATGGCGTGCTCTGGGTTTTTTACTGAGGTTAAATCATGTCTACCAGGTAGTTCTTCGAACATGGATTATTACTATGGTAAAGAGACAGGCAGAGACAAAGGGAGATGAGTAAAACAAGCTCCACAAGTTTGATGTTTCAAACTTGGCAACTTGCTGGAGATAAAACCAGAGAGGGAAAATGGTAAACTTGATGTCTGGTAGGCTTAAGGTAGCAAGGACTACGGTCCTGGGAGTTTTGAGGTCATTAGGACAAATATTTAGCATAGTTGCTTAACAACTGCTAAAATATGCACAGAAATCAAATAATGATAAATCACTCACTAGGTGTGTTGGATTTAGCTATAACTTGGAAAATACTAATGATTTGGTCATAAGTAGATGCTGTAACAAGATCAGCCCAAATGGACTTGCCAAATTGGTACTTTCTTCACAAGCATTACTTTGGACCAGAAACTTGAGAAAATCCTAGGAAAATATTGGCTAAATTAAATTAGCCAAACTCTTGGGTAGGTGGGTTATATGGATAGGAGAAGGCTTGTTATTATTTTCAGCCATAATGGAGGAAGATAAAATATACTTGCTTCACAAACTGAAAATTTGGACAGAAAACAAGAATTTCTCCTGTGCTCAAATAGCTCAATGAAATGAGCTGAATTTGGGTGAAGGCTAATTATTTGGGATACTTAAGAGGGTGGCAAAGTTTCATCCCATTTGGAAACTCTATGAAGGTACTTCCTTCACAAAGTGACAATCTGGTCAGAAACTTTGAAAACTTGCATAGGGAGCTAGGATGATTGGATTGAGCTCATATTTGGTATCCATGGGTTATTTATCAATATTAAACACCCTACCAATTTTATGCTCAAAAGGAATTAGGAATAAAGCACTTCCTTTGCAAAATTTCAGAGAAGGCAGAAACTTGCATTGGATCATGTGCCCAATTTTTGAACTGAGGAGCATGAGATGATGATGGAACTAGTGATTATGTAGCAAGGACAAGCTCCAAAATTTCTGTGAGAATTTTCCCTGCTATAAATTAGTAGTTCCTTTAGAAAATGGCAGAAATGCAATATTGGTATTAAATAGGAAAAAGGCAATTTTCCTTATTTAATTATGGCCAATATAATTGCGAGAGCTTGGATTAGGCATAATTATCAACTCCACCAATTCACATGAATTTAGGAGATGGCTAGATATGCCTTTTGATTTTATTCCTTAGAAAGGCAAGAAAAGGAATAAATCATAATTCAAAAATATTGCATGGGACCTGGCAATATTTTTGCATATCCAAGGTTTGGAAGGATAGAAGGGTCTCTAGGAACAGATGGGATGATCAACAGATCAAGGAAAATGATAGCCTCTTTGAAATCACAAAGGGCACATTCAAATTCCAAAATTTTGGAATTAGGGTTTGAGAGGGTTTAAGATGATGCAACTGAGGTCTTGCCCTCTGACAAAGACATGAGCAAGTCTTGAAAGGTTGGAAATGACAAGAAATCTTCGAGTTATCCAACAAACTCAGGAGAAAGATTTTGAAAAATGAGTGCTAGGAAGAAATAACAGCACAAAAATTGATAACCCAATTTTGGGGTTGTTACATAAGTATGCCCCTCTGGATCAATTGTGGAGTTCGGCAGACGCATACTTGGATTTAGCGAAGAGTGCTACTGACGCGACTGAGTATTTCAAAGATTAGAAAGATCATGAAGTGGAAAGATTGTTCTGGTCGCAGTTCAATGATCCAAGGCATCCGCTGCTGTTGAATGAGAAAATGGCCGAGTGGGCCGAGCTCCATAGGTTGTCCGGGCTTGCCATGAAGACTGTTATGGATCATCTGTGGCCAAAGGAACCAAGTTCGGATAGCTATTTTGGTTTAGTGCAATGATTTCTTCATGTTGTGCCACATATCGACGCTGCTAAGAGGTCGGCATGCATAGAAGGTGCGCCGATGGCTCTTGCCCATGTTAAGACATATTGGGCGAAGATGGAGGCCACCGCTATTGCAACCAGGGGTCCGCCCGGGGGCCAGGAGTCGCCCGAGCACTATTTGGAAGAAGTCCTAGAAGGTGCCCGTTTAATAGAGGCTCAGTGCTCAAAGAATACCATGTTCCAGTGACATGTATCTTGATTGTAAAAACAATGCTATTTTGATTATAAAGGCTGTATTTATACTTTTTCCCGTAAAGTATTATAGTGCCTCCTGTGCGGCCGTTTATGTATGTATGTATATAACCTAAAAGTTTGCAGTCGTCGGCTTCAGCCCCCACGCATATAATGCGGGGATGTTCGGGAAAGCACGTAGTCACACTTGATCCAACGTCTTGGTCTGTTTAAGGAGGTGATAGCACGGCGAACAAGGCAATCGGACTATATAGCTTTAACACTTTCCCTTAGCCTTAGGAGTTTGACGGTGGGGCTACTATATAGCCCCTGGTACTTTTGCGGTCATCCGAATACGATGCGCGTACATACTTGACCAGGAAACCGGTCCTTCGTTAATGCGGAGGAATCGTGAAGATTCTGCCGAGTCATCGAGTGGTTGACCAGTCTCTCGCTTTATCATGACAGTCAGTTTTTGGCTTTCTCTACTGAGGTGCTCATCCAGGTGAACCAGGGCACAATCGCAGTAGTTCTCCCGGTGCCACCTTAGACGATAGAGCAGAATGTAAGGTAGCAAAACACGAGAGCCGGGCAAACCCAACTATTGACCAAAGACATGATTCAGAGCTGATGCATATAAGGCCGAACTCGCGACGCCGAACACTCCCGAAGGTATTCATACTTTAAAACATATACTGGGCTGAGTATCGCCCTCGATAATGAGCCCTGAATATCCAGGTACGTGCATTAATCTGTCATGACAAAATGCCAATAATGCCAGTATCCCTCTCGGTTATTTTAAGTGCCCGGAGGGTGTGAAGCAACAAAAGACAATAAAAAAGGTTTACACAGGGTCTTAATCTAAAAAGAAACCTTTGAACGGGCCCCTGTTGCACGTCTGCGCCTTTGTCTCCGTTGTGCCATATCCTGGAAGGGTGTAGCACGATGATCATTTGTAAAAAAGAAAAACCCAGGTGAAAGAATCTGGTGTGATCAGGCGAAAAGTTGGTTATTCTTAATGAACCATGAAAATGCAATCTATTATTGTATTAATAGGGTCGAGCCATACTATGGGCCCTTTTACATGCAGGCAGCCCCTAGCACCACATATGGGGTATATGAAGGAAATATGCCCTAGAGGCAATAATAAAGTTATTATTTATTTCCTTATTTCATGATAAATGTTTATTATTCATGCTAGAATTGTATTAACCGGAAATATAATACATGTGTGAATACATAGACAAACATAGTGTCACTAGTATGCCTCTACTTGACTAGCTCGTTAATCAAAGATGGTTAAGTTTCCTAACCATAGACATGAGTTCTCATTTGATTAATGGGATCACATCATTAGAAGAATGATGTGATTGACATGACCCATTCCGTTAGCCTAGCACTTGATCGATTAGTATATTGCTATTGCTTTCTTCATGACTTATACATGTTCCTGTAACTATGAGATTATACAACTCCCGTTTACCGGAGGAACACTTTGGGTACTACCAAACGTCACAACGTAACTGGGTGATTATAAAGGAGTACTACAGGTGTCTCCGAAGGTACATGTTGAATTGGCATATTTTGAGATTAGGTTTTGTCACTCCGATTGTCGGAGAGGTATCTCTGGGCCCTCTCGGTAATGCACATCACTATAAAGCCTTGCAAGCAATGTGACCAATGAGTTGGTTACGGGATGATGCATTACGTAACGAGTAAAGAGACTTGCCAGTAACGAGATTGAACTAGGTATTGGATACCGACGATCGAATCTCGGGCAAGTAACATACCGATGACAAAGGGAACAACGTATGTTGTTATGTGGTTTGACCGATAACGATCTTCGTAGAATATGTAGGAACCAATATGGGCATCCAGGTTCCGCTATTGGTTATTGACCGAGAATAGTTCTAGGTCGTGTCTACATAGTTCTCGAACCCGTAGGGTCCGCACGCTTAACGTTACGATGACAGTTTTATTATGAGTTTATAAGTTTTGATGTACCGAAGTTTGTTCGGAGTCCCGGATGTGATCACGGACATGACGAGGAGTCTCGAAATGGTCGAGACATAAAGATTGATATATTGGACGACTATATTCGGACACCGGAAGTGTTCCGGACATTTTCGGAGAAAACCAGTGCCGGAGGGTTACCGGAACCCCCCCGGGAGAGTTAATGGGCCACAAGGGCCTTGGTGGGAAGAGAGAGGGGCGGCCATGGTGGGCCGCGCACCCCTTCTCCCTCTGTTCCGAATTGGACTAGGAGGGGGGTGGCGCCCCCCTCTTTCCTTGCCCCTCTCCCCCTTCCTTCCCCCTCCTAGTAGGAGTAGGAAAGGAGGAGTCCTACTCCTACTAGGAGGAGGACTCCTCCTCCTGGCGCGCCCCCCTTGGGCCGGCCGGCCTCCCCCCTTGCTTCTTTATATACGGGGGTGGGGGGAGGGGGCACCCCATAGACACACAAGTTGATCTACGGATCGTTCCTTAGCCATGTGCGGTGCCCCCCTCCACCATATTCCACCTCGGTCATATCGTCGCGGAGTTTACGCGAAGCCCTGCGCCGGTAGAGCATAATCATCGTCACCACGCCGTCGTGCTGACGGAACTCATCCCCGACACTTTGCTGGATCGGAGTCCGGGGATCGTCATCGAGCTGAACGTGTGCTGAACTCGGAGGTGCCGTACGTTCGGTACTTGGATCGGTCGGATCATGAAGACGTGCGACTACATCAACCGCGTTGTCATAACGCTTCTGCTTACGGTCCACGCGGGTACGTGGACAACACTCTCCCCTCTCGTTTCTATGCCAGCACCATGATCTTGCGTGTGCGTAGGAAAATTTTGAAATTACTACGTTCCCCAACAGTGGCATCCGAGCCTAGGTTTTATGTGTAGATGTCATATGCACGAGTAGAACACAAGTGAGTTGTGGGCGATACAAGTCATACTGCTTACCAACATCTCATCCTTTGGCTCAGCGGTATTGTGAGATGAAGCGGCCCGGACTGACATTACGCGTACGCTTACGCGATACTGGTTTCACCGTTATGAGCACTCGTGCTTAAAGGTTACTGGCGGGTGTCTGTCTCTCTCACTTTAGTTGAACCGAGTGTGGCTACGCCCGGTCCTTGCGAAGGTTAAAACAGCACTAACTTGACGAACTATCGTTGTGGTTTTGATGCGTAGGTAAGAACGGTTCTTGCTCAGCCCGTAGCAGCCACGTAAAACTTGCAACAACAAAGTAGAGGACGTCTAACTTGTTTTTGCAGGGCATATTGTGATGTGATATGGTCAAGACGTGATGCTATATTTTATTGTATGAGATGATCATGTTTTGTAACCGAGTTATCGGCAACTGGCAGGAGCCATATGGTTGTCGCTTTATTGTATGAAATGCAAACGCCCTGTAATTGCTTTACTTTATCACTAAGCGGTAGCGATAGTTGTAGAAGCAATAGATGGCGTAACGACAACGATGCTACGATGGAGATCAAGGTGTCGCGCCGGTGACGATGGTGATCACGACGGTGCTTCGAAGATGGAGATCACAAGCACAAGATGATGATGGCCATATCATATCACTTATATTGATTGCATGTGATGTTTATCCTTTATGCATCTTATCTTGCTTTGATCGACGGTAGCATTTCAAGATGATCTCTCACTAATTATCAAGAAGTGTTCTCCCTGAGTATGCACCATTGCGAAAGTTCTTCGTGCTGAGACACCACGTGATGATCGGGTGTGATAGGCTCTACGTTCAAATACAACGGGTGCAAAACAGTTGCACACGTGGAATACTCAGGTTAAACTTGACGAGCCTAGCATATACAGATATGGCCTCGGAACACGGAGACCGAAAGGTCGAACGTGAATCATATAGTAGATATGATCAACATAGTGATGTTCACCATTGAAACTACTCCATCTCACGTGACGATCGGACATGGTGTAGTTGATATGGATCACGTAATCACTTAGAAGATTAGAGGGATGTCTGTCTAAGTGGGAGTTCTTAAGTAATATGATTAATTGAACTTTAATTTATCATGAACTTAGTCCTGGTAGTATTTTGCAAATTATGTTATAGCTCGCGTTGTTGCTTTCATATGTTTATTTTGATATGTTCCTAGAGAAAACTGTGTTGAAAGATGTTAGTAGCAATGATGCGGATTGGGTCCGTGATCTAAGGTTTATCCTCATTGCTGCACAGAAGAATTATGTGCTTGATGCACACCTAGGTGACAAACCTATTGCAGGAGCAGATGCAGACGTTATGAACGTTTGGCTAGCTCAATATGATGACTACTTGATAGTTTAGTGTACCATGCTTAACGGCTTAGAATCGGGACTTCAAAGACGTTTTGAACATCATGGACCATATGAGATGTTCCAGGAATTGAAGTTAATATTTCAGGCAAATACCCGAGTTGAGAGATATGAAGTCTCCAACAAGTTCTATAGCTAAAAGATGGAGGAGAATCGCTCAACTAGTGAGCATGTGCTCAGATTGTCTGGGTACTTCAATCGCTTGAATCAAGTGGGAGTTAATCTTCCAGATAAGATAGTGATTAACAGAATTCTCTAGTCACCATTACTAAGTTAGTAGAACTTCGTGATGAACTATAATATGCAAGGGATGACGAAAATGATTCCCAAGCTCTTCATGATGTTGAAATCGACGAAGGTAGAAATCAAGAAAGAGCATCAAGTGTTGATGATTGACAAGATCACTAGTTTCAAGAAAAGGGCAAAGGGAAGGAAAGGGAAACTTCAAGTAGAATGGCAAACGAGTTGTCACTCCCGTGAAGAAGCCCAAAACTGGACCAAAGCCTGAAACTAAGTGCTTACACTTCAAAGGAAATGGTCACTGGAAGCGGAAATGCCCCGAATATTTGGTGGATAAGAAGTATGGCAAAGTGAACAAGGGTATACTTGATATACAGGTTATTGATGTGTGCGTTACTAGTGTTTATAGTAGCCCCTGAGTATTTGATACTTGTTCGGTTGCTAAGATTAGTAACTCAAAACAGGAGTTACAGAATAAACAGAGACTAGTTGAAGGGGAAGTGACGATAAGTGTTGGAAATAGTTCCAAGATTGATATGATCATCATCACACACTCCCTATACTTTCGGGATTAGTGTTAAACCTAAATAAATGTTATTTGGCGTTTGCGTTGAGCATAAATATGATTTGATCATGTTTATTGCAATACGGTTATTCATTTAAAGTCAAAAAATAATTATTGTTCTGTTTACATGAATAAAACCTTCGATGGAAATACACCCAATGAAAATAGTTTGTTGGATCTCGATCGTAGTGATACACATATACATCATATTGATATGCCAAAAGATGCAAAGTTAATAATGATAGTGCAACTTATTTGTGGCACTGCCGTTTGGGTCATATTGGTGTAAAGCGCATGAAGAAACTCCATAAAGATGGATCTTCAAAATCTCTTGGTTATGAATCATTTGATGCTTGCGAACCGTGCCTTTTGGGCAAGATGACTAGAACTCCGTTCTCCGGAACAATGGAACAAGCTGCTGACTTATTGGAAATAATACATACCGATGTATGCGATCCAATGAGTGTTGATGCTCGTGCCAAGTATCATTATTTTCTAACCTTCAGAAGATGATTTGAGCAGATATGGGTATATCTACTTGATGAAACATAAGTCTGAAATAGTTGAAAGGTTCAAAGAATTTCAGAGTGAAGTGGAAAATCATCGTAACAAGAAAAATAAAGTTTCTACGATCTGATCGTAGAGACGAATATTTGAGTTATGAGTTTGGTCTTCAATTAAAACAATGTGGAATAGTTTCACAGCTCACGCCACCTGGAACACCACAACGTTATGGTGTGTCCGAACGTCGTAACCGCACTTTATTGGATATTGTGCGATCTATGATGTCTCTTACTTATTTACCACTATTGTTTTGGGGTTATGCATTAGAGACAACTGCATTCACGTTAAAAGGGCACCATCTAAATCCGTTGAGACGACACTATATGAACTGTGGTTTAGCAAGAAACCCAAGTTGATGTTTCTTAAAGTTTGGGGCTGTGATGCTTATCTGAAAAAGTTTCATCCTGATAAGCTCAAACCCAAATCGGAGAAGTGCGTCTTCATAGAATACCCAAAGGAAATTGTTGGGTACACCTTCTATCACAGATCCGAAGGCAAGATATTCGTTGCTAAAAATGGATCTTTTCTAGAGAAGGAGTTTCTCTCAAAAGAAGTGAGTGGGAGGAAAGTAGAGCTTGATGAGGTAATTGTACCTTCTCCCGAATTGGAAAATAGTTCATCACTGAAATCAGTTCCAATGATTCCTACACCAATTAGTGAGGAAGCTAATGATGATGATCATGAAACTTCAGATCAAGTTACTACAGAACCTCGTAGGTCTTCCAGAGTACGGTCCGCACCAGAGTGGTACGGTAATCCTGTTCTGAAAGTCATGTTACTAGACCATGATGAACCTACGAACTATGAGGAAGCGATGATGAGCCCAGATTCCGCGAAATGGCTTGAGGCCATGAAATCTGAGATGGATCCATGTATGAGAACAAAGTATGGACTTTGGTGGTGTTGCCCGATGATTAGCAAGCCATATTGTATAAATGGATCTTCAAGAGGAAGACAGATGCTGATAGTAGTGTTACTATCTTGACTTGTCGCAAAAAGGGTTTTCGACAAGTTCAAGGTGTTGACTACAATGAGATTTTCTCAACTGTAGCGATGCTTAAGTCTGTCCGAATCATGTTAGCAATTGCCACATTTTATGAAATCTGGCAAAAGGATATCAAAACTGCATTCCTTAATGGATTTATTAAAGAAGAGTTGTATATGATGCAACCAGAAGGTTTTGTCAATCCTAAGGTGCTAACAAAATGTGCAAGCTCCAGCGATCCATTTATGGACTGGTGCAAGCCTCTCGGAGTTGGAATATACGCTTTGATGAGTTGATCAAAGCATATGGTTTTATACAGACTTTTTGAGAAGCCTGTATTTACAAGAAAGTGAGTGGGAGCTCTGTAGCATTTCTAATATTATATGTGGATGACATATTGTTGATTGGAAATGATATAGAAATTCTGGATAGCATGAAAGGATACTTGAATAAGAGTTTTTCAAAGAAAGACCTCGGTGAAGCTGCTTACACATTGAGCATCAAGATCTTTATAGATAGATCAAGACGCTTGATAAGATTTTTCAATGAATACATACCTTGATAAATTTTTGAAATAGTTCAAAATGGAACAGTCAAAGAAGGAGTTCTTGCCTGTGTTGCAAGGTGTGAAGTTGAGTAAGACTCAAGACCCGACCATGGCAGAAAACAGAAAGAGAATGAAAAGTCATTCCCTATGCCTCAGTCATAGGTTCTATAAAGTATGCTATGCTGTGAACCAGACATATTATATACCTTGCTCTGAGTTTAGAAAAGGAATACAATTTTGATCTAATATTAGATCACTGGACAGCGGTCAAGAATATCCTTAGTGAGGACTAAGGAGATGTTTCTCGATTATGGATGTGATAATAGAGTTCGTTGTAAAAGTTACATCGGTGCAAACTTTTACACCGATCCAGATGACTCTAAGTCTCAATCTGGATATATATTGAAAGTGGGAGCAATTAGCTAGAGTAGCTCCATGCAGAGCATTGTAGACATAGAATATTTGCAAAATACATACGGCTCTGAATGTGACAGACCCGTTGACTAAGCTTCTCTCACGAGCAAAACATGATCACACCTTAGTACTCTTTGGGTGTTAATCACATAGAGATGTGAACTAGATTATTGACTCTAGTAAACCCTTTGGGTGTTGGCCACATGACGATGTGAACTATGGGTGTTAATCATATACAGATATGAATATTGGTGTTAAATCACATGGCGATATGAACTAGATTATTGACTCTAGTGCAAGTGGGAGACTAAACGAAATATGCCCTAGAGGCAATAATAAAGTTATTATTTATTTCCTTATTTCATGATAAATGTTTATTATTCATGCTATAAGTGTATTAACCAGAAACATAATACATGTGTGAATACATAGACAAACATAGTGTCACTAGTATGCCTCTACTTGACTAGCTCGTTAATCAAAGATGGTTAAGTTTCCTAACCATAGACATGAGTTGTCATTTGATTAATGGGATCACATCATTAGAAGAATGATGTGATTGACATGACCCATTCCGTTAGCCTAGCACTTGATCGATTAGTATATTGCTATTGCTTTCTTCATGACTTATACATGTTCCTGTAACTATGAGATTATGCAACTCCCGTTTACCGGAGGAACACTTTGGGTACTACCAAACGTCACAACGTAACTGGGTGATTATAAAGGAGTACTACAGGTGTCTCCGAAGGTACATGTTGAATTGGCATATTTCGAGATTAGGTTTTGTCAATCCGATTGTCGGAGAGGTATCTCTGGGCCCTCTCGGTAATGCACATCACTATAAAGCCTTGCAAGCAATGTGACCAATGAGTTGGTTACGGGATGATGCATTACGTAACGAGTAAAGAGACTTGCCGGTAACGAGATTGAACTAGGTATTGGATACCGACGATCGAATCTCGGGCAAGTAACATACTGATGACAAAGGGAACAACGTATGTTGTTATGCGGTTTAACCGATAAAGATCTTCGTAGAATATGTAGGAACCAATATGGGCATCCAGGTTCCGCTATTGGTTATTGACCGAGAATAGTTCTAGGTCATGTCTACATAGTTCTCGAACCCGTAGGGTCCGCACGCTTAACGTTACGATGACAGTTTTATTATGAGTTTATAAGTTTTGATGTACTGAAGTTTGTTCAGAGTCCCGGATGTGATCACGGACATGACGAGGAGTCTCAAAATGGTTGAGACATAAATATTGATATATTGGACGACTATATTCGGACACCGGAAGTGTTCCAGACGTTTTCGAAGAAAACCGGAGTGCCGGAGGGTTACCTGAACCCCCCCCCCCCCCCCCCCCGGGAGAGTTAATGGGCCACATGGGCCTTGGTGGGAAGAGAGAGGGGCGGCCAGGGTGGGCCGCGTGCCCCCTCTCTCTCTGGTCCGAATTGGACTAGGAGGGGGGGCGGCGCCCCCCTCTTTCCTTCCCCCTCTCCCCCTTCCTTCCCCCTCCTAGTAGGAGTAGGAAAGGAGGAGTCCTACTCCTACTAGGAGGAGGACTCCTCCTCCTGGCGCGCCCCCCTTGGGTCGGCCGGCCTCCCCCCTTGCTTCTTTATATACGGGGGCGGGGGGGGGGGGGGCACCCCATAGACACACAAGTTGATCTACGGATCGTTCCTTAGCCGTGAGCGGTGCCCCCCTCCACCATATTCCACCTCGGTCATATCGTCGCGGAGTTTACGCGAAGCCCTGCGCCGGTAGAGCATCATCATCGTCACCACGCCGTCGTGCTGACGGAACTCATCCCCGACACTTTGCTGGATCGGAGTCCGGGGATCGTCATCGAGCTGAACGTGTGCTGAACTCGGAGGTGTCGTACGTTCGGTACTTGGATCGGTCGGATCGTGAAGACGTACGACTACATCAACCGCGTTGTCATAACGCTTCCGCTTACGGTCTACGAGGGTACATGGACAACACTCTCCCCTCTCGTTGCTATGCCATCACCATGATCTTGCGTGTGCGTAGGAAAATTTTGAAATTACTACGTTCCCCAACAGTATATTCATCGACCCAAGCTCCGGTGTATCTGGGCATCTACAACTAGTGGTGCACCGGACACATCTAGCCATGTCCGTCATCTTTATGACCGATCATTTGTTCAGATTGGGGAGGCCGTTCAGTGGTTCGGCTGCTGGAGCCGCCGCATATTCTTCCACACATAGGGAACGCTCTGTATTTCCCCTGATTGTGATGACGCCACGTGTACCGGGCATCTTAAATTTAATATAAGCGTAATGTGGAACAGCATTGAAATGAGCGAAGGCCGTTCTTTCGAGTAGTGCATGGTAGCCGCTTCGGAATGGAGCGATGTCGAAGATGAGTTCTTCGCTTCGGATGTTGTCGGGAGAACTAAATACAACCTCTAATGTTAGAGAGCCCGTACAGTGGGCCTCTACGCCTGGTATTACTCCTTTAAAGGTAGTACTGCTTTGGCTGATTCTTGACGGGTCTATCCCCATTTTGCGGTCAGTGTCCTGATATATCAGATTAAGACTACTGCCGCCATCCATAAGGACTCGGGTGAGATGGTATCCATTAATTATTGGGTCGAGCACCAAGACAGCCGAACCTCCATGTCGGATACTAGTCGGATGATCCCTGCGATCGAAAGTGATCGGGCAGGCCGACCATAGGTTGAATTCGGGGGCGACGGGTTCAACAGAGTATACGTCTCGGAGTGCGCGTTTGCGCCTCCTCTTCGGTATGTGGGTTGTGTAAATCATGTTCACTGTTTTGACCTCTGGTGGGAATTTTTTCTGTCCCCCAGTGTTCGGCTGGCGAGGCTCGTCCTCGTCTTCACTTGGCGTCTCCCTCCCCTTGTGTTAGGCGTTTAGCTTGCTGGCCTGCTTGAAGACCCAGAATTCTCTGTTGGTGTGATTTGCAGGTTTTTGGGGGTGCCATGAATCTGACATGATCTATTCAGAATTTTGTTTAGGCTGGACGGCCCATCTCTGCTGCCTTTAAATGGCTTTTTCCGTTGACCGGGTCGAGAGCCCACGAATCCGGCGTTTACCACCGTGTTGTCCGGGCTGTCTTCATTGTTTCGACGCTTGTTTTTATTGCACCGCGGCTTCCCATTGCCATCGCTGACTTCGGATGTGCCTGGGTCGCTAGTGCTGCTGCAGGCCAACCAACTGTCCTCGCCCATGCAAAAGCGGGTCATAAGGCTTGTTAGGGCTGCCATTGTCCTCGTCTTTTCCTGGCCGAGGTGTCTGGCAAGCCATTCGTCCCGAACACTATGCTTGAAAGCCGCTAAGGCTTCGGCATTGGGTAGTCGACAATTTGATTCTTCTTGGTGAGAAATCCGTACCAAAGCTTACGGGATGACTCTCCGGGTTGTTGAATTATGTGTCTTAGATCGTCTGTATTCGAAGGTCGGACATAGGTCCCTTGAAAATTAGCCCTGAGAGCATCCTCAAGTTCCTCCCAACTTCCAATTGAGTTTTTGGGGAGGCTTTTCAACCAGTGCCGAGCTGGTCCTTTCAACTTGAGGGGCAGGTATTTGATGGCATGGAGATCATCTCCGCGAGCCATGTGGATGTGAAGAATAAAGTCCTCAATCCAGACCGCTGGGTCTGTTGTTCCGTCATATGCCTCTATGTTTATGGGTTTAAATCCCTCTGGAAATTCATGATCCAACACCTCATCAGTGAAGCACGGGGGGTGTGCGGCACCCCTGTATTTAGATGTGTTATGGCATGCTTCCGATGGTTGTAGTGTTCAATGCTGATTCCGAGCTGGTATTCGATCAATATAGTCGTTTGGGAGGCCGTGATCCTGCGCCGGAGCACGCTTCCTAGATCCATAGATGGACCTAGCCAGACCGGCTTTTTTGTCCTGGTGCTCACGTAAATTGTGTGCTGACTTGTGTGCGGTGTCATTAGCTGCCCTGTCGCGTCCACGGGGTGGTCGGTCCAGAAGATCGGCCGTATTATTTTTCGGCGGAATGGGCTCTATAGCCTCGTCGTCGAATTCGGGCAGCAGCTTGCGCTTTGGGTAGCTCTTTGTGTGGCGATCGCCACCGTATTTTTCATCAGTGTCGAGCACTTTGTTCCATCTGCGGTTGAGCGTATCCTGCGCGGCCTTAAGCCTTTGCTTCTGCTTCTTCAAGCTTCTCTTGTTCCAAGTGCTTTTCCGGGATGATGAGTGCATCGTCGTCCGGACTGTTCTCCTCTCCGAAGGCAGGTTTATGAGTTTTATCTCCGCCATCGCTATGATTGGACAGCGGCCCCGGACTATGTTCGCCGCCCCCTGGCTCATCCTGCTCCATCGCTGGGTCCATGGGGTCGTCGTTGCCTTTGGAGTCGACCGGGGTGTTATTCTTTCTTGCGCTGTTATCATTGTTTTTGCTGTGGCGGGATTTAGAGCGGCACCGACGTCGTCGCTTTGGTTGCTTCTCAAGAGGATTATCCTCTGTTGCATCATCGCCATTGCTTTCTTTTGGTGTGTCCACCATATATATATCATATGATGAGGTGGCTGTCCAGCGCCCTTCGGGCGGTGGTTCCTGTTCTTCTCCGGCATCGTCGTCCATACCGTCGATGTCTTCGGAGTCGAAATCAAGCATGTCGATTGATTCGTCGACAGTGGCTATTAAGTGGGTGGTGGGTGGGGAACGAATTTCTTTGTTGTCCGCTTCCCACTCAAGTCGGACATAGTTCGGCCAAGAGTCTCCTGACAGGGAGAGAGATTTCAGTGAATTTAGTACGTTGCCCAAGGGCGAGTGCTGAAAGATATCCGCGGAGGTAAACTCCATGATCGGTGCCCAATCAGATTCGATAGGCACGTATGAACGTGGTTCGGGGCATGTGGCCGGAGACGAGTCCGAGGGTCCGATTGAAGGAAATATGCCCTAGAGGCAATAATAAAGTTATTATTTATTTCCTTATTTCATGATAAATGTTTATTATTCATGCTAGAATTGTATTAACCGGAAACATAATACATGTGTGAATACATAGACAAACTTAATGTCACTAGTATGCCTCTACTTGACTAGCTCATTAATCAAAGATTGTTATGTTTCCTAACCATAGACATGAGTTGTCATTTGATTAACGGGATCACATAATTAGTAGAATGATGTGATTGACTTGACCCATTCCGTTAGCTTAGCACTTGATCGTTTAGTATGTTGCTATTGCTTTCTTCATGACTTATACATGTTCCTATGACTATGAGATTATGCAACTCCCGTTTACCGGAGGAACACTTTGTGTGCTACCAAACGTCACAACGTAACTGGGTGATTATAAAGGAGTACTACAGGTGTCTCCAAAGGTACATGTTGGGTTGGCGTATTTCGAGATTAGGATTTGTCACTCCGATTGTCGGAGAGGTATCTCTGGGCCCTCTCGGTAATGCACATCACTATAAGCCTTGCAAGCAATGTAGCTAATGAGTTAGTTACGGAATGATGCATTACGTAATGAGTAAAGAGACTTGCCGGTAACGAGATTGAACTAGGTATTGGATACCGACAATCGAATCTCGGGCAAGTAACATACTGATGACAAAGGGAACAACGTATGTTGTTATGCGGTTTGACCGATAAAGATCTTCGTAGAATATGTAGGAGGCAATATAAGCATCCAGGTTCCGCTATTGGTTATTGACCGAGAATAGTTCTAGGTCATGTCTACATATTTCTCAAACACGTAGGGTCCGCACGCTTAAGGTTTCGATGACAGTTATATTATGAGTTTATGAGTTTTGATGTACCGAAGGAGTTCGGAGTCCCGGATGAGATCGGGGACATGACGAGAAGTCTCGAAATGGTCGATACGTAAAGATCGATATATTGGATGACTATATTCGGAGTCCGGAAAGGTTCCGAGTGATTCGGGTATTTTTCGGAGTACCGGAGAGTTACGGGAACTCGCCGGGGAGTATATGGGCCTTATTGGGCCATACGAGAATAGAGGAGAGAGGCCAAAAGGAAGGAGGCCTGCGCCCCCCCTCTGGTCCGAATTGGACAAGGGGCGCAGCCCCCCTTTCCTTCTTCCTCTCCCCCTCTTTCCCCTTCTCCTACTCCAACAAGGGAGGTGGAATCCTAGGACTACACACTCCTAGGGCCGGCCTCCTCCCCCCTTGCTCCTTTATATACGGGGGCAGGGGGGCACCCCATGACACACAAGTTGATATTCGTGATCGTTCCTTAGCCTCGTGCGGTGCCCCCCTCCACCATATTCCACCTCGGTCATATTGTTACGGTGTTTAGGTGAAGCCCTGCGTCGGTAGAACATCATCATCGTCACCATGCCGTCGTGCTGACGGAACTCATCCCCGACACTTTGCTGGATCGGAGTCCAGGGATCGTCATCGAGCTGAACGTGTGCTGAACTCGGAGGTGTCGTACGTTCGGTACTTGGATCGGAAGGATCGTGAAGACATACGACTACATCAATCGCGTTGTCATAACGCTTCGGCTGACGGTCTACGAGGGTACGTGGACAACACTCTCCCCTCTCGTTGCTATGCATCACCATGATCTTGCGTGTGCGTAGGAAAGTTTTTGAAATTACTACGTTCCCCAACAGTGGCATCCGAGCCTAGGTTTTATGTGTTGATGTTATATGCACGAGTAGAACACAAGTGAGTTGTGGGCGATACAATTCATACTGCTTACCAGCATGTCATACTTTGGTTCAGTGGTATTGTTTGATGAAGCGGCCCGGACTGACATTACGCGTACGCTTATGCGAGACTGGTTTTACCGCCGTGCTTTGCACACAGGTGACTAGCGGGTGTCAATTTCTCCAACTTTAGTTGAACCGAGTGTGGCTACGCCCGGTCCTTGCGAAGGTTAAAACAGCACCAACTTGACAAACTATCATTGTGGTTTTGATGCGTAGGTAAGAACGATTCTTGCTCAGCCCGTAGCAGCCACGTAAAACTTGCAACAACAAAGTAGAGGACGTCTAACTTGTTTTTGTAGGGCATGTTGTGATGTGATATGGTCGACACGTTATGAGATATAAGTCGTTGTATGAGATGATCATGTTTTGTTGAAGTTATCGGCAACTGGCAGAAGCCCTATGGTTGTCTCTTTGTTGCATAAGATGCAAGTGCCAAATAATTGCTTTACTTTATCGCTATGCGATAGCAATAGTTGCAAGAGCAATAGTTGGCGAGACGACCATGTGACGACACATTGATATAGATCAAGATGATGAAGATCATGGTGTCGTGCCGGTTACGATAGAGATCATGACAGTACTTTGGAGATGGAGATCAAAGGCGCAAGATGATCATGGCCATATCATGTCACATATTTTGATTGCATATGATGTTTATATTTTATACATCTTATTTTCCTTAGTTTGACGGTACATTTTAAGATGATCTCTCACTAATTATCAAGAAGTGTTCTCCCTGAGTATGCACCGTTGAGAAAGTTCTTCGTGCTGAGACACCACGTGAAAACAGTTGCACACGCGGAATACTCAGGTTAAACTTGACGAGCCTAGCATATAACAGATATGGCCTCGAAACACGGAGACCGAAAGGTCGAGCGTGAATCATATAGTAGATATGATCAACATATTGATGTTCACCGTTGAAACTACTCCATCTCACGTGACGATCGGACATGGTGTAGTTGATATGGATCACGTAATCACTTAGAGGATTAGAGGGATGTCTATCTAAGTGGGAGTTCTTAAGTAATATGATTAATTGAACTTAAATTTATCATGAACTTAGTCCTGGTAGTATCTTGCAAATTATGTTGTAGATCAATAGCTTGCGTTGTTGCTTTCATATGTTTATTTTGATATGTTCCTAGAGAAAATTGTGTTGAAAGATGTTAGTAGAAATGATGCGGATTGGATCCGTGATCTGAGGTTTATCCTCATTGCTGCACAGAAAAATTATGTCCTTGATGCACCGCTAGGTGACGGACCTATTGTAGGAGCATATGCAGACGTTGTGAACGTTTGGCTAGCTCAATCTGATGACTACTTGATAGTTTAGTGCACCATGCTTAAACGGTTTAGAATCGGGACTTCAAAGATGTTTTGCATGTCATGGACCATATGAGATGTTCCAGGAGTTGAAGTTAATATTTCAAGCAAATACCCGAGTTGAGAGATATGAAGTCTTCAACAAGTTCTACAGCTAAAAGATGGAGGAGTATCGCTTAACTAGTGAGCAAGTGCTTAGATTGTCTGAGTACTACAATCGCTTGAATCAAGTGGGAGTTAATCTTCCAGATAAGATAGTGATTGACAGAATTCTCTAGTCACCATCACTAAGTTACTAGAACTTCGTGATGAACTATAGTATGCAAGGGATGACGAAAACGATTCCCGAGCTCTTCGTGATGTTGAAATCGACGAAGGTAGAAATCAAGAAAGAGATCGAGTGTTGATGGTTGACAAGATCACTAGTTTCAAGAAAAGGGCAAAGGGAAAGAAAGGGAAACTTCAAGAAGAATGACAAGCAAGTTGTCACTCCCGTGAAGAAGCCCAAAGCTGGACCTAAGCCTGAAATTGAGTGCTTCTACTGCAAAGGAAATGGTCACTGGAAGTGGAACTACTCCAAATATTTGGTGGATAAGAAGGATGGCAAAGTGAAACAAGGGTATATTTTGATGTACAGGTTATTGATGTGTACCTTACTAATGTTTATAGTAGCCCCTGAGTATTTGATACTTGTTCGGTTGCTAATAATTAGTAAATTGAAACAGGAGTTACAGAATAAACAGAGACTAGTTGAGGTTGAAGCAACGATGTGTGTTGGAAGTGGTTCCAAGATTGATATGATCATCATCGCACACTCCCTATACTTTCGGGATTAGTGTTAAACCTAAATAAATGTTATTTGGCATTTGCGTTGAGCGTGAATATGATTTGATCATGTTTATTGCAATACGGTTATTCATTTAAAGTCAGAGAATGATTGTTGTTCTGTTTACATGAATAAAACCTTCAATGGTTATACACCCAATGAAAATAGTTTGTTGGATCTCGATCGTAGTGATACACATATTCATAATATTGATGCCAAAAAATGCAAAAGTTAATAATGATAGTGCAACTTATTTGTGGCACTGCCGTTTGGGTCATATCGGTGTAAAGCACATGAAGAAACTCCATAAAGATGGATTTTTGGAATCACTTGGTTATGAATCATTTGATGCTTACGAACCGTGCCTTTTGGGAAAGATGACTAAAACTCCGTTCTTTAGAACAATGGAACGAGCTAGTGACTTATTGGAAATAATACATACCGATGTATGCGGTCCAATGAGTGTTGATGCTCGTGGCGGGTATCGTTATTTTCTGACCTTCACAAGATGATTTGAGCAGATATGAGTATATCTACTTAATGAAACACAAGTCTGAAACATTTGAAATGTTCAAAGAAATTCAGAGTGAAGTGAAAAATCATCGTAACAAGAAAATAAAATTTCTGCGATCTGATCGCGGAGACGAATATTTGAGTTACGAGTTTGGTCTTCAACTAAAACAATGTGGAATAGTTTCACAGCTCACGCCACCTGGAGCACCACAACGTTATGGTGTGTCCGAACGTCGTAACCGCACTTTATTGGATATGGTGCGATCTATGATGTCTCTTACTGATTTACCACTATTGTTTTGGGGTTATGCATTAGAGACAGCTGCATTCACGTTAAAAGGGCACCATCTAAATCCGTTGAGGTGACACCATATGAACTGTGGTTTAGCAAGAAACCCAAGTTGTCGTTTCTTAAAGTTTGGGGCTGCTATGCTTATGTGAAAAAGTTTCATCCTGATAAGCTCAAACCCAAATCGGAGAAGTGCTTCTTCATAAGAATACCCAAAGGAAACTATTGGGTACACCTTCTATCACAGATCCGAAGGCAAGATATTCGTTGCTAAAGATTGGATCCTTTCTAGAGAAGGAGTTTCTCTCGAAATAAGTGAGTGGGAGGAAAGTAGAACTTGATGAGGTAACTGTACCTTCTCCCGAATTGGAAAATAGTTCATCACTGAAATCAGTTCCAGTGATTCCTACACCAATTAGTGAGGAAGCTAATGATGATAATCATGAAACTTCAGATCAAGTTACTACAGAACTTCGTAGGTCTTCCAGAGTACGGTCCGCACCAAAGTGGTACGGTAATCCTGTTCTGAAAGTCATGTTACTAGACCATGATAAACCTACAAACTATGAGGAAGCGATGATGAGCCCAGATTCCACAAAATGGCTGGAGGCCATGAAATCTGAGATAGAAAATCCATGTATGAGAACAAAGTGTGGACTTTGGTTGACTTGCGCGATGATCAGCAAGCCATCGAGAATAGATGGATCTTCAAGAGGAAGACAGATGCTGATAGTAGTGTTACTATCTACAAAGCTCAACTTGTCGCAAAAATGTTTTCGGCAAGTTCAAGGTGTTGACTACAATGAGATTTTATCAATTGAAGCGATGTTTAAGTCTGTCCGAATCATGTTAGCAATTGCCACATTTTATGAAATCTGGCAAATGGATGTCAAAACTGCATTCCTTAATGGTTTTATTAAAGAAGAGTTGGATATGATGCAACCAGAAGGTTTTGTCAATCCTAAAGGTGCTAACAAAATGTGCAAGCTCCAGCGATCCATCTATGGACTGGTGCAAGTATCTCGGAGTTGGAATATACGCTTTGATAGTATGATCAAAGCATATGGTTTTATACAGAATTCTGGAGAAGCCTGTATTTACAAGAAAGTGAGTGGGAGATCTGTAGCATTTATGATATTATATGTGTATGACACATTGTTGATTGGAAATGATATAGAATTTCTGGATAGCATGAAAGGATACTTGAATAAAAGTTTTTTAAATACCTCGGTAAAGCTACTTACATATTGAGCATCAAGATCTATTGAGATAGATCAAGACGCTTGATAAGATTTTCAATGAGTACATACCTTGACAAGATTTTGAAGTAGTTCAAAATGGAACAGTCAAAGAAAGAGTTCTTGCATGTGTTGCAAAGGTATGAAATTGAGTAAGACTCAAATCCCGACCACGGCAGAAAATAGAAAAGAGAATGAAAGTTATTCCCTATGCCTCAATCATAGGTTCTATAAAGTATGCTATGCTATGTACCAGACCTATTGTATACCTTGCTCTGTATTTGGCAAGGGAGTACAATAGTGATCTAGGAGTAGATCACTGGACATTGGTCAAGAATATCCTTGGTAAGGACTAAGGAAATATTTCTCGATTATGGAGGTGATAAAAGAGCCCGTCGTAAAGAGTTACATCGGTGCAAGCTTTTACACCGATCCAGATGACTCTTAGTCTCAATCTGGATACATATTGAAAGTGAGAGCAATTAGCTAGAGTAGCTCCATGCAGAGCATTGTAGACATAGAATATTTGCAAAATACATAGGCTGTGAATGTGACAGACCCGTTGACTAAGCTTCTCTCATGAGCAAAACATGATCACACCTCAGTACTCTTTGGGTATTAATCACATAGCTATGTGAACTAGATTATTGACTCTAGTAAACCCTTTGGGTGTTGGTCACATGACGATGTGAACTATGGGTGTTAATCATATACACATATGAATATTGGTGTTAAATAACATGGCGATGTGAACTAGATTATTGACTCTACTGCAAGTGGGGGACTGAAGGAAATATGCCGTAGAGGCAATAATAAAGTTATTATTTATTTTCTTATTTCATGATAAATGTTTATTATTCATGCTAGAATTGTATTAACCGGAAACATAATACATGTGTGAATACATAGACAAACTTAATGTCACTAGTATGCCTCTACTTGACTAGCTCATTAATCAAAGATGGTTATGTTTCCTAACCATAGACATGAGTTGTCATTTGATTAATGGGATCACATCATTAGTAGAATGATGTGATTGACTTGACCCATTCTGTTAGCTTAGCACTTAATCGTTTAGTATGTTGCTATTGCTTTCTTCATGACTTATACATGTTCCTATGACTATGAGATTATGCAACTCCCGTTTACCGGAGGAACACTTTGTGTGCTACCAAACGTCACAACGTAACTGGGTGATTATAAAGGAGATCTACAGGTGTCTCCGAAGGTACATGTTGGGTTGGCGCATTTCGAGATTAGGATTTGTCACTCCGATTGTCGGAGAGGTATCTCTGGGCCCTCTCGGTAATGCACATCACTATAAGCCTTGCAAGCAATGTAGCTAATGAGTTAGTTACGGAATGATGCATTACGTAACGAGTAAAGAGACATGCCGGTAATGAGATTGAACTAGGTATTGGATACCGACGATCGAATCTCGGGCAAGTAACATACCGATGACAAAGGGAACAACGTATGTTGTTATGCGGTTTGACCGATAAAGATCTTCGTAGAATATGTAGGAGCCAATATGAGCATCCAGGTTCCACTATTGGTTATTGACCGAGAATAGTTCTAGGTCGTGTCTACATAGTTCTCGAACCCGTAGGGTCCGCACGCTTAAGGTTTCGATGACAGTTATATTATGAGTTTATGAGTTTTGATGTACCGAAGGAGTTCGGAGACCCAGATGAGATCGGGGACATGACGAGGAGTATCGAAATGGTCGAGATGTAAAGATCGATATATTGGACGACTATATTCGGAGTCCGGAAAGGTTCCGAGTGATTCGGGTATTTTTCGGAGTACCGGAGAGTTACGGGAACTCGCCGGGGAGTATATGGACCTTATTGGGCCATACAGGAATAGAGGAGAGAGGCCAAAAGGAAGGAGGCCTGCGCCCCCCCTCTGGTCCGAATTGGACAAGGGGCGTAGCCCCCCTTTCCTTCTTCCTCTCCCCCTCTTTCCCCTTCTCCTACTCCAACAAGGGAGGTGGAATCCTACTAGGACTAGGGAGTCCTAGTAGGACTCCATACTTGGCGCGCCTCCTCCCCCCTTGCTCCTTTATATACGGGGGCAGGGGGCACCCCATGACACACAAGTTGATCTTCGTGATCGTTCCTTAGCCGTGTGCGGTGCCCCCCTCCACCATATTCCACCTCGGTCATATTGTTGCGGTGTTTAGGCGAAGCCCTGCGTCGGTAGAACATCATCATCGTCACCACGCCGTCGTGCTGACGGAACTCATCCCCGACACTTTGCTGGATCGGAGTCCGGGGATCGTCATCAAGCTGAACGTGTGCTAAACTCGGAGGTGCCGTACGTTCGGTACTTGGATCGGTCGGATCGTGAAGACGTACAACTACATCAACCGCGTTGTCATAATGCTTCCGCTTACGGTCTACGAGGGTATGTGGACAACACTCTCCCCTCTCGTTGTTATGCATCACCATGATCTTGCGTGTGCGTAGGAAATTTTTTGAAATTACTACGTTCCCCAACACCGATGACACAGACCTTATTGGAGGCAAAGTCTATGTTCGGCTCTATCACCGATGAGTGTGTGGCCTCCGTGGCGAGGTCTATCCACCCGTCCTCGGATGGCGCGATCTGCTCCGGATCTGAGACCAGGGCAGCTGCAGGTGCATTCTCCTGAACACCGTCCGATGGCAGATCTAAATCATGCACATCGTGACTGTTTGTCGCACCTGTCATGGGCTCGAATCCGTAAAAGATCAAGTCTCCTCGGATGTCTGCGGTGTAGTTCAGGCTTCCAAACCTGAGTTGATGGCCGGGGGCATAGCTATTGATCTGCTCCAGATGGAAAAGCGAGTTGGCCCGCAGTGCGAAGCCGCTGAATACGAAGATCTGTTCGGGGAGGAAAACCTCACCCTGGACCGCATCATTGTGGATGATTGAAGGAGCCATCAAGCCTTAACATGATGACACAGTGGAACTCTCAATGAAAGCACCAATGTCGGTGTCAAGATCGGCGGATCTCGGGTAGGGGGTCCCGAACTGTGCGTCTAAGGCTAATGGTGACAGGAGGCGGGGGACACAATGTTTACCCAGGTTCGGGCCCTCTCTATGGAGGTAATACCCTACTTCCTTCTTGGTTGGTCTTGATGATATGAGTATTACAAGAGTTGATCTACCACGAGATCATAGAGGCTAAACCCTAGAAGCTAGCCTATGATTATGATTTTAGTTGTCCTACGGAATCAACCCTCTGTTTTATATAGACACCAGAGGGGGCTAGGGTTACACAGAGTCGGTTACAGAGAAGGAGATCTATATATCCGAATTGCCAAGCTTGCCTTCCACGCAAAGGAGAGTCCCACACGGACACGGGACAAAGTCTTCAATCTTGTATCTTCATAGTCCAACAGTCCAGCACAAGTACATAGTCCGGCTGTCCAAGGACCCCCTAATCAAGGACTCCCTCAGAGACCTTCTCACCCGTAGTGAAGTTGAAGTCCGTCCGAATCATGTTAGAAATTGCCGCATTCTATGATTATGAGATATGGCAAATGGACGTCAAAACGGCATTCCTTAACGGTTTCCTTAAGGAAGAATTGTATATGATGCAGCCATAGGGTTTTGTCGATTCTAAGAATGCTAACAAGGTGTGCAAGCTCCAACGCTCCATCTATGGGCTGGTGCAAGCATCTCTGAGTTGGAACATTCGCTTTGATGAAATGATCAAAGCGTTTGGGTTTATGCAGACTTATGGGGAAGCCTGTGTTTACAACAAAGTGAGTGGGAGCTCTGTAGCATTTCTCATATTATATGTGGATGACATACTATTGATGGGAAATGATATAGAACTTTTGGAAAGCATAAAGGCCTACTTGAATAAGTGTTTTTCAATGAAGGACCTTGGAGAAGCTGCTTACATATTAGGCATCAAGATCTATAGAGATAAATCGAGATGCCTCATCGGTCTTTCACAAAGCACATACCTTGATAAGATATTGAAGAAGTTCAATATGGATCAGTCCAAGAAGGGGTTCTTGCCTGTATTGCAAGGTGTGAAATTGAGCATGGCTCAATGCCCGACCTCGATAGAAGATAGAGAAAAGATGAGTGTCATCCCCTATGCCTCGGCCATGGGGTCTATTATGTATGCCATGCTGTGTACCAGACCTGATGTGAACCTTGTAGTAAGTTTGGTAGGGAGGTACCAAAGTAATCCCGGCATGGAACACTGGACAGCGGTCAAGAATATCCTGAAGTACCTGAAAAGGACTAAGGATATGTTTCTTGTTTATGGAGGTAACGAAGAGCTCGTCGTAAAAGGTTACGTCGATGCTAGCTTCGACACAGATCTGGATGACTCCAAGTCACAAACCGGATACATGTATATTTTGAATGGTGGGGCAGTCAGCTGGTGTAGTTGCAAGCAAAGTGTCGTGGCGGGATCTACAAGTGAAGTGGAGTACATGGCAGCCTCGGAGGCAGCACATGAAGCAATCTGGATGAAGGAGTTCATTACCGACCTAGGAGTTATTCCCAATGCGTCGGGCCCGATGACTCTCTTCTGTGACAACACTGGAGCAATTGCCCTTGTCAAGGAGCCCAGGTTTCACAAGAAGACCAGGCATATCAAGCGTCGCTTCAACTCCATTCGTGCAAATGTTTAAGATGGAGACATAGATATTTGTAAAGTGCATACGGACCTGAATGCCGCAGAAACATTGACTAAACCTCTTCCACGAGCAAAACATGATCAACACTAGAACTCTATGGGTGTTCAATTCATCACAATGTAACTAGATTATTGACTCTAGTGCAAGTGGGAGAATGTTGGAAATATGACCTAGAGACAATACTAAATGCTTATTATTATATTTCCTTCTTCGTGATAATTGTCTATTGTTCATGCTATAATTGTATTGACCGGAAACCATAATACATGTGTGAATACATATACCACAACATGTCCCTAGTGAGCCTCTAGTTGACTAGCTCGTATCAATAGATGGTTATGGTTTCTTGACCATGGACATTAGATGTCATTGATAACGGGATCACATCATTAGGAGAATGATGTGATGGACAAGACCCAATCCTAAGCATAGCACAAGATCGTGTAGTTCGTTTGCTAAGAGCTTTTCTAATGTCAAGTATCATTTCCTTAGACCACGAGATTGTGCAACTCCCGGATACCGTAGGAATGCTTTGGGTGTACCAAATGTCACAACGTAACTAGGTGACTATAAAGGTACACTACAGGTATCTCCGAAAGTGTCTGTTGGGTCGGCATGAATCGAGACTGGGATTTGTCACTCTGTATGACGGAGAGGTATCTCTGGGCCCACTCGGTAATGCATCATCATAATGAGCTCAATGTGACTAAGGAGTTAGTCACGGGATCATGCATTACAGAACGAGTAAAGAGACTTGCCGGTAACGAGATTGAACGAGGTATTGGGATACCGACGATCGAATCTTGGGCAAGTAACATACCGATTGACAAAGGGAATTGTATACGGGATTGATTGAATCCCCGACATCGTGGTTCATCTGATGAGATCATCGTGGAACATGTGGTAGCCAACATGGGTATCCAGATCCTGCTATTGGTTATTGGGCGGAGAGCTATCTCGGTCATATCTGTATGATTCCTGAACCCGTAGGGTCTACATACTTAAGGTTCGGTGATGCTAGAGTTGATATGGGAATTAGTACGTGGTTAACAAATGTTGTTCGGAGTCCCAGATGAGATCCCGGACGTCACGAGGAGTTCCGGAATGGTCCGGAGATAAGGATTTATATATGGGAAGTCCTTGTTCGGTCGCCGAAAGTGTTCGGGGGTTTATCGGTATTATACCGGGACCACCGAAAGGGTTCCGGGGGTCCACTGGGAGGGTCCACCTGCCCCGAAGGGCCCTATGGGCTGAATATGGAGGGGAACCAGCCCCTTGGTGGGCTGGGCGCCAAAACCCCCTAGGGCCCATGCGCCTAGGGTTTGGGGGAAACCCTAAAAGGGGCGCCACCTTGGCTTAGGGGGCAAGCCTCCCTCCCTTGGCCGCCGCCCCCCCTCTAGATCCATCTGGAGGGGGTCGACCCCTCCCCCTTGCCCCTATAAATAGAGGGGAGGTGGGAGGGATGCCGCACCCTTCCCCTGGTGCAGCCCTCCCCCTCTCCAACACCACCTCGTCCTCTGTAGTGCTTGGCGAAGCCCTGCCGGAGAACTGCAAGCTCCACCACCACGCCGTCGTGCTGCCGGAGCTCTCCCTCAACTTCTACTCTCCCCTTGCTAGATCAAGAAGGAGGAGACGTCCCCTGGCTGTATGTGTGTTGAACATGGAGGCGCCGTCCATTCGGCATTAGATCGGATCTTCCGTGATTTGAATCACCGCGAGTACGACTTCATCATCCGCGTTCTAGTAACGCTTCCGCTTAGCGATCTTCAAAGGTATGAAGATGCACGTCCTCTCTCTCTCTCTCTCTCTTGTTCCTAGAATCTCCTAGATTGATCTTGGTGATACGTAGGAAATTTTTGAATTATTGCTACGTTCCCCTACAATAACAAGGCCATGCCATAAATCTGGCGTAAGCCGGCCGTCCAAATAGAGCATGATAGGGGCTTTTGATCTTGACCACTTCAAAGGTTAATGTCTGTGCCCTGTAATTATGTTCATTGCCAAACGCTACTTCCAAAGCAATCTTACCAACTGGGTAGTCCGACTTACTAGGCACCACTCCATTAAAGACTGTAGAGGGCGGCTTAAGATCTTTGTCAGTCAGATTCATCCAGCAAAAAATATCATAATAAAGGATGTTGATACTGTTGCCTCCGTCCATGAGCACCTTAGTGAACTTGTAACCTCCAACCTGAGGAGCCACCACTAAAGCTAGCTGACTCGGATTATCAACCCAGAGTGGGTGATCCTCGTGGCTCCATACGACTGGCTGCTCTGACCATCGTAAGTATTGAGGTACGCCGACTCAACCGCACTCACCACTCACTTATGAACCGTCTTTTCTTGCTTGCATAAGCTAGTGGTAAAAACATGATACTAGCGGCTATTTAGCTGCTTCAGATTGCTCTGATACCCTGATTGTTGTTGTTGATTGCCCTAATTGGGCTGCTGGTTAAAGTTGCCTTGATTGCCCTGACCTTGAAAACCGGCACTTGAACCGCCACCTCCAAAGTTGGACCCGTGTGAACCGGAGCCTGACCCACCATGCAGGTAGTTACCTTTTTGTGGTCTAGGTGCAAGCTGGAATTCTCATACTCCCTCATGATATGAAAATCTTTCCATACGTGGGTTGATGGCCTATCGGGACGACTATGTTTTGGACAAGGTTGGTTCAATCTCGCCTCTAGATTGAACTTCGGCCCTCCAAACCGGGGCTGGAATTTTCCCTTGCGACGGCGATCACCGATCTGTGCATTAGTATTGGCCACAAAGTATGATCCACCATCAGTGTGCTTGTGCTTACCATTGTTACCTCAACTCTGATCTGTTGTATGCTGCTGCTGCCCCTTGCCGTTTTTCTTCCCCTTACCAGAATTTTCCTCATCTGAATCAGGATCCTTAGTATTGTCTAAGTCGGCGTATTTAATAAGAGCCACCATGCGCTCTCCCATGTCATTGCAATGACGTTTAAGCCACCCTAGCTTCTGTTTGAGGGGAATAAACCAACAATTCTTCTCCAAAATTAAAACAGCAGATCCAGCATTGATGCTATCCGATGAGTGGATAATAGTTGAGACCCGGCGAACCCAATGGGTGGTTGACTCATCCTCGCGCTGGATGCAAGTGTCTAGGTCGATGATCGACAAAGGTTGCTTACATGTATCTTTAAAATTCTGAATGAAATGCGTCTTCAATTCAGTCCATGAGCTAATGGAATTAGGGGGCAATCCCTTTAGCCAAGTGCGAGCCAACCCATCTAACATCATGGTGAAATATTTGGCGCACACAGCATCCTTAACATCCAACATCTCCATGGCCAACTCGTAGCTCTTAATCTAAGCATCCGGAGGCTGATCCGCAGTCTAATTGGGTACTTTTCGAGGGCCCTTGAAATCCTTGGGTAAGCTCTCATTGCATAGAGTCGACTCTAAGCACGGCACACCCACTGTCCTGGAAGTCAGCCCAGCTTCTATAGATGCTGATGGGTTACGCTAGAGTTGCTAATGAGCCGCTAATGGAGCCGCTAGCTCCACCTCTTGATGTGCCCTAGCCTGATCCATCAAGATCTGAGCATTTTAATTGGCGCGTGGCAGGTCATGCCCATGGGGTGGGTTACGACACCACTCATTGCTAGAAACCGTCGGCGACTAGATACGCCGGCTGTAACTCTGACTGGGGCGTGGAGTTGAATGAATCTGCTCGCGGCTATGTGAATAAGCCGCCTGCTGAGCTACCGCCGTTTGAAGAAGCTCCACAGTCTTCCGGGCTTCAACCGCCATGGGAGACTCGCCTTGCACTGGAAGAGCCTCCAGCCGCGATGCCGTAGCAATCATGTTATCTAGAGGGTTAGACTAATGACCCGGTGGTGTTGGCACTTGCTGAGGCGGGGTTAAATTCAAACGAGGCAGGTCCATAACACGCGGTTGAGCAGTTGCCTCACCCACAGGCGCCTCGACAACCCGAGTTATCTCAGGAGGGTTAGTTGGTCCTTTGCCAAGTGTATTGAAAAGATTCCTTGCATCAAACTCCATAGGTAGACGACTCTAGTGCCTCATGTGAACAACGGCATTTGATGCAGTCTGATCCAAGCATAATCGGAAAGTTTCTACTTGAATCCGTTGCGATTCCACGTCCAAGGTGGCTCGCTCTGTTTCCATCCTAGCATTCTCAGCATTAAGTTCTTCCTTATCCTGAGCTATCTCATCTCGTAGTTTCGCGATGTCCACCTTATGTTGTGCTTGAGTCACCGGGGTTACTTCCACAGTTAGCAAAGTTGCCAAAGCCTCCAAGAGCTCGGATAAAACCTGAGCCGGCAAGCGCACAGGGCCACTTGCCCCGGCCATCGCAGCGGTCGTTCAACCAAAGGTCATAGCCGCAGCGGTTGATGAATTCAGAACCTGATGCGTACCAGCCATGAAGATAGCTGCCCTATTCGGTGGCTCATAGGAGTCCGAAATACTGTCACCTTAGGAACAGCCCCCAAGGCCACCGTCTTGCAGTTATAGATTGAATCGGTTTCGCAAGTTGAGGAATCATCACCTGAATAGATGGCCGTCTCTCCACCAGACACAAAAGACTTCCTCAAAATCTGCCCCATGGATGAAATGAACGAAAGTACGCTTCTAGGCGGGTTGAACCTTGGCGGGTCTCGCATGTCGAGCCGTCTCAACGATGTCGGAGCAGCCGAGCGGCTCAACATCTGATTCGCCGATCTTGCCAATGAAGACTTGAAATCCGCCGAAGGGGACACGATATCCATACTCGATTGAATCGGCCTCGGGACCCCAACTAGAGTCGTCGATGTAGATCTTGCCACGGTGACTCTTGGTCAGCCGGCCCACGGCGTATCCCTTGACCCCTGAGAAGCTGCCATTCAAGAACTCGAAACCACCGTGTTTTTGGCCCCACGATGGGCGCCAACTGTCGTGGTTTTGTTACGATAGTTGTCCTAGTGAAAGGACTTAGGTGTGGAGCCATTGCAAGTAGGTTTGCTTGAACAGGTTGAACGGGACAAAGACACCAAGAGTTACCCAGGTTCGGCCCCTCACAGTGGAGGTAAAAGCCTACTCCTGCATTGGTTGTATTGCTTGAGTTTTGATTACCAGGGAGCAAATACTTTTTGAGGATTTTTTGGGCCCGAAGACATCCAGTGCTCCAAGGAAGCACCTGGGGGGTGCCTCGAGGGGGACAACACCCACCGGGGCGCGCTTGAGGGCCCAGACGCGCCCAGGTGGGTTGTGCCCACCTCGGGTACCCCCTGAGCCACCTCTTTGCTCTATAAATACCCCAATATTCCAGAAACCCTAGGGGAGTCGACGAAAATCAATTCCAGCGTCTAGAACCACCAGATCCAATCTAGACACCATCACGGAGGGGTTCACCACTTCCATTGGTGCCTCTCCGATGATGTGTCAGTAGTTCTTTGTAGACCTACGGGTCAGTAGTTAGTAGCTAGATGGCTTCCTCTCTCTCTCTCTCTTGATTATCAGTACAATGGTCTCTTGGAGATCCATATGATGTAAGCCTTTTTGCGGTGTGTTTGTTGGGATCCGATGAACTTTGGTTTATGATCAGATATATGTTTTTATCCATGAAAGTTATTTGAGTCTTCTTTAATCTCTTATATGCATGATTTCTTATAGCCTCATATTTATTCTCCAATATTTGGGTTTTGTTTGGCCAACTTGATCTATTTATCTTGCAATGGGAAGAGGTGTTTTGTGATGGGTGCGATCTTACGGTGCTTGATCCTAGTGATAGAAGGGAAAACGACACGTATGTATCATTGCTAGTAAGGATAACAAGATGGGATCTATTATGGAGTCTATTTCTAAATAGATAGATCTTGTCTACATCATGTCATCGTTCTTATAGCATTACTCCGTTTCTCCATGAACTTAATACACTAGATACATGTTGGATAGCGGTCGATGTGTGGAGTAATAGTAGTAGATGTAGGCAGGAGTCGGTCTACTAATCTTGGACGTGATGCCTATATAATGATCATTGCCTGGATATCGTCATGATTCTTTGAAGTTCTATCAATTGCCCAACAGTAATTGTTTTCCCATGGTTTGCTATTTTTCTTGAGAGAAGCCACTAGTGAAACCTACGGCCCCCGGGTCTCTTTTCATCATATTTGCCTTTGCGATCTATTTTCCTTTGCATTTATTTTCAGATCTATTAAACCACAAAAATACCTTTCTGCAATTTATTTGTTCCGTGATCTATTTATCCTATCTACCACTTTTACCTCACAATATTTGCCTATCTTGAGGCGCCGTACCCGAAAGGGATTGACAACCCCTTTAACACGTCAAGTTGCGAGTATTTGTTATTTTTGTGTAGGTGTTGTTTACATGGTGTGAGGAGGTTCTCCTACTGGTTCATAACCTTGGTCTCATCACTGAGGGAAATACCTACCATCGCTATACTGCATCATCTCTTCCTCTTTGGGGAAATACAGACGTAGTTCTAGCAGACATCAAAAGGAATTTATGGCGCCATTGCCAGGGAGGATCTTGAACGTCAACCAGGTTCCTAATCACAAATCTCATCTCCTCTGTCAGGACCCCGATCCTAAGTCACACTGATCTAGCATGGAACACATCATATTGCTTTGCAGCCTCACGCACGGTACTCCAACGGGTGCCACCTTACCTGGCCCGGGACCGTTTGCGCCTTTTGGCTTACGTATATGATAGTGCCGCTAGCATCCATATGCCAAAGAATCCGGGCTGACATGACTAGTCGTGGACCCAAGGTGGCGCTAACTTATAGGGACATGACCCAACAACGAACGTGTCGATCAACAACGTATGAACCCAAGTCGTAGCAAGCTACATGGACTTAAAGGAACAACGTGCGACATTTCCCCGAAGGGACAGACACAGGAACAAAGAAGGACACATGCCGGCCAGCCTAAGTGTTCTGCAGCAGTAGCAAGTTACCATGGCTTAGTGGAAGCACTAGGATACATTTCCCTGTAAGAGAGGCTACCAAGGATGAACAACAAGGTTGTCAGATCCCACACATACCAAGCATTTCAAATCATACACACAATATGCTCGATATGTGCAAATACAACATGGCATCACAACATAACTCTATGACTCAAAGTATTTATTCAATAGGCTCCGAGGAGTGAGATATTACAAACATGGGTCTCATGACCCAACATTCAGAGCATACAAGTCAAAGAACATGCGGAAGTTTAACATGTCTGAGTACTGACATCTACAAATGAAAAGGGCTAAGAAGCCTGACTATCTACGACCCTGCAGAGGGCACAAGATTGTAGCTGAGGTAGCAAGCTAAATATCGAAGTCCAAGCAAAACTACTAGCGAGACTGAAGTCTCTCTGCAAAAACATAAATTAAGCCAACGTGAGTACAAATGTACCCAACAAGACTTACATTAGAACTATTTACATATGCATCAGTATCAACAAAGGGGGTGGTGGAGTTTAACTGCAGCAAGCCAGCTTTGACTCAGTGGCTATCCTGAACTACGACTGTAAGTAACTCTTTTGAGGTGGCACACACGAGTCCATATATTCACCATATCAATACTCCACTATGGATCCACTCCCATCTTCCTATGAGAACGCCATCCATAGCACTCATGCTTATCTTGTGTATTTTAGAGTATCCACTTTCACTTGTCTATGAACTGTATAGGCAACCCAGAGGTCCTTTACCGTGGACGCGGCTATTCGAATAGATGATGTTAGCCCTGCAGGATTGTACTTCTTCACACATGCTCTCACTTTACACGACATGTACTCAGCAACCTTCAAGGGGAAGCCCAGCAAGGGTGTCGGCCATGACCTGACTAACCACACAAATCCCTAGTCTAGGTTTATTGCCTATTCAGGTTCCATCCAGAGGGAGTCCGGCCAAGGTTTCCACATACGACCCCAAACGATGTGTGTAGGGTTCTCGGACACCAAACGGGCGCTCGGTACACCGTGCCACGTGCCTACCGCATCCCAGCCCACCCCTCGGGTCAGTGCTGCGCACGGCCTCCAGCAACTACAAACACCAGAAACTACTTGCAACTCCCGGACAGAGGACAGGGGCGGTTAATAAGTCGAGAGGGTCCATTGGTTTCGGGCCCAATGTGTGGTAGTAGTTCTTCATGGATCACAAACACAAAACTCAGTTCCTGAGGATGGCTTCAATGAGACAACCCACCATGTACTCCTACATGGCCTCTCACCGCTACCTTTACCAAATCATGTTCACACGCTTAGCTCACACATAGTAGGACATGTTCACAACATTCCAATTCATCCCCGATGAATCAGACCTGACTCAACTCTAAGCTATAGCAGGCATGACGAACAAGCATGAATGAGTAGGCAATCAGGGCTCAAACAACTCCCACTCATACTAGTGGGTTTCATCTATTTACTGTGGCAATGACAGGTCATGCAGAGGATAAGGGGTTCAACTACCGCAGCAAGTAATAGATGAATCGTTGTTGTCCTAATGCAGTAAAAGAGAGCAGGAGCGAGAGAGTGGGATTGTATCGGAATGAACAAGGGGGTTTTGCTTGCCTGGCACTTCTGAAGATAGTATAGCTCTTCATCGGTGTCATCGAACTCATCGTCGAAACCACGTCTGCTGAGAGGGGACAATTACAGGCAAACAAGGAAGAACACAATCAATGCAATGCACAATATGATGCATGATCATGACATGGAAATATGAGTGTGTTGGGCTAATGCAACTACAACCAGGGTGGTTTGAGTCATTTTGAACCAATGGTTCAACTCCAAACTCAAACTAAGAATTCAAATAGTGCATTATCTGAGCTAAACAGTGAGGTTAAGTTGTTTAAACATGTATGAAACAAGTACAGATGGATAGATTGGATTTTTTTGATCATTTTTCATGTATAAATCTTTGCATTTGGAGCTACAGATTAATTTCTATGATTTTTAGAAGTTTTGACCATTTTCTGCAATTTATATATCATTTATGATTTATTTCTGATCATGTGACCTCAGTAGGTCAACAGGCGCCGTCCAGGTCAAACCTGACCAGTGGGGCCCACTGGTCCGTGACACATTGACTAATCCCGATCAAACCCAGCGCTGACTGGGATTGACCAGGGGTAGGGCCCACTGTCAGTGCTGTTAGGAGGGCTTAGCTGGCGGGGTTAGCGTCTAATGATGTCCACGTCGGCAGTCGCCAGTTTCGCTGCCGACGACCATAACCACGGCAGCAACTCACCGAACTAGCGCTGCGAGCAGTGGCTGGATGCGTGGAGACTACCGGGGCATAGACCGTGCTCTCCCGCATCCAGAGGGACAGGTGGGTGGCTGCGGGGGTGCCGGAGCTCACCGGAATGGAGCACGAGGCGGTGGCCGGAGTTCAGACGATGGCGAAACTGGCGTTGCGGAGCATGGGCGAGCAGGGTAAATATCTGGACAGCCTCCTGGAGTCTCCAGGAGCTTGTTGCGGTGCACAGGCGCGACCCGTTCGAGCTCAGGCCACGGCGGCAACAAAACCGGGCGATGGTGATCTCGGTCATGGCCGGGAACGGCACTACATCACAAAATCGAGCGAGAGGACTGAGGGGAGACGAAGAGGAGCGCACGAGGAGTCGGACGAGGCACTAAGTGGGCTCGGGGACGCACGGGTGACGGTGAATCGGCGGCAACCATTGGAGGTGGTCGAGGACGAAGACGAGCCTGTGGTCGGCGGGGCAGGGCACCCCGCGTTGCTTGGTTTTGTGGAGAGGGACGAGGACGACTTCCCAGAGATCTTAGATATGTCAGGGGAGCAAGGGGTGGTTGTGGCTGCGGTAAACGGTGAGGTGGCGACGAGCTCCGCTCGGTGGGCGAAAAAGAGGGATCCAAGGGAGGAGATGGGGACGAGGAAGTGCGCAAGGGGGTTACAGGGGGGTTGTGGCGCCTCCAAAGAAGGCCAGGGCGTCGAGGGGCAGCCAGGGAGGGTAGACGTGGCCGTGCGCATGCCAGCGTGCGGTGGCCACACGCCTCGCGTCCTTCTGGCGCGAGGTGGGAGACGGTGGCGGCACTGGTGGGCTGGGCCAGCTCCTGGGCCACACTGGCTTTGCCCAGTTGGGCTGCTACAGTGGTGGGATATGCAGGTAAGTTGCACAGGTAACCTCCTCTCTCTCATTTTATTCCTGTTTTTCTAATTCTGCTTTAAGTTTTGTAATTAAAATACCCACCAAAACACTTTGGCTAATTCTATAAATTTTTGTGAGGAATATTTGAATTATTTTCAAACCACACAACAATTTCAGAATATTTGGAGCAACCAATAATTAATGGTAAATTTTAAACTCCAACTCAAATACCATTATGATTTAATTCAGTGACCAAAATGTCCTGGAAAAATATGCATCATCTCTGGTAGAGGCTTTCACCTTTTTCCATAAATCATGAACATTTTATAAGGATATTTTGAGTTCATTGAGAATATTTTAGTTGAACCTATTTGAGTTCTTTTGGTGCTAGGGTTTTATCATCCCCCATTTCAAATTCCTTTCAAAACTAAACATGATGCACACATGAAGCTAGCCTAGTCCATTGCCAGAAGCTAGGGATGTGACAACTCACGCCCAATAAACAAGAATCTAGTCCCGAGATTCAAGACGTGAGGTAAGAAGACAGAGGGAACACAAAGCTAACATAATCTTCATGATCCAGGTTGCACTTCATAAGAACGTTGATTCAATCAGCATCATTGTGTCGATGTCTTGCTCTGAGAACTCCAACTAACATGACAACGAGAGGAAAGGAAAAACTCTAGAAGGATCGATCTTCTCGAAGATCGAACAACTCAGGATCAACTCACCGAGTGAGACATAGCAACATCTCTCGAGCGGAGACACGAAGCACACATCCAAAGGGATGGACTGAAACAAGATACGAAGGTTCACTAGGTAGACAACAATTTCACACTTAGGACGGTGGTGAGCGGTTGTCAACGTAGCAAGGAGTTGAGTTGCCATGATACCATAACGAGACATCTTAGAGGAGGGCGACTCATAGAATTATTACCTTAAGTGGCAAGAAGAATTACTTTTGAATCAGTGATCATTGAAACTCTTTATACCAGCCTATGGCAAATCACAACAATCGTTGGCAGAGTACGAAGGAATGGCATACCTGGACTAGAATGGATGGTGTGGATTACCATGTTGAAGATAACACAATGGATGATTTTTGATTATCATCGTAAATGGATGGGACCCATGGTAGAATGGCACAATGGCGGTGCAAGCTGGGAAAAAAATGGAAATGTTGGGAATGATTCAAGTAACTGGGGAGAAACCCAACAGTAGAGAGTGCGTCCACTGTTTGAAACGTTATAGCATAACCGAGGAAACTGGAGCAATCCTAGTTAGTGCTGATGATAACACCTAGTGCTTGTGCGAGCTCTCAAGAACTTGAGCATTTCCATATTCATCAGGGTTTTGCCAATATCCTTGTCAAGGATCCTGGCAACACAACATACTACCATGATGAATAGTAATGAATGATGCAGATGCAAAGGAAGATAACACCTTCTTAGATTTCACCTTTAGCGAGGTCAAGGGATCAAAATCTGGTTGATCGACCGAGAAACATTTAGCACTCCGCTTCTAATGTTCTCCTTGATGTGCTAGCGTAACCCATTTATAGATATGGTTTGGTATCTAGAACATCAAGTAAAAGGTCGAACTTCAGGAGCACAAGAATCCATAAGGAACAATAACTGGGTAAATCCTACAAAATCCTTATGGGGAGGTGGCCAACTTTCTCAATCAGGATACTACAGTAATAGGTCTTCCGGCTGGGTGTGTTGGCCACGACATCCACTTTACCGGGTTACAAAGAGACCAATATTATAGTTCTTGGGAAAACGTTCCAACCATCATATCTGCCTGAGATTTAGATCTGGTTGGTGTCAGAATATTCCAGACTCATCAAGTCTAGAAACAAAACTGAAAGTTTGCAACACAAATCGACGAGACAGCGTTGCGAGATTCTCGGGGAATAAACTACGATAGCAAGCTCCAAAACATGAGCTGGTTCTGCTACATACATGTGAACACATTGTCCGAGACAAGCATGACCACTTAGTAATCTTATAATGAAACACTACCGAGTTCGGGGGGGGGGGGACCATCAATGAGGATAGCGAAGTCCTAACATAAGTCATGATTCCTAAGAAGGAACTTCTTCTCCTTGAACAAATCAATCAGTGGCTTGGTGTGCTAGGGATACAAATATAATGAAGGTTGCAAGTCTCCAAACCACAAAATAGTTCGCACGTATGCATGACCAATTTGAGATGATTCCAAAGGAAGCAACATTGACTTTCTCGAATCCATGGTGGCAGCTTGCATTAGATGCACATGAATTATAGTAAGTCACATCTTTCATCTGGACATATGGCTCATGAACGGGACATGAAGGCAATGCTTATAAAGTTTTCCACACTAGCTTAATGTCCAACAAAATCATGGAGAAGGACAAGGATGTTGTCGATGACTCAACAACAATTCATCTAGGTTTCCGCATAAATGGAATTCCACAAGCATGTGAACAAGGTGATAGCATTGGTTAGACCAAAGGATATAATGGTGTATGCTCGAGGGATCAACCACGAGTAAGACAACATTACGAACATCGTTGGTTCTGATTTGATTTGATGATAGCCCATACTCAAAGCAAAGATTGAATAAGACAATAGAATCAACAACTGATCATGAGGACCAATCAATGAGGATATCATCTTTCTTCAACACACAAAAGCACAAGGATATCCCTTTGAAAATGAACTAAGTCAGGTAAGATTTTATCTTCCAACTCTCCAAGTTGTTTTTTGGCTTAACCAACTAGCTCGGGGGTATCCAACATAGATTCTTGAAGAAAGGGTGGTTTACAAGGAAACCAACTAGATCACGAACTCACATAGCGGTCAAGAGACGACTTGATGATACTTCCGAGAAGGTATTCGGAAAATCACGAACTACCGATATGTTACTAAGCTCGAGAACAATCTTGCTTTTCAGGGCAAGACGATATGATCAATAGAGTGAGGGATTGACACAATCCTAACTCATTGATCGAAGAGTGCATCGGATATAAGGACTAGGTAGCACGATCAATCTTAGAATGTTGATTCCTAACCAACACACTAAGAATGAGATTATCGTCCATTATTCACTAAGCAACATGGTCGCTAGGAGTGTTGATTTCACACATCATAGTTCACCTGTCAGCATTCTGGTTGCAACAACACGGGAACCGAGAAATGAATAATGATTGCGAGAAGTATCACTGCGTCAAGAATTCACAAGAGCTGGTGCAATTCTCATGAAAATCCTGACATAAAGGGGGTAATACTCCAGGGTAGAATAGAATCAAAAGCTGGGTTGGCATTTTGATTTGCGGATTACAACTACTTTGACCCAATCCTCAATATGAATGGGATTCTGGAGTTTATTTCTCCTAGTCATTCTGAAATAGAATGGCTTGGCGAACCACAGGAGTAAAAAGGTATCGATGAAAGCGAGTGCACAACTACACCTGACTATCAATTGATAGACGAGGGTCAGAATAAAACTAAAGAGGGAGAACTCAAGGAACATATAACTTTCTGAGTTGTGGATGCATATATTAGTATGTCAAACCAGTTCAACATATTTCTTCCAGATAACCCATGCAGAAAGGTAGAACTGGCAGGGTAACAGCATAGAATCGAGAACTCGTCAAGAGCACTCTGGTTGTGATCTTTCGATCATCGAGGAACTTCTGCCATAAGCAGTTCATGGTATTTGGAAGAAGGATATACCACGAACCTTGAGGACTAATGCAAAGGTTACTAATATACTAAAGGAACTAGCAAACACTATCAACATGAAGTAGGGTGAATCTTGGGCTCAAAAACCCAGGAGTAGAATACCTACTACTCCCTTCGTCCAGAAATACTTGTCGTAGAAATGACTAAAAATGGATGTATCTAACACTAAAATACGTCTAGATACGTTCATTCCTCCAACAAGTATTTCCGGACGGAGGGAGTACTAAGTGGCATCACAGGATGCTTTCGAGAATAAAGGCCAGAATCATCACACTAGGAACACAAAAATATGGCTAGATTACTAGGTGATACTCTAGACACCTATGGTCATAATAATAGCTCCAACATAAATGACAAGGCAGTACCTCAACTTCAGAATAGTAAGAAGGAAGTTGCGAATGCATCGGACTATTTTAGAAACCTGGGATGACTCGGACAGCATAACGGCTGTAAATGCTCGAAAAGATTTGAGACATCCTACAGAATGGTAGCATAGCCACTCAACATCACAATATCAAGGTTCCAAGATCAATAGTCAACATACGGAAGTAGTAGAGACTGAACTAAGGCTTGAATCCAACAATCTTATAAGTCTACAGATTAGTAACACGTGATCCTGATAGAAAGAAGAGAAAGCCTAGTTCCTTACACTACAATAAATATGTCAACTAGTGACCTTCTGTCAGTGACCCTGGAAGAATTGGTCATATATCTATGACCATTTCAGACCAATTGGTCAAAAGCTGTTCCGGGGGCTCCAAACCCTAAACTATAACGACCATTTTGGTCAGAAAGGTCGTAATTTCCTTACACGAAATGGTCATAAAGCAGATAGCACTGGTCTGCTGCCTTATTTCTAGCTGATCATGACCAATATAGATGGTCATAACCTTGTAAATTGTGGTGGGTTGCTATGACTAGGCGCCACCCATCAGTTTTGCCTATGTGTCATGTCCATGTGGCAGTTTTTGCCCTAGGTTGTGAAGCAACCTATATTTCTGTCATTCCCAAAATTTCCAAAAAAATCTCATAAATTCTTTGGGTCATATCTTCGTCAAATATGTAAAAAACCTACCTTGCGTAGTTCAAAATTAATTCAAAAATATTCATTTTCCTATTCTGTTCAGAAAAACACTTTGTGAAGGAAGTACCTTTTTGGCATGTCCAAATGGTATCCATTTTCTACAGTGCTTTCCTCTACCCAAATAACCATCCTCCACCAAATGCCAGCTCAATCCATTCATTATATTTTGAGCCTGGCTTCAACATTCGTATTTATGTCCAATGTGGTACTTTGCAAAGCAAGTACCACCTAGGCTCCTCATTTTGAGCTGAAAATTTGTGAAGACGGTCTTCTTAGTAATTGATCATCCTCAGCCAAAACTCTCACCCATTAGCCATGTGCATTTCCCGTACCGCTAATCAAACACTTGGCCGCTTATTCATGTTTGAGCATCGATCGGTCTCCTCGTGAGAACCTTATGTTGTGATTTTCTTCCTAGCACCTACCTGGGGAGTGCCCAACCCACTAGACATGCCTAGGTAGCCCAGAACACATGGCAACGCCACAGTCACGCGGTGACCACGCGATGGGCATGCGAGTTTACGCGCTCTAGAGTTGGGGCCCTCGGCCACCGTCCAAACCTCGACGTATCGCCACCAAACCATGTATTTATGATTAAATAGGTACTTATGTAACTAGAAATTATTTTTGGAAAAATTAAATAGCAAACTATGAGGCAGCTGCAGTTCAAATTTGACCCGCTTCCAGCTGAATCGGCGGGAATTTGTCTTTTTCACCAGAGGTGGATCAAAACTTTTGACACCCAACCATTTTGTCAATTATGCATTAAATATGGCCTAGTATTTTCTAAAATTGATTTGGTCCAATTTTGCAACAAATATATGGTAGGTCCTTCATAAAAAAACCTCATTTCACGCACTCGGAAAATGGAAAATGAATTTTCCGTGCAAAGAAAATGAAAACTTCCTTAGGCAACATTGTTTGCCATTCCAAGATGCACCCTTGTGCACAATATGAGATCATTTGAACAAACTATGCCATGAATGTGGCCATAAGATTGATCATTTGGCTTGAAAGCCATGAATCTTCACGCATGATAGCTCGTTTCTAAGAACACTTTTTAAAAATAATTTCCGTATTATAAGTTTATTATTTTTCCTGGAAACTTGGTCACATATAATGACACAATGCTAAGGTTTTCCAATTATTTATTTATTTTTAATTTTTTATGCCCATTTCAAAATGCGGGCAAAACGGCAGGCTTGACCGTTCCTAGCTAGTGGTTGAATCTTGGAAAACTTTTGATGTTTCTCTGATTAAATAGATACTTATGTACCTAGAAATGATTTTTGGAAAAAATAAAGAGCAAACTATGAGGCAGCTGCAGTTCAAATTTGAACAGCTTCCAACTGAATCGGCGGAAATTTGTCTTTTTCACCGGAGGTGGATAAAAACTTTTTACACCCAACCATTTGGTCAATTGTGCATTAAATATGGCCTAGTATTTTAGAAAAATGATTTGGTCCAATTTTGCAATAATTATTTGGTAGGTCCTTCACCAAAAAACCTCAATTGGGGCACTCGAAAAATGGAAAATGGCTCTTTTGTGCAATGAAAGTGAAAACTCCCTCAGGCAACATTGTTTGGAATTCCAAGATGCACCCTTGTGCACAATATGAGATCATTTGAACAAACTATGCCATGGATGTGGCCATAAGATTGATCATTTGGCTTGAAAGCCATGAATCTTCACGCATGATAGCTCATTTTTTAGAACACTTTTTAAAAATAGTTTCCGTACTACAAGTTTATTATTTTTCCTGGAAACTTGGTCACATATAATGACACAATGCGAAGGTTTTCCAATTTTTTGATTTTTTGAATTTTTTATGCCCGTTTCAAAATGCGGGCAAAACGGCGGGCTTGACCGTTCCTAGCTAGTGGTTGACTCTTGGAAAACTTTTGATGTTTTTCTGATTAAATAGATACTTATGTACCTAGAAATGATTTTTGGAAAAAAAAAGAGCAAACTATGAGGCAGCTGCAGTTCAAATTTGAACCGCTTCCACCTGAATCGGCGGAAATTTGTCTTTTTCACCAGAGGTGGATAGAAACTTTTTACACCCAACCATTTAGTCAATTGTGCATTAAATATGGCCTAGTATTTTATAAAAATGATTTGGTCCAATTTTGCAATAATTATTTGGTAGGTCCTTCACAAAAAACCCTCATTTCGGGCACTCGAAAAATGGAAAATGGCTGTTTTGTGCAATGAAAGTGAAAACTCCCTTTGGAAACATTGTTTGGAATTCCAAGATGCACCCTTGTGCACAATATGAGATCATTTGAACAAACAATGCCATGGATGTGGCCATAAGATTGATCATTTGGCTTGAAAGACATGAATCTTCACGCATGATAGTTCATTTCTGAGAACACTTTTTAAAAGTAATTTCCGTATTACAAGTTTATTATTTTTCCTCGAAACTTGGTCACATATATTGACACAATGCGAAGGTTTTCCAATTTTTTGATTTTTTTTTTAATTTTTTATGCCCGTTTCAAAATGCAGGCAAAACGACGGGTTTGACCGTTCCTAGATAGTGGTTGAATCTTGGAAAACTTTTGATGTTTCTCTTATTAAATAGATACTTATGTACCTAGAAATGATTTTTGGAAAAAATAAAGAGCAAACTATGAGGCAGCTGCAGTTCAAATTTGAACCGCTTCCAGCTGAATCGGTGGAAATTTGTCTTTTTTATAAGAGGTGGATCAAAACTTTTCACACTCAACCATTTGGTCAATTGTATATTAAGTATGGCATAATATTTTAGAAAATTGTTTTTGTCCAATTTTACAACAAATATTTGGTAAGTTCTTCACAGAAAAACCATTTTTGCCACAAGAAAAATGATTAAAAATATCTAGAAAGATAAAAAATGCGTGCCAATCGGTGATCATCCATAAAATGGGGTCTAACTTGAGTGAAAATTTTAGTTGTGCCGTTTTGCAAAATATTTTGATAGTTGCTTCACAAAATTGTCCTAGTTTTAGTACTTAAAAACTATTTTAAATCACAAAATTTCTGAACCAATTAGGGTTCTTCTCACGGATCACCCCACTATTGCCGATCTGAACCGTCCACATCTGAAGGATCCAACGTCTATCATTCACCTCTCGGGTCATAGCAACCCAACCCAAACCCTAGCAGCAACCCAATCCCCCTCTCCCCGAGAACACACCCGCCGCCGCCTGTCTCTCCGCGATCCAGATCTCTCCATCGCCGCCCAAACCCAATCCCCAACCCCGAGCCGCTCTCCCGAGTGCGTCGAGCCACCGCAACCGCTGCTGCATGCCGCTCTCCTGAGTACGCCGACCCGCCGCCGCGCCCCTGCTTTGTCCATATGCATCGCCCGCATCACCCAAGTCCTCCTCCAAATCTCTCGTCCTCCCTCTCAATCTCCTCCTCCCTCTCAATCTCGGCATCCCACCCATGGCGCTCCGCGTGCTGGACAACGCGTTGCCGGTCGCCATGGCGGACCAACGCCCCAAGAAGGCCGCCAAGCTGCTCTCCACGGTGCCTACCGTCGCCGTCGCCCGCTCCCCCACCGGGAGTGGAGCCGACCGTGGAGTACATCCGGTCCGTGGACCTGCTGCCTGTCCTAGGCCCAGAGCCCGGGCCGCCGGCCTCGTCGTCGGGCTCTACTCCAGGGACTGGGTCATGGTCCGCGAGGCCCTCAACAATGCGCGCCGCCTCGCCATCCACCACGCCGCCCTCCTTGCCCCCATCCTGTAAGTTCTTCGATCCCCTCTATCGTTGCTGCTCTTGGCTTCTACTTTGGCGAATTCCGTTGGGGATCTGACCCGAGATTCGTCCGTCCGTCCGCCGGTGCTGATTGGCAGGGAGAAGGTGGTGATGGGGATCTTAAAGATGGTGAAGAACCCGCGCAGCGCCGTTCTCAAGACATTCGTGATGGCGTGCACGGATGTCTTCGCGGCCTTCGGCAACATCTGGTTGAGCAGCAGCTGTAGCAGCAGCTTGTCCAAGTCGATGTGTGCCATGGTCACCTCCATGCCGCCCCTGCCGATGCACAGGTTGAATGGATCGATGTCCAGCGTTTTTAGCACTCTCAAACTTGAGCGCGCATGCGTTTAACTTGCTACTATGTTATCCAAGCCGATGCGTGCCATGGCCACCTCCCTAGTCAGTATGTAGTATGTTTGTTGCCTGGATGGATGGAACTGCTTCCTCCCTTCCTCCATGAGAATTATCTGCTGCCACGCTCATCTGTTCAGTCAACTGTTTAGTTTAGATGCGACTTTAGTGCCAAGTTATCTGGAGGAAATGCGTTCTTACAGGCGTTGGGGGAGGTTAAGTGTCTAACTGCCGTTGCTAGCTGCTTGGACGACTGTTAATCTAGTTTTCCGTGCTTCTGTGTCTGTCTTGGCATTGATATTCTTGCTTGATTTTGGTTGCACGATAGTCGTACTAGTATCCGTCTAGGTGCACTTCTCTTGTGAATTAAAATTTGATATCATGATTGTCTGGAACACGAAATCATACTCGACTGCTCCAAGTGACTCTACACATGATGGTATTTTATTTAAGTGGTAATAAGAATAACAGCCAGCACTTTTTTCCTCTCTAAAAGAACCAAAACGAATGAAGCTGATTTAAAAACAATTGTGAACTTGAGCGGTAGGTAGTAAGAGGCGAAGAATTTAGATGTTGGGTTTTAAATGGATTTGTTAGTTGGGAGATCTCGTGGTCTAATGATGTCTGAACCCAACTGTTTGGTCATGTGCATGTCTAGTTTCTATTTTTATGATACACGCCTTCACTGTAATTTAGCACAACCAAAGTTCAGCAAAGGGATCAGTCACCCTGAATCTGTCTGAATATCTGCAAAGGGTGTCTGACTGCAATCGTTGGCTTGCCTGATGCTAGATTCTAGATACTGCCAATAGCTTGGTTCCTAAGTTCTAGACAAGTAAAAGGGATATGTTGGTCTTGCAAGAGGCAAACACACTTGGAATGTGCAGGAAATGTTGCATTATCTCATTTGGACATGCATATCATCATACTGGATTGCTTGGCCTTTACTCCAACACTTGCACTATCACTGGATTCCTTGTTAAGTTACTCGGGTTGCTTAAGTTTATTAACCTGATAGGTACAAATAATACAAAAACCTCCCTGTATTTCTGCAGAGTTTTAAGAAGAATTCTGATACGAATGCACTAACCGTATACTTGTACATGTGCAGCTGAGGAACCTCTTGTGGGCTACTTCCAAGCATGATGTGTACGTGATGCAGAACTATTCTGTGAGGCATTGGTCATCCTTACTCCGGAGAGGAAAAGAAGTGCTCAATATGGCAGACCCAAATTAGGTGATCTACCACAAAGCGATGTGATAGCCCTGCATCGTCGGAATGTCGATCAATGTCTGATCCACTGTGCGACCACACTGTGCAGGATATGCAGGGAGGTCGGCCCTTGACTAGGGTGAAGATCAGCACCATGACGGTGAAAGACAACCTCCTGGCGGCTGGTGGTTTCCATGGGGAGCTGATCTGCAATGTAAGGAGGCTGGAGTAGGCACACAGTGCACACACAAAGCATTTTTTTCTGCTTGAGACCATGTCGAAATGTAGAGCTGTAGCTTGACACTTAGGTATTTATTATTTTGTTAGTACCTTGGCAGTGAATTCTAGCAGCGAAGCCTCTTCATTTCGAGCAGCGATAGCCTGATCGGTAAACTAGTGCTTTGTGTGTGCTAGTAACTCACAATGTCATCCTTGTATATGCACAGATGAAATTATTCACCCCGCCATTGTCACTGTTTCCTAATTGAGTACAACAAACCTCCTTTCGTTTTTTGTGCAAAATAAGTGTGAAGCATTGTAGTGCTGACCCAACATGTACCTAGCATTTCTGATGTGTATTTCCTTTGATTCCCTAGGCTTAACATGTAAGCTATAATAACTGTGAATCGGTCTGTGGGAAATTGGGCATATTGGGTTGGTAAATATAGAACTGTAGAGATGTAGAACTAAAGTGTGGTACTTAGCCATTTAAGTTGTTGGTACTTGGTAGTACCTACATAGTGAAGTCTAGTTGATTCAGGAAAACTTGACTTGAGATTTTCTTTCTTAAGATTTACTGATTAAACCTTGATTCTTGAAACTTGATGTAGGTATACCACCACCGATCCATATCCAGATCAGTTGCGTCGCCGGTTCTGACATCTACGACCGCACTCCCCCGTCCGCGCCATGTGACACTCCAAAAAAAATTGTGGTTTTGTTTTCAGAAAGAGCCTTGCCTGGTTTGAAGAAGGTCATTTAAACCTTTTTAAAAACCCTCTTCTAAGTCTGCCCTCTAAAAACTCTTTCTTGGATTGAGCTTTCTTCTAAAAAGAAAACCTTTTGGTTTTGGGACTTTATTTGGTTATGATCCATTTTTTGTTTTGCCATGCCACTTATGGTAAAACTCCCCTCAAAACCCCTCCTTCCACTTGGATACAACCCAAACATTCTGTCCAAACTAATAAAATCCATTTTTGGATTTTATTCCAATTATTTTCTCTTTCCAAATAATTTTGTCTTTTCTTTTGAGCCTAAGTGATTTGCAAAGCAAGTACCCAAAGGCTTTTGATTTTTGACCTCAACTCAACACCCATGTATAGTACTTTGTACCCACAACCCAGAACCATCTTGATCCACTCTTCTTCTTTTCAAATATTTCAAATTTCACTCACTGCAAGTTTGGACCAGATTTGTCAAATTTGGTGAAATTCATATCTATACTTCTCCAAAAATTCCACCAAAATTCAGGAAACCTCTAGTTGCAATGAGAGACCTCTCCACCAAAAACCAGCTCAAGGAAAAATCCCTACATGCCTAGATCATTCTGTCGAACACCTTGCATGCACTGTTTCTGTTCATCTTCAGTTAAGTTCAGAGCTTCAGTGTCGATCGTCGTCAGAAATTCAGTCACATGCTCACAGTGCACTTGGCACGTTGCTCACGGCCTAGCTTGCTTGTCCGGAGCCTCACACGCGCGCTTGGCGCGTTCCTGGCATCGGTGGCACCCTGGCACGCCTGTGCTGGCGTGTCTTGCAGCGGCCGAACCACCGTAGCAGCCGACAGAGAGCAGAACGGCGGCGCAACGCCGTTCGGCGCCGCGCAAGCCTCCTGATAGCTCCGCGTGGCCATCTCTTTGCCAGCGCACGCATGCGGCACCGTCGCCGTGGCGTGGCACGCACAGAGCGTGCTCCCTGCCGCCGACAGGCCCGCGCCGCCCCGTTCCGTCAAGCCCTGCCTAAGCTTCGAGTCCCGGCTCGTTTTAACGCCTGAACGGAACCCATGAACCCCATGACGGTGCTCAGCTTCTAAAACTCCCCGACCAATGCCCTACACCACCGTAAGCTTCGCCGAAGAACCCCGTTCTCGGCCACCGCCTCAGACCACCTATAAAAAGGGCTCCCGAGCTCGCCCTCGAGCACACACCCTCTCTGCACCTCACCAGCACCCCGCCAGGCCACCAGGAGGACCTCGAGGAGGTCTCCTCCCCCAACTCCGGCCGCCCCGTTCCGCCTCGGCCTCCACCTTGATTCACTCCGGTGAGGCTGTCTCCGGTGCCCAAACCCCGTCAGCTACCCCCTCTAGCTACCAGAGATCTAACCCCCTCCTCAATTTGCCCTCCGCAGCACTCTCCGACGAGGTCCAGACCACCCGAACCGCCGTCCGCCGGAGCAAGGGCCGCCGTCGACACAGTGCTCGCCGGCAACCACTTCCACCTCCCACAGACGCGGAAGGACGTGCTGATCACGAAGGTACCGTCCGATCACTCTACCTCGCCGTGGATCGCCTCCGGCGACCACCGCACCTCTCGGGCGCCGTCGCGCCCTGTTTTCTCTCTTTGGATTTTCAAACCCGACAGGTGGAGCCCACCCGTCAGCCTCTCAGTTCTTTCTAAACGAACCGTTTTTTGAAGGCGTCTTCTGCGAAAGTACGTCTCCCCTCTGGGCCGGCGTATTTTCAATTGAATCATTTTCTGTTTTTATAAGTGAGCCCCTGGGAACTTTCTGTTTCATTATAGATGGGCCCTTGGGTTAAAACCCTTATAACTTTTTATCAGATAGGAATTTTTGAGTGATTCTTTTTCTGTCCTCTTCAAATTTTCGTCTAGTTTTTTATCATATTTATTTGAAAAATATTTGGTACAACTTTCTGTACCCACGGTATTTACGATAGCGCGTGTATTTTGTGTACCGTAGATACCGAAGGTGGTGACGGACACGCGAACTTTGCTGAACTAGGCCCTGACTACTCCGAGCCAGGCAAGCATGTTTGAACTCTTGATATGATGAGTGTCTTGGCATGTTTGCATTGAATAGTTTCATGTCATGTTCATAAGCATCCCGATAAATTTTGTTTCGTGAAAAGCTGAGACAAGTGAGTTTCGGGAATCCATGAGTTCATGGAAATGAGGTTGCATGGCCACGTGGTGGCATGAAGATGGTTAAGATGGTAGTATTGTAGCATGCCAGTACGTTTTTGACTCCAGTATCAACTCCCGTTCATTTCTCTTTCCGTACTGCCACATGTTTCCCACAAGGGATATGGCTTAGTAAGATATAAACCACTTCCCTGGTACACACCAAATGGAGAGGCCGGGATGAAGGTTCCATGGCCCTGGATTAAAGCCTTTCATCCGGTCAGGGGGCATGGGTGTTTCCGGTTGGGACCGAGAGGGGGGCACCCCTTAGAGCGCGCGTATATAAATTTGATCCCATGCTATTCGAGATTGTGATCTCCCTGTCTCAAAGTTTTTTTGGAACGCTGTCTAGGGTGGTTCCTGGCAATGTGAAGTGGGATGGGTGTGTACTGGTTAAGTTGTGTTTCTTCCGAAATACCATAAACGGAACTAGTCCCTCGTGACTACGGAAATCCGTTGGCTGTGGGTATTTTAGTACAAACTCTGCAGATTCAACTCCCCATTACAACATCCTATCCATGACCTAGTTCCGTGTCCTTTTTATCTTGTCAATTGTCAGTCTTGGTGACAGAAACCCCGGTAAGCTAAAGGAGTGTTAAGTTCGGTTAATGTTTATTCTTGTGATGGACTAACCCATTAACCATCTTGTGTGGAATATTTTTTTCTGTGTATATTAACCCTCACACGTTATGACAATGAACTATAAGCCCTTTCTGTGACGTCGCTCAGACGTCCGACTGCGGTACTGTTATTATTTATTTTGCTATAAGCCCTTTTTGTGACATCGCTCAGACCTCCGACTGCGGCATTGTTATTATTTATTTTGCTATAAGCCCTTTCTGTGACGTCGCTCAGACGTCCGACTGCGGCATTGTTATTATTTAATTTTCGCTATAAGCCCTTTCTGTGACGTCGCTCAGATGCCCGACTGTGGCATTTCTTTTAAAGCCCTTTATGTGGTGTCGCTAAGACGCCCGACTGTGGCATTTTCTTTAAAGCCCTTTATGTGGTGTCGCTAAGACGCCCGACTGTGGCATTTCTTTTAAAGCCCTTTATGTGGTGTCGCTCAGACGCCCGACTGTGGCATTTCTTTTAAAGCCCTTTATGTGGTGTCGCCTAGACGCCCGACTGCGGCGTGCTTTATTTATTTATCTTCCTTTCGAGGCGTCGCTTCAGACACCCGATTGGGTTTACAGTTATTTTTTTTGGGTTTTCGAGTGGACTACCGCCGACTCCCTTTTTACCTGTCTTGTTTTTATGAATTAAATGTGCCATTGTTAAAATACTCATGACGCATTCATGCATGCATTTGTTATATCTTTTGTCTGAACTGTCTTGCGAGTACTTTCAAAGTACTCACCTGGCTTGTTGATTTGGCCAGATGCTGACGAAGGCGATCTCATGGATGAGGAGTTCGATAGTGAGTCCGACGCTTAGAGGAGTCCCAGTCAGTCTCGTGCGACCCTAGTTTTGGTCACTGTTTATAACCGCTTCCGCTACCTAAATAAAATTCATCGAGCCTCACCTCGACGCTCGATGAAGCCGCCAGTGTAGTAGTATTGCTACCCACTCCACTGTGTTACTCCACCAACCACTTTTATCTCAAGTCAGTAGTATTGCCACCCCACCATTGTGCCATATCCGCCATATGTATAATTATTGGCGTGCATGTAATAATTGTTGAGCGACTTCAATTCAACCCCTGTAATATATTAATGCTACTGGCTTATTGTATCAAAGTTTTGTCTACCAGTGAGGAGGATTTTCCTCACACTGGACATCAAAAGATCGGTCTTTCAATAAATATTTTTATTGAAAAACCGGTCGTGACAAGCTTGGTACCAGAGCCAGGCTGACTGTAGGAAGCCACTAGGTGCGATCGCTAATCGGATATTAGCAAAAATAGATCTATTTATTATTTTTGCAAATTTAGTCATTTTCTAACAGTCAGCATAAATTTATGATCTGACCACTCAGAATTTTTGCCTACTTTTTTAGATGGCCGACAACAACTGCGAGTCTCAAATGTTCGCCAATGAGCCCGATGGGTTCGTCAAGCTTCTCACCTTCATCGTCCAGGTGGCGATGGGGCCGTCCATGCGCCCAGTCTTCTCACTCTATCAGCACAAGGTCAACGACGGTCTGACCATGCACCAGGCTGCGGTGCAATTCAAGGGAGGGCGTGTTGAGTTACGTCGCTTCTGGTACTTGGGAAGAGCCATGCCTACAGAGAAGCATGCTATGCAGATGGCAGCCCGTGAGGCGATAGCTCGTCTCAGGGAAGACCTTCCTTCAATGAAGACTCGTCGTTACCGCTACCTTCCATGCCACGTGCCATACGCCTGTCACTACTCATACTCTTGCCCCAGAGGAGAACGAGATGAGGCTTTTGAGATGCTCGTCGGGTATCTCCGAGCTCTGGAGGCAGCCTTCGGCAGCCTAGTGGACGACCTCGTGGCTGCCCGCATGGACTCAGTCCATGGCCGTGCCGCCAACAGGAGGGAGCTCCTGCACACTGCACCACCACTGACGTTCGTCTCGTCCTCAGCATCTTATGCACCGGCCACTCGCGCCATTCCTCGTCGCATGCCTTCCACTAAGGAATTCAACCAAGCCATTGCACCCACTCCAGTCCGGTCTGCGCCACCCACTACACCCTCACCTGTACGTGTTGCTCCATATAGGGCACCCGTTCCATCTACTCAGCGCAGCGCTACACGTCTGGAGCCTATTAGCGAGGAGGAGGTTGAGTCCCCACCCTCACTGCGTCTCACCCTCGGCAGGGCAAAGGAGGTCCTCACCATTTCCTCCAACTAAGTGCGTTTAGTCGCCATGCGATGTATCGACTTGTATGATATGTACATAGGTTGAGAGTAGTAGCCTTTTTGCGCATCATGTAGGAGCTGGAGAAGTGCACTAGCCTAAATAACATGTCAGGAATATGTACGCATATCCTAAGTGATGTATTGTATAATTACCACATGCGTGTAAGATATGTATGAGCAGTCCTTCTCCGTGCCCAAACGATGTCTATTTCAAAAAAAAATCCTGGAGTGTCCTTTTTGGTTTTGTTTATCCTTGTGCATTTATTTTTGCGACTCAGTTTCTTTTCTTATGAGTTTTGCAAAATGAATCCCTAGAGTGAAAAATGCCTCGTCCTTGGACGCGCTCCATGCCAACTCCGCCAAAGGAAAATTATGATGCACAACACAGCAACAATTTCACACAGGGACAGTCGAGCCAACAGGGCAGTGAATCGGCACTTTCACAAATGTGCCGCCTTTATGAGCAGAGTCAGCAACAGCATCAGGAATTAATGAATCAGGTCATCAATATGGGAAATCGCCACGGACAATTTCAGCAGCAATCCAAGTTGTCTGAGCTACAGAAGACGCGTCCCGAAACATTTTCTCATACTGACAAACCTCTTGAGGCCGAGGACTGGCTTCGAGACATGGAGAGAAAATTAATTATTGCCAAGTGTTCAGACCTTGAAAAAGTGCTATATGCACCACACTATCTGGCAGGAGCAGCTGCATCATGGTGGGAGAATTTCCTACACATGCACCCCAACGAGAATAATATAACTTGGGACGATTTTAAGGAAGGTTTTCGTGGGGCGCATATTCCTAAAAGTCTTATGAAAATCAAGAAGAGAGAATTCGATGATCTCAAGCAAAGGACCATGACAGTGTCAGAATACAACGGACAATTTACACTGTTATCTCACTACGCCAATGAGGAGCGTATGACTGAAAGTAAGAAGATGGAGAAATTCCTGTACGGCCTAGCACCTGCGCTTAAATGCCAACTGGTCGTACACACTTTTCCAGATTTCAAGACGCTAGTGGATAAGGCCATTACCTTGGAAAATGAGAGGCGCAGCCTGGAAGATTTCTGCAAGCGAAAAAGGGACCAGAAAAATCATGCTCGTAATCCCCGAAGCAAGGCGGATTTTCAGAAAGGTGGTACACACAAAACCCCGACAAATGTCTCACGACCAGTCAAGAATTTCCATGCCAGAGACAAAGAGTTCACATATCGCCCAGGCGTGACCTGCTACGCTTGTGGAGAAGAAGGGCACTATGCCAAACAGTGCCCCAAGCCAAGGAACTCGACCCCGAAGCCAAACAACGGTGGCAATAATTCAGCGCCCAAGCGCAACAATTTCAACCCCAACAACAATCACAGAAAGGGTCACCTGAACCACATGACCAGAGAGGAAGCACAGAATGCCCCAGATATCGTACTCGGTACGTTTCCTGTCAACACAATACCTGCCATGGTTTTGTTTGATTCTGGAGCTTCTCACTCATTCGTTTCGAAAAGTTTTGCTTTGCAAAATAATTTTTTGATTCTTCCCTTGGAAAAATCAATGATCGTCAAGTCCCCTGGGATTAAGCAAGTCACCCAGAGTTACTGCCAAGGTGTGATGATTGAGTTTGAAGGATTGAAATTTCACGCCAACCTTATTGTATTGGAGAATAAAGGGCTGGACGTCATCTTAGGGATGGATTGGTTAACCACCAACAAAGGTTTTATTGACTGCTTCAACAGGACCGTAATCCTCACCCATCACCACGGGAAGACAATAAAAGTTTCGGCCAAAGAGAGGAAAATATCCCAGCAACCGAGATTGAATAAGGTGGATATTTCTGAATTAAGCAAGGTTCCGGTGGTATGTGAATTTCCAGACGTATTTCCTGAAGATCTGCCAGGTATGCCACCAGACCGAGAAATAGAGTTTAACATTGAGCTAGCACCAGGGACCGCTCCCATATACAAGAAACCATACAGAATGGCACCATCCGAATTAGTAGAATTGAAGAAGCAAATAAAGGAATTATTGGACAAAGGGTATATACGAGCCAGCTCCTCACCTTGGGGTTCACCAATATTATTTGCCAAAAAGAAGGATGGCACACTGAGATTGTGTATCGATTATCGAGCACTTAACATGGTCACAATCAAGAACAAGTATCCAATGCCACGAATAAATGATTTATTTGATCAGCTCGCTCAGGCCAAGGTATTCTCAAAGATTGACTTGAGGTCAGGATACCATCAATTAAAAGTACGGACAGAAGATATTCCCAAGACAGCCTTCACCTCTAGATATGGACTATATGAGTTCACGGTAATGCCATTTGGGCTAACAAATGCCCCCGCATATTTTGTTCACCTCATGAACAAAGTATTTATGAAATACATGGACAAGTTTGTTGTGGTATTCATCGACGACATTCTGATATACTCCAAGACACCCGACGAGCATGCTGAACATCTCCGAATTGTGCTAGGAGAACTCCGGAAGCATCAGTTATACGCCAAATTCAGCAAATGTGAATTTTGGCTAAGGCAAGTAGGTTTTCTGGGCCATGTATTAACCCAAGAAGGTATTGCCGTAGACCCAGAAAAAGTCAAGGCCATACTTGGCTAGAAAACACCAGCCAGCGTAACGGATGTACGAAGTTTTCTGGGAATGGCAGGGTACTACAGAAGATTTATTGAAGGATTTTCCACGATAGCAAATCCAATGACACAACTTCTCAAGAAGGACAAGAAGTTTGAATGGACGGAAGCTTGTGAGAAAAGTTTCCAAGAACTAAAATGGAAACTGATGACAGCACCAGTATTAACTGTGCCAGACATACACAAGAATTTTGAGGTATATTGTGACGCATCTCGAAAGGGGCTCGGGTGCATATTAATGCAGGAAGGCAAGGTTGTCGCATATGTTTCCAGACAACTTCGCAAGCATGAGGAAAATTATCCTACTCATGACCTAGAGTTAGCAGCAGTTATCCATGCACTCAAGGAATGGAGACACTTCTTACTTGGAAATCGTTGTGAAATATACACGGACCATAAGAGCCTCAAGTATATTTTCACCCAACCAGAACTCAATTTACGGCAACGACGCTGGTTGGAATTGGTAAAGGATTATGATGTTGGAATCCACTATCACCCAGGCAAAGCAAATGTTGTAGCAGATGCTCTAAGTCGGAACCCCAGTCCAAACAACGACAGCATGACAAACTTGAGGTCTGAGTATCGGCAGGAATTTGCTAAGCTCAACCTAATGATGGTCACCGAAGGTAGTGTGTCAAACTTAGAGATACAACCTACCCTGATAGAAAAAGTTAATGAGGCTCAGCGTGGTCACCCCAGCATTGAAGGCATAAAATGGAAGATGAAATTGGGCAAGGCCCCAGAATTCATTGTCGATGAGCAAGGAATATTGTGGTACGAGAATAGACTTTGCGTACCAAATATTCATGACCTTAAACAGCAGATCTTGGCTGAAGGCCACACCGCCCCGTATTCAATTCACCCTGGAGGAACAAAAATGTACAAAGACCTTCAGGAAACATTCTGGTGGCATGGTATAAAGAGGGACATAGCCACGTTTATTGCGTGTTGTGACTCATGTCAGCGCGTAAAGGCCGAGCACCAGAAACCGGCCGGACTATTGCAACCGAATAAGATACCCGAGTGGAAATGGGACCAGATTGGAATGGATTTCATTGTTGGGCTACCTAGGTCACGACATGGGCATGATGCCATATGGGTCATCACGGATAGATTGACTAAAGTAGCACACTTCATTCCCGTAAAGACAACTCACACCACTCAGAAGCTCGCCAGGCTTTATCTTTCCCGTATCGTCTGCCTACATGGAGTTCCGAAGACCATAATATCTGACAGAGGCACACAATTCGTCTCCAGATTTTGGGATCACCTGCAACAGGCCCTAGGAACCCAACTAGCTTTCAGCACCGCATATCATCCACAGACCGATGGACAAACTGAGCGCGTAAATCAAATTTTGGAAGACATGCTGAGAGCATGTGTCCTCACTTATGGAGCTAGTTGGGAGGAAAGCCTACCATACGCTGAGTTTGCATACAACAACAGTTACCAGGCCAGCCTGCAAATGGCACCCTTTGAAGCCTTGTACGGCCAGAGATGCCGTACCCCGCTAAATTGGTCAGAGACCGGTGACAGCCGTATCTTCGGCCCAGACATGCTCAAAGAAGCCGAGGAAAAGGTCAAGCTAATCAGGAACCGACTTAAGACAGCTCAGAGCCGACAAAAAAGTTATTACGATCAGAAACATTGTGGAGTCAATTTTGAACCCGGTGAGTTTGTGTACCTGCGAGTATCTCCTATGAGGGGGCTGCAACGGTTTAAGATTAAGGGGAAGTTAGCACCAAGATTCATTGGACCATTCTGCATAGTGGCACGAAGAGGCACGGTAGCCTACCAGTTAGACTTGCCCGAAGAATTGTCCGACGTCCATGACCTGTTCCACGTCTCCCAATTAATGAAGTGCGTGAGCAACCCAGAGAAGCAAGTATCCCATGAGAACATCGACGTACAACCAGACCTCACCTATCGGGAACACCCAGTGAAAATATTGGAAGAATCTGAAAGGAGAACTAGACAAAAAACCATCAAATTTTTCAGAGTTCAGTGGAGCAATCACACCAAGAGTGAAGCCACTTGGGAAAGAGAGGATTTTCTTCGGACAGAGCACCCACACCTGTTTAAGGATCAGCTGAAATATCGGGGACGAGATTTTTCCTAAGGGGGTAGGTGCTGTGACACTCCAAAAAAAAAATTGGTTTTGTTTTCAGAAAGAGCCTTGCCTGGTTTGAAGAAGGTCATTTAAACCTTTTTAAAAACCCTCTTCTAAGTTTGCCCTCTAAAAACTCTTTCTTGGATTGAGTTTTCTTCTAAAAAGAAAACCTTTTGGTTTTGGGACTTTATTTGGTTTTGATCCATTTTTTGTTTTTCCATGCCACTTATGGTAAAACTCCCCTCAAAACCCGTCCTTCCACTTGGATACAACCCAAACATTCTATCCAAACTAATAAAATCCATTTTTGGATTTTATTCCAATTATTTTCTCTTTCCAAATAATTTTGTCTTTTCTTTTGAGCCTAAGTGATTTGCAAAGCAAGTACCCAAAGGCTTTTGATTTTTGACCTCAACTCAACACCCATGTATAGTCCTTTGTACCCACAACCCAGAACCATCTTGATCCACTCTTCTTCTTTTCAAATATTTCAAATTTCACTCACTGCAAGTTTGGACCAGATTTGCCAAATTTGGTGAAATTATATCTACACTTCTCCAAAAATTCCACCAAAATTCAGGCAACCTCTAGTTGCAATGAGAGACCTCTCCACCAAAAACCAGCTCAAGGAAAAATCCCTACATGCCTAGATCATTCTGTCGAACACCTAGCATGCACTGTTTCTGTTCATCTTCAGTTAAGTTCAGAGTTTCAGTGTCGATCATCGTCAGAAATTCAGTCACATGCTCACAGTGCACTTGGCACGTTGCTCACGGCCTAGCTTGCTTGTCCGGAGCCTCACACACGCGCTTGGCGCGTTCCTGGCGTCGGTGGCACCCTGGCCTGCCTGCAACGGCGTGTCTTGCGGCGGCCGAACCACCGTAGCAGCCGACAGAGAGCAGAACAGCGACGCAACGCCGTTCGGCGCCGCGCAAGCCTCCTGATAGCTCCGCGTGGCCATCTCCTTGCCAGCGCATGCATGCGGCACCGTCGCCGTGGAGCGGCACGCACAAAGTGTGCTCCCTGCCACCGACGGGCCCGCGCCGCCCTGTTTCGTCGAGCCCAACCTAAGCTTTGAGTCCCGGCTCGTTTTAACGCCTGAACGGAACCCACGAACCCCATGACGGTGCTCAGCTTCTAAAACTCCCCGACCAATGCGCTGCACCACCGTAAGCTTCGCCGGAGAACCCCGTTCTCGGCCACCGCCTCGGACCACCTATAAAAAGGGCTCCCGAGCTCGCCCTCGAGCACACACCCTCTCTGCACCTCACCAGCACCCCGCCAGGCCACCAGGAGGACCTCGAGGAGGTCTCCTCCCCCAACTCCGGCCGCCCCGTTCCGCCTCGGCCTCCACCTTGATTCACTCCGGTGAGGCCGTCTCCGGTGCCCAAACCCCGTCAGCTACCCCCTCTAGCTACCAGAGATCTAACCCCCTCCTCAATTTGCCCTCCGCAGCACTCTCCGACGAGGTCCACGACCACCCGAACCGCCGTCCGCCGGAGCAAGGGCCGCCGTCGACACAGTGCTTGCCAGCGACCACTTCCACCTCCCACAGACGCGGAAGGACGTGCTCATCACGAAGGTACCATCCGATCACTCTACCTCGCCGTGGATCGCCGTCGGCGACCACCGCACCTCTCGGGCGCCGTCGCGCCCTGTTTTCTCTCTTTGGATTTTCAAACCCGACAGGTGGAGCCCACTCGTCAGCCTCTCAGTTCTTTCTAAACGAACCATTTTTTGAAGGCGTCTTCTGCCAAAGTACGTCTCCCCTCTGGGCCGGCGTATTTTCAATCGAATCGTTTTCTGTTTTTATAAGTGAGCCCCTGGAAACTTTCTGTTTCATTACAGATGGGCCCTTGGGTTAAAACCCTTATAACTTTTTATCAGAAAGGAATTTTTGAGTGATTCTTTTTCTATCCTCTTCAAATTTTCGTCTAGTTTTTTATCATATTTATTTGAAAAATATTTGGATCAACTTTCTGTACCCACGGTATTTACGATAGCGCGTGTATTTTGTGTACCGTAGATACCGAAGGTGGTGACGGAGACGCGAACTTCGCCGAACTAGGCCCTGACTACTCCGAGCCAGGCAAGCATGTTTGAACTCTTGATATGATGAGTGTCTTGGCATGTTTGCATTGAATAGTTTCATGTCATGTTCATAAGCATCCCGATAAATTTTGTTTCGTGAAAAGCTGAGACAAGTGAGTTTCGGGAATCCATGAGTTCATGGAAATGAGGTTGCATGGCCACGTGGTGGCATGAAGATGGTTAAGATGGTAGTGTTGTAGCATGCCAGTCTTATGCCAGTATGTTTTTGACTCCGGTATCAACTCCCGTTCATTTCTCTTTCCGTACTGCCACACGTTTCCCGCAAGGTATATGGCTTAGTAAGATGTAAACCACTTCCCTTGTACACACCAAATGGAGAGGCCGGGATGAAGGTTCCATGGCCCTGGATTGAAGCCTTTCATCCGGTCAGGGGGCATGGGTGTTTCCGGTTGGGACCGAGAGGGGGGCACCCCTTAGAGCGCGCGTATATAAATTTGATCCCATGCTATTCGAGATTGTGATCTCCCCGTCTCAAAGTTTTTCTGGAACGCTGTCTAGGGTGGTTCCTGGCAACATGAAGTGGGATGGGTGTGTACTGGTTAAGTTGTGTTTCTTCCGAAATACCATAAACGGAACTAGTCCCTCGTGACTACGGAAATCCGTTGGCTGTGGGTATTTTAGTACAAACTCTGCAGAGTCAACTCCCCATTACAACATCCTATCCATGACCTAGTTCAGTGTCCTTTTTATCTTGTCAATTGTCAGTCTTGGTGACAGAAACCCCAGTAAGCTAAAGGAGTGTTAAGTTCGGTTAATGTTTATTCTTGTGATGGACTAACCCGTTAACCATCTTGTGTGGAATATTTTTTCTGTGTATATTAACCCTCACACGTTATGACAATGAATTATAAGCCCTTTCTGTGACGTCGCTCAGACGTCCGACTGCGGCTTTGTTATTATTTATTTTGCTATAAGCCCTTTCTGTGACGTCGCTCAGACGTCCGACTGCGGCATTGTTATTATTTATTTTGCTATAAGCCCTTTCTGTGACGTCGCTCAGATGTCCGACTGTGGCATTGTTATTATTTAATTTTTGCTATAAGCCCTTTCTGTGACGTCGCTCAGACGCCCGACTGTGGCATTTCTTTTAAAGCCCTTTATGTGGTGTCGCTAAGACGCCCGACTGTGGCATTTCTTTTAAAGCGCTTTATGTGGTGTCGCTAAGACGCCCGATTGTGGCATTTATTTTAAAGCCCTTTATGTGGTGTTGCTCAGACGCCCAACTGTGGCATTTCTTTTAAAGTCCTTTATGTGGTGTCGCCTAGACGCCCGACTGCGGCGTGCTTTATTTATTTATCTTCCTTTCGAGGCGTCGCTTCAGACACCCGATTGGGTTTACAGTTATTTTTTTTGGGTTTTCAAGCGGACTACCGCCAACTCCCTTTTTACCTGTCTTGTTTTTATGAATTAAATGTGCCATTGTTAAAATACTCATGACGCATTCATGCATGCATTTGTTATATCTTTTGTCCGAACTATCTTGCGAGTACTTTCAAAGTACTCACCTGGCTTGTTGATTTGGCCAGATGCTGACGAAGGCGATCTCATGGATGAGGAGTTCGATAGCGAGTCCGACGCTTAGAGGAGTCCCAGTCAGTCTCGTGCGACCCTGGTTTTGGTCACTGTTTATAACCGCTTCCGCTACCTAAATAAAATTCATCGAGCCTCACCTCGACGCTCGATGAAGCCGCCAGTGTAGTAGTATTGCTACCCACTCCACTGTGTTACTCCACCAACCACTTTTATCTTGAGTCAGTAGTATTGCCACCCCACCATTGTGCCATATCCGCCATATGTATAATTATTGGCGTGCTTGTAATAATTGTTGAGCGACTTCAGTTCAACCCCTGTAATATATTAATGCTACTGGCTTATTGTATCAAAGTTTTTTCTACCAGTGAGGAGGATTTTCCTCACACTGGACATCAAAAGATCGGTCTTTCAATAAATATTTTTATTGAAAAACCGATCGTGACACGCCATTGAGCCAGGCCTGCTCACCTCCTTCTTGATGGTCGCGTGCTGGGAGAGCCCTCTTCCGGCAGCGACATGGTTGTGTCTGGTGCCGTACAAGGGACGCCAGCGCAGGATGCTGTCATCGTCCGTTCCTAACGCTGCTGAGTTGAGGTACTTGAGATTTCTCTCCCCACTACACTGTCTCACCCATTCCCCTTTACAAATTTCCTCACAATCAAATCGATGCTGCAGCTGCAGGTGTTCCTTGATGCTACATATTTCAGTTTCTTTTGGTAAACTAGAAACTGACATCAAAATCAATTCCTCTTTAGAGTGTGTTGCTTGTATCCACTAGCTGGTTCTGTTTCTTACTGCCTATTGACTCTGTTTAAGTACTAGTGGTATTGCTGCTGGCTAGATGGGAATTGCTGAATGATTGCCAAAGCCCTGTTAGTTCTTTGGTTGTAACAACTGAATTTGTGTTTTTCTTTTGGTAAACTGACATATCAAAAGTAGTGATTCATTTCAGCTGTGATCTGTGCCATGTGATTGTGCTATTGTAGCAATGTAATTTTGCAGAATCCACTTGATTCTGGTGCAGAATTCAATGTTGTCCAATCGCCTGAGCTTATTTCCTGCTGTGATTATTTTATCGTCAATAAGAGCAACCCAATCGTTTGCTTGCCATGTCTGGTTCTTATTTTGGTAGTAGTTTGCTTTCCTTATCCAGTAGTATCAGTCAATTGGCCAGCCTGGAGCAGCTTGTACATGATGGTGTTAACTGTGAAAATGCTAGAGTGAGAAAATTAGACCAGCTGTCCATTTCTTGCCTGAATGCATTCTTTAAACGAGATGATATGCTAGAGACATGCTACTATATTGCCTTGTTATAAACAAGATGGTATTTACTGTATTATTTGTCATGCACATTTGGTGTATTATCTTCTGACCTTCAAGAACTATCTTCATTGTCTCTCCCCACTGCATTGTCTCACTCGTTCTCCTTCTATTTACTCTGGGCAGGCATGATGTACATCTGGTGGTCGTCAAGTCAAGGAACCTCCTCTTCTTGCTGTGGCAGTCCTCCTCCTACTGCTCTGCTCTGCTCTGCTCAATAGCCAGCGTCCATGGCTAAAACAAAGGTAAGACTCCGGCCGGTTGGTGTGTTGAGCCATGGTGGTCTGTTTGTGGGGGTCATCAACATTGGTATAGGTTAGCATGTGCCCTTCAATCAGTGCACGGTGATGAAATGCTTCATTTGATGATAATGACCGAACTGGCCACCATCTAAATATTAAAAAGGCTGCAGCAGGTCTTGGATTAGACCATGCATGTAATAGGATCCTATGGTAATGTGACGTGGTACTGGTTTTTGGTTTGCGTACAAAGTAATTTGATTTTAGGACACTGCCCTTAGTTTCTAATTTGAGGTACACTTGTTTGTTTGGTGTGTGTCGATCTCAAAGTGGCGGACAAAACATGACAAGTAAACACTTAGAGGCTCTGTGTCCTATTCCATATTGTAGTTTTTGGATTTATTGTGCATGTGCAGCACATCAACCTACCATCTGTATGTATATGCTTAGGGTATGCATGATGCCTCTGCTCTGTACAAGAGTGTATAAGGTCAGTATGTTGATAGTAGTAGGCATATATCCATGTATGAGCAATGCATAGTGCAGTTGGCCATATTCTAGCTCATATGGAACTTCCTGTGATATTATTGGTGCAGTCCTGTTTTGTTTCATTGATTGCTTTTATTTTGTCCCTAACCATTTTGTTCTATAACATGTAGATGCTGGCCATTGTTCATGTTTCGTCGCAAGCTCCAAGAAGTGAAGAAGCATTGAGATCTAACTCATTGGAGCTAGTTATACTTTGATAGATAGGTATATTTTGATATTTAGTTGTGTTCTTGGTGGTTGTAAACCTGATGTGAAGTATGTTTGATTATAAACATGGTGTGAACTATGTTTGATTGTAGGGATATTTAAATTAGTGCCCCTGGTTCCTTAGTTGTGCTCACTTTTCCCCACGCTCCAAATGTTTGCTCACTTTTCCCCTCTTCCTTAGCTGAAACTCTCACAAATGCTCATAGCGGGCGTTTGCCGTCTTGAACGTCTATTGACCGTTAATTGCTGATGAGTGGGGCCGAGTCTTTGTCTGACTGTTGCTTGCTGACGGGTGGGACCGCAAGGAGACACGTATTGGGCAGCTTGTCTGAATCTGAAACAGATCTAGACAGGCCGCACTGCACCGCACCGCCCCGCCCCCTCCGCCGGCGTCGTTCCGCGTCCACCGCTGTTGTTTCCTCCACCCTATGCCCTTTTCCGTTCGTCAGCGACGCCGCGTCTCCGCCAAATATAGCCCACCTCCCCATCTGGGATTACATAGCGATGTTGAGTGAGGACGCCCGGAATGCAGTCGACCGTGGAGAGGATTGGGTCGAATCCGCGGCAGATAATTCATGGATTAAACCTGGGTAAGCATTGTTTCCTCTCGAATTGACGTTCTAAGTCGTATTGTAGGCCGTATTTGACTTCTGTTTGCTTGAATCGTTCGAATTTGTGCTCGATTTTACTCGGCTAACTGAAGCCTTTGTTTCCTTCCCCCAACAAAATAGGATTGATCCCGCGCTGGCTTTCTGGCTGGCGATTAGAATGGAAACTAGTGTGCTGCGTGGTACTAAACCGCATTTGATTTCATCATTTTTCTATCCCAAAGTGGTAGAAACCAGCATATATTTCAAAGATTTGCGAGCTGAGCTCCGAAACACCTATCCCTGGAGTGATGCCGATGTTGTTGAACTGAATTACTTCAGTAGTGACGAGCAAAGATTTCTCCCACTAACTTGCGACGATCATATGCCGTTGCTTTTTGATGGGATTGCTGGCTGCCGATTCGGTAAACTCCAAATCGATGTGCTTCAGCCACGCGCAGAACGGGCGAAGGGGAAGGGAGTTCAGACATCATCTGTCTGTGCTAATAGCCAGCACCCCGGCACTCCTTGTAGGTCGACACCAAGTAAAGCAAGTGGTTCGTGGAGCCACAACATGCCTGCTGCCAATTCTGGTTCCGATTCAGCTGCTGCTTCTCGTGTACCTTCTGCAGTTGGTGTAGAAGAAGATGCAGAACCTGACGAGGCAGTGCCTACAAATGATGATGAAGACGAGATGATGTTTCCTGAACTGGTCGATGTAGCCAGTCAGCAAGCAGTGGATGACGAATATATGGAGGAGCCCATCAGCCAAGCTAGGTTTGATGACACTGACGATGAAGAGAAGGTGGAGAACATGGACAGCTTAATCGAGGATGAATACGATGGTGATGATATGCCAACAATTGAGTGGAACAGGGAAAAACTTGAGCTTACTATAGGTACCATTTTCCAATCAATGGTGGACTGTCGGAATGCAGTGACAACATGGTGCATTATATCTGAAAACACCTATAAGATTAAAAGGAGTGAGCCAGCAAGGTTCACAGTTTTTTGTCCATATCCTAGGTGTAGGTGGAAGTTGCATGCATCTTGTATGAGAAAGAGCAAATATATTCAGGTAATCCAAGTTCAGTTAGCAATTTAGTTTCAGATTGTTGAGTAAGGTTTCTTAACTGTTCTTTACCCTTTTATTTTGTTTCAGATAAAGAAAAACGCACACAAGCACACTTGTCCACCTGGAGGGGGAGGGGGGAAGGCCAAAACCAAGCTAGCAAAAACTAGGTGGGTGGCAGATGCTATATTGGATTGGCTGAGAGAAGAACCTGGACTTGGTCCAACAGCACTCCATGGGAAGCTTTTTGAGAAGTACAAGATAGAAATTCCTTACATGAGAATTTTCAATGCTAGGGAAAAGGCTCTTGACAGAATTAATGGTCAATGGAATGACAGTTTTCAGCTGCTTTACACTTTCAAAGATGAAGTGGAGATGGCAAGTCCAGGGAGTGTTGTGGAGATTGACAAGCATACAGTTCCATTCAAAATAAAAAGGAAGTCATTTCAGAAGGAGTGCTTCAGAAGGGCTTTTGTTTGTTTCAAGGCTTGCTGGCAGGGGTTTCTAGATGGTTGCAGGCCCTATTTGGCTGTAGATGCTACACATTTGACTAGAAGATGGAGAGGACAGCTAGTAGCATCTTCTGCAGTTGATGGACACAACTGGCTATTCCCAGTTGCATTTGGTGTGGTGGAGGCAGAGTCTGAGGAAAGTTGGGTCTGGTTTCTGCAGCAGTTGCGCAACATTATAGGCACACCCCCAGGTTTAGCTATACACACAGATGCTTGCAAGGGTTTAGAGAGTGCAGTGGAAATTGTATTCCCTGGAGTGGAGCATAGGGAATGTATGCGACACCTAGCGCATAATTTCAAAAAGAAGTTCAAAGGTAAAGTTTATGATGAGAACTTATGGCCAGCATCATACACATGCAGCAAAAGGAAGCATGAACACCATTTGAGAGTGTTGTATGCTCAAAATCCTCTTGTGAAGGAGTACATGGATGCACATCATGGCAAGGTGTGGTCAAGAAGCAAATTCAACGAAATCTGCAAAGTAGATTATGTGACTAGTAACCTTGCAGAATGCTTCAATTCAAAGTTCAAGTCAGTGAAAGGGCTCTTGTTGTGGCAAGCATTTGACAAGATGAGGCAAATGATCATGATAAAGATGGCTCTTCGCAAAAGAATTGCAGAAACACAATATGTTGGTCATCAAATGCTCCCATCACTGATTAAGGCATTGCACTTGAAGGCAAGAGGACTGAAGATGAAATGTATTCGATCTGGTACATATGAGGGAGAGGTTACCTATACTGACACTAAAAATAGGGTATGGAGGTATCCTGTGAACCTAAGTACTAGAGAATGTAGTTGTAGGCAATGGCAGATCCGTGGGAAGCCATGCATACATGCCCTACATCTGATGACCATTATCGGGGGTGCAGATGGTGAAGTTGATCAATATTGCTCTGAGTATTTCTCTGTTGCCAAATTTATGGCTGATTATGCTGACAATGTGCCTGCACTATTGGGGAAAGATCAATGGAACATAGTAGATCCAGGGTTCAAACTCCACGCTCCTATCATTACTAGACCACCAGGAAGACCAAGGAACCAGAGGATTAGAGCAGGTGAGGAGGGTCGTCTACCAAAGAAGCGTGCTTGCAAAAAATGTGGAGTTCTGGGGCATATTGCTAGGCTTTGTACCAATGCAGTGGATGCATCATTTGGAGAGGAGGAAAGATGGACAGCAGCCAATGCTGAGGATAATGCAGCAGCAATGGAGACTGAGATGCAGTGGAGAATGCAGCAGCAATTGAAGCAGTGGAGAATGCAGCAGCAATTGAAGCAGTGGAGAATGTAGCAGCAAATGAAGCATCTTGGTATGTGTTTGCACCCTTTGTATAATACAGCTACCCTTTTGTTTGCATTTGTTCTCTTTTTTCCTATGGCTTATAATTTTATTTACCAGCTCTAGGGAGAAAAGGCCAAGAGATGAAGAAGCAGAAGATTTTGAAACCATGGCCTTTGATGGTTTTGAATCTATAAGAGAGGAAGAGGAGGGCGTAATTATTCCAATTGTGCCTTTAAAGATTACTGAACCCATAGATGACCATCAAATGGTCGTCAAGTGCTCGGCGAGTGCAACTACTCCATCAGCACCTCCACGAGGAAAACCCCAAGTAAAGCCCAAGATCAAAAGGAACAAGAGTCTGAAAGAAAAGAGCATCTCTACTAGGGAAACCAGGAGCAAGACGGTGAAGCCAGCTGCAAACACAAGGAGCAAGTCGAAAATTTGAATTAAGTTGTTGGGAAATGTATGTGTTGTCAATTTGAGGGCGAGTGGATCGCTTAAAACTTGGTAGATTTGTATTAAGATGTTGGCATCTTAAAACTTGGTAGATTTGAGCTACTGTGAAAACTTATCAGTTGTAATAATGTTGCTTCTACTTTGGTTTCTTATTTGAGTCAGAATTCAAATTTCCATCAAAATTTGAATTTAAATCAATATTTGAATTTGGGCCAAATTTTGGACCCGAGTCAAAGTTGAAGTTGAACATTGGAGGTTCGTTGCTCTGTGCGGTGTATTTGATCGAGCATTTGAAGTCCAATATTCGTAGGTGAACAGTCCAAATGAGAAATGTTCTAGAAACGAGCTCGAAAGCTAGGGTAAACAACCCTATTTGAAATCAAGTTTTTCTTGACCTAGCCTAAATGAGGCATATATATTTTTATTAACACTTGTTCCATATATATAGGGTAAAAACGAAGTCTCACTATTTATTGATTAATATTCATATTACTACATTTTTTTGAAAAAATATGCTTTTATTTCAAAACCGTCAAATAACACGTTTTAGATATGAAAATGAAAAAGTAAGTTCAGATCCTTCTTACTCACTCCAAAATGAAGCTATGGAGATTTTTCTGATTTTTTTTAATTATTTTGAAAAAAAAATCAAACCCTAAACCCTCTCTCCCTATTCTACGAACTCTGAAAATGTTCATAGGTGATAGCTCATTTGTATGAAGACTTTTTTCATGAAAATGACCTACACCAAGTTTATATTTTTTTTCTCATAACCTTGTCACATATGACGGCTATGTGCGCAAGAATTACAAAATTTTGAATTTTTTTGAATTTTTTAAAAACATTTGAACTTGATTTCGACAGATCACTTCAAAAAATGATTTTTCGAAAAAACGCCCCTATACCGAGTTTATATTTTTTATGGTAATTAGGTCTCATAAACGGACGAACTACGTTTGTTTTATATTTTTGCAATTTTTTTTAATTTAGTTATGGCCATTTGAAATCTGGTCAAACCCTAATAACCCCGTTGACTCGCTCATAACCCCGCAGAAATGCTCCAAACCCTAGCGTCGAACGTGCGCCGTCGGATCCTACCAAGCGTCAAATACCACCCGTCAGATGTGGGGCAGGCATGCGCGATCCGTGTGATCCATCCTGATTGGCTACTGCACTGTCCTTCTCGGGGTTTTTACGATCTGCCCCACTTTACATATGAAATTGTATTTTTCGCACATGACCACCACATGTTAGTGTTAAGAGTTGGTTCAAATATTCAAACCGCAAAATACAATGTGGCAAATCGTCAATATAGCTTCCCCTTCTCCTCTTCTCCATCTGACAGACAAAGGCATCGAGCAGATCGAGCAATTCCTCTGTTTCTTTCCCCATCTTCTCGTTCTTCTTCCTCTTGAGCAACTCCTCTATTTCTTCCTCTCGGGCGATATGTCGACCTCCTCGTCAGCCCCCCATTCCATGTGGCCGGTGTATGGTCCAGTGCCGATGACTCGATGCCCTGACTGCCCATGGACTGTGCCACTGAAGCGGTTGACTTCGAAGGAGGAGAAGAATGGGAACTTTGGGCGCGAGTTTGTCAAATGCGAGAGCAAGCCGGAGGGGCAGGTTAGATCTGAGTTTTCCTCGCATCCTTTATCTCTAATTTCTCAAAAAATCTGTCAGATTTGAATTTAGGATACATGATTTCGTTTTCAGATCGTGAAGAAATGCCACCATTTCGAGTGGATGGATGATTACATCCATAGGCTTCAAGGGTCGGGCTTGCTGGATTCGAGGGGGAATGCAATCCAAGACTCCAATCTGCCCCATGACAGTGCTGCTCCGGCAGCAGCAGCGCGTCCGGAATACCCGACGGCGTTCGAACTAAAGACGGAATTGAAGAAGATGAACAAGAACTTCAAGGAGCTTATTGACTTGAAGAAGCAATCCAATATGATAGCTTTAGGAATACTTGCTCTAGGAATTTTTTACTTGATGGCCATCTCTCGTTAGAGATGTTTGTCTACTGTTTAGTGCAAATGTCGATCTCTGAATGCAACTCTGTTTAGTGCAATTGTCGATCTCTGAATGTATGTAGTTTACTGTTATGTTTCGACACTTTTAGTTTCGGCAGAAGACAACTACCAGTTCAGTGATAGGATTATTTTGTTAGCTAATAACCTCGAGTGTTGGATCATACCCTAGCTCGTCAGATGACAGTAAGCAGTACTTGAGCAGCACAAGGGATATACATCAAGTTCATCTCTTCTCTCTCGCACTTGCCAAACATCTCAAAGTATTTGGTACTTCAATATTTCTGGAAACCAAAGTATTCTTGGAATACCTAAAAAATATAGAGCTCCCAAACCAAAGCCGTGTACAATATGTTCTTATTTTTAGAAGGCATCTATAAACACATCATTTTTAGTAAGTTTGGTTAATTTTGCCCACGTCAATTAGCCGTGTCTAAACTTGGGACAAACAAAATACAAACATAACAAATCATTAATATAACACACATAACTTAACTTAGATAGAGTTGCTAGGGCAACACAAGTTCTTACATATAACACGGCACCAATACATATAACACATAACTTAACTTAGATAGATAGGGTAGCTAGCTAGGGAAACACACACACCAAACTCACACTACATAGTAGTAGGGTAGCTAGGGCAACACCGCCATGTCTTCATCGTCGTCTTCACCTTAACCGCCGGCTTCACCGTCTTCATCGCTGCCGGCTTCAGTACTCCTCCTCCTCAAGGCCGTTGTCGCCGACATAGTACGGGAGGCCGTGCATGCGGTTGCGAGCGGGGAAGACGCTTTCGAAGTCGATGAAGATGTTATAGGTCGTGAATGCGATGAACTCGCACCCACACCAATAAACCTTGCCGAGCAGGTAGTAGGCATCGAACCTGTTGGTGAAGTGGACGACGAGCCCTACCACTGGAGCGTTGGCGTGGGGACGCTGCTCCACGAGGTTGAACATGGGCGGCGAGCCCGCCGGGAGGTGGTGGAAGCCCGCACGGAGGAACCCCCGTGCAAGCTCGGTGCTTCCCCTCCAATGGGAGAACGCCCACACGCGGAGGGATTCCTCGATGACGACGTTGGCGGGGTACCGCCGTTCCGGCACGGTGGGCGGCACTTGGAACGTCGGCCCGTTGTACTGCATCTTGCTCGCTTTGCTGAGTGGAACGGCTTTGGCTTTTGGGGGAAGAAGAGAAGTTGGAGGCGCAGATAGATCTGTAGAAGAAGAGGCAATGAAGGGCAGTTTAAATAGCCGGGGGAGACGAAGTGGGTACACGCGCAACCGGCGTAGATCGTGACTCAGTCCGTGCGTGAACCGATGCGATCATCAATTTGTGAACGTGAATCAATGCGAGCGTGCTTTGCGTGCTCTGCGTTGGCGGCTGCCTGCCTCCCCCTTCTGCGTGCTCTGCGTTGGCGGCTGCCTGCCTCCCACGAGCATGCGTGCAGCCTGCGGCGTGAACCGATGCCTCGACATATGGACGCGACCGTGCGTGCAGCCTGCCCCTTCTGCCACTGACACGTATGCCTGCGACGCGTGAAACGATGCTGCGGAGCGACTGAATCCACGGGCAACCGTGCGGCACGGATCGATGCGTGCGTGTCGGCGTGCATGCATGCGATTAGGTCTAGGTCACTAGATGTGTGCGTGGCGGTGCTCGCATGCATAGCAGGCTACATCGATGCCAAAGCCGGGCATGCATAGCAGGCTGCATCCATCCATAGCAGGCTTTTTTAATTGGGCTCCCTTTTTAATTTATTACCAACCAACTAACGGGCCCGTCCTATGAACACAAACACGGCCCAACCAACGAAGCCACAGCCACAGTCAACAGAGTCCAACATGGCCCCACAAGTCAGTTAACGGCCAAGACGGCAAACGTCTGTTATGAACATTTGTGAGAGTTTCAGCTAAGGGAATGGGGAAAAGTGAGCAAAAGTTTGAAGCGTGGGGAAAACTGAGCACAACTAAGGAATTGGGGGCACAGATGGAATAAGCCTTGATTGTAATGTGCCAAATTTGGTTTTTTGATCTGTTGAAGTATTACTTTTGTTTTCAGTCAGTTCTGATTTAAACATTTGTTTTTATTTACTGGAAAATCAAAATTTGAAGAACATGACTCTGACCATTAGGACCCACTCAAACCCATCCGACTATTGGATCTGTCTTAAAAAAAGGAAATGTAACTGCTGAGCTAGAAAGGCCATGGCCCAAAAACGAAAGGCCCAATTGGTGGGTCAGGCCAATGTAGAAAATCAAAACTATTAGAAAAATAATATATTAAATGGGCTGAATTAATGGGCTTGGCCCATATAGACACCTAATCGGACCGGGCTGATTCTTGTCAATGACCTTTTCATTAGGTCGCAATTTTGCCACGTCAGCTTGCCATGTAGGATCCGACGTGGCCTGGGCAGACAGCCAGTGACCAAAACAAAAGGTCATGGGTTCAACGACCTTCTGTTTTGGTCGTAAATGTCTACGACCTTCTCACAGAGAAGGTCGTTAATTTCAGTTTACGACCGCCAGCTTTTGACCTTCTGTTTTTGGTCACAAAAAGGTCGCAAATGAAAAACAATGACCTTTCAGTGACCAATAGTAAAGGTCACAAGTTGACATATTTCTTGTAGTGTTAACCCCGTGGGAAGATAAGATGACTCAGATCAGAAGGCATAAGGTAAAAGAGTAAAAAGAGCCTTACGTTCCCATCCACAATCAATTCCTTTATATAACTAAAGGATTTCTAGACTCAACTTCGACTAGTTTGGCTTGGTAATCCTACAGGCAGTGAGGCTCTTATACCAAAGCTGTCAGGACCCCGATCCTAAGTCACACTGATCTAGCATGTAACACATCATATCGCTTTGCAGCCTCACGCACGGTACTCCAACGGGTGCCACCTTACCTGGCCCGGGACCGTTTGCGCTGAGGGAGTCCTGGACTAGGGGGTGTCCGGACAGCCGGACTATCATCGTCAGCCGGACTCCAAGACTATGAAGATACAAGATTGAAGACTTCGTCCCGTGTCCGGATGGGACTTTCCTTGGCGTGGAAGGCAAGCTTGGCGATACGAATATGTAGATCTCCTACCATTGTAACCGACTCTGTGTAACCCTAGCCCTCTCCGTTGTCTATATAAACCGGAGGGTTTTAGTCCGTAGGACAACATAACCATTACAACAATCATACCATAGGCTAGATTCTAGGGTTTAGCCTCCTTGATCTTGTGGCAGATCCACTCTTGTACTACCCATATCATCAATATCAATCAAGCAGGAGTAGGGTTTTACCTCCATCGGGAGGGCCCGAACCTGGGTAAAAACATCGTGTCCCTTATCTCCTATTACCATCCGCCTAGACGCACAGTTCGGGACCCCCTACCCGAGATCCGCCGGTTTTGACACCGACATTGGTGCTTTCATTCAGAGTTCCTCTGTGCCGTCACCGATAGGAAGGATGCCTCTTCCCGTCTTCAAGGACGATATCTTCGTCAAAGCAGCCTTGGCCGCCGGCCAAACTATCCGGCTAAGTGGTTTTCTCATGGCCACCAGTTCGGCCACCGCTTCGACAATGACCTCTCAGGTCGTCAAAAGCAATCTTCACGTCAGCTCGGAATTCACCGAGCGGCTGGATCCAATAGAGCTCTCGTCCGTAAACGAGCTCTTGGATCGCATCACCGCCCTGGGAGTCGCTACAGACTACAATCAGATTGGGCTTAAAACCGATCTGAGAGAGATTAACTCTCCCCAGGTCACCCACCACGTTGCAGTGGTAGAGGAACAACGCGGTGACTCTTCTCCTGTATGGAAAACTAGTTGTGTACGGGCTCCCGAACCCTCCATGTCGGATTCCCGCAGAGGGACGGACTTCGATCAAGCACTGAACCTAAAGTCAGGCATCGGACCGGACTCGTTGGACAACATCCAACAATCCAAGCTTCCAAATTTGGAAACTTCTCGGCCCTCGAGCCTCGAGATGGGTAGGGTTCCGGACTTAATTCCACCCACCCGCCCAGACATATGCGATCTATCTCTAATCCGGCAAGAGCCCGCTGAAACAGTACATCACTACTGGGCCAGATTCCTCCTGGTTATGGAGAGGATAAAGGACTGCCGAGAGGAAAACGCAATCTCAATTTTTTGCAATAATTGCACGGACGAGGGAATCTTGAACGTCGTCAGCCATCGTGAAATTACACGCTTCGCCGACCTGGCGTCCATAGTACGAAAGTACTGTGAGATGGAGAGTTTATGGAAAACCGAAAATAAGTTTTGGGATAATCCGGCCCCGAATACAACCCTAGTCCGCAACAAAAGGGTGCATTACACTCAGGCACCAGGTACAAAAACCAAAAAGACAAAAACCCCATAAAGGGCACAGAACCGTACTGGCGTGATGGCTTATCGGACCCTGTAAAATTCACAGTACAGAGGGCGCCATCCCAACACATAGCCTTCGAGCATGTTGGATATTACGGCAGGTGGCCAAAAGTGGCGAGGAGCTTCTAGCCCTGGAAAACCACTCCAACAATACCGGTACGGTATCAACAGTCTTCGAGACTTTCGCATCAAATAATATGCGGAAAAGAACAACCCGCAGCCTCGCCGAAGTCTACCAAGTAGCAACAACAAATCCATGGAGCGACACAGCCATCACCTTCAACGCCAGCGACGAACCTAAATTCCGAACAGCCCGAGCACCAGCCGCATTGGTCCTTAGTCCAATAGTGGACGGCTTTCGACTTACCAAGGTACTCATGGATGGCGGCAGCGGATTAAACCTCATCTACGAGGAAACTCTTCAAAAAATGGAAATAGACTGGAGCCGCATTGAGCAAAGCAGTACAACCTTCAGAGGAATAATCCCTAGCCGGGAAGCGTGCCGCACCGGAAAAATCACACTAGATGTGGTGTTCGGCTCGCCGGACAATTATAGATCCGAAGAAGTCACGTTCCAAGTGGCCCCGTTCAACAGCGGATACCATGCTATATTAGGACGAGAGGCATTTACAATTTTTCAAACAGTACCCCATTACGGGTACATGAAGCTCAAAATGCCTGGGCCCGGCGGAATAATCACTCTCGTTAGTGATCCGGACATAGCGCTCCGCGCCGAAAACAAGACAGCCGCATTAGCCCTGGAGGCACTATCCGAAGCCCTAGCGGCAGAAGAACTCACCGCGCTGTGCTCTATGGTGAATAGGGACGATGTGATACTCGATAAGAGATCCAAGTCCACCTCCTTTAAACCAGCGGATGAAATAGTAAAATTCCAGGTCCATCCAACGGACCCGACAAAGACGGCTTCCATCGGGGCATAGTTGCACCCGGATGTAGACACCACACTGCGAGAATTCCTTCGAGAAAATTGGGACATTTTCGCCTGGCACCCTTCGGATATGCCCGGAATCCCATGCAGATTGGCAGAACACAGCCTAAACATCCTAAAAGGATTCAAGCCAGTCAAACAGGCTCTTCGACGATTTTCCGAACCCAAAAGACAGGCAATGGGAGAAGAGCTAGCCAAACTATTGGAAGCCGAATTCATCAGAGACATCAAACATCCGGATTGGCTAGCAAACCTAGCAATGGTACCAAAGAAGGACAAATCCTGGCGCCTATGTGTCGATTTCAAAGACCTCAACAAGGCCTGCCCAAAGGATCCCTTCCCCCTCCCCCGCATCGATCAGATAATCGATGCTACCGCAGGACACGATTCATTGTGCTTCCTTGACGCATACTCCGGCTACCATCAAATCAAGATGGCGGAAGCGGACCAAGCAGCAACGGCATTCATCACTCCATATGGACCATTCTGCTTCAACACGATGCCCTTCGGACTTAAAAACACCGGCGCAACATATCAGCGCATGATTCAAACATGTCTGGCTACCCAGATCGGCAAAACAGTAGAGGCATAAGTAGATGACGTAGTCGTCAAAACCAAACACGTCGAAACTCTAGTAGACGACTTGAGGCTCACATTTGACAACCTCAGAGCATATGACATCAAGCTGAATCCGGAAAAATGCGTTTTCGGAGTACCAGCCGGAAAGCTCCTGGGCTTCATTGTATCCGGTAGAGGAATCAAAGCGAACCCAGCCAAAATCCGAGCTCTGGCACAGCTGGATATCCCAAAGGACCTCAAACAAATACAAAAATTGACTGGATGCGTGGCGGCTCTAAGCCGCTTTATCTCCCGTTTAGGAGAAAAGGCATTGCCCCTCTATCGCCTCCTTAGGCGCACTGAACACTTTGAATGGACGGATGCTGCCACTGCCGGACTCGAAGAAATAAAAGCCATACTGGCAACAAATCCGGTCCTGGCTGCGCCCAACCTGGGTGAACCAATGTTGTTATACATCGCGGCAACACATCAAGTTGTAAGCGCGATACTCGTCGTCGAACGAGAGACAGAAGGGCATAAATTCTCTCTTCAAAAACCAGTGTACTACGTATCCACTGTGCTAACCCTCTGCAAGTCCCGTTACCCGCACTATCAAAAGATAGCGTACGCGGTGTTCATGGCATCCCGGAAGCTCCGACACTATTTTCAAGAGTGTTCGATAACAGTGGCCTCCGAAGTACCCCTCAACGACATTATAAACAACCGCGACGCGACGAGCCGGATTGCAAAATGGGCCATCGAGCTCTTACCATTCGATATAACTTACAAACCTCGGCGAGCTATAAAATCGCAAGTTTTGGCTGACTTTGTCGCTGAATGGACCGAAGCCGAACTCCCTAAAGAGTACGGCGCATACTCCAATTGGATTATGCACTTCGACAGCTCCAAGATGTTGGCCGGATTGGGGGCTGGCGTCGTATTGACGTCCCCAACCGGGGACACAGTCCAATACGTACTTCAGATAATGTACACGGACTCCAACAACGCAGCCGAATACGAGGCCCTCTTACGCGGTCTCCAGATGGCAACCTCCATGGGCATTCAACGCCTAGAGGTGCGCGGGGATTCAAACCTCGCAATATCCCAAGTAAATGGAGACTTTGATGCCAAGGATCCGAAAATGGCAGCCTATCGTAACATTGTCCTAAAAATGTCAGCTCGGTTTGAAGGACTTGAATTCCACCACGTAGCCCGGGATAATAACCAAGCAGCCGACATATTGGCACGCATCGGCGCAAAACGTGACGCTGTCCCTCCAAACATCTTCCTGGAACGACTCTTTAAGCCATCCGTACTATGGGAAGAGGAGTCCGGAAATAACAAACCGGAAGCAGCCGCACAAACCGAGACAAAACAATCTGACATAGTCGGCGACTCAGCCGATGAAATAACACCCTCAGCCCACGAAATAATGACGGTAATCGCCCCGTGGACAGAGCCATTCCTAGCCTACTTGCTTAGGCAGGAACTCCCCGAAGACCAAAATGAGGCCCACTGCATAGTTCGGCGATCTAAAGCCTACAAGGTACATGAGGGAGAACTTTATAAGAAAAGCACAACCGGAGTCCTTCAAAGGTGTATCTCCGAAGAGGAAGGGCGAAACCTTCTGGCTGAGATTGATGCCGGACTAGGCGGACACCACGCTGCAGCTCGGGCCCTTATAGGAAAGGCATTCCGTACAGGGTTTTATTAGCCGACGGCCCAGGCAAACGCTCAGGACTTAGTCCAAAGATGCGTCGGTTGTCAGCTCTTTGCTAATCAGAGCCATATGCCACCCACCGCCCTCAAAACTATACCCATTACCTGGCCGTTCGCGGTCTGGGGGCTTGACATGGTTGGACCCCTTAAAGGGGGAACCCACAAGCAAATGTACCTATTGGTCATGGTGGATAAATTCACCAAATGGATAGAGGCCAAACCAGTTAAAATGGCAGAGTCCGGACCAATGATAGACTTCATATCCGGGGTAGTACACCATTATGGTGTCCCCCATAGCATCATTACCGATAATGGCACGAACTTCACGGCCGACGAGGTCAAATCATGGTGCAAAAATATGGGCATCAAGCTCGATTACGCTTCAGTCTATCATCCTCAAACCAACGGTCAAGTGGAGCGAGCAAATGGTCTAATAATGAGCGGCATCAAACCCAGGCTAGTGCGGTCCCTGACGAAATCGGACACGCACTGGGTAGAGGAGCTCGACTCCGTACTCTGGGGGCTGCGGACGACGCCCAACCGTACTACCGGATTCACACCATTCTTTATGGTATATGGCGCAGAGGCAGTTCTGCCCTGCGACATTATTCATGACTCACCTCGAGTGCGCATGTACGAAGAAAGAGAAGCCAGGTTGGATCGGCAGGATAGCTTGGACGCATTGGAGGAAGAACGTGACGTTGCCAAGGCTCGTTCCGCATTTTATCAGCAGCAGGCTCGAAGATACCAAAGCAGAGAAGTACGGGCTAAGACCTACAATGTCGGCGAACTAGTTCTACGCCTGCCGGACAAGAAGAAGGACAAGCTCAAGCCCAAATGGGAAGGCCCCTTCATTATCGATCAAGTCTTGACCGGCGGGGCGTACCGTTTGCGAAATGCGTCGGATAACCGACTCGAGCCGAACCCATGGAACGCAGCCCGCCTCCGAAGATTCTATGCCTAGCGCCGGACTAAGAGTTCGTCCCCTTCCCCCGTCCAAATTTTTACACTTTAGCTGCCTTTTGTTTCTCTTTTTTCTCTCAACCCTACTCATAAAAGCCCTAAAAGTCTTACTTGCGCACTGTTCGCACACAATCGATGTGCTATCCGCGCTGATTATACCTGGGGGCTTCTCTACAAGAAGCTTAATTTTAAGGGCTTCGTGCCCAGCACACGTGTCACACTTCCACGTGTACTTTTATTCACCACTATATGCATCGATATGACTTAAGTTTTGGCCAAGCTGGGTTGCCTGGCTCCTATGCTTACCCCTACATTCCCGATTGTTCGGCTAGGAGGTAAAGGGAGCACCTCTGCGATTGTTACTGCCGGGTCAGCCGGATGTGTACCTTAGACTGGGTGAAGCCGAAAGCTAGCGTTCTTAACGGAATACTCGGTCGGTGAATTGAAAGATGATTTTTTACCTATTTATTTATCTGCCCCCAGATGTTTTCCTGCTCTTTTCGCAGTCCGGACATGCACTTTAGGGCATGCCTCCTAGGGAAAGGAACCCTTAACGGAACTATTCTCCCTGGAAGATGTTTCTTACTAACAATGTAATATAACATAACTAGTTGGGCACTTGTCTGATAAAGCACTAATGACCCCTACTCCTGGTCTCCATGCATGCCCCGGTTGTTTCTTAACCGAGAAGGTATTCGGACACACTCCGGACTCTAGGGTCCCGAGGTTGAAGCGAAAAGGTCGGCAAAGACAAACGATCTACAATCCGGCTAGAAGGCATTTTACATGTCATTTTAAAATACATTGTCAACTCGATTGACTGTATTCTTCCTCAATCCCGTCTAACAGGCTGTCTAATTTATAGTCCCGTTGGGAAAATTTAGCGGCCAACTCTACTTGGCCCTATACTAAACTCACAGGGATCTCCTTCCCAACGGGCCCCACAGGTCCGACCTCGGCCATGTGGTTGGGATCCGCCTTCTTGTACCGCGTCTTCACCATGGCCCAGGCCTCCCTGGCACCTTGGCGGCAGGCCGAAATCTTCCATAAACGGAAGCGCTGCTGCACTCCCTGAAGCTTCTCCGCAAGCTCCCCAAGGCCCTCGGGTAGGGAGAGGGACGGCCATAAAGCCTGGACGACGGCGCTCATTGCCTGCCGAACTCGTTTGAGCAGCTGCACCAGCTCGGGAAGCTGATCACCCGTTGATACGGGCATCTCCTCCGCAGGGCAACCTGTGAGTATAGCTACAGACATATTTTGTCAATTGACTTCCTCGACGAACTCTTCTTTTCAAAGGAGTTCGCTCAAGCACTTACCATAGATGCCGCGACGAAGCCGCTGATTCTCCTTAACGGAGCCAGACAGCTCGGCCCGAACACCTTTCAGCTCTTCTCCAAGCTGGGCATGGGCATCCTGGAGCTTGTTCCTTTCTTGTTGCACCCTTGTCAGCACTCTCTCGCCGGCCTTCAGCTGACGCAGTAGTTCTTGCCGATCTGGATCCTGTCCGGCAGCACCTGCAAAGTCATTTTTAGACTTGTGCGCACGTCGCACACCACTTATCTTTTTAACATAAAATATATTCATGCGTTACCAGGAGGGGTCCCTGTGTCTCCTCCTGCGGCAGCCAGTGCGGCCTCAAGTTGGGCCTTACACTCTTGCAGCTCCTGGGACAGTTGGGTATTCTTCTTCGTAAGATCCTACATTTCAATTGATCCTTAAATCAGTTAATACAACTACTTTAACTCTCGGGGGCTACTGGCATATACAACTATTAAAATCTCTTACCCGTATGTCTTTTACATACTGCTCCATGGCTCTGGTTAAACCATCTTGAGCAGCACGGAGGTGCACGTCCCCCGCGTTAAAGGCATCTAATGCCTCAGGGGAGAAGCACGCGTCACGATAGACTGTCCGGCGGCGCCTGTGGTTCATGGCGCTCTCCACCTCAGACTTGGTGGCGGATAGTCTGTCGGCATCCTCCATTGGAGGAGTATCCGGCTTGCGCCTTGCGCTCGCCTCCCCCTCCAGACCAGGTGCTGGAGCTTGGCTGCTAGAGGCGGGGTTGGCAACTTCTATGCCCGCAGTCCGGCGGGCACTTTTTCTCCTACAAAGGTCATGAGCGTTCAAACACTTCCTATGAACGCTGCTCGAAATAACGAACTGTGAGCTATACCTTTGCGTCGACGTATCAATCCGCGCCGCGCTCCTCTTCCGCCTACTGGGCCGGACTGACCCTTGTTGGTCAGCCATCGTAGGCTCGGCTTCCCACCTTGAAGGCGCCTCCTGCAAAACACCATCGTATACGGTGGTCAGAAACGAGCAAGGAAGGAATAATGGTGTCAGGACTTCGGTCACAATTACCTGGGAAGCCGGATATAGTCCGGGGTAGTCAGCCGTAATGGCTACTAAAGCATTATCCATGCTGAGCTGGTGGAATACCCCGTCGATCAGCTCCACCTTTATGTCTGGGTCCTCTTCAAAGGCCAGATCCTGGGATCTCTCTGGATCCTCGGGTTGCGGGGCTGGACTAAGCATGCCCTCCACAATCCGACGCAGCTCCTGCGTTGAAAGCATAATATACGAAACTTAAACTTCGAAAGCACGGGTCGGGCACACAAAGTGTTCGCTTACCCAACGCCGAGGGTTATTCATGGAGAACCCGTTTAACGGGCTCGTCTGGAGGAAATCCTCCTTCTCCCCCTTGTACAGGCCGGACAGGATCTTCGCCAGGTCTTCGGCCGATCCCGGCCCTTTGTGGCCATGATGAGTGGAATCGTCCTCTCCGTTGAAATCCCACATAGGGTGGCCCCTGTACTACAGCGGCTGCACCCCCCGCATAATGCATGTTGCCATGACTCCAATCATGGTCAACTCGGAATGGGCCAGTAACCTTATCCGGCCCATCAAATAATGGACGCTCTTGTCTTCCTCCAGTTGGGGGCTCCGTGGGTGCCAGCTAAGGCGTTTCTTTAAAGGAGCATTACTGAACTCCGGGAGGCCGATCCGAATAGGGTCCGGCAGCGGAGCGTCTTCTATATAAAACCATTCTGAAGGCCAGTCTTCGGACGCCTTCTTAGGGGTTCCGGGTGGATATCCGGTCCCGGCGATGCGCCATATTTCGGCATCGCCCACTTGATATATGGACCCCTCATGAGAGCGGGGTACAAGGCAGAACAACCTTTTCCACAGCGCAAAATGGGGCTCGATGCCCAGAAATAGCTCGCAAAGAGCTACGTAACCCGCGATATGCAGGATAGAGGCGGGCGTGAGGTGATGGAGTTGGAGTCCGTAGAACTCCAGGAGCCCGCGGAGGAACGGATGTATAGGAAATCCGAGCCCCCTTCTCAGATAGGGGACGAAGCATACCCGCTCCCCTTTGTTGGGACTCGGGGTAGCCTCCGCTTGCTTCCCACCTTGGTAAGTGGCCAGCCCGGCTCGCACCGGGACCATGAAGGCCGGAGGGAGATATCCCTCCGGTTGGAGCTTCGCCAGCTCGTTGTGCGGGACAAAACATCTCCGCCAATCTCCCGGCAGAGGGCTGGGAGCGCGAGAGGAGGAGCCGCGTCGACGGTCCATGATGGAATGGATTTTTGGTCAGAGGCGCTCCGATGAGTACTCACGGAAGGAGGACGGTGTGATTTGGATCTAGATTCATGCCTCTCTTATAGGCAGATTATTTGCGCGGCTAGGGGGTAAAACACAAAAGATACCCTGGCTTTTCGCATTCGTGCGACGCGTGGAAGAAGGCCATTATTGGGCGTGGAAGCTAAGAAGCACAGCATTGATAACGAAGCCGGACACTGTTCGGTAGGTACATGGAACTTAAAGGAGAACCCGCCTTGCAACGCCGAAGATTACATACGCGCTGGACTTATCGTCATTGAAGCCTGGTTCGGGGGCTACTGAGGGAGTCCTGGACTAGGGGGTGTCCGGACAGCCGGACTATCATCGTCAGCCGGACTCCAAGACTATGAAGATACAAGATTGAAGACTTCGTCCCGTGTCCGGATGGGACTTTCCTTGGCGTGGAAGGCAAGCTTGGTGATACAGATATGTAGATCTCCTACCATTGTAACTGACTCTGTGTAACCCTAGCCCTCTCCGGTGTCTATATAAACCGGAGGGTTTTAGTCCATAGGACAACATAACCATTACAACAATCATACCATAGGCTAGCTTCTAGGGTTTAGCCTCCTTGATCTCGTGGTAGATCCACTCTTGTACTACCCATATCATCAATATCAATCAAGCAGGAGTAGGGTTTTACCTCCATCGAGAGGGCCCAAACCTGGGTAAAAACATCGTGTCCCTTGTCTCCTGTTACCATCCGCCTAGACGCACAGTTCGGGACCCCCTACCCGAGATCCGCCGGTTTTGACACCGACATGCGCCTTTTGGCTTACGTATATTATAGTGCCGCTAGCATCCATATGACAAAGAATCCGGGCTGACATGACTAGTCGTGGACCCAAGGTGGCGCTAACTTACAGGGATAGGCATACATGACCCAACAACGAACGTGTCGATCAACAATGTATGAACCCAAGTCGTAGCAAGCTACATGGACTTAAAGGAACAACGTGCGACATTTCCCCGAAGGGACAGACACAGGAACAAAGAAGGACACATGCCGGCCAGCCTAAGTGTTCTGCAGCAGTAGCAAGGTACCATGGCTCAGTGGAAGCACTAGGATACATTTCCCTGTAAGAGAGGCTACCAAGGATGAACAACTAGGTTGTCACATCCCACACATACCAAACATTTAAAATCATACACACAATATGCTCGATATGTGCAAATACAACAGGGCATCACCACATAACTCTATGACTCAAAGTATTTATTCAATAGGCTCCGAGGAGCGAGATATTACAAACATGGTTCTCATGACCCAACATTCAGAGCATACAAGTCAAAGCACATGCGGAAGTTTAACATGTCTGTGTACAGACATCTACAAATGAAAAGGGCCAAGAAGCCTAACTATCTACAAGACCCTGCCGAGGGCACAAGATCGTAGCTGAGGTAGCAAGCTAAACATCAAAGTCCAAGTGGAACTACAAGCAAGACTGAAGTCTCTCTACAAAAACATAAATTAAGCAAATATGAGTACAAATGTACCTAGCAAGACTTACGTCAGAACTATCTACATATGCACCAGTATCAACAAAGGGGGTGGTGGAGTTAAACTGCAGCAAGCCAGCTTTGACTCGGTGGCTATCCTGAACTACGACTGTAAGTAACTCTTTTGAGGTGGCGCACACAAGTCCACATATTCACCATATCAATACTCCACTATGGATCCGCTCCCGCCTCCCTACGAGAACGCCATCCATAGCACTCACGCTTATCTTGCAGATTTTAGAGTATCCACTTTCACTTGTCTATGAACTGCATAGGCAACCCAAAGGTCCTTTACCGCGGACGCGGCTATTCGAATAGATGATGTTAACCCTGCATGGGTGTACTTCTTCACACACGCTCTCACCACTTATCGCCGTTTACACGACATGTATACTCGGCAACCTTCAAGCAGAAGCCCAGCGAGAGTGTCGGCCATGACCTGACAAACCACACAAATCCTAGTCCAGGTTTATCGCCTATTCAGGTTCCATCCGTAGGGAGTCCAGTCGAGGTTTCCACATACTGCCCCGAACGATGTGTGCAGGGTTCCCGAGACACCAAACGAGCGCCCAGTACACCGTGCCACGTGCCCACCACATCACAGCCCACCCTCGGGTCAGTGCTGCGCATGGCCTCCAGCAACTACAAACACCAGAAACTACTTGCAACTACTAGATAGAGGACATGGCGGTTAATAAGTCAAGAGGGTCCATTGGTTCCAGGCCCAATGCGTGGTAGTAGCTGTTCATGGATCAGAAACACAGAACTCAGTCCCTGAGGACGGCTTCAATGAGACAACCCACCATGTACTCCTACATGGCCTCTCACCGCTACCTTTACCAAATCGTGTCCACACGCTTAGCTCACAGTAAGTAGGACATGTTCACAACATTCCAATTCATCCCCGATGAATCAGACCTGACTCAACTCTAAGTAGTAGCAGGCATGACGAACAAGCATGAATGAGTAGGCACATCAGGGCTCAAACAACTCCTACTCATACTAGTGGGTTTCATCTATTTACTGTGGCAATGACAGGTCATGCAGAGGATAAGGGGTTCAACTACCGCAGCAAGTAACAGATGAATCGTTCTTGTCCTAATGCAGTAAAGAAGAGCAGGAGCGAGAGAGTGGGATTGTCAGAATGAACAAGGGGGTTTTGCTTGCCTGGCACTTCTGAAGATAGTATAGCTCTTCATCGGTGTCATCGAACTCATCATCGGAACCACATCTACTAAGAGGGGACAATTACCGGCAAACTAGGAAGAACACAATCAATGTAATGCACAATATGATGCATGATCATGACATGGCAATATGAGTGTGTTGGGCTAATGCAACTACAACCAGTGTGGTTTGAGTCATTTTGAACCAATGGTTCAACTACAAACTCAAACTAAGAATTCAAATAGTGCATTATCATGTTTTGAGATAAACAATGAGGTTAAGTTGTTTAAACATGCATGAAACCAGTACAGATGGATAGATTGGATTTTTCTGATCATTTTTCATATATAAATCTTTGCATTTGGAGCTACAGATTAATTTCTATGATTTTTAGAAGTTTTGACCATTTTCTGCAATTTATAAATCATTTCTGATTTATTTTAAAATCCTAGAAAATGTTTATTGCGTCAGCATTAAGTCATGCTGAGCTCAGCAGGTCAACAGGCGCCATCCAGGTCAAACCTGACCGGTGGAGCGAAGTGGTCAGTGACACATGGACTAATCCCGGTCAAACCCAGCGCTGACTGGGGTTTGACCAGGTGTTGAGGATATAACTACTGAGTGTAAACCGCCCAGGAGGGGCCGGTTCACGCTCAACTATATTGAAGCCCATGAGGACAAGAAGATGGCGCTTTACTAATAAAGTTTAGAGGCCCAGGGCCCAGGGGTGGATTAGGGCCCATAGTGGTGAACCGCCATAGTTGTGTAACTTGTATTGTAAGTTAGGGAAAGGGAGAGACCGAGCCAAACACTTGTATGAGTCAGCCTCGGGACTCTGTAAACCGGTCGGGCGTCAACCTATGTATATAAAGGGATGACCCGGCGGCGGTTGAGGGACAACAGACAACAACTCGAGACCCAGGCAAAGCGTATTTGTTCCCTGGTCATCGAAACCCCAATAATTCCATCACAACTAGATGTAGGCTTTTACCTCCATCGAAGAGGCCGAACTAGTATAACTCTTGTGTCCCTTGTCCGGTTTAACTCCTTCAGGCTAATCTCGTTGTGATGGCTCCATGACTAAGTCCTTTTGCTAGGACATCTGACGTGATATTTCCACGAGAGTTGGCGCCCACCGTGGGGCTATCGCACGATGGTCTCGAGTTCTTGAAGGGCAGCTTTGAAGGACTCAAGGGGTACGTGGTTGGCTAGATGACCAAGAGTTGTCGCGGCAAGCTCTACATCGACGATGCAGGATGGGGTCCCGAGGCCGGCTCAATTGAGTACGGGTACCGGGTCCCCTTTGGTGGAATTCACGTTTTCATTGGCAAGATCGGCGAACCGGGCCCTGAGCCGGACATCTCCACCGACCTTGTCGAGACGGCTCAGCGTGCAAGTCATGCCCGGGTTTAGCCTGTCGTGAAGCGTGTGTTCGTAGGATTCATCCATCGAGCGGAATCTGAATCGGTGTCCGATGATGAGACAGTCGTCTACTCAGATGGTGAATTGTCCACTGGCGAAACCGAGTCGCTATACCAACTGCACAATGGCCGGTTTGAGGGATACTCCGATGGCGACAGTATTCCGGGTCCCCTTGAACCGCCAAACCGGGTTGCGATCTTCATGGCCGGTACATAGCCCACCATGCAATCTTCATCTACAGCAGCAATGGTCTCCGGATTGGCAGCCGCAGCAGGAGGCCCAGCGCGCCGGCCGGCTCAAGTTCTTGCCAGTTTACTGGATGATTTGATGGCACTGTTGACCACAGCGGTGACTCCAGAGACTCAAGTTCAGCACAATGCGGATGTCACGAAGCGAAGGGGCCAGATAACTCAGGCCAAAGCAGACTTGGCAGCTGAGGAGGCCAGGATGGATGAAGAGCGGGCCGCTTTGGATGCCCAATAACAACTGATCCAGGCACAGAATTACCGACTTATGTTGGATCAGAACGCATCAACAAAGTTATGAGAAGGAAGTACCGGTCTCGACTGCCACAAATTAATGGGGTCTGAATCTCTTCAGTACACCAGGAGTTGGGCCTAGCAATCCAGCAGGAGTAAACCGGACCGAGGCACCTGGGGCAGCGCGGGATCAGCCACGGACGACAGACCCGCCTCGATGGACGGACAACCCGCCGCAGTATGTCGCAACACCACCGGGTCAATTTTCCAGTCCTTTGGATAACATGATTGCGGTAGCATCACGTTTGGTGGCTATTCCGGTGGAGGGTGATTCCTTAGCAGCGATTGAGACATGACGAGCCAGTGATCTTCTTCAAACCGCCGTGGTACAGCAACAGGCTTATTCTTACAGCCGAGACAGGATACATTCAACCCCTCGTCCGAGCAAGAGTTATAGCAGGCACATAGAAGAACCAGTCATATCAAGCAGTGCGCGGCATCGTGATGCCCCTCGAGGGCCTAATCCGGCGAACGGCGGTTTGAATGCTCAGGATGTGGTGGATAATGGCAGAGCGCGAAGGGAGGCTGCATTAGCAGCGCAACATGCGGGTCGTCATAACCCCACCCCGGTTCAGCCGGCGGCGTCAGTAGAGCGAGGGACAGGGCTTGCCTTCAGCTCTTGGGGAGTGCCGTGTCTCATCCTGGCTCTCCGTAATGTGCGGTTGCCCAAGGATTTCAAAGGGCCACACAAGGTGCCTAATTATACCGCTGAACAGCCCCCCGAGGCGTGGGTTGAGAGTTATGAGATGGCAATGGATATGCTAGATGTGGATGAAGCAGCGTGTGCAAAGTACTTCACCATGATGCTAGAAGGAACGGCTCGCACCTGGTTGAAGAGCCTGCCTGCTAACTCGATCAATTCATGGGATGAGTTGAAGGCCAAGTTCATAGAAAACTTCAAAGATACATGCAGGAAGCCTATGTCCATTTTAGATCTGGCGGCTTGTGTCCAAGGAGAGAATGAATCAACAACCCATTGGGTGCGCCAGGTTTCAGAAATTTTGCACTCGTCAGGCCGCATCAATCCGGATACAGCAATTGTGACGTTGGAGGGCAACTACCGGTTTAAGTCAGTTAAAATGAAGTTGGGACGGCTCAAGCATCACTGTAATGATATGGGAACACTCATGGCGGCTCTGGTTAAGTATGCTGATTCTGATAATACCAAGGACCCTGATTCTGATGAAGATAAACAGGAGAAGGGAAAGAAGAATGCCGGTTCAAAGGGACAGCATAACCAGGCGGGCCACGAAAATAATGGTAAGCATAAAGCAGACAATTCCAATTTTGTGGCTAACACCAGTATGCAGGGCAATATGCAGCGCCGTAAGGGTAAACCACCTCAACGTGGTGGAGGAATGAATCTGGAACGCCGGTTAAACCAGCCTTGCCCAAAGCGCGGGACAAAGGAGGCTCTGGCCCCACACCTTTGGAAGGATTGCCACATCATGAGGGAATTCAAAAACTCTGATCTTTTTCGGTATGATCAGGGTCCATCTAGTGGTTTTGGTCCAGGATTTCATGGGCCGGGTTACGGTGGTGGCGGTTCAAACTCAGGGTTTCAGAATAATCAGGGCAATCAGAATAACCAAGGTGGTAACCATCAACAGGGTAATCAGGGGAATCAGCAGCAGTCGGGTTATCAGAACAACCCAAAGCAGTTAAACGGTGGACAGTATAATGTCTTCACTACTAGCTTGTGCAAGCGCGATCAGAAACTCCATAAAAGGGCAGTGAACTCTGTTGAACCGGCGGTGCCCCGTTATCTACGCTGGTCTGAGCAGCCTATTGTCTAGAGCAGAGAGGATCATCCGCCCCGGGTTGACAATCCGGGTCACCTAGCATTGGTAGTTGCACCATCCGTGGGAGGTTATAAGTTCACTAAGGTGCTCATGGACGGAGGGAGCAGTATCAATATCTTGTATTATGAAACCTTCCGGCATATGGGGTTGACAGATAAGAATCTTAGACCGTCAAACACCGTTTCCACGGAGTGGTGCCTGGTAAATCGGCTTACCCAGTTGGTAAGATAGCTCTGGAGGTGGTTTTTGGAGATGATCATGATTCTAGGTCTGAGACGTTGACCTTTGAAGTGGTCAAGATCAAAAGTCCGTACCATGCTTTATTTGGACGGCCGGTTTATGCTAAATTCATGGCAAGGCCGTGTTATGTTTATCTGCAACTCAAGATGCCGGGTAACAAGGGGACCATCATGGTTCATGGTAGCCGTAAGATTGCTCTGGAGTGTGAGGAAGGTGATGCAGCGTATGCTGAATCGGTTTGTGCAACGGAAGAGTTGAAGTTTTATAAGGACAATGTTGATCCGGCAGACATGACCTCTCTAAAGAAGACCACTACAGAGAATGATCCGGCTTTGAAATTCAAATCGGCTGATGAGACTAAACTGGTTGATTTTGTTCTTGGCGATTCATCCAAGCAGTTTAGCATCAGTGCCAATTTGGATCCCAAATAGGAAAGCGCGATCATCGATTTCATCTGTGAGAACTGGGACATCTTTGCATGGAAGCCTTCTGACATGCCAGGTGTACCGAGGGAACTCACTAAGCACATTCTTAATATTGATCCGAAGTTCAAACCGGTCAAACAGTTTCTTCGCCGCTTTAATGAGGAGCAGTGCAAGGCCATTGGAGAAGAGGTAGCCCGGCTCCTGGCAGCAGGGTTTATCGTGGAAGTGTTTCACCCAGAGTGGTTGGCTAATCCGGTGCTGGTACTTAAGAAAAATAGCATTTGGCTTATGTGTGTGGACTACACAGATTTGAACAAAGCTTGCCCGTCTGATCCCTTTGCCCTCCCTTGTATTGATCAAATCATTCATGCTACGGCGGGTTGTGAGCGTTTGAGTTTTTTGGATGCTTATTCTGGTTATCATCAGATCAAGATGGCAGTTAAGGACCAGGAGAAGACAGCTTTCATTACTCCCTTTGGAGCCTTCTACTATGTATCCATGCCTTTTGGGCTCAAGAGTGCCCAGGCAACTTATCAATGTTGTGTGGCAGAATTGTCTTCATACTCAGATTGGGTGCAACGTTCATGCCTATGTGGACGATATTGTGGTCAAGTCCAGGCAAGCAGATACACTCATCTCTGATTTGCAAGAAACCTTTGATAATCTGAGAGTTTATAAAATGATGCTCAATCCGGCTAAGTGTGTTTTCGGTGTACCGGCTGGCAAGCTCTTGGGTTTTCTGGTGTCCAACCGGGGCATTGAGGCTAATCCGGAAAAGATCAAGGCTATCCATCACTGGCTAAACCATCACGTATTAATGATGTTCAACGTCTGGCGGGTCGTATTGCGGCTTTGAGCCGGTTTATCATCAGGTTGGGAGAGAAGGCGATTCCTCTATACCAGATGTTGAAGAAGACAGACAATTTTGTCTGGAGCGAGGCTGCTGATGCGGCGTTTGAAGACTTGAAGAAGCAGTTGCTTGAACCGCCGGTTCTTGCTGCTCCAGTTGATAAGGAGCCACTGCTGTTATATGTGGCTGCTAATGCCCGGGCTGTCAGTGTTGCTATTGTGGTAGAGCGCAAGGAGGCTGGGAAGGAATACCCAGTTCAAAGGCCGGTTTATTATATCAGCGAAGTGCTCATTGAGTCGAAGCAAAGATATCCGCATTGGCAGAAGCTGGTGTATGGGTTTTTATGGCAAGCCGGAAGCTTAAATAGTACTTTCAAGGTCATCCCATCACTGTGGTCAGTTCTGCTCCTTTGGGGGATATAATCCAGAACAGGGAGGCAACTTGCCGGGTTGCTAAGTGGGCTATTGAGCTTGGACCACATGGTTTGAAGTACATGCCTCGAACAGCAATCAAGTCCCAGGCCCTTGTGGATTTTATCAATGATTGGACAGAGTTGCAGATACCGGAGAACAAATCGGACAGTACCTACTGGACTATTCATTTTGATGGGTCCAGGCAATTGGAGGGCTCGGGGGCTGGAGTTGTCCTTACTTCCCCTCGAGGTGATAAAATTTATTATGTTCTTTGCTTAATGTTCCCTTGTACTAACAATGCAGCTGAGTATGAAGCATTACTCCATGGTCTTCGAGTGGTTAAGGAGATGAACTTAAGCCGCGTACGATGCTTTGGAGACTCAGACCTGGTAGCCCAGCAAGTTTCAGGTACTTGGGATTCCAAGGATCCACTCATGGCGGTTTACCGACGAGAGGTGGACATTGTGGCTGGTCACTTTAAGGGATATCAAGTGGAGCACATTGATCGGCGCAAAAATGAGGCAGCTGACACTTTAAGCCAGCTAGGATCTCAGCGTAAACCGGTGCTGCCCAATACCTTTTTGGATGTCTTGCATAACCCGTCGGTTCAGCTGCCTACAGAGGAGGACCTCGCCATTCCTGATCCGGAGGCATAGTTGGTAGCCGCTTTACATGTCATTCCGGATTGGACGGTTCCATACTTGGCGTATATGAACCGGGGCGAGTTACCAGAACATGAAGTTCTGGCCAGACAGATAGTCCGGCGATCCAAGTCCATGACAATTGTCAATGGCGAGTTACATCATTGCAGTGTTTCAGGGGCGTTTCAGTGTTGCGTTTCTCCTGAAGAAGGACGTGAGATTTTACGTGAGATCCACGAAGGAGACTGTGGTCATCATGCCGGTTCAAAATCTTTGGTGGCTAAAGCTTTTCGTCATGGTTTTTACTGGTTGATGGCTCATGCCGATGCTGAGGACCTGGTAAAGCGGTGTGATGCTTGTCAGAAGTTTTCACGCCGAGCTCATGTTTCGGCTCAAGAGCTACGGATGATTCCAATAACTTGGCCATTTGCTACTTGGGGGCTTGATATGGTGGGTCCTTTTAAGCGATCCAAGGATAAGAAGACCCACCTCTTGGTGGCGGTTGACAAATTTACTAAGTGGGTTGAAGCGGAGGCAGTAAGCAAATGTGACGCAGCCACGGCGGTTCAATTCATCAGAAAGGTGATCTTCTGTTTTGATTTTCCACATAGCATTATCACAGATAATGGCATGAACCTTTCTAAAGGTGAGATGGAGGACTTCTGTCAATGAGAACACATCCGGCTTGATGTAGCGTCTGTGGCTCACCCCCAATCTAATGGTCAAGCTGAGTGAGCTAATCAGGAAATCTTAAAGGGTATAAAGCCCCGGCTTATGGTTCCTTTGAAGCGGACACCGGGTTGTTGGGTGGAAGAATTAACATCTGTATTATGGAGCATAAATAACACCCCAAACCGATCTATGGGATATACACCTTTTTTCATGGTTTATGGGGCAGAGGCAGTCCTCCCAAGTGATATTCGTCATGATTCGCCCCGGGTTGCCAATTATGTTGAAGCGGACAATGAGCAAGCTCACCAGGAGGCGCTAGACCTATTAGATGAGAAGCGGGACATGGTTTTGGCTCGTTCGGCAGTTTACCAGCAAGACCTGCGGCGTTATCACAGCCACCGGGTTAAAACAAGAACCTTTCAAGAAGGTGACATAGTGCTCCGGCTCATCCAGGATCAGACCGATATGCACAAGTTATCCCCACCTTGGGAAGAACCCTTTGTGGTCAGCAAGAATCTGCACAACGGATCATACTACCTCATTGACGTTCGAGAAGACTCACGCACTTCTGAGGAGGAGACCCGGCGGCCATGGAACATAGCTCTCCTTCGGCCTTACTACACCTGAGCTATAGGCTGTTCTTATGTACATATTATGACAATGTATATATTATGCTCACTATAATAAACCGTCATCCTTGCTACAAGCAGGGCCTCTGCCGTTCTTCCAATATTTCTTGGTTACAAGGGGGCTTCTGCTTCCAAAGCGATGACCCGTTTTGTCCATTAAATCGGCTATTATGCCATCATACAGCTTGGGAGCTTCACACCCAAGGGGCCAAAGAGAGATCTATTGCTACAAGAACGACTCAAACATAGGCACCCATTGAGCACAGCTCACAAAGTTACTTGGGGGCTCTTTGTGTAAAGTAACAAAGAGTTTGAAAGGACCCTTGTAATTGGGTATCGACCCACGGCTTGGAAGCCTGGTGTATTCACCTAAAACCCCGGGTTAACCTGCCTTCATCAAGTAAGCCACTCCTATCCAGGTAATCCTGGCACGACCCACCGAACATTTGACAAGTTACTCTCATTGAGACCCTGAACTTGTCAAAGTTAAAATGACGACTGGTTAGTTGGAGGCCCATCTTAAAAGGCTTTGTCAAATGGTTTAACTCGGCGGCCTGGCAGCCCACGAAAAGCCTCGAATTTGGGCCTGGCAGCCCTCGAAAAGCCTCGACTACAAGTTTTTATTCGTTTTTGTTTTTGCAAGTTTTTGATCAACTTTTAAAGTAAGCGGACGTCTGTTGATCCGGCCAGACTACATGTCTTCATCTCAACCCGGTGTTTCTTAACCCGGTGTGGCTTACAGTTATCATCTGTTAAGCATATAATCAATGGTGAACCAGCATCTTTCAATCTGGTCTGGCTTTGACTACATGTCGCCAGTATGATTATCTGGTGTTCATCACAACCCGGTGTGACTTAATACATACTAGCACTGCATGGTGAAAGCTATGAACATTAAAAGAGTTGGGTGTTCACCCTTACTACAATCAAGTTGGTAAACCAAAAGCATAATTTCATATCACAGGTATGATTTATTTTTGCTAATTTTTACAACCTTGGTAACCTACCAGGTTGTGTATTGGGCATTATGACCCGTCCGCAAGTAAACCGCCCGGACAGATCTTTTTATGCAGACACATGGATTGTATAATACTACGAAGATATATAAGCCAGCACCACAAATATCATAGCGGATCAAACAAAGTCATATATCAGCGCCCGATGGCAGCAGCTCAAAGTTTGCCAACTAGCCTATTACAAGGCGCTTTAAGGCCCAAAATAAGTGATTGTTATTTACACAGAACACAATCTGTGAATATCAACCCGGTTGCTGGATTAAGACTCATCGCCGGGTTGACGAGAGGTTGATGGATCTTTTGGCGTCGGTTCAACCTCCTCCTCCCCATCCAGTGGCTGGAAGTCAACGGTGGTCCAGTCAATCCGGGTTAAAGCTTGAAAGACAGCCTCTTCACTTATAAGTTCGGAGGGTTCATCGTCAGGGGCGTAAGTGTGCTTACGGATTGGCGGGATAAGATTTTGCACTTCCTTCACAGCAGTGTCAATCCGTTGGTTGTTGGCATCATAGAAGGACCGATGAATAGTCAAGTTAGCCTCTTCCGCCAATTGACTTGCCAGAGGACGCATCTCCTTTGTAAGGGCTTTGAGGGCTTCATTATCAAATTCTGCCCCGTTTTCTTGTCACCGAGATAGCCCTTGGCAATATCAACTGGATCCAGGTCAGCTATCCATGCTTTGGCCCGAGTAAGTGCCAACAAAGCACCAGCCTTGGCAGCAGATCTCTTCATTTCTTCTATCTGCGCTGGTGTCATCGTCAATTTGGCTAGAGTCTCCTTGATCAATGTTGGTGCCGGTTTGTTGTATGAGACTGTGTAGATAACTCATTGAGCACCGGTATACAGTTGCTCTATCAACGTATATGCTACCTTCAGCTTCATCCGCATGTCAGCACCCAGATGAGCAACACGGGTACCTGAAATGGTTTAAGAATTCACTGGTAAACCGGATATTGTAGATATGGATAATCAAGCTTTGTACACAAGGTACTTACCAAATATCGCAGACGTCATGGCATTTACTTGATGTTTTAACCCGGTTAGCTCTTCTGCCACCGGTTTAAGAGCTGCCTCGGCATCTTCCGCCCGCTTCAGCAAAGCAGCCTTTTCAGTTTCCCAGTTGGCACGTTCAGTCTTGAAATCGTCCTTCAGTTGTTCCATGGCTGTTAAAGCGCCTTTCAGCTCCTCTTTAGCCTTGGAAGTTTCTGCTTGTTGAGACTTGATATTCTCTTGAAGAATAGAAATTTGAGAACCTTGGTGGTTTATATCAGCCTGCAATAGTCAGATGATGAGGATGTCAATATTTTTCTTGAAAGTCCCAAGCATATAACCAATTATACACTTGGCACTTGGGGGCTAATGCGGATTGCTTATTTACTGATGATTGTTTGAAGTCCCAAGGATCAACACAAGTATTAATCTTGGCACTTGGGGGCTAATGTGTATTTGATCAGAAAATACACAGGCAAGGGAATTAACAAAATGCAGTATGGAACATAAAAGTCCCGGTTTATCTTCAAGAGATAAATCGGCCCTTAGGGCTACTTAGTTGAAGTGTTCTTTCTCTTAAAAGTCCCGGTTTGTCTTCAAGAGACAAACTGGCCCTTGGGGGCTACAATGCAGTGAATATACAGAACAAGGATTAAAGTGTTTGGAAGATTACCTCATAGCACTCCTTCATCATATTCACCAAACCGGCCTCGTAATCTCGGCTTGTGTATAGGCAGTTTAAAAATCCGGAATGAAGCTACTGGGCAGAAAGGTTAACATAACTGGATAAATCTGTCTTCTCCTTCCCCTTGCCCATAGCAGCAAATTCTTCCTTAGCAGTGTGCTTTGATAAGGCAATCGGATTGCCTAGGACGGTGTGAGCAGTACCGGTGATAATAACATCATCATCGCCACCTTTTGACGGGCTCGGCGGATTGACAATCCCTGGCTGGGCTCGGTGGATTAGCAGCTGGGCTTGGCGGATCAGCAGCTGGACTTGGAGGTGTAGCATGCGGGCTTGATGGATCAACATGAGTAGCCGGGTCAGCTTCCGGCGGATCAGCATCCGTGTTTGGACCTTGTGGGCAGAATCATCCATGACAACATCAGTGTCTCTACCAGCACCTTCTGAGGTCTTCTCCGGTTCAACTTCATTACTAGGACCACTGGTCTTGGCTTTCTTGCTCAGTCGGGCTTTGGCACTACAATATCAAAACAAAGATTAGTATGGTAAACCGGCGCATGAAGAAATAAGATTATGGGAAGTATACTTACCCAGTGACGGTCTTAAGGGGAGGCAATTGCGTGGTTGACGAGTCGCCAGATGAAGAATTAGAAGTTACCTGATAATTTGAATCAGACGGATTAAGTGGGTATCGGAAGCAACCCGCCAAGGGACAAGGTTTATTAAAAGAGGAAGAGACCTCTGGACGACGTTTCCGGGGTGGAGTGTCTGGTAAACCAGAGGAAGTGACTTGTTGGCCACTGTGTCGGGTTGTGCGACATGTTGCTGTTTCTTCAAAGAAAATTGTGGATCCAAATGAGCAAGAGGGTGAGAGTGTTTTACTTTCCGAACTACACGGTGAAATTTTTGAACCGACACATGATCCGAATCGGAGGAAAGGGAGATTACCTCTACATGGTCGGCACGACTGGCTTCCGCATCATCCTGGTAATAATTATTGTCAATAAGGTGTACAAAAAATAAGCCAAGAGAGTCAAGTTCTACCTCTTGATCCGATTCTTCGATATCTTTGGGAGGATCAGCGGACTTGGCGGTTTTCCTCTTGGCTGGTTTCTTTGTGACTTTGCTTTCGGCACGAGGAGCCCTCACCGGTTTATCTTGAGTTTTCCTCTTCTAGAAGGAATCTTTGGCCTGTAAAAATTAAACAAAGGATTATTATAGCAGTGTTAAAGCGGAGATGGATCAAAAAAGCACAAGGTTAAAGTTTTTACCGCTGGCGGTTTGTTGGAGGCATAAAAAGGGCGCATACCAGTTTTGCTGCATGCGGCGATCGGTTCGTCAAGCATCTTCTTCACACATTCAGTGACTTCATCATCAGTCATTTCTATTTCATTAAACCGTTGAGGATCCTTGGCGTTGCTGGTGTACTCATGCATCATTCCGGTGCGGCGGCTTAAAGGTAGGATATGCCACGAAACCCAGCAGCGAACGAGGTCAACACCAGTAAAACCGTTGGCTAGGAGAGCTCGGAGCTTGGAGAGTTGAGGTGCATAAGCTTGTCGTTCTTTGGCAGTTAGTCATTGAGGTAACGGGTGGCCATTGCTAAGCCGGTGAGCGTGGTAACCCGGCAAAGGATTTTCTCCAGCAGGGGCAGTGTTCTGACAATAAAACCATGTTTGGTTCCAGTCTTTGGGATGGCTGTGGTGTTTTGCATCAGGGAAATCAACTTCTTTCCTCTTCTGGATTGACACACCACCAAGTTCAGTGTTGGGACCATCAGAGAACTCAGTTCGGCAGTTTAGATGGGAAAAATCCCAAAAGAGCTCAACAAATGGTTCTTCTTGAAGGTAAACTTCACATAATAGTTGAAAATTGCATATGTTAGACACGGAATTCAGTCCAATATCTTGTGGATGGAGTTGAAAGCTAGCAAGGACATCCCGGAAAAACTTTGATCCGGGAGGGCTGAATCCCCGGTCTAGGTGCTGCATGAACACAATCACTTCTCCATCTTGAGGCTCAGGAGGGCACTCAGGGCCAGGGACTCGCCAATGAAGGACATTTTTTGAGGCTAAAGCGCCAGTCAGAACATATTCATTGATTTGCGTTTCCGTGATCCGGGAAGGAACCCAGTTGCAAGCGGCGAATTGCTTGGTCATCTTGGAAAACAAACTGTAAAAGAAAAGTGAAGGCCGGTTTACGATTGAATGTTGATGTGCACTAATCAGTGTTAAACCGGGGAATTTGATCAACGCATATATGTGAGTTAAACCGGAAACTACTCTTCAAGTTAAGATGGCGGTTTAAGTGAGGGCTAATGGTATCTGGGGGATTATCAGCTACTAAAGGTTAAACCGCCTTTAATGGGAGAGGCAGATTTGAAATCTACTAAGTATTGCAGAAACACGTTTCACAATATGGTGATATAATTTTGGATCTATCGTAGTTCAGTAAAGAAATTTTCCTGAGCCCTACAATGGTGCTAAGCAGAACAGAGAAGGTCTAGATGAGATTTATCTAGGAACAGCAAGATGTTGTAGTACGGCAGATTAAAGCTATGGATCTACCGCGAAAGGAAACAGTCAGGCCTAGCTAAGATTCAATAAGATGCCAAGGGAAAAGCGGATAAGCATTGACGAACGTCCATGAACAGGGAAGAACATGAAGCCCTAATGGAGATCTAGGGTTACAGGAAGAAAGCTTACCAGATTCTTAGGAGCAGCGGAGGAGAGTTGCGGATCTCTGGAAACGTTCAGGTTGATGCAGCAGCCTGAGATGAGGCAGAGCTTCGAGGTCGGTGGCGGCGGCGATGCTTGAGTTCTTCGGATCGCGAGGAAGAAGAAGATGAGAAGAGGTGAGGGGGAAATGGAAGGACCCTCGGTCCTATTATAAAGGCAAGAGGATAAAACGGCAGGCGTGAAAATCGAGGGGCCTGAAGCGGCAAAAGAGGGTGCAGCTGTCGCCTCGATCTTCGAGAATAAATTAAGAGGAGGGAATCTTCATAAATCTTTTTATGCAGAGATGACATCATGACGATTTACTGCAGTGACAGAAGATGACATCACGGCGGTTCACCAAAGTTTACAAGGAGAAGACAACATGGCGGTTTACGGAGAATCATTAGAAGATGTTCATGGAATTTTTCTAAGTATTGAAGATTGACATGAACAGGTTCAAATCAATCTGGGGCCTAATGTTGAGGATATAACTACTGAGTGTAAACCGCCCAGGAGGGGTCGGTTCACGCTCAACTATGCTGAAGCCCATGAGGACAAGAAGATGGCTCTTTACTGATAAAGTTTAGAGGCCCAGGGCCCAGGGGCGGATTAGGGCCCATAGTGGTGAACCGCCATAGTTGTGTAACTTGTATTGTAAGTTAGGGAAAGGGAGAGACCGAGCCGAACACTTGTATGAGTCGGCCTCGGGACTCTGTAAACCGGTCGGGCATCAACCTATATATATAAAGGGACGACCCGGTGGCAGTTGAGGGACAACAGGCAACAACTCGAGACCCAGGCAAAGCGTATTTGCTCCCTGGTCATCGAAACCCCAATAATTCCATCACAACTAGACGTAGGCTTTTACCTTCATCGAAGGGGCCGAACTAGTATAACTCTCGTGTCCCTTGTCCGGTTTAACCCCTTCAGGCTAATCTCGTTGCGATGACTCCACGACTAAGTCCTTCCGTTAGGACATCTGACGTGATATTTCCACGACACCAGGGGTAGGTGATACGTCTCCGTCGTATCTACTTTTCCAAACACTTTTGCCCTTGTTTTGGACTCTAACTTGCATGATTTGAATGGAACTAACCCGGACTGACGCTATTTTCAGCAGAACTGCCATGGTGTTATTTTTGTGCAGAAATAAAAGTTCTCGGAATGACCTGAAAATCCACGGAGCAACTTCTAAGAATTAATAAAAAATACTGGCGAAAGAATCAACGTCAGGGGGCCCACACCCTGTCCACGAGGGTGGGGGCGTGCACCCTCCCCTAGGGCGCCCCCTGCCTCGTGGGCCCCCTGGACGTCCACCGACCTCAACTCCAACTCCATATATTTGCTTTCGCGGATAAAAAAATCAGAGAGAAAGTTCATCGCGTTTTACGTTATGGAGCCGCTGCCAAGCCCTAATCTCTCTCGGGAGGGCTGATCTGGAGTCCGTTCGGGGCTCCGGAGAGGAGGATTCGTCGCCGTCGTCATCATCAACCATCCTCCATCACCAATTTCGTGATGCTCACCACCGTGCGTGAGTAATTCCATCATAGGCTTGCTGGACGGTGATGGGTTGGATGAGATTTACCATGTAATCGAGTTAGTTTTGGTAAGGTTTGATCCCTAGTATCCACTATGTTCTGAGATTGATGTTGCTATGACTTTGCTATGCTTAATGCTTGTCACTAGGGCCCGAGTGCCATGATTTCAGATCTGAACCTATTATGTTTTCATGAATATATGTGAGTTCTTGATCCTATCTTGCAAGTCTATAGTCACCTATTATGTGTTATGATCTGACAACCCCGAAGTGACAATAATCGGGATACTTCTCGGTGATGACCGTAGTTTGAGAAGTTCATGTATTCACTAAGTGCTAATGCTTTGGTCCGGTACTCTATTAAAAGGAGGCCTTAATATCCCTTAGTTTCCATTAGGACCCCGCTACCACGGGAGGGTAGGACAAAAGATGTCATGCAAGTTCTTTTCCATAAGCACGCATGACTATATTCAGAATACATGCCTACATTACATTGATGAATTGGAGCTAGTTCTGTGTCACCCTATGTTATAACTGTTACATGATGAACCACATCCGACATAATTATCCATCACTGATCCAATGCTTACGAGCTTTTCACATATTGTGCTTTGGTTATTTACTTTACCGTTGCTGCTGTTACAATTACTACAAAACTGCTACTGTTACTTTTGCTACTGTTACCGTTACTTCCATACTACTTTGCTACTAAATACTTTGCTACAGATACTAAGTTATCGAGGTGTGGTTGAATTGACAACTCAACTGCTAATACTTGAGAATATTCTCTGGCTCCCCTCGTGTCGAATCAATAAATTTGGGTTGAATACTCTACCCTCAAAAACTGTTGTGATCCCCTATACTTGTGGGTTATCAAGACTATTTTCTAGCGCCGTTGTCGGGGAGCATAGCTCTATTCTTTGAGTCACTTGGGATTTATATCTGCTGGTCACTATGAGGAACTTGAAAGATGAAAGTTCTGAGATTTATCCCTCAACTACGAGGGGAGGTAAGGAACTGCCATCTAGCTCCGCACTAGATTCTCCTTCTGTTATGAGTAAGCTTGCGACACCTAAACCTGCTTCTACTATTAATTCTAATATGTCGCATGTTATTGATGATGCCACTTCTACTATGCATGATACTTATGATGAAACTACTTCTGTGCTTGATACTACTGTGCCATTAGGTGAATATCTTGATGAACAACTTGCTAGGGTTAGAGAGAATGTAATTATTGAAAATGAAATTATTGAAGATAGTGATGATGAAGGTTCTCCCCCTAAGTATGAATTGCCTGTTGTTCCTGAGGGTTATGTTATGGATGAAGAAACTGCTAGAGATTTTCTTGATTGCAATGATAGATCTAATCTTAAGAAGTTATTAGCTAAACTGAAACAGAAAACTTTGAATGCTAGAATGAAATATGACCCTGCTTTTCCTACTTCACCTATCTTTGTTACTGATAAGGATTATGAATTCTCTGTCGATCCTGAGATAATTACCTTGGTTGAATCTGATCCTTTTTATGGCTATGAATCTGAAACTGTTGTGGCACATCTTACTAAACTGAATGATATAGCCACCCTACTGATGAGAAATCTCGCTACTACTATATCCTTAAGATATTTCCATTCTCATTGAAGGGTGATGCTAAAACTTGGTTTAATTCTCTTGATCCTGGTTGTGTGCATAGTCCCCAGGATATGATTTATTACTTCTCTGCTAAATATTTCCCTGCTCATAAGAAAAAAGCTGCCTTGAGGGAAATATATAAGTTTGTGCAAATTAGAGAAGAGAGTCTCCCATAAGCTTGGGGGAGGCTTCTCCAGTTACTTAATGCTTTGCCTGATCATCCTCTTAAGAAAAATGAAATACTTGATATCTTTTATAATGGACTAACTGATGCTTCCAAGGACCACCTGGATAGTTGTGCTGGTTGTGTTTTCAGGGAAAGAACAGTCGATCAAGGTGAATTGCTATTAAATAATATGTTGACTAATGAAAATAATTGGACTCTTCTTGAGCCAATTCCTGAACCAACTCCTGAGCCAACTCCTAAACCAACTCCGAGGAAGAGGGGTGTTCTATTTCTTAGTCCTGAAGATATGCAAGAGGCAAAGAAATCTATGAAAGAAAAAGGTATTAAAGCTGAAGATGTTAAGAATTTACCTCTTGTTGAAGAAATACATGGTCTTAATATACCACCTATTGAAGAAATAGATGGTCTTGATAACCCGACACAGGTATTAAAGGTAAATTCTCTCTATAGATACGATAAAGTTGAAATCCCGTCTACTAAGTTTGCTACCCAATGCTTGGATGAATTTGATGACTTTATGGCTAGACAAGAAAATTTCAATGCTTATGTTGGTAGAGAATTAAAGAGTAATGCTTACATGATTGGACGCTTGAGTGATTATATGGCTAGAGTTAAAGGTGAACTTAAACTCATTAGCAAATATGCTTCTATGGTTACCACTCAAGCAGAACAAGTACTTAAAGCACAAAGTGATTTGCTCGATGAATTAAATAATAAACATGACTTTGCTATTAGAGTGGCTACTAGAACTGGTAAAAGGACTCAGGAACCTTTGTATCCTGAAGGCCACCCTAAGAGAATTGAGCAAGATTCTCAGAGAATAATGTAGATGCACCTAGTCCTTCTAAAAAGAAGAAAAATAAAAATGATATGACTTTGCATGCTTCTAGTGAACCTGTTGTAGACACACCTGAGAATCCCAATGATATTTCTATTTCTGATACTGAAACACAATCTGGTGATGAACATGAACCTAATGATAATGTTAATGATAATGTTCATGTCAATGCTCAACCTAGCAATAATAATGATGTGGAGATTGAACCTGCTATTGATCTTGATAACCCACAATCAAAGAATCGACGTTATGATAAGAGAGACTTTGTTGCTAGGAAGCATGGTAAACAAAGAGAACTATGGGTTCAGAAACCCATGCCTTTTCCTCCTAAGCCATCCAAGAAAAAGGATGATGACGATTTTGAGCGCTTTGCTCAAATGATTAGACCTATCTTTTTGCGTATGCATTTGACTGATATGTTTAAAGTGAATCCTTATGCTATATACATGTAAGATATTATCACAAATAAAAGAAAGATATCGGAAGCTGAAATTTTCACCATGCTTGCTAATTATACTTTTAAGGGTGGAATACCTAAGAAACTTGGAGATCCAGGAGTACCAACTATGCCATGCTCCATTAAAAGAAACTATGTTAAAACTGCTTTATGTGATCTTGGAGCCGGTGTTAGTGTTATGCCTCTCTCTTTATATTGTATACTTGAATTCAATAAGTTGACACCTACTGAAATATCTTTGCAAAAAGCTGATAAATCAACTGCTATACCTGTCGGTATATGTGAGGATGTGCCTGTTGTGGTTGCAAACATTGCTATCTTAATGGACTTTGTTATTCTTGATATTCCCAAGGATGATAGTATGTCGATTTTATCCTTGGTAGACCCTTTTTGAATACTACAGGGGCTGTTATTGATTACAACAAAGGCAATGTAACTTTTCTTGTTAATGGTAATGAGCATACTGTACACTTTCCGAGGAAACAAACCTCAAGTTCATAGCATCAATTCTATTGGAAAAATTCCAACTATTATTATTGGAGGTTTTGAATTTCCTCTTCCTACTGTCAAGAAAAAATATGATATTCTTATTATTGGGGATGTGCATATCCCCGTTGAGGTAACCTAGTGTTATTCGAAATTTCTCCGGTTTTATGTTATTCGGAATGAGTTTGTTAACAAGACTTGATCAACCTTGTTAGTGGATTCCTTTTGATGAGCATGAGATGGATGAAGTTAGAAGTCACAACCTTCTGTACCCTCCTTTTACTTTCTGTTATTTAAATTAAATAAAGTAAAAATAGCATTTTCTGTTTGTTTTCTGGATTATCCATGCAATAAAAAATACCCCGAAAGTAAAAGTTCTCCAAATGCCCTGGAAATTTAATATGATTTTTTCTAGAATATTTGAGAATATCTGGCACTGAGAACACAGCAGGGGGAGCTGGCACCTGGCCACGAGGGTCCAGGGCGCGCCCACCCCTATAGGGCGTGCCCCCTACCTCGTGGGCCCATGGTGGCCCCCCTCCACTTATTCCTGCACCCACACACTTCTTCTTCCTCCCAAAAAAATCATCATCCAGCTCAAGCACGAGTTCTAGCTCATGTTGCTGCCATTTTCGATCTCCTTACTCAAAGCTCCATTAACAAAACTGCTTTGGGGGATTGTTCTTTGGTATGTGACTCCTCCAATGGTCCAATTAGTTTTTGTTCTAATGCTTTATTCATTGCAAATTGTTGTTGCCTAAGTGACCCTGTTCTTGAGGTTGCATGTCAAATTTATGTGGTCCCAAGTAATTCTAATGCATGATATAGGCTCTAGTCACTTGTGGGAGTAGTTGCTATCAATTTTGTTGAGTTTGATTCACTTTCATTTTGAGTTACTAAAAATTTCAGAAACTTTCAGAAAAAGATGAAGAGATTTTTCTTGAGGGGCTCTTCTAGCCAAGGCTCTAAGGATAAACAAGCTAAGGAGAATGAAAAGCCCAAGTATAATCTCCCTCGTGTGGCGGAAGTACGGCCGTGTGAATAGCCTTGTGATGATTTCTTGAAAGCAGTCGGGATTCATGATGATTTTTATTCGTTGGTTGATAATGCGGGCCTCACAGACTTCCTCCACGACCAGATCGAAGAGTATCTCTTACTCACCAATACTTTCATGCAAAATTTCTACTTTTATCCTAAGAAATCACCTCCTTCAGTAGAGTTTCATTTATATGATGTGGCTAGGGAGGTGTCACTATATGAATTTTGCACGGTTTGCAAGATACCTTTCGGGGGCAGCTTAGAGGAACCACATCGTAAAGAGGTGGATGGATTTATTGATACTATTACTGTAGGGGAAACGTGGAAGATTTCCGATGCAAGAATTACTAGCATACATTTTCCTCTTTTACGCTACTTTGCAATATTTGCTAGTCGATGCTTAATTGGTCACGGAAACTATAGAAACCTTAGTGTTCCTGATATTATTATTTTCTTCCATGCTTTATTTCATGATAACTCTGTTAGTATGGGCGTTGTTATTGCTAAACGATTAAGTCTGAACCGTACAAAGGGCCCCATCTTTGGAGGTATCTATGCTTCACGCCTTCCTAAACATTTTAGGATACCTATTAGGCATTTTGAGAAAGAGGAAAAATTGTTGCATCCTACTTTTCTAGATTATAAGAGCATGGTAGTGCATGAGTTTATTGTTAAAAATGATGAGAATATGCTTAAGTATAATTTGAGATTTCATAAGAAACACAGTGAGACTATTATCTTGCCTGCGCCCTCTTTGTTTGATTTAACTGCAGGCCCTTACCACATCTTGTCGGAGGCCGTTTATGAATACCGGGGCCAGACATCGCTCTAGATCCCGAGCCGGAACCACCACTTGACCCTTATCGTCCGTCATTTTATCAGTGGGATCTGGAGGAGATCGCCAGCCAGTGGCAGTATGATGACACTCCTCAGTACACCAGAGAGAGTAGCCGTGATCCATGGGCGTAGACCAACTTAGGCCAAAAGCCTAAGCTTGGGGGAGTATGTACTTCTCACCGACGTTACATTCACGTTCACACACTCATTCTAGTCATCGGTGCTCATACTTTTTCATGGTACTATCCATGCTAGTTTAATTTTTTTTTCTAGCTTTCTTCTTGTGTGTTTGATGAACCTTAAGAAAAACCAAAAAAATAGTTAGCTTACTTTCCATGCTTGTAGTAGTAATTAAAAGAAAACCCAAAAATATTTCTCGTTCTTCTTTTGCTTCTTGGGAGCTTTCCCGTGTAAATAGTTTTATTTCTTTCCTTTCCTTTGGGGGTCGAGAGGAGAAGACCATGATGAAAATGTTGAGTGGCTCTCCTATGCATGATTGTTGATTTAACCAAGAGCCCATATTACCTTGTATTCTCCCTTGGATTGAATGCTTGCAGATTCCATCTTAGTCCAATGCACATGCACTATTATTATTATACACACCGTTTGGTCGTGCAAGTGAAAGGCAATAATGATGATATATGATGGACTGATTGAGATGAGAGAAGCTGGTATGAACTCGACCTCTCTTGTTTTTTTAAATATGATTAGTTCATCGTTCCTGGTTCAGCCTATAATGAATAAACATGTTTGCAATGACAATTAGAGATTATATTTGCTTATGCCATGCTTAATTAGCTAGGAGCTTATAATGGTTTGCCTTGCGTGCCAACATGCTATTCAAATGGTTGTGATGTGGTATGATAGGGTGGTATCCTCCTTTGAATGATTCGAGTGACTAGACTTGGCACATGTTCACGCATGTAGTTGAAACAAAATCAGCATAGCCTTCACGATATTTATGTTCATGGTGGATTATATCCTACTCATGCTTGCACTCGGTGTTGATTAATTTTAATGCATGTTCATGACTGTTGTCGCTCTCTCAGTTGGTCACTTCCCAGTCTCTTGCTAGCCTTCACCTGTACTAAGCGGGAATACTGCTTGTGCATCCAAACTCCATAAACCCCAAAGTTATTCCATATAAGTCCACCATACCTTCCTATATGCGGCATCTACCTGTCGTTCCAAGTAAATTTGTATGTGCCAAACTCCAAACCTTCAAATGAAATTATGTTTTGTATGCTTGAACAGCTCATGTATCAACTAGGGTTGTCTGTATCTTCCATGTTAGGCGGGTTATTCTCAAGAGGAGTGGACTCTGCTCCTCATTCACGAGAAAATGGCTGGTCATTGGGATGCCCAGTGCCATGCTCAACTCAAATCAAAATAATTACAAACAAAACTTCCCCAGGATTGTTGCTAGTTGGAGGCACCCGTTGTTTCGGGCAAGCCATGGATTGATGCTTGTTGGTGGTGGGGAGTATAAACTTTACCATTCTGTTTGGCAACCGCCTATAATGTGTGTAGCATGGAAGATATCGAGATCTCATAGTTGTTATGTTGACAGTGAAAGTATACCGCTCAAAATGCTATTCATCTCCATTTCAAAATCGAGCTCTGGCGCCTCTACAAATCCCTGCTTCCCTCTGCGAAGGGCCTATCTATTTACTTTTATGTTGAGTCATCACCCTCTTATTAAAAAGCACCCGCTGGAGAGCACCGCTGTCATTTGCATGCATTACTATTAGTTTATATTGGGTATGACTATGACTGGATCTCTTTTACCATGAATTACAATGTTTAGTCAGTCCTTGATCTTTATAGGTGCTCTGCATTTATGTTTTGCGGTCTCAGAAAGGGCTAGCAAGATACCATCTTGTTATATTATATTATGATTGTTTTGAGAAAGTGTTGTCATCCGATATTTATTAATATTGCTCGCTAGTTGATTATGCCATTGATATGAGTAAACATGAGACCTAAGTGTTACTGTGAATATGATTAGTTCATAATCTTTGCTGAAAACTTGAATGCTGGCTTTACATATTTGCAACAACAAGAGCAAATAGAGTTTGTAAAAGTTTTTCTTTATCACTTTCAGTTTGTCAACGGAATTGCTTGAGGACAAGCAAAGGTTTAAGCTTGGGGGAGTTGATATGTCTCCGTTGTATCTACTTTTCCAAACACTTCTGCCCTTGTTTTGGACTCTAACTTGCATGATTTGAATGGAACTAACCCGGACTGACGCTGTTTTCAGCAGAACTGCCATGGTGTTATTTTTGTGCAGAAATAAAAGTTCTCGGAATGACCTGAAAATCCACAGAGCAACTTTTGAGAATTAATAAAAAATACTGGCGAAAGAACCAACGTCAGGGGGCCCACACCCTATCCATGAGGGTGGGGGACGCGCCCTCTCCCCTAGGGCGCGCCCCCTGCCCGTGGGCTCCCTTGACGCCCACCGACCTCAACTCCAACTCCATATATTTGCTTTCACGGAGAAAAAAATCACAGAGAAAGTTTCATCGCGTTTTACGATACAGAGCCGTCGCCAAGCCCTAATCTCTCTCGGGAGGGCTGATCTGGAGTCCGTTCGGGGCTCCGAAGAGGGGGATTCGTCGCTGTCATCATTATCAACCATCCTCCATCACCAATTTCATGATGCTCACCGCCGTGCGTGAGTAATTCCATCGTAGGCTTGCTGGACGGTGATGGGTTGGATGACATTTACCATGTAATCGAGTTAGTTTTGTTAGGGTTTGATCCCTAGCATCCACTATGTTCTGAGATTGATGTTGCTATGACTTTGCTATGCTTAATGCTTGTCACTAGGTTGATGTTGCTATGACTTTGCTATGCTTAATGCTTGTCACTAGGGCCCGAGTGCCATGATTTCAGATCTGAAGCTATTATGTTTTCATGAATATATGTGAGTTCTTGATCCTATCTTGCAAGTCTATAGTCACCTATTATGTTTTATGATCCGACAAACCCAAAGTGACAATAATTGGGATACTTCTCGGTGATGACCGTAGTTTGAGGAGTTCATGTGTTCATTAAGTGCTAATCCTTTGGTCCGGTACTCTATTAAAAGGAGGCATTGATATCCCTTAGTTTTCATTAGGAGCCCGCTGCCACATGAGGGTAGGACAAAAGATGTCATGCAGGTTCTTTTCCATAAGCACGCATGACTATATTCGGAATACATGCCTACATTACATTGATGAATTGGAGCTAGTTCTCTATCACCCTATGTTATAACTGTTACATGATGAACCGCATCTGACATAATTATCCATCACTGATCCAATGCCTACGAGATTTTCACGTATTGTGCTTTGCTTATTTACTTTACCGTTGCTGCTGTTACAATTACTACAAAACTGCTACTATTACTTTTGCTACTGTTACCGTTACTTCCATACTACTTTGCTACTAAATACTTTGCTGTAGATACTAAGTTATCCAGGTGTGGTTGAATAGACAACTCAACTGCTAATACTTGAGAATATTCTTTGGCTCCCCTTGTGTCGAATCAATAAATTTGGGTTGAATACTCTACCCACGAAAACTATTGTGATCCCCTATACTTGTGGGTTATAAGTAGGGCCCACTGAGGGAGTCCTAGATTAGGGGGTATCCGGACAGCCGGACTATATACTTTGGCCGGACTGTTGGACCGTGAAGATACAAGACTCAAGACTTCATCTTGTGTCCGGATGGGACTCTCCTTTGCGTGGAAGACAAGCTTGACGATCCGGATATTAGATCTCCTTCTTTGTAACCGACTCTGTGTAAACCCTAGCCCCCTCCGGTGTCTATATAAACCGGAGGGTTTAGTCCGTAGAAGAGGAATCATAATCATCATAGGCTAGCTTCTAGGGTTTAGCCTCTACGATCTTGTGGTAGATCAACTCTTGTAATACTCATATCATCAAGATCAATCAAGCAGGAATTAGGGTTTTACCTCCATCGAGAGGGCCCGAACCTGGGTAAAACATTGTGCCCTTGCCTCTTGTTACCATTAGCCTTAGACGCACAGATTGGGACCCCCTACCCAAGATCCGCCGGTTTTGACACCGACATTGGTGCTTTCATTGAGAGTTCCTCTGTGTCGTCGCTGCAAGGCTCGATGGCTCGTCTCGTTGTCAAGGACGACATCACTTCTGGGGGAGCACTGGCGGTAGGCCAAACTCTCCGACTAGGCGGCTTCGTCATGGCCGCCCGGTCGGCTGCCGCGCCGGCGATGACCTCTCAGGTCATCAAAAACAGCCTCCACGTCAATTCGGAACTCGCCGAACAGATGGATCCAATGGAGCTCTCCTCCCTTAATGAGCTCTTGGATCACATCGCCGCTTTGGGAGTCGCTACAGACTATGATCGGATTGGGCTTAAACCTGACCAAAGGGATATTAAATCCCCACCGGTCACCCACGAGATAGCGGTCGTGGAAGAGCCACACATGGATTATGCCTCTACTTTGAGGATGAACTGTGTCCGAATCACCGAGCTCTCTGAGCCGGATACCCATTCATGGGAGGACACGACCAAGACCCAGAACTTAGAATCGGGCAACGGGCCAGAAAAATCGGGCAACATCCCGGAGCCCGAGCTGCCAAGCCCAGAAGCCCCTCTGCCCCTGGGTGTTAGATCGGATCAGAATCCAGATTTAACTACGCCCACCTACCCATACTTAAGCCATCTCTCCCATATCAGACAAGAGCCACAAGAGACAGTACATCGCTACTGGGCCAGATTCCTCCTTGTGATAAACAAGGTCAAGGACTGTCGCGAGGAAGACGCAATCTCACTCTTCTGCAAAAATTGCACGAACAAAGGGATCCTTAATGCTATAAGTCACCGCGACATAGTACACTCCCTCATCGTCTATATGAGCATCCGCACCCCCGCCAACGTCCACACAGGGATCCTTAATGCTAAACCCTAGAAGCTAGCCTATGATGATTATAATTAGGAGAAAAGGCACTACCTCTTTACCGCCTTCTTCGGCGCACCGAACACTTCGTGTGGACGGATGCAGCCGCGGCCGGACTGGATGAAATAAAGACCCTATTGGCCAACAATCCAGTCCTGACCATGCCAAATACTGGCGAACCTATGCTACTATACATAGCTGTAACACATCAGGTCGTAAGCGCAGTGCTCGTTGTCGAACAAGAAGCAGACGGATACAAGTTCCCGCTCCAAAAACCGGTATATTATGTATCCACTGTCCTCACTCCATGCAAATCCCGATACCCACACTATCAAAAGATAGCATACGCGGTCTTCATGGCATCCCGGAAGCTACGACACTACTTTTAAGAGTGTTCGATTACGGTGGCCTCCGAAGTACCACTCAACGACATAATAAACAACCCATACGCCACAGGACGGATTGCTAAATGGGCCATCGAGCTCCTTCCGTTCGACATAACATACAAACCATGGCGGGCCATTAAGTCGCAAGTATTGGATGACTTCGTCGCCGAATGGACAGAAGCCGAACTCCCTAAAGAGTATGGCGCGTACTCCAATTGGATCATGCACTTCGACGGCTCTAAAATGCTAGCCGGATTGGGAGTGGGTGTAGTCCTGACATCCCCCATCAGAGACACGGTCCAATATGTACTCCAAATATTATACGCAGACTCCAACAACGCAGCCGAATACGAGGCCCTGTTGCATGGTCTTCGGATGGCAGTTTCTATGGGCATTCAACGCTTGGAAGTGCGCGCGGACTCAAACCTCGCAATGTCACAAATAAACGGAGACTTTGATGACAAGGATCCGAAAATGGTGGCATACCGCAATGCCGTCCTCAAAACGTCATCTCGGTTCGAGGGGCTCAAATTCCACCATGTGGCTTGAGAAAACAATCAAGCGGCGGATATCCTCGCCCGCATCGGCGCTAAACGCGACCCTGTCCCACCCAACATATTCTTGGAAAAGCTGTTCAAGCCATCCGTGGTATGGGAAGGGGAGTCCGTCAACACTAGCCCGGCTCCGAATACAACCCCAGATTCTGAACCATCTGATGTAATCGGGGGCTCCGCCACCAAAATAACACCTTCGGCCCACGAAATCATGGTTGTAATCGCCTCGTGGACCGAGCCTTTCTTGACCTACCTAAATAGGCAGGAGCTCCCCGAGGACCAAAATGAAGCATGTTGTATTGTGCGGCGTTCCAAGGCCTACAAAGTCCATGAGGGAGAACTCTATAAGAAAAGTGCCACCGGAGTGCTCCAAAGATGCATCTCCGAAGAGGAAGGGTAGCAGCTCTTGGCTGAAATCCATGCCAAACTCAGCGGGCACCACGCTGCGGCTCGGGCACTTGTCAGCAAAGCCTTCCGTACAGGTTTTTATTGGCCGACAGCCCGGGCAAATGCACAGAACCTTGTCCAACACTGCGTCGGTTGCCAGCTCTTCGCAGAGCCATATGCCCCCTACCACTCTCCAAACAATCCCCATAACCTGGCCCTTCGCGGTCTGGGAGCTGGATATGGTCGGACCTCTTAAAGGGGGAAGCCATAAGAGAAAATACTTATTGGTCATGGTGGATAAGTTCACCAAATGGATAGAAGCCAAACCAGTTAAAACGGCCGAACCCGGACCAGTGATAGACTTCATATCAGGGGTTGTACACCATTACAGCGTCCCCCCACAGTATCATCACTAACAATGGCTCAAACGTCACAGCCGATGAAGTGAAAACTTGGTGCGGCAGCATGGGCATTAAGCTCGATTACGCCTCCGTCTACCATCCCCAAACAAACGGACAGGTCGAACGTGCAAATGGTCTCATCATGAGCGGCATCAAACCCAGACTAGTGCGATCCTTGATAGAATCAGACACACACTAGGTTGAGGAGCTCGACTCCGTACTTTGGGGGCTGCGGACCACGCCGAATCGCACCACCGGATACACACCATTTTTTATGGTGTACGGTGCAGAAGTAGTACTACCCTGCGACATAATCCATGACTCACCTCGCGTGCGCATGTACAAAGAGAAGGAAGCCGAGTTAGATCGGCAGGACAACTTAGATGCCCTGGAGGAGGAGCATGACGTCGCAAAAGCTTGTTCCACATTCTATCAGCAGCAGGCTCGACGGTATCAAAGCAGAGAAGTGCGGTCCAAAACTTATAATATTGGCGAATTCGTTCTACGCCTACCGGAGAAGAAGAAGGACAAGCTCAAACCTAAGTGGGAGGGTCCCTTCATTATTGATAAAGTTCTCACCGGAGGAGCATACCGCCTGCGTAATGCATCTGATAACACACTTGAGCCGAACCCATGGAACGCGGCCAGACTCCGGAGATTCTACGCCTAGTGCCGAACTCAGTGTTCGTCTCCTTACCCCCACTCTTTTAATTATGTTCCCCCCTTTTTTCCTTTCTCGCCCTTTTTCCCTTCTTCACACAAAGCATTCAATACAGTGCAGATGCTCGGATGACTCTGGCCGCACTATGTGTGTTCACCACACCTGGGGGCTTCCTATACGGAAGCTAAATATAATTACTTTCATGGCTTCCTGCCTATCACATATGCATCCTTTTTCCATATGTGCCTTTTCTTCTCCATTATATGCATCGATCTGACTTAAGATGTGGCCATGCTGGGTTGTCTGGCTATTGTGTTTATGCCCTACGTTCCCGTTAATTCGGCTAGGGCATAAGGGGAGCACCTCTGCGATTGTTGCTGCCGGTTCAGCCGGATGTGTACCTCAGACTGGGTGAAGCCAAAAGCTAGCGTTCTTAAGGGAATATTCGGTCGGTGAACAAAAGATGTTTCTTTCGTTTATTACAACGTGAATCCCCAGATGTTTTGTATCCTGCATTTTTGTTCGCAGTTCGGACATGTACATCGATGCATGCGTACCCAGGGAAAGGAACCCCTAACAAAACTATTCTCCCTGGAAGATGTTTCTTACTACCCATGTAATATAACATAACTAGTTGGGTACTTGTCTGTTCAAGCACTTATGACCCCTACGCCTGGTTTCCACGCATACCCCGGTTTTGCATAACTAAGCGGGTATGCGGATACACCCCGGACTGTCGGATCCGGGGCTGAAGCGAAAAGGTCCACCATGAAAAAAGATTTTTAATCCGGCTAGGGACTACATATGTCCATTGAATTACATAGTCACTTGGACTGACTATATTCTTCCTCTATACCATCCAATAGGCTATCTAGCTTGCAATCCTGTTGGGAATAATTTGCGGCTAATGCTATCTGGTCATACACCAGACTCAAGGGAATCTCTTGCCCATCTGGCCCCGCCGGTCCGACTTCGGCCATATGGTTCGGGTCAAGCTTGGTGTAGCGCGTCTTCACCATGGCCCAGGCGTCCCTTGCAACTTGTCGACACGCTGACACCTTCCACAACCGGAAGCGCCGCCGTGCTCCTTTGAGCATATCCACAAGCTCCCCCATGCCTCCTGGCAGGGAAGTGGATGGCCACAAGGCCTGGGCAATACCCTGCATCACCTGCCGAACTCGTTCGTGCAGCTATGAGAGATCTTGCAGTAAATCGCCTGCGGACCTGGGCATCTCCTCTTCAAGACGGCCCGTCAACATACCTATAGATATAAACTCTTTTAATATGCTTCATCGCCGAACTGTACTGCAGTTCATTTAAGCACTTACCATAAATGCCGCGACGAAACCTTCTGTTCTCCTTCATGGAGTCCGCCAGCTGAGCTCGAACATCTGATAATTCGACGCCCAGCCGGACGTTGGCATCTTGGAGATTGTTTTTCTCCTGCCTAACCTGCATAAGCACTCGCTCGCCAGCCTTTAGCTGTCTTTGGAGATGCGACTCGCTATCTCTTACGATCTCCGAATTCGTCCCGGGATTGTCTACAGAATTTTCTGTTAGACTTATGAAGCAAGCCATTTACTAACTGGTATATTCCTTTAAGATTTCTCTATTGAGACAAATGTTACCAAATGAGGCCTTCTGGGATTCCTCTAGTTTGGCAACCGCGGCCCTCAGCTGGGTCTTGCACTCCTCCACCTCTTGAGACAATTGGGTATTCTTCTCTACAAGAAACTGTGCATAAAATGATCCTTAAATTAGTTGTTCCAACCGTTTCAAGTCTCAGGGGCTACTACTATACATGCTTGTCAAATTTTCTTACCCGTATATCTTTCGCATACTGGTCCGTCGCTCGGGCGAGCCTGCCTTGGGCAGCTCAGACGTATGCGTCTCCCGAATTGAAAGCATTGAATGCCTCTTTGGAAAAGATGCCATTGCAAAGTACGGCCCGTCGGCGCCGGTGGTTCATGGCACTCTCTACTTCGGAATTTGTGGCCGAGAGCATATCCGCATCCTCTGTCGGAGGACAATTTGGCATCGGCCCCGCATTGGCCTCCTCTCTCGAAGCCGGTTCTGGAGTCCGGCTGGTAGAGGCGTGACTGGCAGGATCTTCGGATATAGTCCGGCGACTCCTCTTTCTTCCGGGATACGAAGGACGTTGTTACATTTCAAGCATGATAACCACAGAGCAGGTTCTAACTATACCTTTGCAATGGCGTTTCTGCCCTAACCGCCTTCCTCTTAAGCCTACCTGGCCCGGACGCCCTTTGCCAACAAGCCCCCAGCAGCTCGGCGCCGCGTTCCGATGGTCGTCTCTATAAAAATACGATGTTTTATGCATAAGGCATGGTATAAGAAAGGAGTCCTCTTCAGAGGGTAAGGCTTCGGATTTGCTTACACACGACGCAGGCAGCAGTCCGGGAAAGTCGGCGATGATAGCCACCGAGGTGCCATCGCAGCTAGCCTGATAAAATGTCCCGTCGACAAGCTCCACAGTTATATCCGGATCTTCTTCAAGTCCTGGATCAAAGGCCCTTCCGGGGTCCTCTGGCTGCAGGGAGGGGCTGTTGAATCCTTCCACGGCTCTCCTCAGTTCCTGATCAGAAATATCAAGGTAAATGATTGTGATGAAGGGCGCCAGAATGTATAGAGTGGGGTAAAGAGTAACGACTTACCCAGCTTGGGGGGTTGTACATGGAAAATCCATTCCGCGGTTTAATCGAAGGAATTCTTCTTCTTCTCCTTTATACAAATCGGACAGTATTCTCGCCAGAGCAGTGGCGGAGTTCGGACCTTTACGACCATAGCGGGTGGCATCGTCTTCCCTGTTGAAGTGCCACATGGGCTTCCCCCAATATTGAAGTGGTTGCACCCCCCGCATTATGCATATTGATATAACCTCGACTATTGTGAGCCCTGATTTGGCCAGTGTCTTTATCCTGCTCATCAGGAAGTGGACTTCTCTGGTATCTTCCTCCTGGGGGCTCCGAGGGCGCCAACTCCGGCGTTTCTTCAGTGGAGCGTTGTTAAACTTAGGGAGGCCCGTCCGGATTGGATCCGGAAGGGGAATGTCATCAACATAAAACCACTCTGAGGGCAAGTTTTCAGATGCCTTCTTGGGAGTACCGGACAGGTATCCGATCTCGACGACGCGCCATATTTTGGCTCCGCCCACTTGACAAATGGACTCCCCCTGATTGCGAGGGACGAGGCAGAATAACTTCTTCCATAACTCGAAGTGAGCCTCGCAGCCCAGAAATAATTCACAAAGGGCAATGTATCCTGCGATGTGCAGCACGGAGGCGGGGGTGAAGTTGTGCAACTGGAGGCCATAGAACTCTAGGAGCCCGCGAAGGAATGGGTGGATTGGAAACCCAACGCTTCTTAGCAAATATGGGATGAGGCATGCTCGCTCCCCCTAAGATGGGCTAGGAAATCTCTCCGCTTTCTCTCCGCCATCGTAGGTGGTTAGTCCGGCTCGGACGGGGACCATGAACGCCGGTGGAAGAAACCCTTGGGTCTGCAACTCTACTAAACGGTTATGGGGAACAGAACACTCTTCCCAATCACCTGGCTTAGAGCTAAGGGAGCGAGAAGAGGAGCTGCGGCGACCGGCCATGTTGAAATGGTTTTTTCTGGGTGCACTTTGTTGGATGCTTGCTCAAGGGAAGAAGGTGAGGTTTGGATCTTAGGATCCCTGTCTCTTCAAATAGACGGTTTGCCTGCAGGGCCGGGGTGGCAAATGTAAAAATGCTCCGGCTCCTCGTATTCGCTCGACACGTGGAGATGGCCATTATTGAAGCACAGAAGCCGAGGAGTACAACATTGATGGGAAGCCGGACACTGTTTGTTACAACATGTACTTTGGAGTATCGAGATGGAACCCGTCTTGCAATGCCGAAGAAAACCTGCGTGCCGGACTCATCGTCATTGAAGCCTGGTTCAGGGGCTACTGAGGGAGTCCTGGATTAGGGGGTATCTAGACAGCCGAACTACATACTTTGGCCGGACTGTTGGACCGTGAAGATACAAGACTCAAGACTTCGTCCCGTGTCCGGATGGGACTCTCCTTTGCGTGGAAGACAAGCTTGGCAATCCGGATATTAGATCTCCTTCTTTGTAACCGACTCTGTGTAAACCCTAGCCCCCTCCGGTGTCTATATAAACCAGAGGGTTTAGTCTGTAGAAGAGGAATCATAATCATCATAGGCTAGCTTCTAGGGTTTAGCCTCTACGATCTTGTGGTAGATCAACTCTTGTAATAGTCATATCATCAAGATCAATCAAGTAGGAAGTAGGATTTTACCTCCATTGAGAGGGCCCGAACCTGGGTAAAACATTGTGTCCCTTGCCTCCTGTTACCATTAGCCTTAGACGCACAGATCGGGACCCCCTACCCAAGATCCTCCAGTTTTGACACCGACACCCACTGCCAGTGATGTTAGGGGGGCTTAGCTGGCAGAGTTAGCGTCTAATGATGTCCACGTTGGCAGTCGCTGGAGTTTCACCGACGACGACCATAACCGCGGCGGCCACTCGCCGGACTAGCGCTGCGAGCGGCCGCTAGACGTGCGGAGACCACCAGGGCATAGCCCATGCTCTACCGCATCCAGAGGGGCAGGTGGGTGGCTGTGGGGGCGCCAAAGCTTGCAGGAATGGAGCACACGGTGGTGGCCGGAGTTTGGACCTTGGCAAAACTGGCGTTGCAGAGCACATGCGAGCAGGGTAAATATCTGGGCAGGCTCCTGTGGTCTCCAGGAGCTCGTTGCGGTGCACAGGCGTGACCCGTTCGAGCTCAGGCCACGGCGGCGACAAAACCGGGCGGCGGTGATCTTCGGTCATGGCCGAGATCGACGCTACAGCATGGAATCGAGCGAGAGGACGAAGGGGAAACAAAGAGGAGCTCGCGAGGAGTCGGACGAGGCGCTAATTGGGCTCGGGGACGCATGGGTGACGGCGGTCAAGGACGAAGATGAGCCTGTGGTCGGTGGGGTAGGGAACCCCGTGTTGCACGGTTCTATGGAGAGGACGAGGACGACTTCCCGGAGCTCTTGGCTAAGTCAGGGGAGTAAGGGGGTGGCTGTGGCCGCGGTAAATGGCGTCGGCGGTGATGAGCTCTGCTTGGTGGGTAAAAAAGAGGGATCCAAGGGAGGAGGTGGGGATGAGGAAGTGCGCGAGGGGGTTCCAGGGGCGTCGTGGCGCCTCCAGAGAAGGCTAGGGCATCGAGGGGCAGCCAGGCAGGGTGGAGGTGGATGTGCGCGTGCCGGCGCACGGTGGCCACACGCCTCGCATCCTTGTGGTGCAAGGTGGGAGATGGTGGCGGCACTGGTGGGCTGGGCCAGCTCCTGGGCCGCACTAGCTTTGCCCAGTTGGGCTGCAACAATGGTGGGCTGGCAGGTAAGTTGCACCGGTAACCTCCTCTCTCTCATTTTATTCCCGTTTTTCTAATTCTGCTTTAAGTTTTGTAATTAAAATACCCACCAAAACACTTTGGCTAATTCTGCAAATTTTTGTGAGGAATATTTGAATTATTTTCAAACCACACAACAATTTCAGAATATTTGGAGCAACCAATAATTAATGGTAAATTTTAAACTCCAACTCAAATACCATTATGATTTAATTCAATGACCAAAATGTCCTTGAAAAATATGCATCATCTCTGGTAGAGGCTTTCACCTTTTTCCATAAATCATGAACATTTTATAAGGATATTTTGAGTTCATTGAATATGTTTTAGTTGAACCTATTTGAGTTCTTTTAGTGCTAGGGTTTTATCATCCCCCATTTCAAATTTCTTTCAAAATTAAACATGATACACACATGAAGCTAGCCTAGTGCATTGCCAGAAGCTAGGGATGTGACATCCTCGCAATTTACATTATTTGACGTTTGCCTCTCGTTTTCCTCTCCCCCACTCAAAATTTTGCCGTTTTATTTACCCTCTTTTCGTTCATGGTTTTCTCGTCAGATCTGTTTTTGTGTGCATTCTTGTTTGCGTAGTCATGATGCCTCAAAGAAAATATTATGATGTTCCTTACCCAAATATTTTGCTTGAAATTGAGAAAAGTACTAAGGAATATATGACTACACAATTTGAGCATAATAAATATTTTACTGAAGAACTTAAGGAACACACCGTTGTGTTAGAAGCTATAACGAAACAACTTGATGATATTGGTAGAGAAGTTTGCAATATTCAATCTAAGTATGCTTTTGCTGAAAGTTTGTTGGGAAAAATATCCGATGCACAAGCGACTTTAGTGAATCAAATTTCTACCAAACCAATCTCGTTAGAAGATAGAAGTGATGAAGATCTTAAAATGATTGTTGTTTCTTCTATTGATTCTTTGTTTAAAAAATTTAAGATTGATGAAAAAGGGACTGGAGAAGAGTCAACTTTAGTTAGAAGGCGACCCTATGATTCGGAGGGTGCAAATCTTGTTGATAAAATTGATAAAAGTGGGTTTGAAGAGGTCAAGACTTTAACTGGTGATGTGCCCACTATTTTGGATTACAAAGACTTTAATTATCATAGTTGCTCTTTGGTTGATTGTATTTATATGTTGCAATCCATCATAAATTCACCTCATGCTTATGAACAAAATAAAGCTTTTACTAAACATATTGTTGATGCCATGATGAAAGCTTTTGAAGACAAAAATGGAATTAGAAGTTTTGATTCCTAAAAAATTGCATGATGAGTAGGAACCTACTATCAAAGTCAAGATTAAAAATTATGAGTGTTTTGTTTTATGTGACTTGGGTGCTAGTGTTTCTACAATTCCGAAATCTTTATGTGATGTGCTTGGCCTTACCAATATTGAAGAATGCTCTTTAAATTTGCACTTAGCGGATTCTACTATAAAAAATCCTATGGGAAGAATTAATGATGTTCTTATTCTTGCAAATAGGAATTATGTGCCCATAGATTTTATTGTTCTTGATATTGATTGCAATCCGTCTTGTCCAATTATTCTTGGTAGACCGTTTTTGCGTACTATTGGTGCCGCGATTGATATGAAAGACGGCAATATTAAATTTCAATTTCAACTGAGGAAGAGAATGGAACACTTCCCTAGAACAAGAATTAGGCCACCTTATGACTCAATCATGAGGGCATCCTATGGATCTAGAACCAAAGATGCCAACACTTAGATCCTACGCGTTATGCCTAGCTAGGGGCATAAAACGATAGCGCTTGTTGAGAGGCAACCCAATGAATAAAATTTATTTTTGTTTTTTGCTTTCTGTTCTTGAGTGTTAGCAAAATTATGCTACTGTTATGATTGTGTTTTTTCGTGTTTTAATTAGTGTTTGTGCCAAGCAAGGCCTTTGGGTTGATTTGGGTGATTTGATCTTGCTGACAAACAGAAACTTATGCACTAACGAAAATAGTTTTAGTAAATCACATAAAAGTGCTTTTGAGTTGATCCTTTTTGTAAAAGATTAATATACAAATTACCCAGGTTTTCCTAATTTCGCAGGACTTATGGGGTTATATAAGTATTTGAAATATCCAGATTGCTACAGACTGTGCTGTTTTTGATAGATTCTGTTTTCTTTGTGTTGTGTGCTTGTTTTGATGATGCTATGGTTTTCTTTGATGAGTTTTTGCCATAGAAAAGTTGGAATACAGTAGATATAATGGAAAAACAGAATAATAATAGGTTTGCAATAGTACCTATAGTAGTGGTTTGCTTTCTTATACTAACGGATCTCACGAAGGTTTTGTTGGAGTTTTGTGTGGTTGAAGTTTTCAAGTTTTTGGTGATCTTACGATGGATGAAGGAATAAAGATTAGAAAAAGGCTAAGCTTGGGGATGCCCGAGGCACCCCAAAATAATATTCAAAGAAGTAGCAAGCAACTAAGCTTGGGGATGCCCCCGAGTGGCATCCCCGCTTTCTTCTAACAACCATCGGTATTTTACTTGAAGCTATATTTTTATTCGTCACATATTATGAGTTCTGCTTGGAGCGTCTTGTATGATATGAGTCTTTGCTTGTTTTTCTTTGTGTATCAAAGTCTTGAATCCCTGCTGAACACACCTTTTAGAGAGAGCCAAAAAATATGCTATGCTTGCTCCTATGCTTCACTTTAATTTTTTAGAGCCATGGATTTGCTCTAGTGCTTCACTTATATCTTTTTGAGCACGGTGTGCTCTGTTATTTTTGAAGAAATGCTCTCATGCTTCACTTAGATTTATTTGGGAGTAGTAAACTTTTTAGAAATTCTCTCTTGCTTCACTTAGATTATTTTGAGAGAAAGAAAAATTATGCTCATGTTCTTCACTTATATTTGTTTGAGCTTATCAAAAGCAACATATGAAAATAGTCCCAAAGTGATAGATATCCAAAGAGGATATAATAAAAACTTTCATGAAGATCATTGGACAAAATTAACTGGATTCTTCATAATGGTTTTGAGATATGGCGATATGATATGTGAGTCATGTTGATGAGTAATTATGCTTTAGTAAGAATATTGATGTTAAGGTTTGTGATTCCCTATGCAAGCACGAAAGTTAATAGTTATGCAATGAAATTTATATCCTACTTATGGTGCATTATTCGGTGTTACTTATGCTTAATGCTTGGGTACGAGATTTTTTGCTTTTTGGTTGGTCGCTTCTCAATCTTTTTGCTAGCCTTCATTTTGCACTAAGTATGATCAGTACTTGTGCATCCAAAAGCCTTTAAACCAGTTTTGCCTTATGAGTCCACTATACCTACCTATATGTGGTATTTACATGCTATTCTAAGCAAATTTGCATGTGCCATCTCTAATTTTCAAAATAAATTTCTCTTTTGTATGCTCTACCGCTCGCGAGGCGGTGAAGGGTGACCAATATCTTCCATGCTAGATGTGTTATTCTCACGATGAGTGTTTATTCACTTGTAATTGCATGAGAGTACGGCAAAGGTATTAGGGATGCCCAGTCCTGAAATGAAAAATGATTTTACTTTATGTTGTAAAATAATAAATTCCTTGGAAAGTGTCGGTATGTAGGGCATCCAGGGATACGGTTAACCATGGAAAGTGAAAGTAATGGTGGAAAAAGCAATAAACTTTATTTTTTGTTTGGGAACCGCTTATGATGTATCTAGCATGGAAAGTGTTGGGGATCTCTAAGTCGTTTTTCGTTAGTGGGAAAAGTATGCCTCTCAAAAAAATTATCTCTCAATTTAAGCTTTGAACTCTAGCACCTCTACAAATCCCTACTTCCCTTCGGGAAGGGCCTTTCTTTTACTTACGCAATTTTTATTCTGAATTTGAGTCTCCATCTTCTCTTATAAAGCACCAACTAAGGCGCAGAATGATCATATTTGAGCATTGGGTGTAGCTAATATTCGAGTGTGTTTCATGAATGGATCAATGATTGAGCATAATGGGCTAGGGGTAACTTGCTTTAGTGTTGGTATTTTGAAAGACATGGTTGCTTGTTGATATGCTCGAGTATTAAAGTCTTCATGTCAAAACTAGACTATTGCTTTGAATCATATAAAATTCCATATGTCCATGCTATAAAGAAAAGAAATGTGATGAACATGTTAGGCAGCATTCCACATCAAAAATTCCATTTTTATCATTTACCTACTCGAGGACGAGCAGGAATTAAGCTTGGGATGCTGATACGTCTCCAACGTATCTATAATTTTTGGTTGTTCCACGTTGTTATATTATCATTCTTGGATGTTTTACAATCATTTTATAGTAATTTTGTAGCATTTTTTTGGTACTAACCTATTGACATAGTGCCCAGTGCCAGTTGCTATTTTCTGCATGTTTTTTACATTGCAGGAAATCAATACCAAACGGAGTCCAAATGCAGCGAAACTTTTTGAGGATTTTTTTCGGCCGGAAGACATACAGTGGGCCAAGGAAGCATCTGGGGATGCCACGAGGGGGACAGCACCCACCAGGGCGCGCCTGGTGGCCTAGACGCACCCAGGTGGGTTGTGCCCACCTCGGGTCCCCCCTAAACCACCTCGTTGCTCTATAAATACCCCCAATATTCCAAAAACCCTCGGGGAGTCGACGAAAATCAATTCCAGCCGCCGCAGAGTCTAGAACCACCAGATCCAATCTAGATACCATCACGGAGGGGTTCACCACTTCCATTGGTGCCTCTCCGATGATGTGTGATTAGTTCTTTGTAGACCTACGGGTCCGTAGTTAGTAGCTAGATGGCTTCCTATATCTCTCTCTCTTGATTATCAATACAATGGTCTCTTGGAGATCCATATGATGTAAGCCTTTTTGCGGTGTGTTTGTTGGGATCCGATGAACTTTGAGTTTATGATCAGATCTATGTTTTTATCCATGAAAGTTATTTGAGTTTTCTTTGATCTCTTATATGCATGATTGCTTATAGCCTCGTATTTCTTCTCCAATATTTGGGTTTTGTTTGGCCAACTTTATTTACTTATCTTGCAACGGAAAGAGGTGCTTTGTGATGGGTTCGATCTTACGGTGCTTAATCCTGGTGACAGAAGGGGAAATGACACGTATGTATCGTTGCTATTAAGGATAACAAGATGGGATCTATTATGGAGTCTATTTCTACATAAATAGATCTTATGTACATCATGTCATCGTTCTTATTGCATTACTCCGTTTCTCCATGAACTTAATACACTAGATACATGTTGGATAGCGGTCAATGTGTGGAGTAATAGTACTAGATGCAGGCAGGAGTCGGTCTACTAATCTTGGACGTGATGCCTATATAATGATCATTGCCTGGATACCTCATGATTATTTGAAGTTCTATCAATTGCCCAACAGTAATTGTTTTCCCACCGTTTGCTATTTTTCTCGAGAGAAGCCACTAGTGAAACCTATGGCCCCCGGGTCTCTTTTCATCATATTTGCCTTTGCGATCTGTTTTCCTTTGCATTATTTTCAGATCTATTAAACCAAAAATAAAAAAATACCTTGCTGCAATTTATTTGTTCTACGATCTATTTATCCTATCTACCACTTTTACCGCACGTTATTTGCCTATCTTGAGGCGTCGTACCCGAAAGGGATTGACAACCCCTTTAACACGTAGGGTTACAAGTATTTGTTATTTGTGTGCAGGTGTTGTTTACGTGGTGTGAGGAGGTTCTCCTACTGGTTCGATAACCTTGGTCTCATAACTGAGGGAAATACCTACCTGTGACAGCCTAGATTTTGCCTTCTCTCTTTTTCCGGACTTGCCTTCTCTCTCTTTCCGGACTTGGTTTTCATTGTGGTTTTTGCCCTGATTTGAATTGGAGTTTGAATCATTTCAAATGGACTTGTCACTTGGGCATATCCTTGGCTTTCACACAAGTGACCTATCTTATTTATTCCTCTGGTCAAACCTCAAAATAATCAAATGAATATTTTTCATAAAAGAAAAATATTCATTTCTCCTTCTGAATCTCACTTTAGAACCTTGTGCTCCAAAGCAACCTCACTTTTTCTTGCTCAGAAAAATCTAAGATAAGCCCAAATATTCTTAGAACCCTGGCACAACTTCCCATGTAAAAATATTGCATCACTTTTTGAAATATTTTTGCTGTAGAAAATCTTTTCACTTCTCGACCAAAAATGCACTTTGTACAACAAGTACATTTTTCCTTGAGCTTTTAGCCTTGATATTTCTTGGGCTTAAACACCCTCCTAAGAAACCCTAAACCCCAAGAGATTAGCCCTAATGGACTTCCAGAAGGTGGCCAAACTTGGCGGCCAAGTTTCTGTACAGAAACTTGTCAGCTTAGTGAAGTCTAATCTGGTCGGCCTGGGCATGAGCCATCAACTCCCCTAGACAAAACACTGCATGGTCGAACGCGTAGACAAGGTTTGGCCGCTCCTGGGCGTCGTTTTGACCATGCCATCTTGGTGACCACGCGTGGACATGGTGCCTGGCATGCGTTCGACGCGCTCTGGCTGGTGCCTTGCGCTCTGTTTCGCGCGTGCTCGATCCAGCGCTCGCCTCCGACTGCCACACCGTGCCACCAGCCTCGACACATCACCCCTGACCACTCCCTAGCGCTCGCTGACGCCGGAGCCGCCGTAGCAAGCACGGGCACGTCACGGCCAAAAGGCCACAGTGCGCGCGTGCACTTGTCCGCTTCTCCAACCGCCTCCTGTGCTCGTCCGCGGGCGTGGGTAAGCTTCTGCGTCGCCGCTGAGCGTTTGCCCCGTCTCGTTGGAGCTTCTTGTCACCGTTCGCCGCGTGTCCAAAGAGCTCCGGCGGCGACACGTCCCTCCCCCCTCCGCTCCGACTATATATAGCGCCCTCCTCCTCACTTGCTAGCCACGCACCACTCCACACCACCTCCACGAACACGTAGACAAGCAGAAGCCAGGTCGGGCAGGCCTCTGGCCGTCGCCCAGACCAGAGGACTCCGGCGATCCCCGCAGTCCAGCCGCCGCACTCCGGTGCCTCTTGAGCTCAAGCAGCTGCTTGGGCGGGGCATTGGGGGTCTGCTGGTGCTGCCTGGACCATGCCAAGCCCTCGGAGCCGCCTCTAGCCATCGTCTTCTTCCTCTCCGGCGAATCCCATCCGCCACCGAAGCTTGCGAGCTCAACTGCGACCAGCTCTGGCCACCTCTCGCCAAGCCACTGGTACGAGCAGGTGCGCCTCTAGCCCCACTTCAATTCTATCCCCCTCATTTAGCCCCAAACCCCCTCGTCGCCGGCGCGAGCTCCGGCGAAGCCCCGCCTCCCTCTAATCTCGCTCTCTCTCACTCTCTCCTGACACACGGGGCCCACCTATCGGCCTCACCACTCACGCCCAAAGCGGTACGAGTGGAGGCGTATTTCCGTTATACGCCTTCGATGTCACCCCCCTGGATTTTCTGTTTAATTCCAATTTATTCAGAAATTTGACCAAACTTTGACCAGCCACCATTTCTAAACCACAATTCCAATGATTTGATTCTTTTTGCATTGTCTTTTTTACAGAAAACTCTAGCAGCACACCAGAATGTGGATTTTTCCTTGCTACCTAGAATTTCTGGTGATTTTCAGAATATGTTTTGATCATTCTATTTGGGGTTTAAAATATTTTTCAGAAGGAGAAGCTTATGTTGAAGCCAACCAAGAGGGGTGTGATCCACCTCTACACTAAGGCAAGCCGCATTTGTATGGTGTTATTTCAATATCTATGATTTTCTACTTGAATATGAGTTATTATTTGCGTTTAAAATTTGAAAAATAACTTTGGTTAACTTCTAGTTACTTTACCATACTTGATATGCTTGTTTTAGTTTCTGCTTGAATGCATGAACTTGTTTGGCTAGGTAGAGTATTATTTTTGCACTATGAAAATTGCTATGGAAATAAATGACAGTTATCTTCCTAGTAATGGCTTTGTTTAAATAATGAACTAATAAAAATATTGCTTGGTTATGAAAATGAGTTATAACCAGAGAAGTTTTGATTCTTAGTATTGCAAGATGCATGTGTTGTTAAGTTTGATCCATGAATATGAGTTGTTTGTTTTGCATGACGAGTAGTTGCATGATTGTTTTGATTATATCATGTTAATGATAAAAAGTTTTTATCAAAGCTAAACTTGATTAAGTTCAATGTGGATATGATGTTGATCACATCATGGTGCCACTGAATCGGGTTTTTAATTCAGTGCGACCACATTTATCTTATGGGAAGGTCTTGATTCGGTCCTTTGTTGTGGCTCTCACCGGTGCCTCCCGCGAGCGAAGGTTATGGGCGTGCATACCCTGGCCCGGTAGGCAGACATAACCTTGTGTGCTCGTTTTGTTTTTATGGTACCTTGTCCCCGTTTTGGGATCGTTTTGCCACGACGGTGGCCGTTGGTGTCTTTGGTAGACACGGGGCCACCCAAGACCTAGCCCTGAGAGGGAGTTGGTCGGAGTGGCCGGGAAGAGTGCATGACAAAGGGAGGGTTTCCTCGGAATGCTTTGGTCCGCATGTATGGGAGTGCGGGGCCAGTATTCCGTAGTGTGGGTAAAGTGCACTACCTCTGCAGAGTGTAATTAATCTATCGATAGCCGTGTCCTCGGTTATGGGCAAGCTCGGAAGTAAGTCACACCATGGATCAACTTTTCTAATAATCTTCCAAACTAAGTAAGTGCTGTGATGCATTGGTTCATGATGAAAGCATGAACACTTGAGGTGTTCATGAGTGATTGGTTTCAGTTATGACACGGGTATGGTCACTGTTTGGTTACGAGGTAATGGATGGTAAGCGAGTCCGAGGGACTCATTGCATGAAATGTTTGTTTTGGTAGTAGTAGTTTTGCATTGAATTAATCTGACTAAATATCATGATATTGTTTGTCATCGTGCTTATGTTTGTTGTGAGCTTGCAAGTACATTCAATGTACTGACCTGGCATGTTATGCCAGCTTTCAGGCAAGTCAGTTTGCATCGGAGCGCATCTCGTGTCTGGGCCGTGTTCACGTAGGTGTCCCTGTGCTATGGAGTTCCTCTATGTCATTCTTCCACTGTCGCGTAGCTCGTGCGATCGAGGCCCTGTCATGTTCATTAAATAATGTACATACCGTCCAGCAGCACCGTGTGTGTCGCTCGCCTCCAATCTCGATGTAATATCAGACCTATGTAATCCGCTAGCATCAATAAAGCGGTTGTTTCTGTACCATGTTCTTTTGTATTGCCAGAAGACTTGATCTCTGGGTTGGCAAAGCAAGGTAAACTGGTTGCTCTGAGCCGGGGTGCCACAACGCTTGGTACCAGAGCCGCGCTAATTGTAGGACACGCTAGACCGTTTGTGCGCTAGTGAAAAGGTAGATAGCTAAGTTTTAGTGTCGATCGTTGCATTGCATGCATGTTTATTTGTTATTACTAACCGAATGATTTGTGAGTGTAGATGGCACCAGTACCAATCTTGTACCATCCTGAGCCAGCTCCATACACATCGCCGCATCTGCTTCAGAATGTGTGGCGACAACTCTACCCAGAGGGTGCTGATCCAGAGTATCGGGTGTATCACGAGCATCTGGCCGGTGCATTGTATGAGAATTATGTTGAGGTCAATCTACACCACAGTTCACCTACCGGCGCTTACACTCGTTCGACTAAGGGTGGTCTTGCTTCTACACCATCCCAGGCGATTCAGTTTGCTGCTCTTGAGGCTCTTGTAGACTTGCGCTACAATGAGGTTCGCATGCACACCCACCCTAGTCTTTTCTACTACCCATCTCTGCACGAGAATGGGCGTGTCCGTTTTCCTTTGATTAATCCGGTGTGCGATCGTCCCACTAGCCACCTTTCTCGCTACATCATAGCTAGTTATCTTCTGAACTATGAGTTATCTCGGGAGCTTTCATGTGCTTGCACCACTCTCGCAGCTGCTCGGGTGAGGAACCCTCTTCCCGCTATTATCTACACTTCTGCTCCAGTTCTTCCCACCCCTGTTCCACCGACGATCTCACAGGGTACCGTTAACCCTCTGACAGTGAACCCTCGCAGCGCTCCTGCTGCATGGTCTTCCCTTGTTGCTACTCCTGCTGCTCCTATGCTTAGATGCCATCCCCCGCCTGCCCCTGAGGGAGAGCCCTCGAGGCAGCATCGTCGCGTTCCTCTTGGACCGGAGGTCTCTGCTTTCAGTTCAGGATCAGGGTTCGACTCAGGAGACGAGCCTGCAGCAGCACTGACCGAGCAGTAGATCGTTAGAGTATCGCGGTAGTCATGAGCATGATGTATGGTTGTAACCGCACTTGTCATGATGCGTAGTTTCATGTACGAGGGTAGTAGACCCGCTGTGATGTTACTTTCATGTTGGGACTATGTATAATTATGTTGGAACTTTTTATTCGCCTTGGTTTTTGTACGTTGTTTTCTTCCGGGATTTGTCATTGGCTTTTTCCCCCCATTTTGGAATTTTCTCATCGTGGTTGCTATGTATTGGGAAAACGAAAAATAGGATGACGCGTGGAGGCAGCAGCAGCCAAGCTTGTGAGGATGTCCCTGTCCGTCGTTCCGCAAGACAGGTGGGACATTCCCCCGAGCCGTACCAGCCACCTCCGCCGCCACCGCCACATCGGCCTTCCACCGATCAGATCATGAGAATGTTTGAAGAAAGAAAAAGCAACGACCTATTGAAAATCCTAAAGAGTGTACAAGTTATGGTTGGGAAGAATGGAAATCAGAATGGCCATCACTCCAAACTATCAGACTTTCAGCGAACCAAGCCTCCCAGTTTCAGCCACGCTATTGATCCTTTGGACGCCTATGACTGGCTAAGGACTATGGAAAAGGAAGCTGGAGATTGCTTGCACTGAAGAAGGAGACAAGGTTCCCTTTGTAACGCATTATCTCGATGGAGCTGTCGCGATAAGGTGGGATAATGCCAAGGCAATATGGCCTGCAGACGAGGAAATTACTTGGGATAAATTGAAGGAACAATTCCGCAAGTATCATATTCCCACCGGAGTTATGAAAATCAAGCAACACGAATTCCTCGCTCTCACTCAAGGCAGCATGACCGTCAACGAGTACCTGAACAAGTTCAACCATTTGGCCCGCTATTCTCTCCACAATGTGGCCACAGAAGAGCAGAAGATCGATCGGTTCCTTGGAGGCTTGAATCAACATCTCAGGTGCACCCTCAGCATGTTTGATTTCCCAGACTTCCTAACGCTAGTGAACAAGGCCCTCATCGCCGAACAGGAACACAAGCTCCTGCACGACCACAAGCCGGCTGCTAACGACCACAAGTGCAAATTCGAGCCAAAGAAGGATATGCAACCAGTTCAAAAGGCTCGTATTTGGCAACAGACTCAAGTGGAGTACAAACCAAATTGGCAGCAGAATGTCAACAAGACTACTACACAAGTCAAGAATGTCGTGACCAGCCTGGTGCGTGAAGACTGTCAGTGCAAGAATACATGTTCCAGCTGTGGTCAAACCGGACACTATGCCAGGCAATGTCCCAAGAACAGCAAGCAAGTAGCTCCATTCCAACCGCAAGTCAACTACATGGAGCCGTATCCTGCCCCAGATATGATTCAGGGGCAAATTCATCACATCTCCATAGATGAAGCTCAAGAGGACCCGAAAGTCGGCATTGGTATGTTTCTTGTTAATGACATACCCGCCGTAATTTTATTTGACTCTGGGGCTTCCCATCTTTTATATCACGGAGTTTTGCTTCCCAAAACAATTTTCCTTGTTCGATTTTGGGAAAGCACATGCTGGTACAATCCCCAGGATATCTACTCAGAAGCAATCTCGTCTGCCGAAATTTGGAAATTGACATCAAGGGCGTCAAGTTTCCAACCTCGTTGATAATCATCGATTCCAACAAATTGGATGTCATTCTGGGCATGAATTGGTTAACTCAGTATCAAGTCTGCACCAGCTGTTCGACCAAAGAAGTTACCTTGAAAAATATGGAAGGTCGCACCACAAGTGTTTATGCCCGCAGATGCATACCCATGAAAGATATGGTTTTCGTAGCAGTGGCCAAAGAAGTGGATTTAATTCCTGTGGTCAGTGAGTATCCATACGTCTTTCCGGAAGAATTGCCAAGCATGCCACCACACCGAGAATTGGAGTTCGCGATTGACTTAGTGCTTGGAACCACTCCGATACATAAGAAATATTATCGGATGCCTTCCTCAGAATTGGTGGAATTGAAGAAACAACTGGATGAGATGCTGCAGAAAGGATACATTCGACCCAGCTCTTCCCCATGGGGATCACCAACAATCTTCGTGGACAAAAAGGATGGCAGTCTACGAATGTGTGTAGACTACTGACAGCTGAATGACGTCACCATCAAAAACAAGTATCCACTGCCAAGGATCGTTGATCTGTTTGATCAACTTAGTGGGGCCCAAATATTCTCAAAAATTGATTTGAGGACTGGATATCATCAACTCAAGATAAAGAAGGAGGATATCCCTAAGACCGCGTTCACCACTCGATATGGTCTTTATGAGTACACCGTTATGTCCTTCGGCCTCACCAACACTCCTGCATTCTTTATGCATATGATGAACAATGTGTTTATGGACTTCTTGGATAAATTTGTGGTGGTATTCATTGATGACATCCTCATTTACTCCAAGAGCAAGGATGAACACAAGGAGCATCTTCGAGCAGTTCTGCAAAGGCTTTGCGACCATCAGCTTTATGCCAAATTTAGCAAATGTGAGTTCTGGCTCCAACAAGTAGGATTCCTCGCGCATATCCTCTCGGCAGAAGGAATCTCAGTGGAGCCAAGCAAGGTAAAGGATGTACTTGATTGGTCCACACCCACCACAGTCTCAGAAATCCGGAGTTTCCTTGGGCTGGCCGGATATTATCGCCGTTTTATCGAAGGCTTCTCGAAGATCGCCAAGCCTATGACTGATCTTCTAAAGAAGGATAAGAAGTCCGTATGGACTGAGGAATGTGAGCAGAGTTTCAATGAGCTGAAAACCAGGCTAACATCAGCACAAGTATTGACTCTTCCAGACATCTACCACAGTTTTGATGTTTACTGCGACGCATCCAGAAGAGGACTGGGGTGCGTACTCATGCAAGATGGCAAAGTGGTGGCATATGCATCTCGATAACTGCGGCAACACGAAGGAAACTACCCTACCCATGATTTGGAATTGGCCGCGGTAGTACACGCTTTGAAGATCTGGGGACACTATCTGATTGGAAAGAGGTGCCAGATATTCACCGATCATAAGAGTCTCAAGTATATATTCACTCAGCCGATTTGAACCTTCGACAGCGAAGATCGCTCGAACTGGTGAAGGACTACGACCTCGGGATAAATTATCACCCGGGCAAAGCTAATGTGGTGGCTGATGCCCTCAGCCGCAAACCAGCCAACCTTAATGCTCTAATGGCTTCCTTGCCACCTAAGCTTTATGAAGAAATCATGCAGCTCAATTTGGTAATCACCGATACCCATCTTGCCAATATATTGGAAGTTGCCCCTACTCTCGAAGAAGAAATCCACATCGCTCAAGCGAATGATGAAGGGTTAAAAAGATATATTCAGAAAATGCGCCAAGGGCGTGCACCAGACTTGTCTATGGATCAGCGAGGTTCGCTAAGGTTTCGAGGAAGACTCTGCGTACCCGACCAAGGAAGTCTGAAGAAGAAGATATTGCCAGAAGCGCATGAAGCACCATACTCAATTCATCCTGGTGGTACCAGAATGTATGAGGACCTTGGTCAGGTATTTTGGTGGAACGGAATGAAGAAAGACATCGCATACTTTGTAGCCTATTGCGACTTATGCAATAAGGTAATGGCGGAACACAAAAAACCCGCCGGACTCCTCCAACCTCTGCTAGTATCCCAATGGAAATGGGATGATATCTGCATGGACTTCATCACCGGACTACCCAGGTCTCATCAAGGAAATGACGCAATCTGGGTCAAAATGGACACCTTAACGAAGGTGGCACACTTTTGTCCTATCCAGACCACATACCGCGTAGATCAACTCGCACAGTTGTATGTGTCAAGAATCGTCAGTCTACACGGAGTACCCAAGACTATCGCCTCCGACAGGGGATCTCTCTTCACCTCCGCATTTTGGTCCTGACTTCATCAAGCCTTGGGGACCGCATTGAAATATAGCACGGCCTATCATCCTTAGACAGATGGACAGACCGAACGAGTAAATCAAATACTCAAAGATATGCTCAGGGCATGCACATTGGCCCAAGGAAACAAGTGGGAAGACTGTCTGCCTTATGCCGAGTTCTCCTACAACAACAGTTACCAAGCCAGCTTAAAGATGTCACCCTATGAAGCCCTGTATGGCCGGAAATGTCGTACTCCATTGAACTGGTCTCAAACCGGAGACAGCCGTATCTTCGGAACTGATTTAATGCTCGAAGCGGAGAATCAAGTCAAGGAAATCTGTGACAGACTGCAATTGGCCAAATCCCGATAGAAGAGCTACTATGATGCCAAACATCGTCAGATCAGCTTCGAACCCGGAGAACACGTATATCTCCGAGTCACACCTATAAAAGGAGTCAAGAGGTTTCAGACCCGTCGAAAATTGGCACCCAGATATATCGGTCCATTCCCCGTCATGGCCAGAGTCGGAATAGTTGCATATCAGTTGGAATTGCCACCAGAATTGTCAGACGTGCACAACGTGTTCCACATCTCACAGCTAAGAAGATGTATCTCGCCACCGGAGAAAAGGACTGATATGGCAGAGATAGAATTGGCTAAAGATTTGACTTATGAGGAAAAGCCAATCAGAATATTGGATCACACATAAAGGGTCACTCGAAGCAAGGAAATAAGGTTTTACAAAGTTCAGCGGGAGCACCACACCGAAGAAGAAGCGACCTGGGAAAGAGAGGAATTTTTAAGGACTGCATACCCAGAATGGTTTTCCCAAGCAACCGAATCTCGAGGACGAGATTCATCTTAAGTGGGGGAGGTTTGTGACAGCCTGGATTTTGCCTTCTCTCTTTTTCCGGACTTGCCTTCTCTCTCTTTCCGGACTTGGTTTTCATCGTGGTTTTTGTCCTGATTTGAATTGGAGTTTGAATCATTTCAAATGGACTTGTCACTTGGGCATATCCTTGGCTTTCACCCAAGTGACCTATCTTCTTTATTCCTCTAGTCAGACCTCAAAATAATCAAATGAATATTTTTCATAAAAGAAAAATATTCATTTCTCCTTCTGAATCTCACTTCAGAACCTTGTGCTCCAAAGCAACCTCAGTTTTTCTTGCTCAGAAAAATCTGAGATAAATCCCAAATATTCTTAGAACCCTGGCACAACTTCCCATGTAAAAATATTGCACCACTTTTTGCAATATTTTCGTTGTAGAAAATCTTTTCACTTCTGGACCAGAAATGCACTTTGTACAGCAAGTACATTTTTCCTTGAGCTTTTAGACTTGATCTTTCTTGGGCTTAAACACCCTCCTAAGAAACCCTAAACCCCAGGAGATTAGCCCAATGGCCTTCCGGAAGGTGGCCAAACTTGGCGGCCAAGTTTCTGTACAGAAACTTGTCAGCTCAGTGAAGTCTAATCTGGTCGGCCTGGGCATGAGCCATCAACTCCCCTAGACTAAACACTGCACGGTCGAACGCGTAGACAAGGTTTGGCCGCTCCTGGGCGTCGTTTTGACCATGCCAGCTTGGTGACCATGCATGGACACGGTGCCTGGCATGCGTTCGACGCGCTCTGGCTGGTGCCTTGCGCTTTGTTTCGCGCGTGCTCGATCCAGCACTCGCCTTCGACTGCCACACCGCGCCACCAGCCTCGACACATCACCCTTGACCGCTCCGTGGCGCTCACCGACGCTGGAGCCGCTGTAGCAAGCACGGGCACGTCGCGGCCAAAAGGCCACAATGCGCGCGTGCACTTGTCCGCTTCTCCAACCGCCTCATGTGCTCGTCCGCGAGCATGGGCAAGCTTCTGCGTCGACGCTAAGCGTTTGCCCCCTCTCGTTGGAGCTTCTCATCGCCATTCGCCGCGTGTCCAGAGAGCTCCAGCAGCGACACGTCCCCCCCCCCCCCCTCCGCTCCGGCTATATATAGCTCCCCCTCCTCACTTGCTAGTCACGCACCACTCCACACCACCTCCACGAACACGTAGACAAGCAGAAGCCCGGTCGGGCAGGCCTCTGGCCGTCGCCCCGACCAGAGGACTCCAGCGATCCCCGCAATCTAGCCGCCGCGCTCCGGTGCCTCTTGAGCTCAAGCAGCTGCTTGGGAGGGGCATTGGGGGTCTGCTGGTGCTGCCTGGACCCGGCCAAGCCCTCGGAGCCGCCTCTAGCCGTCGTCTTCTTCCTCTCCGGCGAATCCCGTCCGCCACCGAAGCTTGCGAGCTCAACTGCAACCAGCTCCGGCCACCTATCGCCAAGCCACGGGTACGAGCAGGTGCGCCTCGAGCCCCGCTTCAATTCTATCCCCCTCATTTAGCCCCAAACCCCCTCGTCGCCGACGTGAGCTCTGGCGAAGCCCCGCCTCCCTCTGATCTTGCTCTCTCTCTCTCTCTCCTGATGCATGGAGCCCACCTGTCGGCCTCACCACTCACGCCCGAAGCGGTATGAGTGGAGGCGTATTTCCGTTATACGCCTTTGACGTCACCCCCCCCCCCCTGGATTTTCTGTTTAATTCAAATTTATTCAAAAATTTGACCAAACTTTGACCAGCCACCATTTCTAAACCACAAGTCCAAATGATTTGATTCTTTTTGCATTGTATTTGTTACAGAAAACTCTAGCAACACACCAGAAGGTGGATTTTTCCTTGCTGCCTAGAATTTCTGGTGATTTTCAGAATGTGTTTTGATCATTCTTTTTGTGGTTTAAATTATTTTTCAGAAGGAGAAGCTTGTCTTGAAGCCAACCAAGAGGGGAGTGATCCACCACCAGCATTTAGATGGTGTTATTCCAATATCTATGATTTTCTACTTGAATATGAGTTATTATTTGCATTTAAAGTTTGACAAATAACTTTGGTTAATTTCTAGTTACTTTACCATGCTTGATATGCTTGTTTTACCTTCTGGTTGAATGCATGAACTTGTTTGGCTAGGTAGAGTAATATTTTTGCACTATGAAAATTGCTATGGAAACAAATGATAGTTATCTTGCTAGTAATGGCTTTGTTTAAATAATGACCTAATAAAAATATTACTTGGTTATGAAAATGAGTTATAACCAGAGAAGTTTTGATTCTTAGTATTGCAAGATGCATGTGTTGTTTAGTTTGATCCATGAATATGTGTTGTTTGTTTTGCATGATGAGTAGTTGCATGCTTGTTTTGATCATATCATGTTAATGATAAAAAGTTTTTATCAAAGCTAAACTTGATTAAGTTTAACGTGAATATGATGTTGATCACATCATGGTGCCACTGAATCGGGTTTTTAATTCAATGCAACCACATTTACCTAATGGGAAGGTTTTGATTCGGTCCTTTGTTGTGGCTCTCACTGGTGCCTCCCGCGAGGGAAGGTTATGGGCGTGCATACCCTGGCCCGCTAGGCAGACATAACCTTGTGTGCTCGTTTTGTTTTTATGGTACCTTGTCCCCGTTTGGGACCGTTTTGCCACGACGGTGGCCGTTGGTGTCTTTGGTAGACACGGGGCCACCCAAGACCTAGCCCTGAGAGGAAGTTGGTCGGAGTGGCCGGCGAGAGTGCATGACAAAGGAAGGGTTTCGTCGGAATGCTTTGGTCCGCACGTATGGGAGTGCGAGGCCAGTATTATGTAGTGTGGGTAAAGTGCGCTACCTCTACAGAGTGCAATTAATCTATCGATGGCTGCGTCCTCGGTTATGGGCAAGCTCGGAAGTAAGTCACACCATGGATCAACTTTTCTAATAATCTTGCAAACTAAGTAAGTGATGTGATGCATTGGTTCGTGATGAAAACATGAATACTTGAGGTGTTCATGAGTGATTGGTTTCAGTTGTGACCCGGGTATGGTCACCGTTTGGTTACGAGGTAACCGTATGGTAAGCGAGTCTGAGGGACTCATTGCATGAAATGTTTGTTTTGGTAGTAGTAGTTTTGCATTGAATTAATCTGACTAAATATCATGATATTGTTTGTCATTGTGCTTATGTTCGTTGTGAGCTTGCAAGTACATTCAATGTACTGACCTAGCGTGTTATTCCAGCTTTCAGGCAAGTCAGTTTGCGTCGGAGCACATCTCGTGTCTAGGCCATGTTCACGTCGGTGTCCCTGTGCTATGGAGTTCCTCTACGTCGTTCTTCCACTGTCGCGTAGCTCGTGCGATCGAGGACCCTCATGTTCATTAAATAATGTACATACCGTCCAGCAGCACCGTGTGTGCCGCTCGGCCTCGAATCTCGATGTAATATTAGACCTAAGTAATCCGCTAGCATCAATAAAGCGGTTGTTTTTGTACCATGTTGTTGTGTATTGCCGGAATACTTGATCTCTGGGCTGGCAATGCAAGGTAAACCGGTTGCTCTGAGCCGGGGTGCCACACTACCGTCGCTATACTGCATCGATATCATCCCTTCCTCTTTGGGGAAATACCGACATAGCTCTAGTAGACATCAGTTAACCCGCCACTGGGTCTCACCTTTATATACACAGGTTGAGACCAGGCGGCTTACAGAGTCCCGGCCGGCTCACACATTGTGACCAGCTCGGTTTGTAAATAATCATTGCCTTATAATACAAGTTAACATCTGGCGGTTCATGGGCCCTGGTTCTAGGCCCTATCCAGGCCTGCCTCCATGAGCTGCCATCTTCACGCCTTGGGCTTCCTTGGTCTTCTTCATAATGAACCGCCAACGGTATAACCCGCCCCCTCCTGGGCAGGTCATACCTCGGAGTTATACCCCCAATAGTGTTGGTCACATGGAGATGTGAACTATGGGTGTTAATCACATAAAGATGTGATCTATTGGTGTTAAATCACATGGCGATGTGAACTAGATTATTGACTCTAGTGCAAGTAGGAGACTAACGGAAATATGCCCTAGAGGCAATAATAAAGTAGTTATTTTATATTTCCTTATATCGGATAGACGTTTATTATTCATGCTAGAATTGTATTAATCGGAAACTTGATACATGTGTGGATACATAGACAAAACACCATGTCCCTAATAAGCCTCTACTAGACTAGCTTGTTAATCAAAGATGGTTAAGTTTCCTAACCATAGACATGTGTTGTCATTTGATAAACGGGATCACATCATTAGGAGAATGATGTGATGGACAAGACCCATTCGTTAGCTTAGCATTATGATCGTTCAGTTTTATTGATATTGCTTTCTTCATGTCAAATACATATTCCTCCGACTATGAGATTATGCAACTCCCGGATACCGGAGGAATTCCTTTTGTGCTATCAAACATCACAACGTAACTGGGTGATTATAAAGATGCTCTACAGGTATCTCCGAAGGTGTTTTTTGGGTTGGCATAGATTAAGATTAGGATTTGTCACTCCGTGTATCAGAGAGGTATCTCTGGGCCCTCACGGTAATACACATCATAAGAAGCCTTGCAAGAGAAGTGACTAATGTGTTAGTTGCAGAATGATGTATTACGGAATGAGTAAAGGGACTTGTTGGTAACGAGATTGAACTAGGTATGAAGATACAGACGATCGAATCTCGGGCAAGTAACATACTGATGACAAAGCGAATAACGTATGTTGTCATAACGGTTCGACCGATAAAGATCTTCATAGAATATGTGGGAGCCAATATGAGCATCCAGGTTCCACTATTGGTTATTGACCAGAGAGATGTCTCGGTCATGTCTACATAGTTCTTGAACCCGTAGGGTCCGCACGCTTAATGTTCGATGATGATATTGTATTATATGAGTTATGTGATTTGGTGACCGAATGCTGTTCGCAGTCCCGGATGAGATCACGGAAATGACGAGGAGTCTTGAAATGGTCGAGAGGTAAAGATTCATATATAGGATGGTAGTATTCGAACACCGGAACTGTAGCGGGTACATATCGGAGTACCGGAGGGGTTACCAGAACCCCTAGGGAGAAGATATGGATATGGGCCATAAGAGGGGAGCACACCGGCCCACAAGGGGTGGCGTGCCCCCCTTAGGCAGGAGGCCGAATTGAAGAAGGAACAAGGGGGGTTCTCCCCTCCCCCCTCCCCCTTCCTTTCTCTCTTCTCCCTTCCCTTTCTTCTCCTGCAAAATAAGGAAGGGGGGAGGCCGAATTGGGGAGGACCCCAGATAGGATTCGCCCTGCTTGGGATGCCCCCTTGGCTGCCTCTCCTCCCCTCCAACCTATATATATGTGGGGAAAGGAGGCGCCTACAACACAGAACATCAACTGTTAGCTGTGTGCGGCGCCCCCCTCCACAGCTTACAACCCCAGTCATATTGTCGCGGTGCTTAGGCGAAGTCCTGCATGGATCACTTCACCATCACCGTCACCACGCCGTCGTGCTGATGGAACTCGTCTACTTCCTCAACACCTTTGCTGGATCAAGAGGACGAGGGATGTCATCGAGCTGAACGTGCGCAGAACTCGGAGGTGCCGTACATTTGGTACTTGATCGATCGGAGCTAGCTAGAATAAGTTCGACTACATCAACCACATTGTAAACGCTTCCGCTTTCGGTCTACGACGGTACATAGACACACTCTCCCCCTCTCGTTGCTATGCATCTTCTAGATAGATCTTGCGTGAGCATAGGAAAATTTTCTGAAATTGCATGCTACGTTCCACAACAACAACAACAACAACAACAACAACAACAACAACAACAACAACATTCATCACTCCGTCCTCCATTACCCAGCAAATGCAGCGAAAAGTGCTACAACTGAGTGGTCGTGTTATATCTCTTATCCTCCCCCGCCAATGTCTTTAGTACGTCTTCCCCCTCGACACATCTCCACGGCTTCTCCTCTAAGCCTCTGCATCCTCTCCTGCTTCTCATGAAATATTATATCATAGTCTCATCTACACTCCATCTCCGCTGAAAACACCAACGAAGCAACGATATGCCTTCTCCAGATCCACGAGATGATGCGCAACAAAACATCACATGGAGGATTTGAGGTCCTGGTAAATGGAGCAACTACAAGTCATCGAAAGAAGCTCCACCCATGACCCCTTGCCGCCTCGTTCGGCTACAAAGAGCTCATTGTAAACGATGAGACTGCACACGAAGACTAGTGTCAGCTATGGTTATCTCATCCTTAAATCCCCAAATTTACATAGCTCTTTTTCTGTTCTGATCTGCTTGTTAAGCCATATTAATTTAAGGATTTTTTTTAGATCGTTTCATGTTGGATAATAGGAGCAATTTTCATGTGATCGATTCATGTTGGATAATAGGATGACATACTAATATAAACTAGTATATTGTGTTTTGCTAGATCTTCACTAGGATGTGGAGTTTCTGTATTCTCATGGATGCATGGTTGCGGTGTGATGCAGCTGCAGATGCACCCTTCCATGCTTCACATCCTTCAACATGATGTCTCTGCATATCTTACGACACTCTCCTCCTGTGTTGTTGTGCTGAACGTTAATTTACCTCTTAATGGGTCAAAACCATTAGTATCCACTAGGGTTCGGTATTGCAAATAGATGGAGATGGGGATGGTGATGACGATGGTTGATGTCAGAGTCTCCTTGAACAAGATGATGGCATGGTAGACCCCTTCTTGTCGATCCCCCCTCCAGATTCCTGTAGAGTTTTTCATTCTGGATGAGTTTATGACCTCTTTGTTGCTCTCCCTCCCGATCTGAGATCACGGGGTTAAGATAGCTGACCAGGCAGTGGTGGTGGCGGATGGTACAAACGCATGTTGATGAGTGATATTTTTTCACTCATTCCACCATTGTTTAACCTGGATAATGAATGTAGGAAATTGTGATACCCTTTGTTAAATATGATTTCATAGGAAATGGACCAAAAGAAGGAAGAAAATCATCAAGTATATGGAAATACCAAGTACAGGAACCAAGCCAAGTCAACTGGGGACGCACCAAAGGGAACAAAGTGATCGACAACGTCTGGTACGACGACGGCCGGTCGTACTGCCGGTCGTACCAGCTACCATGCCCATGAGCACCATGACGATCATCTGAACACAATTTGTATAATGGGTCAAACCTAATTCGTGAGGGGGGCATCAAGAAACGCTGCAGAAAGCCAGAACACCACCAGAAGCCATTCACAAGCCATAGCTGTCACCATGAAGGTGTGATCTATTTCAGATTGTTGCTGCTTACATTGCCTTAACTAATTCGTGGATCCGCGCGAAGGCAATGTGCAATACATGGAGAGCGGAGGGAGGACTCTCACTCTCACTTGAAGCTACTCTTACATAAATTTTACTTTGAAAAGGACTTCAACTACTATTTGAAGATACATACGCCAACTCAAAACAGAAGAATATAAATGCCATGTACTCACAAAAAATATCTTTGGTCGAATATGGTATCTTGTGCATTTGTAAAAGGGCAGGACAAAGCGCAAAGGGTCATTGTGAGAGAGGTGCCACTCTTATCCCTAGCTCTCTCACAGAAGCTTTTTCTTCTACTACTTCTTATGCTTTTTCGGGTTCAAATATTCGCGCCCATCACATCGCACAATAATAGAAAATATGTGAGGACAACTTGGATACTCTTCATTGCTTGGATTAACCATGACGTACGGGAGCTTAAGGTCTGACTAAGTTACTTGTTTCAGTTGCAGGCTTTGCACTAGGAAAATAATACTCCTTTGGAGGTTTGAATAGTTTTGATTGCTACGGCTGATTAATTAATTTTGTTAACCGGAGATCTGATTGTGGAATAAACTGGATTGTGCCATTTGTCACACTCGTGGGCACGTCGCTCGAATATTTCATTAAAGTGTAACAAAAGATAATAACTGGAACCGCTCGTACAACATTTTTCGTGTAAAAAAGGGAATCATGATGACTGTATTAGTCTGTAGGTGATTAAGAAGAGTAGCAGCATTTATCAGAAGGCAGATTAATTTGTGTACTCCCGTGTCCCGTCGAGAATACGTCTATCTTCACCATTGCACCGCGCCGTGGAGGTGGCCAGCGAACTCCCTTTCTCCTCCGGCGCCGTTCTTCCCGCGATCGCCACCGAAGGCAGCCTCGAAATCAATCCCCCTTGCACCCTCCCCGCCGCCGTACGCCCTCCGTCCATGCGCCGCGCCCGGCGCCGCGTAGAACGTTGTCCCGGTCCCGGGGCTGAACCCCATGTTGACGCCCATCATGAGCCCGACGTGCGCGTCGTGGCCGCCCACGTCGCCGTCCTGGACGCCGCGGTCGCCAGCCCCGTGCGGGTACTGCGGCGCCAGCGCATCGCCGGCGGCAGAGAGGGAGGAATGCGCGTCGTCGTCGGCGTGCCGCGAGCCGCCGACCACGGCGGCCTTCTCGCCCTCGACCTCGCGGTAGCGGTTGAGGTAGGCCTTGAGCGGCGCGACGTAGACCTCGAAGCCGAGCGTGGTCATGGCCCAGAGCAGGTCGTCGCCGTTGATGGTCTTGCGCTTCTCCCGCTGGCACTTGTCGGAGGCCTCGCCGGTGACGAAGCTGATGAACTCGGACACGCACTCCTGCACCGTCTCCTTGGCCTCCTTGGAGATCTTGGCGTTCGCCGGGAGGGAGCGCTTCATGATGCGGCTAACGTTGGCGATCGGGAGGAACCGGTCCTGCTCCTTGGCCGGCGAGTCGCCCCCGCCGTTGTCCGACGACGGGCTGCCCACCGGGCTCAGCAGGTGGCTCTGCTGCTGCCCGTAGCTCTTCCTGCTCTTCATGTCCACGCTAGCTGCCCCTCTTTTGCTCAAAAAAAATGTCCAGGCTAGCTAGCTAGCAGCAGCAGCAGTAGTACTGGTACTAGGTGAGTGACAGGAGGAGTTGAGGAGGTATCGAGCGGGGCAATCCCCATTTAAAGATGGAGAGATGCGAGTGGGAGGACGGCATCGATGCGGACGGAAGCAATTCTGGCTTTAGCTTACACAAAAAGTATGATTAGATGAGCTAGACTTTGTCTAAGGCATCGGGTACCTTATTTCCCTACTCAAAAGTCCAGCTGCATTCCCTTTACATACTACGTTCGCTTTGATGGCTGTGTGCATCGCTCGACACATAGTCCGGGGTAATCATCCTTTTCGAGAAAAAAAACTACATTCACTTTGAGATTTGTGCAGCCATAACACAAACCATATATCCTCATAGCTCCTTTCCCCCTCCCCTTCGTCGAACCATAGTCGTAAACAGGCAGAAAATCAGGGGGGAAATCATGCAGCTACTGCTCTGAAATTCCGAAAAACATTCCATTACACAGTTTACATGAGGTTGTGCCACCACCCATGTCACCTCACGAAATGGTATAAATGCAGAGTTGAGGTTCCTAGGCCAATGGCAAGGCATAATACATTAGTGGAACCGATGAGGGACAACCTTTTTACCTAAAAAAGAGGGAATCATCCCTCTCGTGCTTTGGCTTCACATACAAAAGAAATCTAAACACTTAATTAAAGACAATATCCGAATAGGAATAATATAATGCTATATTTTATTCTGCCGGGATCGGCAAGTATCTACTAATCAATCTCCTTTACTGTTACTGACGACTTGGTACCTGCAGTCGTTCATGTTGGGTTTAGTCTCACATCAGTTATGGGAGGAGGCAGAGCATGACCCAACGCCTCCAATACAAACATGGAAGCATCAAAGAACCCAACGAGACCAGACTCATATGGTATGGAAAACGCAACATTCTCGTCCTCATCCTCACCAAGCTCTGCATCCACCTCCTCTACCCCACCGCAATGCCCTCATTGTCTACCACAGCACCAAAAAAAGTGGTCCACTATTGCACCGCTTCGTTCCCAATCGCCCCTCCTGGATCAAGCCTTCTTTTTTGTAGAGCAAAAAACTACTTGCCATGTATGTTAATTTATGCTTTTTTAAATTGTCTTCTGTGTTATATTTTTTTCACTTCAAGTGTTTGCAGATAAAGTACCTACCGAGCATGCAAACTGTGGGAAATTGTGATCTTTAGTCAATGCCAATTGTGGTTTTCCATGCCATAATTTAAATTGGGTCCATCCATTGATTACAATTTTGAAGACCATTTGTTTCCAGCACAAGGTTGCACTCTAAGTTATTGGAATTAGGAAGCCTCCTGCAACTAATTGTATATGGTGCATTGGGAGAACATATAAGGTTATCCTAGCATTTGGGGTTCTCCTAGTACTATAAGATTGAAAAATTGCCCCTAAAGGGTTCCAAAACGTTATATAAGTAAACAAGCACATATAATGAGCTTGCATCTACCATCACATAAATATGGTTACGATTCATGTTTGCTAAATGAAAATTAGAAAATTAACCTTGGTAGAGGTAAACGATGGACATCATCCAATTTTGAATTTTTTATGGTTCACACTAAAATTTGTAATTTTCGTTTTTGAAGACTTGTATGAAATTTGGTCCAAGGCAGTTGGCCAGTCACTAGGCTAGAATTATGATGGAGATGATGTTAGCATGAGAGGGGTGCGCCAACAAGCTACGACTGTCGATAGGTTCTCAAACTTCCATTGGAAAATATGTTGATTTTTTATTTTTTGTAAGATTATACGCTCTTTACCTTTTTTTCTATGGATTTATTTGCTAATTGTATATTGGTCTCTTGCAAATATTATGCTTGGACTAATGGGAGTATCCATTATATAACAATGATGTAACCAACATTTTTTTGTTCACAGCAACACACATGCATTCATCTAGTTAATCTACAGAAAAAGTTTCTAAACAATAGCAAGTATTTAAATGAAAGAAAAAGTGTTGGTCCTGCTCCTAAATTTCCAAGTAATATAGATTCAAATAAGCTATGGCTTCTTCCACTAATTTAGCTAGATGCCTCCAACTTTTTTTTGTCAACCCAAGGGTAGGAGTTCCCGCATTGCATGATAAGACCATATAGTTGCCTTGCTAATTAGAAAAGCAGGATTTTTTTGAATAATAGGGCATTGTGCACCATCCGATTACCAAAAAATAGAACACATGCAATTCAAACTCAATACGCACCAACGGAAGTGATAGACCATCAAACACATCCTTATTGTCATCACCCGTCGCCCATGCTAGACAATGGCTCTGACTCCACTACACATTCAAGGCCGAACCCCTAAGCAGGGAAACATGTCCAAGATAGTGTTGTGATAAGTTATGGACCACATATGCATTGAAGCAACTCCAACTTTGACGAGAAGAAAAGCTGACAAGCTACATTGAGAAGCACACCCACTTCCATCAAAGCCATGCAATATTTATTGTTCATCGTTGCCATACAAGATGTCCTTCCAACAATGGATATAGGGACACCTCCTCGATGTCTACCCACTACCATTAACCGGTACCCCAATTGAGCCACCGAGCACCCAATGACTAGTGCCTGGCTAATTAAGGGGGCACTAGATGCACTTACAATCTTCTCCTTTTTCGTGATTGATGACAAATTGGTTAAATTTTCAACGGGGATAAATAATGGAAGTGTAAGAACAGAGTATGAAGAATTTGATTACATGATATAGAGGAACTCCCCCTAAAGATGTGCATATTAAGGAATTTGCTTTGGATTACAAATGCACATGATAAGTTGAAATTGTGGAGATCTCCCCTAGATCTTGGAATCCAATCATGCATGATCATAGGGTATGAATAAATTCAATGCATAACCAAAATTGGTGTCTGATGAAATACATCATGCATGCACATATATATTGCGTTGAGGATAAAGCTTGCAGATAAAGTGTTCAAAAGAGTCAGACCACCAACAGTATTTAAGTTACAACTCATCATAGAACTCGCCAGGAAAAAAAGCAAGAGTTGTAACTTAAGCAAGAAACAGCCCGATATAATGATAGACCCGCTTGAAGACTAACTCCAAGGAGGAAACACGACATGGAAGCGTCATTAACGCCTGGCCCAGGCGAGCCTACATTTGATATTCGCCTCTGAGATAAAAAAGGAGAGATAGATGGAACCCAAAGTGACGCCTTCGATGAGATGAATGGCGTCTACACCAATGCTGGCATTGCCGATTTTGTCTTGCGCACACTTTTTCGTGTCCACATTTACTTGATGTTTAGTGCTCTATTCTAGAAATTTGTAACACCTAACCTCGGACTCCATTGGCTCCTTACCTTGAGATAGTATAAGAACATAGATGGTACATTTTGTTTTTTAAATGAGAGTTAACCTGATTTTAAGCACCCTTCAATGAAGGAGAATTAGTTACAAAGGAAACAACAAAGCACAACGGGTTGCCAGACTTGCGAAACTTAAGAGATCAACATCAAGAAGAGCTTTGCATAAAAGCATTTTTTACCTCTGCAAAGACGAAGTAGAAGGCCCTTTGTCACTCTTCCTCGACCCAGATGCCGCCAACCATTTCACAGAGCTAGCCTGGGACGCAACACTTTGTGTCAAATCTGTCATCAAGGATACTAGATCTACCACCACAGGCATGGAAGAGCTAGCCACAACGCCTTTGGTAACCCACCACCCCAGCCTCGTGTTGTGGCCCTACTGCCCAGTTGTGGAGCCACCTCCTAGCGAGTCTCGGTGGCTTACCGGGCTCAATGGAGAAACCATAACGATAATTTAGTATCCATGGGATGATGATCTACAATTTGGTGTCATAAAGTTTTTCCTAGGCTCACTTAGTTGGTTGGCTCCGTCCTATAGGTGCCCCTTTGTAGGATTTATAGTATCCCTCGACCGTGCCAACTGTATGCCACCGGCAGAGATGAACCGGACAATACCAATGAAGCCCACTGCACCAGACATGAAGATGGAAGCCCCTACCATCATCGTCATCCACCACGAGCTTTGCCTCGCAGTTCTTACTTGTGGTAGGGAGGGGAGGTGGTAGGTGGTAGAGAAGGAGACAAGGAAAGTGAGAACTTTTAGTTGTCCGTGACACCCATAAATGATTCCAACTTAAAGCAACTTTTTTTCCATGTGTGTTAGGAACAACTATAGCTCCGCCTTAATTTTTGGATTGTATATATATTTACATGTGTCATAACTTCCAATTAACCTCACTACCTTTTGGATTAACATCCAACCATCATATGACATACATAATAAAGATCATAGTAGGTACAGTTAAACTTAAATGTTTTCTATAGTAATGTGCAAAGTTTAGCCCCTAAGATTTACATACAAACTTGGGAGTTAGCAAAGCTGTTATATTTTTATACACATGTCGTTGAGGCGTGATCTATATAAGATTGGCGTAGCTTACATAGCAAGAGAGGAGTTGTGGTAGGGAATGCAGATTATGGTCCGTCAGACTGCCTCGCGATTCGGAAACTGGGGTGGTCTATGCATGTGGTTTGACCCTTAATTATCTTAGATGAGGTCCATGCATGGCAACTTTTCACAGCTTTTGGAGCTCCACCCATCCAACCTTGCATGTTGTTACTATTCGGATTCCTTGCGACGAGGGCTTTGAAAGAATACCACTTTTGAACACATTTTGAGAAGTATCATAAACTTCAACAAGTTTCAACTATTAAACTTGATAAAACCAACGATGAATTCAACAAGTTTGGAATACTAAAACTTAAACCTTGCACTCTAAACCTTAAGCCCTAAGACCTAAACCTTAAACCCTAAAACCCCCCAAACATGGATCTTGGTAAAAGCTAGTGAAACTTGGTAAAACTTAATATTATGACTATCAAGTTTTAATAGTTGAAACTTGGTGAAGTATTTAAAAGTTATCAAAACATGTTCAAAAGTGGTATTCTTTCAAAGCCCTCATCGCAAGGAATACGAATATGCAAACGAAACACAAATTATACTTTTGGTTGAAAAGATATAATAAATTCAAATTTAAAGTCAAAAGGAAAAGCATGAGCAGTGGGATGGGTGGACCTGCAAAAAGCTGTCATGCATGGACCTCAAGTGCAAGAATTAAGGACTAATCGCATAAATGAGTTTACGAATCACGAAGCAATCATGTGGCCACCAAGGAGCTTGCTCCCACACCTAGGTGCCCCAGCGAATTTCCGCACACATAGCGTTAAGTAATTGTCGATTCATGCATCTAAGCCAATGTGCAATATATCAAGAGCGGATGGATGACTATCACTTGAAACTACTATTTGAAGATGCACCCCTTGCATTTGTCTAGTGATTAGATTCCAAAAAAATATCTTTTATCGAGTATGGTATCCTGTGAATTTGTAAAGGGCGGATAAAGTGCAAAGCGTCGTGTTGTGAGAGATGCACTCTTATCCCTAGCTCTCTCGAAAAAGTTTTTCTTCTTCTTCTTTTTGGGTTGAAATATTCGCTCCATCACATCGCACAATAATAAAGAAGAATATGTGGCGACAAGTTGGATACCCGTGAGTGATTAGGTTAACCACATCGGGAGCTTAAGATCTGATTATGTTACTTGTTTCAGCAGCAGGCTTTGCATTAGCAAATTAATATCCCAGTACGCGCAGTCCTTTGGAGGTTTGAATGGTGAACGGCTGATTAGTTAGCTTTATTAACAGGAGATTTGATTGTAGAATAAACTGGATTGTGCCATTTGTCACACTCGTGGGCACACACTGCCGTGACTGCTTGTTTTGAAGTGTTTAGACGCCTCTTCTGGGTTGTTGGAATTTAGGGCAATTATATCCTTTATTAATCTAAAAAGACCTGAGAGAGACCACGATATACTTGTTCGGACTAGGTTTCAACTTAACTCGTCTTTAGGTGGGAGACCTGTTCATGGTAGCCGGCTTGTACCCGAAGTATATCACAAAAAGATGTCATTTTCATTTGCAGAAACTAATATATGAATCAACAGCATGGCAGCACCCTAAAAACTGGTTTTCCCTAATCTTCTATATCTAAATAGGGACACTCCACTAGCTGATTTTCCTGGCTCCTCGTGAGGCCACGTCATCAGAATTTTTACAGCCGTTGATGCAATTCAATTCAGCAGTCTGCAGCCGTATGATCAAGAGTTGATCGAATTTACTAGGACTTGCCACCGCCAAGTGAAAATAACGATTCATTGCTTACGTACCTGGGCTATAAGGCTGGGCTCTTTGGACACGCTCTAAAGCCCATGGAAAACGAATCAATAGCCCATGTTTCCTCCGCACATCACTATTGTCGCCCATTGCATCTGCATCCATCTTCCCCGTGCACGCCCTATTTTCCCCATCCAGCCGCCGCTCCTCGCCCAGTACCACGGCCAGCCGCCAGCGCCGGTACTGCTCTCTCCGGCCTGTCCCTCGGCCAGACGCCGTCATGCTGGATGCTCGCTGTCCATTCTCCTGGTCAATCGCCACCATGCCCGACGCTCTCTCGGCGAGCCGCCGCCACTGCCCACTGCGACCGACATTTCGCCACCTGCTACTGCTGCCACGACCGACGATCTCCCCTGTATTAATTCTCTTGCCGCTACCGCTCTATAGCCGCCACTACCCTTCCAGCTCCACGACGTATGCTATTCCGGCCACAGATGCACATGAAACGGTCTCACGCACCACCTAATTCACCTAACCTCATTAACCTGCAAATGCGGAAGAAAGTGGATTTAAATACCCCTGCTATGTCGTGTCATTGTCATCCATCACACACGACTTCTTGCGCCCCATCGCAAGAGGCCTCCGGCCTGGTAGCTGCACAGTTCCTATTTCCAAATGCCTATGATTTTTCCAATCCTGAAGCTTATGCCTTTTTTATCTTTTCAGGTGGCTCTTCAGATCAAAGGTGCTCTGCTCCATGTTATTCTTCAATCACCCCTTGCTGTTGGGAATTGTTTCATTGCTTCACATGTCTCTTTGCATTTGTTCCAGATTGTGATTTACTCTCACTTCTTTGTCATGTGCAGCAAATTCTCCTCGAGACGCCCTCTGATTCCGCCCCCTTGCACTACAGGTCTGGTTCTTAAACCTAGAACTGCATCATCTAATTTTTCTTGCTTGGTTGTGCTATTCTCATCTTGGAAATTGCATATCTTGGCCGATGCAAAGGTTGATGCGATCTGGCTGCTGTACAGAAATAGAACGAAATTTTGCTCTTAAATTTTCCATGTTCCAATATACCACAATATTGTGTCCGTTAGTTGATTTTACCTGTATATTTCTATGACAGATTATCAATGTATATCTATGGATTTTAAGTTTTGCTATATAGTAATATTTTTCTCCCATGCAATCTGAGTGTTATATATGCATCACTATCTCTTCGTTGAGCCAAGTCACATACCAGAGAAGAATTAAAAGATGCAGTTCGTTCAATCTGCAGACTAGCAACATGAACATTAGAAACTACATTATATTTGGACACAAAGAGGAATTATATGTTCTTCATATCAATATATCATCAAGTATAACTACATGCAACGAATAGACATGTGTGACTCTGCTAGCTTGAAAGACTGTATGTATATCTTGGAAATAATACGCTTGACATGTCTACATGTGTTCTTGCTTCAAGTTTTGTCTCTAACATTATGAATTATCTATACGGTGTATAGTTTACCGTAAATGTTAGATAAGTGAACTGATAAAAAAATATAAGAGATGTGTAAAAGAGGAAAAATATATACAACCACAAATTTAGCAAGAGAAAACCTGGGCTTAACTCGCTTTGCTTATTGAACTTATTACATTTTGCAAGACGTATACAGCCACCTTTAGATGGGTACCAGTGACATATGATAAAATTAGTACTAAAGCTTAAACATGTGTTTGGCTGCCTGATGCATAGTTGGATAGGATGGGAAAAGAAAATAATCATTCAACATAATCAGTCCCCTTAATTTGGTTTCCGTCAAGAAATGTAGACTCGGATGTATTCAAACTTCTCCTACTTACTATTTTGTCAGTAGTTTGGTGTACTGAAAACATAGACTTGGAGCAACACAACAAGATTATGATTATTTGGTACTGCCATATATTTGAAAATCTTTCTTAATTATTTTGGCATTATCACCATTTTCTTTTTAGTCAATGTATTAAATGTTCCTCTGTCATATAGAAAATCATGGATGTACACCATCTATTTAGTTTGTACTGCTAGCAGCAAAGTAAGTGTGCAGTTTAATTAGCATAGTTCGGTAAGCAGCAAGAGTGAATTTTATTTAGCCTCATTTGGTAATCAGCAAAACAACTTACTACTAAAACACACACATCTATATATATAACATAATCCTGTCGTATTTTCAACTTAGCTTATCTTTTCAATCACGGGTCAACAATAAGTACAAATGGACAACCAAAGTAGCAGGTACTCCTACTGAAATTGATATACCTTGATTGAGAACATACATCTATTTTCTCCAGGATGTCACCTAATTCCGCAAACAATAATTTGCCATGTTCTACCATCATTTCAATAAGAGAAGCTCAAAGGAAATATGCAGATGCAATTGCAAAGAGGAAGAGCACAAAAGACCTGGAGTATGAAGAATGAGATACCATACGTCCAGGTCGTAGCAATTGCTCAAGGCACACCTACAAACAACATTGAAGATATCCTGCAACAGTACAGTTGATGCTACAAAGTGCTATAGCTTTATCATACAATATATGGTTCATGCTATAAACTGCTAGGTTTAATCATGCGGTGCATATATGTACCGACAATAAATTTCAGTCATTACCTATATAAGAAATCTATCACTTTAATGATTCAAATTATATTCTTCTTTGAGATGCCGATGTTACTGAAAATCCACATAAAATATTCCGCAGCAACGCGCGGGGAATCACCTAGTTTCTAAATGAGCCGGTGCTGTCAAGAGAACGATTAGCAGATTTGGAACTGAGGATAGCCGATGAACCAAACACAACCTTAATATCTTAGGCTGGTCGTAATGATAGTATCATAGCTAGTATCATGCATGCCAACTAGGCAATTTTGATGAGGTGTCATAACATTAAATGAAGAAAGAAAAGGTGTAGTATCATATCATGGTACCGTATCATATTAAATGCTATGCTACTTTGTGTCATGCATGGCAATAAATATAGTACTACATGATACTAATATACTCCCTCTGTTCCTAAATATTTGTCTTTCCAGACATTTCAAATGACTACTACATACGAATGAATGTAGACATATTTTAGAGTGTGGATTCATTCATTTTGCTCCGTATGTAGTCACTTGTTGAAATGCCTAGAAAGACAAGTATTTAAGAACGGAGGAAGTATGATATTATGCATTAGGGAGGTAGTATCATACACTAGTATCATATGCATGATACTAGTATATGATACTCCCCATTACAACCAGCCTTATCGCCCACACATCTCCTTCATCGTCTGAATCAACAGCATGGCAGCCACCTAAAAACTGGTTATCCATAATTGTTACAGGAGCTGGTACCAAACACAACCTTAATATCTTATCGCCCACACATCTCCTTCGTCGTCTGAATCCAGCCACCTAAAAATTGGTTAATACTACAGGAGCTGGTGCTTTTAGAGAACGATTGGCAGGCTTGGAATTGAGGATAGCCAATGAACCAAACACAACCTCTATTTGATTGTGACGTTTGAAGTGGGCGTTCGGCTTAAATTGATTTTCTTTATCAATTCAGTTAGTCAGAATCAACAACTGAAATTCACACAAAAATCAATAAACCGAAAATTTGCTTAACTGTAAATTTTGGTTCGGTTTTCGGTTTAAACCGGGCTACGCCGAACCAAGTTCAAAGGAAGAGAGAGAGGCCTGAAATTTTGACAGCAGGGGACAAGACAATCCCGAGATGGTATGTGAGCTAGGCAAAAATCGAAGCTGTGGCTTCCACGGAACCTGCTCATGTCGTCGGTTGGGGCAGCTGAGCACGACTAACGGCGCCGACAGCTGCAAGAGCGCTTCTATAGGCGACACTAGGTTAGAGCATCTCTAGCAGACCCCGGATAAGTGGTTAAACTTTTATAATTTGTGCGTTTTACAGTTTTGATCGGAAAAAATATTCATAACAGAAACCATAAAAGTGGTCGAACCCGTAAAATTTCTAAGGGCCACCAAAATTGCACACCCAAAACCCTTATGTTTGGAGGTTGGAAGGCCGAATCGAGGATGCCCAGTATACCGGTCAAACCTCGTCGGAGCAAACACGCCGCCGAGGAGTTTGCCAGAATCAGGAAAAGGTCACTAGACGCCGCACACCGGGAAAGGCCGCTAGACGCCGCAATCAATCGCCGCCGGTTCGAATTGGACGAGCTCGACATCGCCGTGGCCTCCCATGACCTCAGCCTGGCCGCCAAAATCCTCCCGGCGCAGCAGACAAAGGGGCACGGCTCGGCCGGCGCGACTGGCAGTAGAGCAAGGCGCGGACAGTGCAGGCGACGGGGCGCGGCCGGCGTGGTGATGGGGCGCGGCCAATAGGGACGGGGCGCGGCCGATGGGGGACGGGGCACGGCCGACGGGGTTGGGCGCGGCCGGCTGGGGAAAGGGGCGGCGGTGGCCGGACTGGAGGAAGGAGCTCTTTATCCCAGTTTTACAGTTTATTTTACAGTATCTATTTGGCTGTAGCTAAAACGAACCCTTGAAATGTATTTTTTATATCTGTACCTCAGTTTTACTGTTTGCGATTTTGAGGGGTCTGCTAGAGATGCTCTTAACACTGTGGATCAAGAAAACTTGGCTAGGTTGGGAAAAGAAAGGATATGCCGCCTGCTGTCAAGATTTCACAACTCTGCGTCGCGGTCCACCCGTACTCTCAGTTGACCGCCCAGCGGTGCGTGCGATGGGCTTTGCGAGTTGGGACCGATGGCTCATGATAGTATATTTTCTTTTCTGTCTAGAACATATCTAGATTAGAGATAATTATATCACATTTAAGATGATGTCATGGTTTTTAAATCGGAAGCAACCAACAAATGAGTACTCTTTAGAGAATCCCGCAAAGGTCACTTGCGGCTCTCTGAGCCGCCATCACATGTCACGTTCTAGGCGCTTTTTTTTATTTTTATTTTTTATTTTATTTTTCCGCTTCTGTTTTTGGCTTTTTAAATAATTTTATTTTCAGTTTTTTCGACTTTTCGGTTTTCCACGGGTCTTTCTTAACTTTTGGACACAAAAGAATTCAAAAAATGTATGAAAAATGTTTCTTTTTTGCTTTCATGAGAGGTACGAATTTGCTTTCGTGAGAGGCACGGGTCTGCTTTCCGCGAGACACACGACCGTGCCTCTCGAAAATGGGAAAAAAAAATGTTTTTTTCGTTTTTTTTCTTCCGCAAGAGACACGGTCGTGCCTCTCGGAAACAAGAAAAATGCATTTTCTTTTTTCCTTCTGCAAGAGTCACAGTCGTGTCTCTTTCAGAAAGAAAAGACGTATTCCCGGTGCGGTTTTCCTTCTGTTTTTTTCGTGAAGAAAAAGTTCTTCAAAACCTTTTAAAATGGGATCTAGTTTTAAAAATCTCGGCTTGAGAAATCCAATGGTGAAACAGTTCGAGATTTGGACCATTGTTTAATAAACAAGACTACGAAAAAAAGAAAAGTCCCAGGTTACGACGACCTTTGCAAAGAAGAAATTAGTGACTTCGTTTTAAATTATATTTCACCTGCATTTGTTCTTGCTTGTTTTTCATTGTCACTTGGGCTGGGCTTTTAGTCCGACTGAAAAAAGTTAACCAACAGTGTCCGCGTGACCAGTGCCAAAGCAAGCCAGCTGAGCTTGGGCTAAACTTGATTACCTTTCTTTTTGTGAAAAAGGCTAAACTTGATTACTAGTACAACTTTGAATGACTTAAATCGAAATGACTAATTAAAGAATACTCCTTTCAAAGATCACTTTCATCTTTCCAGATTGCGATAATTGGCACGCTACATGTACGCGTCGCAACCTGTTATATAAAACGTGTTTATCTCCTTTCCAATCTTGAACCATTTTCACTGTTTGATTTCTCACGTCGAGATCTTCAAAACTAGATCCCATGTTGATAGATTTTGATGAACTTTTCTTCACAAAAAAACCGGACGAAAAGACAGTGCCTCTCGTGAAAGGAAAAAACATGTTTTTTTTTTCATTTCTCAGACGCACGACCGCACCTCTCATGGAAGCAAATCCGTGGCTCTCGCGAAAGGGAAAAAAGAAACATATTTTTTTTATTTCCGAAAGGTACGGCCGTGTCTCTTGCGGAAGCAAAACCCTGCCTTCCGAGGAAGGGAAAATAAAACATGTTTTTTTATGTTTCCGAGAGGCATGGCCGTTCCGTGGAAGCAAAACCGGGTCTCTCGCAGAATGAAAAAAACACGTGTTTTTCCGTTTCCGAGAGGCACACAAAAGGATTTTTTTTTCGTTTTTGAAAGGCATGGTCGTGCCTTTCGCGAAAGCAAAACCGTGTCTCTCGCGAAAGAAAAAAACATGTTTTTCACGAAAAAATTTTATTTTTTTTCAAAAAAAATTGTCCAAAGGCTAAGAAAGTCCGGCGGAAAACTAAGATGTCAAAAAACATCTAAAAAGAAAAAAGCCGCGTGCGGAAAAATAAAAATAAAGAAGAATCCAAATGGAGCGCCCAGATCACGACATATAGCGGCGGCTGAGAGTGCGCCTAGTGACGCGCTCTCATCCCATCCCAAGTGACCTTTGGGAAGGCACCCGAACGAGCGCTTCTCAATTAATTGCTCTCGACTTAAATAACGTTTCGTGGTGCATGGACGCACCATGCACGCAGCACACTCCTGCCTGTTGCGTACCTTTTAGTTTTTCTTTTGCAAGTACCCTTCAGCTTGTCTCTAGGTCACCATCATTTTGGCCAGCTTGCCCTATTCACAAACCTGAAAATATTCATGAATTCATTTTTTCCACAAAATTTGATAAATATTGAGAATTTGAAAAAAAAAGTGATATCAACTTTTAACAAATTATCAATTAAAAATTTTCACAAATTCTAAGAATGGTCCTGTATTTGGAAAAAAATGTTTGACCACTTAGAAAATGTTCATGAATTAAAAAATATTCACATATTCAAAAAATGTTCATGATTCTGTAAAATTTTCCTTGAATTTCAAAAAAAATGTCATAAATTTATAAAAATGACAAAAAATTGAAACACTTGCGTTAATGTTGCAGCTACTAGGGCGAACTGTCCCTAGACTCCCCCATGTGTAAGTATCGAACTTGCTTAATGGTTTGAGACGTAAGAGTACTACTACTAACCAACAAACAACCAACTGCAATGCATCTCTTCCGTGTAAACTGGATATTTAATAATGTTCATAAAACTTTAAAAGTGTATTCCAAACCAAACAAATTACAAATTTAATGTTCATCATATTTAGAAAAATATTTTTTGTGCATTTAAAAAATTATCCAACATCATGAATTGTTTAATCAATATTTATGTAATGTTCAGCTTGTATTTTATAAAAAAGTGTTAGTTAATTTAAAAATATAATTAAAAAGAATTTTTGGACATGCAATTGGATGCCATCCCCCCTCCTGCTGCTAGTTGCAGACGCATTGGGGGCCAATGCAGGTGCAGTCGGTCGGAACACTTGCTATTGTGTATCAATGGTGGACTTACAACTAAGACCAAAAAAGGCGGAGCCTAATTGCATGTCCGCGTGGAGTTGAAACTGAGACAAAAGCGGCACTCCTTCCTTAGTTGCGTGTTGAGGGTGGACCTGCAACTGGGACAAGAATGTACAAGGCTCAATTGCGTGTCAAGGGTGGACTTGCAATGGGGATAAAAATGGGTCGGGACCCTAATTGCGCTTGCAACCGGAGAAAAAATGGCTCGGGCCCCCATTTGCGTATTGTGGGTAAGTTGCAACTGGGACAAAAATGGGAAGAGTCCCAAGTTGCGTATCGAAAGTTTTTTTACAACTCAGAGATAATTAGCCAGGCCCTTAGTAGCGTATCAAGGGTGGACTGACAACTAGGAAAAAAAAGGCGGGTTCCAATTGCATGTCCGGGTGTAGAGTTGCAATTGGGACAAAAATCGGTCGGCCCTTGGTTACGTATTGAAGGTGGAGTTGCCACGGAGACAAAAATTGGTGGGGACCCCAGTCATATACTAAGAGTGAACTGGACTTGAAATTAAGAAGAAAAAATGGGTTGGGCCTCAGTTGTGTAAGAGTTACAACCGGGACAAAAAATGGTCAACCCCCCCCCCCCCCCCCCCCCCCGCTGTGTGTCGAGGGTGGACCTTCAACTAGGATAAAAATGGGCCAGACCGTACCCTAGTTGCGTATTCGAGGATGGAGTTGCAACTGGGACAAGAAAAAATGCGGCCACCCCAATTACAAGTCAGGGGTGGAGTTGCAACTGGGACAAAATGATCGCCCCCCAAGTTGTGTGTTGAGGGTGGACTTGCAACTGGGACAAAAACTGGATCGGGCCCGTAGTTTTGTATCGAAGGTGGAGTTGCAACTAGGGAGGGAAAAATGGGTTGCCCCCCTCAGTTACTTATCAGGGGTGCAGTTGCAGCTGAGACAAAGAAGGTTCGTCCCCCAATTGCGTGTCAATAGTGGACTTGCAACTAGGACAAAAATGGATTTCTTCTCAATTGTGTGTCAAAAAGGTGTCCCTAGTAGCATGTCAAGGGTGGAGTTGCAACGGGAACAAAAAAGGTTGCCCCTCCACAATTACGTGTCAAGGCTGTGTTTGTAAACGCGAGAAAGATTGGTCGAGACCGGTTGCGTCTCAAAGGTAGACTTGCAACTAGGACAAAAAAATTGTATGTTATGGTGAAGTTACAAATAGGGCAAAAAAGGGTTGAACCTAGTTGTGTGTCGAGACTCGAGATTGGACTTGTAACTGGGACAAATATTGGTCGGGCCAATGCATATTGAGCGCAAGTCAGAGCATGTCTCTTCAAAGAGATTGACTTTTCGACATCAAACTTCAAGAAGAATTCGAAAAAGTCAATGAAAAATGACATAATATGTCTCTTCCATTTCTACAACACATGCTAGATGAAAATGGGTGACAAGAGCGCGAGAAGGAAAAGGCCCGACAAAAATACAAATGTGCAACACGAATGGGCCAATTATATGTCGCGGCCTAGGAAGAACGCATTGAAACAGGTTGCGAGGGCGTTGCAATAATGGGCTTAAAAAAGTGGAGCCAAATAGGCCAATAAAAGGATGCACGATAAACAAATAGTGACCAGCGAGATGGGGGGTCGAACGCTTGTATAAAAATTAATAGATTAAAAATGAACTGTGGCAAACTTAGTGGAGATATCGTCCTGTATAAAAGAGGTATTCACAATTTTAGAAGGTGTTCAAAAACATTAAAAATATTTCCAAAACTTGCAAAAAATGAGTTACATAATCTTATTCAAAAATTTGTAGAGAAAGGAAAATTAAAATAGAAACCACACACGAAAAGATAAAAAAACATATATAAAGATAATAGAGAAAAGAAAGAATTAAAAAGAATAAAAATGTTGGTAATAGCTTTCAGAAAGAAAACACATTAAAACGTATAGAAAACACAAAAGTGCTTCAAAAAAGGAAAAGAAAAGAAAAAATGACACCCACACCGACACCGTAGTGTTTCCCTGCCATTTCCTCTTCTTGGGTAGACTCCTCCAATTCTCCATGAACCCAACAAAGAAAGAAGTATAGTTTTCACCCCCAAATCCTTCTCAATGTCTCCATAACCCCCCAAAGTCAATTTTGGACTTATTTACACCCTGAAATTGTCAAAACCGGTTTAATCAAGCCCTGAGTGGTTTCATGTCACATTTGAAGCGGTTTTGCTGGTGTTTTCATTTAGTTGGTGCTGACTTGGCGCATAAGTGTTGGTGACGTGGCCGTTGCTGGCCGAAATAACTGTACGTGTGTTCTCGTTTTCCCTTCGTCTCTTTTGATTCCTCTGTTCGCCCGAGGAGGACGCGCCGCGGCCAGTTATCGTCGTCATTGTCGTCGCCCAATCGTCGCTGCCAACCGCCGCCGTCAATCGTTGGCGCCTGGGCGTCCACTTCGCATGGGATTAAGTGCGGTCTGTGGTCGTCCACGGTTAGGGCTACGCTGCCGTCGATCGTCGCACCTCCATCTCCTTCAGATTCAAGCCATGGTTGAAGGTATGTTCGTCCGTCTTGGATCTCATCATGTTTCTGTTTCGTGGCTAGTAGTTTAGTGGCATCATGTAGGGTTGTTCCTGATGTTGTTCATCCATGAAATGGTTATGATTTTGTGGTCGATCGTGCTTGTTTTCAGAAGAAAGTAGTTTCTTTATGTTGTTTCATTAATGACTGGGTTGATAGAAACAGAGCATAGCGACTTTCACCGCATTATTGGGTAACTCTGATTTTGACTGAATTTTGGCTGAACATGTGCACTGTGTTAACTCTGCATTTGTTGACTGAAGAATGTTAAATCTGCACTTTGTTATTTGCACTCCAATTTTAACTGAACAATCATTTAACTATGCATTAGAGAGGAAGGATGGATTGAATATTTGGACTCTGTCATTTATTTGCACTATAATTTTGATTGAATATTGAGTACTGTACAACTGAATATTTGGACTTTGTCAGTCATTTGCACTACTATACAACTGACCAGAAATTTCTCTCAGTTTGCAGCTTCTTTGGATCCTCCTGATCCACTTGATTACATGTTTGTGAGATTTCATTATCTCGGCTATTTTGAGAGGAAGGATGGACATGTTGATTACTCAGGAGCACTGGAGGCAGAAATGTTATTCCAAAGAGACATGCTAAGTTATGCATAAATTGTATTCTTATACTAAAGATTTGCATCAAGTAGAAAGAGGTCACTGCCATTATGCAGAATTGATGTATGTTTATGTTAAGAACATGAGTTCTGTAGCATGTTATGTGAGCTACATGGGTTTCTGTAGTGAGCAGTCTTGTAATGACTATATTTTGCCAAACTATCTGCTGAATGTTGTGTCGTCAAACCATCTGCTATGACAATTCCAATATTCTGCAATCGTATTTTCTTTTTGCATGATGTGTTGTCAGTTTTTTGAACATCGTGGAGTCTAACAGATAGTGTTGTAAGATTTTTTAACACCATGCTGTCAAACAGAAAGCAAAGATATATGTTGTAAGGTTTCTGGAGATCATGTACATTTCAGAATAATTCAAACAGGGCATCCATTTCTAAACATTTCAAATAAAGATATATGTTGTACATTTCAAATAGTGCTCTTAGGTTTCTAGAGACCTTAACTTCTCAAAATGTACATGCATTTCTGAAGGAAATTTCTTTCTGATGATATCTAAAGTTCTGAAACAAAAAAGATCATCTCAAACTGTACCGAACATATCTGAACAATTCAAACTTTCTTGATTAACAAGCATTTCTCAAACAGTACATAAGAACAAGCATTTGAAATGCATTACACTAATTTATCTCATCTAAAAAATGGCAGCCAGCACACCATAATTCTCTCATTTCTCTGACAGCAAAACACTACATAATTCTCCTTTTCTCTCTTGGATTTTGTCGCTCTCCACCACGTCCTGTGCCTGATCTTCCTATCCAAATCCACCACCTCCAGGTTGGATAAAATGTACTCCAAACTGCAGGTAGTACAACACACCATTGTCGAGAATGAACAAACAAGTAAGATTTGGAATAAATCGGGAGGAGGGGATGAAAGACCTGTGCTTGCGCACTGCGGCCGGGAACGCCATGGTCACCGTTTGGCCAGCTGGGCATGGGTCCCAGGGCAGGGAGGGAGAGAGGCTGGGGCATGGGCGGTTGGGGTCTGGGGAGGTCGCCGGTGAGCGGTGGGTGGGAGCGGCGGCGGCCATGTCGAAGGCCGAGGAGCGAGAGGACTGAATCAGGGGAAAATTAAACCGGCCGCCTAATTACAATACCAAGCCAAGTCAGCACCCAGTCAGATGCGCCTAATTACAACAACACCAGCAAACCCGCTTCAGATGTGACATGAAACCACTTAGGGCTTGATTAAACCGGTTTTGACAATTTCAGGGTGTAAATCAGTCCAAAATTGACTTTGGGGTGTTATGGAGACATTAAGAGGGATTTGGGGGCGAAAACTATGCTTCTTTCACAAAGAAACAACAAATCTCTCCCTAATAATAAAGCACGGATTGGGTCTCCGGGTTCACCGTCACAATACGCTTTCTTCTCATGTCATAATACGCTTTTACAATTTGTATGGACAAAATCATAATATAAACGAGGTGGTACTATTTTCATCAAATTTTTATCCATTGTTCGTGCGCTCAAAAAATATAGTCAAGATAGTCAACCGGCTGGGCCTCAGCCTGAAGTTCCACACGCCAACTGGGCCACATCGTCAAGATGGAAAAACGATTCCTCATGGCCGGCTCCTGCCACCGTCAGGACGGAAAAAAACCCTAATCCAATCCAATTATGAATCAAACTGCCAACCTCGGCTTTCATATATGAGGAAGTAGCCAGCCGCACTATATTGGTACTATGACAGCATGAGATTCGATTTCTATTAGTCCCATATCGCTTCTTTAAATAAAATCAGCCAAGAGAGACCCGATAAATCCCACTCAAAAAAGAAATAAAAGACCACGTAGAGTCAGGGAGGGGCCAATCCGGACGCGGCGGATGGCGGAATTCAACGGTCGGCGGGGTGCTCGTGCTGCCGGCGACGAACACACCACATAGAGGCAGGCAGGAAGGGACCGGGGCTGTGATCGAAGCAGGGATCGATGGAGACTATTAGCAGCGGTTGTACAACCGGACTGGCGACCAGGAGGGTGCGACGGCTTGTGTTCATGGGGACGGCAGATCCGGAGTGGAGGCCAGCTCCGGACGCGGCGAATGTCGGGATTCGACGGTCGACTGGGTGCTGGACGCTGGTGTTGCTGGCGACGAACACAACACAGAGCAGAGGAACTCGCGCTTGCCGTTTTCTTCACGTACCAGGAGCACAGTCCGCCACCAGGCACCAGCTTCCCTCCTTCCATACCGCGGACTTTGTTGAGGACTGGAGGAGCGCACGCACGCTACGGTCGTTCAGGACCCCTCACCGGCGTGTTGCTGGGACACTTGCCGAGCTGGCTGGCAAAGGCGCAGTATTGTGCGAGCACAGCCGCGCGGGCCTTCTCGATGGCGGTGGAGCCGGCATCGGCGAAGGCGTACATGGTGGCCATCTGAATCTGGTAGTGGTATGTGACCCTGTTGAGGATGGACAGGGCCACAGGGGATGTACTGACGCCTGACAAGACATCGACGGCCAGCGTTGTATACGGGTTTAATTCCATGCAATAAGTTGAATCGGTAACAGAAGAGTTTGCTTGGTAGCTGCTTGTAAATTCTCTCGATCAGAGAGAGTAGGCTGGTAGTACGAGTTACTCTGTATTTTAATTGGACGCGGCATACGCGGGATGTTGCGATGCCCACCGGACAATTCGGCGTGTCCGCTCGAACCCGTTTGTGATGATGAAGTCAGCCCAGTGGCAGCTTTGCGGGCTTTTTTGTTTGACGGCGGAGCGGCGGGATGACCCGTCCATCTTGCAACCTGACGCATGGGCGCGGCGGGCGCTGCTGGCCGGTGGCCCGAGACGCGGGAGGAGCTATGGCATGCGGTCGCTGCGCTGCGGAGATGAGGAGGTGGATTGGATTGGGTCTTCCCTGACGAAGACAATGTTCATGGTATCTGATGAAGACTGCAGCTAGCTGCATGAGCGCGACCCACAAAAATATGTAGCTGTACATTTTTTTTTTTGCGGGAAGAGAAAATGTAGATGTACATGTACGCACAGGACGCTTATGCTCGTAATGAAAAAACTAACTACACACGTGAGTGTTTGTTTTGCCACAAAGATAATCCTATTTCGGGTACAATGACCAACCAAGATCATGTAAAAAATTAGACTTTGTGTCAGAAAATTAAATGTACTCACAATGACAAAATAAACTTTGAATATCTCTAAGAAATATGAATATGAGGTGACCTAAAATAATTATTAGCCTCCTTAGATTTCCTTAATTTAAAATTGTACCAGCATAATAAAGCTTGAAAATGCAGAAATTTTGTTGAAAATGTCATCAATGAGATTTCGTATAGTAAAAAACTCTCTTATTTTGTGCACAAAGACTACAACTAACAAGCTAGAAAATCGACACTAGCAGTAGATGCTCCATAGCTATAAATCTATGTATGAATTAATGCATGTCTTTGTAACTATTTTTGCACTATTAAAGTTGAATTGTAAATTAAGCTTTCACTGCTTATGCTATTAGTGCTTCACTATATTGAAATGATCGGCCTGTACACGTGTAGTGTCTTAAACAGTTATTATTACACCACGGAATTTATTTCTCCTGTTGCAACGCACGGACATATTTACTATACAAATTTATACCCACAAAAAAAGAACTTCATGCTACAAAAAGGACTAATCAGTTTAACTTTATTATCAATGTTTATTAAAATTGAATATAGAAAATGGTGGTAATGACACATGAAGCATATTGTGCTTCTTTTTCGCCCGGACATAGTGATACTCTTCCTCAGCAACATCCGGATACATGATGTTCCATCAACAACTTTAAAATATGCTGGTGATGCTCAACCTGCAACTTTGCACCCACACTGCCTTTCTGTTTTATGTAGAAAGTTGACAGATTTTTTATGTGTTTCATTATGAATTAATTATTAGAAAATATTTCTTTGTGAATAATGAGATTGATCTTTCAACATGGCATAGAAGTTGTTTGAGTTTTTATTTAAAATTTCTATGAACAAGTTTATTTATTCGTACAAGTTTATTTATTATGTACCCGTTGCAACGCACGGGCATTTGTGCTAGTAACAAATAAACGGGCTACCCCGCTCGGCGATGATATAACAGGCCGGGAAAAAGTAAAAAGAAGAAAACTGGGCCGACAAAAGAAAAACGAGAGGCTGAAGCACGCAGCATAAACCAAGGGAGCTCCTATGCAGCACTGCAGGCGCCAGTTAGCTATCCGGCGCCTGCAGTGTTGTTTGCATGGGCCCGCCCACTAGCGTGCGGCCCCAGTTTTCTTTTAATTTTTTGTTACGAAAAAATATGAAATAAAAAAAGGTTTACAGATTTAAAGAAAAAAAAGGTTCATCCATTTGAAAAAAGTTCATATCTTTCAAAAATTTAATCAATTTTGAAAAAAGTTCATCAATTTGAAAAAAGTTCATTTAAACTGAAAAGAAATTCATCCAATTTAGATAAAGTACATTACTTTTTTAAAAAGTTCATAGAAATTCAAAAAAAGTTCATGTATTTTTAGAAAAAGTTCATTGAACTGGAAAAAAAGTTCATAGATAAAAAAAGTCATCCATTTTCAAAAAGATGTTCATCAAATTAGAAAAAAGTTCATCGATATTCAACAAAGTTCATTAATCTGAAAAAAAACTATTGAAATTATTTAAAAGTTCATATATATTCAAAAAAGTTTATACAAATTTCAAAAAAGAAAATGTCAACCGGCGCCTGGATGGGCCGGCCCATTTACGGACGCCACAGGCACCAGTTAAAGTAAATGAACGTTAACTGGCGCCGTTGGCGCCAAATAGGAAATGCCATAAACCAAACCAACTTTAGATCAAGATTTGCACGAGATTTACAACATCTAGATCCAATGCCAAGAACTTAGATGTTACATTCTTAATTCTTCAGGCTTTTTTTAATATAAGTTGTGGCGTGTGCATACAGGCGCTCGTGTGAGGCGGCTCCCGCTGGCGTCTGATTTGCGTTGGACGCGCTCGATCTGCTGGGGCAACATGAACGTGGGAATCTTTTTTATTTTCGACATTCATAAGTGTAACACGTGTGGGCTGAAGGAGATCGGGCCACACGCCCTTCTAGCCATTCATTGTGACACGTCGGGTTTATTTATTTATTTTTTAACCATGCATGCAAACAGTGACGAAAACAGATAATGTCTGCAGGAATCTTTTGGGTTTTTGAACTTTAATATGTTTTATCTTCTAAGTAAAAAATCCAATTTAAAATTTGTTTTCACCATTAAATTCGCCGTGACAAGGACTTCAAAACTAGATCCGATATCAACATGTTTCGACGATATTTTTTGGCAGTCAAAAGTTGCCATGTCTATTGCAGATAAATTGCCATGATGTTTACATTGAAGTTTTCATGATATGTTTCAACTACTTTTTCGTCTACGTTTAAACTAAATTTTGACATGTTATAAAAAAATTAAGAAACTAAACTTGCCATGATGAATTACTAAAATTTGCAAATTCCATGGAATAATTTTGACATGGTTCATAATTAAAAAGAAATTTGTTGTCCATTACTTTAAAGATGCATGGTCGATGACTCAAATTTGCCATGAACCAGAAACTAAAATTGCCATGGTAATTTACTTAAATTTGCTATGATACATGCACAAAAATTTGCCATGGTTCACACAGAAAATAATTTATATGGTCCAAATACTAGAATTATCATGGTCAAAATACTAAAATTGCCATGATCTGTAAAATAAAATTACCATCATGAATTACTAAAAAATGCCATGATCCATGAATCAATTTTGATGTGATTAATTACTAAAAATTTCCATGGTCAATTAATAAAATTTGCCATGAAAAATAGTTAAAACACAATGGTAGTTTTAAATCTAGAAAATAAAATGGATGAAACATATCATGGCAACTTTAATGTAAACACTATGGCAACTTCAGTGTAACACTATGGCAACTTTTGGCACAAAAAAAGTCATCGAAACATATCGATATGGGATCAATTTTGAAGATCTCGTCGAGATGGATTTAATGCTAAAAAGGGATTTGTAATCGAACTTTATTTAAGAGCCAAAAAACCAAAAAGATTCTGTTGATGCCATATATTTGGTGTGGCAAAATGGATGATAATGGGGCGGTTGGACCTTGTTGCTTCATGCTACACGTGTGACACTTATCGTTTTGGTTTATTTTTTTGAAGGTAATGAACGTGGGAATCTATTCTATCGTGTTGGAAGCTGAGCCGAGACGTCACCGGCGATGGGGGCGAGATGAGGATGCGCGTGTGTTCGCGTTCTTGAGTCGGATCCCAGATTGCGGGCCACCGTTAATTCCTGCTCGTCCTCGAGTTGGTAAATGATAAAAACAGAAATTTTTTTATGTGAAATACTACCTAACATATTCATCATATATTCTTTTTCCTTTGTAGCATAGACATTTGGACTTGAATGATTCAAAGCAATAGTCTATAATTTGACATGTAAACATCAATACTCAAGATATCAACAAGCAACTATGTCTTTCGAAATATCAACGCTAAAAAAAGTTATCCCTAGCCCATTATGCTCAATCGTTGATTCATTAATGAAACATACTTAAATATTAACTACATCCAATACACAATTATGTCAATAGTGTTCCCTAGTTGATGCTTTATAAGAGAAGATTGAGAATTAATAAAAATAGAAATAGCATAAAAGTAAATAGATAGGTCCTTTGCAGAGAGAAGCAGAGATTTGTAGAGAAGCCAGGGCTCATAGCTTAAACTGAGAGATAAAATTGTTTTGAGAGGTATGCTTTTCATGTCAATGAAAATGACTGATAATTTCCAATATCTTCCATGCTAAATAAATGATAGGTGATTCCCTAACAAAAGGTAAAGTTTATTTCATTTCCACCATTCTTACACAATCCATGGATAGCTGTATGCATGGATACCTTCCATACCAACACTTTTCAAGAAACTTATTATTAATAACATATAAAAAAATATCATTTCGGGACTGGGCATCCTTATTACCTGCCATATTTTCATGCAATGACAAGCGAATAAACACTCACATGAGAATACAATACCTAGCATGGAAAATATTGACCACCCCCCGCCGATTCATGAGCGGAACGGACGCACACAAAATAAATTCATTTTAAAAATTAGAATCGACACATACAAATTTACTTGGAACGGCATAAAAATACCGCATATAGGTAGGTATGGTGGACTCATTTGGCACAACTTTTGATTTAAGGAGTTGGATGCACAGGCAGTATTCTCGCTTAGTACAAGTGAAGGCTAGTAAATAGATCGAGAAACAACCAACCAAAAAACAAAAACGGTCATAAACGAGCATTGAACACAATTAACACTGGATAATGCACCACAAGTATCATATAATTTCATTGCATAACTGCGACCGTGGGCACGTCTGCCGGCATGAACTACGGTCGCGGGCCCTGAATTACCTTTATTTCGCAAAAATATATGTTTATTTCAAAGAATTCGGTTGGAAAGGCCAATTGGGTTGGCCGGTTGGACACATCGGTCGGATTTGGATAGACACGACTGAATGACCTACCTTCAGCTGACCCAAACCAATAAAAAACGAATCAAATCTGTGTCCATTTGGATTGGCGCGTTGGAGTTGGCTTTACAGTCGGTAGCTACTGTGGGCAACATAACAAAAGGAAGGGAAAAGAGCTTGCGCAGGAGCTGCCCGACCGGCATCAGAGACCAGCCCCTTGCCGCAACCCCCCAATCTCTTGTAACTAACGGTGGAGGTATTCTTTTGACCTTTTTCTTTAAATATATGATATGCACACTCGTGCATATTCAAGAAAAAGAAAAAGCAACGCGAAGTCGCCATGTGCTCAATCTTCTTCTAGTGCCCACTGCCCAGCCATCATACCTCCTACTTATTATTCACGCCTTGCTGGTAGTAGTATGAAAAAGGGAACATATAGAAAAGTACACACGATTTGCAAACAATATCAACACAAACCAGCCATCGCAACGACCCAAGCAGCCGCGACGAGACCCACAGCGCACGGACTCACGGGTGCAGCGCCGAGTACGTCCGGTACTTGTACTCCTCCGCCGCCGAGGCTTCCTCCTTACCGGCGCCGTACTCCTTGGGGTGGTGGCATGGCACGTAGGTGCTGACCGGGCAGTAGGTCTTGGTCCTGTGGAAGAAGCCGGCGCACTCCTCGTGTGACCGCTGGTTGGGCGCATAGGGGATGCAGTTGCGGGCGACGTTGAGCTTCCCCTGCTTGATCAATGCCCAGCAGCACGACCCCAGCGACGTGAAGTAGTTGTCGGAGAGCGTGAGGTTGGAGAGGTGGCCGCCGGACGACGGGTACGCGAGCCGGCAGAGCGCGTCGGGCACCTCGCCGTAGAGGAGATTGTCCGCCAGGTTGAGCTGCTCCACCTTCCGCAGGCACGCGTACGAGGCCGGGATGGTGCCCGTGAGCTGGTTCGTGCCGGCGTCGATGACGGTGGCCTTGGCGAGCAGGCCGAGCTCGTAGGGGAGGCAGCCGCTGAGCTTGTTGTTGAGGAAGAGCACCTCCAGCAGCGTGTTGGCGGCGCGGCCGATGGACGACGGGATGGGCCCCGTGAACTGGTTGTTGGCGAGCGCGAGGTAGTTCACGGGCGAGTCGCCGAGGTTGCTGGGGATCATGCCGGAGAACTGGTTGTTGTTGACGAAGATGGCCTCCACGATCGGGAACGAGCAGAAGAGCCCCGCCGGCACCTCGCCGTAGAACCGGTTGAACCGGATGTCGACGAAGGTGGCGTTGGTGATCCCCAGCACGTCCGTCGGGAAGGCGCAGCGAGCGAGCTTGTTGTTGCTCACGTCCAGCTCGTAGAAGTACTGCAGCGACCGGAGGATGGGCACGACGCCGCCGAAGTCGTTGGAGTTGGCGTGGAAGAGCGCCAGGTCCGGGAGCGCGTCCACGAACCCCTCCACGGTGGGGGCCTCCAGCTTGAAGCCGTTGAAGTCGACGGACGCGAGCGCCCGCTCGTTGACGTTGGGCGGCTTCTCGCAGAAGAAGCCCAGGTACGAGGTGTCGCTGCAGATGGCGGTGCCGGTCCAGGTCTTGGTGACGCCCTGGGGGTCGCACGTTATGGTCTGCTTGAACCTCTGGATCACGAGGTACGCCCTGTACAGCCGCTCGTTCTCGAAGTCGCTCGGCTTCGGCCCGTATGACGACGGCGGCGTCGGCGACGGAGACCCGCCGCCTCCGTACCCGCCCCCGCCCCCGCCGCCGATCCCAATCCCGATGCCTATCCCTCCGCCGCCGCCGCCGTTGCCGATGCTGATGCCGAGCTCCCGCCGGCTGGCATCGGAGGTGCGCGCCGCGAGCGCAATGCACGACGCCAGGAGGCAGAAGAGAGCGAGGCGCCGAGGCAGCGAGCGGCCTGCCATTTTTCTTCTCACCGGGGGTGTCGGCAGCAGGAATGGGAACAGTGTGGCTCGTGCTTGACTCGTGTCAGGGTCCCCTCGCGCCAAGTGAAGACGGAGCCCGACTGCGCGATCGAGTGGCCCTGGCCTTTGATTAGGGGGCGCGCAGGGGTATATAAACGCCTGGGCTGTTGCACCGCGACACGGCGGCAAACTGGCCATGTGCATGCATGGTACTACAGTTCTACCTGAGGATTTACTCTTGGGGTGACTAGTGCCAGGATTGTTTCATCAGAGAAGCTGGAACTTGCTGTCCTGTTGCTTGTTGGATGCTATTCCGTGGCCCTAGTTACAAATGATTCGAAGAGCTCACGTGCGAGAGGAGCACAGACGCATCCAGATTTGGTCGCTGTCGTAAGATGTCATAACTGTGTGGCTATTTCTTGATCCATCGAGACATCGCACCTTCCGGTTAAAACAAACGTTAATGCAGAATCTGCGACCTCTTGAGTCCACGCTCGTCGATCATATAACTTTTAAAAAAGGTGGACGTAAATTCGCTCATAGGGTAGATGGAACCATGGCCCTAAGCGCGTAGAATATGGCTACTCCATTCTCGAACTGTCAAACCAGCTGCGTGTCTCCTTTGAAAGAAAAAAGGCGATGCCCGGTCGATCTATTCATCGATCTCGTCACTTGACGGCCCAGGCATCATCAACTCCGACGCACCATGTGATGTTCATGGCGAGATGGTCGATTTCATTACTAACCGGCGAAACTTCCACTGGTGAAGTGAAGTCGGCTAGCAAAGCGACGTGCCAACGTACGCCGACGCAGCTTCCACCAGGCTAGCTAACCGCATCGATCGACCCCCTCCTCCATATAGTATACTTTGGTAGTGTACATGCGGATGGTAGGGGTGGTGGTTACATACGGTGGTTGCGAGTGCGACGCCCCTTTCACGCTCTGCCTGGCTGTTCGCTTTGGTGCTTTGCTTCCCGCTGGTACGGCATGCATGCTACTATATTCACGTACAAACGCGTCCGTCAATCCATGTATCCTCCTCCCCATATAATCTGGCCAAAACCTACGCAGCTGCGCCTTACAAAAATGGGGCTGGAGCTTACGTCGGACAGAGTAGAGCCATAGAGGCGAAAGGTCGCCTGGTCACGGGCCGGCACATTGGTCCGGCGCCCTTGTCATGTCCAATCCCCTTGCCGAACGCGGCGTCCAATAATGCGGGCGCGCCCGGCCGGATGCGCAACGTGCGTGCCTCCTGGGCCCCCGGCAGGTGAGCAGTCTGCTCTGTTCGGCAGCGCGCACACACAACACACACATTTGTGCGCTCATCGCGAGCGCGCGCGGGCGGGCAGAATATCGAGGTTCCGTCGCAGGCAGGGCACGGTGTCCCTGTTCATTGCCAGCGCGTTTGGTTCGATGTGCTGGTGCTGCGTACCACTGCCTCCGTAAACTTGTCACGGTCCTCTGCACAGATTAATAAAGCCTCCAGATATCCACCGTGGCAAAAGATGGAGGTCACGATCATTGTCACAGACCTGGATGTGCAGTGCTGCCGTAGGGCCAGGGTTTTTGGCTCCAGCTGAGCCCACCGTGCTAGTATTGGATCATACTAGCGCCATTACCTGCCAGGAGTAAAGTTTGTTTTAAACTTGACTTGAGGTTTTAGAGGTGGTTGAACTCCGAATGCTTGGAATCCGTACCCTGTATCCAGTGACCCCGGTCAATCTTAACCCGCAATCTGTTTGACGTTGTTTGGCACACCGGGGAAAAAACAATCCTGGCCGGGATCACCTGCTACTCTCACTGACTATGTTAGCCCACATGTCATCCTGGTTGGGATCACCTGCTACTCCCACTGACTATGTTGGCGCTCTAGTGCCCGACATACATCGAGCACCTACAGCAGCCGGCACTGGCGTACAGTCGTGGGGGCGGGCATGGACGGGTGGTTTCGGTTGTACAAGCCGTGGCGCTAGGGGCAACACCTAGGGGAAATATCAGGTGATACCACTTTTTAAATGCTATCATGATAGCAAGTTAGAAAATTCAAATTTAATCATGTCAAAAAATTCTGAAAAAAAAATCATGGATGTTCATAACACATATGTCGGCAACCCCTAAAAAATTCAGATTAAAATTCGACATACACATAGAGAAACCAAAAAGACAAATCCATCTTGAATAGTGCCAAATGAAGACAAAAGCAAAAAATGACACTATTCACATCTGAATTTGTCTTTTTTGTTTCTCCTTTTGTATTTCAATTTTTGATCTGAATTATTTAGGGGTTGTCGACATATGTGTCATGAACATCCATGATTTTTTTTAGAATTTTTTGACATGTTTAATTTAAATTTTCTAACTTGGTATCATGGTAGCATTTAAGGGCTGGTATCACCTCATACTTTCCCGCAACACCTACTCGGCAAACGCGCGTCCTCGATGTCACTGCGTGCACGCCACGCTCTACTTAGGCAACTCCATACTCGAGGTCAGTTCCGGAACCAGCCCGCCTTCTAGCCTCCCTAGGGTCCAGTAGACGGCGCCGTCAACATCAAGATTGATTCGCACACCACTCCCACGGTGTTCCTCTCCGGTCACAGCCCCACCTTTTCGGCGCCCCCTCCGGTCACAGTCGTACACCGGCTCCTGTCGAGCCACCTCTTGTGCTACCGCGACAGCGCTGGACCCGAGCACACGTGCACACAATGAAGGTAGTTTAATGGATCTGTTGTCAGCTGAGAAGGAGGAAGAAAGGGAATGGCTAGATGTAAGTCACGTGGTTTTTTAATTTGGGCCAATTGATGTTTTTGGGCGTCCGATGCACATCCAACGGCGCTTGGCCCTTCCTTTTCCTCGAGTTCTTCTTCTTCCCTAGACCGCCGCACAAGCTACTGGCGGCAGGCCGCGCTCCCGCGCCGCCACGCCCTCCTCGAAACCACCCTCCACCGCTCGTCTTGCCGCCACCCCAACCATCCTTCTAGCCCCGGCGCTGACGATGATTTTCTCTAGCGAACTTGCACCGCCGCCCCACCTGCATCCCCACCACTGCCCTACCTCCGTCCCCACCATCGCCATTCTTTCGCCCCCACCACCAGCCTAAGATAGATGATGGGGTAGCCCTCTGGCGATCCCCTTCCTTCTCCTTCCTTCCCCCCGGTCTCATTCCTTCTCCTTCCTCTTTCTTCAAAATCGACTGACATTTAGCTATTGTGGGGAAGAAAAGGAAAGGAAGATGGATATGACGTGTGGGTCCAAATAGTCAGTGAGAGAAGCTAGTTATCTCGGTTGGGATTGTCTTCATCCAGATGCGACAAATAGGCCTAGGGTCAAAATTAGCCGGGGTCCTTGAATATAGGGAGCTCCGGATTTGATTTCGACCATGCCTACAAATACAAGGTTTAAAATAGACTTCATCTGTGGCCCGATAATGCCTGGCCGTGCATCACATGTCGCTAAGAACATTTTTGGTTTGTCTGGATCCGCAGGTACAAGTATTCGCTAATATGAGATTTATGCTATCATGTCTCATGTGCCAGCAATGTTTGCTAACTTTTTTTAAATAATACATTTTTTTATTAATTTTCATAAATATTACGCTGGATAAAAAAAATTCAAAAATAATACACCGTCGGCCCGCTGCAGGCCGACTGGGCCTAGTCGGCCCACAGCAGGCCGATTGGATTCCAGTCGGCCTACAGCTGGCCGACTGGCCCCTGTCGGCCCACTGTGGGCTGATAGGGTCCTGTCGGCCCACTATGGGCTGACTGGAGCTAATTGGCCCGCTGTGGGCTAATTATTTTTGCAAAAAAATAGGCATAAAAAATATATGTTTAAAAAAATGTTAATCATGTAATTAAAAAATGTTAAACGTGTATAAATTTTTTTCCTGATGTATACAAAAAATGTACAATATATATGCAAAAATGTTGACTAAAAAATATGTTTTGAAAAGTGTTAAGCATGTATTTAAAATTTGTTAAATGTGTGTATAAAAATGTTCCTTATTTATAAAAAAAAATATATAATGTGTATGAAAAAAAGTTGATACCAAAAAATTATGTTTGAAAAATATGTTTGAAAAGTTGACATTTTTTCAAATACATGATTAAAAATTGTTAAATGTGTGTATAAAAAATGTTCCTTATCTATAAAAAAAATATAGAATGTGTATGAAAAAAAGTTGACACCAAAAAAATGTGTTTGAAAAAAATGTTCCAGTTCCATACAAAAAGAGCAACCAATCATATTTTTTCACAACCTTGATTTATTTTTTGTCACCAACTCACCAACATAATTTTTTGGTATCAACTTTTTTTCATACACATTCTATATTTTTTGTATAAATAAGGAGCATTTTTTATACACACATTTAACAATTTTTAAATACATGATTAACACTTTTTAAAACATACTTTTTATGTCAACATTTTTGCATATATATTGTACATTTTTTGTATACATCAGGAAAAAAAATTATACACGTTTAACATTTTTTAATTACATGATTAACATTTTTTATGCCTATTTTTTTGCTAAACAATTAGCCCATTGTGGGCCAATTAGCTCCAGTCAGCCCACAGTGGGCCGACAGGACCCAATCAGCCCACAGTGGGCCGACAGGGGCCAGTCGGCCACCTGTAGGCCGACTGGAATCCAATCGGTCTGTTGTGGGCCGACTAGGTCCAGTCGGCCTGCAGCGGGCCGACGGTGTATTATTTTTGAAAAAAATTTACCTAGCGTAATATTTATGAAAATTAATAAAAAAATGTATTATTTAAAAAAAATAGCGCAATGTTTGCGATTTTAGTGGAGACTGCTGGGAAATGTGTCAGTCTTGAAATGCGCGATAGGTGCCATTGTAGCCAAGAGCACTACTTGTAGTACAATAATTCATTTTTGCAACAATAGTACCAGTCCAACAACGACGAAACATAATTAATTTATCACAGGTGCCTATTGCCAACTTATACTCCCTCCGTTCATAAATAGATGACTTAACTTTGTACTAACTTTAGTATAAAGTTGGGTCATCTATTTTGGAACGGAGGGAGTACATAATAAACTTCTTGAGGGAACAATTTCTTTTGGCGTCCAAAAATTGCCAACTTATAGATAATATATTAATTCCACAAGCACAGTAACCATAAAATATTACACATATGTCCCAACATTGTTGTTTTTACAGAAAATAAAGGGACCAATTATTTGTAAGTTGCTTCGGTACACTCACTTAGAAAAGTTTACAGATTTCTATGCAAAGTTACCCCTGTTGGAAATATGCCCTAGAGGCAATAATAAAAGCTTTATTATTATATTTCCTTGTTCATGATAATTGTCTTTATTCATGCTATAATTGTGTTATCCGGAAATCGTAATACATGTGTGAATAACAGACACCAACATGTCCCTAGTAAGCCTCTAGTTGACTAGCTCGTTGATCAATAGATAGTCATGGTTTCCTGACTATGGACATTGGATGTCATTGATAACGAGATCACATCATTAGGAGAATGATGTGATGGACAAGACCCAATCCTAAACATAGCACAAGATCGTATAGTTCGTTTGCTAGAGTTTTCCAATGTCAAAGTATCCTTTCCTTAGACCATGAGATCGTGTAACTCCCGGATACCGTAGGAGTGCTTTGGGTATACCAAACGTCACAACGTAACTGGGTGACTATAAAGGTAGACTACGGGTATCTCCGAAAGTGTATGTTGGGTTGACATGGATCAAGACTGGGATTTGTCACTCCGTATGACGGAGAGGTATCACTGGGCCCACTCGGTAATGCATCATCATAATGAGCTCAGAGTGACCAAGTGTCTGGTCACGGGATCATGCATTACGGTACGAGTAAAGTGACTTGCCGGTAACGAGATTGAACGAGGTATTGGGATACCGACGATCGAATCTCAGGCAAGTAACATATCGATTGACAAAGGGAATTGCCTACGGGGTTGATTGAATCCTCGACATCGTGGTTCATCCGATGAGATCATCGTGGAGCATGTGGGAGCCAACATGGGTATCCAGATCCCGCTGTTGGTTATTGACCTGAGAGTCGTCTCGGTCATGTCTGCTTGTCTCCCGAACCCGTAGGGTCTACACACTTAAGGTTCGGTGACGCTAGGGTTATGAAGATATGTATATGCAGAAACCCGAATGTTGTTCGAAGTCCCGTATGAGATCCCGGACGTCACGAGGAGTTCCGGAATGGTCCGGAGGTAAAGAATTATATATAGGAATTGCTGTTTCGGCCATCGGGACAAGTTTCGGGGTTATCGGTATTGTACCGGGACCACCGGAGGGGTCCCGGGGGCCCACCGGGTGGGGCCACCTGTCCCGGGGGGCCACATGGGCTGTAGGGGGTGCGCCTTGGCCTTCATGGACCAAGGGCACCAGCCCCTATAGGCCCATGCGCCTAGGGTTTCCACCTAGGAGGAGTCCTAGTGGTGGAAGGCACCCCTAGGTGCCTTGGGGGGAAGGGAAACCTCCCCTTGGCCGCCGCCCCCCTAGTAGATCTCATCTACTAGGGCCGGCGCCCCCCCCCCCCCATGGCACCCCTATATATAGTGGGGGGGAGAGGAGGGAAATAGACCAGCCCCTGGCGCCTCCCTCTCTCCCCGTTACGTCTCTCCCTTGTAGTATTGGCGAAGCCCTGCTGCTGTGACGCCCTGCATCCACCACCACGCCGTCGTGCTGCTGGATCTTCATCAACCTCTCCTTCCCCCTTGCTGGATCAAGAAGTAGGAGACGTCTCCCGTCCCGTACGTGTGTTGAACGCGGAGGTGCCGTCCGTTCGACGCTTGGTCATCGGTGATTTGGATCACGTCGAGTACGACTACATCATCACCGGTCTTTTTGAACGCTTCCGTGCGCGATCTACAAAGGTATGTAGATGCATCTAATCACTCGTTGCTAGATGAACTCATAGATGGATCTTGGTGAAACCGTAGGAAAATTTTTGTTTTCTGCAACGTTCCCCTACAGTGGCATCATGAGCTAGGTCTATGCGTAGTTCTTCTTGCGCGAGTAGAACACAATTAGTTGTGGGCGTGGATTTGTCAACTTTCTTGCCGTTACTAGTCTTTTCTTGCTTCAACGGTATTGTGGGATGAAGCGGCCCGGACCAACCTTACACGTACGCTTACGTGAGACCGGTTCCACCGACTAACATGCACTAGTTGCATAAGGTGGCTGGCGGGTGTCTGTCTCTCCTACTTTAGTTGGAGCGGATTCGATGAACAGGGTTCTTATGAAGGGTAAATAGAAGTTAACAAATCACGTTGTGGCTTTAACGTAGGTAAGAAGACGTTCTTGCTAGAACCCTAATTCAGCCACGTAAAACTTGCAACAACAATTAGAGGACGTCTAACTTGTTTTTGCAGCAAGTGGTTTGTGATATGATATGGCCAAAGTTGTGATGAATGATGAATGATCTATATGTGATGTATGAGATGTTCATGCTATTGTAATAGGAATCACGACTTGCATGTCGATGAGTATGACAACCGGCAGGAGCCATAGGAGTTGTCTTTATTCTTTTATATGACCTGCGAGTCATTGAGAAACGCCATGTAAATTACTTTACTTTATTGCTAAACGCGTTAGCCATAGTAGTAGAAGTAATAGTTGGCGAGCAACTTCATGGAGACACGATGATGGAGATCATGATGATGGAGATCATGGTGTCAAGACGGTGACAAGATGATCATGGAGCCCCAAGATGGAGATCAAAGGAGCTATGTGATATTGGCCATATCATGTCACGTTTATTATTTGATTGCATGTGATGTTTATCATGTTTTGCATCTTGTTTACTTAGAATGACGGTAGTAAATAAGATGATCCCTCATACTAATTTCAAGAAGTGTTTCCCCTAACTGTGCACCGTTGCGACAGTTCGCTGTTTCAAAACACCACGTGATGATCGGGTGTTTTATTCAGACGTTCACATACAACGGGTGTAAGACAGATTTACACATGCAAACACTTAGGTTGACTTGACGAGCCTAGCATGTACAGACATGGCCTCGGAACACAGAAGACCGAAAGGTCGAGCATGAGTCGTATAGAAGATACGATCAACATGAAAATGTTCACCGATGTTGACTAGTCCGTCTCACGTGATGATCGGACACGGTCTAGTTAGCTCGGATCATGTAATACTTAGATGACTAGAGGGATGTCTAATCTAAGTGGGAGTTCATTATAATTTGATTAGATGAACTTAATTATCATGAACTTAGTCTAAATATTTTACAATATGTCTTGTAGATCAAATGGCCAACGTAGTCCTCAACTTCAACGCATTCCTAGAGAAAACTAAGCTGAAAGACGATGGCAGCAACTATACGGACTGGGTCCGGAACCTGAGGATCATCCTCATAGCTGCCAAGAAAGATTATGTCCTACAAGCACCGCTGGGTGACGCACCTGTTCTCCCTGCAGAACAAGATGTTATGAACGCTTGGCAGGCACGTTCCGATGACTACTCCCTCGTTCAGTGCGGCATGCTTTACAGCCTAGAGCCGGGGCTCCAAAAGCATTTTGAGAGACATGGAGCATATGAGATGTTCGAAGAGATGAAAATGGTTTTCCAAGCTCATGCCCGGGTCGAGAGATATGAAGTCTCCGACAAATTCTTCAGCTGTAAGATGGAGGAAAATAGTTTTGTCAGTGAGCACATACTCACTATGTCTGGGTTACATAACTGCTTGACTCAGCTGGGAGTTAATCTCCCGGATGATGCGGTCATTGACAGAATCCTCCAGTCGCTTCCACCAAGCAACAAGAGCTTTGTGATGAACTTCAATATGCAGGGGATGGAAAAGACCATTCCTGAAGTATTTGCTATGCTGAAATCAGCAGAGGTAGAAGTCAAGAAGGAACATCAAGTGTTGATGGTCAATAAAACCACTAAGTTCAAGAAAGGCAAGGGTAAAAAGAACTTCAAGAAGGACGGCAAGGAGGTTGCCGCGCCCGGCAAGCAAGCTGCCGGGAAGAAGCCAAAGAATGGACCCAAGCCCGAGACTGAGTGCTTTTATTGCAAGGGAAGCGGTCACTGGAAGCGGAACTGCCCTAAGTACTTAGCGGACAAGAAGGCCGGCAAAACAAAAGGTATATGTGATATACATGTAATTGATGTGTACCTTACTAGTGCCCGTAGTAGCTCCTGGGTATTTGATACCGGTGCAGTTGCTCACATTTGTAACTCAAAGCAGGGGCTGCGGAATAAGCGGAAACTGGCAAAGGACGAGGTGACGATGCGCGTCGGGAATGGTTCCAAGGTCAATGTGATCGCCGTCGGCACGCTGCCTCTGCATCTCCCTTCGGGATTAGTTTTAAACCTTAATAATTGTTATTTAGTGCCAGCTTTGAGCATGAACATTGTATCGGGATCTCGTTTAATTCGAGATGGCTACTCATTTAAATCCGAGAATAATGGTTGTTCTATTTATATGAGAGATATGTTTTATGGTCATGCTCCTATGGTGAATGGTTTATTCTTTATGAATCTCGAACGTGATGCTACACATGTTCACAATGTGAGTACCAAAAGAAGTAAGGTTGATAATGATAGTCCCACATACTTGTGGCACTGCCGCCTTGGTCACATAGGTGTCAAACGCATGAAGAAACTCCATGCAGATGGACTTTTAGAGTCTCTTGATTATGAATCATTTGACACATGCGAACCATGCCTTATGGGAAAAATGACCAAGACTCCGTTCTCAGGAACAATGGAGCGAGCAACCAACTTATTGGAAATCATACATACTGATGTGTGCGGTCCAATGAGTGTTGAGGCTCGCGGTGGCTATCGTTATGTTCTCACCCTCACTGATGATTTAAGTAGGTATGGGTATATCTACTTAATGAAACACAAGTCTGAAACCTTTGAAAAGTTCAAGGAATTTTAGAGTGAGGTTGAAAATCAACGTGACAGGAAAATCAAGTTTCTACGATCAGATCGTGGAGGAGAATACTTGAGTCATGAGTTTGGCACACACTTAAGAAAATGTGGAATAGTTTCACAACTCACGCCGCCTGGAACACCTCAGCGTAATGGTGTGTCCGAACGTCGTAATCGCACTCTGTTAGATATGGTGCGATCTATGATGTCTCTTACCGATTTACCGCTATCTTTTTGGGGCTATGCTTTAGAGACTGCCGCATTCACTTTAAATAGGGCTCCGTCGAAATCCGTTGAGACGACACCGTATGAATTATGGTTTGGGAAGAAACCTAAGCTGTCATTTCTAAAAGTTTGGGGATGCGATGCTTATGTCAAGAAACTTCAACCTGAAAAGCTCGAACCCAAGTCGGAAAAATGCGTCTTCATAGGATACCCAAAAGAAACTATTGGGTACACCTTCTACCTCAGATCCGAAGGCAAGATCTTTGTTGCCAAGAATGGGTCCTTTCTAGAGAAAGAGTTTCTCTCGAAAGAAGTAAGTGGGAGGAAAGTAGAGCTTGATGAAGTATTACCTCTTGAACCGGAAAATGGCGCAACTCAAGAAAATGTTCCTGAGGTGCCTGCACCGACTAGAGAGGAAGTTAATGATGATGATCAAGATACTTCTGATCAAGCTCCTACTGAAATTCGAAGGTCCACAAGGACATGTTCCGCACCAGAGTGGTACGGGAACCCTGTCTTGGAAATCATGTTGTTAGACAACAGTGAACCTTCAAACTATGAAGAAGCGATGGCGGGCCCGGATTCCGACAAATGGCTAGAAGCCATGAAATCCGAGATAGGATCCATGTATGAAAACGAAGTATGGACTTTGACTGACTTGCCTGTTGAACGGCAAGCCATAGAAAATAAATGGATCTTTAAGAGGAAGACAGACGCGGATGGTAATGTGACCATCTATAAAGCTCGGCTTGTCGCTAAGGGTTATCGACAAGTTCAAATGGTTGACTACGATGAGACTTTCTCACCGGTAGCGAAGCTGAAGTCCGTCCGAATCATGTTAGCAATTGCCGCATTCTACGATTATGAAATATGGCAAATGGACGTCAAAAGGGCATTCCTTAATGGTTTCCTTAAGGAAGAATTGTATATGATGCAGCCGGAAGGTTTTGTCGATCCTAAGAATGCTGACAAAGTGTGCAAGCTCCAACGCTCGATTTATGGGCTGGTGCAAGCATCTCGGAGTTGGAACATTCGCTTTGATGAGATTATCAAAGCGTTTGGGTTTACACAGACTTATGGAGAAGCCTGTGTTTACAAGAAAGTGAGTGGGAGCTCTGTAGCATTTCTCATACTGTATGTAGACGACATACTTTTGATGGGAAATGATACAAAACTCTTGGACAACATCAAGGCCTATTTGAATAAGAGTTTTTCAATGAAGGACCTTGGAGAAGCTGCTTATATATTAGGCATCAAAATCTATAGAGATAGATCGAGACGCCTCATAGGTCTTTCACAAAGCACATACCTTGATAAGATATTGAAGAAGTTCAATATGGATCAATCCAAGAAGGGGTTCTTGCCTGTGTTACAAGGTATGAAATTGAGCTCAGCTCAATGTCCGACCACGGCAGAAGATATAGAAGAGATGAGCGTCATCCCCTATGCATCAGCCATAGGTTCTATTATGTATGCCATGCTGTGTACCAGACCTGATGTAAACCTTGCCGTAAGTTTGGTAGGAAGGTACCAAAGTAATCCCGGCAAGGAGCACTGGACAGCGGTCAAGAATATCCTGAAGTACCTGAAAAGGACTAAGGAAATGTTTCTCGTTTATGGAGGTGACGAAGAGCTCGTCGTAAAGGGTTACGTCGATGCTAGCTTCGACACAGATCTGGATGACTCTAAGTCACAAACCGGATACGTGTATATTTTGAATGGTGGGGCAATAAGCTGGTGCAGTTGCAAGCAGAGCGTCGTGGCGGGATCTACATGTGAAGCGGAGTACATGGCGGCCTCGGAGGCAGCACATGAAGCAATATGGGTGAAGGAGTTCATCACCGACCTAGGAGTCATACCCAATGCGTCGGGGCCGATCAAGCTCTTCTGTGACAACACTGGAGCTATTGGACTTGCCAAGGAGCCCAGGTTTCACAAGAAGACAAGGCACATCAAGCGTCGCTTCAACTCCATTCGTGAAAATGTTCAAGATGGAGACATAGAGATTTGTAAAATACATACGGACCTGAATGTAGCAGATCCGTTGACTAAACCTCTCCCTAGAGCAAAACATGATCAACACCAGAATTCCATGGGTGTTCGATTCATCACAGTGTAACTAGATTATTGACTCTAGTGCAAGTGGGAGACTGTTGGAAATATGCCCTAGAGGTAATAATAAAAGCTTTATTATTATATTTCCTTGTTCATGATAATTGTCTTTATTCATGCTATAATTGTGTTATCCGGAAATCGTAATACATGTGTGAATAACAGACACCAACATGTCCCTAGTAAGCCTCTAGTTGACTAGCTCGTTGATCAATAGATAGTCATGGTTTCCTGACTATGGACATTGGATGTCATTGATAACGAGATCACATCATTAGGAGAATGATGTGATGGACAAGACCCAATCCTAAACATAGCACAAGATCGTATAGTTCGTTTGCTAGAGTTTTCCAATGTCAAAGTATCCTTTCCTTAGACCATGAGATCGTGTAACTCCCGGATACCGTAGGAGTTCTTTGGGTATACCAAACGTCACAACGTAACTGGGTGACTATAAAGGTAGACTACGGGTATCTCCGAAAGTGTCTGTTGGGTTGACATGGATCAAGACTGGGATTTGTCACTCTGTATGACGGAGAGGTATCACTGGGCCCACTCGGTAATGCATCATCATAATGAGCTCAGAGTGACCAAGTGTCTGGTCACGGGATCATGCATTACGGTACGAGTAAAGTGACTTGCCGGTAACGAGATTGAACGAGGTATTGGGATACCGACGATCGAATCTCAGGCAAGTAACATATCGATTGACAAAGGGAATTGCGTACGGGGTCGATTGAATCCTCGACATCGTGGTTCATCCGATGAGATCATCGTGGAGCATGTGGGAGCCAACATGGGTATCCAGATCCCGCTGTTGGTTATTGACCTGAGAGTCGTCTCGGTCATGTCTGCTTGTCTCCCGAACCCGTAGGGTCTACACACTTAAGGTTCGGTGACGCTAGGGTTATGAAGATATGTATATGCAGAAACCCGAATGTTGTTCGGAGTCCCGTATGAGATCCCGGACGTCACGAGGAGTTCCGGAATGGTCCGGAGGTAAAGAATTATATATAGGAATTGCTGTTTCGGCCATCGGGACAAGTTTCGGGGTTATCGGTATTGTACCGGGACCACCGGAGGGGTCCCGGGGGCCCACCGGGTGGGGCCACCTGTCCCGGGGGGCCACATGGGCTGTAGGGGGTGCGCCTTGGCCTTCATGGGCCAAGGGCACCAGCCCCTATAGGCCCATGCGCCTAGGGTTTCCACCTAGGAGGAGTCCTAGTGGTGGAAGGCACCCCTAGGTGCCTTGGGGGGAAGGGAAACCTCCCCTTGGCCGCCGCCCCCCTAGTAGATCTCATCTACTAGGGCCGGCGCCCCCCCCCCCCATGGCACCCCTATATATAGTGGGGGGGAGAGGAGGGAAATAGACCAGCCCCTGGCGCCTCCCTCTCTCCCCGTTACGTCTCTCCCTCGTAGTATTGGCGAAGCCCTGCTGCTGTGACGCCCTGCATCCACCACCACGCCGTCGTGCTGCTGGATCTTCATCAACCTCTCCTTCCCCCTTGCTGGATCAAGAAGTAGGAGACGTCTCCCGTCCCGTACGTGTGTTGAACGCGGAGGTGCCGTCCGTTCGGCGCTTGGTCATCGGTGATTTGGATCACGTCGAGTACGACTACATCATCACCGGTCTTTTTGAACGCTTCTGTGCGCGATCTACAAAGGTATGTAGATGCATCTAATCACTCGTTGCTAGATGAACTCATAGATGGATCTTGGTGAAACCGTAGGAAATTTTTTGTTTTCTGCAACGTTCCCCAACAACCCCTTCAAACAAAAAGTTTATTCTGATCTCTTAATTGATTCATTTGGAGAATAGAGAATAGAATTAGTTGACCGTACATGTATAAGAATATCAATTTTAAATAACGTTAAGATTCATGCAAATTTTTAAGAGGGTTGTACTGAAAGCAAAACTCATAAAATTAATGCCGGCCGATTTCTTTTTTCAACCATTAGACTGTAATCAAGGGGCACCACACAAGCAAAAGGTGATGTTAAGGGTATCTCCAACGCTGACCCCTAAAACAGACACACTATTTGTCGACGGACTGGTTTGGATCAGTCCGTGGACACTAATGCTAGAGCCGGTCATCCAACCCTGTGATGGAGATAAATCTGGCACAGGGTAGGGGGTCTCAAACTAAGCATCTAGATATGAAAATAACAAGGACACGAGTGAAGGAGCATGGTGCCCCCATGTGTGGTTTGGGTAATTGATGGCATTCTATATGGACTAATGAATGCCTTGAGTTATATTCGTAGGATTTGTCCATGGACATTTTTTGAAGTCCATTTGTTGGTTTCAAGGAGTTTATGTGATGACCAAGGTGCTATTCAAGGAATTATCCAAAGAGTGGTCATGTAGAAGACATGATACAAGGTTGATCAACACTAAGTCAAAGTGTGAATCAAGTTGATCAACACACAAAGTGTACAAGATGTACCGAGAGGGATCAAGTGATCCCATGGTATGGTAAGCATTGTCCATTACACTTTGTGTACTAACCCATGGTCTACGTGAGAGTTATTTGTGGGGTTAGGTATGTTTTCATGGGCTTACATCAAGAGGAAGACCTCATACAACCCATGGAGGATAACATCAAGTGGTGATTGTCCTCAAGTTTGCGGTGTGCAAGTTCAAGTGAAGCATCACGAAGAGATCATGCTTGATGCTTGCCATCCATTGTATTGACAATGGACTTGTGAAGTTGTGCCTAAGAGTGGCTCACCCATATTGGAGTATGGGGGAGCAATCTACTAGTCTTCACCGAGCCAGCGCAATCAGGAAAGGTGGTCCAACTTGAGGACGTCAAGATCTTCATCATCTAGCTCAAGTGGATTATATGCAAAGCAAAGGTTTGCCCTTGATAGGTTTCCTGTTTTACCGGTCTCATGGTGATAGTTGAGAAACCGGATTATATAATCGATTGTCGTACTATCAAGGGGGGCTCTCGAGTGAGTAGCTTGATCATATCGTCCGTAGAGAGCTTAAACCATTGCATCATTACATAATATTTCTTAGTTCTTGTTTGGTGTTTCTCTTTGAGAGTTTTAGAACATATTGTCGTCTTCATGACAAGCTCAAGTTCATCGAAAACGGAGTTCATGTGCATCTTTTATCATGTTTTTAATGATGGATTTTATGTCAGTTCTTCATTCATAGAGGTTTCACATCTCTATATCATTGATATTTTTCTACCGTCTCTTCTCACTATTTGGATAGTACTCGTCGTCATCTATCCAGAAAAAGGTTCATCGAATTTGAAAAAGTTCAACAAAATTGAAAAGATCAACGAATTTGGAAAAAGTTCATTGAATTTGAAAAAACATTCGTTCAAATTTGGAAAAAATGTTCATCAAAATTGAAAAAAAATCATCGAATTTGACAAAATGTTCACCGATTTTGAGAAAAAACTGCATCAAATCGGGAAAAAAGCTCATCAAATTTGCAAAAAAAGTTCACTGCATTTGAAAAACAGTTCGTTAATTTTAAAAATATCATGAACTTGAAACAAGTTCAGCATTTAAAAGATTCAGGAAAAAAACATAGAAAACATAGAGGGCAGTGATGTCTACTACACAACCTTATTCTTGTAGACGTTGTTGGGCCTGCAAGTGCACAGGTTTGTAGGACAGTAGCAAATTTCTCATAATCAATTGGAACCTCTTCCGAAATAGTGAAATCATCACTAAATAAAGTTGACACTCTTCCAAATCCACTTTCATGTTTATCACAATAAGACTCAACATCCTCCAAAATAGTGGGATCACTACTTTCTAAAGTTGACACTCTTACAAACCCACTTTCATCAATATAATCATCATAAATAGGAGGCATGCTATCATCAAAATAAATTTGCTCATCAAAACTTGGGGGAGAAAAATATCATATTCATCAAACATAGCTTCCCCAAGCTTGTGGCTTTGCATATCATTAGCATCATGGATATTCAAGGATTCATACTAACAACATTGCAATCATGCTCATCATTCAAAGATTTAGTACCAAGCATTTTAATGCATTCTTCTTCTAGCACTTGAGCACAATTTTCTTTTCCATCATACTCACGAAAGATATTAAAAAGATGAAGCGTGTGAGACAAGCTAAACTCCATTTTTTTGTAGTTTTTTTTTATAAACTAAACTAGTGATAAAACAAGAAACAAAAATATTTGATTGCAAGATATAAAGATATACCTTCAAGCACTCACCTCCCGGCAACGACGCGAGAAAAGAGCTTGATGTCTACTACACAACCTTCTTCTTGTAGACATTGTTGGGCCTGCAAGTGCACAGGTTTGTAGGACAGTAGCAAATTTCCCTCAAGTGGATGGCCTAAGGTTTATCAATCCGTGGGAGGCATAGGATGAATATGGTCTCTGTCAAGCAACCCTGCAACCAAATAACAAAGAGTATCTTGTGTCCCCAACACACCCAATACAATGGTAAATTGTATAGGTGCACTAGTTCGGCGAAGAGATGGTGATACAAGTGCAATATGGATAGTAGATATAGGTTTTTGTAATCTGAAAATATAAAAACAGCAAGGTAACTAATGATAAAAGTGAGCGTAAACGGTATTGCAATGATAGGAAACAAGGCCTAGGGTTCATACTTTCACTAGTGCAAGTTCTCTCAACAATAATAACATATATAGATCATATAACAATCCCTCAACATGCAACAAAGAGTCACTCCAAAGCCACTAATAGTGGAGAACAAACGTAGAGATTATGGCAGGGTACGGAACCACCTCAAAGTTATCCTTTTTGATCGATCTATTCAAGAGTTTGTAGTAAAATAACATAGATCTATTCTTTTTGCTCGATCCATCATAGAGTTCATACTAGAATAACACCTTAAGACACAAATCAACCAAAACCCTAATGTCACCTAGATACTCCATTGTCACCTCAAGTATCCGTGGGCATGATTATACGATATGCGTCACACAATCTCAAATTCATCCAACCAACACAAAGTACTTCAAAGAGTGCCCCAAAGTTTCTACCGGAGAGTCAAGAAAACGTGTGCCAACCCCTATGCAAGGTTCATGGGTGGAACCCGCAAGTTGGTCACCAAAACATACATCAAGTGGCACGTGAAATCCCATTGTCACCACAGATAAACACGGCAAGACATACATCAAGTGTTCTCAAAGTAAAGACTCAATCCGATAAGATAACTTCAAGAGGGAAACTCAATTCATCACAAGAGAGTAGAGTGGGGAGAAACATCATAAGATCCAACTATAATAGCAAAGCTCACGATACATCAAGATCATTCCATAGAGAGAACACGAGAGAGAGAGAGATCAAACACATGGCTACTGGTACATACCCTCAGCCCCGAGGGTGAACTACTCCCTCCTCGTCATGGATAGCGCCGGGATGATGAAGATGGCCATCGGTGATGGATTCCCCCTCCGGCAGGGTGCCGGAACGGGCTCCCGAGAGGTTTTTGGTGGCTACAGAGGCTTGCGCGGCGGAACTCCCGATCTATCTTGATATTCAATGTTTTTAGGGTACGTAGGCTTATATAGGCGAAAGAAGTCGGTCGGGAGGTGCTTAGGGGCCCACGAGATAGGGGGGCGCGCCCTACAGGGGGCGCGCCCTCCTATCTCGTGGCTGCCTCGAGGATCTTCTGACGTGAACTCCAAGTCTCCAGGATCATATTCTTCCAAAAAATCACGCTGCCGAAGGTTTCATTCCGTTTGGACTCCGTTTGATATTCCTTTTCTTCGAAATACTGAAACAGGCAATAAAATAAAAATATGGGTTGGGCCTCCGGTTAATAGGTTAGTCCCAAAAGTAATATAAAAGTGTATAATAAAGCCCGTAATCATTCAAAACAGATAATAAAATAGCATGAATGCTTCATAAATTATAGATACGTTGGATACATATCAACATCCCCAAGCTTAATTCCTACTCATTCTCGAGTAGGTAAATGATAAAAGAAAGAATTTATGAAGTGTGAATGCTAGAAGGTGCACAAGTTTGATCAATGATAATTTCAATCACCTTTTCTAGCATGATAATATGTCATAACAGTAGTTCATCTCATAAAACTTCTCATGATAAAGTAACAAACAATTCACATGTCAAAGCATAGATCATAAACTTTCTTGAAAACTAGCAAACTTCATTCTCAGTCATCAAACAATTGCAATTCATCTTATTTTCAGGAATAACAAACTCCACATACTCTACTATCATATAGTCTTCTACAATTGCTAACACTCACTCAATACTAATGGTTATGGAGTTTTAATCGGACACTGAGAAAGATAGGGGCTTATAGTGTTGCCTCCCAACATATTCACCTTTGGGTGATGTCAACAATAATAGTTCATGCTAACTTACATCCAATTGGATATATATATCAGGATCACCCCAACACAAAGTGCTTGCCAAAGGATAAAATGAAAAAGGGAAAGGTGAAGATCACCTTGACTATTGCATAAAGTAAAAGATAGGCCCTTCGCAGAGGGAAGCAGAGGTTGTCATGCGCTTTTAGGGTTGGATGCACAAAATCTTAATGTGAATAACATCACTTTATATTGCCACTTGTATATGGACCTTTATTATGCAGTCCGTCGCTTTTATTGCTTCCATAACAAGAGATCATATAAAGCTATTTTCTTCACACCAAAAGATCATACATATTTAGAGAGCAATTTTTATTGCTTGCACCGATGACAACTTACTTGAAGGATCTTACTCAATCCATAGGTAGGTATGGTGGACTCTAATGGCAAAACTGGGTTTAAGGATATTTAAAAGCACAGCTAGTATCTCTACTTGGTGCAAGGAATTTGGCTAGCATGAGGAGGAAAGGCAAGCTCAACATGTTTGAATGATTCATGACAATATACTTTAACTAAGATGTCAGAAAACATAAACCATTACGTTGTCTTCCTTGTCCAACATCAACTCTTTAGCATGTAATACTTAATGAGTGCTCCCAATTATAAAAGATGTCTAGGATAGTGTATTTGTATATGAAATCTCTCTTCCTTCAATATTCTTTCATGAATTGTTCAAATGACCAATACAATGCTTGCTAATCTTCAATAAATTTACAACCTCTACTTCTTAGATGTGAAGTCATTACTCCCCATGGGATAAGCAAATGAAACATATATAATTTCAGATTCATGACAATCACTCATTCAACAATTTACTCATAGGATATAAGTGAAGCACACGACTAAATGACAAACTACTCCAAAAAGATATAAGTGAAGATCAATGAGTAGCTAAATAATTATGTAACTATGCGAAGACTCCCTCTCATTTAAGAATTTCAGATCTTGGTATTGTATTCAAACAGCAAGCAAAACAAAATAAAATGACATTGCAAGGATAGCACAACTCATGTGAAGAAGCAAAAATTTAGGCTCAACCGATACTAACCGATAGTTGTTGAAGAAAAAAGGTAGGATGCCTACCGGGGCATCCCCAAGCTTAGATCCTTGAGACTTCTTGAAATATTATCTTGGGGTGCCTTGTGCATCCCCACGCTCGAACTTTTGTGTCTCCTTAATTCCTCTCATATCATGGTTTCTCTTTTTATCAAAGGCTTCATCCACACCAAACTCAACAAGAACTCGTGAGATAGGTTAGTTTAAACCAATGCAAAACCTTATCATTTTCTACTGTAACAAATCACTAAAATTATTATTCCACATTGAATACTAAATGACTCTGCATATTTAATACTCCTATCCTCAAATAGAATTATTAAACAAGCAAACATATGCAAACAATGCAAACATAACAGCAATCTGCCAAAACAGTACAGTCTGTAAAGAATGCAAGAGTATCAATACTTCCCTAACAAGTGATGAAATAAAATTCCCACTGTAATGAATTTATCTGAGCTCAATATGCAAAAAGTTTCAACATTATATCATTCTCTGAGTTTTCTAGGGAATTTTTGCAACAGAGGTAAACTTTCTGTTTTCAAACAGCAACATGTATACTAGCAAAATAAGCATGGCAAAGGCTATACTTGGATTCTTTATTTAAAATAAAGATACACAACATTATTATAAATAACAGCAAGCAAATACTAACAAAATAAAATGATGCTCCAAGCAAAACACATATCATGTGGTGAATAAAAATATAGCTCCAAGTAAAGTTACCGATGAACGAAGACGAAAGAGGGGATGCCTTCCGGGGCATCCCCAAGCTTAGGCTCTTGGTTGTCCTTGAATATTACCTTGGGGTGCCTTGGGCATCCCCAAGCTTAGGCTCTTGCCATTCTTTATTCCATAGTCCATCGAATCTTTACCCAAAACTTGAAAACTTCACAACACAAAACTCAACAGAAAACTCGTAAGCTCCGTTAGTATAAGAAAATAAAACCACCACTTAAGTACTGTAATGAACTCATTCTAAATTCATATTGGTATAATATCTACTGTATTCCAACTTCTCTATGGTTCATACAACTTAATACTAGCCATAGATTCATCAAAATAAGCAAACAACACATGGAAAACAGAATCTGTCAAAAACAGAACAGTCTGTAGTATTCTTTATCAAACGTATACCTATGGAACTCCACAAATCCTACCACATTAGGACGTCCTAAGAAATTTGTGTACCAATCCAGAGAAAAAAGAATTAGATCAAGAGAACATTTTTGTGAATTAACAAAACTAATTTACTGGGTGCAAAAGTTTCTGATTTTCAGCAGGATCAACACAACTATCACCGTAAGCTATCCTAAAGGTCTTACTTGGCACTTTATTGAAACAAAATCTATAAAACATGATTACTAAAGTAGCATAATCATGTGGACACACAAAAACAGTAAGGGTAAATATTGGATTGCCTCCCAACAAGCGCTTTTCTTTAATGCCTTTCTAGCTAGGCATGATGATGACAATGATGCTCTCATAAAAGATAAGAATTGAAACATGACGGGAGCATCATGAAGCATATGACTAGCACATTTAAGTCTAACCCACTTCCTATGCATAGGGATTTTGTGAGCAAACAACTTATGGGAACAATAATCAATAAGCATAGGAAGGTAAAATAAGCATAGCTTCAAGATTTTAAGCACATAGAGAGGAAACTTGACATTATTGCAATTCCTATAAGCATATGTTCCTCCCTCATAATAATTTTTAGTAGCATCATGAATTAATTCAACAATATAACCAGCACCTAAAGCATTCTTTTCATGATCTACTTGCATAGAAAATTTACTACTCTCCACATAAGCAAAATTCTTTTCATCAATAGTAGTGGGAGCAAACTCAACAAAATAATTATCATGTGAGGCATAATCCAATTGAAAACTAAAATCATGATGACAAGTTCCATGGTTATCATTATTCCTAATATCATACAAGTCATCACAATAATCATCATAGATAGCAACTTTGTTCTAATAATAAATTGGAACCTCTTCCGAAATACTGGAATCATCACTAAATAAAGTTGACACTCTTCCAAATCCACTTTCATGTTTATCACAATAAGACTCAACATCCTCCAAAATAGTGGGACCACTACTTTCTAAAGTTGACACTCTTACAAACCCACTTTCATCAATATAATCATCATAAATAGGAGGCATGCTATCATCAAAATAAATTTGCTCATCAAAACTTGGGGGAGAAAAATATTATATTCATCAAACATAGCTTCCCCAAACTTGTGGCTTTGCATATCATTAGCATCATGGATATTCAAGGAATTCATACTAACAACATTGCAATCATGCTCATCATTCAAAGATTTAGTACCAAGCATTTTAATGCATTCTTCTTCTAGCACTTGAGCACAATTTTCTTTTCCATCATACTCATGAAAGATATTAAAAAGATGAAGCGTGTGAGACAAGCTTAACTCCATTTTTTTGTAGTTTTTTTTATAAACTAAACTAGTGATAAAACAAGAAACAAAAATATTCGATTGCAAGATATAAAGATATACCTTCAAGCACTCACCTCCCCGGCAACGGCGCGAGAAAAGAGATTGATGTCTACTACACAACCTTCTTCTTGTAGACGTTGTTGGGCCTGCAAGTGCACAGGTTTGTAGGACAGTAGCAAATTTCCCTCAAGTGGATGGCCTAAGGTTTATCAATCCGTGGGAGGCGTAGGATGAATATGGTCTCTCTCAAGCAACCCTGCAACCAAATAAAAAAGAGTCCCTTGTGTCCCCAACACACCCAATACAATGGTAAATTGTATAGGTGCACTAGTTCGACGAAGAGATGGTGATACAAGTGCAATATGGATAGTAGATATAGGTTTTTGTAATCTGAAAATATAAAAACAGCAGTGTAACTAATGATAAAAGTGAGCGTAAACGGTATTGCAATGATAGGAAACAAGGCCTAGGGTTCATACTTTCACTAGTGCAAGTTCTCTCAACAATAATAACATAGATAGATCATATAACAATCCCTCAACATGCAACAAAGAGTCACTCCAAAGCCACTAATAGTGGAGAACAAACGTAGAGATTATGGTAGGGTACGAAACCACCTCAAAGTTATCCTTTTTGATCGATCTATTCAAGAGTTCGTAGTAAAATAACATAGAGCTATTCTTTCCGCTCGATCCATCATAGAGTTCATACAAGAATAACACCTTAAGACACAAATCAACCAAAACCCTAATGTCACCTAGATACTCCATTGTCACCTCAAGTATCCGTGGGCATGATTATACGATATGCGTCACACAATCTCAAATTCATCCAACCAACACAAAGTACTTCAAAGAGTGCCCCAAAGTTTCTACCGGAGAGTCAAGACGAAAACGTGTGCCAACCCCTATGCAAGGTTCATGGGCGGAACCCGCAAGTTGGTCACAAAAACATACATCAAGTGGCACGTGAAATCCCATTGTCACCACAGATAAACACGGCAAGACATACATCAAGTGTTCTCAAAGTAAAGACTCAATCCGATAAGATAACTTCAAGAGGGAAACTCAATTCACCACAAGAGAGTAGAGGGGGGAGAAACATCATAAGATCCAACTATAATAGCAAAGCTCGCGATACATCAAGATCGTGCCACAGAGAGAACACGAGAGAGAGGGATCAAACACATAGCTACTGGTACATACCCTCAGCCTCGAGGGTGAACTACTCCCTCCTCGTCATGGATAGCGCCGGGATGATGAAGATGGCCACCGGTCATGGATTCCCCCTCCGGCAGGGTGCGGAACGGGCTCCCGAGAGGTTTTTGGTGGCTACAGAGGCTTGCGGCAGCGGAACTCCCGATCTATCTTGATATTCGATGTTTTTAGGGTACGTAGGCTTATATAGGCGAAAGAAGTCGGACGGGAGGTGCTCGAGGGGCCCACGAGACAGGGGGCGCGCTCTACAGGGGGGCGCCCTCCTATCTAGTGGCTGCCTCGAGGATCTTCTGACGTTAACTCCAAGTCTCCAGGATCATATTCTTCCAAAAAATCACGCCGCTGAAGGTTTCATTCCGTTTGGACTCCGTTTGATATTCCTTTTCTTCAAAATACTGAAACAGTCAATAAAACAACAATATGGGTTGGGCCTCCGGTTAATAGGTTAGTCCCAAAAGTAATATAAAAGTGTATAATAAAGCCCGTAATCATTCAAAACAGATAATAAAATAGCATGAATGCTTCATAAATTATAGATACGTTGGAGACGTATCAGGCAGTTCCTAGTGGTTAGTGCAGTTTGAACTCTCGTGGAATAAATAATACAACGTGAGTACGTACTCTCTTGGCCGCACCTTTTTTGAGCTTTTAGACAGAAAAAATGCAGATGCATGGGTCGGCCAAGTTGCTGGGGGGGGGGGGGCGCTGGACACGCCGATTTGCAGGGGACCTTAATTCTAAATAAAAAAGATTTAATTGCAGGAGACCTCCTATCTGCCGCATTTTGCGGCGGAATGTTGAGGGTTCGCACAGGGCACTGCCTCGACTGGGTCGACCAAGACGGGCAGGAGGTGCGTTGCATGCACCGGTTTGCAGGGGACCTCCTATCGCCAAACCCTATTTGGTGCCTTTAGCGCCAGATTTAGTTATACCCGCAATCGGGGGCATACCCCCTCTCCCCCCAATCCAATCGCACTAGGCGGCGGAATGTTGAGGGTTCGCACAGGGCACTGCCTCGACTGGGTCGACCAAGACGGGCAGGAGGTGCGTTGCATGCACCGGTTTGCAGGGGACCTCCTATCGCCAAACCCTATTTGGTGCCTTTAGCGCCAGATTTAGTTATACCCGCAATCGGGGGCATACCCCCTCTCCCCCCAATCCAATCGCACTAGGCCGGCCCAATTTTTTTTTCTGTTATTAAGGCCAAAAAAACTTCGCGGCGGGTGAGTTTCGAACCTGCGACCTCCTGGTCTACCATAAGCTACGCTAACCACACCACCACCAACACCTGATTTTTTCAGTTCCACACTTTTACTTCTTTTCTCCTTTGTTCTTCTTTCTTTTTGTTTGGAACGATTTTGTTCGTCCTTTCCTTTTTTCTAAATTGAAAGATTTTTTTAAAAAAATCGATGAACTCTTTTTCAAAATTGATGAACTTTTCCATATTTTTTGATTTTTTTATAAAAATGATGAATTTTTTTGAGAACCGATGAACCTTTTTTCAAGATTGATGGACTTTTTCCAAATTTTGTTAACTTTTATGAAAATTGGTGAATTGTTTTGAAATTTGGTGATTTTTTTAGAATCGATGGACTTTTTTCAGACTCGATGAACTTCTTTTTTGAATTTTTTTAAATAGACAAGCTTTTTAAATTTTCATAAACTTTTTGAATTCGTGAACTTTTTTCAATACATGAAATTTTTTCCAATTAATAATTCTTTTTAAAATCTGTCGACTTTCAAATTTTGTTCACATTTTTCAAAAGAAATCACGTTTTTGTAAAATGTTTCAAATAAATCAAAAATCTATGTGGCAATGTACGCGAAATAAATAGCGTGCCTACAGTTTTTTGTTGTTATATGGTGTCGCGCTAGATAATTCACAATGGCTAACTTGCTCTAGTGGTTAGCTAATCATGGACGGGTGGTAAGAGGCGCGAGTTTGATTCCACACCAGGACGATATTTCACGGTAATTTTTTTCGGGACATATAAATACATTGCAATGCTGTTTTTTCGTGGGCCGGCCCACCAGGGTGCTTCAGTGAGCGCCCATTGCGTCAAGTGGCGCTGAAGGCGCCGAGTAGGCACTCTCCCTCCTATCTGCCATATTTTGCGGCAGAATGTCGAGGGTTTGTGCAGGGCACTGCTTCGAATGCGCCGGCCCAAACAGGCTGCAAGGTCTAAAAAATCAGCAAAAAATGCAATGTATAATCATATGGGATTCGAGCTCGAAATCGCGCTCTTGTAAACAGTGGCCGCTAGCCACTGCGGCAGGTTCGTGTTTACGGTTAAAAAACAGCGTGGACCCTTTAGAACTAGCCATATCGGCAGGTCGAATTATTTTTCCTTCTTTGAATTTTTTTTGAAAATTTTGAAAAAAAATAGAAAAACTTCCGAACATTTTGGAAAAAATCCATATGAGTTTTCAAAAAACGAGAAGAATTTTCTGGATTTGTAACCAAATTTTAAAAACATGAACAACATTGAAGTTATGGACAAGTTTTGCAAAACATGAACATTTTTAAAAATTCCGACCAATTTGGATAAAGATGAACAAGTTTTAAAAAATTTGAAAAGTATATTGAGTTTCTGAAAAAAAAGGAACATATTGTTTTTAATATGTGAAAAAATCTTGAAAATGGAACATTTTTTAAACCCGAACAATTTTTGACAATCATGAACAATTTTGCCAAAATTTAAACAATTTTTCAATTTGTGAACAAATTTATATACAAGGAGAATTTTCGAATTTATGATGGGAACATCTTGTCATATTTCGAATTTTTTTTGAGAATATGAATTTGAACTAATTTTGAAAACACAAACATAGTTTGAAATTCTAAATTTGTTTGAAAATTGAACATTTTTCAGAAATCCAAACAAAATATGAAGCTCTAAACCTTTTTGGAAAACACAAACAATTTTTCATATCCCGAATTGTCTTTTGAAATTGCAAACAAGTTTTGAAAACATCAACAAAAAATTGGAATTTTCAAACCTTTTTAAAATGTGATTTTTTTAAACAAGAACTTCTTTCGAATATGTGAACTAAAATTTGAAACTACGGACATTTGTTGAAAAATGTGAATAAATTTGGAAAACAATAAATAGTTTTGAAATTCCAAATATATATTTGAAAATTCGTAAAAGCTTGCAAAGAAAAACAAACATGCAAAACAAAAAAATGGAAATATAATAAACGATAAAGGAAAGAAAAAGAAAACAAAAAATTTGGAAAAACCCCCAAAACCCTTTTAAAATGCGAACATTTTAAAATTACAACATTTTTCTAAAACACGAATTGTTTTAACAAATGTTGAGCGTTTTAGTAACACAAACATTTTTTGAAAATTCCAAACAATTTTTGAAAGATGATCTTTAAAAATAAACTTGAAAAATAAAAAATAAAGGAAAAAACAAACAGAAAAATAAAAAAATAGACAGAAAAACAGAAAAATACAATGAGAAACATAAAAATAAAAATAAGAAACGAAAAAGTAAAGTGAAATGAAAAACCAAGAAAGAAGAAGTAGAGAAGGGAAAAAAATAATTAAAAAAAAACGGTTCGGGATTGGTAGAACGCACTCCTAGCTTTTAAACGGGCCGGCCCATCCTTGTCGATCGTTTCGATCGCGCGTGTGCGGCGGCCCGACGTTTTGACGCAGAATGCATCGAGTAGGAAAGCCCGGTTTGCAGAAATATTAATAACCGGCGTTACAGAACCGCTTCCGGCGCTCGAAGGGAACTAGCTGGGTGCTTGTCGTTGGTTGAAGCATGAGCACAGACATTGACCGTTGACCAAGATAGTTAGAGGTGCACTTTGAAAAAAAGTAGCGTATTTGAAAAAGCTCACAAATTTGAAAGAAAAATTCATCAAATTTGAAAAATGTTCATCCAAATTTTTTCATAAAATTAAAAAAACCATAGATTTTTAAAAAAGTTCATCAATCTTGAAAAACAAAGTTCACAAATTGAAAAAAAATCATTGATATCAGAAAATAATAATCAATTTTGAAAAAAAAGTTCAAAAAGTTCAACACTTTGAAAAAAATCATCGATTTAGAAAATATTCAACAATTTAAAAAAACTTGACAAACTGGGAAAAAGTTCATAAATTTGAAAAAAATCAGTAGTTTTTTAAAAACTTTTCCAATTTTGAAAAAATGATAGTTGATTCTTTAAAATCAGAAATTTTGAATGAAGAATTTATTGATTTCAGAAGAAGTTCATAATTTTTGAAAAAAATCATGACAATGAATAAAATTCATCAATTTGAAAAAAAGTTCACTGAAAAAGGAAATGAAGAAAATAGTTAAAGTAAGAAAAACTAAACCAAAACCTGTCTAGATTAAAATAAAACCAGATCAAAAAAAAAGAAAAAATAGCTAAAACCAACGATTTAACTCCCTCGTATACCTTTTTAATGGATCGACCCATGCAACATTGATAGACGAGGATGGGGGTGCCCCCGTTTGCACTAATGCCTATAACCAACGCAACGGGCGCTGTATAGGAAATGCCGGTCAATCCATTAGGAGGGAGGCTCGCCCCCGGCTCTGCCCCGTGTCCACAATCCCAGGGCTTTTGGCGTTACTGATCATCGAGGTAAGAAAATACTGCCTTATCGGATCATTTCATCTCGCACCTTGTACTAACAACGCAACTTTCTTCTGCCAGCTCATCGCGCCATCACGATGATGGTGTGGATATTCAACCATACGACCTTTGGTACATGCACCTCCCGTAACGGGTATTACATATCCTTTTTCGTTTCTCACGATCACGAGCCGTCGTTGTTGTGCATACCCTGCTTCTGTCAATCGTCCAGCTTACAATGATGTTGTTGTCTTTGGTTGTGTATAGTCGATGGACATCGCATCAAGGGTCCGAATTTAGTTTTAACATTCTCTTCTTCTTGTCAACTCTCCCGGCTCCTTTGGCTTTATTGCTCGTGGAGGTAAAAAACTACTCTACCACCTTATTGGATCAGTACATCTCGCGTCATGTACTAACAGCGCAACTTTCTTCTACCAGCTCATCATGCCCACCATGTTGACGGTGTGCAATGGTGGAGCTTAGTGCATGGCTGGGGGCTGTGCCCCCGAATTGGCACATGTAAGCATAATGTTTTAAGAGAGAGGTTAGATGGTGAAATTTATGTGTTTGTCCCCCCTCCCCACACTAGTTCATATATTCTATCCCCCCCCCCCCCCCCCCCAAAGAACGTGTTCAAGCTCCGCCGCTGACGGTGTGGATGTTCTCCTCAGGCACATGCGTCTTCACCAACTGCAGCCTTCTCAGGGAGGCGAAGAAGATGCTTCACCGTGATGGAATCACGGAGGCAATGCCAGTGGCAGTGCACCTATACGGTTTCATCCTACAACGTTTCCTATGCCAAGTCTTGTTCCTGTTATTCAAGGACAAGGAGTGGGCTAGTGGAGATGGCGCGGGCTGCTAACTTGTGTCCAGCTTGCGTCTAGATGTTGATTTTACTGTCATTTCTTTTTTTTCTGTTTTATGGATGTTGTTGTTGTCTTGTGTTATTTGCTTTTGAAAGCTCAAACTCATCGGACATGGAGTTCCGGCTCTGGGCTCCCTAATGAACGGTAAAATCAAAATGAATAGTAAACAAATCTTAAAATTCTGATGTTTTTTGTAGATGTTCACATTAGTGTAGCAAGTGTGGTTGACAATTTTCATGCCATACGGGGTAGCAGTGATTCGTTGGTGAAAGAAAATGTAACATTTGGCATTTGATTTGTTTTTTTTTTGAACAAGTCAAAATGCTCAAGTCTTTTCTCTAGAAATTTGCATGTACCATCTAAACGTCACAATGACACATCTATTTTTTTTTTAAATGTGACATTTGTAAACATTGTTGACACGCAAGAACACGTGCTGCCTAGAGCCAAATGGATTTCTGAAACTCACCAACCAAATTAATTGGAGCTGAGCTTTGGGTTGGCAGGAAGCCAGAGAGGAGGTGAACGTGTGTGCTGCAGGATAGAACAGGCTCGAAAGTTTCTCTAAGTCGATCACATGTTTTTTTCCTCAGAAAAAAAAAATCTCAGAAATGCTTCTACACAATTCCATCGCCATGTGGTAACCACAGCCGGGCAGAGCCTCTCCATGGGCACCACTGACGGATTTGCGGCTAAATGTCATGACCTGATTGAGAGGGGAGAGAGTAGGGAGAGGGGATCGGGATGAGGAAGGAGAAGCTTGGTTAGGTGAGAGCGAGAGAAACGTGAGCGAGGGGAAAGTAGTTCATCACTTTTTCGATGCCCCTCTCTGTCCAGCCGCCTGGTTACAAGTAGGCCACAGCTGGCGTAGCACACATGCTTACAACTGGCATAGCACACACACACACACACACACACTTGGCGGTGGGTCCCAGCCCAACTCTACCGTGACTTGGTCGTTGCAAGGCCTTGCACTCATCAGTCCGCTGCAGGTTGATCTGCAGGCGTGACATTTGCCCCCTCTTGAGCAGCTCGATCTTCTTCTGCCCAAAGGGGCGCGTCGGGGTAGCGCTGCCGGAGCACGTAGTAGTCTTCCTAGGTTGCTGTTGATGGCGGCATGGAACTCCATTGCACCTAAACTTGGATGACTCTGGCATCTCCTTTCTTCATCATGCGGCGGTCCATGATAGCGACCGGAACACGTTCAGTTGCAGTGAGGTCCGGTATCTTCGGTAGCTCGGCGAAGACGGGCATGTAGTCAGGGACAATGGATTGAGTTGCGAGACGTGGAAGACGGGGTGGATGCGGCTGTCGGCCGACAGGTTCGGGCAATACGCCAACGTGCCGATACGCTCCGTCACGGTGAAGGAACCGAAGAACTTGTACACCAGCTTGCGGCATGGGCGTTTGGCGACGAAGGTTTGCGCGTAGGGTTGAAGCTTGAGGAGGACTTGTTCGCCTATGTCGAAAGCGTGCTCGGCGCGGTGGCAATCAGCTTGTTTATTGAAACGCGCCTGGGCGCGCGCGAGCTGAGCTTGGAGCAGCTCCGTGTGTGTCACCCAGTCGATCTCGTCGAGGGGCACATCCGTGGTTAGGTTGGTGTTGACCGATGGCATGCCACCGAGGTTGGGCTCCCTACCGTACATCGCCTTGAATGGGGAGCAGTTGAGCAAGGCGTGGTGCGAGGAGTTGTACCAGAATTCCGCTGCAGAGAGCCAGCGACGCCATTGCTTGGGTGTGTCATGCACGAAGCACCAGAGATACATCTCCAAACATTGGTTGACTTGCTCCGTCTGGTCGTCCGTTTGGGGGTGGTACGCCGTGGAGTATAGAAGCTTGGTGCCCGCGGTGTTGAGGATCTCCCGCCACATGGCGCTGGTGAACACTTTGTCGCGGTCGGAGACGATGGAGCGTGGCACGCCGTGGAGTCGTAATGTTGTCCCAGAAGGATCTGGCGACCTGAGCGGCGTTGAAGGGGTGGCGGAGAGGAACAAAGTGGGCGTACTTGGTGAGCCGGTCGACGACGACCATGATTGCGCCGTAGCCGCCGGACTTGGGCAGCCCTTCGACGAAATCCATGGTGATCTCCTGCCATGGCTCCTGTAGAATTGGAAGCGGCTGCAGCTTCCCGACTGGGTGTGATTGCTCGTGCTTTGTGTGTTGGCAAATGCTGCACTTCCTGACACAATCCTCCACCGCACGCTTCAGGCCGGTCCAGGCAAAGAGTTTGCGCACCCGGTGGTAGGTGGCGGTGGCGCCGGAGTGTCCCCCGACAGCGTTGTGGTGCAGTGCGGCGATGAGCTTGGTATGGAGTGCCGTGTTGGCGCCGATCCACAAGCGCCCCTCTGTCTGATCAGGCCTTGCTGCAATGTGCGGCCTGAAGGAAATATGCCCTAGAGGCAATAGTAAAGTTATTATTTATTTCCTTAATTCATGATAAATGTTTATTATTCATGCTAGAATTGTATTAACCGGAAACTTAGTACATGTGTGAATACATAGACAAAACATATAGTCCCTAGTAGGCCTCTACTTGACTAGCTCGTTAATCAAAGATGGTTATGTTTCCTAACCATAGACATGAGTTGTCATTTGATGAACGGGTTCACTTCATTAGGAGAATGATGTGATGGACATGACCCATCCGTTAGCTTAGCATTATGATCGTCACAGTTTCATTGCTACTGCTTTCTTCATGACTTATACAAGTTCCTCAGACTATGCGATTATGCAACTCCCGAATACCGGAGGAACACTTTGTGTGCTACCAAATGTCACAACGTAAATGGGTGATTATAAAGGTGCTCTACAGGTGTCTCCGAAGGTGTTTGTTGGGTTGGCATAGATCGAGATTAGGATGTGTCACTGCGTGTTTCGGAGAGGTATCTCTGGGCCCTCTCGGTAATACTCATCACTATAAGCCTTGCAAGCATTGTGACTAATGAGTTAGTTGTGGGATGAAGTATTACAGAACGAGTAAAGAGACTTGCTGGTAACGAGATTGAACTAGGTATGATGATACCGACGATCGAACCTCGGGCAAGTAATATACCAATGACAAAGGGAACAACGTATGTTGTTATATGGTTTGACCGATAAAGAACTTCATACAATATGTAGGAACCAATATGAGCATCTAGGTTCCGCTATTGGTTATTGACCAGAGACGTGTCTCGGTCATGTCTACATAGTTCTCGAACCCGTAGGGTCCGCACGCTTAATGTTCGATGACGATTGGTATTATGAGTTTATGTGATATGATGTACCGAAGGTTTTTCGGAGTCCCGGATGTGATCACGGACATACGAGGAGTCTCGAAATGGTCGAGACATAAAGATTGATATATTGGACGACTATATTTGGACACCGAAAGTGTTCCGGAGAAGTTTCGGATAAAACCGGAGTGCCGGAGGGTTATCGGAACTCCCGGGGGAACTAATGGGTCTCGATGGGCCTTAGTGGAGAGAGAGAGGGGCGGCCAGGGCAGGCCGCGCGCCCCCTCCCCCTTGAGTCCGAATAGGACAAGCAAGGGAGGGGCGGCGCCCCCCTTTCCTTCCCCCTCTCCCTCTCCTTCCTTCCCCCTCTCTCCCTTTAGGTGGAAACCTACTAGGACTTGGAGTCCTAGTAGGATTCCCCTCTTGGGGGCGCGCCAAGGAGGGTCGGTCGGCCTCCCCTCTCCTCCTTTATATACGGGGGAGGGGGACACCCCATAGACACACAAGTTGATCAAGTTGATCTTAGCCGTGTGCGGTGCCCCCCTCCACAGATTTCCACCTCGGTCATATCGTCGTAGTGCTTAGGCTGACGGAACTTCATCATCACTGTCACCACGCCGTCGTGCTGACGGAACTCTCCCTCGGCCTCAGCTGGATCTAGAGTTCGAAGAATGTCACCGAGTTGAACGTGTGCAGATCGCGAAGGTGCCGTGTGTTTGGTACTTGATCGGTTGGATCACGAAGACGTTCGGCTACATCAACCGCGTTACATAACGCTTCCGCTTTCGGTCTACAAGGGTACATGGACACACTCTCCCGCCGTTGCTATGCATCACCTAGATAGATCTTGCATGATCGTAGGAATTGTTTTGAAATTACTGCGTTCCACAACAGTGGCATCCGAGCCAGGTCTATGCGTAGATGTTATATGCACGAGTAGAACAGAGTTGTGGGCGATAATAGTCATACTGCTTACCAGCATGTCATACTTTGATTCGGCGGTATTGTTGGATGAAGCAGCCCGGACCAACATTACATGACCGTGTTCATGAGACTGGTTCTACCGACGTGCTTATGCACATAGGTGGCTGGCGGGTGTCTGTTTCTCCAACTTTAGTTGAATCGAGTGTGGCTACGTCTGGTACTTGTTGAAGGTTAAAACAGCACACTTGACGAAAAATCGTTGTGGTTTTGATGCGTAGGTAAGAACGGTTCTTGCTAGAAGCCCGTAGCAGCCACGTAAAACTTGCAACAACAAAGTAGAGGACGTCTAATTTGTTTTTGCAGGACTTGTTGTGATGTGATATGGTCAAGCATGATGTGATACAGATTGTTGTATGAGATGATCATGTTTTGTAACAAAGTTATCGACAACTGGCAGGAGCCATATTGGTTGTCGCTTTATTGTATCTGTCGTGGATTTGTCACGGCAGATGTCCTAGTGAAAGGACTTAGTCGTGGAGCCATCGCTACGGGTTAACTTGAAGGGGTTAAAGCGGACACAAAGACACGAGGGTTTATACTAGTTCGGCCCCTTCGATGAAGGTAAAAGCCTATGTCTAGTTGTGATGGAATTGATGTGGTCTCGATGGCTAGGGAGCAAACAAGCTTCACCTAGGCTCGAGTTGTTGTTGTCTGTCCTTGAACCGCCGCCGGGTCGTCCCCTTATATACACGGGTGACGCCCGCCGGTCCATAGAGTCCCAACCGGTTCATACTCGTATCCCGGTTGGTATCTCTCTATTCCTAACTTACAATACAAGTTTACATATCATGCTGGTTTACGGCTACAGTTTCTAAACCGACTACAGGCCTTGGGCCTTTATCTGCTTATACTACTAATGAAGTTAACCCGGCCCAAGTAGGCCGGTTCACGCCCAGTGGCAACATCCCCAACATTAGGCCCCAGATTGATTTGAACTAGTTCATGTCAATCCTTCACAAAATCTTTGTCTTCGACATCTTCTGGTAACTGGTAAATCGCCATGTCGTCATCATCTCTGGCTGCTGTAAACCGGTATGACGTCATCACGAAGTTAACATTTATGACGCCTTCTTTATTAATAGATCTGCGATACCCAAGTCATCAGCTCCACTTCCGAAATTTTGGCTCCTGGATTCGCGCGCCTGACCCACGTCTGTTGCCTTATAAATAGGACCGAAGGGTCATTTCCTTTTCTCCCCTTCGTCTCTTTCTCTTCGTCTTCCTCGCGTCGCCAGCCTCGGAGCTCCGCTGCTGCCGTCGACCTCTGCATCATCTTGGGCCGCTGCATCAACCTGAACGCACCAGAGCACTGCAGTAGCCTTCCGCATCTTCTTCGTTTCTAGTAAGCCTTTTGTTCTTTTTGACATAGATCTGTTCTTAGGGTTTCCTGTTCTTGCCGTGTTCATCGCTTGTTCATGCTCGTACCCAGACTCCTGGATAAATCTGTGAACCTCTGCCCAGATTAGCAGTAGCCTTTTAGCATCTGCCTGTAGTTTCACACTCAAGTCCATAAATCTCATCTACATATCTGCCCATTGATTCACTTCCGTTCCGCTTTATCCTTTTGAATATTTTTTGTTTTTCTGAACTTGCTTTAGATCCGTTGCTGCAATAAGACTTTGTGAAACCTGTTTCTGCATACTTAGTCATCCGCAATTGCCTTCAATGTTTAGATCAGGCGGTTTAACTTGTTACTAAAAAAAAGTTAGTAAACCGGTATACACCATTAGTCCCCTTGTTGAACCGCCAGAATTCTTTATCCACATGATGCCACCTCGTAGAAATCCGGTTTGCATGTATTGCCTCTGGTTTAACATTGTTCATCACCTTCTTTTATCCAACATATTCTTGAACCGGAATCACCTATCTCTTGTAGATCTCAACATGGCCAAACAAGTATATGAGTGCAACTGGGTTCCTTCTCGCGTCACAGAAACTCAGCTGGATGATTTAGTCTTGATTGGTGCTTTAGATAGCAAAGATACTATCCACTGGAGGGTTCCTGGTGATGAATGCCCTCCCACACCTCAAGAGGGAGAGGTTGTGATCTTTGCAGATCATTTAGCCCGGGGCTTCAATCCGCCCGGTTCTAAATTTTACCGGGATGTGTTAGCCAATTTTCAGCTCCGCCCGCAAGATATTGGCCCCAATTCTGTTACCAACCTATGTCACTTCCAAGTGCTCTCTGAGGTATACCTTCAAGAGGAGCCTTCAGTTGAATTGTTTTAGCCAATTTTCAGCTCCGCCCGCAAGATATTGGCCCCAATTCTGTTACCAACCTATGTCACTTCCAAGTGCTCTCTGAGGTATACCTTCAAGAGGAGCCTTCAGTTGAATTGTTTAGATACTGCTTCCACTTAAACCACCGCACAGAATTCACTGATGGCCCCAATACCGAATTGGGCGGTATGGCAATTCAGAAAAGGAAAGAGATCACTTATCCCCACATCAAACTACATAGTCACCCCAAGGAGTGGAATGGAACATGGTTCTATTGCAAAGACACCTCCCCTGACAATGAAAATCCCTTGCCTGGCTTTTGTCCGGAGCGGCTCAGCAACACTCACCCCTTTCCATAAAGATTAAGTGCCAAGGAGAGAAGCAAATATGCTCCGCAACTGTCCAAGCTCCGAGCCTTCATGGCCAACGGCTTAACAGGAATAGATCTTGTATGCTGTTGGATATCATGGAGCGTACTGCCTCTCAGCCGGCGCTCCAGTTTAATGTGCAAGTATACTGATAGCGTCGATGACCCACTCCGACACACTAAAATCCAGCTCTCAGATGATGAAGTCACAGATGCCGTGAAGAAGATGTTGAATGAACCAAAACACCTTTGCGCTCAAACCGGCCTGCTCCCTTTCTGTGCTACCAATAAACCGCCAGCTGTAAGATTTTGATTATACTTTTTACTGAACTTGCTATTGCTATCTCTGTCTGACATCAATTGCTGCTTAACCAGGGTGAGAATCCGTTTTGGAGCAAGAAGCTTCCGCAAGACAAACCGGAGAAAGCAGAACGGTCAACCCGGCCAAATACCAAGGTTATCAAGAAGCCGGCTCACAAAAGGAAAACCACCGCTTCATCTGATCCGGCTATTGATGATGATGTGGGTAACCCGGACCTTGAAGTAGAACTTGATTCACTAGGCTTACTTTTTGCACGCCTTATTGATGATGATACTTGTCAGGACGACGCTGAAGCCAGTAATGCTGATGTCGCTGAGGTAACTATTGTTTCTTCCGATTCAGATCCTTTGCCTTTGCCAAAACTTCGCCAGGCAAACCGGAAAGTTAAATTTTCTCATCCTCTTGCTTACTTGGATCCCAAATTTCTTATGAAGACTCAGCAACATGAAGCTCGCCGCACAACCCGGCACAGCGGCCAGGTAGTTACCTCCGCCGGTTTACCAAACAGTCCGGTTCGAAAACGCCGCTCCGAGGTCTCCGACCTTTTTATTAATTTATATCCTAAAGCAGGTTTCATCCATCAACCTCTTAATCCGTCCGACTCTGATTATCAGGTTACTTCTCATTCATCCTCTGGTGAATCGTCGGCCACTCAGCTGCCACCACTGAAAATAGTTCTTGGGTAAGCTAGACTGAACATATGCTTCTGATATACGATGTTATAACTTATACTGTTCCTTGACTCCTTGTTTCTCTTTCAGGGCTAAACCCAAACCGAGCAAGAAAGCCCGTCTGGATAAAGCGGTCGAGGAAGATGTTGCCCCTGAACAGGACAAAGCACCCGATCTTGAAGCGTTTGTTTATGAAGATGTTCCCAGTGACCCTCCTTTGCATGATGAGGCTGTTACTGAGAAGAGGCCTATCAATACTTCAGTCCCTGCCGGCCAGCCTACCAGCCCCGTCCGGATTGAAAAATCCTGCAGTCCTTCAAAACCTGCCGATAAACCGACCGCACCAACACAAACCGGCGAGTCCAAGGATGATGATGTTGTAATCACCGGCGTAGGTCGCTTTGAACCAGGGAATCATGTCGCTTTGACCAAGCATACTGTAAAAGAAGATTCTTCTGCCATGAACAAAGGCAAATGGGATGTTGAACTGGAAACATATGCTGCTCTGAGTGCCCAAGATCTTCATTCTGGTTACTTGAACCGGCTATATACTAGTCGTGACTGCGAAGCTGGTCTGGTAAAGATGATGAGAGATAAATTTGAGGTAACTTCCTTGTGCTTCTTCTGTCTTTAATTACTGCTACTGTGTTAATCATCCTAGCCCCCAAGGGCCGGTTTGTAACCTTCTTCAAACCGGGACTTGAATATAATCCTCAAAACTTTGAAATCCATCAATGTAGCCCCCAAGGGCCGGTTCAACTTAGTATAGTTAAACCGGGACTCCAATAAAGATTCTAACATCAAAAAGTAACTGAACAAATAGCCATTAGCCCCCAAGTGCCAAGTTGAATACCTGTATTGAGCTTGGGACTTTGCGATTTAGTAAGAGATGAAAATTGAAGGTGCATTAGCCCCCAAGTATCAAGCATATAACTTGTTATGTGGTTGGTACTTCAAATTCTTGTACCGCTTGTTTAAAGCCGAGCACTGTCTTGATGCAGGCTGAAGTGAGGATCAAAGAGGACCGGATTACCGATCTGCAGGAAACTTTAAAGACCCAACAAGCTGAAACTGACAAGGCAAGGGAAGAATTAACCAGCACTTTGAACATCACAGAACAGCTGAAAGAGGGTTTCGAGAAGGAGCGGGCTGACTGGGCCACTGAGAAGGCCGCTTTAATAAAAAGAGTTGAAAATGCTGAAGCTGCCCTTAAACCGGTGGTAGATGAGCTGACCGCCGTAAAGCGGCAAATACACTACATGACCGCTGCTATCTTTGGTAAGCTCCTTTTGGTTTCTTTGACAACTCTGGCCTGCTTATAATAGATCCGGTTTGTGATCGTTCCTGTACTGTTGCAGGTACACGCATTGGTCACTTAGGGTCAGATGTTCGAAAGAAGTTGAAAGCTGCCTACACTTTAGTTGAACAACTGTATACCGGAGCGCAGCGGATCATCACCACGGCCTCTCATAACAATCCGGCACCCTCTTTAATCCAAGACACTCTTAATAGGTTGTCAATGCTTCCTGCTTGGATTGAAGAGCTGAAAAAATCTGCTGCTCGAACCGGAGCCATTAATGCCTTGATCCAGGCCAAAGCATGGGTGCTGGATTTCGATCCTGTTGAGGCAGCTCAAGGCTATCCCAACCTGAAGGAAGATGGCTCCGAGTTCAATGAAGATGATTTGAGGGCAATAAACCGTGCAGTACGCCCTCTGGCTTGTCAATTGGCTGAAGAGGCCGACTTGTCGCATTATCAAGCCCAGTACAACGATCAGAACAAACGAGTGCCTGCACCAACTCTTGAAGCGGAGAATCTGATTCCTCCAATCCGTAAGCATACTTATTCTCCTGATATTGAACCGTCTTCTCTGATCCATGAAGAGGCTGTCTTTCAAGCTTTAATGGGAATCGACTGGACCACTGTTGATTTCCAGCCAATGGATAGAGACGAGGAAGCTGAAGCGGCGCAGGACGATGAGCAGGCTTGAACCGGAAGCCGGTTTAAAGAGCTGCCTTACGATGATCCACCAAAATAACAATGATCTTATTTGGGCACCGTGTTACCTTGTAATAGGATAGTTAATACTTCTGCTTTGAATATGCCTTCGTGCATAAGTACTGATGCTTTTGCTTGAAAAACCTCAATTTATATTTCCTGCAATCAGAAAATCTTGAACTTCGGTGGCGGTTATACCGCCAGTCGGTTTATGATCTTGATATATATATCATCAATGTATTTAAAACATATAACCAAATAGGCGATACAAAGTACCTGCCATCACTGGGCATGAAGTTGGCTTAGCCAGGCTTGAAGCGGAGGTTTTATAAACCAGTACCGTCAAAGGGGAGAAAATAGCTCCCATGTAAACCGTGCTGGGTCATTATGAGCCCCCTGTTACTCCATGATGTTAACAGGAAAAGTAAACCAGGCATATTTCTCCGGATTAAAAAATGAACCGAATCGTCAGCTGAACCGGTAAAAAAGTGTTGTTGGTTTAAAGGAAGCACAACAAAAAATAAGAAATAGCCATAAAAGAAATATGGAAGCAAAGGCAATGATAAAAACCGTTTGCAAAAAACATGCTTTACTGAGCTGATCAGATGGTGTTACCATGGTCGGACAGGACCAAGCCCCCAACAGGAGTGACAATGGTTCAAGTCAGCCAGGTCCCCAAATGAAACCGTGGCATATATGCCAATCAAAAGGCGTGGCAATGGTTCGGGTTCGACCAAGCCCCCAAGTGATTTTGTGGCCTTAGGCCGATCAAGAGGCGTGACTGGTTCAGACTTGACCATGTCCCCAAGTGATCTGGTGGCTTTCGCCTATCAAAAGGCGTCGCGTTGGTTCGGATACGACCAAGGCCCCAAGTGATATGAAAAGCAAATTTCAAGGGGTAAACCGGAGGCCGCTTTAAAACAGAACCACTCCATGTAACCACACATGATATGAAAGGATAGAGACCCCGCTTTAGCTGAGGCTCCGGTTTTATTATATCAAAGATAATATATACACTGTCATAATATGTACATAGATAGAGCCAATGGCTCAGGTGTAGTAAGGCCGAAGATGAGCTATGTTCCACGGCCTGTTGGTCTCCTCCTCTGATGTGCGTGAGTCTTTATGCTCTCGAATATCAATCAGATAGTACGACCCATTGTGCAGATTCTTGCTGACCACGAAAGGTTCCTCCCAAGGTGGGGATAACTTGTGCATATCCGTCTGGTCCTAGATGAGCCGAAGCACCAAATCTCCTTCTTGAAAAGTCCTGGTTCTGACCTGGCGACTGTGATAGCGACGAAGATCTTGTTGATAAATCGCCGAGCGGGCAGCCGCTATGTCGCGCTCCTCGTCCAATAGGTCCAAAGCGTCTTGCCGTGCTGTCTCATTGTCCTCTTCAACATAAGCCGCCACACGAGGCGAATCGTGCCGGATATCACTAGGGAGAACCGCCTTCGCTCCGTAGACCATGAAAAACGGCGTGTATCCTATAGATCGGTTGGGTGTAGTATTGATACTCCATAGCACAGATGGTAGTTCTTCAACCCAACATCCTGGTGTTCTTTTGTTGGGGAACGTTGTAGAAAACAAAATTTTTCCTACGGTTTCACCAAGATCCATCTATGAGTTCATCTAGCAACGAGTGATTAGATGCATCTACATACCTTTGTAGATCGCGCACGGAAGCGTTCAAAAAGACCGGTGATGATGTAGTCGTACTCGACGTGATCCAAATCACCGATGACCAAGCGCCGAACGGACGGCACCTCCGCGTTCAACACACGTACGGGACGGGAGACGTCTCCTACTTCTTGATCCAGCAAGGGGGAAGGAGAGGTTGATGAAGATCCAGCAGCACGACGGTGTGGTGGTGGATGCAGGGCGTCACAGCAGCAGGGCTTCGCCAATACTACGAGGGAGAGACGTAACGGGGAGAGAGGGAGGCGCCAGGGGCTGGTCTATTTCCCTCCTCTCCCCCCCCCACTATATATAGGGGTGCCATGGGGGGGGGGCGCCGGCCCTAGTAGATGAGATCTACTAGGGGGGTGGCGGCCAAGGGGAGGTTTCCCTCCCCCCCAAGGCACCTAGGGGTGCCTTCCACCACTAGGACTCCTCCTAGGTGGAAACCCTAGGCGCATGGGCCTATAGGGGCTGGTTCCCTTGGCCCATGAAGGCCAAGGCGCACCCCCTACAGCCCATGTGGCCCCCCGGGACAGGTGGCCCCACCCGGTGGGCCCCCGGGACCCCTCCGGTGGTCCCGGTACAATACCGATAACCCCGAAACTTGTCCCGATGGCCGAAACAGCAATTCCTATATATAATTCTTTACCTCCGGACCATTCCAGAACTCCTCGTGACGTCCGGGATCTCATCCGGGACTCCGAACAACATTCGGGTTTCTGCATATACATATCTTCATAACCCTAGTGTCACCGAACCTTAAGTGTGTAGACCCTACGGGTTCGGGAGACAAGCAGACATGACCGAGACGACTCTCAGGTCAATAACCAACAGCGGGATCTGGATACCCATGTTGGCTCCCACATGCTCCACGATGATCTCATCGGATGAACCACGATGTCGAGGATTCAATCAACCCCGTACGCAATTCCCTTTGTCAATCGATATGTTACTTGCCCGAGATTCGATCGTCGGTATCCCAATACCTCGTTCAATCTCGTTACCGGCAAGTCACTTTACTCGTACCGTAATGCATGATCCCGTGACCAGACACTTGGTCACTCTGAGCTCATTATGATGATGCATTACCGAGTGGGCCCAGTGATACCTCTCCGTCATACGGAGTGACAAATCCCAGTCTTGATCCATGTCAACCCAACAGACACTTTCGGAGATACCCGTAGTCTACCTTTATAGTCACCCAGTTACGTTGTGACGTTTGGTATACCCAAAGCACTCCTACGGTATCCAGGAGTTACACGATCTCATGGTCTAAGGAAAGGATACTTTGACATTGGAAAACTCTAGCAAACGAACTATACGATCTTGTGCTATGTTTAGGATTGGGTCTTGTCCATCACATCATTCTCCTAATGATGTGATCTCGTTATCAATGACATCCAATGTCCATAGTCAGGAAACCATGACTATCTATTGATCAACGAGCTAGTCAACTAGAGGCTTACTAGGGACATGTTGGTGTCTGTTATTCACACATGTATTACGATTTCCGGATAACACAATTATAGCATGAATAAAGACAATTATCATGAACAAGGAAATATAATAATAAAGCTTTTATTATTGCCTCTAGGGCATATTTCCAACAGTCTCCCACTTGCACTAGAGTCAATAATCTAGTTACACTGTGATGAATCGAACACCCATGGAATTCTGGTGTTGATCATGTTTTGCTCTAGGGAGAGGTTTAGTCAACGGATCTGCTACATTCAGGTCCGTATGTATTTTACAAATCTCTATGTCTCCATCTTGAACATTTTCACGAATGGAGTTGAAGCGACGCTTGATGTGCCTTGTCTTCTTGTGAAACCTGGGCTCCTTGGCAAGTGCAATAGCTCCAGTGTTGTCACAGAAGAGCTTGATCGGCCCCGACGCATTGGGTATGACTCCTAGGTCGGTGATGAACTCCTTCACCCATATTGCTTCATGTGCTGCCTCCGAGGCCGCCATGTACTCCGCTTCACATGTAGATCCCGCCACGACGCTCTGCTTGCAACTGCACCAGCTTATTGCCCCACCATTCAAAATATACACGTATCCGGTTTGTGACTTAGAGTCATCCAGATCTGTGTCGAAGCTAGCATCGACGTAACCCTTTACGACGAGCTCTTCGTCACCTCCATAAACGAGAAACATTTCCTTAGTCCTTTTCAGGTACTTCAGGATATTCTTGACCGCTGTCCAGTGCTCCTTGCCGGGATTACTTTGGTACCTTCCTACCAAACTTACAGCAAGGTTTACATCAGGTCTGGTACACAGCATGGCATACATAATAGAACCTATGGCTGATGCATAGGGGATGACGCTCATCTCTTCTATATCTTCTGCCGTGGTCGGACATTGAGCTGAGTTCAATTTCATACCTTGTAACACAGGCAAGAACCCCTTCTTGGATTGATCCATATTGAACTTCTTCAATATCTTATCAAGGTATGTGCTTTGTGAAAGACCTATGAGGCGTCTCGATCTATCTCTATAGATTTTGATGCCTAATATATAAGCAGCTTCTCCAAGGTCCTTCATTGAAAAACTCTTATTCAAATAGGCCTTGATGCTGTCCAAGAGTTTTGTATCATTTCCCATCAAAAGTATGTCGTCTACATACAGTATGAGAAATGCTACAGAGCTCCCACTCACTTTCTTGTAAACACAGGCTTCTCCATAAGTCTGTGTAAACCCAAACGCTTTGATCATCTCATCAAAGCGAATGTTCCAACTCCGAGATGCTTGCACCAGCCCATAAATCGAGCGTTGGAGCTTGCACACTTTGTCAGCATTCTTAGGATCGACAAAACCTTCCGGCTGCATCATATACAATTCTTCCTTAAGGAAACCATTAAGGAATGCCGTTTTGACGTCCATTTGCCATATTTCATAATCGTAGAATGCGGCAATTGCTAACATGATTCGGACGGATTTCAGCTTCGCTACCGGTGAGAAAGTCTCATCGTAGTCAACCATTTGAACTTGTCGATAACCCTTAGCGACAAGCCGAGCTTTATAGATGGTCACATTACCATCCGCGTCTGTCTTCCTCTTAAAGATCCATTTATTTTCTATGGCTCGCCGTTCAACAGGCAAGTCAGTCAAAGTCCATACTTCGTTTTCATACATGGATCCTATCTCGGATTTCATGGCTTCTAGCCATTTGTCGGAATCCGGGCCCGCCATCGCTTCTTCATAGTTTGAAGGTTCACTGTTGTCTAACAACATGATTTCCAAGACAGGGTTCCCGTACCACTCTGGCGCGGAACGTGTCCTTGTGGACCTTCGAATTTCAGTAGGAGCTTGATCAGAAGTATCTTGATCATCATCATTAACTTCCTCTCTAGTCGGTGCAGGCACCTCAGGAACATTTTCTTGAGTTGCGCCATTTTCCGGTTCAAGAGGTAATACTTCATCAAGCTCTACTTTCCTCCCACTTACTTCTTTCGAGAGAAACTCTTTCTCTAGAAAGGACCCATTCTTGGCAACAAAGATCTTGCCTTCGGATCTGAGGTAGAAGGTGTACCCAATAGTTTCTTTTGGGTATCCTATGAAGACGCATTTTTCCGACTTGGGTTCGAGCTTTTCAGGTTGAAGTTTCTTGACATAAGCATCGCATCCCAAAACTTTTAGAAACGACAGCTTAGGTTTCTTCCCAAACCATAATTCATACGGTGTCGTCTCAACGGATTTCGACGGAGCCCTATTTAAAGTGAATGCGGCAGTCTCTAAAGCATAGCCCCAAAAAGATAGTGGTAAATCGGTAAGAGACATCATAGATCGCACCATATCTAACAGAGTGCGATTACGACGTTCGGACACACCATTACGCTGAGGTGTTCCAGGCGGCGTGAGTTGTGAAACTATTCCACATTTTCTTAAGTGTGTGCCAAACTCATGACTCAAGTATTCTCCTCCACGATCTGATCGTAGAAACTTGATTTTCCTGTCACGTTGATTTTCAACCTCACTCTGAAATTCCTTGAACTTTTCAAAGGTTTCAGACTTGTGTTTCATTAAGTAGATATACCCATACCTACTTAAATCATCAGTGAGGGTGAGAACATAACGATAGCCACCGCGAGCCTCAACACTCATTGGACCGCACACATCAGTATGTATGATTTCCAATAAGTTGGTTGCTCGCTCCATTGTTCCTGAGAACGGAGTCTTGGTCATTTTTCCCATAAGGCATGGTTCGCATGTGTCAAATGATTCATAATCAAGAGACTCTAAAAGTCCATCTGCATGGAGTTTCTTCATGCGTTTGACACCTATGTGACCAAGGCGGCAGTGCCACAAGTATGTGGGACTATCATTATCAACCTTACTTCTTTTGGTACTCACATTGTGAACATGTGTAGCATCACGTTCGAGATTCATAAAGAATAAACCATTCACCATAGGAGCATGACCATAAAACATATCTCTCATATAAATAGAACAACCATTATTCTCGGATTTAAATGAGTAGCCATCTCGAATTAAACGAGATCCCGATACAATGTTCATGCTCAAAGCTGGCACTAAATAACAATTATTAAGGTTTAAAACTAATCCCGAAGGGAGATGCAGAGGCAGCGTGCCGACGGCGATCACATTGACCTTGGAACCATTCCCGACGCGCATCGTCACCTCGTCCTTTGCCAGTTTCCGCTTATTCCGCAGCCCCTGCTTTGAGTTACAAATGTGAGCAACTGCACCGGTATCAAATACCCAGGAGCTACTACGGGCACTAGTAAGGTACACATCAGTTACATGTATATCACATATACCTTTTGTTTTGTCGGCCTTCTTGTCCGCTAAGTACTTAGGGCAGTTCCGCTTCCAGTGACCGCTTCCCTTGCAATAAAAGCACTCAGTCTCGGGCTTGGGTCCATTCTTTGGCTTCTTCCCGGCAGCTTGCTTGCCGGGCGCGGCAACCTCCTTGCCGTCCTTCTTGAAGTTCTTTTTACCCTTGCCTTTCTTGAACTTAGTGGTTTTATTGACCATCAACACTTGATGTTCCTTCTTGACTTCTACCTCTGCTGATTTCAGCATAGCAAATACTTCAGGAATGGTCTTTTCCATCCCCTGCATATTGAAGTTCATCACAAAGCTCTTGTAGCTTGGTGGAAGCGACTGGAGGATTCTATCAATGACCGCATCATCCGGGAGATTAACTCCCAGCTGAGTCAAGCAGTTATGTAACCCAGACATAGTGAGTATGTGCTCACTGACAGAACTATTTTCCTCCATCTTACAGCTGAAGAATTTGTCAGAGACTTCATATCTCTCGACCCGGGCATGAGCTTGGAAAACCATTTTCATCTCTTCGAACATCTCATATGCTCCATGTCTCTCAAAACGCTTTTGGAGCCCCGGCTCTAGGCTGTAAAGCATGCCGCACTGAACGAGGGAGTAGTCATCGGAACGTGCCTGCCAAGCGTTCATAACATCTTGTTCTGCAGGGAGAACAGGTGCGTCACCCAGCGGTGCTTGTAGGACATAATCTTTCTTGGCAGCTATGAGGATGATCCTCAGGTTCCGGACCCAGTCCGTATAGTTGTTGCCATCGTCTTTCAGCTTAGTTTTCTCTAGGAACGCGTTGAAGTTGAGGACTACGTTGGCCATTTGATCTACAAGACATATTGTAAAATATTTAGACTAAGTTCATGATAATTAAGTTCATCTAATCAAATTATAATGAACTCCCACTTAGATTAGACATCCCTCTAGTCATCTAAGTATTACATGATCCGAGCTAACTAGACCGTGTCCGATCATCACGTGAGACGGACTAGTCAACATCGGTGAACATTTTCATGTTGATCGTATCTTCTATACGACTCATGCTCGACCTTTCGGTCTTCTGTGTTCCGAGGCCATGTCTGTACATGCTAGGCTCGTCAAGTCAACCTAAGTGTTTGCATGTGTAAATCTGTCTTACACCCGTTGTATGTGAACGTCTGAATAAAACACCTGATCATCACATGGTGTTTTGAAACAGCGAACTGTCGCAACGGTGCACAGTTAGGGGGAACACTTCTTGAAATTAGTATGAGGGATCATCTTATTTACTACCGTCGTTCTAAGTAAACAAGATGCAAAACATGATAAACATCACATGCAATCAAATAATAAACGTGACATGATATGGCCAATATCACATAGCTCCTTTGATCTCCATCTTGGGGCTCCATGATCATCTTGTCACCGTCTTGACACCATGATCTCCATCATCATGATCTCCATCATCGTGTCTCCATGAAGTTGCTCGCCAACTATTACTTCTACTACTATGGCTAACGCGTTTAGCAATAAAGTAAAGTAATTTACATGGCGTTTCTCAATGACTCGCAGGTCATATAAAAGAATAAAGACAACTCCTATGGCTCCTGCCGGTTGTCATACTCATCGACATGCAAGTCGTGATTCCTATTACAATAGCATGAACATCTCATACATCACATATAGATCATTCATCATTCATCACAACTTTGGCCATATCATATCACAAACCACTTGCTGCAAAAACAAGTTAGACGTCCTCTAATTGTTGTTGCAAGTTTTACGTGGCTGAATTAGGGTTCTAGCAAGAACGTCTTCTTACCTACGTTAAAGCCACAACATGATTTGTCAACTTCTATTTACCCTTCATAAGGACCCTGTTCATCGAATCCGCTCCAACTAAAGTAGGAGAGACAGACACCCGCCAGCCACCTTATGCAACTAGTGCATGTTAGTCGGTGGAACCGGTCTCACGTAAGCGTACGTGTAAGGTTGGTCCGGGCCGCTTCATCCCACAATACCGTTGAAGCAAGAAAAGACTAGTAACGACAAGAAAGTTGACAAATCCACGCCCACAACTAATTGTGTTCTACTCGCGCAAGAAGAACTACGCATAGACCTAGCTCATGATGCCACTGTTGGGGAACGTTGCAGAAAACAAAAAATTTCCTACGGTTTCACCAAGATCCATCTACGAGTTCATCTAGCAACGAGTGATTAGATGCATCTACATACCTTTGTAGATCGCGCACGGAAGCGTTCAAAAAGACCGGTGATGATGTAGTCGTACTCGACGTGATCCAAATCACCGATGACCAAGCGCCGAACGGACGGCACCTCCGCGTTCAACACACGTACGGGACGGGAGACGTCTCCTACTTCTTGATCCAGCAAGGGGGAAGGAGAGGTTGATGAAGATCCAGCAGCACGACGGCGTGGTGGTGGATGCAGGGCGTCACAGCAGCAGGGCTTCTCCAATACTACGAGGAAGAGACGTAACGGGGAGAGAGGGAGGTGCCAGGGGCTGGTCTATTTCCCTCCTCTCCCCCCCACTATATATAGGGGTGCCATGGGGGGGGGGGGCGCCGGCCCTAGTAGATGAGATCTACTAGGGGGGCGGCGGCCAAGGGGAGGTTTCCCTCCCCCCCCAAGGCACCTAGGGGTGCCTTCCACCACTAGGACTCCTCCTAGGTGGAAACCCTAGGCGCATGGGCCTATAGGGGCTGGTGCCCTTGGCCCATGAAGGCCAAGGCGCACCCCCTACATCCCATGTGCCCCCCCGGGACAGGTGGCCCCACCCGGTGGGCCCCCGGGACCCCTCCGGTGGTCCCGGTACAATACCGATAACCCCGAAACTTGTCCCGATGGCCGAAACAGCAATTCCTATATATAATTCTTTACCTCCGGACCATTACGGAACTCCTCGTGACGTCCGGGATCTCATTCGGGACTCCGAACAACATTCGGGTTTCTGCATATACATATCTTCATAACCCTAGCGTCACCGAACCTTAAGTGTGTAGACCCTACGGGTTCGGGAGACAAGCAGACATGACCGAGACGACTCTCAGGTCAATAACCAACAGCGGGATCTGGATACCCATGTTGGCTCCCACATGCTCCACGATGATCTCATCGGATGAACCACGATGTCGAGGATTCAATCAACCCCGTACGCAATTCCCTTTGTCAATCGATATGTTACTTGCCCGAGATTCGATCGTCGGTATCCCAATACCTCGTTCAATCTCGTTACCGGCAAGTCACTTTACTCGTACCGTAATGCATGATCCCGTGACCAGACACTTGGTCACTCTGAGCTCATTATGATGATGCATTACCGAGTGGGCCCAGTGATACCTCTCCGTCATACGGAGTGACAAATCCCAGTCTTGATCCATGTCAACCCAACAGACACTTTCGGAGATACCCGTAGCCTACCTTTATAGTCACCCAGTTACGTTGTGACGTTTGGTATACCCAAAGCACTCCTACGGTATCCGGGAGTTACATGATCTCATGGTCTAAGGAAAGGATACTTTGACATTGGAAAACTCTAGCAAACGAACTATACGATCTTGTGCTATGTTTAGGATTGGGTCTTGTCCATCACATCATTCTCCTAATGATGTGATCTCGTTATCAATGACATCCAATGTCCATAGTCAGGAAACCATGACTATCTATTGATCAACGAGCTAGTCAACTAGAGGCTTACTAGGGACATGTTGGTGTCTGTTATTCACACATGTATTACGATTTCCGGATAACACAATTATAGCATGAATAAAGACAATTATCATGAACAAGGAAATATAATAATAAAGCTTTTATTATTGCCTCTAGGGCATATTTCCAACATCTTTGCAATGGAACCATAAGCCGGGGTTTGATGCCTCGCAAGATCTCTTGATTAGCCCGTTCTGCCTGCCCATTGGACTGGGGGTGAGCCACTGATGATACGTCAAGTCGGATGTGCTCACGTTCACAGAATTCCTTCATAGCACCCTTGGATAAGTTGGTACCGTTGTCAATAATGATACTGTGTGGAAAGCCAAACCGGAAAATCACCTTTTTAATGAACTGCACCGCTGTAGCTGCATCACACTTGCTGACAGGCTCCGCTTCAACCCACTTGGTAAACTTGTCAACTGCCACCAAAAGGTGGGTTTTCTTATCCTTGGATCTTTTAAAGGGTCCGACCATATCCAGCCCCCATGTTGCAAACGGCCAAGTAATTGGAATCATCCTCAATTCTTGAGCCGGCACATGAGCACGTCTTGAAAATTTCTGACAGCCATCACACCGTTTAACCAAGTCTTCCGCATCAACATGAGCTGTCAACCAATAGAACCCGTGACGAAACGCCTTTGCCACCAGAGACTTTGAACCGGCGTGGTGACCACAATCCCCTTCATGGATTTCATGTAAGATTTCACAGCCTTCCTCTGGAGAAACGCAGCGTTGAAACGCCCCTGATACACTGCAATGATGCAATTCGCCATTAACAATAGTCATAGACTTGGATCGCCAGACTATCTGCCTGGCTAGAATCTCATCCTCTGGCAATTCTCCCCGGTTCGTGTACGCAAGATAAGGAACTGTCCAATCCGGTATGACATGCAGGGCTGCCACCAATTGAGCCTCCGGATCAGGAATAGCCAAATCCGCTTCACCCGGGAGCTTGACTGACGGGTTGTGCAACACATCAAGAAAAACATTAGGCGGGACCGGTTTACGCTGAGAGCCCAACCGGCTTAAAGCGTCCACCGCTTCATTCTTTCAGTGGTCCACGTGATCCACCTGATAACCCTTGAAGTGACCCGCAATATTATCCACCTCACGATGATATGTAGCCATAAGTGGGTCCTTAGAATCCCACGTGCCAGACACTTGTTGAGCCACGAGGTCCGAGTCACCGAAGCACTTAACTCGACTTAGGTTCATCTCCTTAGCCATCCGGAGACCATGGAGTAAGGCTTCATACTCAGCTGCATTATTAGTACAAGGGAACATTAAGCGGAGAACATAACAAAACTTATCACCTCGTGGGGAAGTTAATACGACTCTAGCCCCCGAGCCCTCCAATTGCCTGGATCCATCAAAATGGATAGTCCAATATGTGTGATCCGGCTTCTCCTCTGGTGCCTGCAACTCAGTCCAATCATTGATGAAATCCACAAGTGCTTGAGACTTCACCGCCGTCCGAGGCACGTACTTAACCCGTGCGGCCCAAGTTCTATAGCCCACTTGGCAATCCGGCCAATCGCCTCCTGGTTCTGTGTGATATCACCCAAGGGAGCTGAACTTATCACTGTGATGGGGTGCCCATGGAAATATTGCTTCAATTTTCAGCTTGCCATAAAAACTCCATATACCAGCTTCTGCCAATGTGGATATCTTTGCTTGGATTCGATAAGCACCTCGCTGATATAGTAAACCGGCCGCTGAACCGGATACTCCTTGCCTGCCTCCTTGCGTTCCACCACAATAGCCACGCTAACTGCATGAGCATTGGCCGGTACGTATAACAATAACGGCTCCTTGTCAACCGGAGCCGCCAGAACGGGCGGATTGGCTAATTGCCGCTTCAAGTCCTCCAACGCTTCATCAGCAGCCGGACTCCAGATGAATTGATCTGTCTTTCTCAGCATCTGGTATAAAGGGATGGCCTTCTCTCCGAGGCGGCTGATAAACCGGCTCAGTGCGGCGATCCGACCCGCCAAACGCTGAACATCGTTGATACACTTCGGTTTAGCCAGGGAGGTGATAGCCGTAATCTTCTCCGGATTAGCTTCAATTCCTCTATTGGACACAAGAAAACCCAGTAACTTGCCTGCCGGAACACCGAAGACACACTTGGCCGGGTTAAGCATCATCTTGTACACCCGCAAGTTGTCAAAGGTTTCCTTCAAATCATCAACCAGCGTCTCCTTCTGCCTTGACTTGACTACAATATAATCCATATAGGCGTGCACATTGCGGCCGATTTGTTTATGCAGGCAATTCTGTACACACCGTTGATAAGTGGCTTGGGCGCTCTTGAGCCCAAAAGGCATAGATACATAGCAGAAGGCTCCAAAGGGAGTAATAAACGCCGTCTTCTCCTGGTCCTTAACCGCCATTTTGATCTGATGATACCCAGAATATGCATCCAAAAAACTCAAACGCTCACAACCCGCCGTGGCATCAATAATCTGGTCAATGCGGGGGAGGGCAAAAGGATCCGCTGGACAAGCTTTGTTAAGATCCGTGTAATCCACACACATGCGCCAAGTGCCATTTTTCTTAAGAACCAGCACCAGATTAGCAAGCCACTCTGGATGGAACACTTCAATGATAAAGCCAGCCGCTAAGAGCCTGGCCACTTCCTCTCCAATAGCCTTGCGCCTTTCTTCATTAAACCGGCGGAGAAATTGCTTGACCGGTTTATACTTGGGATCAACATTAAGAGTGTGCTCAGCGAGTTCCCTCGGTACACCTGGCATGTCAGAAGGCTTCCATGCAAAAATGTCCCGATTCTCATGGATGAACTCGATGAGCGCGCTTTCCTATTTAGGATCCAAGTTGGCACTGACAGTGAACTGCTTGGACGAATCGCCGGGCACGAAGTCAACAAGCTTGGTCTCAGCTGCCGATTTGAACTTCAGATCTGAATCATGCTCTGTAGTTGGCTTCTTCAAAGGGGTCATGTCCACCGGATCAACATTGTCCCTATAATATTTCAACTCCTCCGGGGCACAAACCGATTCTGCATAAGCTGCATCACCTTCCTCACATTCCAAAGCAATCTTGCGGCTCCCATGAACCGTTATTGTCCCTTTGTAACCCGGCATCTTGAGCTGCAAATAGATATAACAAGGCCGTGCCATGAATTTGGCATAAGCCGGCCACCCAAATAAGGCGTGATATGGGCTCCGGATTTTCACCACTTCAAAGGTTAGTGTCTCGGATCGGGAATCATGCTCGTCCCCAAAAGCCACCTCCAGGGCTATCTTACCGACAGGATATGCTGATTTGCCAGGCACCACACCATGGAACACCGTATTAGACGGTCTGAGATCCTTGTCTGTTAGCCCCATGCGGCGGAATGTCTCATAGTACAGGATGTTAATACTGCTCCCTCCATCCATGAGCACCTTGGTGAATTTATAACCTCCCACCTGAGCTGAGGGTCTACCACTAATGCCAGCTGGCCCGGATTGTCAACCCGGGGGGGGGGGGTGATCCTCTCTGCTCCACACGATAGGCTGCTCCGACCAGCGCAAGTAACGTGGTACAGCCGGTTCCACAGAATTCACTGCTCGCTTGTGAAGCTTCCGATCGCGTTTATCCAAGCTAGTTGTGAAAACGTGATACTGTCCATTATTCAACTGTTTTGGCTGGCTCTGATAACCCGACTGCTGCTGCTGCTGTTGGTTGTAACCCCCTTGACTATTCTGATTATTCTGGTTACTATTACCGCCCTGATTGAAACCTGAACCGGAAGCTCCATCGTGACCCGGCTCATGGAAACCGGATCCTGAGCCACCACCTGATCCACGGTCATACCGGAAGGCATTAGAGTTTTTAAATTCCTGCATAATGTAACAATCCTTCCAAAGGTGGTTAGCCGGCGCCTCCTTCGTCCCGTGCTTTGGACAAGGCTGATTCAACAAATAGTTTAAGCGATCCGGATTAGGATTTGGAGCCCCATTACAATTCGCCGCTTTACCTCTGCGCCGCTGACCCTTGTCCTGCACATTAGTGTTAGCCACAAAGTCCATGCTGCCATCCGCCTTACACTTACCTCCGTTTCCGTGGCCCGCCGATTTATACTGATGTCCCTTGGAGTTGCTATTCTTCTTTCCCTTCCCTGCTTCATCATCGTCGGTCTCGGGATCCTTGGTACTATCAGAATCAGCATACTTCACCAAAGCGGCCATGAGAGTTCCCATGTCATTACAAAACCGCTTCATACGCCCCAATTTCAACTTTAAAGGCATAAACCGGCAGTTGCCCTCCAGGGTTAAGATCGCAGAGTCAGCATTGATCCGGTCAGACGAGTGCAAAACTTCCGAAACACGGCGTACCCAATGGGTTGTTGACTCTCCGTCCTCCTGAACACAAGCCGCCAGGTCTACTATGGACTTGGGCTGCTTACATGTATCTTTGAAATTCTGGATAAACCGGGCCCGCAACTGGGCCCATGAACTGATAGAATTAGGCGGCAGGCTCTTCAACCAAGTACGGGCCGTACCTTCAAGCATCATGGTGAAGTACTTTGCACATGCGGTCTCATCCACATCCAGCATCTCCATGGCCATCTCATAATTCTCTACCCACGCTTCTGGAGATAAATCAGCAGTGTAATTCGGCACCTTGCGTGGACCCTTGAAGTCTTTGGGCAGGCGTACATTGCGTAAAGCGGGGACTAAACAGGGCACTCCCAGAGCAGATGCGAGCCCTGGCCCGGCAGAGGTGGTAGGACGAACCGGTGTAAGCTGATCCGCCTCGTTCTATGCTGCTAACTCGGCCTCCCTTCGTGCCCGGGCCCGGTCCACTACCTCCTGAGCATCGCGAACACCACCTGCCGGGTTATTGCCACGGGCCGCTTCACGGCCTCGCGCATTGCTCGATATGGCCGGTTCATCCAGGCACCTGCTATAGCTCCGGCTTGGACGAGGTGTGGAGTGAATCCGATCGCGGCTGAATGAATATGCCTCCTGTTGAATCAAAGCGGTCCGGAGAATTTCCTTAACCCGGCGCGTCTCTATTGCTTGCGGAGAGTCTCCTTCCACCGGGATAGCTTCTAATCGCGCAGCAGCTGCAACAAGATTGTCCATAGGATTAGAATAATGACCCGGAGGCGTCTGAACCGGCGGAGGAATCACAATGTTCTGTCGAGGAGGTTCCATCAGGCGGGGTTGGACCGTCGCTCCTGGCCCTGGTGCCTCGATCCGGTTTGCCTCCAGGTGCCCCGTCGGATTACTGGTTCCAGCTCCCGGAGTGTGAAAAAGATTTCGAGGGTCGAACCCTAACGGCAGGCGTGATCTGTGCTTCCGCTTCAAGACCTCCTGTGATGCGTTCTGGTCGAGCATGAGCTTATAGGCCTGGGCGTCCAAAGCGGCCCGCTTTGCAGCCATCCTGTCCTTCTCTGCTGCCAGGTCGGCTTTGGCCTGTACGATCTGCTCTCTCACCTTTGCAATCTCTGCATCATGGGCCTCCTGATCCGCCGGATTGGCCTCTGCCATAAGTGCAGCTAGTGTGTCAAACAGGTCAGACAGAACTTGAACCGGCGGACGCACAAGGCCTCCTGTCCCTGCTGCCGCTGCCGCTGCCGATCCGGAGAGCATTGCTGCTGTGGTCGAAGAGTGATTTGCCGCCTGCGTGCTGGGCATGAATATTCCAACCCGGTTGATCTGATCTGGGGGGTTCGGAATACTGTCGCCATCGGAACAGCCCCTAATCTGGTCGTCTTGCAACTGGTACAATGATTCGGTCTCTCCGGTTGAAGACTCGTCGCCGGAATAGACGACGGTCTCGCTACCGTATTCTGACTCGTCCTCATGCCCTCCTCCGTGGATGACTCCCACGAAGGCACGCTTCACGGCCGGTTTAACCTGGGTAGATCTCGCACGCTGAGCCGTCTCGACGAGGTCGGTGTAGATGTCCGGCTCAGGCCCAGGCTCACCAATCTTGCCGATGAAAACGTGTATGCCACCAAAGGGGACCCGGTACCCGTACTCGATTGAATCGGCTTCGGGACCCCATCCTGCATCGTCGATGTAGATCTTGCCACGACGACTCTTGGTCATCTGGCCCACAACATAGCCTTCGAGTCCTTTGAGCTTTCCCTCCAAGATCATCAAACTGTCGTGCGATGGCCCCACGGTGGGCGCCAACTGTCGTGGATTTGTCACGGCAGATGTCCTAGTGAAAGGACTTAGTCATGGAGCCATCGCTACGGGTTAACTTGAAGGGGTTAAAGTGGACACAAAGACACGAGGGTTTATACTAGTTCGGCCCCTTCGATGAAGGTAAAAGCCTACATCTAGTTGTGATGGAATTGATGTGGTCTCGATGGCTAGGGAGCAAACAAGCTTCACCTAGGCTCGAGTTGTTGTTGTCTGTCCTTGAACCGCCTCCGGGTCGTCCCCTTATATACACGGGTGACGCCCGCCGGTCCATAGAGTCCCAACCGGTTCATACTCGTATCCCGGTTGGTATCTCTCTATTCCTAACTTACAATACAAGTTTACATATCATGCCGGTTTACGGCTACAGTTTCTAAACCGACTACAGGCCTTGGGCCTTTATCTGCTTATACTACTAATGAAGTTAACCCGGCCCAAGTAGGCCGGTTCACGCCCAGTGGCAACATCCCCAACAGTATCCAATGCAATCGCCATGTAATTCTTTTACTTTATCACTAAGAGGTAGCGATAGTCATAGTAACAATAGTTGCTGAGATGACAACGATGCTACGATGGAGATCAAGGTGTCGCGCCGGTGACAATGGAGATCATGACGATGCTTCCGTGATGGATATCATGAGCACAAGATGCTGATGGCCATATCATGTCACATATTTTGATTGCATGTGATGTTTATCTTTTATGCATCTTATTTTGCTTAGTACGACGGTAGCATTATAAGATGAACCCTTACTAAATTTCAAGTTACAAGTGTTCTCCCTGAGTATGTACCGTTGCTATAGTTCGTCGTACCGAGACCACGTGATGATCGGGTGTGATAAGCTCTACATTCACATACAACGGGTGCAAGCTAGTTTTGCACATGTAGAATACTCGGGTTAAACTTGACGAGCCTAGCACATGCAGATATGGCCTCGGAACACTGAGACTGAAAGGTCGAACGTGAATCATATAGTAGATATGATCAATGATACGTCCATTTTGCATCATGCTTTTATATCAATATTTATTGCATTATGGGCTGTTATTACATGTTATGTCACAATACTTATGCCTATTATCTCTTATTTTACAAGGTTTACATGAAGAGGGAGAATGCGGGCAGCTGGAATTCTGGGCTGGAAAAGGAGCAAATATTAGAGACCTATTCTGCACAACTCCAAAAGTCCTGAAACTCCATGAAAGTTATTTTTGGAATTAGTAAAAAATAGTGGGCAAAGAAAATACCAGACGAGGGCCACTCACCGTCCACGAGGGTGGGGGCGCGCCCTACCCCCCTGGGCGCGCCCCCCTGCCTCGTGGGCCCCCTGGCAGGCCTCCAATGCCCATCTTCTACTATATGAAGTCTTTTACCCTGGAAAAAGTCATAAGCAAGCTTTCGGGACGAAACACCACCGCCACGAGGCGGAACCTTGGCGGAACCAATCTAGGGCTCCAGCAGAGATATTCTGCCGGAGAAACATCCCTCGGGGAGGGGGAAATCATCACCATCGTCATCACCAACGATCCTCTCATCGGGAGGGGGTCAATCTCCATCAACATCTTCACCAGCACCATCTCCTCTCAAACCCTAGTTCATCTCTTGTATCCGATCTTTGTCCCAAAACCTCAGATTGGTACCTGTGGGTTGCTAGTAGTGTCGATTATTCCTTGTAGTTGATGCTAGTTGGTTTATTCAGTGCAAGATCATATGTTCAGATCCTTTATGCATATTAATACCCCTATGATTATGAACATGAATATGATTTGTGAGTAGTTACATTTGTTCCTAAGGACATGGGAGAAGTCTTGCTATAAGTAGTCATGTGAATTTGGCATTCGTTCGATATTTGATGAGATGTATGTTGTCTATCTTCTAGTGGTGTTATGTGAACGTAGACTACATGACACTTCACCATTGTTTGGGCCTAGAGGAAGGCATTGGGAATTAATAAGTAGATGATGGGTTGCTAGAGTGACAGAAGCTTAAACCCTAGTGAAAGGATCGATATAGTTGACTAGAGGGGGGGTGAATAGGCAACTAACAATTTTCAGCTTTTCTTTACCAAATTAAACTTTGCATCAAAGTAGGTTGTCTAAATATGCAACTAGGTGAGCAACCTATATGATGCAACAACAATAAGTACACAAGCAAGCAAGGGATACAACACAAATAAGCTTGCACAAGTAAAGGCACGAGATAACCAAGAGTGGAGCCGATGGAGACGAGGATGTGTTACCGAAGTTCCTTCCTTTTGAAGGGAAGTACGTCTCCATTAGAGAGGTGTGGAGGCACAATGCTCCCCAAGAAGCCACTAGGGCCACCGTATTCTCCTCACGTCCTCACACAATGCGAGATGCCGTGATTCCACTATTGGTGCCCTTGAAGGCGGCGACCGAACCTTTACAAACAAGGTTGGGGCTATCTCCACAACTTAATTGGAGGCTCCCAATGACACCATGAAGCTTCACCACAATGGACTATGGCTCCATGGTGACCTCAACCGTCTAGGGTGCTCAAACACCCAAGAGTAACAAGATCCGCTAGGGATTAGTGGGGGAAATCAAATTTCTCTTGGTGGAAGTGTAGATCGGGGCCTTCTCAACCTATCACGAGCAAATCAACAAGTTTGATTGGCTAGGGAGAGAGATCGGGCAAAAATGGAGCTTGGAGCAACAATGGAGCTTTTGGGGGAAGATGTAGGTCAACTTTGGGGAAGAAGACCCACTTATATAGTGGGGGGAACAATCCAACCGTTACCCCCCAAGCAGCCCCGCAAAGAGCGGTACTACCGCTAGGGTGAGCGGTACTACTGCTGAGCCAACAGTACTACCGTCCCACCTAGTGGTACTACCGGGCAAAGGAGGGGAGCGAGGTCCTGGACCCTGAGGGGTACTACCGCGGTGGAAAGGGCGGTACTACCGCCTCTACTGCCGCAGCTAGTGCTGCAAAACCCGACACAAGAAAAAAGGGCCTCGAGTCGAGGCGGTAGGAGCACGAAGCCGCTGCGGTACTACGGCGGAAGGCTCCAAGTAGTACTATCGCTGAGGAGCGGTACTGCCGCTTGTTGCACTTGGGCGGTACAACCGATATGGCCCGCGGTACTACCGCTGGGACCAGACAAAGCAAATAAGAAGGGGAAAGAGTTCTCCATTGAAGCGGAAAGGTTCAGCGGGTGCGATAAGGATGTGTACGTGTTGATTCCACCCTAGCCTTACCAAAGCGGATCCCGTCTTGATAGTACGGTGACTCCTACGAAACTAGTCCACCAACATAGAAACGAGAGAGCTGCACCGTCTTGAATAAAACACCGAGGGGAGGGAATCGTCTCGTGCCAAAGGATGAATCTCTGAAAGGCTCAACGCACACGATTAGTCCGCAAAAGCATTGTCATCAATCACCAAAACACTTTAGGGATAAATATGCCCTTACAATCTCCCCCTTTTTGGTGGATTGATGACAATATGGGATTTGCACAAACGGGAAAAGACATAGGACATGCGCAAACCCCACAACTCTAAAATATAGACGGGATCCCCCTAGATGTGTGCTATCTAGATAAGTGCTTTGGACTGCACGGCACACATACTAGGATCAACGCTCCCCCTACATTTTAGAGACCAACAACCTAAGCAGGATAAATGAGAGCAGAGTATATAACAGGATAAGCATGCAACTCATAAGATACCGAAGGACTAGATAGACATAGATAATGATAATATAAAGATAAGGTAGCATATGTCTCACACCATATGTCTGGAACTTAGGTCTCACTGGCACAAAACCAAACAAAGCAAATGATGAGGAAACACAATGACACCACAAAGACACACTCGCAGAACAGACAACGACACAAATCCCTAAACTCTCTCCCCCTTAGGCATCAAGACACCAAAAAGGGAAGGAGTGTTGCTACAGCTCCAGGTGATAGCAAGCGAGGATCTAGAACATCATATCCCAGCGGGATCGTCTGCACCGCCGTCGTTGGTCGAAAACTGCTCGGCGTCTGAATCTGTCCACGGGCAGTGCTGCTGAATCCACTCCTCCTCCTTAGTGAGCTGATCCTCAGATCCACTATTAACGGTCGCACCCAACTGACGCATGAGCTCCTTGTGACGTCCCCTGGCCTTCTTCTCAGCCACATGAGTCATGTACTAACCATGAGACTCCATGTAGAAAAGCTTCTTCATCTTGAGCTTGAGCTTCTTTGCCCAAGAGGGCTCTGCCCCAGAAGGCTCATAGTCAGTGTCATCATCAGCCTCAGTCTCCTCCTCGGTCTCCATGGCAGCAGCAGAAGATGTACCCCCAGTTTTAGGGACCTGGGTGCCCCAGTTGTCCTTCTTCCTCAGACGCTTGGTCTCATGAGACACCAACTCTCCAATCTCCAGCATAACCTTGGGATAGACCTGATCCCAGGACTTCTCAATGAGCAACATGATGAACGGTCCATAGATCGGGCACTTGCGCTCAGAGATAGCAGATAAGAGCTCAGACCACATAACATGATAAATGTCCAGGGACTCGCCAGTGTTTGCTTCCTTCTCATGCTGGCAGAAGAGAAGCATGTCCACGAGATAGGAGTGAACCATATCCAAATTCCCGATACGAGTGAAGAGAGTCTCACGGAAGACACGGTGAAGAATGTCCAGAAAGGCAGGCAGCTCATAGGTTTCCTTCTTAGTGTCGGAGTTGATCTTCACAGTGCAGTAGGGCCAGAGGGCTTGCTTGTGAGTGGAGGTTGCATTGCGGTGAGGGCAAAAGCCGACAGGAGTCTCAAGCCCGTGATCTTCCACCCCAAGCAATTCCATGAAGGCCTTCCACTTGACAGAAAGCAACTTGCCATTTGTCATCCAAGTCAGAGTCCTGCCCTCATCAGTCCCTAGATGGACAGTGGCATAGAATTGAGCCACTATATCTGCATCATAGTCCTTGTTGAACTGCATGATTCTGAGAATGTTCAGCTGAGAGCACATCTGAAGGGCTTCACCAAAGTACTCAGGATCCTTCTCCATAAAGTCTGTGTCGATGGAGCGCACATCAACATAGAGATTCTTCTTGGCCTTGATCACATCAAAGAAGATGGCAAACTGAAAGCGGTTCCAGAACGGACGGTTGACCAGAGTGGGTTCTTGGTCTTCCACATAGGGGTTGCGGAGACACCTTGCCCAGAACTCCTTGGCATTCATTTGAGGCACAATTTTGCCCTTTGGCTTCGGCTTGACGACAGACTTCTTCTTGAGTTGAGGTGGAGGTGGAGCACTAGAGGAACCTCCTGCTGACTCAGATGTGCGGTAGCGCTTTGACGTGGCACGACCGGGGTTGACACGGCGAGCTTGATGCTCAGGATGTTCATCACCTGGAACCAAACACACGAACACACGAAACAACCAGAAAGAACGAGCATAAGTCAACAAACAAAACAAAAGAGATCAAGGATTGGTAGGAACATGATGGAACTTGGCAGGCAGCGGTAGTACCGCTTGAAAGGGGGAAACGGCGGTTCCCTACTGCCGTGGTCAGATCCGGCACTACCAGCCTGCCAAATTCAAAAAATACTCCTACCAAACACTGATCCAAATAGTCTAGTTGCCTTCTCCACCCTACTCAAGCCTATATTTAGCCAAAAATCTAGAGATGCACCCACTATTGCCCCCAAGACGCTAGATCTGAAATCTAGACAAAAAGAGAGGAGGAACGGGGGCAATACTGGCATCCATGGCAAGAGGACGGGGTGGGGATCGACTCCACTGAAGGAAATGAAGAGGGACGGCCCGGAGAAGAAGGCCCACTGGAGCCCTCCCATGACAAGGCGTTGCTGGAGAGATGAAGAGGAACGAGGGGGCGGAGCGAATGGGTATTGGGGGGGGGGGGAATAAACCTCCCCCTGCCCCGATATAACCCCTGGTCCCGCCCCTCAGTGGTAGTACCGTGCTGGAGGGCGATAGTACTGCATATAAGCAGTAGTACAGCGCACCACCAGCGGTAGTACCGCCCAGCAAGCCACAGCAACTAGAAAACAACGGCTTTGCTCAAAAAGAGAGAAAAAACCAACGGCAAGAAGAGGATAAAAAGAACTCAGCAGCAAACACACTAGCAAGGGGACATGACACACCTCTTCAAGAGAGGGCGGTGGCCGAGGCCACCTATGTTTGGGTCAAGAGGTATGGCGCCGCGAAGATTTTAACCTTGGGCCCATGACCAAAACTCGTCCTTGAAGCACAAGTACCATCAAAAATGGTTAATGTGAAAGACTTGATCAATTTATGCATAATGGGGAGAGAGAGAGTTCATTGAGAGAACAACACTCCCCCTATGTCCATGCCTACACCTAAACTAGACAACATGTTGAATGTGGTGGGATGTGCATGGGTTCAAGATACATTGCTCGAATCAATGATATTTAGCTCATGCCTTAACTCGCGGAATCTTGCTTCATCCAAGGGCTTCATGAAAATATCTGCAAGGTTATCATGAGTGTTGACGTACTTGAGCTCGATCTCCCCTCACCTGATGTGATCCCGGATGAAGTGATACCGAATCTCAATATGCTTCGTCTTGAAATGTTGCACCGGGTTGAGAGAAATCTTGATGGCACTTTCATTATCACACCAAAGAGGCACTTTGTCACAAATGACACCGTACTCCTTTAAAGTTTGCCTCATCCATAAGAGTTGCGCACAACAACTACCGGCCGCCACATACTCCACTTCAGTGGACGAGAGAGACACACAACTTTGCTTCTTGGAAGACCAACTCACCCAAGAGCAACCAAGAAATTGGCACCCTTCGGAAGTGGACTTCCTATCCACTTTGTCTCCCGCCCAATCGGAATCCATATATCCTTCAAGCTTGAAGTTTGCTCCTCTTGGGTACCATAAGCCAAAGTTCGGGATTTGAGCCAAATATCGAAAGATTCGCTTGACTGCCACATAGTGGCTTTCCCTCGGTGCAGCTTGAAACCATGCACAAATTCCCACACTCAACATGATATCCGGTCTAGATGCACAAAGGTAAAGCAAGGAGCCAATCATGGAGCGATATACCTTTTGATCCACCGCTTTACCATTGGGATCAATGTCAAGTTGGCACTTGGTAGGCATTGGAGTAGAAGCCGGCTTGACATCACTTAGCTTGAATCTTTTTAGCATGTCTTGAGTGTATTTGGCTTGGTTGATGAAGGTACCTTCTCTTCTTTGCTTGATATCGAAACCAAGGAAGAACTTCAACTATCCCATCGAAGACATCTTGAACTTAGAGGTCATGAGAGCGGCAAATTCCTCATTGAAAGCTTTGTTAGGGGAACCAAAGATAATATCATCAACATATAGTTGGCATACAAACAACTCCCCTTTGACCTTCTTAGTAAAAAGAGTGGGATCGATTTGCCCAACCTCAAATCCACGATCTTGAAACAACTCGGTAAGGTGGTCATACCACGCACCTAGGGCTTGCTCAAGGCCATAGAGTGCCTTATCGAGATGATACACATGATCCAGGAAGTAGGGATCCTCGAACCCGGGGGGTTGCTTGACATAAACCAACTCATTAATAGGACCGTTAAGAAAAGCACTCTTCACATGCATTTGTTGGAACTTAAAGTTGTGATGGGAAGCATAAGCAATCAACAAATGAATGGATTCAAGGCGAGCAACGGGAGCAAAGGTTTCACCATAGTCGATACCCTCGACTTGGGAGTAGCCTTGTGCTACCAATCTTTCCTTGTTGCGAATGATGTTCCCATGAGCATCTTGCTTGTTCTTGAATATCCACTTGGTTCCAATGACGTTGTGGTTCCCCGACGGCCTTGGCACCAATCTCCACACCTTGTTGTACTCGAAGTTGTTGAGTTCTTAATTCATGGCATTGAGCCAATCCGAATCTTCGAGCGCCTCATAGACCTTTTGGGGTTCAACACAAGAGACAAACGCGTGATGTTCACAATAGTTTGCTAATTGTCTACGAGTGCTTACCCCCTTTCTTAGGCTTCCAACCACGTTCTCCATGAGATGACCTTGGGTGGTGAGCTTGGAAGCAATCTTCGCGGCACGATGCTCTAATTCCTCCTCGGATGTGGAAGGAGGAGGATTAACTTCATTATCTTGAGCGTCGTCTTGAGCTTGTTCTAGATCTTGAGCTTGCTCTTGATCTTGAACTTGCTCGAGGGGGAGAACTTGACCTTGGGGTCATTTGGTGGTTCACCACCATCTTGAGGTTGATCTTGCCCTTGGTCTTGTTTACGAGGTTGAGGGCCTTCACTTTGTTCTTCGGAAGCGTGTGGGTCTTGGGTTGGTGATGGCTCCACCTGAGTGGAGCATTGTCCTTCTCCTTCAGCCACAAGGGGTTCATCAATGGGTAGGATATGACCCACACCCATTCTTCTTATGGCTTGGGGAGGAATTTCATCACATACATCACAAGTACCACTTTGCTCCACTTGGGAGACATTATTTTCGTCAAACTCCATGTTACACGTCTCCTCAATGAGTCCGGTGGACTTGTTGAGGACACGGTAAGCATGAGAGTTTGTAGCATAACCAACTAATATGCCCTCATAAGCTCTAGCCTCAAATTTAGACAAACGAACACCTTTCTTGAGAATGAAACACTCACACCCGAACACCCGGAAGTACTTGAGGTTGGGCTTGTTATTGGTAAGTATTTCATAAGGAGTCTTGTTCAAGCCTTTGCGGAGATAGAGCCGATTGGATGCATGACATGCTGTGTTGATGGCTTCAGCCCAAAAGTTGTATGGAGACTTGAACTCCGCCATCATGGTCCTTGCCGCATCCATCAACGTCTGGTTCTTCCTCTCCGCGACACCATTTTGTTGAGGGGTATATGGTGTAGCATATTGATGCTTGATCCCCTCATCACTAAGAAACTCATCCAAGGTGTAGTTCTTGAACTCGGTGCTATTGTCACTTCTTATTGTCAAGATCTTTGCATCATGTTGACGTTGGGCTTCATTTGCAAAGTCGATGATGGTTTGTTGAGTTTCACTCTTCCTCTTGAAGAAATATACCCAAGTGTATCTTGAATAATCACCCACAATCACCAAGCAATATTTTCTACCCCCAAGACTATCAAAGGATGGAGGCCCAAAGAGGTCCATGTGAAGGAGCTCCAAGGGTCTCTTCGAGTAGATGATAGTCGTGGGAGGGTGAGCCTTCTCATGAAGCTTCCTTCGATACAAGCACCACAAGCACGATCTTTGGCAAAACTAACATTTGTTAGTCCACGGACATGGTCCTCCTTGAGAAGACTTTGCAAAGATCTCATATTGACGTGGGCTAAACGGTGATGCCAAAGCCATCCCACATCAACTTTATCCATTAGGCATGTCGCGGTCTTAGTGGGTCGCTCTGAAAAGTTAATCACATAGAGACCATTCTCGACATGCACAACAAAGGCTACTTTAAGTGTCTTGCTCCACAAGAGGGCCACGGTATCAATATCAAAGAAAGTGGCAAATCCCATGAGTGCAAGTTGACGAACGGAAAGTAGATTGTACGCAAGGGACTCGACAAGCATGACTTTCTCGATCGTTAGATCATGAGAAATGACAACCTTGCCAAGACCTAATACCTTAGAAGATGAGGCATCACCCCACTCGACATTGGTGGGCATAGATGGGATCTTTTGCATGTCCACCACCAAGTCCTTGCTCCCGGTCATATTATTTGTTGCTCCACTATCGAGCAACCATGATCCCCCACCGGAAGCAAACACCTACAAGAGATCGATGCTTGGTTTTAGGTACCCACTTAGTAATGGGTCCTTTGATGTTAGTAACAAGGGTCTTAGGAACCCAAATAGACCATTCAATGTACTCATGAGGAGAACCAACAAATTTAGCATAAACATGCCCATCACTAGCACGGCACAACACATAAGAAGGGTTAAAATTGTCGGCTTTGTTGGAGGAGGTGGTTTTGCCCTTTTTGACATCACCACCCTTCACATTGTTCTTCTTCTCCTTAGGAGCCCCCTCCCCCTCTTTCACAAAAGTTTGCTTGAGAGGAAGAGGTCGTTTGGTCTTGTCGTTCTTCTTCTTGTTCTTGGACTTGGGTGCGAACCCAACTCCCTCCTTGGCCACAACTTCCTTTTGATTGCTCAAAAGGTTGTTGAGGTTCTTCTCACCTTGAATGCATGTCACAGGGCCTTTCTCAAGTTGATCCTTCAACTTGGCATTCTCCTCCACAAGATGCACATGCTCACAACACAGGTTAGTGGCATTTGCATTATCAACTAATACCATATGAGGAAAGGTGGCCTTTTCTTTGGTTAGCTTAACTTGGAGTTGAGCATGAGACTCCTTGAGGCTAGCATGAGCACCCTTCAAGACCTTGTGGGCCTTGTCAAGTAAATCAAACTCCTCCTTGAGTCTAACATGGTCAATGCCAAGTTTAGCCTTCTCGGAAGTTAGCACACGAGACACAACAAGAGCATGATCAAGATCTTTCTTTAACTTAGCATGGCCATCGTTGTGTGACTCCTCAAGAGCCAAACGATGCCCACGCTCTTCCTCGAGGGCATTAGAGAGATCCGACATCTCATCGGCATAGTCACGACTATGACCTTCCATCTTAGAGATGGTTTCTTCGTGAGCCTCGATCATGTCATTGGCTTCACCAAGTTGTTCCAAGAGAGCAACAAAGTGGTTCTTGGATTTGCCCTTGAGCTTACTCATAAAAGACTCAAATTCATTGATTTCCTCATTAGACCCCTCACTTTCATCAATGTCATCCATCAAGGAGGGATTAGTAATGATGGTGGTTTTGATGTTGGGGGTTACCTTGTTAGTGGCTTTAGACATGAGACACTTGGCAGTGATGTTCTCATTGGGTGAGTCGAAGAGGGACACCCGTGGAGTTGTGGCAATGGCAACGGAGGCCATGGCCATGGCTTCATTATCTTCATCATCATCGTCACCCTCATGGTATTCTTCTTGAACCACCAACCCTCGAGTAGGAGTCTTTTTGGTGAAGTTGTTCTTGTTGGGGAAGGACTTGGCTTTGTCCTTTCGAATGAGCTTGCCACTATTGTCTTCCCGCTTCTCGTAAGGGCAATCCACAACAAAATGGCTCACATTGCCACAATTGTAACATGTTCTCACACGTTGCTTGCCCTTGAACCCACTTGAGTTGTTCTTGTTGAAGTTGGGCCTTGTGTTCTTCTTGCTCCAAAATTGCCTTGAAGCAAGAGCCGTGTGTTCATGATAATCATATTTTGTATCTTCGAGGTTGCTCTCCTCATCTTCCTCTTCTTCCTCTTCTTTCACAATAATCTTGGCCTTCAAGGCAAGGTTGGGCTTCTTTACCCTTTGTGAGCGCAACACTACGTTGTCGGCGGTCTTGTCCAAGATCCTCATTGCCACAAACTCATCCAACACTTCATTTGAGGTCAAGGAGTGGAAGTCCGGTCTCTGACGGATGAAGGAGGAAAAGGCCTTGTGGTAAGGCATCATTGCTTTAAGAAACTTGCGCTTGATCCAATTGTCATCTGTGTCCTTGCTCCCATGATCTCAGAGGGAGACCGCAAGTTTGGTAACTCTCCGAAAGAGCTCATGAGGTTCTTCATCTTCTTTCATTGCAAACTCATTGGCTTCATCTTGCACCACTTCATAGTTGGAGCGTTGAATGCTTGCACCTTATAGAGGGAAACAACACAATGCCATGCGTCTTTGGCCATGGCAAAGGGTCGAATATGAGGGAGATCTTCAGGAAGAAATGCATCTTGAATGATGAAGAGAGCATTCTCATTGAATTGATGGTCCATGGCCTCTCTAGGGGTGAAGTTGCTTCGGTCATGTGGATGAAAACCTTCTTCAATGATTCTCCAAAGGTTAGTATTCACATGATTTAAATGACGCTTGAAGCGATACACCCAAGAATCAAAGTCCTCATTTTTCACAATCTTAGGAGGAGGCCCGGCATGATTTAAATGAGCAGAAGGAATCGGTCCTCCATAAACTAGAGGTGCCACATGGGCAAAGATGCCGGTGCCATTTCTACCACTAGTAGAAGGACCCTTCTCACTATTAGCTTCCCCCTTGTCGGAGTTAGAATCCGTCACCTTGTTAGTGGGATCACCCACTTTCAATGGCGAGGTAGGTAGTTTAAGTCCTAAGAATTTATTTAACATGCTTTCAACCGTGGTTGTCATGGAGGTTTTCAATGTGTCCAAGGCCACATTGAATTCCTCACGGGACACCGTGGTTTCCCCATTACCCGTAGACGAGATCGGATTCACACCGGAGTGCTCCTCCTCCCCACCGTCTATGGTGTCAACCATACTCTTCGGACGACAAAGTCCTTAATAAAGAGACGAGGCTCTGATACCAATTGAAAGGATCGATATAGTTGACTAGAGGGGGGTGAATAGGTAACTAACAATTTTTAGCTTTTCTTTACCAAATTAAACTTTGCATCAAAGTAGGTTGTCTAAATATGCAACTAGGTGAGCAACCTATATGATGCAACAACAATAAGTACACAAGCAAGCAAGGGATACAAAACAAATAAGCTTGCACAAGTAAAGGCACGAGATAACCAAGAGTGGAGCCGATGGAGACGAGGATGTGTTACCGAAGTTCCTTCCTTTTGAGGGGAAGTACGTCTCTGTTAGAGCGGTGTGGAGGCACAATGCTCCCCAAGAAGACACTAGGGACACCGTATTCTCCTCACGCCCTCACACAATGCGAGATGCCGTGATTCCACTATTGGTGCCCTTGAAGGTGGCAACCGAACCTTTACAAACAAGGTTGGGGCTATCTCCACAACTTAATTGGAGGCTCGCAACGACACCACAAAGCTTCACCACAATGAACTATGGCTCCGCGGTGACCTCAACCATCTAGGGTGCTCAAACACCCAAGAGTAACAAGATCCTCTAGGGATTAGTGGGGGGGGATCAAATTTCTCTTGGTGGAAGTGTAGATCGGGGCCTTCTCAACCTATCCCGAGCAAATCAACAAGTTTGATTGGCTAGGGAGAGAGATCGGGCGAAAATGGAGCTTGGAGCAACAATGGAGCTTTTGGGGGAAGAGGTAGGTCAACTTTGGGGAATAAGACCCCCTTATATAGTGGGGGGAACAATCCAACCGTTACCCCCCAAGCACCCCCGCAGAGAGCGGTACTACCGCTGGGGTGGGCGGTACTACCGCTGAGCCAGCGGTACTACCGTCCCACCTAGCGGTACGGCCGCGCAAAGGAGGGGAGCGAGGTCCTGGACCCTGAGTGGTACTACCGCGGTGGAAAGGGTGGTACTACCGCTTGGGAGCGGTACTACTGCAGCTAGTGCCACAAAACCCGACACGAGAAAAAGGGGCCTCGAGTCGAGGTGGTAGGAGCATGGAGCCGCAGCGGTACTACGGTGGAAGGCTCCAAGCGGTACTACCGCTGAGGAGCGGTACTGCTGCTTGTTGCACTTGGGCGGTACCGCTGTGGCCCGCGGTACTACCGCTGGGACCAGACAAAGCAAACAAGAAGGGGAAAGAGTTCTCCATTGAAGCGGAAAGGTTCAGCGGGTGCGATAAGGATGTGTACGTGTTGATTCCACCCTAGCCTTACCAAAGCGGATCCCCTCTTGATAGTACGGTGACTCCTACGAAACTAGTCCACCAACATAGAAACGAGAGAGCTGCACCGTCTTGAATAAAACACCGAGGGGAGGGAATCGTCTCGTGCCAAAGGATGAATCTCTGAAAGGCTCAACGCACATGATTAGTCCGCAAAAGCATTGTCATCAATCACCAAAACACCTTAGGGATAAATATGCCCTTACACCTAGTTTATGAGTTGCTTCGTAAGGGGCTGATTTGGATCCATATGTTTCATGCTATAGTTAGGTTTACCTTAATACTTCTTTTGTAGTTGCAGATGCTTGCAATAGGGGTTAATCATAAGGGGGATGCTTATCCAAGAAAGGGAAGTACCCAAGCACCGGTCCACCCACATACCAAATTATCAAAGGAACGAATGTGAATCATATGAGCGTGATGAAAACTAGCTTGACGATAATTCCCATGTGTCCTCGGGAGCGTTTTACTTCATATAAGAACTTGTCCAGGCTTGTCCTTTTCTACAAAAAGGATTGGGCCACCTTGCTGCACCTTATTTACTTTTGTTACTTGCTACCCGTTACAAATTACCTTATCACAAAACTATCTGTTACCGATAATTTCAGTGCTTGCACAGAATACCTTACTGGAAATCGCTTGTCATTTCCTTCTGCTCCTCGTTGGGTTCGACACTCTTACTTATCAAAAGGACTACGATAGATCCCCTACACTTGTGGGTCATCAAGACTCTTTTCTGGTGCCGTTGCCGGGGAGTGAAGCGCCTTTGGTAAGTGGAACTTGGTAAGGAAAAATTTATATAGTGTGCTGAAATTTACTGTCACTTGTTACTATGGAACATAATCCTTCGAGGGGCTTGTTTGGGGTATCTTCACGCCGACCAGTAGAGCAAAGAGTTGCTCCTCAACGTACTGAACCTACTGAAAATGTTTACTTTGAAATTCTTTCGGGTATGGTAGAGAAACTGCTAGCTAATCCTTTTACAGGAGGTGGAACATTGCATCCCGATTTGCACCTAATCTATGTGGATGAAGTTTTTGAATTATTTAAGCTTGATGGTATGACCGAGGATGTTATCAAGAAGAAGGTCTTCCCTTTATCTTTGAAGGGAGAGGCATTGACATGGTTTAGGCTATGTGATGATATGGGATCATGGAACTACAACCGATTGAAATTGGAATTTCATCAGAAGTTTTATCCTATTCATCTTGTTCATCATGATCGCAGTTATATATATATATATATATATATATATATATATATATATATATATATATATATATTGGCCTAGCTAAGGAGAAAGCATCACTCAAGCTTGGGGAGGCTTAAGTCAATGTTATATTCATGCCCCAATCATGAGCTCTCAAGAGAAATAATTATTCAAAACTTTTATGCTCGGCTTTCTCTCGACAATCGCTCCATGCTCGATACTTCTTGTACTGGTTCATTTATGATGAAGACTATTGAATTCAGATGGGATTTATTGGAAAGAATTAAACGCAACTCTGAAGATTGGGATCTTGACGAAGGTAAGGAGTCAGGTATGACACCTAAGTTTGATTGTGTAAAATCTTTTATGGATACCGATGTTTTCCATGACTTTAGCACTAAATATGGACTTGACTATGAGATAGTAGCTTCTTTCTGTGAATCATTTGCTACTCATGTTGATCTCCCTAAGGAGAAGTGGTTTAAATATAATCCTCCCATCGAAGTAAAAGTAGTTGCACCTATTAAAGTTGAAGAAAAGACTATCACTTATAATGATCCTGTTGTTCCTACTACCTATACTGAGAAACCACCTTTCCCCGTTAGGATAAAGGATCATGCTAAAGCTTCAACTGTGGTTCGTAAGAGTAATACTACAACACCTACACCACCTGAGCAAATTAAAGTTGAACCTAGTATTGCTATGGTTAAAGATCTTTTGGCTGAGAATATTGATGGGCAAGTTATTTACTTCTGTGATGAAGCTGCTAGAATTGCTAGACCCGATACTAAAAATAAACATAGACCTGTTGTAGGCATGCTTGTTATTTCTGTTAAAATAGGAGATCATTGTTATCATGGCTTATGTGATATGGGTGCTAGTGCAAGTGCTATACCTCATTCCTTATACAAAGAAATTATGCATGATACTGCACCTGCTGAGATAGAAGAAATCGATGTTACAATTAAGCTTGCCAATAGAGATACTATTTCACCGGTTGGGATTGTTAGAGATGTTGAAGTCTTGTGTGGGAAAGTTAAATATCCTGCTGATTTTCTTGTTCTTGGTTCCCCACAAGATGACTTTTGTCCCATTATATTTGGTAGACCCTTCTTGAATTGTTAATGCTAAGATAGACTGCGAAAATGATATTGTTACGATTGGTTTAGGGGATATGTCTCATGACTTTAATTTTTCTAAATTTCGTAGACAACCCCATGATAAAGAGTTGCCTAGTAAGGATGAAATTATTGGTCTTGCTTCTATTGTCGTGCCTCCTAATGATCCTTTAGGACAATATTTGCTAGACCATGAAAATGATATGTTTATGAATGAAAGAAGGGATATAGATGAAGTATTCTTTAAACAGGGACCTATTTTGAAACACAACTTGCCTGTTGAAATTCTAGGGGATCCTCCACCACCTAAGGGTGATCCCGTGTTTGAGCTTAAACCACTACCTGATACTCTTAAATATGCTTATCTTGATGAAAAGAAGATATATCCTGTTATTATTAGTGCTAACCTTTCAAAGCAGGAAGAGGAGAAATTATTGAAAACTCTAAAGAAGCACCATGCTGCTATTGGATATACTCTTGATGATCTTAAGGCATTAGTCCCACTCTATGCCAACACAAAATAAAATTGGAGAAAGACGTCAAACCAGTTGTTGATCACCAATGCGGTTAAATCCTAAAATGAAAGAAGTGGTAAGAAAAGAAATACTAAAGCTCTTGGAGGCAGGTATAATTTATCCCGTTGCTTATAGTTAGTGGGTAAGTCCTATCCATTGTGTCCCTAAGAAGGGAGGTATTACTGCTATTCCTAATGATAAAGATGAATTGATCCCACAAAGAATTGTTACAGGTTATAAGATGGTAATTGATTTCCGCAAATTAAATAAAGCTACTAAAAAGGATCATTACCCTTTGCCTTTTATTGATCAAATGCTAGAAAGATTATCCAAACATACACATTTTTGCTTTCTAGATGGTTACTCTGGTTTCTCTCAAATACCTGTGTCAAAAGAGGATCAAGAAAAGACCACTTTTACTTGCCCTTTCGGTACTTTTGCTTATAGATGTATGCCTTTTGGTTTATGTAATGCACCTGCTACCTTTTAAAGATGCATGATGGCTATATTCTCTAACTTCTGTGAAAAGATTGTTGAGGTTTTCATGGATGATTTATCCGTTTATGGATCTTCTTTTGATGATTTCTTGAGCAACCTTGACCGAGTTTTGCAGAGATGTGAAGAAACTAGTCTTGTCTTGAATTGTGAAAAATGCCACTCTATGGTTAATGAAGGCATTGTCTTGGGGCATAAAATTTTTGAAAGAGGTATTGAAGTTGATAAAGCTAAAGTCGATGCTATTGAAAAGATGTCGTGTCCTAAAGACATTAAAGGTATAAGAAGTTTCCTTGGTCATGCCGGTTTTTATAGGAGGTTCATTAAAGACTTCTCTAAAATTTCTAGGCCTCTGACTAATCTCTTACAAAAAGATATTCCTTTTGTATTTGATGATGATTGTGTAGAAGCATTTGAAATACTTAAGAAGCTTTGATTTCTGCACCTATTGTTCAGCCACCTGATTGGGATTTACCCTTTGAAATTATGTGTGATGCTAGTTATTATGTCGTAGGTGCTATTCTAGGACAAAGAGTTGATAAGAAACTAAATGTTATTCAATATGCTAGTAAAACTCTAGACAGTGCCCAGAGAAATTATGCTACTACTTAAAAAGAATTTTTAGCAGTTATATTTGCTTGTGATAAGTTTAGACCTTATATCGTTGACTCTAAAGTAACTGTTCACACTGATCATGTTGCTATTAAATATCTTATGGAAAAGAAAGATGCTAAACCTAGACTTATTAGATGGGTTCTCCTACTACAAGAATCTGATTTGCATATTATTGATAGAAAGGCAGCCGAGAACCCCGTTGCACACAACTTGTCTAGGTTAGAGAATTTTCTTGATGACCCACTACCTATTGATGATAGCTTTCCTGATGAACAATTAGCTATCATAAATGCTTCTTGTACTACTCCATGGTATGCTGATTATGCTAATTACATTGTTGCTAAATTTATACCACATAGTTTCACATACCAGCAAAAGAAAAAGGTTTTCTATGATTTAAGACATTACTTCTGGGATGACCCACACCTTTATAAAGAAGGAGTAGATGGTGTTATTAGACGTTGTGTACCTGAGCATGAACAGGAACAAATCCTACGCAAGTGTCACTCTGAGGCTTATGGAGGACACCACGCTAGCGATAGAACTGCACATAAGGTATTGCAATACGGTTTTTATTGGCCTACTCTCTTCAAAGATGCCCGTAAGTTTGTCTTGTCTTGCGATGAATGTCAAAGAATTGGTAATATTAGTAGAAGTCAAGAAATGCCTATGAATTATTCACTTGTTATTGAACCATTTGATGTTTGGGGCTTTGATTATATGGGACCATTTCCTTCCTCTAATGGGTATACACATATTTTTGTTGCTGTTGATTACGTTACTAAGTGGATAGAAGCTATTCCAACTAGTAGTGTTGATCATAACACCTCTATTAAGATGCTTAAAGAAGTTATTTTTCCGAGGTTTGGAGTCCCTAGATACCTAATGACTGATGGTGGTTCACATTTTATTCATGGTGCTTTTCATAAAATGCTTGATAAGTATGATGTTAATCATAGAATTGCATCTCCATATCACCCATGGTCTAGTGGCCAAGTAGAACTGAGTAACAGAGAGCTTAAATTGATTTTGCAAAAGACTGTTAATAGATCTAGAAAGAATTGGTTCAAGAAACTTGATGATGCACTATGGGCTTATAGAACTGCATATAAAAATCCTATGGGTATGTCTCCTTTTAAAATAGTTTATGGAAAAGCATGTCACTTACCTCTCAAACTAGAACATAAGGCATATTGGGCCATTGAAGAGCTCAATTATGATTTCAAACTTGCTGGTGAGAAGAGGTTATTTGACATTAGCTCACTTGATGAATGGAGAACCCAAGCCTATGAGAATACCAAACTGTTTAAAGAAAAAGTTAAAAGATGGCATGACAAAAGGATACAAAAGCGTGAGTTCAATGTAGGTGATTATGTGTTGCTTTTCAATTCTCGTTTAAGATTTTTTGCAGGAAAACTTCTCTCTAAATGGGAAGGGCCTTACGTTATCGAGGAGGTCTATCGTTCTGGTGCCATAAAAATCAACAACTTGGAAGGCACAAGTCCAAAGGTGGTGAACGGCCAAAGAATCAAACATTATATCTCAGGTAATCCAATAAATGTTGAAACTAATGTTATTGAAACTGTAACCCCGGAGGAATACATAAGGGATACTTTGCAGAACGTTTCAGACTCTGAAAAGGAATAGGTATGTGGTACGGTAAGTAAACCGACTCCAAAACAGTTCTAATAGCAATTTTTCTCCGTTTTGGAATATTTAAGAAAATAGGAAAATAAGAAGTAGTCCGGGAAGGACACGAGGCATCCACGAGGGTGGAGGGCGCGCCCTACCCCCTGGGCGCGCCCCCTGCCTCGTGGGCACCTCGTGTGCTCTCCGGACTCCATTTTCTTGCACGATACTTCTTTTGGTTGGTAAAAATTCATTATATATTCTCCCAAAGGTTTTGACCACAGTACCACGACAAAATCCTCTGCTGTTGTTTCGAGCTATTTTTCTGACAGATCTAGATCACCATGACGTCTTCAAGCGCCCCCAAGGACAAGTTTTTCGAGAAGGTGATCAACCCCTACCTCGCGGAGGTGCTGCAACAGCCTCAAACCATTGAGATGCATGAGGGGGTGCTACACATCCGCGATGTTGAGAGACCAAGGAGGACCGGAAGCGTGGAGACAAGACTAGAAGCAATGGAACAAGTTTTCAAGTGCCAGGGGATGGTGGAACGCGGACTCAACGCCAACCACATGATGATTGCAGTTCACCAACAACCACAAGCTGGATGCCAAGAACATTGGGGAAACCATCTTCAAGCTTCATGAGAAAATCGAGCACCTCCAAGCCCAGATCTATGATCTACAAAACTAAAATTGTGAGTATGAATATAGATTCAAGAGGATGAGTTTGGTTGCAGATCTGAGGATCCCGGAGACTCGATCATCCTTCTATGATGGTGAGCCTATGCCTTGGAAGATGGACGACAAGCCTACATCATCAACAACTCCATCATCACCACCTCCGAAGAAGGAGACATAAACACATGGGTATGGGCACTCCCCTTGGCAACTGCCAAGCTTGGGGGAGGTGCCCCGGTATTGTATCACCATCACACTCCTATCTTTACCATTTTTCTTAGTCCGTTCCTTTTAGTAATATCTTGATCTAGTAGAATAAAGTTTTGGTATGATTTAGTTTTGAGTTTTGCTTTATGATCCCTCTATGTAATCAAGTCTGTGAGCTATATATAATAAAGATTAGTTTTGAGTCAAGGGCTTTGATATCTTGCTATGATCTTGAGGGAATAAAAGAAAAAGAAAGAATAAAAAGAAATAAAGATCATATTGATCTTATGGAGAGTAATGACTTCACATATAAAGAGTATGATGAATAAAAGTTGTTGAGAGTTGACAAACATAGTTTTGGTCATCATTGCAATTAATAGGAAGTAATAAAGAAAGAGAGGTTCTCACATATAAATATACTATCTTGGACATCATTTATGATTGTGAGCACTCATTAAAATATGACATCCTAAAGAGTTGATGTTGGACAAGAAAGACAACGTAATGGGTTATGTTTTCTTATATCCGAAATAAAGTATATTGTCATGGATCATCCAACATGTTGAGCTTGCCTTTCCCCCTCATGCTAGCCAAATTCTTTGCACCAAGTAGAGATACTACTTGTGCTTCCAAATATCCTTAAACCCAGTTTTTCCATGAGAGTCCACCATACCTACCTATGGATTGAGTAAGATCCTTCAAGTAAGTTGTCATTGTTGTATGCAATAAAAATTGCTCTCTAAATATGTATGACTTATTAGTGTGGAGAAAATAAGCTTTATACGATCTTGTGATATGGAAGCAATAAAAGCGACGGACTGCATAATAAAGGTCCATATCACAAGTGGCAATATAAAGTGACGTTCTTTTGCATTAAGATTTCGTGCATCCAACCATAAAAGCACATGACAACCTCTGCTTCCCTCTGCGAAGGGCCTATCTTTTACTTTTGTCTTATACCTTTTTGTTGGGGATATAACTACTGAGTATAAACCGCCCAGGAGGGGCCGGGTTATACTCATAAGGAGTCATCCGTATTGAAGCCCATGAAGACAAGGAGTATGGCGCTTTACTACAGAGATTTAAAGGCCCAGAGCCCAAAGGCGGATTAGGACCCGTAGACATAAACCACCATGTGATATGTAACTTGTATTGTAAGATAGGAAAAGGTAGAAACCGAGCCGGACACATGTATGAGCCGGCATCAGGATACTATAAACCGCCGGGCGTCAACCTGTGTATATAAAGGGACGACCCGGTGGCGGTTTAGGGACAAGAAACAACAACTCGAGAGCCAAGTAAAGCGGATTCGCTCCCTGGTCATCGAAACCCCATCAATTCCACCACAACTGGATCGTAGGCTTTTACCTTCACCGCAAGGGGCCGAATCAGTATAAACTCCCCGTGTCCTTTGTCCGGTTTAACCCCTTTAAGATAATCTCGTTGCGATGGCTCCACGACTAAGTCCTCACACTAGGACATCTGACATGATAATTCCACGACAGTTGGCGCCCACCGTGGGGCTATCGCACGATGGTTTCGAGTTCTTAAAGGGCAACTTCGAAGGACTCAAGGGACACGCAATGGGCCAGATGACCGAGAGTCGTCGCGGCAAGCTCTACATCGACGACGCAGGCTGGGGCCCCGAGGCCGGCTCAATCGAGCCCTTCGGAGGAATTCATGTCTTCATCGGCAAGATCGGTGAACCGAGCCCTGAGCCGGACATCTGCGCCGACCTCATCGAGACGGCTCAACGCGCAAGCCCTGCCCGGGGTTAGCCTGCCATGAAGCATGCGTTCGTAGGATTCATCAATAGCGTGGAGTCTGAACCGGTGTCCGACGGTGAGACGGTCGTTTATTCAGATGGCGAATCATCCACCGGTGAGACCGAGTCCATGTACCAACTGCAAGATGGCCAGTTTGGGGGTTGTTCCGATGGCGACAGTATTCCGGACCCCCTTGAACCGCCAAACAGAGTTGCGATCTTCATGGCCGGTATGTAGCCCACGCAGCACTCATCGGCTGCAGCGGCGATGGTTTCTGGATCGGCAGCCGGGGCAGGAGGCCCCGCGCGCCGGCCGGCTCAAGTCCTGTCCGGTTTATTGGACGCCTGGACGACATTGTTGACCACAGAGGTTACCCCGGATAATCAAGATCAGCATAACACGGAGGTCACGAAGCTGCGAGATCAAATAGCTCAGGCCAAGGAGGACTTGGCGGCTGAGGAAACCAGGATGGCTGATGAGCGGGCCGCTTTAGATGCTCAGGCACAGCGGATTCAGGAAGAAAATTACCGGCTCATGCTGGATTAGAACGCTTCAAACGACGTGTTGAGGAGGAGGCATCGGTCTCGTCTACTATCGGTTTATAAAGTAATGAATCTCTTCAACACACCAGGAGCAGGAACCAGTAATCTGGAGCAGTGAACCGGATTGAGGCACCTGGGACAGGAGCACCGGATCAGCCACGGGCGACGGACCCACCTCGACGGAACCATGACCCGCCTCAGTACATGCCAACGCCGCCGGGTCACTTCTCCACCCCTTTGAATAACATGATTGCTGCGGCATCGCGGTTGGCAGCTATTCCAATGGAGGGTGAGTCCTCAGCAGCAGTTGAGACGCGGTGAGCCAGAGATCTCCTTCAAACCGCTATGGTACAGCAGCAGGCCTATTCATATAGTCGAGACAGAATTTATTCAACCCCTCGCCCGAGCCAGAGTTACAGCAGGCATATCGATGAACCGGCTGTGTCGAGAAGTGCATGGAACCGTGACGCCCCTCGAGGGCCTAACCCGGCACGCGGTGGTGCAAATGCTCAGGATGTGGTGGATAACAGAAGAGCGTGTCGAGAAGCCGAGTTAGCAGCACAGTATGTGGACTGTCAGCTTACTCCGGTTCGTCCGACCACTTCAGTGGAACCAGGTCTTGCTTTCAGCTCTTGGGGGGTGCCGTGTCTCACCCTGGCTCTACGCAACGTGCGGCTGCCCAAGGATTTCAAGGGTCCGCGTAAGGTGCCCAATTACACCGCTGATTTACCCCCCGAGTCATGGGTCGAAAGTTATGAGATGGCAATGGAGATGCTGGATGTGGATGAAGCGGCATGTGCGAAGTACTTCACCATGATGTTGGATGGAACGGCTCGCACTTGGTTGAAAAGTTTGCCAGCTAATTCCATTGGGTCATGGGCCGAGTTAAAGACTCGGTTTATAACAAACTTCAAGGACACGTGCAAGCAACCCATGTCAATTGTGGATCTAGCCGCCTGTGTCCATGAAGAAGGCGAATCGACAGCGCATTGGGTGCGCCGGGTCTCGGAGATCTTGCATTCATCGGACCGCATCAATGCCGATTCAGCAGTTATAACATTGGAGGGCAATTGCCGGTTTAAACCTTTGAAACTGAAGTTGGGACGGCTCAAGCGTCACTGCAATGACATGGGAACACTTATGACAGCTCTGGTTAAGTATGCCGACTCTGATAGTACCAAGGATCCCAAGTCTGATGATGAGAAGCCGGGGAAGGGAAAGAAGAACGACGGTGCAAAAGGGTAGCAGCATAACCAGGCGGGCCATGGGAACAATAGTAAGCGTAAAGCGGATAGTAATTCAGATTTTGTGGCTAACACCAATGTGCAGGACAATGGCCAGCATCGTAAGGGTAAACCGCCGCCGCGGAGTGGAGGATCAGGTGTTAATCTTGAGCGCCTATTAAATCAGTGTTGCCCGAGGCACGAGACGCGAGAGAAGCCAGCTACGCACCTTTGGAAGGATTGCTTTATTATGCGGGAATTCAAAAACTCGGTTCTTTTCCGATATGATCATGGACCGTCCGGCGGTTCAGGACCTGGGTCTCACGGGCCGGGTTATGGTGGAGGCAATTCTGGCTCAGGATTTCAAGGTATGCGGGCGGACATGGCAATCAAGGCAATCAGGGCAACCAGGGTGGTTATAATCAACAGGGAAATCAGCAGCAGCAACAGTCAGGTTACCAGAGTCACCCGAAGCAGTTGAATAGTGGGCAGTATCATGTTTTCACCCCTAGTCTATGCAAGCGCAATCAGAAGCTTCATAAAAGGGTAGTGAACTCCGTTGAACCGGCGGTGCCCCGTTACTTGCGCTGGTCTGAGCAGCCCATTGTGTGGAGTCGAGAGGATCATCCGCCCCGGGTTGATAATCCGAGTCATCTAGCATTGGTGGTGGCACCTCAGGTTGGAGGTTATAAGTTCACCAAGGTGCTCATGGACGGAGGGAGCAGTATGAACATCTTGTATTATGAAACCTTCCGTCGTATGGGGTTGACAGACAAGAATCTTAAACCGTCAAACACCATTTTCCATGGTGTGGTGCCTGGTAAATCGGCTTATCCGGTCGGTAAGATAGCTCTGGAGGTTGCTTTTGGAGATGATCATGATTCGAGATCAGAGACACTGACTTTTGAAGTGGTGAAAATCAGGAGCCCTTACCATGCCCTGTTTGGACGGCCGGCTTATGCTAAGTTCAAGGCAAGGCCCTGTTATGTTTATCTGCAGCTCAAGATGCCGGGTCATAAGGGGACCATCACAGTACATGGAAGCCGCAAGATCGCTTTGGAATGTGAGGAAAGTGATGCGGCTTACGCCGAGTTGGTTTGTGCAATAGAGGAGTTGAAGTTCTGTAAGGACAATGTTGATCCGGCAGATATGACTTCTTTGAAAAACCAACTACAGAGCATGATTCGGCTTTGAAGTTTAAATCGGCTGACGAGACTAAGCTGGTTGATTTTGTTCCTGGCGATTCATCCAAGCAATTTAGCATCAGCGCTAACCTGGATCCGAAACAGGAAAGCGCGCTCATTGAGTTCATCCGTGAGAACCGGGACATCTTTGCATAGAAACCTTTTGACATGCCAGGTGTACTGACGGAACTCGCTGAGCACACTCTTAATATCGATCCCAAGTTTAAACCGGTCAAGCAGTTTCTCCGCCGCTTCAATGAAGAGAGACGCAAGGCCATCGGTGAGGAAGTAGCCCGGCTCTTGGCAGCAGGGTTTATTCTGGAGGTTTTTCACCCTCAGTGGTTAGCTAACCCGGTGCTGGTTCTCAAGAAGAACGACACTTGGTGTATGTGTGTGGATTACACAGATTTGAACAAAGCTTGTCCGGCTGATCCCTTTGCTCTCCCCCGTATTGATCAAATTATTGATGCTACGACGGGTTGTGAGCGTTTGAGCTTTCTGGATGCTTATTCTGGTTACCATCAGATCAAAATGGCAGTTAAGGACCAGGAGAAGACAACCTTTATAACTCCCTTTGGAGCCTTCTGCTATGTGTCTATGCCTTTTGGGCTCAAGAGTGCCCAGGCGACTTATCAGCGATGTGTGCAGAATTGTCTTCATAATCAGATTGGGCACAATGTTCATGCTTATGTGGATGATATCGTGGTGAAATCCAGGAAAGCAGAGACATTAATAGCTGATTTGAAGGAAACCTTTGATAATCTCCGGGTTTATAAGATGATGCTTAATCTGGCCAAATGTGTTTTTGGTGTGCCGACAGGCAAGCTCTTGGGTTTTGTGGTGTCTAACAGGGGCATTGAAGCTAATCCGGAAAAGATCAAGGCTATTACATCCCTGGCTAAACTGGCGTGTATCAATGATGTTCAACGTCTGGCGGGTCATATTGCAGCGCTAAGCCGGTTTATCATCCGGTTGGGAGAGAAGGCCTTCCCTCTATATCAGATGATGAAAAAGACAGACAACTTTGTCTGGAGTGAGGCTGCTAATGCGGCGTTTGAGGATCTAAAGAAGCAGTTAGCCGAGCCGCCCGTTCTTGCTGCCCCTATTGATAAAGAACCATTGCTGTTATATGTGGCTGCTAATGCCCGGGGTGTTAGCGTGGCTATTGTGGTTTAGCGCAAGGAGGTCGGTAAGGAATATCCGGTTCAACGGTCGTTTTATTATATCAGTGAGGTGCTTATTGAGTCAAAGCAGAGATATCCACATTGGCAGAAGCTGGTGTATGGAGTTTTTATGGCAAGCCGGAAGCTTAAGCAATACTTTTGGGGCCATCCCATCACTGTGGTCAGTTCCGCTCCTTTGGGAGATATCATTCAGAACAGGGAGGCAACTGGCCGGGTTGCTAAGTGGGCTATCGAGCTTGGACCTCACGGGTTAAAATATATGCCTCGTACGGCCATCAAGTCCCAAGCGCTCGTGGATTTCATCAATGAGTGGACAGAATTGCAGGCGCCGGAGGATAAACCGGATAATACATACTGGACTATTCACTTCGACAGGTCTAGGCAATTGGAGGGCTCGGGGGCTGGAGTGGTTCTTACTTCCCCTCGAGGTGACAAATTTTGTTATGTTCTCCGCTTGATGTTTCCCTATACTAATAATGCAGCTGAGTATGAGGCCCTGCTCCACGGTCTTCGGATGGCTAAGGAAATGAACTTAATCCGGGTACGATGCTTTGGAGACTCCGATTTAGTGGCTCAACAAGTCTTTGGTACTTGGGACTCTAAGGATCCACTCATGGTGGCTTATCGGCGTGAGGTGGATGTCGTTGCTGGTCACTTCAAGGGTTACCAGGTTGAGCACATTGATCGGCGCAAGAATGAAGCGGCAAACGCCTTAAGCCGGCTGGGGTCTCAGCATAAACCGGTGCTGCCCAATGTCTTTCTTGATGTTCTGCATAACCCGTCGGTCAAGCTACCGACGGAGGAGGATCTGGTTGTTCCTGACCCGGAGGCTCGATTGGTGGCGGTTCTTCATGCTATCCCTGATTGGACGGTGCCATACCTGGCGTATATGACCTAGGGCGATTTACCTGAGGACGAAGTTTTGGCCAGACAGATAATCCGGTGGTCCAAGTCCATGACTATTGTCAATGGCGAGTTACATCGCTGCAGTGTCTCGGAGGCGTTTCAGCGCTGTGTTTCTCCTGAAGAAGGCTGTGAGATTTTGCGTGAAATCCACAAAGGGGATTGCAGTCATCATGCCGGTTCAAAATCCCTTGTGGCTAAGGCTTTCCGACACGGTTTTTACTGGTTAACAGCTCATGCTGATGCTGAGGATCTGGTCAAGAAGTGTGATGGTTGTCAGAAATTTTCACGCCGAGCCCACGTTCCGGCCCAGGAATTGAGGATGATTCCAATCACCTGGCCGTTTACAACTTGGGGGCTGGATATGGTTGGGCCCTTTAAGAGGTCCAAGGATAAGAAGACCCACCTTCTGGTGGCGGTTGATAAGTTCACTAAGTGGGTAGAGGCAGAGCTAGTCAGCAAGTGTGATGCAGCCACAACGGTTCAATTCATGAAGAAGGTGATTTTCCGTTTTTGTTTTCCACACAGCATCATAACAGATAATGGCACGAACCTCTCCAAGGGGGCTATGGAAGAGTTCTGTCAACGTGAGCACATCTGGCTTGATGTGTCATCAGTAGCTCACCCCCAGTCTAATGGTCAAGCGTAGAGAGCTAATCAAGAAATCCTAAAAGGCATCAAGCCCCGGCTTATGGTCCCTTTGCAGAGGACGCCGGGTTGTTGGGTGGAAGAGTTGCCTTCCGTGTTATAGAGCATTAATACCACCCCCAATATATCTACAGGTTATACACCCTTCTTCATGGTTTATGGAGCAGAAGCAGTTCTCCAAGTGATATTCGCCATGACTCGCCCCGAGTGGCAGCTTATATTGAAGCGGACAATGAAAGAGCACGCCAAGATGCATTGGACCTGTTAGATGAAAAACGGGACATAGCGGCAGCTCGTTCGACGATTTATCAGCAAGACCTGCGGCGTTATCACAGTCGCCGGGTTAAAACCAGAGCTTTTCAAGAAGGCGACTTAGTGCTCCGGCTTATCCAGGATCAGACCGATATGCACAAGTTATCCCCACCTTGGGAAGGGCCCTTTGTGGTCAGCAAGAATCTGAACAACGGGTCATACTACCTTATCGATGTTCGAGAGCACAAAGACTCACGCAAGTCGGAGGAGGAGACCCGCCGGCCGTGGAATATTGCTCATCTTCGGCCTTACTACACCTGAGCCATAGGCTCCTATTATGTACATATTCTTGACAATGTATATATTATGATCAATATAATATATCGGCATCCTTGCTAAAGCGGGGCCTCTGCCGTTCATATTTTAAAAAAATTGGTTACATGGGGGCTTCTGCTTATAAAGCGAAGTTCTGTTTGTCCATTAATCCGGCTTATAAAGCTACAAAAAAAAGAAAAAAAGGGGGGGCTTGGGGGCTTCATACCCAATATCAGAAGGAGCCAAAGAGAGTTTATTGCAAAGTACAACTCAAACATAGGCACCCACTGAGCACAACTCAAAATATTACCTGTGGGCTCTTTTTGCACAGCAACAAAGAGTTTTAATGACCCTTGTAATAGGCTATCAAGCCAGGCTTGGAAGCCAGGTGTATTCCCCTAAAACCCCGGGTTAACCTGCCTTCATCAAGTAAGTCACTCCACCCAGGTAATCCTGGTATGACCCGCCGAACGTTTGGCAAGTCAATCTTATACAGACCCTGAACTTGTCAAAGTTAAAACAACGATTGGTTAATGTGAGGTCCATCTTAAAAGGCTTTGTGAAATGGTTTAACTCAGTGGCCTGGCAGCCCATGAAAAGCCTCGCCTTTTTTGCATATTTTCTTCGCAAATCTTTCTTTTCGATGAGGTTTATATTAAATCCGGTTCTTGATAAACTGGTCTGGCTTTTGAGTTGCCAAGTACAAACTTACAAAGGTGACCGGTGTCAATTGACCCGGCTTAGCTTTCAACTATAAGTTGTCAATACACGATCAATTATAAACCGGTGTTTGTTAACCTGGTCTGGCTTTGACTGTAAGTCGCCAGTAGGATCATCCGGTGTTAGTTATAACCCGGTATGGCTTCATTATAAACCAGCAAAGCATGGTGGGAGTTATCAGCACTCAAGATTTGGGTTATCACCCTTACTACAATAAAGTTGATAAATCAACAATGCAATTCAATGTCACAGGTATGATGTATTTCATATTTAATTATTCTTGAAAATACAACCTTGGTTATAAACCCTGGCTTTATATTGGTGTTATAACCCATCCGGCGGTAAACCGCCAGGACAATTTTAAGTTTATTATATGCAGAAACAAGATTGCATAAAGCTGCTAAGGATCATAAGCAGACATAGCGTAATCATGATGGATTAACAATATTGTGCAAAGTAAATATGCACGACGGCATAGCAGACCAAGTGTTTAAACTAGCCTATAACAAGGCGCTTTGACGGCCGAAAAGAATAATTGTTTATCACATGGATGATAGTGTGCAAAAGCTAAACCGGCCTCCGGGTCATGATTCTTCCTCAGGCTGACTTGAAGGTTGTGGATCATTCTGCGCCGGTTCAACCTCCACCTCTCCACCCAGTGGCTGGAAGTCAATGGTTGCCCGGTCAATCCCAGTTAAAGCTCAGAAGACAGCTTCATCGCTTATAAGATCGGATGGTTCAACATCAAGGGCGTAGGTATGCTTACGGATTGGCAGGATAAGATTTTGCACATCATATACAGATGCATCAACCCGTTTGTTGTCTGCGTCATAAATCGACCGGTGGAAAGACAAATCAGTCTCTTCGGCCAGTTTACTTGCAAGTGGACGCATTTCCTTTGTCAAAGCCCTGAGGTCGTCATTGTCAAAATCTGATCCATCCTCTTTTTGGCTGGGATAGCCGTTTCCAATGTCTTCCGAATCAACATAAGATATCCAGGCCTTGGCCCGAGTAAATGCAGACAGAGCACCGGCCCTTGCAGCTGATTTCTTCAATTCCTCAAGATGGGCAGGTGCTATGTCTTGAGCTTGCATTGGTTTTCCTTGAAGAGGAAAGGGTGATGCAGCAATAGTAGCGTAAGTATTTCCCTCAGTTTTTGAGAACCAAGGTATCAATCCAGTAGGAGGCTCCTCAAAAGTCCCACACACCTACACAAACAAACAAGAACTCGCAACCAACGCAATAAAGGGGTTGTCAATCCCTTCACGGCCACTTGTGAAAGTGAGATCTGATAGAGATAATATGATAAGATAAATATTTTTGGTATTTTTATGATATAGATAGGAAAAGTAAAGATGCAAAAAAAGTAGATTGAAAGCTTATATGATAAGAGATAGACCCAGGGACCATAGGTATCACTAGTGGCTTCTCTCAAGATAGCATAAATATTACGGTGGGTGAACAAATTACTGTCAAGCAATTGATAGAAAAGCGAATAATCATGAGATTATCTAGGCATGATCATGTATATAGGCATCACGTCACAAGTAGACCGAAACGATTCTGCATCTACTACTATTACTCCACACATCGACCGCTATCCAGTATGCATCTAGAGTATTAAGTTCATGAAGAACAGAGTAATGCATTAAGAAAGATGACATGATGTAGAGGGATAAACTCATGCAATTTGATATAAACCCCATATTTTTATCCTCGATGGCAACAATACAATACGTGCCTTGCTGCCCCTGCTGTCACTCGGAAAGGACACCGCAAGATTGAACCCAAAGCTAAGCACTTCTCCCATTGCAAGAAAGATCAATCTAGTAGGCCAAACCAAACTGATAATTCGAAGAGACTTGCAAAGATAACTTAATCACACATAAAAAAATTCAGAGGAGATTCAACTATTTCTCATAGATAAACTTGATCATAAACCCACAATTCATCGGATCTCGACAAACACACCGCAAAAAGAGTTACATCAAATAGATCTCCAAGAAGATTGAGGAGAACTTTGTATTGAGATTCAAAGAGAGAGAAGAAGCCATCTAGCTAATAACTATGGACCCGAAGGTCTGTGGTAAACTACTCACAACTCATCGGAAGGGCTATGGTGTTGATGTATAAGACCTCCATGATCGATTCCCCCTCCGGCGGAGCACCGACGAAGGCTCCAAGATGGAATATCACGGATACAGAAGGTTACGGCGGTGGAAATAGTTTTTCGTGGTCGCTTCTGATGTTCTCGGGTACGTGGGTAAATATAGGAGGAAGAAGTAGGTCGGTGGACGCTCGAGGGGCTCACGAGGGTGGGGGGCACGCCCAACCCTAGGGGGCGCACCGGGCTCCCTCGTGGCCACCTTGCTTGTTTCTTGACTTCCACTCCAAGTCCTCTGGATCACGTTTGTTCCAAAAAGATCATTCCCGAAGGTTTCATTCCATTTGGACTCCGTTTGATATTCCTTTTCTTTGAAACACTGAAATAAGCAAAAAACAGCAATTCGGGCTAGGCCTCTGGTTAGTAGGTTAGTCCCAAAAATGATATAAAAGTGTAAAGTAAATCCCATAAACATCCAAAACGGGTAATATAATAGCATGGAACAATAAAAAATTATAGATACATTGGAGACGTATCAGCAGGCGTCATGGATAATTTTTCCAATGTTTCCTTGATTAAAGTTGGGGGTGGTTTATTATATGAAGCTGTGCAGATGACCCGTTGAACGCCGGTATATAAGTGCTCTATCAAGGTATAGGCAACCTTCATTTTTTTGCGCATGTCCGAGCCAAGATGAGTAACACGGCTACCTGCAAAGGTCAAAGTATTATTAAACCGGCAGTTTCATGGCTGTTACTTCTTTAAAGATTATGAAGAGATTTTTTTACCAAAGACAGCAGAGGTCATAGCATTGATCTGCCGTTTCAAGCTAGTCGGTTCTTCTGTTACCGATTTAAGGGCTGCTTCAGCATCCTCCGCTCGCTTTAGCAAAGTTGCTCTTTCAGCCTCCCAGTCTGCCTGTTCGCCTTTAAAGCCATCCTTCAATTGTTCCATGGTTGTTAAAGCGTCGGTCAGCTCTTCTTTAGCCTTGGATGTTTCTGCTTGCTGGGACTTGATATCTTCTTGAAGATCGGCGTTTTGAGATTCCTTTTTGGTCAGATCAGCCTGCAAGACACAGTTAATGAGTTGGGAGTACATCTTTGAAGTCCCAAGCACATAACAAGTTATACACTTGGCACTTGGGGGCTAATGCATATTTGCTCCAGTTCAGGTTACGGCTTTTTCCTATTCAGATGGATTACATTGATGATTATCAGAAATTTTGGAAACTGCATGACATAAGATGTACCGGTTCATCCTAAAAGTATAAACCGGTCCATGGGGGCTATGCAAGCAAAATTAAACATCGATTCTACTACAAGTCCCGGTTCACATCAATGTTATGAGCCGGCCCTTGGGGGCTACTAGAGTTGATAATTTAAACCAGGTTCTAAGGAAAAAGAACTTGTGCAAAGTAATTGATATTTACCTCATATCGCTCCTTCATCGGACCTACTAAACCGGCTTCATAGTCGCGACTTGTGTACAGGCGGTTTAAATATCCAGAATGAATGTCCTGGGCATTGAGGTGGGCATAGCTTGATAAGTTTGTTTTCCATTTTCCCTTGTCCATAGCAGAAAATTCTTCCTTCGCAATATGCTTTGATAAAGCAACAGGGTTGCCAGGAGCAGTATGACTAACACCGGTAATCATAATATCATCTGTGGTGCCATCAGTAGTCTTGGCTGGGCTTGGCGGTTTATTAGTTGTTTTTGCTGGGCTTGGTGGATCAGCAGATGGGCTTGGCGGATGAGCAGACTGGCTTGTCGGATTTATCTCTACCGGTTCAACAAAAGTGTCCTGAACCTGAGGTACCGGATCATCCAGGATGGTATTAGCATTCAGATCAAAGGTTTCTGGGGTCTTCTCCGGTTCAGTGGCCAGATTATCATCAGTGAGTTTATTCAACTTGGCTTTCTTGCTAAGTCTGGCTTTGGCACTGGAAAAAACAGACATAAAAGTTAGTATAATAAATAAATACAAGGCATAAAGGGATAAGTGTAATATACTTACACAGGAACAATCTTCAGGGGAGGGAGTTGTGTGGCCGATGACTCGCCGAATGATGAATGGGAGGTTCCCTGATAATTTGAATCAGACGGATTAAGAGGATATCGGAAATAACCCGCCCTAGGATAAAGTGTATCAGAAGTACAAGAGACCTCGTGACGGTGTTTACGAACCGGAAAGTTCGGTAAACCGGAGGAGGTCACTACTTGGCCGCTATGCTGAGTTGTGCGGCGAGCTTCATGCTGTTGTGTCTTCAAAAGAAAGTGTGGATCCGAATAAGCAAGAGGGCGTGAAAATTTTACTTTCCGGACTGCTCGACGGATTTTTGGTGTTGGCACAGGATCTGAGTCGGAAGAAAGAACAATTACCTCTACATCACCAGCGTGGCTGGCTTCCGCATCATCCTAGTAATGATCATTGTCAATGAGGTGTATGGAAAAGGAACCAAGAGAGTCAAGGTCTACCTCTGATTCCAGATTATCAAGTTCTTCCTCATTTGGCAGGTCAGGGGACTCGGCGGTTCTCTTCTTCGCGGGTTTCTTTGTAACTTTGGTCTTGATGCGAGGTGCTCTCACCGGTTTATCCTGCGGCTTCGCCGGTTTATCCTGTGATTTCCTCTTCCAGAACGGATCATCACCCTGCATAGATGGACAACAAGTTATAAAGGAATGTTTAAGAGGGGATGGATTAAGACAAAAATGATGCAATTCTTACAGCCGGCGGTTTGTTGGGCGTACAGAAGGGACTAAGCCCTATTTTGCTGCATACAACCATCGGTTCATCAAGCATTTTCTTGACAGATTCGGTGACTTCATCATCAGTGAGTTGGATGTCAATATGACGCTGAGGGCCTTTCAGATCCCCTGTGTATTCACACATTAAATCGGGGCGCCGGCTTAAAGGCATAATGCTCCAAGAAACCTAGCATCGAACGAAGTCAATGCCTGTTAATCCGTTTGCAACAAAAGCTCTGAGTTTTGATAGCTGAGGGGCGTATTGTGATCGTTCCTTGGCATTTAGTCATTGAGGAACCGAATGCTTATTGGTAAGCCGGTGAGCACAATAACCCGGCAGAGGATTTTCACCGCCCGGAGCTGTATCTTGGCAGCAAAACCAAGTCTGATTCCAGTCTTTGGGATGGCTATGATGTTTGGCGTGAGGGAAGTTGACATCCTTTCTCTTCTGAATCGAAACGCCGCCAGGTTCAGTGTTGGGCCCGTCTGTAAATTCAGTACAGCGGTTTAAGTAAAAGAATCCCGGAAAAACTCAACAGTAGGTTCTTCTTGCAGATAAGCCTCAGAAAACACTTGGAAATTGCAAATATTGGACAGGGAGTTCGGTCCAATATCTTGAGGGCGGATCTGGAAGCTAGCAAGAACGTCATGGAAGAATTTTGATCCGGGAGGGCTAAATCCTCGGCTCAGATGATCAGCAAACACAATCACCTCTCCATCCTTGGGCTCAAGAGGATTTTCTGGACCGGGAACTCTCCAGTGTATGACTTCCTTCTTTGCTAAAACGCCAGTGGCAACGAACCCATTTAATTGCTCTTCATAAGTCGGGTAGGGACCCAATTGCAAGCATAGAACTGTTTGGCCATTTCAACGAAAAGCTAGAAAAGAGGATCAATGCCGGTTTAAGATTCATGACTGACACGTATAAACCGGCGCAAGGACGGAGGGCGAAGACATTGAAATGTATATACATGTTAAACCGGTTTCTGACATTAAAGGTAAATTGGCGGTTTAAGAGAGGGCTAGTGGTACCTGGTGGATTATAATTTCTTTAAAGGTTAAACCGCCTACAATGGTATGGAAGTTACAGATCTGAAAAATTGCTAAGTCTTGCGCAAACAGGTTTTGCAGGTTGGTATTATAATTTTGGATCTACCGCAGTTCTAAAAAAGGAGAAAAATCCAAAACCCTAAATGGTGACAGCAGAACAGTTAAGAACCAGATGGGGTCTTTTCATTGAAAAAGAGATGTTGTGATGAGGAAAAATGGATTATGGCTACGGCCGCACAGGGAAAATGTCAAGTTTTTATCAAGTGCTCATCTGGTAGCAAACTACGACAATGAACACCGACGAACACCGAAGAACACCAAAACCCTAGTGGTAGATCTGAGGTGAAAAGAAAGAACACTTACTGAGGTTGAGGGAGCAGCGGAGAGGCGCCGTGTTTTTCTGATCGAATCAGGTTGATGCAGCGGCCGTTGTTGGGGCAGAGATGAAGGTCGACGGCGGCGGCTGTGCTCGAGCACTGAGGCAACGCGAGGTGGAATAAAGACGAAGAGGAAAGGGGAGAAAAGGAAAGGGACCCTCGGCCCTATTTATAAGACGAAGGGATAAGCGACAGGCGCGAGAATCGAGGAGCCCAAAAAATGGATATGTGACAGAGTTGTTGCCTCGATTTTTGGAGGGTCATTAATAAAAGGGAAGTATATACGGTTTTAATAAGCAGGTGACGTCATAGCGGTTTATGACAATCTTGGAAGATGACGTCATGGTGGTTTACAAGGTTCACATGAAGATGTTCAGAAGAAATTTTTCTTAGAGTGTTGAAGATTGACATGAACAGGTTCAAATCAATCTGGGGCCTAATGTTGGGGATATAACTACTGAGTATAAACCGCCCAGGAGGGGCCGGGTTATACTCATAAGGAGTCATCCGTATTGAAGCCCATGAAGACAAGGAGTATGGCGCTTTACTACAGAGATTTAAAGGCCCAGAGCCCAAAGGCGGATTAGCGCCCGTAGACATAAACTGCCATGTGATATGTAACTTGTATTGTAAGATAGGAAAAGGTAGAAACCGAGCCGGACACATGTATGAGCCGGCATCGGGATTCTGTAAACCGCCGGGTGTCAACCTGTGTATATAAAGGGACACGACCTGGCGGCGGTTCAGGGACAAGAAACAACAACTCGAGAGCCAGGTAAAGCGGATTCGCTCCCTGATCATCGAGACCCCATCAATTCCACCACAACTAGATCGTAGGCTTTTACCTTCACCGCAAGGGGCCGAACCAGTATAAACTCCCCGTGTCCTTTGTCCGGTTTAACCCCTTTAAGCTAATCTCGTTGCGATGGCTCCACGACTAAGTCCTCACACTAGGACATCTGACGTGATAATTCCACGACACTTTTACTAGAGTCATGGTGATCTTCACCTTTCCTTTTTACATTTTATCCTTTGTCAAGCACCTTGTGTTGGAAAGATCCTGATATATATATCCAATTGGATGTAAGTTAGCATGAACTATTATTGTTGACATTACCCTTGAGGTAAAAGGTTGGGAGGCAGCACTATAAGCCCCTATCTTTCTTTGTGTCTGATTAAAACTTCATACCCATAAGTATTGCATGAGTGTTAGCAATTGTGAAAGACTAAATGATAGCTGAGTATGAGGACTTGCTAAAAAGCTCTTATATTGACTCTTTCCGATGTTATGATAAATTGCAATTGCTTCAATGATCGAGATTATAGTTTGTTAGTTTTCAATGAAGTTTCTGATTCATACTTGACATTGTGAATAGATTGTTACTTTAGTATAAGAAATCATATGGCAATATTTATATATGTTGCTATTATAAGAATGATCATGATGCCCTCATGTCTGTATTTTATTTTATCGACACCTCTATCTCTAAACATATGGACATATTTTTCGTTATCGGCTTCCGCTTGAGGACAAGCGAGATCTAAGCTTGGGGGAGTTGATACGTCCATTTTGCATCATGCTTTTATATCAATATTTATTGCCTTATGGGCTGTTATTACACGTTATGTCACAATACTTATGCCTATTCTCTCTTATTTTACAAGGTTTACATGAAGAGAGAGAATGCCATCAGCTGGAATTCTGGGCTGGAAAAGGAACAAATATTTGAGACCTATTCTGCACAACTCCAAAAGTCCTAAAACCCTACGGAATTTATTTTTGGAATTAAGAAAAAATATTGGGCGAAGAAAATACCAGAGGGGGGCCACCCACCGTCCACGAGGGTGGGGGCCCGCCCCCTGCCTCGTGGGCCCCCTGGCAGGCCTCCGGTGCCCATCTTCTGCTATATGAAGTCTTTTACCCTGGAAAAATCATAAGCAAGCTTTCGGGACGAAACACCGCCGCCACGAGGCGGAACCTTGGCGGAACCAATCTAGGGCTCCGGCGGAGCTGTTCTGCCAGGGAAACATCCCTCCGGGAGGGGGAAATCATCACCATCGTCATCACCAATGATCCTCTCATCGTGAGGGGGTCAATCTCCATCAACATCTTCACCAGCACCATCTCCTCTCAAACCCTAGTTCATCTCTTGTATTCGATCTTTGTCCCAAAACCTCAGATTTGTACATGTGGGCTGCTAGTAGTGTCGATTACTCCTTGTAGTTGATGCTAGTTGGTTTATTCGCTGGAAGATCATATGTTTAGATCCTTTATGCATATTAATACCCCTCTGATTATGAACATGAATATGATTTGTGAGTAGTTACGTTTGTTCCTGAGGACATGGGAGAAGTCTTGCTATAAGTAGTCATGTGAATTTGGTATTCGTTCGATATTTTGATGAGATGTATGTTGTCTCTCCTCTAGTGGTGTTATGTGAACGTCGACTACATGACACTTCACCATTGTTTGGGCCTAGAGGAAGGCATTGGTAAGTAATAAGTAGATGATGGGTTGCTAGAGTGACAGAAGCTTAAACCCTAGTTTATGAGTTGCTTCGTAAGGGGCTGATTTGGATCCATATGTTTCATGCTATGGTTAGGTTTACCTTAATACTTCTTTTGTAGTTGCGGATGCTTGCAATAGGGGTTAATCGTAAGGGGGATGCATGTCCAAGAAAGGGCAGTACCCAAGCACTGGTCCACCCACATACCGAATTATCAACGTAACGAACGTGAATCATATGAGCGTGATGAAAACTAGCTTGACGATAATTCCCATGTGTCCTCGGGAGCGTTTTCCTTCATATAAGAACTTGTCCAGGCTTGTCCTTTGCTACAAAAAGGATTGGGCCACCTTGCTGCACCTTATTTACTTTTGTTACTTGCTACCCGTTACGAATTACCTTATCACAAAACTATCTGTTACCGATAATTTTAGTGCTTGCAGAGAATACCTACTGAAAACCGCTTGTCATTTCCTTGTGCTCATCGTTGGGTTTGACACTCTTACTTATCGAAAGGACTACGATAGATCCCCTACACTTGTGGGTCATCAATCAACATAGTGATGTTCACCATTGACAACTACTCCATCTCACATGATGTTCGGACATGGTTTAGTTGATTTGGCTCATGTGATCACTTAGATGATTAGAGGGATGTCTATCTATGTGGGAGTTCTTAAGTAATATGATTAATTGAACTTTAATTTATCATGAACTTAGTCCTGATAGTTATTTTGCATGTCTATGTTATTGTAGATCAATGGCCCGTGCTACCGTTCCTTTGAATTTTAATGCGTTCCTAGAGAAAGCTAAGTTGAAAGATGATGGCAGCAACTACATGGACTAGGTCCGAAACTTGAGGATTATCCTCATTGCTGCACAGAAGAATTACATCCTGGACGCACCGCTAGGTGCCAGGCCTGCTGTAGATGCTACTGATGACGTTAAGAACGTCTAGCAGAGCAAAGCTGATGACTAGTCGATAGTTTGGTGTGCCATGATTTACGGCTTAGAATCGGGACTTCAAAGACGTTTTGAACGTCATGGAGCATATGAGATGTTCCAAGATTTGAAGTTAATATTTCAAGCAAATGCCCGAGTTGAGAGATATGAAGTCTCCAACAAGTTCTACAGCTGCAAAATGGAGGAGAATAGTTCTGTTAGTGAACACATACTCAGAATGTCTGGGTACCATAACCACTTGACTCAGCTGGGAGTTGATCTTCCAGTTGATAGTGTCATTGACAGAGTTCTTCAATCACTGCCACCAAGCTATAAAGGCTTCGTGATGAACTATAATATGCAAGGGATGAACAAGACTATTCCCGAGCTCTTCGCGATGCTAAAGGTTGCGGAGGTAGAAATCAAGAAGGAGCATCAGGTGTTGATGGTCAACAAGACCACTTGGTTCAAGAAAAAGGGCAAAGGGAAGAAAGGGAACTTCAAGAAGAACAACAAAAAGGTTGCTGCTCAAGAGAAGAAACCCAAGTCTGGACCTAAGCCTGAAACTGAGTGCTTCTACTTCAAAGGGACTGATCACTAGAAGCGGAACTGCCCCAAGTATTTGGCGGATAAGAAGGATGGCAAAGTGAAAGGTATATTTGATATACATGTTATTGATGTGTACCTTATTAATGCTCGTAGTAGTGCCTGGGTATTTGATACTGGTTCTGTTGCTCATATTTGTAACTCGAAACAGGGGCTACGGATTAAACGAAGATTGGCTAAGGACGAGGTGATGATGCGCGTGGGAAATGGTTCCAAGGTCGATGTGATCGTCGTCGGCACGCTACCTCTACATCTACCATCAGGATTAGTTTTAGACCTAAATAATTGTTATCTGGTGCCAGCGTTGAGCATCAACATTATATCTGGATATTGTGTAATGCGAGACGATTATTCATTTAAATCAGAGAATAATGGTTGTTCTATTTATATGAGTAATGTCGTTTATGGTCATGCACCCTTGCTGAGTGGTCTATTTTTGTTGAATCTCGATAGTGATGATACGCATATTCATAATATTGAAGCCAAAAGATGCAAAGTTGATAATGATAGTGCAACTTATTTGTGGCACTGCCGTTTGGGTCATATCGGTGTAAAGCGCATGAAGAAACTCCATGCTGATGGACTTTTGGAATCACTTGATTATGAATCACTTGGTGCTTGCGAACCATGACTTTTGGGCAAGATGACTAAAACTCCTTTCTCCGGAACAATGGAATGGGCTATTGACTTATTGGAAATAATACATACTGATGTATGCGGTCCAATGAGTGTTGAGGCTCGTGGCGGGTATCGTTATTTTCTTACCTTCACAGATGATTTTAGCAGATATGGTTATATCTACTTGATGAAGCATAAGTCTGAAACATTTGAAAGGTTCAAAGAATTTCAGAGTGAAGTGGAAAATCTGATCGTGGAGGAGAATATTTGAGTTACGAGTTTGGTCTTCATTTGAAACAACATGGGATAGTTTCGCAACTAACGCCACCTGGAACACCACAGCGAAATGGTGTGTCCGAACAACGTAACTGTACTTTATTGGATATGGTGTGATCTATGATGTCTCTTATTGATTTACCGCTATCATTTTGGGGTTATGCTTTAGAGACGGCTGCATTCACTTTAAATAGGGCACCATCAAAATCTGTTGAGACGACGCCTTATGAACTATGGTTTGGCAAGAAACCAAAGTTGTTGTTTCTTGAAGTTTGGGGCTGCGATGCTTATGTGCAAAAGCTTCAACCTGATAAGCTCGAAACCAAATTGGAGAAGTGCGTCTTCATAGAATACCCAAAGGAAACTATTGGGTACACCTTCTATCATAGATCCGAAGGCAAAATCTTTGTTGCTAAGAATGGATCCTTTCTAGAGAAGGAGTTTCTCTCGAAAGAAGTGACTGGGAGGAAAGTAGAACTTGATGAGGTAATTGTACCGTCTCCCTTATTGGAAAGTAGTTCATCACAGAAATCAGTTCCCGTGATTCCTACAACAATTAGTGAGGAAGCTAATGATGATGATCATGAAGCTTCAGATCAAGTTACTACCGAACCTCGTAGGTCTTCCAGAGTAAGATCCGCACCAAAGTGGTACGGTAATCCTATTCTGGAAGTCATGTTACTAGACCATGATGAACCTACGAACTATGAGGAAGCGATGATGAGCCCAGATTCCGCGAAATGGCTTGAGGCCATGAAATTTGAGATGGGATCCATGTATGAGAACAAAGTGTGGACTTTGGTGGACTTGCCCGATGATCGGCAAGCCATAGAAAATAAATGGATCTTTAAGAAGAAGACCGACGCAGATGGTAATGTTACTGTTTACAAAGCTCGACTTGTTGCGAAAGGTTTTCGACAAGTTCAAGGAGTTGACTACGATGAGACTTTCTCACCCGTAGCGATGCTTAAGTCTGTCCAAATCATGTTAGCAATTGCTGCATTTTATGATTATGAAATTTGGCAAATGGATGTCAAAACTGCATTCTTGAATGGATTTCTGGAAGAAGAGTTGTATATGATGCAACCAGAAGGTTTTTTCGATCCAAAGGGTACTAACAAAGTGTGCAAGCTCCAGCGATCCATTTATGGACTGGTGCAAGCCTCTCGGAGTTGGAATAAATGCTTTGATAGTGTGATCAAAGCATATGGTTCTATATAGACTTTTGGAGAAGCCTGTATTTACAAGAAAGTGAGTGGGAGATCTGTAGCATTTCTAATATTATATGTGGATGACATATTATTGATTGGAAATGATATAGAATTTCTGGATAGCATAAAGGGATACCTGAATAAGAGTTTTTTAATGAAAGACCTCGGAGAATCTGCTTACATGTTGGGCATCAAGATCTATAGAGATAGATCAAGACGCTTAACTGGACTTTCACAAAGCACATACCTTGACAAAGTTTTGAAGAAGTTCAAAATGCATCAGTCAAAGAAAGGGTTCTTGCCAGTTGTTTTACAAGGTGTGAAGTTGAGTCAGACTCAATGCCCGACCACTGTAGAAGATAGAGAGAAAATGAAAGTCATTCCTATGCTTCAGCCATAGGTTCTATCATGTATGCAATGCTTTGTACCAGACCTGATGTGTGCCTTGCTATAAGCATAACAGGGAGGTCCCAAAGTAATCCCGGAGTGGAGCACTAGACAGCAGTCAAGAACATCTTGAAATACCTGAAAAGGACTAAGGATATGTTTCTCATTTATGGAGGTGAAAAAGAGCTCGTCGTAAACGGTTACGTCAATGCAAGCTTTGACACTGATCCGGATGACTCTAAGTCACAAACCGGATACATATTTTTATTGAATGGAGGAGCTGTCAGTTGGTGTAGTTCCAAGCAAAGCGTCATGGCAGGATCTACGTGTGAAGCGAAGTACATTGCTGCTTCGGAAGCAGCAAATGAAGGAGTTTGGATGAAGGATTTCATATCCGATCTAGGTGTCATACCTAGTGCATCGGGTCCAATGAAAATCTTTTGTGACAATACTGGTGCAATTCCCTTGGCAAAGGAATCCAGATTTCACAAGAGAACCAAGCACATCAAGAGACGCTTCAATTCCATCCGTCATCAAGTGTCGGAAGGGTACATAGAGATTTGCAAGATACACACGAATCTGAATGTTGCAGACCCGTTGACTAAGCCTCTTCCACGAGCAAAACATGATTAACACCGAAGCTCCATGGGAGTTAGAATCATTACTATGTAATCTAGATTTGACTCTAATGCAAGTGGGAGACTGAAGGAAATATACCCTAGAGGCAATAATAAAGTTATTATTTATTACCTTAATTCATGATAAATGTTTAGTATTCATGCTAGAATTGTATTAACCGGAAACTTAGTACATGTGTGAATACATAAACAAAACATATAGTCCCTAGTATGCCTCTACTTGATTAGCTCGTTAATCAAAGATGGTTATGTTTCCTAACCATAGACATGTGTTGTCATTTGATGAACGGGACCACATCATTAGAAGAATGATGTGATGGACATGACCCATCCGTTAGCTTAGCATTATGATCATCATAGTTTCATTGCTACCGCTTTCTTCATGACTTATACAAGTTCCTCAGACTATGAGATTATGCAACTACGAATACCGGAGGAACACTTTGTGTGCTACCAAATGTCACAACGTAAATGGGTGATCATAAAGGTGCTCTACAGGTGTCTCCGAAGGTGTTTGTTGGGTTGGCATAGATCGAGATTAGGATTTGTCACTCCATGTTTCGGAGAGGTATCTCTGGGCCCTCTCGGTAATACTCATCACTATAAGCCTTGCAAGCATTCTGACTAATAAGTTAGTTGCGGGATGAAGTATTACGGAACGAGTAAAGAGACATGCCGGTAAGGAGATTGAACTAGGTATGATGATACCGACGATCGAACCTTGGGCAAGTAACATACCGATGACAAAGGGAACAACGTATGTTGTTATGCGGTTTGACCGATAAAGATCTTTGTAGAATTTGTAGGAACCTATATGAGCATCCAGGTTCCGCTATTGGTTATTGACCGGAGACATGTCTCGGTCATGTCTACATAGTTCTCGAACCCGTAGGGTCCGCACGCTTAACGTTCGATGACGATTGATATTATGAGTTTATGTCATATGATGTACCAAAGGTTGCCGGATGTGATCACAGACATGACGAGGAGTCTCAAAATGGTCGAGACATAAAGATTGATATATTGGACGACTATATTCGGACACTGGAAGTGTTCCGGAGAAGTTTCGGATAAAACCGGAGTGCTGGAGGGTTATCGGAACCCCCAGGGGAACTAATGGTCCTCGATGAGCCTTAGTGGAGAGAGAGAGAGGCACGGCCAGGGCTGGCCGCGCGCCCCTCCCCCTTGTGTCTGAATAGGACAAGGAAGGGAGGGGCGGCGCCCCCCTTTCCTTCCCCCTCTCCCTCTCCTTCCTTCCCCCCTCTCCCTTTAGGTGGAAACCTACTAGGACTTGGAGTCCTAGTAGGATTCCCCTCTTGGGAGCGCGCCAAGGAGGGCCAGCCAGCCTCCCCTCTCCTCCTTTATATACGGGGGAGGGGGCACCCCATAGACACACAAGTTGATCAAGTTGATCTTCTAGCTGTGTGCGGTGCCCCCTTCCACAGATTTCCACCTCGGCCATATCGTCGTAGTGCTTACGCGAAGCCCTGCGCCGGTAAATTCATCATCACCGTCACCACGTCGTCGTGCTAACGGAACTCTCCCTCGGCCTCAGCTGGATCTAGAGTTCGAGGGACGTCACCGAGCTGAACGTGTGCAGATCGCGGAGGTGTCGTGCGTTTGGTACTTAATCGATTGGATCGCGAAGATGTTCGACTACATCAACCGCGTTACATAACGCTTCCGCTTTCGGTCTATGAGGTTACGTGGGCACACTCTCCCCCCGTTGCTATGCATCACCTAGATATATCTTGCATGATCGTAGGATTTTTTTTTGAAATTACTGCGTTCCACAACACGACCTTGGTCGTCAATGTTGCGGAGCGCGAGCTTGGCGAGCAGTTCTTGTGCGTCGGCGTCCGTTTCGTACGAATTAGCCACCTCCTGAAGCCATTGCGGTTGGCACATGGACAGCACATCCAGCGACAGCAGGTGCCCCACCCTGGAAAGCGCATCGGCCGCGCCATTGTCAGTGCCCTTCTTGTAGCGGAACGTGAACTACAACCTCGCCGTCTTGGACATGGCCTTGCGCTAGAGATCCGTGACGAGTTGTTGGTCCCCCAAGGAACACAAGCTCTTATGGTCGGTGAGGATCTCGAACGGGGCACGCTGGAGGTAGGGGGGCCACTTGTCAATGGACATCATGACCGCCAGGAACTCCTTCTCGTATGCCGACAGCTTCTAGTTGCGCACGCCCAGAGCTTTGCTCAGGTACGCGACGGGGTGCCCATCTTGGGCCAGGATGGCTCCCACGCCGCTGTCGCAGGCATCAGTCTCAATGGAGAACGGGCGCTTGAAGTCTGGAAGGGCGAGCACGGGCGTGCTCACCATGGCCTGTTTGAGCATCTCAAACGCCGACTACACCTTGTCGTCCCAGAGGAACCCTATCTTCGTCAACAAGCGCGTCAGCGGCTTCGCGGTGATGCCGTAGTGTGGCACAAACTTGCGGTAGTAGCTCGTGAGGCCGAGGAAGCCGCGGAGCTCTGTGGGCGTGGTGGGCACGGGGCAGGCGCTCATGGCGCTGGTCTTGCTTGCGTCGGTGGCGACGCCGTCCTTGGAGATGACGTGCCCCAAGTACTCGATCTTCTGTTGCGTGAACGAGCACTTGGAAGCCTTTGCGTACAGCTGGTGCTCCCGCAGCAGGTCGAGGATGGTGTGCAGGTGTTCTTCGTGTTCCTGGAGATCGAAGCTAAAGACCAGAATGCCATCTAAGAAGATGATGATGAACTTACGAACATGGCGGCCGAACCCGAGTTCATGAGACACTGAAATGTCGCCTGCGCGTTGCAGAGGCCGAACGACATCACCCTGAAGTGATAATGCCCATGGTGCGTTTTGAATGCAGTCTTTTCCTCGTCCTCCTCCTGCATGCGAATCTGATGGTACCCAGCGCGCAGATCAATCTTGGAAAAATATGCTACACCTCCCAGTTCGTCCAGCAATTCATCGCCCACTAGTAGCGGAAACTTGTTCTTGACAGTAGCAGTGTTCAAACGCCGGAAATCAATGCAAAATCACCAACTGTCGTCCTTCTTTTTGACAAGCAGGACTGGTGCGGCATACGGGCTCAGGCTGTGCACGATCACTCCTGATTGCAACATCTCTTGTACTTGTTTCTTGATTTTGTCTTTTTGAGCTGGAGAATAATGGTAGGGTCTGGTGTTAATTGGTGTAGTGCCCAGCTCTAGGTTGGTGGCATGATCGTACTGTCTCTTGGGCGGCAGAGTTTTAGGTTCAGAGAACACATCCTCATATTCAGACAAGAGTTTCTGAATACTAGCAGGGACTGGTTCAGGTGCTGGTTTGTCCACTGCTTCGACTGTAACTAAGGCTGCCATGCAGATATCATTTGCAACTTCCATTCGATGCAATTCATAAGCATCCAACTGAGATATTGGTGGCAAGTCGGTGGTACGCACCCCTTGCAGCTGTACTTGCTTGCCCATGGTTTCGAACGTGGTGGTCTTGTGTTGCCAGTGGCAGTTCATGGGGCTGTGAGCTGATAACCAGTCGATGCCCAGCATGCCATCATATGCATCCAATGGAAGTACTCGAAGATCCTTGTGGAAGGTGTGTCCAGGTACGTCCCACTTTAACCCACACACCATTTGTGTGCACTGCAGCCGTTGCCCATTTGCTACTCAAACTGAAACCGAAGGCAGGTGTTCTATCTGAACTTTCAGGCGAGAGAGAAAAGTTTCACTGACGAAACTGTGTGTGCTTCCAGAATCGACCAAGAGCAGCATGATTTGGTCCTCAACTTGAGCGCGGAGACGAATTGTTGAAGATGTTTCCTCCCCCGAGATTGCTTGTTGCGATAGAGAACAACATTCAGGTTCTTGAGCTTCAGGTGCATCAAGCAGTTGTAGAGCATGGACTATGTCGTCAGACAAGATCTCTCCAAAGTCGCCTACCTCGATCATCGGGATTTGGCCGGTGCGTTTGCACTGATGCTCCATGGAGTATTTGTCCCTGCAGCGAAAACAAAGACCGTTCGCTCTTCTGAACTCGCGCAGCTGGCGCTCCTGTGCATAGTCGTCGCCCTCTTGCCGTGGTGCGGTAGCAGTGCGAACTGGGACAGTGGCTGGTGGCGGTGCAGATGGTGGTGGTCGCCCGACTGGTGTGATGCGCGGACGCGTGGTGCGTTGTTTCTCCAGCTCTTCCTCCTGAATGCGAGCGAACACGACGACGTGAGTGATGCTGGTTGGTGCTTGCAGTCGAACTCCCAGTCGCAGCTCGTCCTTGAGACCGATCAGGAACTAAGATATGAAATTTTTGGAGCTCAGAGTTGGGTCCAAGGCCAGCAAATGGTACACCGCTGTCTCGAATTGCTGACGATATTCCTGAACACTGCATGTCTGTCATAACTGAACAAAGTGATGCATCTGAGCCTCAAACTCCTCTGGACTAAATTCCTCCTGCACTGCCGCTCAAAATGCTTGCCAACTGACCCCTGGGTGTCTGTCGATAGGCCTGGAGCCACATCGCGGCCAGGCCATCCATGTACAACGCAGCGGTGGTGACCCAACTATGCTGTGGCACGCGGTTCAGCTCGAAGTAGGTGGTGCAGCGGTCCAGTCAGATGCGAGGGGCATCGCTGTCAAACCTCGGGAAATCATGTTTGGGCAGCTTGATGTAGTGGTTGACGTGCGCTCAATCTCTGAGGACGAGGGTGACCGCGCGGTGAGAAGCGATGGTCCATGGTTGACGAGGCGGGCGAACGGCAGCTGGGCCGGGCCATCCGTGTAGAGTGGCAGCGGCGGAGGACGAGTCGGCGGTGGTGGTGGCGGAGGCGGGGGCTATAGGCGGTGTGCGGAGGAGTCCGCGGTAGCCGTGACGCCCGATGGAGACGTGCCTCTGGAGATGGTCGCCGGGGTCGACGGTCGGGGCCGCCTTACGGGCCTCGTCCACGTCGGCCTGTGTGAGGCCGATCTGCTTGGATAGAAGCTTGATCTCGGCGGAGACCTGGTCGTTGTAGGCGATCTGGGCTTGGTGATGCTCGTCGGCGGTCTTCTGGTTCGCATTGAGGCGGCGAATCACGGTCTCGAGCAAGTTCTGCAACTTGTCCGTGGTCTCCGACATGGGGTCGAGCACGCGGCGAGTCTGCGCCGAGGGATTGGATGGTGGTGCCATGATTTCGTGCTGGATCGGATCGAACCCCGGGCAGGATTTTGTGCGAGCTCACCGGAGCGGCTCGCACCTGACCTAGTGGATGTTACCGATCGATCTTGAGCAGGCGGCGGTGGTGGAAAAAAAATTTGGGCTTTGAATACCAGATTGTCATGACCCGATCGAGGGGGGAGAGAGAAGGGAGAGGGGATCGGGATGAGGAAGGAGAAGCTTGGTTAGGTGAGAGCGAGAGAGACGTGAGCGAGGGGAAAGTAGTTCATCACTTTTTCGATGCCCCTCTCTGTCCAGCCGCCTGGTTACAAGTAGGCCACAGTTGGCATAGCACACACGCTTACAACTGGCGTATCACACACGCATATACTTGGCGGTGGGTCCCAGCCCAACTCTACGGTGACTTGGTCGTTGCAAGGCCTTGCACTCATCAGTCCGCTGCAGGCTGATCTGCAGGCGTGACACTAAAGTTGCCCAAAGAGCACCAGAGTGAGCTGTCGACCGCCTCTGGCTCCTCTCCCCTAAAAATCTTAGGTTCCCCTGCCTCCTGCCGGCGCTGCCGCCGGTCCGTCCCATCTCCGATGGCCTTAGAGCCACGGGGACGTGATGGATCTCGACCCTTGCTGACGGGAGGGCTTCGCTTTTACATTCTTTTTTTAGTTTTGTTAGGGCTTTTATCCTGCTCAGCAAGGCGAAAACGACGGTGGCTCCCTAAAGATGAAATGAGGTTCTTCCCGCCTAGCCCCCGTTTTGGGTGGTGCGTCAAGCATCATGGGTAGGCGTGTGGAGGTGTGTCTCCAGTGGATCTGTCTTTGATGGATCTGCTCGAATTTGGTCATCGTTAGTCTTCGTTTGTGTTTTTTTTTTCAGATTGGATCCTTCCGATCTACGATACTCTTTATCGTCGGCGATTGCTGTTCTGGTGGCCTAGTCCTACGGGGTCTTAGAACGACGACTTCCCGACTGTCTGCTACAACAAGTTTTGCTCGGCTCCGGCAAGGGAGGGGCGATGACGACAACGTGTCTTCGGCTCGTTTCAGTGCTTCTGTCGTCGCTAGGTGGCCTAGGATCTAGATGTAATTTTTATTATTTCTGATGTTCGTTGTACTTTCATGATTGAAGATGAATAGATCAAAAAAATTCTGAAAAAAAAGCACAGGAGTATCGAGGTGAGAAGGATAAAAATAACATAAAAACATTCCGAGGATTCTCAACAGAAAAAATTCTGAAAAAAAAGCACAGGAGTATCGAGGTGAGAAGGATAAAAATAACATAAAAACATTCCGAGGATTCTCAACAGAATTATTAGCGCTTAGAAAATGCTAACCCACCGAGCACGCTCGCTCGGCAGTTGCACGTTTCGTTCCCCGTTCCTTTCTTTCTTTACTTGTTTCTCAGGCCCCATGTGATCGATCCCTTCCCGCATCAAGGCAGGCCGACGCGCAAGCCAACCAGATCCGCACACACGCTTTGGACCACTCCAGTCCGCCTCTGGCTGCTCCCTTTCCTCCCTCTCCCCCATCCCCCAGTGGCGCGGCGCCGACCGGTGCCCCCGGAGACTGAAGAGCCCAGCCGCCCGCCCGCCCCCGCGATCTCCGGTCCCGACTCCCGCCGCGCCGTCGGTACGAACAGCCCGCCAATTTCTTCTCCCTCCTCCCCTCCGTTAAACTCCACGTCCGCCAATCTCATGTCGTCGTACGGGGCTTTGCTTTCTGTTCATTTGTTCCTGAGATCTGTGGACACACTGGGATTAGCCCCGCGTGAGAGCCACCGCGACTGTTTCGTTTTCTAGGGTTCTCGATTCCTCCGTTGTCGAATTTGAGCTGTGGACATCTGTTTTGTGGTATGAGTTTTTAGTCATTCAGTGATTACCAAAAAAAAAAAAAACTCCACAACTTTTCCCTGTGCCGGCACAAAGTCCGCATACCATCTAGATCCCGCCACTTTGGGAGATGTGGTTTAGTTAGCCGTAAACCCACTCGATCGTTCAAGTATTAGGAACTCAGTGCCGTTAAATAATTTTGTGTTCATATCCATGTTTGGTTTGCCATTTCGGCTAGTTCATGTCGTTACTTTATTATATATATATATCTCCAATTATGATTGCTTGGTTTTGGAATTTCATCTTTGCACATCATTGGCATTCTAGATAGTTTTGTTTCACACTTGGCTACAAATCTAGTGGTGTCTGGTGCTACCTATTTGTGATGGTATTAACTGCTGTACTTATGACAACTGCCTTTTTTTATGTTAGGTGCACCACATTGTACACTGAAAGCGGGCCTTTTTGTACATTAAAATTAGCATTAGACCCTACATGATAAGAAACCATGGCACCAGGAAGCAAGGCAGAGAAAAAAGCAGCATTGGATGCTGGGGCATGGATGTTCAATGTTGTAACTTCGGTTGGCATAATCATGGTCAACAAGGCCTTAATGGCTACACATGGTTTTAGCTTTGGTAAGCATACACTGCAACACTTTGGTATTTTTATCTATAGAACATCTGTTGTTTTTAGCAAAATAGTACATCAGGTATCGCTGTAATCTCAAACTGAACTGCCCAACTGTGTTCTGTACATTGTCTCTTCCTTCGTTGCTTTCCATTGTATCACATTGATCAAACTAGGACAGGATACATATGTCCTTATTTAAATTTTGTTGGACTTGTAATTCTATTTATGTCAATGGAAGCCATATGTTATGTCCTTTATCATGGAACATTGGACTGGTTGAACTTGCAAATTTACAAGCTTGGACCCCATGGAACATTGGATTGGTTCAACTAGGGTGCTATACATATATCCTTATCTAAAGTTCGCTGGACTTGTAATTCTATTTCTTTCTATGAAAGATATCATCACATTTACCGTGGAACATTAAACTGGTCGAACTTGCAATTTTAAAAATCGAGAGGCGTCGAATTTTCAATAAATAAGACAATGATCTTGACTTCCAATGGAGATGTAGTAATGAGATTGGTAGACTTTATGGGAACACTAAAAGAAATGTTTGTAAGCCACTATATGTGCACCTTTAGCTTGAGATGTGTATTCAGGTATAACATTTGCGGGAATTTTATTAGAACTACTTATTTAGAGGCTGATGACCTTAAGCCCATAAATGGAGTATGTGTATTCTTTCGTTGACCATCTTTCGTGCCACTAATGTTGTGTTATTATTGTGCTTGTTTGTACAGCCACAACATTGACTGGGATGCATTTTGCAACTACCACTTTGATGACATTGGTAATGAAATGGTTAGGATACGTTCAGCCATCTCATTTACCTCTGTCGGAGCTAGTAAAGTTTGTATTTTTTGCAAACCTATCAATTGTTGGAATGAATGTTAGCTTGATGTGGAACTCTGTTGGCTTTTATCAGGTACAATATACAACTCCTGCTCTTTTCAATTTATCGATGTAGTTTATATACTAAACTGCTTTTTCATCATTTTTGTGTTCAGATTGCGAAGCTATCTATTATTCCACTTCTATGCATTATGGAGGTCCTGTTCGAAAATTTCCGTTACTCGAGGGATACAAAGCTTAGTATAGTGGTTGTCCTTGTAGGTGTGGGAGTGTGTACAGTTTCTGATGTTAGTGTAAATGCGCAAGGATTGGTAGCTGCCATAATAGCAGTTTGCGGCACTGCTTTACAACAGCATGTAAGTACAAGAATGTCAGTGAATTCATTTTGTTCGCTGCTGCATATTATATGGTACTTATGTTAATGGGCATCAATTTATATCATATTGATATCTTATTCCTGGTTCCTGCCATACAACATGTTTTATTTCTCCCTACAGAATTCAGTCTTTGTAGAGTTCCAGGCTATCATGTATTTCTCATCTTAAACTGCATTGTTTGTTCATTAAGTTTGTTGGACAGTAAAAATATCGACTGCATTGACTGATGCCTTAGCTACTATTCCTGGTTATAATAAATACAAGATATTTGACTGGGTCTGCATGAGATCCAATGGAAGGCTTGCATCTGAAGTCCTAGATTATTGTGCATATTTATTATTTTATTTCACTTAGCTGAGGTTCTCTGATATCTCTTTTGTAGCATTTTCTTTGACTCCCTATATTTTAAGTGAGACTTACACATATACAGAAACCTCTGCCCAATTAATATCTCAAAAACATGCTAGTAAGTAGTAAAAGGTTCTACTTCATTTATACATATTTATTTGTGCCCACTGAAGTTTTGTCCTAGACTCCCGTTTTGTGTGTGCATTTTTAACAACTCTTTCTTTTCTTGTATTTATTATTGTCTGGATCCTTCATTTTGCAGTATGTCAATTACCTTCAACGGAAGTACTCGCTCAACTCACTCAAACTCTTGGGTCACACTGCACCAGCTCAAGCAGCTTCACTGTTGATATTAGGCCCATTTGTGGACTTCTGGCTGACCAGGAATAGAATCGACACTTTTCACTACACCAGCACAGTGACGGTATGTAACCAAATGAAGAATATATATCACATCATGATGCTTGCCAACATTCCATATTTTATGACATTGCAATGATTGGCAAATACTCCTACATCATATATAATACAAAGATTACTGCAGCTCAATTGTTGTTTCATTTGTTTGCTTTTAAAACTGGATTAATTCTGAATCATTATCTGTAATAACCAGTCACTCAAAACACAGGTAGTTGGTTGCATGATTAAGGTTGCATAGTGATGGAAAGATCCAGTTGTCTGCAAAGTTAGCTAGTAATATACTATAAAAATAAAAATAATTTACCCATTCCTCGGTATACAGAATATTATACTTTGAGCCTTCAAAGAGATGAATGACTGCTGGACGCATTCTTTGTTTTGTATCAGTTCTCCTACTTATTGCTTGCTTTCTGACATAACCAGTTTCTGCTGTTGACTGACTCCATTTCCCCATCGCCTTTCAGTTCTTCATTGTGCTGTCATGCGTTATTTCAGTCGGGACCAATCTCAGCCAATTCATATGCATTGGGAGATTCACCGCCGTCACGTTTCAAGTGATCGGACACATGAAGACAATTCTCGTGCTAACCCTGGGATTTCTGTTGTTCGGGAAAGAAGGCCTGAATTTCCACGTGGCGTTTGGGATGATCCTCGCCATTGTTGGGATGATATGGTACAGCAGCGCGTCTTCGAAACCCGGAGGCAAGGAGCGGCAGGGTGTGGCGAGCGAGAAGTCCCAGAAGTCGCCACAGTCGGAGCTGGACGATAAAGTATGAGATGGAAGCCTCGAAGTTCCTATCGTCAGCTATTTATATGGACCCTGTCTTATATGTCAAAAGTAAAATGATCGTGAGAATTTTCCTCATTGTACACGGTTCCTTGGAGGAATGTTTCTACAGGGATGTTAGAAATGTAGGCCACAGAAGAAAGAGAGAGTTTACACTTTCGCAGGAAATACTCCTACATAGGTTACGTGGGCAGACGTTTTCAGTTTCAAGACTTGGTAATTTCATCGCCGTCGTTCCTTCTTTTTTGAAAGTCATCACTGTCGTTCTTTGACAATCTTACTATACACATTTACACATTACTTGTCAGCCAGTAGTCATTAGAGTAACTCTAGCAGAAGTCAGCCATATGGGCAGCCTCCATATCGCAGATGGAGAGGAAACACGCAAACATGGATTCGCCAAAAGGTGGTTTTCATATTATTTTTCTTACATGTAGGTCCTGCTTGTCATTGACTACAAAGCTTCTCCCCCGATAATCCAAACTTCTCTACACATTTGATTCAATTTGACTTGATTTTAAGAGCTTGGGCTAAAAATTAGTTGCATTGCGACTTACATTTATAAAACATCTAACACTTGGTTAAAATAAATACTAATTCATCGCAGGCCATTGGTTCCAGCTCCTTCAACCTCAGCCCATTCATATCCACCTGTTTACAAAGATCAAGTTCAAAATGCACACGCAATTCATCGTAGCGGAGATACTATTAAAGACGGTAAAGAAAGAGACGAAATACATTCTAGTTGCTGAACAAGGTGAAGCGGAATGCCCATATTGTGTCCTCCTCCATGCAGAAGGCACGCACGACTCTAGTCCAATCCCTTGTGATGGCCGACCGCCCATCCTTCACGGTCTTCGTGAAAACATCTAGATAATCATTGTGTTCTGGTAGAAATACTTTAACATTTGCATGCCCACCAATCATGTAGTTTGTTAGGTAATCTTGAGTAAACTGCTTTGGGAACCACTGCAAAGGAAAAAGAATCAGACATTGTCATCTAATACAACTCATTATGGGCAGTAAAAAAAGGTTGCGGAGTTCTTACTTACCATCCTGTAGTTCGCTGTTGTCTTGGATAAAGTGTAAACAAATAGTTTAATTGCCATATTTTGACCCATTTTACTAACAATCTTTATCAACTTCCTCACTTGATGCTGGTTCATCGATATCTCATTATCCCATACGCAGAAAGGGTTGAAACGCGGATCTTTACCAATGACATATGTATCTAAAAGCACCAAGTTAATATTAGAAGCTAAACAACAATTGCACAATGATGTAGTATAACACTCTTTTATAATATCTTATAACATCCAATATACTCACATATTAGATGAATTAACATCTTATATTATGGCCCGGAAGGAGTTTATTGCATTCTTACAAATTATCGGCTGATTATCTGCTGATGTATCCATGGGTTAGAGTTAGTTTGAGCTAGTTCGGGCTCAAATACCCTAAAGTATATCCAAACATGAGGGCTAGTTTGAGCTAGTTGCATCTAAGCCACCCCAAAAAACTATCCAACCCAAGAGGTGCTAATTGGAGCTAGTTCTCCTAGTGCATTTATTGTCAATCTAACCCTGTCATCCAAACACCTCTTTGGATGGAGTTAGTTCAGGGTTAGTCATGAGCTAGAAACTAACTCTAACCTCTAGCTAAGTTGAGTATCCAAACTGGGTTGTGTTGTTGTTGTTGTTGTTGTTGTTGTTGCTGCTCTTCTACGTATACCTAGACATCATCAGGACATTAAGGTAACACTCTTCCTTGTTGCTATGTAGTCTAGGATTGTATATTTAGACATTAAGTACAGTGCATGTTGCTATGTAGCCTCAGATATATTACATATGACCCTAGTTAACCTAACGATAAATGGGTTATAGGTATATTCAGTTAAAAGTCCGATTCACCGATTAGTCCCTTATCAGCCCCCGGCCTATATGGTACCAGCTACCGATATCCTAAACAGTGAGTATATATAAGCCATGGGATGAAACTAACCTCGATGGAAAACAACAGTCGTTCCCAAAATTGTCCTGTGTAGGTACATTGAGAGGCATGTTAAGCACAACATGCTAAACATCACCAAAATTATCCATGGCAGACAAAATAATCTCCAAAAGATAGCTTTAGTGTGCAGGTTTAAGCACACTACTAAAGCAAAACAAGTGAAAATGTGTGTTAACTGCAACAGGCCTAACATTTAACAACAAGCAAACATAGTCATTCAAACTGGTATTGTGCCGGTCTAAGTACACTGGTTATTGTTAAATAAAAATGGAAAGGCATGTTAACTACAAGATGCGGCAACCAAATGTAGTCATTCATAGTGGTATTGTTGAAACTGGTATTGGTGAAATTGAACTACAAAGTTCATACTTGCACATATAGAACATCACGTTGTGAATAACTGGAATAAACAAGGCATACTACGAACAACTAAAGATAGCATTTGAAACTGAACATATGCTAACTACAAACAACCGAACAATCAAAAAACTTTAAAAGAGACATATGCCAGCTATAACAGGCTTAACAGCAAGCAAATATATGCATTCCTATCGGTATGTTTAAAACTGGATTGCTAAAATATACTGCGCGGTAAATAATTGCACATATAGAGCATCACATTGTGAACAACTGAAATAAATAAGGCATACTGCAAACTACCAAATATAGCAATTAAAACTGGACATATTCTCACTACACTACAAAAGGGACTCAACAAAACAAATCATGGGTTCCCCCGTGTGAAGAGGCACGACAAAACAAATCATGGGTTTCCTCACTTGTCACAGATGGGCTCGTTCCCATGGGAAGAACACAGACCCCGGATGCGCTCCATATTGTCGCAGATGGGCTCCTTCCCCTTGGAAGAGCAAGACTGTAGGGTGCTCTCCCTGATGTCGTAAACGGGCTCTTTCCCCTTGGAAGAGTAGATGGGCTCTTTCCCCTTGGAAGAGTAGATGGGATCTTTCCCCTTGGAAGAGCCGGAGAGGGTGCCCTCATCGTGGTCGTCGTCGATGAGGTCTGACTTGGAAGCTGTGGATCCCAAGCCAGCGTCGCAAAATGTGTCCTTTAGAAATGACAAAAGGGGCTCGATGGCGATGTAGGTGGCAAATTCTTGACAGCGAGCCAAAGGAGATCAGCGGTGGGGCCATGGATGAGATCGACGAAGGTTGAACCCGAGGGGTTGGGGGGTGAGCCACTTAACCTGTGACATAGCTTGCCTCAGGCCGTCGCTGTAGACGACCTCGATGTCGTAGCCGGCGTCCGCGACATACCCGCATACTCTAGCCCGTTGATTGCGTGCCTGCGGCCAGTAATGGTCATCAGCTTCCTCGGCGATGTTGGGCGAAGAGATCACGATACACCTCTTTTGGGCCAGTCGCTCCTCAAGCTCCACGGGAAGCATAGCCGGGCTTAGGTTGCGACGCTCTGGAGTGGGGGATGGGGATGGGGATCTGTGGGAAAGGGGGCATTTGGCAGGCGTCATCTAAGAAACTCAGGTCGGCCTGGGTATGGAGATCGGTGGGTAAGTTGCACGGGCAAACCGGCAGATGTTGACAATGGAGGCCTTGCGGCGGCGGTGGCGGGGACCTTGCTAGGGTTTCGAGCGAGGGAGTGTGTGTGTGTGTGTGTGTGTGTGTGTGTGTGTGTGTGTGTGTGTGTGTGTGTGCATGCGCGCCCCGAGAAGGTTTTGGTGTGGGTGTGGGTGTGAGAGGGGGCGGTGGGGGTGTGTTTGAGGAAATGACGCGGCTACTGAAAATTTTACTACGCGGGAGTCAAACGCGGGAGTGAAATGTCGGGGCTATTGAAAATTTGGATGATGGTGCATCGCACACGGTCCGGTGATAACAACCGTGTGTTATGAAACAGAAAAACCCTCGAGGCGGGCAGGTATTTTCGAGGGATGCGGGCTGGATTGGGAACAAGAAACATCACACACAGTTGAGACATAATAACCGTATGTTATCAAATAGAACAAAGTTGCAGGCAGGTAGATATTTTTGAGAGGGGGAGCCTCGTGGATCCCAATGTACTGTGCAGATGTGCGTGACAGGGGCACCGGCGTGGCACATAGTTAGTGTGAGTGAACCATGTCTGTTGCGTCATTCGACTTGTCTAATGTTCATAAATTTGGCGAAAAATGACGCGGGAGAGGGTTAGAACATGAACACACTTGCATGTGGACCAAATTTATGTATGAAAAGGATGGTTTGATATTCAAATACCAAATGCAACTTCGATGTGGCACCTATATCGCAAAGCACATGGTATTGCTTGCCCCCCTCGTGTCGGTGATGTCTACTACACAACCTTCTTCTTGTAGATGTTGTTGGGCCTTCAAGTGCAGAGGTTTGTAGGATAGTAGAAAATTTCCCTCAAGTGGATGACCTAGGGTTTATCAATCCGTGGGAGGCGTAGGATGAAGATGGTCTCTCTCAAACAACCCTGCAACCAAATAACAAAGAGTCTCTTGTGTCCCCAACACACCCAATACAATGGTAAATTGTATAGGTGCACTAGTTCGGCGAAGAGATGATGATACAAGTGCAATATGGATGGTAGATATAGGTTTTTGTAATCTGAAAATATAAAGACAGCAAGGTAACTAATGATATAAGTGAGCGTAAACGATATTGCAATGCTAGGAAACAAGGCCTAGGGTTCATACTTTCACTAGTGCAAGTTCTCTCAACAATAATAACATAATTGGATCATATAACTATCCCTCGACATGCAACAAAGAGTCACTCCAAAGTCACTAATAGCGGAGAACAATCAAAGAGATTATAGTAGGGTATGAGACCACCTCAAAGTTATCCTTTCTGCTCGATCTATTCAAGAGTCCGTAGTAAAATAACACGAAGTTATTCTTTCCGTTCGATCTATCATAGAGTTCGTACTAGAATAACACCTTAAGACACAAATCAACCAAAACCCTAATGTCACCTAGATACTCCAATGTCACCTCAAGTATCCGTGGGCATGATTATACGATATGCATCACACAATCTCAGATTCATCTATTCAACCAACACAAAGAACTTCAAAGAGTGTCCCAGAGTTTCTACCGGAGAGTCAAGACAAAAACATGTGCCAACCCCTATGCATAGATTCCCAAGGTCACGGGACCCGCAAGTTGATCACCAAAACATACATCAAGTGAATCAATAGAATACCCCATTGTCACCGCGGGTATCCCACGCAAGACAAACATCAAGTGTTCTCAAATCCTTAAAGACTTAATCCGATAAGATAACTTCAAAGGGAAAACTCAATCCATTACAAGAGAGTAGAGGGGGGAGAAACATCATAAGATCCAACTATAATAGCAAAGCTCTCGATACATCAAGATCGTATCACCTCAAGAACACGAGAGAGAGAGAGATCAAACACATAGCTACTGGTACATACCCTCAGCCCCGAGGGTGAACTACTCCCTCCTCGTCATGGAGAGCGTCGGGATGATGAAGATGGCCACCGGTGATGGATTCCCCCTCCGGCAGGGTGCCGGAACGGGCTCCCGAGAGGTTTTTGGTGGTTACAGAGGCTTGCGGCGACGGAACTCCCGATCTATTCTTGTCCCCAGAGTTATTAGGGTATATGGACTTATATAGGTGAAAGAAGTCGGTTAGGGGAGCCACGAGGGGCCCACGAGGGTGGGGGCGTGCCCAGGGGGTAGGGCGCGCCTCCCTGCCTGGTGGCCACCTCGAAGCTTCCCTTACGTGCACTCCAAGTCCCCTGGATTGCTTCTGTTCCAAAAATAACTTTCCCGAAGGTTTCATTCCGTTTAAACTCCGTTTGATATTCCTTTTCTTCGAGACACTGAAATAGGTAAGAAAACAACAATTTGGGTTGGGCCTCCGGTTAATAGGTTAGTCCCAAAAATGATATAAAAGTGTTTAGTAAAGCCCATAAACATCCAAAATAGGTAATATAATAGCATGGAACAATAAAAAATTATAGATACGTTGGAAACGTATCAAGCATCCCCAAGCTTAATTCCTGCTCGTCCTCGAGTAGATAAATGATAAAAACAGAATTTTTGATGTGGAATGCTACCTAGCATAATTCTCAATGTAATTTTCTTTATTGTGCATGAATGTTCAGATCCAAATGATTCAAAATAAAAGTTCATATTGACATAAGAAATAGTAATACTTCAAGCATACTAATAAAGCAATCATGTCTTCTCAAAATAACATGGCTAAAAATAGTTATCCCTACAAAATCATATAGTCCGGTTGTTGCTCTATCTTCATCACACAAAGTATTTAATCATGCACAACCCCGATGACAAGCCAAGCAATTGTTTCATACTTTAGTAATCTCAAACTTTTTCAACTTTCACGCAATACATGAGCGTGAGCCATGGACATAGCACTATATGTGGAATAGAATGGTGGTTGTGGAGAAGACAAAAAGGAGAAGATAGTCTCACATCAACTAGGCGTATCAACGCGCTATGGAGATGCCCATTAATAGATATCAATGTGAGTGAGTAGGGATTGCCATGCAACGGATGCACTAGAGCTGTAAATTTATGAAAGCTCAACAAAAGAAACTAAGTGGGTGTGCAATCAACTCGCTTGCTCACGAAGACCTAGGGCATTTTGAGGAAGCCCATCATTGGAATATACAAGCCAAGTTCTATAATGAAAAATTCCCACTAGTATATGAAAGTGACAACATAGGAGACTCTCTATCATGAAGATCATGGTGCTACTTTGAAGCACAAGTGTGGTAAAAAGGATAGTAGCATTGTCCCTTCTCTCTTTTTCTCTCATTTTTTATTTGGCCTTTCTCTTTTTCTTATAAAGTCCGAAGTCTCATCCTGATTTGTGGGGGAATCATAGTCTCCATCATCCTTTCCTCACTGGGACAATGCTCTAATAATGAAGATCATCACACTTTTATTTACTTACAACTCAAGATTACAACTCGATACTTAGAACAAGATATGACTCTATATGAATGCCTCCGGTGGTGTACCAGGATATGCAATGAATCAAGAGTGACATGTATGAAAATTATGAAAGTGGCTTTGCCACAAATACGATGTCAACTAAATGATCATGCAAAGAGCAATATGACAATGATGATGTGTGTCATATAAACGGAACGCTGGAAAGTTGCATGGCAATATATCTCGGAATGGCTATGGAAATGCCATAATAGGTAGGTATGGTGGCTGTTTTGAGGCAGGTATATGCTGGGTGTATGGTACCGACGAAAGTTGCACGGCACAAGAGAGGCTAGCAATGGTGGAAGGGTGAGAGTGCGTATAATCCATGGACTCAACATTAGTCATAAAAAACTCATATACTTATTGCAAAAGTCTACAATCCATTGAAAAAAGTACTACACGCATGCTCCTAGGGGGATAGATTGGTAGGAAAAGACCATCGCTCGTCCCTGACCGCCACTCATTAGGAAGACAATCAATAAATAAAATTGTGCTCCAACTTCATCACAAAGCAGTTCACTATACGTGCATGCTACGGGAATCACAAACTTCAGCACAAGTTTTCTTTGAATTCATAATCACCCAAGTAGCATGACTCTAATATCACCACCTCTATATCCAAAACAATTATCAAGTATCAAATTGATCATAGCATCCAATTCACTTTCTATGATAGTTTTTATTATACCCAACTTGGATGCCCATCATTCTAGGACCAATTTTATAACCATAGCAAATACCATGCTGTTCTAAAATACTCTCAAAATAATATGAGTGAAGTATGATAGATTAACAATTTCTACAAAATTAAGCCACCGTCGTGCTCTAAAAGATATAAGTGAAGCACTAGAGCAAACAACAAACTACTCCGAAAGATATAAGTGAACATCAATGAGTAGTCAAATAATTGTGCAACTAGGTGAAGACTCTCTAACATTTAAGAATTTCAGATCTTGGTATCTTATTCAAACAGCAAGCAAAACAAAATAAAATGACATGACGCTCCTAGCAAAACACATATCATGTGGTGAATAAAAATATAGCTCCAAGTAAAGTTACCGATGAACGAAGACGAAAGAGGGGATGCCTTCCGGGGCATCCCCAAGATTAGGCTCTTGGTTGTACTTGAATATTACCTTGGGGTGCCTTGGGCATCCCCAAGCTTAGGCTCTTGCCACTCCTTATTCCATAGTCCATCGAATCCTTACCGAAAACTTGAAAACTTCACAACACAAAACTCAACAGAAAACTCGTAAGCTCCGTTAGTATAAGAAAATAAAACCACCACTTAGGTACTGTTGTGTACTTATTCTAAATTCATATTGGTGTAATATCTACTGTATTCCAACTTCTCTATGGTTCATACCCTCCGATACTACTCATAGATTCATCCAAATAAGCAAACAACACATAGAAAACAGAATCTGTCAAAAACAGAGCAGTTTGTAGTAATCTGTATCAAACGTATACTTCTGGAACCCCAAAAATCCCACCAAATTAGGAAGTCCTGAGAAATTTGTGTACCAATCCATATAAAAAATAATCAGATCAAAATCACATTTCTGTGAATTATCAAAACTAATTTACTGGATGCAAAAGTTTCTGATTTTCAGGAGGATCAACACAACTATCACCGCAAGCTATCCTAAAGGTCTTACTTGGCACTTTATTGAAACAAAAGCTATAAAACAAGATTACTACAGTAGAATAATCATGTGAACACACACAAAAAGTAAAGGTAAATATTGGGTTGTCTCCCAACAAGCGCTTTTCTTTAATGCCTTTCTAGCTAGGCATGATGATGACAGTGATGCTCACATAAAAGATAAAAATTGAAACATAACGGGAGCATCATGAAGCATATGACTAGCACATTTAAGTATAACCCTATTCATATGCATAGGGATTTTGTGAGCAAACAACTTATGGTAACAATAATCAACTAGCATAGGAAGGTAAAACAAGCATAGCTTCAAAATTTTCAACACATAGAGAGGAAACTTGATATTATTGCAATTCCTACAAGCATATGTTCCTCCCTCATAATAATTTTCAGTAGCATCATGAATTAATTCAAAAATATAACCAGCACCTAAAGCATTCTTTTCATGATCTACAAGCATAGAAAATTTACTACTCTCCAGATAAGCAAAATTCTTCTTATTCGGAATAGTGGGAGTATCATAAGAGACTCGAATACTAAAAATTGTTTCCACATTAAAAGAGTAATGTTCAGAAAAAGGGTAATCATAATCATGAAAAGTTTTATAAATATAATCATCACTACTTTTTATAGCATAAGTTTCATCACAATAATCATCATAAGTAGCAACTTTGTTCTGATCATAATCAATTGAAACCTCTTCCAAAATAGTGGAATCATCACTAAATAAAGTCATGACCTCTCCAAATACACTTTCATCAATATAATCATCATAGGTAAGAGGCATGCTATCATCATAACAACTTTGCATATGAAAACTTGGGAGGCTAAAAATATCATCTTCATTAAACGTAGCATCCCCAAGCTTGGGACAAACATTAATTTAAGCAAATATATTCTCAAATATTTCATCCTCATCAAACATAGCTTCCCCAAGCTTGGGCCTTTTCATATCATAAGCATAATCACTCTCATCATTAATAGTATGGATAGCACCAATAGTATAGCAACTATCATCATCACAGTGAGTAGTAGGAGCAACGTCATTTGGGAGAGATACCTTTCTACCTTTGTTGCTTCGTCTTTTATTTTTCTTCTTCACATTATGTGTGGGTTCAACCTTCTTCTCTGAGCCCCTTATTAATGAGATTGGTTGAATAGGAAGCTCCTCCTCATTACCTGATTCATCATAAGAAATAATAGGAGGATATTGAGAAGTCTATTCCCTTTCATCAGTGTTCTCTTCATCTTCTATTTGCTTTCTTTTCTTTATGTAATTGGCAATATAAGGATTTTCAATGCAATTTACCGCACAATACATATAAATCTTCTCTAGATCAAAATCAAGAAATCTATCAAGATTAAATTTTGGAATACCCTCAGTTATACGTTTCATTTCTTCATACCCCAAAAGAAGACTAAGCTCTTTATGATGCTCTAGGGTAATAAAGTTATCACAATTTTTGGACATGATTCGGCCATGAAACCATTTGCATTAGAGATTTAAATGACCATGTTCATTGCAAAGTTCACAAGGATCGTGAAAAATATTGAATTTTTCAGCACAAATGTCTAACCTTTCTTGCAACAATTTAGTTTCTAATTGCTTATGCCTCTTGAATATCTATCTTCTCTATTTGGTGTGTACTTGCAAACCCAATGTACTCCACAAAAATTGACATGCTTATAGGAGACATTTTCATCATAACTAGTGCAATCATCATCAGTACTGTGGATATTCAAAGAGTTCATACTAACAACATTGCAATCATGCTCATCATTCAAAGATTTAGTACCAAACATTTTATAGACTTCTTCTTCTAGCACTTGAGCACAATTTTCCTTTTCATCATACTTCCGAAACATATTAAAAAGATGAAGCGTATGAGACAAACTCAATTCCATTTTTTTGTAGTTTTCTTTTATAAACTAAACTAGTGATAAAACAAGAAACTAAAAGATTCGATTGCAAGATCTAAAGATACACCTTCAAGCACTCACCTCCCCGGCAACAGCGCCAGAAAAGAGCTTGATGTCTAAACCTTCTTCTTGTAGACGTTGTTGGGCTTCCAAGTGTAGAGGTTTGTAGGACAGTAGAAAATTTCCCTCAAGTGGATGACCTAAGGTTTATCAATCCGTGGGAGGCGTAGGATGAAGATGGTCTCTCTCAAACAAACCTACAACCAAATAACAAAGAGTCTCTTGTGTCCCCAACACACCCAATACAATTGTAAATTGTATAGGTGCACTAGTTCGGCGAAGAGATGATGATACAAGTGCAATACGGATGGTAGATATAGGTTTTTGTAATCTGAAAATATAAAAACAGCAAGGTAACTAATGATATAAGTGAGCGTAAACGATATTGCAATGCTAGGAAACAAGGCCTGGGGTTCATACTTTCACTAGTGCAAGTTCTCTCAACAATAATAACATAATTGGATCATATAACTATCCCTCAACATGCAGCAAAGAGTCACTCCAAATCACTAATAGCAGAGAACAAACAAATAGATTATGGTAGGGTACGAAACCACCTCAAAGTTATCCTTTCTACTCGATCTATTCAAGAGTCCGTAGTAAAATAACACGAAGTTATTCTTTCCGTTCGATCTATCATAGAGTTCGTACTAGAATAACACCTTAAGACACAAATCAACCAAAACCCTAATGTCACCTAGATACTCCAATGCCACCTCAAGTATCCGTGGGCATGATTATACGATATGCATCACATAATCTCAGATTCATCTATTCAACCAACACAAAGAACTTCAAAGAGTGTCCCAAAGTTTCTACCGGAGAGTCAAGACGAAAACGTGTGCCAACCCCTATGCATAGATTCCCAAGGTCACGGAACCCGCAAGTTGATCACCAAAATATACATCAAGTGAATCAATAGAATATCCCATTGTCACCACAGGTATCCCACGCAAGACATAAATCAAGTGTTCTCAAATCCTTAAAGACTCAATCCGATAAGATAACTTCAAAGGGAAAACTCAGTCCATTACAAGAGAGTAGAGGGGGGAGAAACATCATAAGATCCAACTATAATAGCAAAGCTCGCGATACATCAAGATCGTATCACCTCAAGAACACGAGAGAGAGAGAGAGAGAGAGAGAGATCAAACACATAGCTACTGGTACATACCCTCAGCCCCGAGGGTGAACTACTCCCTCCTCGTCATGGAGAGCGTCGGGATGATGAAGATGGCCGCCGGTGATGGATTCCCCCTCCGACAGGGTGCCGGAACGGGCTCCCGAGAGGTTTTTGGTGGCTACAGAGGCTTGCGGCGGCGGAACTCCTGATCTATTCTTGTCCCCGAAGTTTTTAGGGTATATGGACTTATATAGGTGAAAGAAGTTGGTCAGGGGAGCCATGAGGGGCCCACGAGGGTGGGGGCGTGCCTCCCTGCCTCGTGGCCACCTTGAAGCTTCCCTTACGTGCACTCCAAGTCCCCTGGATTGCTTCCGTTCCAAAAATTACTTTCTCGAAGGTTTCATTCCGTTTGGACTCCGTTTGATATTCCTTTTCTTCAAAACACTGAAATAGGCAAGAAAACAACAATTTGGGCCGGGCCTCCGGTTAATAGGTTAGTCCCAAAAATGATATAAAAGTGTTTAGTAAAGCCCATAAACATCCAAAACAGGTAATATAATAGCATGGAATAATCAAAAATTATAGATACGTTGGAGACGTATCAGTCGGCATGAAGGGAATCCTAAGCTATGAATGCATGCCCCCCCAACCGAGGTTCACCTAGCAAAGTGCGAAGTAGCAGCCCCCCACACCCACTTTCAGTCGGCGGTCCAGAGAGGCATCTCACCAAGATGGATCATAAAACGGACCAAGAATAATACACCTTGGTCATACAACCTCTCTCTTGTTGTTGGTTAAAGTGATGGTCGTCCATGCGACCCCGGAGATGGGCTAGCTCGCCAATAATCACACAAGTAGCTAGTCCCCGAAGACAACCACTGCATGCGTGTGGCCCTAACATATGTATGGAGAGGTGTGTTTTGAATACACAATGGAACAACTTTGATGTGGCACCGTGCTTTCGAACCAGAAATCCCCACACTGAGTGAGGGTTAGGTTGACGATGCATATGTATGTCACACCACACTTCAAGCCGATGACGGGGATTCATGCATGCATGCGTGCATAGTATGCGCTCAAAATTAATTAGGTCTGAATCTCACCATGACCTATACTACAATAACACGAACCAAAGGAAGAATCCACCATGGTAACCTATCTTGTTGTCGGTCAAGGTGATCATGGATGTCCATGCGGGCCCACGAATATATAGGCTTGTCACCGATAACCACGCGAGGGAGTGTACCATTCGAAGACAACCACCACATGCATATGTATGGAGCTGATGCGTGCATGCATGTTTGAATACCATTTCACAACATTGATGTGGTGCGTGCATCGAAAATCGTACAGTCCCCACACAGAGCAAGATCGGTTCATGACGTGTCGTTGTACTAGCATTGGTACACGTCGGTGCTATACAAACGGATTTTAACCCCTTTCCGCGACGACATTTAGAACCATCGCCAAGTGAGTGTGGGCGATAGGGGGTCCTTCCCACACGACCCAGAAACCGTCGGGAATAAGTCCTCCTAGAACATAGGCTGGGGCAAAATGAGCTCATGTGCGATCGGACGAGGCATCGAAACCCAATTGTTTCCGTTCGTATGTACATCCCACACAGTGAATCACTGAAAAATGTTTCCGTTCGTATGTATATCACACACAGTCAATCCAAGGAGTACGTTTCCGTTCTTATGTACATCCCACACAGTTAATCCAGGGAAAACGTTTCCATTCATATGTAGTTCCCACACAGTTAATCCAGGGAAAACGTTTCCATTTGTATGTACATCCCACACAGTCAATCCAGGGAAAACGTTTCCGTTCGTATGTACATCCCACACAGGTTTATGTATAGGCTCGTGTGTGATAGGTGTAACTATCACACATGCTTTGCGTTGATTAATCGTTTGCTTTTATTAACTACATCACACACGATTTTATGAAGAAAACAGTGTGGCATTGGGCTATCCATCACAAGCGCTTTTACTTCTAGAACCGTTTGCAAAGTTCCATGATCCATTTAGCAGGTTTATTAGTTTACAATTAATAATTTCAGTATTATGCAAATTCACATTTCATATCGAACATCTGTTTGCCAATTTCATATCAGGCACATAGAGATATTTTAACATCACAGTACGATAGCTACCGGAAAATAGCATAGTACATCGTATAGATAGTTCAACTTCATAAGAACAATATATTCATTTCCCTAATCGAGATCATCCAGGCTCGCCTTATCCACCTCTACTTTCAGTTCAGTAAGAACCTGTTTTGCACTGGCCAGCTGGGAAAGCGTCTCCTCCTTCGCCAACACCATCTTAGCAAAGTTTGATTTAAAAAATCTGAGCTCATTCTCCACCTTCCTCTTTTTATCCCGCATCTTCAAATATTCTTCAGCGTTGACAACACTTTCTCTAAGCCTACCTCCATTCTCTTCCTGATACATGCTCCAGAGCTTTGCTAGGCACATCTTCAAAGACTGTGGCCACTCTTGATCAACCCACTCTGTCGGTGTCAAAACCGGCAGATCTCGGGTAGGGGGTCCCGAACTGTGCGTCTAGGCGGATGGTAATAGGAGACAAGGGACACGATGTTTTTACCCAGGTTCGGACCCTCTCGGTGGAGGTAAAACCCTACTCCTGCTTGATTAATATTGATGATATGGGTAGTACAAGAGTAGATCTACCACGAGATCAAGGAGGCTAAACCCTAGAAGCTAGCCTATGGTCTGATTGTTGTTCGTCCTATGGACTAAAACCCTTCGGTTTATATAGAAATCGGAGAGGGCTAGGGTTACACAGAGTCGGTTACAATGGTAGGAGATCTACATATCTGCATCGCCAAGCTTGCCTTCCACGCCAAGGAAAGTCCCATCCGGACACGGGACGAAGTCTTCAATCTTGTATCTTCATAGTCTTGGAGTCCGGCCGAAGATGATAGTTCGGCTATCCGGACACTCCCTAGTCCAGGACTCCCTCAGTAGCCCCTGAACCAGGCTTCAATGACGACAACTCCGGCGTGCATATTGTCTTCGGCATTGCAAGGCGGGTTCCTCCTCCGAATAATTCATAGAAGATTTTGAACACCAGGATAGTGTCCGGCTCTGCAAAATAAATTCCACATTCCACCGTAGAGAGAATAATATTTACACAAGTTCAATCTGCTGACGTATTTCGTGGCATGATGTCATACCACGGCCAAGCTTTTACTCGAATCGTTTTTATTATTCCACCTCAGCGCGTTTAGCGAAGCGGTTTCCTTGGCACGTCTTGTCAAAGCAGAGATCGTGTCCCCTTATTTCGGGATTCTCATCAATACGGACATGGGTAATCCAACTGCGCCATTAATTGCGGCGCTTGGGAGATAAGCGAGTTTTATCGGGCTGGTGGGGACGCATAGTTTCGTTCGCCCATATATAAGGGGACAAGGATCCACCTTTTTATCTACGTCTTCTTCCTCCTTTGCTTATCCATCTCCGCGCACTCGAGCTCCAGTGCCCAAGTCCGCACATATCACCTCAACCTTCTCCAACCATGTCCGGAGCGGGAGGCAAGTGGATGGCCTCCTCCGTCACGGAGGGGCACATCAAAAAGCTGCGCAAGGCCGGATATTTGTCCAGCGATATCGCGCACCGGCTCCCCGACGAGGGGCAGCTCATCCCCACCCCCAGGCCCCATGAGAGGGTTGTGTTCCTTCCCCATTCCCTCCGTGGACTGGGCTTCCCACTCCACCCATTTGTCCGGGGGCTCACGTTCTACTATGGCCTGGATTTCCATGATCTGGCCCCGAATTTTATCCTCAACATCTCGGTGTTTATCGTCATGTGCGAGGCCTTCCTCTGTATCCAGCCCCACTTCGGCTTATGGCTAAAGACTTTTAATGTCAAGCCAAAGGTAGTGGGTGGCCGCCAAGCGGAGTGCGGAGGCGCTATGGTGGGCAAGATGTCCAACGTCACCTGGCTCGAGGGCGCCTTTGTGGAAACCATCAAAGGGTGGCAATCGGGGTGGTTCTACATCACCGAGCCGCGTGACCCTGAATGGGCAGCGGCCCCCGAATTCAGATCTGGCATCCCCACACGGCTCACCTCCTGGAAAGAGAAGGGCCCGTCGTGGGGCGATTCGGAGGAGCTGACCGGACTCCAATCCTGTCTCCAAACCCTGGTGAATAAGAAGCTTAAGCTTGTCAACGTAGTCCAGGTCATGCTCATCCGCCGGATTCTCCCGTGCCAACAGCGGGATTTCAACCTGTGGGAGTTCGATCCGGCACAGCACCAGACCTTGAGCAGGCTCTTCGACACCACGTATGAAGAGGCCTGGAGGGTGCTGTTCAAGGGCGCCGAGGCTCCCGCATCCGCCACTGAAGATCGCGGATTCAGCTCGCAGCGTCCGGCTGTCGAGGTAAGCCATATTACCCTTTTACGGGACACTTGTTTTCCATAGTTTGACTCTATGCGGGATCTAAACTCCCATTACCTTTAACAGGCCTGGCAGAAGACATCCGGGCAGGTTAATTGTCCGGCGCCCCTTCCAGAAGACCCAGTGGACGCCCGTTTGACGGGGCTGCTGGTCCCGACGCCCTACGTGGTGCCGGAGAAGAAGGCCAAGAAGAAGGCCACGGGAACCCGGAGGAGTTCCCGGCGCCAGGTGTTATCGAACTCATCGTCCGATGACTCCAAGGCGGACTCCTCCCACGAAGATGAGGAGGAGAAGAAAGAGGCCTCTCCCCCAGCTGGGGGAGAGAAGAAGAGGAAGGCTTCCCCAACGGGGGAGGCCGAAGGGTCCAAGAAGGGAAGGACCCTTCCTCCGGACTGTTCCACCAACGCCGACGACGACGAAGAGGAGTGGCCCTCGAGGGCCAAGCCCCTGGCGAGATCGTAAGTGTCCAGATTCCAGAATAGCTTATGATTTTCCTTTCGTTGCATAGTGCCTTCTAACGCCGAATACAACCATGTAGTCCGCCCAAGGACGATCTCCCTGCTTCATCAAGCGGATCCCTGGGTTCGTCGGATGTGAATAGCACTTCACTTCTGACCGCCTCCTCCCCCCATGACGTAGACGACGCCGAGGTGGGGTCCCAAAAGGGGACCAGCCAGGAGGAGGAGGTCCCGGAGGTGCCGCAGGGCAGCCTCCCAGACTTTGGGCCGGACTCCGCACCGGAACCTTCAGTGGTTCTGGAGTCCGGCGGGCGGCCCCTTCGTAAGAAGGGCGAGACAGCAACACCGGTGACCTCCGTCCAACCGGAGGCGCCAGATAATTTGCTGGAGGCGCTCAACGGCGCTTCCATCAATGAGGAGCACCGCACTATTATGAGTGCGGTGATTCAGAAAGTTCGGTCCGCCAAGAGCGGGCTGACCGAAGCCTGCACCAGCCTTCTAACAGGCTTTGAGGTAAGGATTTTAAGATATGTAAAATAGTACCGCATAGATAGTAGCCCCTGATGCTCAGTTTGGTGTTCGGAAAGAAAAGCCGAACTGAGGATCTAAAAATATATACGCAGGAGTCTAACATAAATATGTCAATATGCGAATGCAGGCTGCGCTGCTGACCTCTGCCGCACTGACTCCAGAGGTCAATGCCTTGAAGCAGAGCCTCGAGCGGTCCGGGATCGAGCTCGGCCGTGCCAAGAAGCAGCTCGAGGACAAGGAAGGTAAGTAACACCTTATTAAAGTTGTACCTTATAGAAAAGGATTTTGGTTGCAAAAAATGACAGGAATAACATGGGTACTCCAGGGCTACGAACGAGGTGGCGACCCTGAAGGAGGCGGTGTCCGCGGCCGAACGCAATGCGGCCGTGGAGCGCACCGAGCGAGAGAAGCAGGAGGCGCGGGTGGCGGAGGTACGGCAAGAGCTCCAGGCTCTCGTGGAAAAACACGAGAGTTTGGAGCGTGACTCGAAGACTTGAGAGTCCGAGCTCGCGTCGGCTCTTGAGAGTGCCAAAGCCGCGAAGGCCGAAGCCCAAAAGGCCCTCCAGGAAATCGAGGCAGTAAAGAAGATAGCGGCGGGTAAGGCATTCTTCATGCAAAGCAAGCATGTAAAGGTGAATTACCTGTTACTTACCCGAATTCGGAGCTCTCCAGGAGCGTTTGCAGATCTGCCCCGTAGTGTGTCCGATGCTGCCGCGTTCTACATAGCCGAGGAGGGGAGCTCGACGGAAAAGGTGTTCTGGTCTCAGTATGCTGAGGCCGGACATCCGGTGCCCCTGAGCGACCAGCTGAAGCAGCTGGTCGAGCTCCACAAGGTGGCCGAACAGGCCATGAAGGGCCTCATAGTTCGGCTGTGGCCCAAAGAAGCCATGCCTGGGAGCTACTTCGGTCTGGTGCGGCGGCTGGTGGACGCCTGTCCATGGGTTGACGTCATCAAGCACTCCGCCTGCATTGAAGGTGCCCGTCGGGCCCTTGCCCGCGCTAAGGTGCACTGGGGCAAGATGGACGCCGAGAAGCTTGTGACGGACGCGCCACCTCCGGACAAGGAGTATCGCACGCCCGAGATGTATTATAAGGGTGTCCTGAAGGGTGCCCGCATTATTGCGGGTGAATGCTCCAAAGATGTAATTTTTTAGTAGACTCGCATTTTGTTATCCTGTGCGCTGAAAACTTTGTTCATATGCGCTAAGCAACACTTGTTAATTTAAAATATTACCTTCTGTGCGGCCGTTTATCAAATCTGAGAGATGGCAAGTCATTGGCTTCAGCCCCCATGCCACGAGTGCTGGGGTGTTCGGGATAAACTTGAGCGCTCTTGTTCCCATTTTTGGGTCCTTCTAGGGAGGCGCTCAACACAACGAACGAGGCAACCGGACTTATAATGCTTGAACACTCTCACTTAGCCATAGAATTCTATAATTTTAAATTTCGGCGAAGCCCCTGGTGTTCGGAAGGCCGAATTCGGGGCGCTATCCACGCCTGGGGCCGGACAAAGCCGGCTCCTCGCTCTAAGCGGCATAAGTCTTTAGGGACTCGAAAGGACCTCTCGAACAGCGACCAGCTCTCGCCTTATCATGATGGTCAGTTTTAGCTTTCTCCACTAAGGTGCTCGACCCAGCTCAACTGGGGCACAATCGCAGTGGTTCTCCGAGCGCTACCTTAGCCGATATAACGGAACGTAAGGTACCAAAACATGGGAGCCGGGCAAACCCAACTATTGACCCAAGACATGATTCGGAGCCGATGCATATAATGCTATAAGTTCGGGGTGCCGCACTTGTGAGAGTGTTCGGACTTATAACACCATAATTTGGGGAACTTAAGCCCCTGGTGTATTTGGCCGTACCAAAGCATACGGGTGCGACATGTCATAAGTGAACATATATAAAAAGGAATGCAATGATAGGCAAAAGGCGATGCATTGTTTATTCAAAAATACTGCAATGGAGGCAGAACGATACAAATAGTGCTATACGCAGGGGGTGGGACTATTAAACATGTCCCGCTCCAGGGGTAGGCTGCGGAATGGTATGTAAAACAGATATGATGCTCGTAATGGAGACCACCTGGATACTCGTCGTAGCCTTTCAGCTTCCCTGGCTATTGCATCGTGAGTGCGGCAGATCTACTGCCGAACAGGGCTTCTGGAAAATGAAGTCCTGAGAATAAGAAGAAAAAAAAATGACAAATTTGGGAGCCCCTGGTGTGGTTGATCCACACTCTGGGCATGTCGTGGTCGTGCCCCTCCCCTTATGCCCATGGTATCTCCAGAGCGTAGTGATGTACGCGTGGTACTGGTCTCGCGATTTCGCGAGGGCTGGGGTTGGGGCCGCATTGCTACGCGTACTCGGAACGTGCCAAGTGGTCTTGTTGTAGGTTACTTTGGGCGCGCTTGACGGTGTCCAGTCGCTTAACAGTCGGACTTGAGATTGCCTTAAGAGGCTACTCTGCACTTCCGCCGCAAGAGCCGCTGTATGCTCCTCCGTTCGGAGAGAGCGTTTGGTGTTTCCGTTGACCGTGATGACTCCTCGAGGGTCTGACATCTTGAGCTTGAGGTATGCGTAGTGCGGCACCGCATTGAACTTTGCAAATGCAGTTCGTTCGAAGTGCATGATAGCCGCTGCGGAACAGGACTATGTCGAAGATTAACTCCTCGCTTCGGAAGTTATCCGGGGATCCGAAGACCACTTCAAGTGTAACTGAGCCTGTACAATTGGCCTCTACACCTGGTATGACACCTTTGAAGGTCGTCTTTGTGGGTTTAATCCTTGAGGGGTCTATGCCCATCTTGCGCACTGTATCCTGGTAGAGCAGGTTCAGGCTGCTGCCGCCGTCCATCAGGACTCTAGTGAGGTGAAATCCGTCGACGATTGGGTCTAGCGCCAATGCGGCGAATCCGCCATGGCGGATGCTGGTGGGGTGGTCCCTTCAATCAAAGGTGATCGGGCAGGAGGACCACGGATTGAACTTTGGGGCGACTGGCTCCATCGCGTATACGTCCCTGAGGGCACGCTTCTGCTCCCTTTTGGGTATGTGGGTTGCGTATATCATGTTCACCGTCCGCACTTGTGGGGGGAAACCCTTCTGTCCTCTATTGTTCGGCGGCCATGTCTCCTCCTCGTCATCGCTATGCTGCCCCTTGTCATTGCCTTCGGCGATTAACTTGCCTGCCTGTTTGAACACCCAACAATCTCTGTTGGTGTGATTAGCTGGCTTTTCGGGGGCCGTGTATCTCGCACGAGGGATCGAGTATCCGGCCCAAATTGGACGGGCCTGGAGTAGTTCTTTTGAATGGATTTTTCCGCTGACCGGGTTTAGAGCCTCTAAATCCGGCGTTGACTGCCGTATCTTCAGTATTATCGCCGTTAATGCGGCACTTGTGCTTATGCGACGCGACCTGCCATTGCTGTCTTTGGTATCCGAACTACCAGAGTTTTTGGTTAGGTTATTACTGCGGGCTAGCCAGCTGTCTTCTCCCGCACAGAAGCGGGTCATGAGTGATGTGAGGGCTGCCATTGATTTCGGCTTCTCCTGTCCTAGGTGCTGGGCAAGCCATTCATCACGGATGTTATGTTTGAAGGCTGCAAGGGCCTCTGCATCCGGGCAGTCGACGATTTGATTTTTCTTGGTTAAGAACCGTGTCCAGAATTGTCTGGCCGATTTGTCTGGCTGCTGAATTATGTGGCTTAGGTCATCGGCGTCTGGTGGTCGCACATATGTGCCCTGGAAGTTATCAAGGAATGCTGCTTCCAGGTCCTCCCAACATCCAATTGATTCTGCTGGCAGGCTATTGAGCCAATGCCGAGCTGGTCCTTTAAGCTTCAGTGGGAGGTATTTGATGGCGTGGAGATCATCACCATGGGCCATGTGGATATGAAGGAGATAATCCTCGATCCAAACCGCGGGATCTGTTGTGCCGTCATAGGATTCAATGTTTACAGGTTTGAAACCTTCGGGGATTTGATGATCCATTACTTCGTCTATGAAGCATAGTGGGTGTGCGGCGCCTCTGTATTGGGCTATATCACGACGCAGCTCAAGCGAGCTTTGTCTACTCTGTTCGGCCCGACCGGAATTGATGTGTCCGGCGTGACGGTTGTCGTCGCATATCGTGGGGCACCCACGCGATCCATAGATCAATCTTGTTTGTCTTGCCTTATCCTCCAATATATCTCGCAAGTCCGGCGCGTTCCCCCGTGACTTTGTACTTTTCGAGCAATGCCTGGGTATGGCTTTAGTGGAGGTCCTAGAGGCCTCTCTGTCGCGGCCACGAGGTGGCCTGTCGGCCATATTTTGCGCTGGTGATGTAGGTTTATGTGCTTCCTCCTCTAATCGGGGCAGCAACTTGCGTTTGGGGTAGCTTTTGGAGCGGCGTAAGAGTTCATACTCTTCGGCCGCAAGGACTTCAGTCCATCTGTCAGCTAGTAAATCTTGGTCAGCTCTAAGCTGTTGCTGCTTTTTCTTGAGGCTGCTTGCCGTGGCCATAAGCCTGCGTTTAAAATGCTCTTGTTCGACGGGATCCTCAGGCACGACGAATTCGTCGTCGTCGAGGCTTGCCTCGTCTCCGGAGGGAGGCATGTAATTATCGTCCTCTACCTCTTTGTCTGCCGCTCTCTCACGAGGGCTAGCTTCTCCATCCTCCTGTGCTGAATCTTGCTGGAGGGGGTTGTCTTCGGCACTGTCCGGGGTGTTATTATCTCTGGTGCCAGAATCTCCATTCTTGCTGTGGCGGGATTTGGAGCGGCGCCACTGATGCCGGCGCTTAGGCTGTTTTTTGGAGGGGTCATCCTCCGCTGTTCCATCGCCATTCCCATCCTTTGGGATGTCCACCATGTATATGTCGTATGACGAGGTGGCTTTCCAGTGCCCTGTAGGCGCTGGTTCTTGGTCGTCTCCGGCATCGTCGTCCATACCGTCGATGTCATCGGAGTCGAAATCTAGCATGTCGGTTAAGTCATCGACAGTGGCTACGAAGTGGGTGGTGGGTGGGCTTTGAATTTCTTCGTCGTTCGCATCCCGACCGTCCTGGCCATAATCCGGCCAGGGCTCTCCTGATAAAGAGAGACACTTTAGCGAATTCAGGATGTCACCGAAAGGCGAGTGCTGAAAGATGTCCGCAGCGGTGAACTCCATGATCGGCGCCCAATCGGATTCGATTGGCAGGGGCGTGGAAGGTTCGGGGTCCGGAGAGGAGTCCGGCACCTTGGAGTCACGAGCTTCACAAGGGACACGGTCGGTATTCGGCTCTATCGCCGTAGAGGTAGCAGCCCCCGAGGCGGTGTCCAGCCACACATCCTTGCTCGGCGCAGTCGGCTCCGAGCTAAGGGTCGGAGCGGACTCTGGTGCGGCCTCCAAGGCACTGTCCGGCAGCAGAGCTAAATCATGCCCATCATGACAGTGCAGCACGCTCGGCTGTGGCTCGAATCCGTCGAAGATCAAGTCTCCGCGGATGTCGGCCGTATAGTTCAAACTTCCAAATCTGACCTGATGGCCAGGGGCGTAGCTTTCCATCTGCTCCAGATGGTCAAGTGAATTGGCCCGCGGTGCAAAGCCGCCAAATACAAAGATCTGTCCGGGGAGAAAAGTCTCGCCCTGGACCACGTCGTTGTTGATGATCGAAGGAGCCATCGGGCCTATGGGTGACGACACAGAGGAACTCTCAATGAAAGCACCAATGTCGGTGTCAAAACCGGCGGATCTCGGGTAGGGGGTCCCGAACTGTGCGTCTAGGCGGATGGTAACAGGAGACAAGGGACACGATGTTTTTACCCAGGTTCGGGCCCTCTCGGTGGAGATAAAACCCTACTCCTGCTTGATTAATATTGATGATATGGGTAGTACAAGAGTAGATCTACCATGAGATCAAGGAGGCTAAACCCTAGAAGCTAGCCTATGGTCCGATTGTTGTTCGTCCTACGGACTAAAACCCTCCGGTTTATATAGACACCGGAGAGGGCTAGGGTTACACAGAGTCGGTTACAATGGTAGGAGATCTACATATCTGCATCGCCAAGCTTGCCTTCCACGCCAAGGAAAGTCCCATCCGGACACGGGACGAAGTCTTCAATCTTGTATCTTCATAGTCTTGGTGTCCAGCCGAAGATGATAGTTCGGCTATCCGGACACCCCCTAGTCCAGGACTCCCTCACACTCCAAGTAAGAACACTTCTGTTCATCCTATAATATTTAAAACTAGATTAGTAATAATTGTAGGGAAAATGAGTTTATAGCAACATAGAAAATCACCAGTACTTATTTTAAAAAACTGAAGAAGCTGGTTAATTATAACATATCTTCTCAAAAAGATCAATGTGCAAATGCATTATTTGCTACTAAGACAACAACCAAATTCTGAAACATCAGAAGTTATAATTAACTACAACAATGCTAGAAGATCTTACTCATTTACTATAAATAACAAAGTGAACATTTTAAGAAGAAGGTAAATATAACTACAAGAACATAGAGACAGTGTTTGGATGACATCAAATAGATACTAACAGGATGTACATGCACAAATTTAGTAACATAGAACTAATAGCACTAAGGTCGTCCAGTATGTATGCCAAAACTGGTGTAAAGACAACTGTTGCTACATCTCGCACCGGTGCCCTGCACTGGGAGCCGATGTAGTGGAAAAAATCAGGGACCCGAACTCCGGAGCACCTAGTTGCTCCGACGTCCAGTTCCTTCGTGCCATAAAGGTTTAGTATTTTACTGCTTGGCTGCTCAGATGTGTGGACAAGTTGTCTCCACAAACTGCTGAAGCGGTGCCAAATAATTTTCTGATGGCACCGCTGATGAGATGGCAACATTTTTAGATACTAGGTATAAACTGTGATATTGTCTTAGGATGCGTTTGGTTGAAGGTGTGGTATGAATGGGTTGGGATCGTGACAGTGTCTGAATCACATCTAACAAATGATTTGTAACAACAAAAGAGGTTCTAACCTTCTCTGCACATGCCAGAAACTTCCTCCCACTGTCCACAGATTCAAACGCAACTAGCTTCACGCATGGAGATTGATGGTGACAACGAGCAGACATATCTTCAGCCACCACGCTCCATTCGTTGCAACTGATGGTCCTAGGGAACTACAAGAGGAAGAAATGACTCAAATCGCCCGTCGGGTAAAAATCCTTCATTCCAAGTCTTAGCCCGAGAGAGAGAAGAGAGGCATACCCGGGTGGTGAAGGAGTCGTCAGAGGAGGAGGAACCGCTGGAGAGGTCTTTGAAGAAGACCATGGCGACCACGACGGTAGGATGCGAGACGGCGTGAGCGAGAAAGCGGTTATAGCTTAGGAAGGAAGGAAGGAAGGAAGGGGGAAACATGGGAAATGTGACTTGTGGTCGGGGACAAAAAGGGATGGGGAGGGGGGAGGGTAGATATTTCGGCGGTAGGCCAAATTTTTTGAAATGTGGAGGGAAACTTTGCGCGCGGTGCCACCGGACACCATTCACTTTGAACGATAGTGTGCATCGCAAATGATTCTTCTGCTTAACACATATGGGATGAGTTTGATAATTCAAATTTTGGTGGAAATTTCCCCGGGTACGTCATTGCATAATTTAACATTGCTTGCTAATTTGGGCACACAAAAGAGCGTACAACACACAGACCAGACTTACGAATCGAGCAATTTTAGTAATTAAACAGATCCAGTTCACCTAAACATTGCTCTAATAAAAGACCAGTATTAAAAACAAAGCCTAAGTATGAATAATTTTAACAAATCCGCCGCCGCGCCAACCTATGCATCATCGGTGTGAGATGAGACATCAATGACTTGTCCTGGTGACATGCCACCGTTGGTGGACTCCGCATCCCCCCTACTGAAGTCGACCACGTCCTCATCCTCATCCTCGTCCTCGGCGCCACCCTCAAGGTTGTAGTACTCATAGTAGTGGCTGAGCCAGAGCTCGCGTTGGTACTCCACCGCCGATTCCTCGACGGACAGACTCTTATCTACCTCGACCTGGGCCATGCGCAACTCCTCCTCCTAGTGCTCCTCGATCTCCGCCACCTCCTATATCTCCAGCTCCCGCTCAACAACCTCATGAGGAAGCAGGTGCTCCATGGCCACCGCCGCCTTTTCGGACGTGGGTTGCATGCTGGATTCCGAGGTGGCCTGGAATATCTTGGCGTGGATGGCCTCGACCTGGGCCAGGGCGACATCGGCGACACGGACGGCAGCTCGAGTGCTCTCGGTGTTTGCAGCCGCTGATGACCCACAAGTGTAGGGGATCAATCATAGTCCTTTCGATAAGTAAGAGTGTCGAACCCAACGAGGAGTAGAAGGAAATGATAAGCAGTTTTCGGTAAGGTTTTCTCTGCAAGCACTGAAATAGTAGGTAATAGATAGTTTTGTGATAAGACAAATAGTAACGAGTAACGAGTAGATAAAGTAAATAAAGTGCAGCAAGGTGGACCAATCCTTTATGTAGAAAAGGATAAGCATGGAAAATTTCTAATAATGATAAAGGAGCTCCCGAGGACACATGGGAATTATCGTTAAGCTAGTTTTCATCATGTTCATATGATTCGCGTTCGGTACTTTGATAATTTGATATGTGGGTGGACCGGTGCTTGGGTACTGCCCTTACTTGGACAAGCATCCCACTTATGATTAACCCCTATTGCAAGTGTCCGCAACTACAAAAGAAGTATTAAGGTAAACCTAACCACAACATTAAACATATGGATCCAAATCAGCCCCTAACGAAGCAACGCATAAACTAGGGTTTAAGCTTCTGTCACTCTAGCAACCCATCATCTAATTATTACTTCCCAATGCCTTCCTATAGGCCCAAAATAATGGTGAAGTGTCATGTAGTCGACGTTCACATAACACCACTAGAGGAAAAGACAACATACATCTCATCAAAATATCGAACGAATACCAAATTCACATAACTACTAATAGCAAGACTTCACCCATGTCCTCAGGAACAAACATAACTACTCACAAAGCATATTCATGTTCATAATCAGAGGGGTAATAATATGCATAAAGGATCTGAACATATGATCTTCCACCAAATAAACCAATTAGCATCAACTACAAGGAGTAATCAACACTACTAGCAACCCACAGGTACCAATTTGTGGTTTTGATACAAGATTGGATACAAGAGATGAACTAGGGTTTTGAGAGGAGATGGTGTTGGTGAAGATGTTGATGGAGATTGACCCCCTCCCGATGAGAGGATCATTGGTGATGACGTTGGTGATGATTTCCCCCTCCCGGAGGGAAGTGTCCTCGGCAGAACAGCTCTGCCGGAGCCCTAGATTGGTTCCGCCAAGGTTCCGCCTCGTGGCGGCAGAGTTTTGTCCCGTAAGCTTGCCCATGATTTTTTCCAGGTTAAAAGCTCTAATATAGCATAAGACGGACATCGGGGGCCCACCAGGGGGTCCAGGAGACAGGGGGCGCGCCCAGTAGGGGGGCGCCCCCACTCTCCTGGCTGAGGTGTGGGCCCCTGGTGTATTTCTTTCGCCCAATAATTCTTATTAATTCCAAAAAGATGTTTCGTGGAGTTTCAGGATTTTTGGAGAAGTGCAGAATAGGTTTCCAATGTTTGCTCCTTTTCCAGCCAGAATTCCAGCTACCAGCATTCCCCTCTTCATGGTAAACCTTGTAAAATAAGAGAGAATAGCCATAAGTATTGAGATATAATGTGTAATAACAGCCCATAATGCAATAAATATTTATATAAAAGCATGATGCAAAATGGACGTATCAACTCCCCCAAGCTTATACCTCGCTTGTCCTCAAGCGAAAGCCGATATCGAAAAATATGTTCACATGTTTAGAGATAGAGGTGTCGAGAAAAATAAAATACGGACATGAGGGCATCATGATCATTCTTATAACAGCAACATATATAGCTTTTATCATATGATTTCCTATGCTCAAGTGACAATCAATTCACAATGTCAAGTATGGTTCAAAAACTTCATTGGGAACTAACAAACTATAATCTCAGTCATTGAAGCAATTGCAATTTATCATAACATCAGAAAGAGTCAACAATAGAGCTTTTCAGTAAGCTCACATACTCAACTATCTTGTAGTCTCCTATAATTGCTAACACTCATGCAATACTTGTGCTTATGGAATTTCAGCCGGACACTGAGAAAGATAGGGGCTTATTGTGTTGCCTCCCAACGTATTCACCTTTAGGTGATGTCAACAATAATAGCTCATGCTAAGTAACATCCAGTTGGATATATATATATCATTATCTTTCAAACACGAGGAGCTTGCCAAAGGATAAAATGAAAAAGGGAAAGGTGAGGATCACCTTGACTCAAGCATAAAGTAAAAACATAAAGTAAAAGATAGGCCCTTCGCAGAGGGAAGCAGAGGTTGTCATGTGCGTTTAGGGTTGATGCACAAAATCTTAATGCAAAAGAACGTCACTTTATATTGCCCCTTGTGTGTGAACCTTTATTATGCAGCCCGTCGCTTTTATTACTTCCACAACAAGATCGTACAAAGCTTATTTTCTCTGCACTAATAAGTCATACATATTTAGATAGCAATTTTTATTGCTTGCAACATGACAACTTACTTGAAGGATCTTACTCAATCCATAGGTAGGTATGGTGGACTCTCATGGCAAAACTGGGTTTAAGGATATTTGGAAGCACAAGTAGTATCTCTACTTGGTGCAGGGAATTTGGCTAGCATGAGGGGGAAAGGCAAGCTCAACATGTTTGGAAGGTCAATGACAATATACTTTAAGTGAGATGTGCGAAAACATAAACCATTACGTTGTTTTCCTTGTCGAACGTCAACTCTTTTAGCATGTCATACCTAATGAGTGCTCCCAATTATAAAAGGTGTCCGAGATAATATATTTATATGTGAACCCCTCTTTCCTTATCACTTCCTATTAATTGCAACGATGAGCAAAACTACGTTCATTAACTCTCAACAACTTTTATGCCTCATACTTTCTATGTGTGAAGTCATCACTATCCATAAGATCAATATGAACTCTTTTATTCTTTCTACTTTCTCAAAATCATGGCAACATAGCAAAGCCCTTGACTCAACACTAATCTTTATTATAGATAGCTCACGGACTCAATTACATAAAGAGATCACAAAGCAAAACACAAACTACTTGATATCAAAACTTCAATCTACTAGATAAAGATACTACTAAAAGGATCGAACTAAATAAAATGGTAAAGATAGGAGTGTGATGGTGATACGATACCGGGGCACCTCCCCCAAGCTTGGCAGTTGCCAAGGGGAGTGCCCATACCCATGTGATTATGTCCTCGGAGGTGATGGAGGAGGTGATGATGACGGTGGATAATCACACATTGAGCGTAAAAGCTCCTCCAACTTGCGGATAATGCCCTTGAGTCCGGCGATATGATCCTTCAATAGAATATTCTCCTGCGTGAGATACTTGTTTTGTATGCGGGCTAACTCAATCATCTTGAAAGCTTCAATCTCTGTTGAAGTAAAGATGTTAGGTAAAGGTTGAGGGATATCTTCTTCTTTCACCGCCGGAGCTTGAACCTCCATGGCCTTCTTGATCCCTTCATCCTTGTTGATCTCTTCCGGTTCTTCTCTTTTCAGCTCTATCTTCAGTAGACAAGCATCCTTGTCTTCATTGTTGGAAGAGGGTGACATCATGATGCTCTAGATCTGAAACAAAATAGCTCGAAATGAAAACAGAGGATATTTGCGTGATACGATGGTCGAAACCTTCGAGAGTATATATAATGAATTTTTACCGACCAAAATACGTAATATACAAGAAAACGGAGTCAGGGGGACGCGCCCAGTAAGAGGGGGCGCGCCCTCCACTCTCGTGGAGGCCTCGTGTCCCTTTCGGACTACTTCTTTCTTCCTAAAATTCTTAAATATTCCAAAACTGATAAAAATTGCCATTGGAGTTGTTTTGGAGTCAGTTTACTTACCGTACCACATAACTATTCCTTTTCGGAGTCTGGAATGTTCTGGAAAGTGTCCCTTATGTATTCCTCAGGGGTTATGGTTTCAATAATATTAGTTTCAATATTGATAGGATTACCTGAAATATAATGTTTAATTCTTTGACCGTTTACCACCCTTGGACTTGTGCCTTCGAAGTTGTTGATTTTTATAGCACCAGAACGATAGACCACCTCGATAACGTAGGGACCTTCCCATTTTGTGAGAAGTTTTCCTGCAAAAAATCTTAAACGAGAGTTGAATAATAATACATAATCTCCTACGTTAAACTCACGCTTTTGTATCCTCTTATCATGCCAGCGTTTGACTTTTTCTTTGAATAGCTTGGCATTCTCATATGCTTGGGTGGCATTCTCATATGCTTGGGTTCTCCATTCATCAAGTGAGCTAATATCAAACAACCTCTTCTCACCAGCAAGTTTGAAGTCATAATTGAGCTCTTTAATAGCCCAATATGCCTTATGTTCAAGTTCGGTAAATGACACGCTTTTCCATAAACCATCTTATAAGGAGACATACCCATAGGATTTTTGTATGCAGTTCTATAGGCCCATAATGCATCATCAAGTTTTTTGGACCAATTCTTTCTAGATCTATTCATAGTCTTTTGCAAAATTAATTTGAGCTCTCTATTGCTCAACTCTACTTGACCACTAGACTGCGGATGATAAGGAGATGCGATTCTACGATTGACATCATACTTAGCAAGAATCTTACGGAAAGCACCATGAATAAAATGTGAACCACCATCAGTCATAAGATATCTAGGGACTCCAAACCTCGGAAAAATAACTTCTTTAAGCATTTTAATAGAAGTGTTATGATCAGCACTACTAGTTGGAATAGCTTCTACCCACTTAGTAACGTAATCAACAGCAACTAAAATATGTGTATAACCATTGGAGGCAGGAAAAGGTCCCATATAATCAAAGCCCCAAACATCAAGCGGTTCAATAACAAGAGAATAATTCATAGGCATTTCTTGACATCTACTAATGTTACCTACTCTTTGGCATTCATCACAAGATAAGACAAACTTATGAGCATCTTTGAAGGGAGTAGGCCAATAAAAACCAGATTGTAGTACCTTGTGTGTAGTTCTATCTCCAGCGTGGTGTCCTCCATAAGATTCAGAGTGACACTTACGTAGAATCTATTCTTGTTCATGCTCAGGCACACAACGTCTAATAACACCATCTACTCCTTCTTTATAAAGGTGTGGGTCATCCCAAAAGTAATGTCTTAAATCATAAAAGAACTTTTTCTTTTGCTGGTATGTGAAACTAGGAGGTATAAATTTAGCAACAATGTAATTAGCATAATCAGCATACCAAGGAGTAGTACGAGAAGCATTAATGACTGCTAATTGTTCATCAGGAAAACTATCATCAATAGACAGTGGGTCATCAAGAACATTCTCTAACCTAGACAAGTTATCTGCAACGGGGTTCTCAGCTCCCTTTCTATCAATAATATGCAAGTCAAATTCTTGGAGCAAGAGTACCCATCTAATGAGTCTAGGCTTAGCATCTTTCTTTTCCATAAGATATTTAATAGCATCATGATCAGTGTGAATAGTAACTTTGGAATCAACAATATAAGGTTTAAACTTATCACATGCAAACACGACTGCTAAGAACTCTTTTTCAGTAGTAGCATAATTTCTGGGCGGTATCAAGAGTCTTACTAGCATACTGGATAACATTCAATTTCTTATCGACTCTTTGCCCTAGAACAACACCTACATCATAATCACTAGCATCGCACATAATTTCAAAAGGTAAATTCCAATCAGGTGGCTGAACAATAGGTGCGGTGATCAAAGCTTTCTTAAGTATTTCAAATGCTTCTACACAATCATCATCAAAGACAAAAGGAATATCTTTTTGCAATAAATTAGTCAGAGGCCTAGAGATTTTAGAAAAGTCTTTAATGAACCTCCTATAAAACCCGGCATGACCAAGGAAACTTCTTATACCTTTTATGTCCTTGGGACATGGCATCTTTTCAATAGCATCAACTTTTTCTTTATCAACTTCAATACCTCTCTCGTAGATCTTATGCCCCAAAACAATGCCTTCGTTAACCATAAAGTGACACTTTTCCCAATTCAGGATGAGACTAGTGTCTTCGCATCTCTGCAAAACTCGATCAAGGTTTCTCAAACAATCATTAAAAGAGGATCCACAAACGGACAATTCATCCATGAATACCTCACAAATCTTTTCACAAAAATCAGAGAATATAGCCATCATGCATCTTTGAAAGGTAGCAGGTGCATTACATAAACCAAAAGGCATACATCTATAAGCAAAAGTACCAAAAGGGCAAGTAAAAGTAGTTTTAGATTGATCCTTCGCTGACACAGGTATTTGAGAGAAGCCAGAATAACCATCTAGAAAGCAGAAATGTGTGTGTTTGGATAGTCTTTCTAGCATTTGATCAATAAAAGGTAAAGGGTAATGATCTTTCTTAGTAGCTTTATTTAACTTACGGAAATCAATTACCATCCTAGAACCTGTAATAATTCTTTGCGGGATCAATTCATCTTTATCATTAGGAACAACAGTAATACCTCCCTTTTTAGGAACGCAATGGACCGGGCTTACCCATTCACTATCAGCAACGGGATAAATAATACCTGCCTCAAGGAGCTTTAGTATCTGCTTTCTTGCCACTTCTTTCATCTTGGGATTTAGTCGTCTTTGAGGATCTCTAACTGGTTTGGCATCTTTCTCCACTGTAATTTTGTGTTGGCATAATGTGGGACTAATGCCCTTAAGATCATCCAGAGTATATCCAATAGCTGCTCGGTGCTTCTTCAGAGTTTTCAATAATCTTTCTTCTTCTTGCTCTGAAAGGTTAGCACTAATAATAACAGGATATATTTTCTTTTCATCAAGATAAGCATACTTAAGATTATCAGGTAAAGGCTTGAGTTCAAACACGGGATCACCCTTGGGTGGAGGGGGATCCCCAAGAATTTCAACGGGAAGGTTATGTTTCAGCATAGGTTCCTGTTTAAGGAACACTTCATCTATTTCCCTTCTTTCCTTCATAAACATATCGTTTTCATGGTCTAGCAAATATTGTTCTAACGGATCAGTAGGAGGCACAACAATGGAAGCAAGACCAATAATTTCATCCTTACTAGGTGGTTCCCTATCACGAGGTTGTCTACGAAACTTAGCAAAATTAAACTCATGAGACAGACCATCTATGCCAACGGTGACAATATCTTTTTCACAATCAATCTTAGCACTAGTTGTATTCAAGAAGGGTCTACCAAAAATAATGGGACAAAAATCATCTTGTGGGGAGCCAAGAACAAGGAAATCAGCAGGGTATTTAACCTTCCCACACAAAACTTCAACATCTCTAACAATCCCAAAGGGTTTAATGGTATCCCTATTAGCAAGCTTAATAGTAACATCAATGTCTTCTAATTCAATGGGTGCAATGTCATGCATAATTTCTTGATATAAGGTATAAGGTATTGCACTAGCACTAGCACCCATATCACATAAGCCATGATAACAATGATCTCCTATTTTAACAGAAATAACAGGCATGCCTACGACATGTCTATGTATCTTAGTATCTGGTCTAGCAATATTAGCAGTCTCACCACAGAAATAAATAACATGCCCATCTAACTCATCATCCAAGAGATCTTTAACCATAGCAATACTAGGTTCAACATTAATTTGCTCAGGAGGTGTATAAGTCCTAGTATTACTCTTACGAACAACAGTCGAAGCTTTAGCATGATCTTTTATCCTAACAGGAAAAGGAGGTTTTTGAACATAAGTAGTAGGAATAATAGGATCACTATAAGTGACAGTCTTTTCTTCGATTGTAATAGGTGCAACTACTTTCACTTCAATAGGAGGATTATATTTAAACCACTTCTCTTTAGGGAGATCAACGTGAGTAGCAAAAGATTCACAGAAAGAAGCTACTATCTCAGAGTCAAGTCCATACTTAGCGCTTGTAGGATCGAAAGTATGTCTAGAGGGGGGGTGATTAGACTACTTGACCAAATAAAACTTATCCTTTTCCCAATTTTAGTCTTTGCAGATTTTAGCTAACTAAGCACAAGTCAAGCAATCTTAACACAATTCAAGCAAGCATGCAAAGAGTATATGAGTAGCGAAAAGTAAAGCATGCAACTTGCAAGAATGTAAAGGGAAGGGGTTTGGAGAGTTCAAACGCAATTGGAGACACGGATGTTTTTGTCGTGGTTCCGATAGGTGGTGCTATCGTACATCCACGTTGATGGAGACTTCAACCCACGAAGGGTAATGGTTGCGCGAGTCCGCGGAGGGCTCCACCCACGAAGGGTCAACGAAGAATCAACCTTGTCTATCCCACCATGGCCGTCGCCCATGAAGGACTTGCCTCACTAGCGGTAGATCTTCACGAAGTAGGCAATCTCCTTGACCTTACAAACTCCTTGGTTCAACTCCACAATCTTGTCGGAGGCTCCCAAGTGACACCTAGCCAATCTAGGAGACACCACTCTCCAAGAAGTAACAAATGGTGTGTTGATGATGAACTCCTTGCTCTTGTGCTTCGAATGATAGTCTCCCCAACACTCAACTCTCTCTCACAGGATTTGGATTTGGTGGAAAGAAGATTTGAGTGGAAAGCAACTTGGGGAAGGCTAGAGATCAAGATTCATATGGTAGGAATGGAATATCTTGGCCTCAACACAAGTGTAGGTGGTTCTCTCTCAGAAAATGCAAGTTGGAAGTGTAGGTTCGTTCTGATGGCTCTCTCCACGAATGAAGAGGAGGTGGAGGGGTACATATAGCCTCCACACAAAATCTAACCGTTACACACAACTTGCCAAACTCGGTGGGACCGAATTGAGAAACTCGATCGGACCGATTTAGCAAATCTAGTGACCGTTAGGATTTTCGGTGGGACCGACGTGCAACTCGGTAGGACCGATATGATTAGGGTTAGGGCATAACGTAATCTCGGTGAGACCGATTACACAAACTCGGTGGGACCAATTTTGGTAATAAGCTAACCAGAGAGTTGGTCAGGTAAACTCGGTGGGACCGGTTCGCTCATTTCGGTGGGACCGAAATGTTACGAAAAGGAAACAGGGAGTTTACATTGCAATCTCGGTGGGACCGATCGCTCATCTCGGTGGTACCGAAATGTTATGAAGGGAAACAGAGAGATTGCAATCCCATCTCGGTGAGACCGAGATCCCTATCGGTGAGACTGATTTGCCTAGGGTTTGTGGCAGTGGCTATGACATCTGAACTCGGTGGCGCCGGATAGAAAGAATCGGTGGGGCCGAGTTTGACTTCTGGTTTAGGTCATATGTGGATGTGGGAATGTAGTTGAGGGTTTTGGAGCATATCACTAAGCACTATGAAGCAAGAACCTCATTAAGCAACACCTCATCCCTCCTTGATAGTATTGGCTTTTCCTATAGACTCAATGTGATCTTGGATCACTAAAATATAAAATGTAGAGTCTTGAGCTTTGAGCTTGAGCCAATCCGTTTATCCTTAGCCTTTTGAGGGGTCCACTTTTCTCATCCATGCCATGCCATTCATTGAGCTTTTCCTGAAATATTTATCTTGGAATAATGTTAGCTCAATGAGCTATATGTTGTTAGGAATTACCAAAACCACCTAGGGATAGTTGCACTTTCAATCTCCCCCTTTTTGGTAATTGATGACAACATATAGATCAAAGCTTCGACAAATGATAATAAGAGTGAAAAGCATTGTCGGTTTGAGAAGTATGTGATAAGCAAGAGCTCCCCCTAAATTTGTGCATAGTTTAGGATTTGCTTTGGACTGCAAATGCACAAAGAGTTAGGCTCATGGGTTACTCTTCCATGTCACATACATCTTGGTGGAGCGCTCAAAATGATAACAACTGAATACATGCACTCATCACCAAGCAAAGTGAATGATCATACAGAGATAAAAGGATAATGTCATCCAACAAGCATTAATGTAGCATATGATCAAACACATGATCATCCAAGTATCACAAAAACGCATAAAGTATCTCAAAAAACAAAAGCAAACAAAGTTCAACCACCAAAGCAAGAGAGAATAAAAAGCAACGCTCTCTCTCGAAGCCTATGATCTATACATTTTTCTCCCCCTTTGGCAACAAGTTACCAAAAAGTTCATAGAAAATGCATAGCACTAAATCGTCTCTCAGGCTTGATCTTCAGGTGGTGGTGTAGAGATGGCTCCTCGAACGAAGACTTCAGTAGATGTGAATGGAGCTGGTGGAGTAGGTGCTGGAGCTGGTTGCACTGAAGCTGTAGCTGGTGCAGATGAAGTGGATCTGGTGTCTGTCACTAGCACTGAAGCTGATCTCTGAGCTCTAGGCACTCTGGAAATGCCTCAGTGGTTGTCTTGCCCTTCCTCTCCTGCATATCATCCTGGAGTTGCTCAACTACAGACTGGATCTCAGTTACCTTCACATCCAAGTCATAGAACTTTTGCTCCATGATCCTCTCCAGGCTCTCTTGGTTTTGAGTCAAGGTGGCCAGCCCCTTCTCAATCCTCAGAGTGGATGCAATCAAGTAGCCAAGCTAATTCTGTTTGCTCTTCAAAAAGTACTGAGATGCCTCTTCCATTGTTGGCATCTTGGTAGCCTTCTCTGTCCTTGCCTTCTCCTTCTTTGCTTGTGCTTGCACAAAAGATGGTTCATCTTCATCCATAACCACTTGGTTGTCCTCAAAATCTGGATAGATAGGCATGTGATCCTTGTCCAACAAGTATGTGCCAGTGCCCATCTGGAGTTAATCAGCTCCTGGATCTGTGGGGCATACCCACAACTTCTCTTTTGGTCAGCAGCTGTCCTTTTGATAGTTTCAACAATAAGGCTCATGACCTTGAACTTTTGTGGCACATCAAATAAGTGTAGCAGATTTATTGCATGGCCTCTGATCATGTTGTGATCACCTGACTTGGGCAAGAGAGTGTGCCTAAGGATCTAGTTGATGGTTGGCAGTCCTGATAGAAGGTAATGTACTGATCCAAACTTGTGTGTTTCAACAGCAGCATCTGGGATCTCCTTGTACATATGTGCCATAGTGTTGTGATCCATCTTCTTCTTGGCATAGACATTCAAGTCATCCTCTTTCTCCTTAGGTGCATTGATCAGATTTGCCCATTCTTCAATTGATGATTGGTACCTAGTACCTTCAGACATCCATACTATCCTTCCATCTGGATAGAAGTGTACTGTGGAGTAGAATTGCATTATTAGCTCATCATTCCACTTTGTGAGCTTCTGCCCAACAAAGTCTGCCACTCCACAAGCACTGAAACTGTCACACACACCAGGATAGTGTTCTTCATTTGCCTTCATGTACTTCCAGTCCACCCATCTCATGTCACACACTATTGGCTTCTTGTCCAGCAGCACTGTCTCATAGAAATCCTGTTGTTCCTTTGTATGGAACCTGTAGTCTACAGCAGTTCTCCTCTTGACTGCATAAGGATCAGTCAACCTCCATTGTCTGAGTCCTGCATCCTTTCTCAGCTTCATGTTCTCAGCTACAGGATGAGCATCGTTATGATATAGAATTTTAGGCTTCAATTTTCTCAAGACATGCTCTTCATCATCTTCCTCTTCAGCAACAGTTTCAGGCACTGGGGCCTTGTTCTTCTCAGTAGCTGATATGTTCCTGGTATTCCTCTTAGGTGCAGTCTTGGGCTTGGAAGCAGCCTTGGGTGCTTCTTTGGGCTTTGATGAAGCAGCCCCTGACCTGATAGCATCACCCATAAGCTTCTGAGCTTTGGGTGCTGGTGCAACAACCTCTTCTTCTTCTTCCTCTTCCATCATGGAAGGCTTTCCAACAACCCTGGCCATAGTCTTATTGACCCTTTCCTTCCTCTTCTTCTCAGTCACTTCTAGCTCTTTGGGATCAAACTTCTCAGTTGCTTTAGTGGATCCTCTGACCTTCAGCATATGAGTTCTTTTGGCTGGAATTTCCCTGTTCAGTCCAGGCTTAGTGGCTGTAGCTGATCCATATTCTTTCTTGAGCACCTTCTTGGAGGTGGCCTCATCCTCAACAGCCACATAGTCTTCATCCTCAGAATCTGAGGTTTTCTTCTTTCTGGCCCTGGTGGTAGCTTTGGGTAAGTTGCTAGGTGTGCTCCTGTTCCCTCATCATAGCTGCTAGAGGGACTAGTGCCCTCACTCACTTGAACCTGCTCCTCTGACTTGTTCTGACTGTCACTCTGATCAGACATATTGCAAACACTGACAGCAAACCCTGTGAATAGATATAGATGAGATAGAGTGGATGAGCATCACAAAATACAGAGGTTTTTGCAAAACAATGAGTCAAAAACTTAGTTTTAGTTTTCCACAGAAAGCATTTTGGATCTACCGATTTGGAAACTCGGTGATACCAAAGCAGCTTTTGGAACCTAAACTAGTGAACTCGGTCAGACCGAGTCACAGTTCGGTGGCACCGAGACTGCTAGGGTTTCACAAAGTCCTGAACTCGGTCACACCGATTTGCAATTCTCGGTCAGACCGAGAACCACATGTGCAATGGCCTTAGCCAAATCGGTGGAACCGGGTTCTACAACTCGGTGGGTACGAGATGGTTTCGGCGGAAACCTAACCCTAAATTTTCAATTCATCTCTAATCTACGGAGTGTTTTGACTAGATAAGATAGTTTCAATCGTGGCAAGATTCATGGCGAACACTATGTGCTAGGAATCAGATAGGGATAGCACAGTGATCGAGTCCATACCCTAGTTCGGCGATGAACTCGCTATGGCGGCAACGGCGAGGATGATTTCCGTTGACGGCGGCGGAGACCAGCGGCAGGAGGCAGCTGGCGACGAGGAGGACGATCCGGAGACCCTGGAGGCAGAGCAGGCTGAGCGCAGGCGAAAGAGTTCGGAGAAAATTTCCAAAGTTTTGCCCGTGGGTACATATAACCCGACCCTGTTGGTGTGACCAAGTGGAACAACTCAGTGGCACCGAGATGCATAACTGCTAGCAGTTACAGCAACTCGGTGTGACCGAAAAGTTCAAATCGGTTGCACCGAGATTGAAAACCTAGATAGACTTAGTGATCTCGGTATAACCGAAATGGAAGAATCGGTCAGACCGAAATGCACAAAGAAGTTTTGGAAGTTGAAGTCTATGACGAATCGGGGACCCCGAGTGCTCCTCACACAGAGTGGTTCGAATCTTACTTGATCAAATTTTGTGATGTAGCATGAATAGAGTTTGAGACAAGAAAAGCATAGATAGCTAGAGAAGGTTCTTAGGCATTCTTGTCCATCCACTTGGCAAAAGAAAAAGAAACCAATCAATCAAAACAACAAGTAGATGTCCTCGAATGAGTAAAATGTGCAACCAACATGCTCACAGAATAAAATGGCAAATGAAATATGTGGCAAAGCATGCACAACCAATTCTAGCATCTATCAAGCAATTGGCGATGACTAGGTCATCTATATATGAGTATATTGACTTAGGAGTCAAATGAGAACATTTGATCATAGGTCATACTCATCGTTTAAGCTCAAGTGGGGTTACCACTTTTACATAATGCATTGATGTGTTCACACCATTAGAGTTGCTTTGACTCAATTCTTAGAGTAAAGCTCCCCCTAGATGTGAGATCCCCCCTTAGAGGGATGAACTAACCTTGGGTTTTGTCGATGATGACTTCATGTAGGTGTTGAAGATGTGGATGCTCAATGTTGGTGTAGATAATTTGGAGCAATCCTTTGGAGTGAGTTGCACTTTCAATACCTACACGGGTTAGTCCCACAAGGAACAAACAAGGATATCCATAGACATAGAGTGATGCACACACAAGATGATGTCTATGAAAGCATTGGGTTACCTTGTCCCTTGTCTTACCAACAAGAGGGTTTGTGACTCCTTGAACTAGTGCAAGATGTGGAAGTTGATTGCACTTGTTGTTGCCAAAATGATATGAGTGAAATATGTTGGCGGAGTCACCCTCAAGAACTCTCTAGTTCTTCTTCTTCGGGATCCACATCATCTTGATGGGAATCCTTGGAGTTGTAGTCGTACTTGATAAAGTAGAGCTTGACGTAGTCTTGGGAACCCACTTGACCAAGGCCTTAGGAGCTTCTTCAAATGCATCAGTCTCCTCTTGAAGCTTATCCTTGCCTTTTTTCTTGTGGTCTTGTGGTGGAAGATCATCTTGAGCTTGTGTCCCTTTGAAGGAAGTAGGATCATACTTCTCTTGTTGAGGAACAAACTTCGTCTTGGGGTATTGATCTACTTCCCACTCAACTCCATTGGCATTGAACTTTCGTTCAAAACCAACACCTTGGTTCTTCCGGTGCCTTCCTTGCTTGCGTACAATTTCCTCAAATTGCTTACTCCCAGCAAGGCTCTTGTAAACACCTTTCTCTATAATTCCCTTCAATAAGCTATTTTCTTGCTCAAGTGTAACGTGGCTAAGAGAATCATTAGTGGAATCAAGAGAACTACTAGAAGCAACAACACTGGATTTAGCATGATTATTGTTACTACTAGAGGAAGAATCCTTCTTGTTCTTGTTACTAGACTTGACTTGAGGCATGTAAGTAGATAAGAGTAAACGCTTGGAAATGTAAGAAGAACTTTTCTTATGAAGATCATCATTGATTGCTTTTAAGAACTCGTGCTCTTGCTCAAGGTTGAGCTTTTCAAAGCGTAACTTCTCATGAGTCCTTAAAAGTTCTCGATGATCTTCTAAGATAGTTTCATGAGCTAGCTTAAGAGTGTTTAGTTCTTTAGTTAGAAGCTCAATATTCTCCTTATCATTATCATTCGTTTTATCTTGATTAGCATGATTAATTGACGTTTCATCATAGTATTCATCACTAGAGTTGTCAATAAGTAAATCATCATCACCTAACAAGTCATCTTCATCACTATTGAAATCAACATACTCGGGGTGTGCTACCTTTGGGCCTTTAGCCATGAAGCATCTTCCAAGTCCTTCATTTGGTGAATCAAATATGTCGTAGGAGTTGGTTGACACAAGTGCTAGACGGCAACACCTTCATCTTAAGTATATTCGGAGTCGGAGTGATAGCTTCTCTCGGAGTGATTGTCAGAGTCGGAGCCGGATACCCATTCACCAACATGAGCTTGATGTCTTCGTTTTGTGTAGCTCCTTGATGACTTGTCCTTCCTTTCTGAATCCTTGCTTCTCCGGGATGTTCTTCGTTCATAACGATCATCTCTAGTCCTCCTCTCTCTTGATGGTGATTCTTCTCTTCTACTTCTCCTTTTAGGTGATTCTTCTCTTCTTTTGTAGGGTGCCGTACACTCATTGTAATAGTGTCCGGGTCTTCCACAATTGTAGCAATTACGCTCTCGACTAGAAGATCTTTTGTCATTGTAGGACCTTGACTTGGAGCTTTTCTCTTTGCTTCTACTCTTGTAGAACTTGTTGAAGTTCTTCACCATTAAGCTCAATTATTCATTGAGAGTTTGTTTCTCACTTGATGATGTGGGGGCTTCACATGAGGCTTTGTAAGCACCACTTGACTTGTTATGAAGTTCCTCCTTATCCTTGAGTGACATCTCGTGAGCAACAATTCTTCCAATGACTTCCGTTGGCTTGAGATCTTTGTAATTTGGCATCATTTGGATCAATGTGCACACGGTATCATATTTTCCGTCCAAAGCTCTTAGGATCTTCTTGATGATGAATTTGTCGGTCATCTCTTCACTTCCTAAGCCGACAATCTCATTTGTGATAAGAGCAAGCCTAGAGTACATTTCAGCGACACCTTCACCATCCTTCATTTTGAACTTGTCAAGTTGACTTTGAAGCACATCCAACTTGGATTCCTTGACGGAGTCGGTGCCTTCATGCATATCAATCAAAGTATCCCAAATTTCCTTTGCATTCTCAAGACGGCTGATTTTTTGAATTCTTCGGGGCACAATCCGTTGAAGAGGATATCACAAGCTTGAGCGTTGTATTGCAGCATCTTCAACTCTTCCGCGCTAGCTTCATGGTTCGGTTCTCTCCCATCAAAGAATTCACCTTGCAAGCCAATACAGACAATAGCCCAAACGGTGGGGTTATGTCCAAGAATATGCATTTTCATCTTATGCTTCCAACTAGAAAAATTAGTACCATCGAAGTAAGGACCTCTACGGTGATAATTTCCCTCGCTAGACGCCATACTCTCCTAGGTTGTGAAACCAAGGCTATGACCACCAAAATCTATGGAAATCAAAGCAAATGGAGACCAAAGCTCTGATACCACTTGTAGGATCGAAAGTATGTTTACAGGGGGGGTGATTAGACTACTTGACCAAATAAAACTTATCCTTTTCCCAATTTTAGTCTTTGGCAGGTTTTAGCTAACTTAGCACAAGTCAAGCAATCTTAACACAATTCAAGCAAGCATGCAAAGAGTATATGAGCAGCGGAAAGTAAAGCATGCAACTTGCAAGAATGTAAAAGGAAGGGGTTTGGAGAGTTCAAACGCAGTTGGAGACACGGATATTTTTGTCGTGGTTCCGATAGGTGGTGCTATCGTACATCCACGTTGATGGAGACTTCAACCCACGAAGGGTAACGGTTGCGCAAGTCCACGGAGGGCTCCACCCATGAAGGGTCCATGAAGAAGCAACCTTGTCTATCCCACCATGGCCGTCGCCCACGAAGGACTTGCCTCACTAGCGGTAGATCTTCACGAAGTAGGTGATCTCCTTGCCCTTACAAACTCCTTGGTTCAACTCCACAATCTTGTCGGAGGCTCCCAAGTGACACCTAGCCAATCTAGGAGACACCACTCTCCAAGAAGTAACAAATGGTGTGTTGATGATGAACTCCTTGCTCTTGTGCTTCAAATGATAGTCTCCCCAACACTCAACTCTCTCTCCAGGGATTTGGATTTGGTGGAAAGAAGATTTGAGTGGAAAGCAACTTGGGGAAGGCTAGAGATCAAGATTCATATGGTAGGAATGGAATATCTTGGCCTCAACACAAGTGTAGGTGGTTCTCTCTCAGAAAATGCAAGTTGGAAGTGTAGGTTCGTTCTGATGGCTCTCTCCACGAATGAAGAGGAGGTGGAGGGGTATATATAGCCTCCACACAAAATCTAACCGTTACACACAACTTGCCAAACTCGGTGGGACCGAATTGAGAAACTCGATCGGACCGATTTAGCAAATCTAGTGACCGTTAGGATTTTCGGTGGGACCGACGTGCAACTCGGTAGGACCGATATGATTAGGGTTAGGGCATAACGTAATCTCGGTGAGACCGATTACACAAACTCGGTGGGACCGATTTTGGTAATAAGCTAACCAGAGAGTTGGTCAGGTAAACTCGGTGGGACCGGTTCGCTCATTTCGGTGGGACCGAAATGTTACGAAAAGGAAACAGGGAGTTTACATTGCAATCTCGGTGGGACCGATCGCTCATCTCGGTGGTACCGAAATGTTATGAAGGGAAACAGAGAGATTGCAATCCCATCTCGGTGAGACCGAGATCCCTATCGGTGAGACTGATTTGCCTAGGGTTTGTGGCAGTGGCTATGGCATCTGAACTCGGTGGCGCCGGATAGAAATAATCGGTGGGGCCGAGTTTGACTTTTGGTTTAGGTCATATGTGGATGTGGGAAAGTAGTTGAAGGTTTTGGAGCATATCACTAAGCACTATGAAGCAAGAACCTCATTAAGCAACACCTCATCCCTCCTTGATAGTATTGGCTTTTCCTATAGACTCAATGTGATCTTGGATCACTAAAATATAAAATGTAGAGTCTTGAGCTTTGAGCTTGAGCCAATCCTTTTATCCTTAGCATTTTGAGGGGTCCACTTTTCTCATCCATGCCATGCCATTCATTGAGCTCTTCCTGAAATATTTATCTTGGAATAATGTTAGCTCAATGAGCTATATGTTGTTAGGAATTACCAAAACCACCTAGGGATAGTTGCACTTTCATCGCTAAATCCACGAAAAGCATCGGTATCCATAAAAGATTTAACACAATCGAACTTAGGTGTCATACCTGACTCCTTACCATCGTCGGAACCCCAATCTTTAGAGTTGCATTTAATTCTTTCTAATAAGTCCCATTTGAAATCAATAGTCTTCAGCATATAAGAACCAGCACAGGAAGTATCGAGCAGGTTGCGATTATCAAGAGAAAGCCGAGCATAAAAGTTTTGAATAATCATTTTCCGGGAGAGCTCATGATTGGGGCATGAATATAACATTGACTTAAGCCTCCCCCAAGCTTGAGCGATGCTTTCTCCTTCGCGAGGCCAGAAATTATATATGTAATTACAATCACGATGAACAAGATGCATAGGATAGAACTTCTGGTGAAATTCCAACTTCAATCGCTTATAATTCCAAGATCTCGTATCATCACATAGCCTATACCATGTCAATGCATCTCCCTTCAAATATAAATGGAAGACCTTCCTTTTGACAACATCATCGGGAATACCTGCAAGCTTAAATAATCCACAAACTTCATCCACAAAGATAAGGTGTAAATCGGGATGTAATGTTCCATCTCCTGCAAATGGATTAGCTAGCAGTTTCTCTATCATACCCGAAGGAATCTCATAGTAAATATTTTCACAAAGTTCAGTAGGTTGAGGAGCAACTCTTTGCTCTTCTGGTCGGGGTGAAGATACCCCAAACAAGCCCCTCAAAGGATTAGTTTCCATAGTGATAAGTAACAAAAAATTTCAGCACACTATATAAATGTTTCCTTACCAAGTTCCACTCACCAAAAGCGCTACACTCCCCGGCAAGGGCGCCAGAAAAGAGCCTTGATGACCCACAAGTGTAGGGGATCAATCGTAGTCCTTTCGATAAGTAAGAGTGTCGAACCCAACAAGGAGCAGAAGGAAATGATAAGCAGTTTTCGGAAGGTTTTCTCTGCAAGCACTGAAATAGTAGGTAATAGATAGTTTTGTGATAAGACAAATAATAACGAGTAACGAGTAAATAAAGTAAATAAAGTGCAGCAAGGTGGCCCAATCCTTTATGTAGCAAAGGATAAGCCTGGACAATTTCTAATAATGAGAAAGGAGCTCCCGAGGACACATGGGAATTATCGTCAAGCTAGTTTTCATCACGTTCATATGATTCGCGTTTGGTACTTTGATAATTTGATATGTGGGTGGACCGGTGCTTGGGTACTGCCCTTACTTGGACAAGCATCCCACTTATGATTAACCCCTATTGCAAGCGTCCGCAACTACAAAAGAAGTATTAAGCTAAACCTAACCACAACATTAAACATATGGATCCATCAGCCCCTAACGAAGCAACGCATGAACTAGGGTTTAAGCTTCTGTCACTCTAGCAACCCATCATCTACTTATTACTTCCCAATGCCTTCCTCTAGGCCCAAAATAATGGTGAAGTGTCATGTAGTCGACGTTCACATAACACCACTAGAGGAAAAGACAACATACATCTCATCAAAATATCGAACGAATACCAAATTCACATAACTACTAATATCAAGACTTCACCCATGTCCTCAAGAACAAACATAACTACTCACAAAGAATATTCATGTTCATAATCAGAGGGGTAATAATATGCATAAAGGATCTGAACATATGATCTTCCACCAAATAAACCAATTAGCATCAACTACAAGGAGTAATCAACACTACTAGCAACCCACAGGTACCAATTTGTGGTTTTGATACAAGATTGGATACAAGAGATGAACTAGGGTTTTGAGAGGAGATGGTGCTGGTGAAGATGTTGATGGAGATTGACCCCTTCCGATGAGAGGATCGTTGGTGATGACGTTGGTGATGATTTCCCCCTCCCGGAGGGAAGTGTCCCCGGCAGAACAGCTCTGCCGGAGCCCTAGATTGGTTCCGCCAAGGTTCCGCCTCGTGGCGGCGGAGTTTCATCCCGTAAGCTTGCCCACGATTTTTTCCAGGGTAAAAGCTCTAATATAGCAGAAGACGGACACCCGGGGCCCACCAGGGGGTCCAGGAGACAGGGGGCGCGCCCAGTAGGGGGAGGGCGCCCCCACTCTCCTGGCTGAGGTGTGGGCCCCCTGGTGTATTTCTTTCGCCCAATAATTCTTATTAATTCCAAAAAGATGTTTCGTGGAGTTTCAGAATTTTTGGAGCAGTGCAGAATAGGTTTCCAATGTTTGCTCCTTTTCCAGCCAGAATTCCAGCTGTCGGCATTTCCCTCTTCATGGTAAACCTTGTAAAATAAGAGAGAATAGCCATAAGTATTGAGATATAATGTGTAATAACAGCCCATAATACAATAACTATTGATATAAAAGCATGATGCAAAATGGACGTATCAGCCGCCGTTGTAGCAGCAGCTGCAGCCGTCGTCGCAGCAGCAGCTGCAGCCATCTCGGCTGCTGCATCTGCCCTGTCGGCTGCCACAGATGCCCTCTCAGTGGAAGCGGTCGCACTCAATGCAGATGCGGCGACACTCTTGGCATAGGCGGCCGCGCTCTCGGTGCAGGCGGCGGCGCTCGGGGGGGGGGGGGGGGCATGGCCATCGTACGTGCCTTCACGAAGCGTTTCCACGACGTCATCTTTGCAAAAAGGGGGTGCGGGAATGGGGATCGGGATTTGTGGATTCGGGGGGTCGCTGACACTGGAGCAGACGAGCCGGCGAAGCTTAAGGAGGAAGACTTAAATAGACCCTGAAATTTCCATCACAAACGATTCCTAAAACAACTGTGTGTGATGTTGTAGATATTTTTTATTAGCTGTGAAAGACGAATTTGGAGTAAAGTGGCAACGAATGGTGTTTTAAATGTACGAGAAAATTTGTAGTACTAATACAACTGTCATGTCAAATTTTGGAAAATTTCAAGGGGCATTTGACCTTTTAAGACATTTAAGTGATTTTCTAGCCATTTAATGATCATAATTGAAATTTGAACTACATGTACATGCAATAGCTAAGCATAACGGTTTGAAAAGTCATATTTTGCGTATTTGTGTGCGATTTAATTCCATGTGCAGTAAATTGAAAGGAATTTTCAAACATATTGGTCTAAGGGCTATGTCACAATTAAGCATGGAGTGCCATGGCATTTAAATTCCAAAAAAATTTAAAAAAAGATCAGAAACACATGAAACCTTGGTTGATGTAATGTCATGCCACCAAGATGACATGGTAAAAATTTTGGCATGTTTGACAAAAGTTTGGACACCCCCCCTCACAAACCGGAGCAACTCACTAGAAGGCTCGTGGTTCCGAGAGGGAACAATGCATGTTTGATGACAAACGGGAGATAGCTTCCTCTTACGGCCTTCAAATTTTTTCTACGTGTAACGTGCACTAATACATTTGAAGAATTTTAGGGGTCGGTTGACCTTTTGAAGACATTTAAGTGACCGCAATTCAATTTTGAACTACATCTACATGCAACGGCTAACCATAATGGTTTGAAAAAATCATATCTGTGTACCTGTGTGCGAGTTAATTCATGTGCATCAAATTAAAAGGAATTTTCAAACATATTGGTCTCACGACATGGACACATGCATGGAGTGCCATGGCATTTTAATTCCAAAAAATTAAAAAATGATTAGAAAAACATGAAACCTTGCTTGATGAAATGTCATGCCACCAAGATGATGTGGTAAAAAAATTGTCCTGTTTGACGAAAGTTTGGACACACACCCCGCACAAACCCGAGCAACTCACTAGAAGGCTCGTGGTTCCGAGAGGAACACAAGTATGACCATCTTGATTCTGTCATAAAATCATCATGGATGTACATGCATGACAGAAAATGTGACCTACTGTGACAAACACGTATCATCACAGAAGTGTATTTTTTGTAGTGATACCTCTTGTTGTCGATGACAAGTAATTAAATAAGCAATGTTGAATGTCCTCCGCCCCAACTGAGCAAACATGGCATTGAGGAGGTATGTGATATGCCGGTTAGTAAGGATTCCCTAACAGGGCAAAGCTCATCGCAACACATTCCAAAATAAGTGTTTGATCTTACCAAGCAGTCGCACATTCCCTGTATCTTTCCACACTGTATTCAACTGAACATTTCCTTGCCCATCTGGTCTCTCTAACCTCAACCCATATTGATGTTCAAGCTCACATTGCTAAGAAGACCGGACAAGAAATGTTCATGAGCGCGTACAATTTCATGCAATGAAATCACGAGAGCCTGAACATGAAGAGGAATCCATAAAATTCTTTCAACATCATCCGAAGATAAAACATCCCTAATAAGTGTTTCATCGGATTGTCCTAAATGTGGATCTACCAGCTCTTCAACATGCTTGTACCTCTTGGCGTTATAACTTCACAATAGACGCTGGTTGGAATCCAAGGGTCCTGCGAAGTATTGTTTTGTGCTCCAGTCCCAACCCGCCAAATACAACCCATCTAAAAGGGTTTGAATCCCACGACTATGCTTCACCAAGTGTATGAGGATCCCCCTTTGGGTCCAACTTTCAATATATTGCCATCTGGATAATATTTTGTGCTCAACATACGTGCACATAAAATAGTTAGGGTTCTGGATTAGTCGGCAAATATTGTTTTGCTAACATGACAATGTTAAAATTATGAAGGTCCATAAAACCTACCACCCACTTTCTTGTTTGGAATGCACAAATTACACCAAGCAAACCCCATAAAAACTAGCAATTTCACCATTTATGGACTTGCAAATTCCCTTTGGTAAATTGAAAACTGACATGGCATAAAATGGAATTGCTTGAGAATTTGATTTTATTAGTATCTCCTCACCCAGCATAGACAATGTATTTTCTTTCCATCCCTTCAACCTTTGTCGTAATCTATCAACAAGATGATAAAAAAATCACTTTCGTCAATCCCTACCATAGTAGGGATCCCCAAGTAAGTGCCTGAAAGTGCTTCTGCCAATTCTCTGCACATATTTCTCGGAAACCCACATTAGTATTAGGGAAAGTACTTGCATTACGAGTATCTTCCTTCATAGGTATCAATGAGTCATCTACAAATAATAAGTGTGAAATAGTCAGGCCATTTCCTTGAGAGGCCTTCCGAACAAAGCAAAAATATGTATGGGGATAATGCCCCCCCGTCTTAGGCCTCTAGTGAAAACAAACTCCATAGTCTCGGTATCATTAAACCGAACTCTATAACTGACTAAAGATACATATTCTGTAATCAAGTCCACCCATTGCAAATTGAAACCAATGCAACCATGCCACTTACACACTTAGACATGCCAATAGGGAGTTACATTTTTTTGCATTAATTTAACCATGCAACAATGCCACATTGGCAAGCCATACATGTCACTCATGAGATATTTTTTGATTTAATAATAGTATTGCCATATACATTATATGTATAGAATACTTGGAGCCTACCTATGTAGTGTTTTTCAAGATAAGAGGCCACACGACCCCCATTTACGTTACAAATCTGAAGTTTAGGATACAACACATAATCCATTACACTATGCAACACATATGCATCAACCCGACATATTGCCATATCTAAAGAAACTTACATCCCTAGATATATATCCATACATAAAGGATGTCAAAATACTACCTAGAGTAGATAGAAAAGCATCTCTATTACATCCACACACGAACAAGTCCACAACAAAGCATCCAACATACCCCGGCAGTGTCAACTTAGATTCCGAACATCAGGATTTCAACCACGCGTCCGTTGGACAACATCATTCGCCCTCCGAGTGTCTCTTGGACACACCTTTGAGCATAAGGTAAATACCACACTAACATGACCAGAAGGAAAAACATGTTAAAAACAAGACTTGTTACTTGTTTTCCAACATGCCTATGTAGTTCATGGTTCACAATTTTTTGTTAGCAAATCGCATTATGCTAACTAGTACTATAACACAAATCAAGAACACTCTAATAATTGTTTTTGTACTAGTTTTAATTCCGTTGGAGGAAGTAGTTAATTTTCTAGCACCCATTGATATACAATTATTAAAAAAATAGCGACAATGCGCAGGGCATCGTTACATTACACTACTAAAAAGATGTCATGGTTGCTGAGTTGCAACTGAGATTGAATGAATTAATCGCTCCAATTCACAATTAAGCCACAAATCTTTTGTTGGCATCACAATTAAACCACAGCTAATTTTTCTCCAATCCACGTAATTGTATTTTTATTTTGATGATTGGCGATGAGGGTTCCAAACCACGCTTTTGCAGGGGAAGGATCCGGTCCACGTGATGAAACCTGTACCGTCACGTTTTTCTTTTTTGAGCAACAGTACCGTCACGTAGGACGGACGGGAGGAGGACACGAGCCCGGCTGACGATCCGGTCAGCCCAACCCAAATCGAGCGGTCAAGGCCGGTCGAGACCCCATCAAACGCGGCGCCATTCTCTCCCAAGCAGCAGCAGCAGCACACCGGGCGGGCTCCACCCAAAGCCCGCGAGCCGGCCCCTCAGCCCCATCCAGCCCACCCCAGCACAACAACCCAGACGGCTGGCGAATCCGTCCGTACGCGGACAACTGTCCAGAACCCCCCCACGTCGACCCGCACGGTAGACCCAGTCCAGGAGCACCGCCCCGCCCCACCCCCGCTGGCGCACCAACGCCGCGCCCACGCCCACGCCATCCCCCGCGGAACAAACCCTAAGAAGGAGCACGCGCCGCAGCGCCCATATAACCACCTTCCCCCCGTCGGCGTCGCCCCCCCGGTTGAGAGAGTCGTGCCCCCGCGTGTTCTCCGCCTACGGCCCCTCCTCTCTTTGTATCCCGCAACCAAAAACTACCCCAAAAAAATTCGCAAAACCAAAAAAATCCCCCGAGGCCCGGCGGGATCTGCTCCTCCCCTCCTCCTCGCTATATACCGATCGAGGAGAAGGAGATAGGGTTTAGCGCCGATTCTCCGGGGGAAAAAATCGAAAAAAAAGGAGGAATCGCGATGGCAGCGCAGGTGGCGGTGGCGAACGGTGGCGGCGCGGGCCCGGCGGCGCCCGCGGTGGCGGTGGTCCCCGCGCCCGCGCCCGCGCCCGGAGGGGTCACGCAGCCGCTCCCGACCACGTCGCTCTACGTCGGCGACCTCGAGGCCAACGTCACCGACTCGCAGCTCTACGAGCTCTTCAGCCAGGCCGGCCAGGTCCTCTCCGTCCGCGTCTGCAGGGACGTCACCTCGCGCCGCTCCCTCGGCTACGCCTACGTCAACTACAGCAGCCCCATGGATGGTACGGCGATCCCCTCCCCCCTCTCTCGCATCCATCTCTGCGCGATTTGTGGTCACGTGACCCTCGGATGTTGTTGAATTGCGGTGTGGTCGGATGGCCGGAGGTTTTTGGGGTTGAATAGATAGATCCAATCTCATCTATTAAACATCTGTGGTTGAATTAGTCGGATAAGGATTGGTTTTGTTCGCAATTGAGTAGGTAATTGAAGCGATTATGCCAGCGAAAATTATTTCTGTACAATCGACTGACGCAAATCTGTTTTTTGCAATGTAACTGGGATTTATTGTGTTTTTGGTGATGGGAGGGATGTCAGCGCCCCTTGAATGCATCATGTTATAGGACGAATGCAAGAGAATGATGCAAAGCCATTACTTTTGTTGATAAATGAGTCTCATTCGTGGTATATAATATACTGCAGAGTCTTGGCATTCGTCTTTATAATTTAATTGCCAGGTTGTTCGTTTGCTGTATTTTAGGTATGTAGGTTTTAGGGTAATTGCTGTGCTGTATGGGAAGAATCGATGTGTCTCCCTAATTGATTAGGAGTTGTGGTATTAGCTGGCTTTCAGCTGCTACTAAATTATTACTTGGGCTAGCTGTTACATAGATAGAGTAACACTGAGCAGCATTCATTCATTAGCACGGTAAATTCTGTGTGCACATTTTGTGTATCCACGATGATGTTATGGGGTGTAACAGTATGCTATTGCATATGGTGCATGCTGTAAATAACTGGTAATTAAATATGGAATACATGTTTTTGATAAAAAACAATGCTTTAAGCCTCATCAAACTATATCATCTGTCAGCATTGGTGTTATTCAATTGCTGTTTTGTTACTATGCTAGTATTATTGTTGTTAAAATCTGGAGTATGTTATGCTGCTTGACTAATTAGTTCCATTCGACAGCTGCAAGAGCAATGGAAGCGCTGAACTTTGCTCCACTGAACAACAAGCCCATTCGAGTAATGTACTCGAACCGTGACCCAAGCAGCCGCAGAAGCGGATCTGCAAATATCTTTATCAAGGTGCTGTCTCATCTTTTAATTTGCATTGCCACTCTAAATTAATCAGTTTTCCTCTGGACTTATCTCTGATGTGAGCATTTTGAACTTTCTTTTTCCAGAACCTTGACAAGACAATTGACAACAAAACTCTTCATGACACCTTCTCTGCATTTGGTGCAATTCTCTCATGTAAGGTTGCCATGGATGATATTGGCCAATCCAAAGGCTTTGGATTTGTTCAGTATGAGAAAGAAGAGTCTGCACAGTCTGCAATGAAAAGCCTAAATGGCATGCTTATCAACGATAAGCCTGTCTATGTTGGACCTTTTCTCCGCAAGCAAGAGAGAGATAATTCTTTTGACAAGGCAAAATTTAACAATGTCTTTGTGAAGAATTTATCTGAGTCTACTACAAAAGATGATCTAGTCAAAGTATTCAGTGAGTATGGAACTATTACAAGTGCTGTTGTAATGATTGGCATGGATGGTAAATCAAGGTGTTTCGGCTTCGTCAATTTTGAGAGCCCAGATGATGCTGCTCGTGCTGTTGAGGAACTTAATGGAAAGAAAATCAATGACAAAGAGTGGTATGTTGGTAGAGCTCAGAAGAAGTCTGAAAGGGAGATGGACTTGAAGAGAAGGTTTGAGCAAAGCATGAAAGATGCAGCTGATAAATATCAAGGACAGAACTTGTACTTGAAGAATTTGGATGATGGCATTACAGATGATCAGCTACGTGAGCTGTTCTCCAACTTTGGCAAAATTACCTCTTGCAAGGTAATTTCATGTTTTGCAATCATACTTCTGCTCTTTGTCTAAATGATGTATGATCATTGATGACCAATTTTTCTTATTAGATAATGCGTGATCAAAATGGTGTTAGCAAGGGCTCTGGCTTTGTTTCATTTTCTACCCGCGAGGAAGCATCTCAGGCTGTAAGTTTGTTTCCCAAATATTGCTGTATCAATTGTTCTGATTCACAAAATGGTTTGACTTGTTCTTTGTTTACGCAGCTCACTGAAATGAATGGCAAAATGATATCTGGAAAGCCATTATATGTTGCATTTGCACAGCGTAAAGAAGATAGAAAAGCAATGTTACAGGTACAGTCCTCGAATAACCTGAGTTTCTTTCATAGTAATGTCAAAATAGTACTATTGATAGTGACCACTGTAGATAGACTAATAACAGTACACTGATGCCATGGTTATTGCTGATTTTTATCACATGGAATAAATTGGATTTTGGATGCTATGATAGAGAAGACAGGTCATCTGTATATCTAGATAAGATGTTCAACTTGAACCACCTTCATTCACTTTTTAAGTTTCATGTTAGTTTCACATTGGAGGCTCAATACTTGAGGATGTGCATGAAAAAGGGGACTTGCATAGTCTGCACCGTAAATTTAAATTAAGCTCTTAATATTTTTTCTTATTTAACTTGATTGAACACTGCTTCTGTATTTTCTTGAAAGAGCAAGTTATTACTGTTGATTGAACACTGCTTCTGTATTTTCTTGAAAGAGCAAGTTATTACTGTTGATTGAACACTGCTTCTGTATTTTCTTGAAAGAGCCAATTATTACTGTTGATTTATTTCTGATTATCCATTGTAAATATGCTGATGGTAACAAATTCCATATTATTCAGGCTCAATTCTCTCAGATGCGCCCTGTACCAATGACCCCTTCTATGACTCCTCGACTCCCAATGTACCCTCCTATGCCTACTCTTGGGCAGCAACTCTTCTATGGGCAAGCTCCACCTGCTATGATGTCCCCTCAGGTACTTGTTGTAAGCTGTGTTAGATTCAGTTTGAACTTTGTGTTACTTTCAGGTTTTCCTGATGTAAAACAGGAGAAGCAGTCTAAGTTTTAGTTTGCACCCTATTTCATAGGGGCATTGCAATGTGGGGTCAGTGGAAATGTTCTTCTGGGGTAATGGTCTACCAAATTTGTAGGGGTGAAACAACATCAGTGTTCAATATCCAATTTGTTTTTGATGTTTGTGTGTTTGGTTGGGAACATGAATGGGAGCCTTGGCGCAGTGGTAAAGCTGCTGCCTTGTGACCATGAGGTCACGGGTTCAAGTCGTGGAAACAGCCTCTTACAGAAATGTAGGGAAAGGCTGCGTACTATAGACCCAAAGTGGTCGGACCCTTCCCCGACCCTGCGCAAGCGGGAGCTACATGCACCGGGCTGCCCTTTTTTTTGTGTTTGGTTGGGAACATACTCTTGATTTAAAGTAAATGTAGCTATACAGTGTAAGTAAATATGTGTTGTTCACTTGTCAACACCATTGGATTATTTATTCCGCAATTACGGCATGCTCACAGTGAACACTTTTGATTTCATGCCTTGTTCGTTTTGGCATTGTGAATTATGTTATTATATGCTGCATGCTTCCTGCTGGCATTTTAATTTTTATTATTTGCCTAGGTGAACTTATAAATGGAATTTGGAAAATGTAACAGTTTTATACTTGTCATATTCCTACCTTTACTTTTTTGTAGCCTGGGTACGGTTTCCAGCAACAGCTTGTTCCAGGAATGAGGCCTGGGGGTGGTGCCCATATGCCAAATTACTTTGTTCCAGTTGTCCAACCAGGTCAGCAGGGTCCGCGCCCAGGTATCAGGCGCAATGGTCCTGGTTCTGCTCAGGGACAGCAAACTCCTCAGCCATTTCAGCAACAGGTTTGCTGCAATGCATTCTCGTGTCTTTACATTTCTTGCTATCAATTATTGGAGGCTGTTGTTAGGGTGATAATTTATGATGGCAAAAGTAGATTGGTTTTTTCCTCTGTGCTAAGAAGTATAATGCGCCACTGTTTCACTTCTTTGCTAAGAAGTAAAATGTGCCACTGTTCTTATTGTTGAATTCCTTGTTGTGCTGGCATTGTGTGGCCAAGTTATTTTTGCCATAAAGAGTAGTGAAAGCACAGTGACTTATCTCATGTCTTATCGCTGTTGTTTAACAGATGGTTCCAAGGGGACGTGTCTACCGGTACCCACCTGGACCTCGTCACATGCCTGAGGTTCAACAGATGCCTGGGGTTGGTGTTGGAGGTATGGTTCAGCCATATGATATGGGAAGCTTCCCTGTGCGAGATGCTGGCGTGTCACCTGCTCCTCCAATTGGAACTCTCACATCTGCCCTAGCAAATGCTACTCCAGAGCAACAAAGAACGGTATGTCTGAATGAATCATCTTCAAACTGTATCTGTTGTTTAAATCTATCCGTTACTATCCATGCTAGTACGATTGTTTGGGTATAATATCCCCATGCTGTTCTGTGTGCATTTGTACTTGTCAGTTTTCTGATATTGTAAATAATCTCTTCCATCCAGATACTTGGCGAAAGCCTCTATCCACTTGTTGAGAAGCTTGAACACCAACAAGCTGCCAAGGTGACGGGCATGCTCCTGGAGATGGACCAGACGGAGGTGCTGCATCTGCTCGAGTCTCCAGAGGCTCTCAAGTCCAAGGTTGCCGAGGCGATGGATGTTCTGCGCAACGTGGCCCAGCAGCAGAACCCGAATGCCCCTACCAGCCAGCTCGCCGGTCTAACCTTGAGCGACGGCATTATCTCTTAGTTTAGAGTCAGTTTGCGGTCTCATGATGCTATAGATTGTTTTGTCCTCCATGGTTGAACTTTGGTGAGTTGCGTTTTTGCACTGGTTGTTAGGCTCTATCTGCCTGGTCTCTTTGCCAATGATTGGCAGGCACCTTTTCCTGTGTTTGGCTACTATTGAGGGCTTTGTTACATACCTCTTCTGCGGTTATGACTTGCCGAAAGTTTTGCTATTAATATGAGTGAAGAGTGACATTGCTGTCCGACATTACTTGCTTCAGTTGCGTTGTGTGGGATACCATCATCTGCGGGGGTACCGACCAATGGCTGAAGTTTTTTTCCTCGTTATTTTTCTTCAAATATTAGTTGCATAAGTTTGCTGAAAAAAAAGTTATACTAGATGGTATGGCGCGCTCTGCTGCACCTGTCATAATTGCTTGCTTGTTACTTAAAAAAATGCATGACATGGTTACAGTTATTGTGAATTTTGATAGCCAATATGTATGCAATTTTTTGGCAGGTTATCTTTTTTTTTGAAATTCGAGTATGTGACTATCTATATGGCATGTAGATCATCTCTTTCTTCTTCAAATCAACATTTGTTCATTCTTAACTGTATGCAGAAGTATACCCCCATTAATCGCAGCTGGGCCCAACCCTCACAACTTTGAACCATTGAGCCAACGGCTGTAGAAAGCCAATGCTTCCTGTGTTTTGTATTCAGGAACCGTGTGTCCAGCGCCCTTAATAGTAGCAAAGGTGAGACCATGTTCATAGCCTTCGGTGTACCCGGAAACTTGTTCGTTTGTGAACTGTTAGAATTAATTAACCATGTGTTAATTATGGGATTAATCCCTGCTTGTACTAACCACAGGCAGTTGTAAAACTGCCGCGTCGGTTCCTGCCGAACAGGCACCTCCTCTGAACAGACACCTTTTCCAATGGTGCCCTTTCCCTTGTATAAATAGCAGATGCCATCTAGTAAAGAAGATAGTTGATTCATTTTTCCTCTCAACACGTTATCAGCACGCTCTGGCGAGAGCAGAAGGCCACGAGAGATTAGGCCATCCCGGCGGTTACGGATGTTACTGTCGTCGCCGGATCGTTCCATTGAGCGCTCGCGGCGAGACATCTTCCGGTGACGAGGCGATGGAGCCCAGGTGCCGGCGCTCGACCGCAGCGTCCTCCAGCGCATGGTTTGGTCTCACCCTCTCCTTCCCCTTCTCCCAGACGCCGTCCACAGTGGCCGCATAAGCGGCCCTCTCCGGCACGGCCGACCGCGGCGCATCTGCGACCCCGTCCTGCTACGCAAGGCACGGCGGCGTGGCAAGCGCCTCCCGACCGGAGACTCGGCGCCTATAGCGGGGAACAACCCGGCCTCGACCTCCCGGCGCGCGGAGCCCACAGCGGATCCTCGACAGCGGCGCACCCACATCTTCTACGTCATGGCGACGACGAAGACGGGCGATGGAGGCGAGGCAGCCAGCGCCCGACGCGGCTCCCGGCATCCGCGTGGAGTTCCTGCAGCCACGGTCCTGCCCGTGGCGAAGATGGAGCGGGCTCTCCCTTCAGCTGACTGTGTGCAGCCCGCCCCCGACGGTCGGCCAGGCCCGAACCTGGCACAGGCCTCCTCCGGCGCGGCGAGGCCCAGCGCGCGAACGGTGTCGTTTCCACCGCCAGACTACGGCGGTGGCGACCCTCGACCTGCGCTCCTTCCTCCGGCCGGCTGGTGCGCGGCTACGCGGAGCGGGAGCTCGAGTACGGCCTCGGCCCGGTCCTCCTCGCGTAGCCATGGCCCTCGGCCTAGGTTGACGCGTACCTCCACGGTACGCGGCGCGGTGCCCGTGGCGTCGTTCAGCGTACGCCGACGAACTCCGGCGCGAGGCGAAGGCATCCATGGCTGGATCTCCCGGAAGCGGCGGCGATGGCTCCTGTGTAAAGCTAACGGAATCGATTGATTCGTGTTACTAATTACAGGCCACACACAGGACAAACCTTATCTCTGTGAAGGTTTTTTTTTTCATTGTAGCCCTCTGGTTATGCACTAACCCCACACAAGTGGCTATGTATTTGCATTGACCATCAAATCAGGCCACAGGCTGTGCATTGGAGACCGTCAGATATCTCCATATCACATTTACAATACATGTAAATGATGATTTCAGATATACTCCGTGAAAATGGGACATGCTCATCGTATTTGCTCTCTAGCAATTCCTAAAACATGTTCTGCATTGCGATTGAGATTAAGTTTTCTCGCACAACAATATTGATTTGCGATTGAGAATTTTTTTCTCGCAAAATAATTGCGGTTGAGATCAATTTTCTCTCGCAAAATATTAGTTCACTTCGCTGAATTATCTCGCAATTTGATACAAGATCTCATTTAATTTGAGATCTATACAATTCAAGTTTTTCACTTGAGGATCAAGTTTGCAACACCATTATTATTCATTACATTAGTAATGTACATTTGTAGAGTACCATGTATTCCAGAATAAACTATGATGTTATATATCTCCATGTTATTCTACATGTTGAGATTAATTACATCTACTATTTGTGATTGAGATTTTCAATTTCTTGCAAATAAAAAAAATCAATTCATCTTTATTGAGTCTTTTGACTTAATACGAGGAAGAATTGATATGCAAAATTCAAAGTGATTTTCGTCAAATTGATGTATTGAGATCACAAGGTAGTGTGTAGATCTACTGCTTTGCAGATTATCACCACTATTGTTAAAGCTTACATTTTGTCGTTTCGACATTATGATTGCTTTACAAAGTGCTCTCCCACACATTTTACTAAGTCATGACATAAGGCATTAGGAATGAGTATCTAATGATTTCATCAGATTATACTCCCTAGTGCTGCGAGATCTACTCCCTTTCGGAGATTATATATCTTCAAGATGTTATACTTAGCAATTTGAAGTTCACACTAATGGTTTCAAGATAACTTCTTGAAATACCCATCAATTTTGCAAAATTCATTACAACACTAACCATGATGGTCTTTAATTTACTACTCGTAAATTAATTATCTCTGGTTTGCCCCTTTAAGTAATCGATGGCTAAGCAATTTGAGGCTCTTGCCCTCAATGGCCAGAACTTACTTAAGCGGGTCATGGACATGAAGATCAGTCTTGCATCCCATGGGATAACGCGTGCAATCCAAGCCATGCCATCGGGACGCAAAGGACCTCAAGGGTAATGGTTTGAAACTCACTTCAAACCCTCAACCTGACACCATCAAGCTGTCACGAGACCCTATGAGCATGGAGAGCATGATGGTTGAATATGCATCAACCGACATGTTTGAAGACTATACATTTAGTCCCTTAGTCTCCTTAGTGATCTATTTATTTATGGCCATTTATGATGTTCTAATAAGAACATGATTATTGTTGTCATTATATATTGTATATCACAATATATTGTATCAGCACTTTGATACAAATTCATTTGTATGTATTCTATATATCCGAGATTAATTTTCTTGAGAATCTTCATGTCTATATATAGATTTCTACGGGAGTCAATCCGATGAAAACTGATATGTGCCTTGTGGACATTTGCACCATAAACTCTATACTCAGGGAAGTCCAATGTTTCCACTCTCATTGAGAGAAAGGAGATATTTTAAAATCGCTAGATGCGATGATGTATTTGTTGGCTCAACTCGAGTCATATTTACTATCCCCGTGGGTACTCGAGTAATGTCGGGATGTTTCATTGCTTCCCAAGTTTAACTCGTACCCTATTAAGCTATAGAGATATTCGTCAAAATGGTTTCCATAGCGAAACCTATGCCGACAACAAAGAGAAATATCTTCTCTTTATCATATGCAACGGATATGGCAAGCACATTCTCTATGTATCATCTGGGTTGTACTACACATACTACACAACCCGTAGCACATATTGCGTACGAGATAGTTTTTCAGAGTGTCTTGTACATGACAAACTTGGCATACTCGCCTTGGTCATCGAGACATTGGGTTGAAACCAAAACTATCAGCAATTTCATTGGTTTATGATTATTATGATGCTAAATTCTAACAATATTTGGATTTTGTGTGCACTACATATGACACAGGGAAGCTAATTTTAAGGATTGCGCACCTTAAAGTTTACGCTGAACCACTCAGACTCCTTGAATGCATCAAGTCGAGGTAAGTGGTTTTTCCCAACCATTGACTAGACTATTCAGGTATCCATGGTTTTTCCAAAGACACATCTACATGATGGTCTCAAGTGTGCTTTATTCACACGAAACCATTGACTCATTATCCTGACATCGATTTCAAGCAAATCGAATGTATAGCATTTGCAGAATTCTCCTTGAGTGCCTTTTTTCTATGGCCCTCGGATTGAAATTTAGCAGTTTGTCCTAATGTCTAGACTCAAAATGGTTTGGTAGAATCTCATCCAAAGAATTGAGCTCATTGCATGATCTTTACTTTCAAATTGCAACTTACCAACTTTACGTTGGAGTCATGGAGTTTTACACGCTCATGACCAAACTACATAATTTTATTCCCCTCTATCTTTGATACGTGGAAATCTACCAAGTATTTCCTATCTGCGGTAATTCGGTTACACACCGATATCATCACCCCGACATACATCATTGGCCCCTCAACATATAGTTGGGATCTATGTGAGGAATAACTGTATTACCGTCAATACCTCAAGCCCCTCACATGGGGAGTTATTCAAGGCCAGTATTGTTGATTCAATGAGGAATATTTCCAGGCATTAGGGGGAGAATTCAAGTACCATAAAGAATGCCAGGAAATTAGTGGAATGTTCAACACATTTCTGCCTCATATCCACGTAATCAAAGAGCTGAACCATGTGTTCAGAAGATTTGCAACATATTGCAAATAACCTGCCAGATTCATTTACTGACTATAAATGTGTCACACAATCCTACAATCCTGCAAAGTATGCCTGAAAGAGTGGAGGTACCAACAAAATCCACTCCATTCCCCATTCAAAGCAACAGGGGGAGATGTATGGCAGAAGTACATCAGGATTCAGCTTCTCGCATGCAAGGATATCAAGGCCTGTGAATCAGTAAATGCAAGTCAACTTCACGTTGGCAGACACCTAATGGGTAGTATACACCCAGTGGACGGGAAACCTCCACCAACCCAGGTCATAGTGCACACAATGACCGGGATATTGGAATACCCGACTTAGCCGTATTGGGAAATCGTGAGCAGTCACCTTGGGTAACGATATTTCCATCAACACTATATTGATATATAGATTTTGGAGAAACATATAACCGGGAGTCTACAATTGTCGACATACATTTCTCAACTAGATTGCAAAACCTTTCACATGATTCAGGTCCAAAGACCATGACCATGGCAAAGTGTGAACAACACTCGGACTGAACTCAAGCAAAGGGTATAATCTAGGTAGAAATGATCTTGCTCAATAATGGGAAGGTATTCATAAGCAATACCTACACCAGTTTTTCTTCTGGAAACAGAATTCAGAACAACGAGGTGGTGAAACAAAGAGCAAGTATTGTAGCACAAGGGTTTACGCAGATACCTAACTATTCTCCAGAGGTGGAATCTCATTCCGATAACTTATATCATTGGCAGTACAAAATCATCTATCTCTGCAGTTGATAGATGTAGTGATCACATATCCATGTGGCTCACTAGATTCAGACATGTATGATTGATTTCCAATGGAATCTCAATTCTGAATCGAAATACAAAATGCAACATACATTGTGTAAAAATCAGTAAGTCACCATATGACTTATTGTTGTCGGTACATTTGGTACAACCGACTTAGTGAGTTCCTTTCCACAAGGATTACTCCTACAATGATGGTTATCCATGTTTGTCTGTCATACACAGTGATTACTCCTGCAATGAAGATACATGTAATCATCTAAACGACGGAGTTTATATGAAGGATTTGGGTAAACCAAAATACCGCTCGTTACTACAACTTGAGCACCTTCATTCATACATTATGGTTTACTATGTTGTCTATATCCAAAATATATTGGAGAAATTCATTGTGGACAAATCTTATCCATCCATAACTCTCATGGTAGTTCATTCTCTAGACGTAGAGAAAGATCGATTTAGACCAAGAGATGATGGAAATGAGATATTGGGACTCAACGTTCCATAAGCCATTGGATCCACCAAACACAATTGGTTGGTACTCAAGAATATCTTTCGATATCTCCAAGGCATCAAACATTTTGTCCTGGTTTTTCAGTTTCATAGAAATGTGAACACCGATATCATTGGATACATCGATCAGATCCCCACTATGTCAGATCGTAGACAAGCTTAGTGTTCCTACTAGGTGTGGTAGCCCTCTCATGAAGAGTCTTCGAAACAGACATCATGGCTACATCCACCAACCATTATCTCAAAGATAATGTTGCTTGTGTTGCCCGGATGCAAACATGTTACATAATAAGCAATATCACTATATTGCATATCTTGTAAGTCAAATCATGTGACTGATTTGTTCACCAAGTCTCTACCAACTTCTACATTCCAGAAATATGTTCATGGAATTGGTATATGACGGCTTCAGAATTTGCAAGAATCAGGGGGAGTATCTTCCTAAATTGTTCCTGTTAAAAGCATCATATTATACTCTTTTTCCCTTCATGAGTTTACTTTATAGGTTCTCATGAAGGTTTTTAATGAGGTAATATCAACACAAGACCATATGTCATATTTTCTGTTTTCCCCACCGGGGTTTTTAAGAAAGTATATACGACATATTTATTGTCCTTTAATTCTATGGGTTTTTCTCATATTGAGTTAAACAGACAATAATCATTATATGTTGCAGCATTTTCTCCTTATTTTTCCTACTGGGTTTGAAGGAGTTTTTGGCAACATATCAAACACCTCTATCCTCATTTTTCCCATAGGGTTTTTGGAGGAAACTTTATCAAGATGATGTCTGCTCACAAGATCAAGCATTGATTAGGGGGAGTGTTAGAATTAATTAACCATGTGTTAATTATGGGATTAATCCCTGCTTGTACTAACCGCAGGCAGTTGTAAAACTGCCGCGTCGGTTCCTGCCGAACAGGCACCTCCTCTGAACAGACACCTTTTCCAATGGTGCCCTTTCCCTTGTATAAATAGCAGATGCCATCTAGTAAAGAAGATAGTTGATTCATTTTTCCTCTCAACATGAACCATGAGTCAACAACTCCATACCCAATGGATTTTGTCCATGCTTCACACCCGGTTTTATCTGTGCATATCCAATGCACACACACATATCATGGTCACCACTGAATATGATGGCACGATATGGCTATGGTGGCGACGGATGGAGATGGAGAGGCGAAAAGAAGGAGATGGGCCAAGGGGTCCGACCCCTTGCCCTTCTTGTAGCATCAACGAGGGCTGGTTCGTGTCCCTTCGGCTTCATGGCAATGATGGCCCCACAGCGAGCGGGCAGACTTTATGTTAGCCTGGGCGGTTGCCAAGGCGTCGTGGGGAAGTGGAGGCGTCCCACGCCCCGTCGTGCGCCGCGCGTCGAGCCTGGCCTATAGGCGGTTGGGGCACGCGTCGCTAAGCCCCCCCTCTCTCCATCCACCGCGAGCGGACTCGTGTGCACCGCGGGCCCGGGGGACTGTTGGGCCTTTGGGACTGGGGGTACCCAGGCCCGTCTGCCTACGGCCCATCGCGTGACGCCAGCAGAAGGCCCAGCGCGGCTCAACTTCAAGGCTCCACGAGCAAGACCCTCGCGAGGGCCCCCGCCTCGTGAGGCGTGCATCGGCAAGGGTTGTCAAGAGCTCCCGAGGGCCTCACGCAAGGCGGTCTCCCGAAGCTACCTCCCGAGGCCCCTTGCGGGGTGGATATGTCTAGGCTCGCCAAGCCCCCCTCGCGCTGCATGTGGGTGACGCGAGCGACGATGAGCGGCGCCGAGAGCCGTGCCAGCGGGCGCAAATAAGGATGCTTACCTCTTTCGTGCTAAGGGAGCAGGGCATCTCGCCGGTTCCCAAAGCAATCCCCAAATGTTGCCACTTTGGTGCAAGAAGACCAGGACCGCGGGCTCGCCACGACGGAGGTCATCACCGAGCCCACCGGCGCGTCATGACAGGGAGGTTTGGCGGGCGAAGAACACTTTTACTCAAGATAAGATGTACTCTTGTCTCCCTTCAAAATCGGCCGTTGTGGCAACCCTTCCCGCCTAGAGTTTTCGGGGGAAGAGGACCAAGGCCAGTATAAGTATAGGCTAGTTTCCAACGCAGAGAGGGGTCGAACTTTGGATCCCTTGAACTAGCCGAGCCTCCCGAGGCAGTTGGTCCTCCTTGTACACACTCATACTCATCCTCCCTCGCGAGGCAATCCACACAAAGCAGGAGTAGGGTCTTACACCGTAAGGTGGCCCGAACCTGGGTAAACTGCTGGGTCTGTTGTTCATCCTCCTCGCTCAAGCACGCTAGAGCATCACCGTGAGGTAGTGGGCAGAGAGCTAGAACTTGAGGAGGTCCTTAGAGCACACCCCAGAGTTTGAACCTTTTCTTGGATCCCTGGAGCCCTGATTCCGACAGCGCATGGGGCATCGGTCCATCATGGCCCATTGACCATGCCCTCAGAAGGAAGAGGTGGCCCAGATATGAAATGAAACTATTCTGTCCTCCATTTCTCTTCTTCACCCCCAATTCATCCTTCTCCTCCTATCAGCCACTGCTGGCCCTGTCATCCGATTGGTACTCTTCGTTCCCCGAGACCTCCCCATGGCGTCCCTCCCAGCATGGCAACGGAAGTTAAGCCTAGAGTGTGTATTTTCTACTAGTGCTCAGTGTCGTACTTGTATCCCTGTGTAGCATAGAGGAATACCTTTTCCATAACTTGTTTTATTCGAATTTAACTTCCGCATCCATGAGACAAGGAAGGTTACAGGAAGACTAGTTCCGGATGCACGCAGTATGATGCGGAGTTTACACAACTGGATGTAGGCAGCAAGGGCCTACCAACTACCAAGTAGCAGCCATGCTTCTACCACTCAACGGAACAGGACCCTCAGCTGAGTATCGGATGCCGGGACGACAACAACGAACAACACGCTCACGCGATGAACACCTGGATCCTATCTCCCCTGCCGTCCTCAAAATCAAGCAGTATCTGCCCGTTCTGGGGGTTGTCCGAATCCATAGGCGCGTTCCGAAGCCTTTCCATGATATTAGTTCCAGCCAGGCCTGCAGATTGCCAAGGGAGACGATCTATGAATGAAACATACACAGACCAAAAATCCTTTCTTTTCTATCTCGAAAATACAAATGTAGTTACAGATTCATGTTTCTCCTATTAGAAGTGAAGTACAAACCTGGAATAACTTTTGTCATCCCTTCTAAGAATCCAGCCTGTTGCAGAGAAAGCAGGAACAAAAGGAAACAACCTTTTAATCAATATATGGGAATTACTCAATTATAGAACATTTGCACAGATACTAATAGTAGTGAAAAACTACTATGATAAGATGTTCACTTGAGTATGGTGTCAATTTCAAAACTTCGAGTCAACTAGTTCTATACATCAAATCGAAAGTAGACTGTTAAATGGGTTCTTACAGGTATCCTGGCATCAATTTTCTGGACCCCATCTCTTCCTGTAATCTTTAATCGAAGTGTGCGGGACCACATCCCACTTGAAGCACCTCTGCCTCCAGCGGAACCAGGATCATAGAGCTGTGGCAGTATGTCAATGATAGGTTCTTGTGATTTCTCAGTCCTGGACTTGGTGTCTCCTGAACTGCTTGCTTCACTTGTATAATCATAATTACCTATAGTTGTGTTGTAGCAGGATAAGAAAAACCATTCATATTCAACATAGTTTTACGAGAGAATATGCTCACCACTCCCAAAGGATGATTGAGCTGGTGATGCAACATATCGCTTTTCCTCTTCATAATAGCGGTTAAACCCTAGGGTATCCTTGATCTCCTCAAACGACGGCAAACTACTTGGAGGAGGTATACGGCCACCTTTGATAGCAACAAGAGCATCCTGCACATCAGGGTGTCTCATATGATTGACAGCGGACATGTATCATATGCATGGTACCAAATTGAAAACGAATACGCAGAAGATTGAACCCACATGGTATGTCATCAAATGGAAGAAGCATACAATAAATACCAGTTCACAGACATACAAGATAGTACATACATGACTATACGCCTATATGTGAGTGTGCATGCATTTATTTTTCTTTGGTAAAAACTTCTACCAGAAATCCATGTGCATGATCCCTTAGGACACAACTACTCCTGTTACTGATGAAATAAATAACACATGAGTTGGTTTTTAGGCATTTTATCTCTCTCAAGTCAGTGTAGAAATATAACACAAGCACTTAAAGCATACAAAGTATAAGCAACTGACCTCCATTGCACGCATTGATACCCCAATTAGAGATAATGGGTAGGCTATGATTTTGTAACCAATTTCTTCAAGTTCAAGAGGGCTCAGTATAGGAGTTTTACCACCACCTTCTAACATGTTGGCCTGCAGAAAGAAGCATGGAGTATGCTGAGGACATAAATCTTCCATGGCGGTCAGAAATAGTCCGGAAAAACACTACTGCATAGAGTAGATCTAACCATTTTTGGAACTCCAGGTGAAACTGCACAAAACGCCATCATCTCTTCCCTTGAGGCAAGGGCATCAATAAATAGGACATCTGCTCCAGCATCAGCAAAAGCTCGTGCTCTCCATAACGCTTCATCAAGAGACAAAGCTTGACGAGAATCTGTCCTTGCCACAATAACAATGTCAGAGCCACTCTCCTTCCTGGCATCTACAGCAGCTTTTATGTGCATAATTGCTTCCTCTCTCGAGACAACTTTCCTTCCTTGTGTATGTCCACATGCTTTTGGTGACACCTTCAGAATACTATATACATCATATCACTAAAGAAGGAAGTATCGAAAGGGAATAAGAAGATTTATCATAAAAATAACGCCAGTCATTTTTTAATATAAAACATAATCATATCCGCAAAGTGCAATGGAAATAGAATGTTTACATATTTTAAATACATCATTCAAAATCAGGATAAATGATCCTTGATTGCTAGAATATGAATTATGCTATACTAAGAAAATGAGATGTCAGCCAGGGTCCAGAGCAGAGACTTATTAGGGCAGTAGCAGGGATTGGTATCCAAAATTACAGTTAACATGAAACTAAACGCAGAGCCAGGATGTTTAAAACTATATACAAACTCTTGCAAAACATAAACTACAAACAAACATAAAATATGTGTAAAATGACATTTAGGTTCTTATGAAGGTGAAGCACTCTAGCTCAGTGATGCGATAGTTTATGTACATAAAATAGGTTATAGAAGCAAAACAGCTGGATAACTTAGTAAACAGCACAACATTGGAAGAGTATCAAAATACCTGATCTTCAAGAATAATTCCAGCAAAACCAGCATTAATAAATCCTTTCACTGTCCTCTTGACATTCATACAGTTTCCATAACCATTATCAGCATCACCAATGACAGGTATCGATACTGCTTCAGTGATTAAACGCCCTTGATCTATCATTTCACCATAGGAGACGAGACCAACATCTGGCAATCCAAGCCTTGCAGCAGATATTGAGAAGCCTGAAAGACAAAATACTGTTAACTTTTCAGGATTGTAATCTCGTAGATCTCCTTTTACATAGGACTAGGATAGCTCCCTAAGCAACTACTACGCTCTGGTTCCATTTTCAAGTTCTGACCGAGCGACCGTGCCTATACAAGTGAAGAACAAACTTCTGGTGATTTGATATGTGCAATGCCACTTGATCAAAGTGCCCTCAACAGAAGCATAGCCAATATAGACCAGCACAAGAGCAAATTCTCACTCCAGTGTAAGGTTTCATCATCTTTATGACATATGGGGTATACGGTAGTATAAGTATAACACTCACAATCCACAGAATGACAGAAACATGGTGGCACAGGAAGCACCCGTTGCCATGTTTAGGAATTGGAAGTATGGTACACTATGCTATTATGATGGGAGTGTGTGTGAGAGAGAGTCCTGCAGAAGCAAAAGAGCGAACACGTACCGCTCGTGAAGCAGGCCCTGAACCCCGCGCGCTCGACGAGGCGGGCGCTGAGCGCGTCGTAGCAAGCGGGCGCCTGGTGGGCGCCCGGCGTCCCCAGCACTCTCCGGAGCGCCGCCGCGGGCTGTTCCCCGGCGCCCGCTCCGGCGCTTTCTCCGGCTGTGGCGTAGGAGCAGCGGGGGGAAATCCGAGCGCGCACAGACAGGGGAAGGGCTCGGCGCTGGAGGAGTGGGGGCGGACGGACACGGCAGGAGCCGGCGCGGCCTGAGGTGCACGGGGACGGCGAGGCGGGCGGCTGGTGCAGGAGAGCGGCGTAGCACGCCATTGCCACTGCCCGCTTGGAGAAATCAGCTCCTCCGCTACGCACCAGTCCCAGTCTCGCTGCCTCCCCGGTCCCACTTTGGCAGAAATCCCCCCACACACGCGGAGCTGGTTGAGCCCAACCCTGTGAGCCTGTGAAATGACCCACGAACGCAGACCCAGCAGTTGCTCCTTCCATTCCGGCCACAACCCACGCCTCCACCGGCCATGCCGCCGCCGCCGGCGACGCTGCCGGACGAGCTCCTCGAGGAGATCCTCCTCCGCCTCCCGCCGGACGACCCCGGGTGCCTCTTCCGCGCCTCCCTCGTCTGCAAGCCCTGGCGCAGCCGCCTCGCCGGCCCCGCCTTCACCCGCCTGTACCGCGAGTTCCACGGGGCGCCTCCCTTGCTGGGATTCTTCGAGAACGACGAGACGGTACTGTGCTGGTTTTCTCCCTTGTCCCCCACCTCCCCCTTCTTCCCGGTCCACCCCGGCAAGTGCAGTCTCTTTGTGCTCGACTCGCGCCATGGCCTGGTCCTCTCAAATACCATCGGCCCGGACGGCGAACCCCTCTGCCTCATCGTGTGGGACCCCGTCGGCCACCGCCAGTGGCGTCTGTCCTTGCCGGATTTCGTGGACTGGCCAACCTTCCCAGACTGCGCGGCGGCGGTGCTCTGCGCCGCCGATGGCTGCGACCACCTCGACTGCCCTGGCGACCCCTTCCGTGTGGTCTATGTGGGCACCGATGACGATGGCGTCGCGCAAGCTTGCGTCTACTCTTCAGAGTCCCGTGCCTGGAGCCCCGTGACGTCTTGTGAGCACCCTGACTTGCCCCTGCACGTCATCAGCTCTCGGCCCAATGCCCTTGTGGGAGATGCAGTCTATTTCTTGTGCCATCAGGAAACGTTCATCCTGCAGTATGACTTGTTCAACCAGGAACTATCAATGATTTACTGGCCACCCTTGCCAAAGTGTAAGTGCGACGAGTATATCGTTATGCCCACAGAGGACGGTGAGCTGGGATGTGCCACCCTGAAGGAGTCCATGCTCGAACTATGGTCGATGGAGGCTGACGCAGGTGGAGCTGTGAAATGGATAACACGCAGAGTCGTCGACCTCCAGAACTTGCTACCCTCTCCCCCCAGATTTTTGGTCTGCTGTGCCAATGGGGTTGATGTCTTTTTCGTGAGGACAGATCTTGGCACCTTCACAGTTGAGCTTAATTCAGGCCGAGTCAAGAAGGTATCCAGCAGCAGTGAAGTCATTCCCTACATGAGGTTCTACACTCCAGGTACTAGCATCTTCAACCCTGTACAAGCTCGTTTACGTTTGCTTTCCTATGACTTGCGAATCATTTAATAAAAAGTAAGTAATACTTCTGTTAGGTACATGAAGTTGGATATATCAATGTCATATATAATGTAAATTTTCAGATCTAGCTCCATCAACCATGGCCTCCTCCTCAGAGAACATTGAGACGGCCCAAGACGAGCACCATGATCTACTGTTGCCGCACTCAAATGGGGATGTGGGTGATGAGAAGGAGAAATGGGTAGAGAAGGGCGAGGAGGATTGTGAATGGGAGGACGGATGGGAGGAGGAGGCCGAGGAGGAGAAGTGGGAATGGGAGGGGAAGAAAGCTGTAAAGGAGCTGTTTGACAAGGGGTCCAAGGCGATTGAGGAGGAGAAATTTGTTCACGCCAAGCGCTGTTTCCATGATGTCCTTGAGAGTAGGTTAGTGTTTCTCTCCCTTGCATGTGCTGCTCTTACTCCAAAGCCTGGCTGAAGCATGCATTAGTCTTGTTATCTGTATTGGTATTTTTATATGTGCTTAGTTGCTTTTTGCTTTTGACTTGCATAGTCTTTGTGATGAACTTAGTTGGGTTTAGGAGGTTCTAATTGGTTAGGCAGCAATAGCTTGGACCTAACCTTCTATTGTGATGCCGTGTGAACTGTGACGAGCACCACATCAATGTGTGCATTTGCTTCAGGGCTTGGTTTTTACCCATCTGAGAAATGCACGTATATTTCTGAAGTGTCAGCTGTTTTAAATATTTGAGCAATATAACTTAGACCAACTATCCTTGCCACATTTGCAGTTTGGAAAAAACTTAGTGATTAGGATCAGAAATTCTTAAACTAAGTGACAGTTTGGCCAACTGTGGTAGGCTAACTGGCCAAAAGTGCAGTTTATTGTAAATACTTCATCGCAGTGCAGTTTATTTATATGCTACTTTTGCACTTCAAGCCATCACTCTTGGTGGTTGTTACAAAAGGTGACAAACAGCGGACATAGTTAGCACTTCCCTGATGAAATAATTGCGGCGTAGTATTGATTGATGTTGTATCACAGATTACATTACTTTTTATGGCCTTATGTTACACTCACAGCGACGCACTTATAAATTTAGTAAAATAGGCCTTTGTTTGTCACCCAGGACGTTATATTATGGGAGGCTTTCTCCATTGTGTATTAGCACATATTACAAATATGGACTTACTTTGCTGTACAAAGCTCGAGCCGATATTGCACCATATCAAGACTTAGTGAAGGGAGATGATACTGGAAGCTCAATGGCATCTGGTAGCAATGTAAAGGAAGGTGATACTGGAAAAGGTATATGCCATTACTCCTATACTCCATACAATCACTACATACATACACATACGCACATATAATCATTATATATGTAGTCGATTAGCATTTTTGTGGTTATGGTTTACACCTTGTCTCTTTGTCTATTCTTACATGCCACACAGTGTACGTAATAAACTGCTACTCTGTAATATACTGCATTTGCAAATTAGTCGCCTTGTTTGGAGGCCGGTAATGTCTGGAATTATCTCTCAAATTATCTAATCTTTTTTTTTGCGGGTAAAATTATCTAATCTTTCTGTAGTAGACTATTTCATCAAAGTGGTTTTCAAAGTACTATACGTAAATTAGTAAATAGTAAATGATTTCAGGAACTGTCCAGTGGACGGTTGGTCAAGAGGAGGCGTCAACCCCTCAGTTCACCTGGTTGGACTCCTTGGACTTGCAAGGTGCCTAGTGCAAACCAGGGCTCCTGGTGCAAAAAAGATAGTAGTAAATTATTTCGGATAGATTCGATACAACAAATTTTGTTTAGCACGTAAAAATGTGTACGATCAAACTAAAAATAGGATAAGCTGATCAGCTCACCCTCAAATAAGGAAATACAACCCTCGAACTTTGGAAATGAAAAGGAGTCTTAATATTCAGGGTGGTCCTCCCTGTCGCTGGTGCTGTCTGCACCTAAGAGTGGCCCTGCCTCATGTACTGTCGCCCTACATAACACTACAATAACTTATAGCCTTGTTCCATGTGCAATTCTTCATGTCATAGTAAATGCCAGTATAGCCACTTACTAAAGAAAAACTCAGGGCAAACATGATTCTGATTTTGTTCAGATTTGGATCTGGCCTGGAAAATGTTCCATATTGCGAGGGCAATAAGTGAGAATTGCCCTTGGATGCCTATGGCTAAAGTTGATACATATTGTGCTCTTGCTGAAGTTTCTATGGAAAGAGGTAATTCCAGACTTCCATTCATCTTGGTTACTCCTGCATTTAATCGTGAATGATCTTGACATTCATGTCCCATATTTTAATTGCAGAAGACATAGACTACTCGCTCCGTGCTAGGTTCAAAGCTTTAGCCATCTTGGAGCATTTGGTTGAGCCTGACCATTGTCGGATTGTCTTACTGTATCCTACCTGTGGTAATAACAGTATCTATTGTGTGCTTTGTAGTATAGTATGAAGCATCATATTTGCAACAAGTGCTACAGTGGCTGCGCCTTCTAGGCGTGTCTTCGGGTTCTAGGGGTATATTTTTAGTTGGTTGATTTCAATAAGTTTGAGCCTACTTAAATCCTGCATGGGTATCTTTAATTGGATAAATGCACATGCTAGTGTATTTGTGTAGATGAACTTTTATTGCTGAAGAAGAATTCAGTTAGGTAGCGCTGGTATATTGTAGATTTTGGTTGTTCTTTGTTAATTTCCTTAGTTTGGCCCTAGAAACTTCCACATATTCCTGGCTTTCACGTCGGCATCGAAAATTGGAGACGCGCTCCCATATGTTATAAAGGTTGTGTCATTGTACAAGTCACGTGTGCGGAAGCTGAGAAAGGCTCTCGAAGATTTGCTGGCTGTTAAAGGTGAGAATGCACCTGCTGCTGAAGTTGGCTCAGAAGAGTTGTCACTGGACAATGAGATAGATGTGCTTAATAATATATTGACTGCGCTAGAGAACAAGGTAAATAAGTCGGTTCCTTCATGTTACCTAGACGGTTTACCTCATGAACCTACTAATACAGTCAGTATAGTACTGTATGAAGAACTTATAGTTTGAATTTCTTGGATTCAGCTTGAAGACCTGACGCAAGCAACAATAACCCCAGTCTCGGTGGCAAGTGGAACGTATAACATTGTCTATGCTGTGCCAAGAGCTGCATCTTCGACTTTACAAATTGCTGGAGGAAGTAATTCTGTGTCTACAGCAGCAACAGTCGAGACTCAGAGTAGTACTGGAATCGAGCTTGAGACTGCAGGCCAAGGCATGAAACAAGCTAATGCCAAGCTGATCTCTGCTGAACCTTCTTGACCCGACAAGCTTTTGGAAGGTTCTTCACCTGTAAAAGGTGATAGCAGCAACAAATCAGATCTTCATCCCGCGGCTAGGAAGGACGATGCCTCTGTATCAGAGTAAAGTATAGCTTTGTTAGCCGTACTTGTTGTGACTTGTGCCATGGAACTTTTTATCGGGCTATATGGTCCCATTTACTTAGATGTAAATTCCGAGATGGTGAATGGATGAGATCAATCAAATTAGTGTTTTCTTCGATTATACGTTATGGTATCATGATATGATGTCAGGAGTATCTTTTCTTTATTTAATGCCATTTCATGTAAGCTAAATGCCTAATTCAGACTGCATGATAGATACCCTCCTATGATAATGCACCGGGAGATATCTCTGGGAGTTAGTAGGGCATCTCTAAGGGCAAACCCCCATCTGTCCTCCCTGTTGTCAGCGTACATATGGAAGAGGCCATTTTACCATCTATCCAATGGCACATTTGAGAAACATAGTTACACTCGACAAAACATACTAATTGATGAGAACGATGGCGACAAAACATTGCATTCAACTAAATGTACTAATAACAAGGGCCACGGGTACTTAAAATGGGCTCCGTACTTCAAATGGACCACAAAGTTTGTAGGGTATCATTGCAGCGATCTTCCATGATTGTTTTGCCATGGAGCATGAATTTGTTAGGGTTAAGTATGAGCATGCCATCAAGGAAACAAAATCTGTAGCTCATGAACTAGCCCAGTTGGCTAAGTTCCAAGGTTGTAGGGTCTGGCTTGATGATCCTCCCCTCGATTGTGATGAAGTAGTTGACGCTCGGAGGCAATCGCCAGCGAAAGCTTGGAGGGCTACCTCTAGCTCCTCTGTTCTTTTGCACGCTGACGAGTCTCGTCTCCGTGGATCAAGACTATAGACGTGGCTATAGCCGCGGCGATCATCATATTTTCCTCCTCGCCTAACGCATCATCCCTTTCCTCTTCCCCACCAATCATGTATATTCCTCCTCGGCTAGCGCAACACTGCTCTCCTTTTCCCGTCGATCACTCCTGGGTGGTGGCTTCGGCCCCCTCCTCAGAGGAGACCGTAAAGTGCGAGCCAATTGCCGTCGGGGGGGGGGGGGGGGGGGAGGGGGGGAATCCCCAATGCAGCTCGAACCAGCGTCGCGGGACAGAGAGCTATGAGAGGGCGTGACGCGGTTGGGAATTGGTACAAGAGGAGGAGGCGGTGCACACATGTCGGGAAAGCGGAGGCGGGGAGAGGGGGGGGGGGGGGGCGTCGATATATCCCATGCCTAGGTGGCAAGGTACCACCTCGCGCGGGCGTGCTCGAGCTTAGGGTGGATGGGCGGAGGGTAGATCACCCATGTCGAGTAGGAGGGTTGTCGGAGTGGGAGATGGCGGTGGCGGTTGGCTCTATTGGATGGGTGGGGGGCGGTCGTTCGTGCGTGAAGCTGTTGTTCGCTTCTGACCTGGACCATCAATTGGACACACTCAATATTCTATAAAAATAGGACAGAAATATTAAGAAGTGAGGCGTACATAGAAAAAGAAGAGATTCATGAAAGAGGATAAATTGTCGCCTTTGTTCATTTTGAACAGGTGAAGAAGAGAAGAGGGTGTCACCCTGTTGGCTAGGATAGCACGAAGCTATTTAGCCCACCCCGGGTTCAAGTCACTCCCCGTGGCGCTTAGAGTTTCTTTTATAAAAATATGCTTTCAAGGGCTAGTCCTGCATGGTCCCGTGTTTTTTTAACGGGTGGAGAAGAAGTGGGACTGCGAGCGAAAGTGCCTTTCTGCTCCCGAGCTCAAATGAGCTTGGTGAACAGTAAAATCGATTTTTTTTTTTCAAATTTTAGAAGCATTGACAAAAGTTCTAAGTGCTTGCAAAATTTTGTCATGGAATCACATTCCTGTAAGGTGTGGCATAAAAAACAAATTCAGTGCTGCAAAATGCTTTTCAAAGTAGCATTTTCAGAGGATCGATTTTTTTTGCCACGCCTTTTAGGAATGTAATAATATCATGACGAATTTTTGCAAGCACTTAAAAGTTTTGTCAATGTTTGAATTTTTTTCGATTTTGTTTTGACTTTACTGTTGACCCGAGCTCATTTGAGCTCGGCTGCAGAAACTCTACGTCCGGGAGCGACACATACAGGGAAAAAATTGAGCAGTCTCACTCTCGCTGTCTCCTCGGTCCCAGTTGACAGAAAACCCCACCACAACACGGACCTGAGCAGGCGCTCCTTCCTTTCCGGCCACAATCCTCGCATCCGCCCGCCATGCCACCGCCGCAGGCGACGCTGCCGGACGAGCTCCTCAAGGAGAACCTCCTCCGACTCCCGCCGGAGGACCCCGGTGCCTCTTCCGCGCCTCCCTCATCTGCAAGCCCCGGCGTAGCCGCCTCACGGACCCCGTGTCAGGACCTAACTAGGATCTATGGGAAGAATCAAGTATTTGGGAACGGAAATCGTATATGTCTCTCTTAGATCCACTTTTCTATTGATAAGTATAGCTATATGAGTATGAGATAAGCCATCGAGGCTATCTTCTGGAGAATGGAATGAATGACGATGACAGCCACACCCCGGCTGTAGTTATGGGGATAGCTTTTCACTCGGCACGGCAAGACCGTGAAAGTACACAGTAACAGTGGCTAACAGTACAAAAAGATCTACGGCTCGCGACGAAGCATTAGCGAGGAGCGATCCTGATCGTTGATTGCGGCGAAGCGTTTTCTGAACATCTGCAGTTAACTGAAACATGTCGATGCCTGACATTGCCCCCTTCTTGAGTTGCGACGAGTCCTCACGTCGTAGTTGATGCCGCGCGCCATGCTTGAGTGGTTGTTTTGAAGAATTCTGGGAAAGAGTACTTGATAAAGTCCACGTCTTACCACGTCGCTTCTTCCTCCGCCATGTTTTGCCACTGAATCAACCACTGTACCATTGGTAAGTTGTTGTGAGGTATCTGCCTGACTTGGAGAACTGCAGCTGGACCAATATTTAGTGTGCCGTCACTGTTAACCATTGGAAACATTGGGCTAGGAATTGCCTTGCTGCCGATGTGCTTTTTAAGTTGACTGACATGAAAGACTTTATGAATCTGTACATCCTGAGGAAATTAGAGTTTGTATGCTGAGTTTCCCACCTTTTGGATGATGAGGAATGGACCATAATATTTGTTTTGAAGCTTAAGGGCACCTCTGAAGCCAAAGCAGCCAAGCTGTATGGGGCCATTTTCAAGTAGATCATATCTCCAACCGAAAAAGTCCTCTCCACTCTTTTTAGGTCTGCATACCTCTTCATTCTGTTTTGGGCTTTGCACAAATTATCCTTCAAGTGCTCCAACATCTGTTGCTTGGAGCATAGAAAATCTTGTGCTTCCACATCATCAGGGCCAGGTATTGCCAGTTCTGAAATTAAAGGTGGGGGAATACAATGCCTGAAATGGAGACATTTTCAGAGCTGTGTGATAGGTAGAATTGTACCAGTATTCATCTAATGACAACCAGGACAACCACTTCTAGGGTTGATCAGCAGTCATGCATCTTAGATATGTTTCTAGACACTGGTTAACCCTCTCCGTCTGACCATCAGTTTGAGGGTGGTATGTTGTACTGTACCTCAGCTCCACTTTTAAAGCAGAAAATATGTCCTTCCACAATTTTCTGGTGAAAATCCTATCTCTGTCAGAGATTATCAGCTTGGGGGGGGGGGGGGGGGCATGCAACTTAATGATGTTTTCCACAAAAGCTTGACCCACAAATAGAATTGAGTATGTGAAGGAAATATGCCCTAGAGGCAATAATAAAATTGTTATTTATATTTCCTTATATCATGATAAATGTTTATTATTCATGCTAGAATTGTATTAACTTAGTACATGTGTGAATACATAGACAATACATAGTGTCCCTAGTATGCCTCTACTTGACTAGCTCATTAATCAAAGATGGTTATGTTTCCTAACCATAGACATGTGTTGTCATTTGATGAACGGGATCACATCATTAGGAGAATGATGTGATGGACAAGACCCATCCGTTACCTTAGCATTATGATCATTACAGTTTTATTGCTATTGCTTTCTTCATGACTTATACATATTCCTCTGACTATGAGATTATGCAACTCCCGAATATCGGAGGAACACCTTATGTGCTATCAAACGTCACAACGTAACTGGGTGATTATAAAGATGCTCTACAGGTGTCTCCGAAGGTGTTTATTGGGTTGGCATAGATCAAGATTATGATTTGTCACTCTGTGTATCAGAGAGGTATCTCTGGGCCCTCTCGGTAATGCTCCTATAAGCCTTGCAAGCAATGTGACTAATGAGTTAGTTGTGGGATGAAGCATTACGAAATGAGTAAAGAGACTTGCCAGTAACGATATTGAACTAGGTATGATGATACCGATGATTGAATCTCGGGCAAGTAACATACCGATGACAAAGGGAACAACGTATATTGTTGTGCGGTTTGACTGATAAAGATCTCTGTAGAATATGTAGGAGCCAATATGAGCATCCAGGTTCCGCTATTGGTTATTGATCAGAGATGTGTCTCGATCATGTCTACATAGTTCTCGAACCTGTAGGGCCCGCATGCTTAACGTTCGATGACGATTTGTATTAAGAGTTATGTGTTTCTGATGACCGAAGTTTGTTCAGAGTGTCGGATAAGATCACGGACATGATGAGGGTCTCAAAATGGTCGAGACATAAAGATTGATATATTGGAAGGTTATGTTCGGACACCGGAAAGGTTTCAGAAAGGTTCAGACATTTTCTGGAGTACCAGGTTACCGGAACCTCCCGGGGGATTAAAGGAGGCGGCGGCCATGTGAAGGCGCGCCCCCCCTAGCCCAAACCGAATTAGACTAGGGGTGGGGGGCGCGACCCCCATTTCCTCCTTCTCCTCCACCTCTTTCCCTCTTCTCCTATTCTGGAAAGGAAAGGGGAATCCTACTAGGACTAGGGAGTCCTAGTAGGACTCCCCACACTTGGCGCGACCCTCCTAGGACGCCGGCCTCCTCCTCCCCTCCTTTATATACGAGGGCAAGGGGGCACCCCAAAGCACATCAATTGTTCTTTGCTGTGTGCGGTGCCCCCCTCCACAGTTTACCACCTCGGTCATAGCGTCGTAGTGCTTAGGCGAAGCCCTGCGTGGATCACATCATGAACACCGTCGCCACGCCGTCGTGCTGATGGAACTCTCCCTTGACCCTCTACTGGATCAAGAGTTCGAGGGACGCCATCGAGCTGAACGTGTGCTGAATACGGAGGTGCCGTATGTTCGGTTCTTGGATCGGTTCGATCATGAAGACGTTTGACTACATCAACCGTGTTAACTAAATGCTTCCGCTTTCGGTCTATGTACGTGGACACACTCTCCCCCTCTCGTTGCTATGCATATCCTAGATAGATCTTGCGTGATCGTAGGATTTTTTTTGAAATTGCATGCTATGTTCCCCAATAGTGGCATCCAAGCTAGGTCTACGCGTAGATGATATGCACGAGTAGAACACGAAGAGTTGTGGGTGATAATAGTCATACTGCTTACCCCAACGTCTTACTTTGATTCGGTGGTATTGTTGGATGAAGCGGCCCAGACCGACATTACATGACCACATTCATGAGACTGGTTCTACCGACGTGCTTTGCACACAGGTGGCTGGCGGGTGTCTGTTTCTCCAACTTTAGTTGAATCAAGTTTGACTTTGGCCGGTCCTTGTTGAAGGTTAAAACAACACACTTGACGAAAAATCGTTGTGGTTTTTGATGCGTAGGTAAGAACGGTTCTTGCTAGAAGCCCGTAGCAGCCACTTAAAATTTGCAACAACAAAGTAGAGAACGTGTAACTTGTTTTTGCAGGGTTTGTTGTGATGTGATACGGTTAAGACATGATGTGATATAAATTGTTGGATGAGATGATCATGTTTTGTAACAGAGTTATCGGTAACTGGCAGGAGCCATATGGTTGTCGCTTTATTGTATGAAATGCAATCGCCATGTAATTGCTTTTACTTTATCACTAAGCGGTAGCGACAGTCGTAGTAGCAAGAGTTGGCGAGATGAAAACAATGCTACGATGGAGATCAAGGTGTGAAGCCGGTGATGATGGAGATCATGACAGTGCTTTGGAGATGGAGATCAAAGGCACAAGATGATGATGGCCATATCATATCACATATTTTGATTGCATGTGATGTTTATCTTTTATGCATCTTATTGTGCTTAGTACGGTGGTAGCATTATAAGATGATCCCTTACTAATTTTCAAGGTATAAGTGTTCTCCCGTGCCGAGACACCACATGAGGATCGGGTGTGATAAGCTCTACGTTCACATACAACGGGTGCAAGCCAGTTTTGCACGTGCATAATACTCGGGTTAACTTGACGATCCTAGCATATGAAGATATGGCCTCGGAACACTGAGACCGAAAGGTCAAACATGAATCATATAGTAGATATGATCAACATAGAGATGTTCACCATTGAAAACTACTCCATCTCATGTGATGATCGGACATGGTTTAGTTGATATGGATCACGTGATCATTTGGATGAATAGAGGGATGTCTATCTAAGTGTGAGTTCTTTAGTAATATGATTAATTGACCTTTAATTTATCATGAACTTAGTCCCGATAGTTTTTGCATATCTATGTTGTTGTAGATCAATTGCCCGTGCTACCGTTCCCTTGAATTTTAATGCGTTCCTAGAGAAAGCTAAGTTGAAATATGATGGTAGCAATTACACGGACTAGGTCCGTAACTTGAGGATTATCCTCATTGCTGCACAAAACAATTACGTCCTGGAAGCACCGCTAGGTGTACCACCCGCGCCGGCATCTGCAGACATTGTGAATGCCTGGTAGACACGTGTTTATGACTACTCAATAGTTCAGTGTGCCATGCTTTACGACTTAGAATTGGGACTTCAAAGACGTTTTGAACGTCATGGAGCATATGAGATGTTCCAAGAGTTGAAGTTAATATTTCAAGCAAATGCCCAAGTTGAGAGATATGAAGTCTCCAACAAGTTCTATAGCTGCAAAATGGAGGAGAATAGTTCTATCAGCGAACACATACTCAGAATGTCTGGGTACCATAACCACTTGACTTAGCTGGGAGTTAATCTTCCTGATGATAGTGTCATTGACAGAGTTCTTCAATCACTGCCACCAAGCTATAAAGGCTTTGTGATGAACTATAATATGCAAGGGATGACGAAAACGATTCCCGAGCTCTTCACAATGCTAAAGGCCGTGGAGGTAGAAATCAAGAAGGAGCATCAAGTGTTGATGGTTAACAAGATCACTAGTTTCAAGAAAAAGGGTAAAGGGAAGAAGGGGAACTTCAAGAAGAATAGCAAGCAAGTTGCTACTCCTGGGAAGAAGTGTTGGGGAACGTAGTAATTTCAAAAATTTTCCTACGCACACGCAAGATCATGGTGATGCATAGCAACGAGAGGGGAGAGTGTTGTCTACGTACCCTCGTAGACCGAAGCGGAAGCGTTGACGCAACGTAGAGGAAGTAGTCGTACGTACTCCCAGTCCAACCGATCCAAGCACCGTTACTCCGGCACCTCCGAGTTCTTGACACGCGTGCAGCTCGATGACGCACCCTCGATCTCCAATCCAGTAGAGGCTCCGAGGGGGAGTTCCGTCAGCACGATGGCGTGGTGACGATCTTGATGTTCTACTGTCGCAGGGCTTCGCCTAAGCACCGCTACAATATGATCGAGGTGTACTATCGTGGAGGGGGGCACCGCACACGGCTAAGGAACGATCAATGATCAACTTGTGTGTCCTAGGGTGCCCCCCCTACCCCCGTATATAAAGGAGGGAGGGAGGAGGTGGCCGGCCTCAAGGGGGGCGCGCCATAGGGAGGGGGAAACCTACTCCAAGTAGGTTTCCCTCTCTTTTCCTTATCTTATTTGGAGGGGGAAGGAAGGAGTACTAGTATTAGGAAGTAGTACTAGTAGTAGGAAGGAAGAGAGGGGGAAGGAGAAAGGAAAGGGGGGGCCGGCCCCCCTCCCCAATTCGGATTGGGCTTGGGGGGGCGCGCCCCCCTCCCTTGCTCCTTCTCTCTTCCTCCTACATGGGCCCAATAAGGCCCATATACCTCCCGGGGGTTCCGGTAACCTCCTGGAGCTCCAAACTTCTCCGGAACCTTTCCGGTGTCCAAATATATCCGTCCAATATATCAATCTTTATGTCTCGACCATTTTGAGACTCCTCGTCATGTCCGTGATCATATCCGGGACTCCGAACAACCTTCGGTACATCAAAATACATAAACTCATAATATAACTGTCATCAAAACCTTAAGCGTGCGGACCCTACGGTTCGAGAACAATGTAGACATGACCGAGACATGTCTTCGGTCAATAACCAATAGCGGGACCTGGATGCCCATATTGGTTCCTACATATTCTACGAAGATCTTTATCGGTCAAACCGCACAACAACATATGTTGTTCCCTTTGTCATCGGTATGTTACTTGCCCGAGATTCGATCGTCGGTATCCAATACCTAGTTCAATCTCGTTACCGACAAGTCTCTTTACTCGTTACGTAATACATCATCTCACAACTAACTCATTAGTTGAAATGCTTGCAAGGCTTAAGTGATGTGTATTACCGAGAGGGCCCAGAGATACCTCTCCGACATTCGGAGTGACAAATCCTAATCTCGAAATACGCCAACTCAACAAGTACCTTCGGAGACACCTGTAGAGCACCTTTATAATCACCTAGTTACGTTGTGACGTTTGGTAGCACACAAAGTGTTCCTCCGGTAAACGGGAGTTGCATAATCTCATAGTCATAGAAACATGTATAAGTCATGAAGGAAGCAATAGCAACATACTAAACGATCGTGTGCTAAGCTAACGGAATGGGTCATGTCAATCAGATCATTCAACTAATGATGTGACCTTGTTAATCAAATAACAACTCCTTGTTCATGGTTAGGAAACATAACCATCTTTGATTAACAAGCTAGTCAAGTAGAGGCATACTAGTGACACTCTGTTTGTCTATATATTCACACATGTATTATGTTTCCGGTTAATACAATTCTAGCATGAATAATAAACATTTATCATGATATGAGGAAATAAATAATAACTTTATTATTGCCTCTAGGGCATATTTCCTTCAGTCTCCCACTTGCACTAGAGTCAATAATCTAGATTACACAGTAATGATTCTAACACCCATGGAGTCTTGGTGTTGATCATGTTTTGCTCGTGGAAGAGGCTTAGTCAACGGGTCTGCAACATTCAGATCCGTATGTATCTTGCAAATCTCTATGTCTCCCACCTGGACTAGATCCCGGATGGAATTGAAGCGTCTCTTGATGTGCTTGGTTCTCTTGTGAAATCTGGATTCCTTCGCTAAGGCAATCGCTCCAGTATTGTCACAAAAGATTTTCATTGGACCCGATGCACTAGGTATGACACCTAGATCGGATATGAACTCCTTCATCCAGACTCCTTCATTGGCTGCTTCCGAAGCAGCTATGTATTCCGCTTCACATGTAGATCCCGCCACGACACTTTGCTTTGAACTGCACCAACTGACAGCTCCACCGTTTAATGTAAACACGTATCCGGTTTGCGATTTAGAATCGTCCGGATCAGTGTCAAAGCTTGCATCAACGTAACCATTTATGATGAGCTCTTTGTCACCTCCATATACGAGAAACATATCCTTAGTCCTTTTCAGGTATTTCAGGATGTTCTTGACCGCTGTCCAGTGATCCACTCCTGGATTACTTTGGTACCTCCCTGCTAGACTTATAGCAAGGCACACATCAGGTCTGGTACACAGCATTGCATACATGATAGAGCCTATGGCTGAAGCATAGGGAACATTTTTCATTTTCTCTCTATCTTCTGCAGTGGTCGGGCTTTGAGTCTTACTCAACTTCACACCTTGCAATACAGGCAAGAACCCTTTCTTTGCTTGATCCATTTTGAACTTCTTAAACTTTGTCAAGGTATGTGCTTTGTGAAAGTCCAATTAAGCGTCTTGATCTATCTCTATAGATCTTAATGCCCAATATGTAAGCAGCTTCACCGAGGTCTTTCATTGAAAAACTTTTATTCAAGTATCCCTTTATGCTATCCAGAAATTCTATATCATTTCCAATCAATAATATGTCATCCACATATAATATTAGAAATGCTACAGAGCTCCCACTCACTTTCTTGTAAATACAGGCTTCTCCAAAAGTCTGTATAAAACCAAATGCTTTGATCACACTATCAAAACGTTTATTCCAACTCCGAGAGGCTTGCACCAGTCCATAAATGGAACGTTGGAGCTTGCACACTTTGTTAGCTCCCTTTGGATCAATAAAACCTTCTGGTTGCATCATATACAACTCTTCTTCCAGAAATCCATTCAGGAATGCAGTTTTTACATCCATTTGCCAAATTTCATAATCATAAAATGCGGAAATTGCTAACATAATTCGGACAGACTTAAGCATCGCTACGGGTGAGAAGGTCTCATCGTAGTCAATCCCTTGAACTTGTCGAAAACCTTTTGCAACAAGTCGAGCTTTGTAGACAGTAACATTACCGTCAGCGTCAGTCTTCTTCTTGAAGATCCATTTATTCTCAATTGCTTGCCGACCATCGGGCAAGTCAACCAAAGTCCATACTTTGTTCTCATACATGGATCCCATCTCAGATTTCATGGCTTCAAGCCATTTTGCGGAATCTGGGCTCACTATCACTTCTTCATAGTTCGTAGGTTCATCATGATCTAGTAGCATGACTTCCAGAATAGGATTACCGTACCACTCTGGTGCGGATCTAACTCTGTTCGACCTACGTGGTTCTGTATTAACTTGATCTGAAGTTCTATGATCATTATCATCAACTTCCTCACTAGTTGGTTTTGACGTCACAGAAACCGGTTCCTGTGATGTATTATTTTCCAACAAGGGAGTAGGTACAGTTACCTCATCAAGTTCTACTTTCCTCCCACTCACTTCTTTCGAGAGAAACTCCTTCTCTAGAAAGGATCCATTCTTAGCAACGAATGTCTTGCCTTCGGATCTGTGATAGAAGGTGTACCCAACTGTCTCCTTTGGGTATCCTATGAAGACACATTTCTCCGATTTGGGTTTGAGCTTATCAGGTTGAAGCTTTTTCACATAAGCATCGCAACCCCAAACTTTAAGAAACGACAACTTTGGTTTCTTGCCAAACCATAGTTCATAAGGTGTCGTCTCAACGGATTTCGACGGTGCCCTATTTAATGTGAATGTGGCTGTCTCTAGAGCATAACCCCAAAACGATAGCGGTAAATCTGTAAGAGACATCATAGACCGCACCATATCAAGTAAAGTACGATTACGACGTTCGGACACACCATTACGCTGTGGTGTTCCGGGTGGCGTGAGTTGTGAAACTATTCCACATTGTTTTAAGTGTAAACCAAACTCGTAACTCAAATATTCTCCTCCACGATCAGATCGTAGAAACTTTATTTTCTTGTTATGATGATTTTCAACTTCACTCTGAAATTCTTTGAACTTTTCAAATGTTTCAGACTTATGCTTCATTAAGTAGATATACCCATATCTGCTTAAATCATCTGTGAAGGTGAGAAAATAACGATATCCGCCACGAGCCTCAACATTCATTGGACCACATACATCTGTATGTATGATTTCCAACAAATCTGTTGCTCTCTCCATAGTACCGGAGAACGGCGTTTTGGTCATCTTGCCCATGAGGCACGGTTCGTAAGTACCAAGTGATTCATAATCAAGTGGTTCCAAAAGTCCATCAGTATGGAGTTTCTTCATGCGCTTTATACCGATATGACCCAAACGGCAGTGCCACAAATAAGTTGCACTATCATTATCAACTCTGCATCTTTTGGTTTCAACACTATGAATATGTGTATCACTACTATCGAGATTCATCAAAAATAGACCACTCTTCAGGGGTGCATGACCATAAAAGATATTACTCATATAAATAGAACAACCATTATTCTCTGATTTAAATGAATAACCGTCTTGCATCAAACAAGATCCAGATATAATGTTCATGCTCAACGCTGGCACCAAATAACAATTATTTAGGTCTAATACTAATCCCGAAGGTAGATGTAGAGGTAGCGTGCCGACCGCGATCACATCGACTTTGGAACCATTTCCCACGCGCATCGTCACCTCGTCCTTTGCCAGTGTTCGCTTAATCCGTAGTCCCTGTTTCGAGTTGCAAATATTAGCAACAGAACCAGTATCAAATACCCAGGTGCTACTGCGAGCTCTAGTAAGGTACACATCAATAACATGTATATCACATATACCTTTGTTCACTTTGCCATCCTTCTTATCCGCCAAATACTTGGGGCAGTTCCGCTTCCAGTGACCAGTCTGCTTGCAGTAGAAGCACTCAGTTTCAGGCTTAGGTCCAGACTTGGGTTTCTTCTCTTGAGCAGCAACTTGTTTGCTGTTCTTCTTGAAGTTCCCCTTCTTCTTCCCTTTGCCCTTTTTCTTGAAACTAGTGGTCTTGTTAACCATCAACACTTGATGCTCCTTCTTGATTTCTACCTCCGCAGCCTTTAGCATTGCGAAGAGCTCGGGAATCGTCTTATCCATCCCTTGCATATTATAGTTCATCACGAAGCTCTTGTAGCTTGGTGGAAGTGATTGGAGAATTCTGTCAATGACGCTATCATCCGGAAGAGTAACTCCTAGTTGAATCAAGTGATTACAATACCCAGACATCTTGAGTATGTGCTCACTAACAGAACTATTCTCATCTTGCAGCTATAGAACTTATTGGAGACTTCATATCTCTCAATCCGGGCATTCTTCTGGAATATCAACTTCAACTCCTGAAACATCTCATATGCTCCATGACGTTCAAAACGTCGTTGAAGTCCCGGTTCTAAGCCGTAAAGCATGGCACATTGAACTATCGAGTAGTCATCAGCTTTGCTCTGCCAGACGTTCTTAACATCGTCAGTTGCATCAGCAGCAGGCCTGGCACCCAGCGGTGCTTCCAGGACGTAATTTTTCTATGCAGCAATGAGGATAATCCTCAAGTTACGGACCCAGTCCGCGTAGTTGCTACCATCATATTTCAACTTAGCTTTCTCAAGGAACGCATTAAAATTCAACGGAACAACAGCACGGGCCATCTATCTACAAACAACATAGACAAGCAAGATACTATCAGGTACTAAGTTCATGATAAATTTTAGTTCAATTAATCATATTACTTAAGAACTCCCACTTAGACAGACATCTCTCTAGTCATCTAAGTGATCACGTGATCCAAATCAACTAAACCATAACCGATCATCACGTGAGATGGAGTAGTTTTCAATGGTGAACATCTTATGTCGATCATATCTACTATATGATTCACGCTCGACCTTTCGGTCTCCGTGTTCCGAGGCCATATCTGCATATGCTAGGCTCGTCAAGTTTAACCTGAGTATTCTGCGTGTGCAAAACTGGCTTGCACCCGTTGTAGATGGACGTAGAGCTTATCACACCCGATCATCACGTGGTGTCTGGGCACGACGAACTTTGGCAACAGTGCATACTCAGGGAGAACACTACTTGATAATTTTTTAGTGAGAGATCATCTTAAAATGCTACCGTCAATCAAAGCAAGATAAGATGCATAAAGGATAAACATCACATGCAATCAATATAAGTGATATGATATGGCCATCATCTTCTTGTGCTTGTGATCTCCATCTTCGAAGCACCATCATGATCACCATCGTCACCGGCACGACACCTTGATCTCCATCGTAGCATCGTTGTCATTTACGCCATCTATTGCTTCTACGACTATCGCTACCGCTTAGTGATAAAGTAAAGCAATTACAGGGCGTTTGCATTTCATACAATAAAGCGACAACCATATGGCTCCTGCCAGTTGCCGATAACTTCGGTTACAAAACATGATCATCTCATACAATAAAATATAGCATCATGTCTTGGCCATATCACATCACAACATGCCCTGCAAAAACAAGTTAGACGTCCTCTACTTTGTTGTTGCAAGTTTTACGTGGCTGCTACGGGCTTAAGCAAGAACCAATCTCACCTACGCATCAAAACCACAACGATAGTTTGTCAAGTTGATGCTGTTTTAACCTTCGCAAGGACCGGGCGTAGCCACACTCGGTTCAACTAAAGTTGGAGAAACTGACACCCGCTAGTCACCTGTGTGCAAAGCACGGCGGTAAAACCAGTCTCGCGTAAGCGTACGCGTAATGTCGGTCCGGGCCGCTTCATCCAACAATACCGCCGAACCAAAGTATGACATGCTGGTAACCAGTATGACTTATATCGCCCACAACTCACTTGTGTTCTACTCGTGCATATAACATCAAACCATAAAAACCTAGGCTCGGATGCCACTGTTGGGGAACGTAGTAATTTCAAAAATTTTCCTATGCACACGCAAGATCATGGTGATGCATAGCAACGAGAGGGGAGAGTGTTGTCTACGTACCCTCGTAGACCGAAGCGGAAGCGTTGACGCAACGTAGAGGAAGTAGTCGTACGTCCTCCCAGTCCAACCGATCCAAGCACCGTTACTCCGGCACCTCCGAGTTCTTGACACGCGTACAGCTCGATGACGCACCCTCGATCTCCAATCCAGTAGAGGCTCCGAGGGGGAGTTCCGTCAGCATGACGGCGTGGTGATGATCTTGATGTTCTCCTGTCGCAGGGCTTCGCCTAAGCACCGCTACAATATGATCGAGGTGTAATATCGTGGAGGGGGGCACCGCACACGGCTAAGGAACGATCAATGATCAACTTGTGTGTCCTAGGGTGCCCCCCCTACCCCCGTATATAAAGGAGGGAGGGAGGAGGTGGCCGGCCTCAAGGGGGCGCGCCATAGGGAGGGGGAAACCTACTCCAAGTAGGTTTCCCTCTCTTTTCCTTATATTATTTGGAGGGGGAAGGAAGGAGTACTAGTATTAGGAAGTAGTACTAGTAGTAGGAAGGAAGAGAGGGGGAAGGAGAAAGGAATGGGGGGGGGGGGGGGGGGGCGGCCCCCCTCCCCAATTCGGATTGGGCTTGGGGGGGCGCGCCCCCCTCCCTTGCTCCTTCTCTCTTCCTCCTACATGGGCCCAATAAGGCCCATATACCTCCCGGGGGGTTCCGGTAACCTCCCGGAGCTCCAAACTTCTCCGGAACCTTTCCGGTGTCCAAATATATCCGTCCAATATATCAATCTTTATGTCTCGACCATTTCGAGACTCCTCGTCATGTCCGTGCTCATATCCGGGACTCCGAACAACATTCGGTACATCAAAATACATAAACTCATAATATAACTGTCATCGAAACCTTAAGCGTGCGGACCCTACGGTTCGAGAACAATGTAGACATGACCGAGACATGTCTCCGGTCAATAACCAATAGCGGGACCTGGATGCCCATATTGGTTCCTACATATTCTACGAAGATCTTTATCGGTCAAACCGCACAACAACATACGTTGTCCCCTTTGTCATCGGTATGTTACTTGCCCGAGATTCGATCATCGGTATCCAATACCTAGTTCAATCTCGTTACCGGCAAGTCTCTTTACTCGTTCTGTAATACATCATCTCACAACTAACTCATTAGTTGAAATGCTTGCAAGGCTTAAGTGATGTGTATTACCGAGAGGGCCCAGAGATACCTCTCCGACATTCGGAGTGACAAATCCTAATCTCGAAATACGCCAACTCAACAAGTACCTTCGGAGACACCTATAGAGCACCTTTATAATCACCCAGTTACGTTATGACGTTTGGTAGCACACAAAGTGTTCCTCCGGTAAACGGGAGTTGCATAATCTCATAGTCATAGGAACATGTATAAGTCATGAAGGAAGCAATAGCAACATACTAAACGATCGTGTGCTAAGCTAACGGAATGGGTCATGTCAATCAGATCATTCAACTAATGATGTGACCTTGTTAATCAAATAACAACTCCTTGTTCATGGTTAGGAAACATAACCATCTTTGATTAACAAGCTAGTCAAGTAGAGGCATACTAGTGACACTCTGTTTGTCTATATATTCACACATGTATTATGTTTCCGGTTAATACAATTCTAGCATGAATAATAAACATTTATCATGATATGAGGAAATAAATAATAACTTTATTATTGCCTCTAGGGCATATTTCCTTCAAGAAGCCCAAGTCCGGACCTAAGCCTGAAACTGAGTGCTTCTACTGCAAAGGGACTGGTCACTGGAAGCGGAACTGCCCCAAGTATTTGGCAAATAAGAAGGATGGCAAAGTGAAAAGTATATTTGATATACATGTTATTGATGTGTACCTTACTAATGCTGGTAGTAGCGCCTGAGTATTTGATACTGGTTCAGTTGCTCATATTTGCAACTCGAAACAGGGGCTACGGATTAAAAGAAGATTGGCTAAGGACGAGGTGATGATGCGCGTCGAAAATGGTTCCAAGGTCGATGTGATCGCCGTCGGCACGCTACCTCTACATCTACCTTCGGGATTAGTTTTAGACCTGAATAATTGTTATTTGGTGCCAGCATTGAGCATGAAAATTATATCTGGATCTTGTTTGATGCGAGACGATTATTCATTTAAATCAAAGAATAATGGTTGTTCTATTTAGATGAGTAATATCTTTTATGGTCATGCACCCTTGTTGAGTGGTCTATTTTTGTTGAATCTCGATCGTGCTGATACACATGTTCATAATATTGAAGCCAAAAGATGCAAAGTAGATAATGATAGTGCAACTTATTTGTGGCACTACCGTTTAGGTCATATTGGTGTAAAGCGCATAAAGAAACTCCATGCTAATGGGCTTTTGGAATCACTTGATTATGAATCACTTGGTGCTTGTGAACCATGCCTCATGGGCAAGATGACTAAAACTCCATTTTTCGGAACAATTGAACGAGCTATTGACTTATTGGAAATAATACATACCGATGTATGCGGTCCAATGAGTGTTGAGGCTCGTGGCGGGTATCATTATTTTTTGACCTTCACAGATGATTTGAGAAGATATGGGTATATCTACTTAATGAAACATAAGTCTGAAACGTTTGAAAATTTCAAAGAATTTCAAAGTGAGGTGGAAAATCGTCGTAACAAGAAAATAAAGTTTCTACGATCTGATCATGGAGACGAATATTTGAGCTACGAGTTTGGTCTTCATTTGAAACAATGTGGAATAGTTACGCAACTCACGCTACCTGGAACACCACAGCGTAATGGTGTGTCCGAACATCATAACCACACTTTATTGGATATGGTGCGATCTATGATGTCTCTTACTGATTTACCGGTATCGTTTTGGGGTTATGCTTTAGAGACGGCTGCATTCACGTTAAATAGGGCACCATCAAAGTCTGTTGAGACGACACCATATGAACTGTGGTTTGGCAAGAAACCCAAGTTCTCGTTTCTTAAAGTTTGGGGCTGCGATGCTTATGTGAAAAAGCTTCAACCTAATAAGCTTGAACCCAAATCGAAGAAGTGCGTCTTCATAGGATACCCAAAGGGAACTGTTGGGTACACCTTCTATCACAGATCTGAAGGCAAGATATTCGTTGCTAAGAATGGATCCTTTCTAGAGAAGGAGTTTCTCTCGAAAGAAGTGAGCGTGAGGAAAGTAGAACTTGATGAGGTAATTGTACCTTCTCCCGAATTGGTAAGTAGTTCATCACAGAAATCAGTTCCAGTGATTCCTACACCAGTTAGTGAGGAAGCTAATGATGATGATCATGAAACTTCAGATCAAGTTACTACCGAACTTCGTAGGTCATCCAGAGTATGGTCCGCACCAGAGTGGTACAGTAATCCTATTTTGGAAGTCATGTTAGTAGAGCATGATGAACCTACGAACTATGAGGAAGCGATGATGAGCCCAGATTCCACGAAATGGCTTGAGGCCATGAAATCTGAGATGGGATCTATGTATGAGAACAAAGTGTGGACTTTGGTGGACTTGCTCGATGATCGGCAAGCCATAGAAAATAAATGGATCTTCAAGAAGAAGACTGACGCTGACGGTAATGTTACTGTCTATAAAGCTTGACTTGTTGCGAAAGGTTTTCGACAAGTTCAAGGAGTTGACTACGATGAGACCTTCTCACCCGTAGCGATGCTTAAGTCTGTCCGAATTATGTTAGTAATTGCCGCATTTTATGATTATGAAATTTGGCAAATGGATGTCAAAACTGCATTCCTTAATGGATTTCTTAAAGAAGAGTTGTATATGATGCAACCAGAAGGTTTTGTCGATCCAAAAGGTGCTAACAAAGTGTGCAAGCTCTAGCGATCCATTTATGGACTGGTGCAAGCCTCTCGGAGTTGGAATATACACACTAAAAAAAAGACACATCCGGGACATTTTGGGCCGAACGGAAATTTTTTCTGTCATACTTATGACACTTCTATGATGATAACTATGACAAAACCCGGTATCATCATAGATGTGGTGGGCTCCTACTTCTATGACAAAAAAACATGACAGAAAATGGGCTTTTCGTCCTGGGCGGGCCGGAGACGCAGCTGCATGACATTCTTTGGGCCATCCATGGCAGAAAAAACTGTGGTAGAAGCGAGGGCGAGGAAAATATCAGGGAGTTCTCGGTTACAGTGGGTGGTCGGGGGCCGAGCAATGCGCGTTTCTCTCATACCGTACGTGCGTGGGTGCGAGGCGTTGGGTTCTAACTGAACCCAAGCGAGGCGTCGCCTAACTGAACCCGAGCGATTGCACTGCAGGCTACACATTACTGAACCCGAGCGATCGAGCGATTCCTTCGCTACTGCTGCTAACTGAAACCGATCGATGCTGCCTCTGGATGAACAGTGAGCGTTGCTGGGGGATTTGGATGAACAGTTCCCGGTGGGGGTTGGATGAACAGGACCCCGTGGTGTTGCCGCTGGATGATTAGGACCCCGATCGATCGAGCCGGTTGGGCATGGATGAACAGGACCCCGTGGAGGGAAGGTTGAACAATAGCCGGTGGAGGGTTGGTTGAACAGTAGCTGGTGGAGGGCTGGATGAACAGGACCCCGTGGAGGGGTGGTTGAACAGGACCCCGTGGAGAGGGCTGGTTGAACAGTAGCCGGTGGAGGAGCGCATGGTGGAGGCTGGATGAACAGGAGCCCATGAATGAACAGTCGTAGGTGGAGGCTGGAGGAGGTCAACGGCGGATGAACAGTAGCCTGTGGAGGATGGAGGAGGTCGATGATGGAGATGAACAATATCCCGTGGAGTCCCGTTTTGCGGTACGCCACACCCCTCCCGATGAACAGGACCCCCATTTCGACCATAGCGCTCCAACACAAGTCCGTTTCCTCCGTTTTGCGGTACGCCACACCCCGATGAACAAGACCCCGTTTCGACTATAGGAGGTCCAATAGAAGTCCGTTTCCTCCGTTTTGCTGTACGCCAGACCCCTCCCAATGAACAGGATCCTGTTTCGACCGTGGTCGATCGAACACAAGGCCGTCTTCTCCGTTCTGTGGCACGCCAGGCCTCATTTCCATCGGCTGTTACGTCCAAGCCCTCCCGATGAACACGACGATGCATTCCGTTTTGACCCAGCCGGTTGGCTCCCCATGAACACAATCACGACGCAGTTTCTCCGTTCCGACCCAGCCATGTACACGAGCCCTGAACGTACGTATGTGCGAGTAGGCGTTCGAGACCCCACCCATGTATGTACGTGGCCATGTTTTCTTTATTGCACCTTGGCCGCTGTATGTACGTGTACATGCTACGTGCGCGACTCTACTACGACACGTGCGCGCCTCTACTACGACACGTGCACGCCTCTATATCGACCAGTATGTACGTACACGTCCGCGACCAGAATGACAACACTACGTACGCTTCAACCAGGTGGGTCCCCACTATCAGGCACTTCCTTGCGTGCGAAGATGTAGCCTGTGGGTCCCAGCAGTCAGGGGGGCGAATCGTTTTTTTGCCCAGACGCACTTCCTTGCGTGCGAAGATGTAGCTGGTGGGTCCCAGTAGTCAGGGGGGAAACATTTTTTTCGCGAAATACAGTGGCCCGTCCGGTGGGTCCCTGATGTCAGGTGGAGAAATAATTATTTTGCGCGTAATAAGGAGCCAATTCCTTGCGGCTGCCATGGACCCAGCTGTCAGCCTATCAATGTATATTACTCTTCTGATGGAAGTCGTTCCTTGACCACGTTGACCACTCCATGCCGAGAGCACCAGGGCAGTGGACGACGGCGAGGCCTAGGAAGGGTACGATGCGGAGCTGGGGAAGACGCGACAGTGGATGCCCACGCATAAAGGAGGATGAGGGTTCACTGGTTCGGCTGTAGTGTGAAGCTGCCTTCGCGCAGAATAACAGGGGGTGTGGGTGAGTAGAGGGATGGCCTGCCAGCGGTGGGAGTAGTAGGGGGCGGTGAGGCCTCCATGGCATCACAGCCGGCCACGGGAGACAGGAGCACGCGGCACGACCGACGCTTGTTTGGGCGGCTGGAGCAAGAAGACCAGAGGTTGAAGAAGCACTACGGCTGTTGGATGGACATCGTACGGTCATTGGAGCTAGAATCGTTCATATATTGATTAAGTTGACAAAGCCCTCCGTCCCCGTCAACTTAGTAGGCCAACAAGTCAGCCTCCCACTATGGTGGGTCCCAGCTGGCAGGGGTATTCAGTTTTTTGAGCGCAATAAGGAGGCACTTCCTTGCGTGCGAAGATATAGCTGGCGGGTCCGACCTGTCAGCGGAGGGAACGTTTTTTTCATGAAATACAGAGGCCCTTCCGGTGGATCCCAGATGTCAGCTGGAGGAATCATTATTTTGCGCGTAATAAGGAGGCATTTTCGTGTGTGCGGCCATGGACCCAACTGTCAGCCTCTCCACGTACAGTCAACTTCGGATGGATGTCGTTCATTGACCACGTTGACTACGCCGCACCGAGAGCACCAGGGCGGTGGACGACGGCGAGGCCTATGAAGGGAACGAAACGGAGCCGGGGAAGACACGATAGTGGCTGCCCACATGGTGGAGAGTACGAGGGTTGACTGGTTCGGCTGCCGTCGCCGGAAAATAACAGGAGGTGTGGGTGAGTATAGGGATAGACAGGCCAGGGGTGCGAGTATTGTGGGGCCGTGAGGCCTGCCCGACAGCACAGCTGGCCACGGGAGGCGGGAGCAGGCGGTTCCACCGGCGCTGGTTTGGGCGGCTGGAGCAGGAGGATCAGAGACTGAAGAAGCACGATTGCCGTTAGATTAACATCTAATGGTCTGACGCTGGTAGAGTCAATTGTTGACTAAGTTTCTTTTTTGAGAAACCTTGTGTACGCATGAACTTAGTAGGCCCACAAGTCAGCCTCCAAATCTGTGGCAGACAACATAGAGCCCATTTTCTATTTTTTTAATAATTTGTAGCCCATTTGCTAATTCTTAAGTAATTATTACATCCCATTTTCTGCCCAGGACCACGGTCAAAAAGTTCAACCTTATTTTGCATATTTCGGTGGAGTCTGAACTGTTGTAATCCCGAAATGATAAACATTTTTCTAAGAACTTATTGATTTGCCAAAAAAAAATCATTTTGTTTTTGTAAGCAAATAAGACGTGGGACAATTGAGTTGGTTTAAGGGAAAACTAGTGGTAAAAAAATCAGCGCTGGGAGGGAAAACAACAACAAAAATAAGGATGTAAATATGAAAAGGAAATTTTATGTTTTTTAATATAATGATACATGTACAATGAACTAGTAAAACTATAGGTAGAGATTAGAAAACAGATGTAGGACATGCGTTTCAAGAGGAAAATAGAACTGGGCTATGTGTTTGATTCAGTAAAAAAATTGCCTGCAGATGTTGTAAGACAAAATATAACTAACGCTGGCGGGCCAATTGCCAGTAGATACCTGATGGATCTTTGTGCCCCATTGTCGTCATGGGCTAGGCCTGTTAAAAACAAAACCAAGCCTGGGTAGTCTACAACCCAGTTGAAACTTGCTCGACCTGAAAAAACAATATATCTGCTCAATAAACGAGAGAATTAGGCAAGTACAGACTGATAACTGGGATGCAGCAGGGATATTGTTTTTTCATCGTGATAATAAGTGCATGCACTTGTTTGAAAAAAATTAGAGAACTAGGAATTCGAACGACAGGTGCTTATGCTACCCATCAAATAAAAATCAGGTGCTTGAAAATTCATTTCGAAACAAATGATTTAGCTTTATATCCACGTCGAACCTCGGCATGATGGTTGTAAGCAAATGCCAAGTTCATACCAAAAGATCGTTAACAACAATACCAACTTGCAGACGATAAGGTAGTACAAGTACCAATACCAAACTAACTTATAATCTTTTTACTCCTGGCCCTAGTGTTCATCTGGTAGAAGATCTTGCAGAGGACCAGCTCCCGCTCCTTCTCTTGCTCCAGGTCCCCGAGGTGGTACTGGTGCATCACCCAGTTGGTCCTTTGCTGGTCGAAGTTCTTGTTGGTGTGTAGCACTAGAACCTTTTTGCTGCCCGTCTGCCGGCCGTTGACAATCACCGGCAAGGTATTGCTAATCTTGTGCCACATCGCGTGCATGCCGCAATCCGACTGTATCTTCCGATGCGTCCACGTGCCCCTTTTGAACATCCTGGAATTGTGCTAGAAGAAATGCTTGCTTAGGCCACTCAGTGTGATACCTGCAGTATTGTCGAATACAGGTTTTAGTGTACGTAGTTGGCATTTTCATAATATCTTTGGCATGTTGCAGTCACTTGTTTCACTTTTTATTAACTATCAAATTGTAATTGCTTCACTAGGTCTGCGTCTACAAAGAAAAATAGAGCTATAAACAAAGGAATATGTTTGTGCAAGTAGACGGTCGATCGGTGTCTTACCTGGAAGTTTCTCAGGATGGGTGTAGCATATGCCGTGCTCGCTGTCGATGGTTGGTATGAACAAATCAATGAGAGGGTGAGATCTCACGCTGTCAGCACTCACTTTGGCCTCAAGGTGCTCGATCAGCTCCTGATGTGTGGGATCGAACTTGACGCCAGCCGGCAGCACCGACCAATCCTTCTTGTACTTGCATCGGTTAATTCCAGTTATATGATACTCAATGTATGATCAATCGGAAAGATTTCGACAGATAAGTGGTACTCCAAATCTGAACTCCAGAATACCCAAACACGCTGCCGGGAATCTTGTGTCACCTCACGCGCAGCGTGTTCTCACGTTAATTCAATGTGTGGACATGATGAATAATTTGACCGACGTATACTAGTACTGCTACTGTACTACTTACTAGTCGTATTTAGTGTCACATTTTAACCATAGGTTTAACTAACAAGTACACACTTGAAGCCTAATTGATATATATGGCTTCTGCACAACATCTCCATCATCATTATCAGTACATCCTACACAGGTGAGTTAGGATGCACTTGATCCCAGAAAGGTATCTATCCTTCAAAATAGAGGAGTGCTTCAAACTAACAACAATACATAATATCCAACAAAAGAGGGTCGTGCTACAACAGCAGAATACATGGCTCAGTCTAGATATCAATACGAATCAAGTTGTGCATATTTGCTATTGGCATGAACCACATCGCCGCATGTTGGGTTTGCAAAAGCCATCCATCGCATGGAAGCTAGATGCCTTTCACACACTGAAGATTATCTGGCAACAATTTGTGTCGACGAATCTCTGGATATGGTGATTCATGGAACCCATGGTATGATGTGTAAACACAGCCCCCCCCGGTGATAAGATCAATGATTGGTTGGATGATCGGATAATTAAGCCCGAGCAACATGGAGTGGTTGCCGAGGCTGTAAACCCACCTCTAGTTGAATACGCCTGGCCCAACGGAGCTGGGATCTTTCTCGAACACGAAGCAGCCATAGCCATCAATGTCACGAACGCCCCAGGCATTGTACTGCATGTGGTTTGATGTAATGGTTTGGTCAATTTGGTACGTGCGAATGAGCATCAAATGACCGCCATCAGCTGAACGAGCGATAAACCACCACCCATCGGCTGGTATGATTTCAGGTCCTGGAATCATGAAGGCCAGCGCATTTGCGTCCGCTGCAACAATTCAAATTGGAGACCAAAAGGACAAAAATAAACAATCATGTTCAGAGTATGTGTGAAATTAAGAATATTATAATAGTGACACATATCATAGACAGAGAATTGCAATGCCGTGGCCATAATCATACCCCAAGTTCAAAAAATAAGCCAATGGCTTTCATATTCTAGCAATATGTCATGGTTCAAACATCATGTAACAATGAGAGGAAAACAGCTATGACAGAGCCTACCCATATTCTACCATAGCACTTACTACTGTTCTCATATCAACTCTAAGCAATAACATGCGTTGTTATAAAAATCTTGGAAATGAGAGTAACATATAGATATCATGAGGTTATGATCATAATATCTATTCTAACAATCATTACATGCCAATTGTTCTCATATCAACTCTAAAAATAACATGTGTGGTCATAAAAATCTAGGAAATGAGAGAAACATATAGCAATGATGTGGTTATAGACATACTATCTATTCTAAATTTGTAATAATGAACACGCAATCATATTCATAAGGTAAATATGATGAGATAGAACAATTACACGACGATAGATTCCACCAGTATAGGCAGCCAATCTGTGCGTCGACCATGTAAACGATGCCATCATGCACTATAGCATCAGACAGAAAAGTTGCCTCAATAGGATTGACGATGAGCCATGATGTCTAGTACGCAACCTTCTTCTTGTAGACGTTGTTGGGCCTCCAAGTGCAGAGGTTTGTAGGATAGTAGCAAATTTCCCTCAAGTGGATGACCTAAGGTTTATCAATCCGTGGGAGGCGTAGGATGAAGATGGTCTCTCTCAAACAACCCTGCAACCAAATAACAAAGAGTCTCTTGTGTCCCCAACACACCCAATACAATGGTAAATTGTATAGGTGCACTAGTTCGGTGAAGGGAAAACTTTGTTTTTGCCACTCTAGTTTTTGCCAACTTCGCTTACGCCACTCTAGAATTTGACATCTCACATTTGCCACTCTTAGCTTTTGACAATACATCACAAATGACATTCCGTGGCAAAAACGATAGTTTTTCATTTCACTTTTGCCACTCTTAGCTTTTGACATGTATCACAATTGCCACTCTAAATTTTTTGCTTTTGCCACGGAATGGCAAGTGTGATATATTGTCAAAAGCTAAGAGTGGCAAAAAGTGAAATGTCAAATTCTAGAGTGCATAAGCAAAGTTGGCAAAAACTAGAGTGGCAAAAACAAAGTTTTCCCTTCGGTGAAGAGATGGTGATACACGTGCAATATGGATGGTAGATATAGGTTTTTGTAATCTGAAAATATAAAAATAGCAAGGTAGCAAGTGGTAAAAGTGAGCGTAAATGGTATTGCAATGCTAGGAAAGTAATTCAAAGAGTGCCCCAAAGTTTCTACCGGAGAGTCAAGACAAAAACGTGTGCCAACCCCTATGCATAAGTTCACAAGGTCACTGAACCCGCAAGTTGATCACCAAAACATACATCAAGTAGATCACGTAAATATCCCATTATCACCACAGATAAGCACATGCAAGACATACATCAAGTTTTCTCAAATCCTTAAAGACTCAATCTGATAAGATAATTTCAAAGGGAAAACTCAGTCCATTACAAGAGAGTAGAGGGGGAGAAACATCATAAGATCCAACTATAAAAGCAAAGCTCGCGATACATCAAGATCGTGCCATATCAAGAACGCAAGAGAGGGAGATCAAACACATAGCTACTGGTACATACCCTCAGTCTCGAGGGTGAACTACTCCCTCCTCGTCATGGAGAGCACCGGGATGATGAAGATGGCCACCGGTGAGGGATCCCCCCTCCGGCAGGGTGCCGGAACAGGGCCCCGATTGGTTTTTGGTGGCTATAGAGGCTTGCGGCGGCGGAACTAGGGTTTCGTGGTGCTCTCGGATGTTTTCAGGGTATATGAGTATATATAGGCGAAAGAAGTCGGTCAGGGGAGCCAGGAGGGGCCCACGAGGGTGGGGGCGCGCCTACCCCCTAGGCGTGCCTCCCTGCCTTGTGGCCGCCTCGTCGCTTCCTTGATGTCCACTCCAAGTCTCCTGGATTGCGTTTGTTCCAAAAACGACTGTCCCAAAGGTTTCATTCCGTTTGGACTCCGTTTGATATTCCTTTTCTGCGAAACACTGAAATAGGCAAAAAAACAGCAATTTGGACTAGGCCTCCGGTTAATAGGTTAGTCCAAAAAATAGTATAAAAGTGTACAATAAAGCCCATTAAACATCCAAAACAGATAATATAATAGCATGGAACAATAAAAAATTATAGATGCGTTGGAGACGTATCAAGCATCCCCAAGCTTAATTCCTGCTCGTCCTCGAGTAGGTAAATGATAAAAACAGAATTTTTGATGTGGAATGCTACCTAGCATAATTCTCAATGTAATTTTCTTTATTGTGGCATGAATGTTCAGATCAAAAGATTCAAGACAAAAGTTTAATATTGACATAAGAGTAATAATACTTCAAGCATACTAATAAAGTAATCATGTCTTCTCAAAATAACATGGCCAAAGAAAGTTATCCCTAAAAAATAGTCTGGCTATGCTCTATCTTCATCACACAAAATATTTAAATTATGCACAACCCCGGTTTTAGCCAAGCAATTGTTTCATACTTTAGTATTCTCAAACTTTTTCAATCTTGACGCAATACATGAGCGTGAGCCATGGACATAGCACTATAGGTGGAATAGTACGGTGGTTGTGGAGAAGACAAAAAAAGAAAAGATAGTCTCACATCAACTAGGCATATCAACGGGCCATGGAGATGCCCATTAATAGATATCAATGTGAGTGAGTAGGGATTGCCATGCAACGGATGCACTAGATCTATAAGTGTATGAATACTCATCAAAAGAAACTAAGTGGGTGTGCATCCAACTTGCTTGCTCACGAAGACCTAGGACAATTTGAAGAAGCCCATCATTGGAATATACAAGCCAAGTTCTATAATGAAAAATACCCACTAGTATATGAAGGTGACAACATAGGAGACTCTCTATCATGAAGATCATGGTGCTACTTTGAAGCACAAGTGTGGTAAAAGGATAGTAGCATTGCCCCTTCTTTATTTTTCTCTCATTTTTTGGGCATTCTCTTTTTTTGTAGCCTCTTTTTTTTATTTTTCGTCCGGAGTCTCATCCCGACTTGTGGGGGAATCATAGTCTCCATCATCCTTTCCTCACTGGGACAATGCTATAATAATGATGATCATCACACTTTTATTTACTTACAACTCATGAATTACAACTCGATACTTAGAACAAAATATAACTCTATATGAATGCCTCTGGCAGTGTACCGGGATGTGCAATGATTCAAGAGTGACATGTATGAAAGAATTATGAAAGGTGGCTTTGCCACAAATACGATGTCAACTACATGATCATGCAAGGCAATATGACAATGATGAAGCGTATCATAATAAACGGAATGGTGGAAAGTTGCATGGCAATATATCTCGGAATGGCTATGGAAATGCCATAATAGGTAGGTATGGTGGCTGTTTTGAGGAAGGTATATGGTGGGTGTATGATATCGGTGAAAGTTGCGCGACACAAGAGAGGCTAGCAATGGTGGAAGGGCGAGAGTGGTATAATCCATGGACTCAACATTAGTCATACATAACACACATACTTATTGCAAAAATCTACAAGTCATCAAAATCAAGCACTACGCGCATGATCCTAGGGGAAGGGTTGATAGGAGTTAACCATCGCGCGATCCCGACCTCCACACATAAGGAAGACAATCAATAAATAAATCATGCTCCAACTTCATCACATAACGGTTCACCATACGTGCATGCTACGGGAATCACAAACTTTTAACACAAGTATTCCTCAAATTCACAACTACTCAACTAGCATGACCCTAATATTACCATCCTCATATCTCAAAACAATTATCAAGTATCAAACTTCTCATAGTATTCAATGCACTTTATATGATAGTTTTTATTATACCTATCTTGGATGCTCATCATATTAGGACTAAAATTTTAACCAAAGCAATTACCATGCTGTTCTAAAGGACTCTCAAAATAATATAAGTGAAGCATGAGATATCAATAATTTCTATAAAATAAAACTACCGCCGTGCTCTAAAAAGATATAAGTGAAGTACTAGAGTAGCTCAAAAGATATAAGTGAAGCACATAGAGTATTCTAATAAATTCCGATTCATGTGTGTCTCTCCCAAATGGTGTGTGCAGCAAGGATGATTGTGGTAAACTAGAAAGCAAAGACTCAAATCATACAAGACGCTCCAAGCAAAACACATACCATGTGGTGAATAAAAATATAGCATCAAGTAAAGTTACCGATGGACGAAGACGAAAGAGGGGATGCCTTCCGGGGCATCCCCAAGCTTAGGTTTTTGGTTGTCCTTGAATTTTACCTTGGGGTGCCTTGGGCATATCCAAGCTTAGGCTCTTGCCACTCCTTATTCCATAATCCATCAAATCTTTACCCAAAAACTTGAAAACTTCACAACACAAAACTCAACAGAAAACTCGTAAGCTCCGTTAGTATAAGAAAATAAATCACCACTTAGGTAATGTTGTGAACTCATTATAAATTCATATTGGTGTAATATCTACTGTAATCCAACTTCTCTATGGTTCATACCCTCCGATACTACTCATAGATTCATCAAAATAAGCAAACAACACATAGAAAACAGAATATGTCAAAAACAGAACAGTCTGTAGTAATCTGTATCATTAGAATACTTATGTAACTCCAAAAATTCTGAAATAAATCGGTGGACCTGAGAAATTTGTCTATTAATCATATTCAAAAAGAATCAACCTAAAATCACTCTCCATTAAAAAATGGCAGCTAATCTCGTGAGTGCAAAAGTTTCTGTTTTTTACAGCAAGATCACATAGACTTCACCCAAGTCTTCCCAATGGTTCTACTTGGCACAAACACTAATTAAAACATAAAACCACATCTAAACAGAGGCTAGATGAATTATTTATTACTAAACAGTAGCAAAAATCAAAGAACAAAAAATTTTTGGGTTGCCTCCCAACAAGCGCTAACGTTTAACGCCCCTAGCTAGGCATGATGATTTCAATGATGCTCACATAAAAGATAAAAATTGAAACATAAAGAGAGCATCATGAAGAATATGACTATCACATTTAAGTCTAACCCACTTCCTATGCATAGGGATTTTGTGAGCAAACAATTTATGGGAACAATAATCGACTAGCATAGGAAGGCTAAACAAGCATAACTTCAAAACTTTAAGCACATAGAGAGGAAACTTGATATTATTGCAATTCCTACAAGCATAAATTCCTCCCTCATAATAATTTTCAGTAGCATCATGAATGAATTCAACAATATAACCATCACATAAAGCATTCTTTTCATGATCTACAAGCATAGAAAATTTACTACTCTCCACATAAGCAAATTTCTTGTCATGAATAGTAGCGGGAGCAAACTCAACAAAATAATTATCATGTGAGGCATAATCCAATTGAAAACTAAAATCACGATGACAATTTTCATGGTTATCATTATTCTTAATAGCATAAAAGTCATCACAATAATCATCATAGATAGCAACTTTGTTCTCATAATCAATTGGAACCTCTTCCGAAATAGTGGATTCATCACTAAATAAAGTCATGACCTCTCCAAATCCACTTCCATAATTATCACAATAATATTCAACATCCTCCAAAATAGTGGGATCATTACTTCCTAAAGCTGACACTGTTCCAAACCCACTTTCATCAATATAATCATCATAAATAGGAGGCATGCTTTCATCATAATAAATATTCTCATCAAAACTTGGGGGACTAAACATATCATCTTCATCAAACATAGCATCCCCAAGCTTGTGGCTTTGCATACCATTAGCATCATGGGTATTCAAAGAATTCATACTAACAACATTGCAATCATGCTCATCATTCACATATTTTATGCCAAGCATTCTATGTAATTCTTCTTCTAGTACTTGAGCACAATTTTCCTTCCCATCATTTTCACGGAAGACATTAAAAAGATGAAGCATGTGAGGCAACCTTAATTCCATTTTTTTGTAGTTTTATTTTATAAACTAAACTAGTGATAAAACAAGAAACTAAAAGATTCGATTGCAAGATCTAAAGATATACCTTCAAGCACTAACCTCCCCGGCAACGGCGCTAGAAAAGAGCTTAGTTGACGGGGTGTTAGTGCTGCTTACCTAGCCTCCCCGGCAACGGAGCCAGAAAAGAGCTTGATGTCTAGTACGCAACCTTCTTCTTGTAGACGTTGTTGGGCCTCCACGTGCAGAGGTTTGTAGGACAGTAGCAAATTTCCCTCAAGTGGATGACCTAAGCTTTATCAATCCGTGGGAGGCGTAGGATGAAGATGGTCTCTCTCAAACAACCCTGGAACCAAATAACAAAGAGTCTGTTGTGTCCCCAACACACCCAATACAATGGTAAATTGTATAGGTGCACTAGTTCGGTGAAGGGAAAACTTTGTTTTTGCCACTCTAGTTTTTGCCAACTTCGCTTACGCCACTCTAGAATTTGACATCTCACATTTGCCACTCTTAGCTTTTGACAATACATCACAAATGCCATTCCGTGGCAAAAACGATAGTTTTTCATTTCACTTTTGCCACTCTTAGCTTTTGACATGTATCACAATTGCCACTCTAAATTTTTTGCTTTTGCCACGGAATGGCAAGTGTGATATATTGTCAAAAGCTAAGAGTGGCAAAAGTGAAATTTCAAATTCTAGAGTGCATAAGCAAAGTTGGCAAAAACTAGAGTGGCAAAAACAAAGTTTTCCCTTCGGTGAAGAGATGGTGATACACGTGCAATATGGATGGTAGATATAGGTTTTTGTAATCTGAAAATATAAAAATAGCAAGGTAGCAAGTGGTAAAAGTGAGCGTAAATGGTATTGCAATGCTAGGAAAGAAGGCCTAAGGTTCATACTTTCACTAGTGCAAGTTCTCTCAACAATAATAACATACTTGGATCATATAACAATCCCTCAACATGCAACAAAGAGTCACTCCAAAGTCACTAATAGCGGAGAACAAACGAAGAGATTATTGTAGGGTACGAAACCACCTCAAAGTTATCCTTTGTGATCAATCTATTCAAGAGTCCGTAGTAAAAAAACACGAAGCTATTCTTTTTGTTCAATATATCATAGAGTTTGGACTAGAATAACACCTTAAGACACAAATAAACTAAAACCCTAATGTCACCTAGATACTCCAATGTCACCTCAAGTATCCGTGGGCATGGTTATACGATATGCATCACACAATCTCAGATTCCTCTATTCAACCAACACAAAGTACTTCAAAGAGTGCCCCAAAGTTTCTACCGGAGAGTCAAGATGAAAACGTGTGCCAACCCCCATGCATAAGTTCACAAGGTCACTGAACCCGCAAGTTGATCACCAAAACATACATCAAGTAGATCACGTGAATATCCCATTGTCACCACAGATAAGCACATGCAAGACATACATCAAGTGTTCTCAAATACTGAAAGACTCAATCCGATAAGATAACTTCAAAGGGAAAACTCAATCCATTACAAGAGAGTAGAGGGGGAGGAACATCATAAGATCCAACTATAATAGCAAAGCTCGTGATACATCAAGATCGTGCCATATCAAGAATACGAGAGAGAGAGAGAGAGAGATCATACACATAGCTACTGGTACATACCCTCAGCCCCGAGGGTGAACTACTCCCTCCTCGTCATGGAGAGCGCCGGGATGATGAAGATGGCCACCGGTGAGGGATCCCCGCTCCGGCAGGGTGCCGGAACAGTGTCCCGATTGGTTTTTGGTGGCTACAGCGGCTTGCGGCGGCGGAACTAGGGTTTCATGGTTCTCTCGGATGTTTTCAGGGTATATGGGTGTATATATAGGCGAAAGAAGTCGGTCAGGGGAGCCACGAGGGGCCCACGTGGGTGGGGGCGTGCGTACTCCCCTGGGCGCGCCTCCCTGCCTCGTGGCCACCTCGTTGCTTCTTTGACGTCCACTCCAAGTCTCCTGGATTGCGTTTGTTACAAAAACGACTCTCTCGAAGGTTTCATTCCGTTTGGACCCCGTTGGATATTCCTTTTTTGTGAAACACCGAAATAGGCAAAAAACAACAATTTGGACTGGGCCTCCGCTTAATAGGTTAGTCCCAAAAATAGTATAAAAGTGTATAATAAAGCCCATTAAACATCCAAAACAGATAATATAATAGCATGGAACAATAAAAAATTATTCATACATTGGAGACGTATCAAGCCATAACCATGTATGGCGACCGGATTCCAGATAGGCTAATCCCATGTTGAACAAGGCATGAGCTTGTAACCCATGTAGTCTTCTGATGGTGTGGGCACTTCGCAGATTACAACTTTCAGCAAACAGAGGTCGAGCCAAAAGCTTGACGTGTCTCTTGCGTAGTAGGCAGGAGTGTCCAGCGGACCGCGAGGCTCGCTGGTGGCGGTATCCAACGATGAAAGGGTGATCTCTCGCTGGGTGTAGATATCCACGAGACGCCACGAACTACCGGATTGGTGGATGAGGACGATCCAGTTGGCCTTCATGCCCGCCTAGTAGTGGCCGTGCATGAAGGACAGGTGGACGGGTAGTGGTAGCATGTCGAGGGGCACCACGGCAACCTCCGTAGGATCGTCAAGTCGGTGTCTGGGCCACCTGCAAGGATCGGGCATCAGCAAGCAGGGTGTCTTGAAAAGAGCCGGCCAGTTGCAAACGAGTAGACGGTACAAAGACACCAAGCATGCGGCCAGACGAACGGTGCTGAGTAGGTCCATACGATTACAGATCTGCTCCAAGAGAACATCGGGGAGGGAATTCCAATCGCGGCTCTGCGTGTCAGTCGGTTCTGCCATTGGGGTTTTCGATGCTTGCGAGCCAGCGGGGAAGTGGATTCGGGCAGGCGAGCGAAGAAGCTTCTCCTCGTGTGGCCGAGCAGCGAGCGGGGGGGGGGGGGGGTATCGTATGCGCGAGCTACCAAGGAAGATGGCGCGGGCAGGCGAGCAGGAGCGGGGGGAAATGGTGTGCGACCGACGATGGGGAAGACAAGAGGAAGAAGAAGAGTGAAAGACGGGGAAGAAAGTGCATTAAATCTCAATTCTACTAGTACTACTACCAGGATATACCGTCCTTCGGAGTGTAAATAGTTACACCGATGACATGTGGGTCTACCTCACGAGGGCCCATATGTGAGTTAATGGAGAAGAGAGGTGTGTAGGCGTATTTGCGGAAGCGTGCTCTACTGGCAAACATGATGGCTGTACTGGGTAAGGCTGATTTAGTAACACCAACACACTGGTTCAGCTTATTAATTAAGTGTCCCATCTGCTGCAGCGTGTATTGTCACTTCACTACGAAGACTAGTTGAATTGTTATCTCTGACCGAGATGGGGAATAATGGATCACGAAGACTTCGTATCTACAATATCCCTATGCCTCTACGCTAACTCATTTTGCTCCGTACGTAGTCACTTGTTGAAATATCTAGAAAGACAAATACTCCGTATTTGGGAACAGAGGGAGGCTTTTAATCCATATTTGGGAACAGAGGGAGTATCACCATATGGAGGGAACATAGGAAGCTTGAAATATGAACATGTCAATGGGAGGGAGTAAGCCTCATGCATGGATGCAACATGCAACACTCACACGTACACATGGACGCACGCAACACTCACACACCCATGCGGCACACAACACACGATGCAACACACACACTCACGCTCAAGTCCTGAACCTACTCCCTACGTCCGTGAAAGACTGTACATTTAGAGATTTACACATTGACCAGGGCATAATTAACGCCAAAAAGTAGCAGACTTATGTGTTCATGCGACCATTGAGAGAAGAAGATTAAATGAAGGCTGTTGCATGCTGTAATTAAGGATAGACATGTAGCTTACACCTAGAGCACAAGTTGGTGCAATAGTCAATCAATATCGATTTAGATTAAAGGCTAAATGCATTGGAAGTGTAGATGTACTACACTCTTTGTTTTTTACCCGATGTACACTCTTTGTTGGAAGACCGAGGGAGTACACGTGCATGCACTCACATACACAACCAGGGTGGTTCGCGCGCAAGGGCTGGACTCCTTTCGCGCCGATGTAAAGTTTTGTTTAACTGATTTCTTTGCTCTGCCAACTGATAGGTGGGACACAAAAACCAGGTGACAATTTAACCAGTCAACAAAGTGCCACGTCGACTATGTGGCCGGTCAGTAGGGTGCTATACGGTGCTCTACGATGAGCTAGTGATTGTATAATCACCACAAAACTATATATAGTGACCGTAAAGAGCGTATTGTTACATACATTGACCGCCAGTGTATTTTTCTTGTTTCAAATTAAGCCATATTAACCAGAAAGGACGCAATATGGACTAGTACTAGTACTGCTTTGATGTGTCCCGTCAACTCGCCGAACGAGGAGAATCTTGCTTACTATGCCTCTCACTCGCCCATGCACGCGGTGGCTTACAGGACGAGGAGAGGGTTTTGACTACAGCTCCCTCTCCCTCTCCCTCGCCCTCGCCCTCTCGGTGGACGTGCAGTAGTTCAATCGGTGTCAGATTGCCAGAAGCATATTGTACTGTAGTATCATCATTGTTGGACCTTCCGAAGAGGCGAAGAGCCAAGTGCAAGGTTCACACGAGTACGAACGGTTGAACCTCCCGAAGAGGCAAAGAGCCAAGCACAAGGTTTTATAGGAGTTGTCGTCCTAGTAGGAGTATATGATAACCCACAAGTGTAGGGGATCGCAACAGCTTTCGAGGGTAAAGTATTCAACCCAAATTTATTGATTGGACACAAGGGGAGCCAAAGAATATTCTTGAGTATTAGCAGTTGAGTTGTCAATTCAACCACACCTGGATAACTTAGTATCTGCAGCAAAGAATTTAGTAGCAAAGTAGTATGATAATAAAGGTAACGGTGGCAAAAGTAATGTTTTTGGGTTTTGTAGTGATTGTAACAATAACAACGGAATAGTAAATAAGCGAAGAAAAATATGTGGAAAGCTCGTAGGCAATGGATCAGTGATGGATAATTATGCCGGATGCGATTCCTCATGTAATAGCTATAACATAGGGTGACACAGAACTAGCTCCAATTCATCAATGTAATGTAGGCATGTATTCCGTAAATAGTCATACGTGCTTATGGAAAAGAACTTGCATGATATCTTTTGTCCTACCCTCCCGTGGCAGCGGGGTCCTAGCAGAAACTAACGGATATTAAGGCCTCCTTTTAATAGAGAACCGGAACAAAGCATTAGCACATAGTGAATACATGAACTCCTCAAACTACGGTCATCACCGAGAAGTATCCCGATTATTGTCACTTCAGCGTTGTCGGATCATAACACATAATAGGTGACTATAGACTTGCAAGATAGGATCAAGAACACACATATATTCATGAAAACATAATAGGTTTAGATCTGAAATCATGGCACTCGGGCCCTAGTGACAAGCATTAAGCATAGCAAAGTCATAGCAACATCAATCTCAGAACATAGTGGATACTAGGGATCAAACCCTAACAAAACTAACTTGATTACATGGTAAATCTCATCCAACCCATCACCGTCCAGCAAGCCTACGATGGAATTACTCACGCACGGCGGGGAGAATCATGAAATTGGTGATGGAGGATGGTTGATGATGACGAAGGCGACGAATCCCCCTCTTCGGAGCCCCGAACGGACTCCAGATCAGCCCTCCTGAGAGAGATTAGGGCTTGGTGGCGGCTCCGTGTCGTAAAACGCGATGAAACTTTCTCTCTGATTTTTTCTCCCCCCACGTGAATATATGGAGTTGGAGTTGAGGTCGGTGGAGGTCCAGGGGGGCCCACGAGATAGGGGGCGCGCCCAAGGGGAGGGGGCGCGCCCCCACCCTCGTGGACAGGGTGTGGGCCCCCTGGTCTTGATTCTTTTGCCAGTATTTTTTATATTTCCAAAAAGTCCCTCCGTGGATTTTCAGGACATTCCGAGAACATTTGCTTTCTACACATGAAACAACATCATGGCAGTTCTGTTGAAAGCGTCAGTCCGGGTTAGTTTCATTCAAATCATGCAAGTTAGAGTCCAAAACAAGGGCAAAAGTGTTTGGAAAAGTAGATACGTTGGAGACGTATCAACTCCCCCAAGCTTAAACCTTTGCTTGTCCTCAAGCAATTCAGTTGATAAACTAAAAGTGATAAAGAAAAACTTTTACAAACTCTGTTTGCTCTTGTTGTTGTAAACATGAAAAGCCAGCATTCAAGTTCAGCAAATATTATGAACTAACCATACTCACAATAACACTTAGGTCTCACAATTACTCATATCAATAGCATAATCAGCTAGCGAGTCATAATAATAAAACTAGGATGACAACACTTTCTCAAAACAATCATAACATGATATAACAAAATGGTATCTCGCTAGCCCTTTCTGAGACCGCAAAACATAAATCCAGAGCACCTTTAAAGATCAAGGACTGACTAAACATTGTAATTCATGGTAGAAGAGATCCAGTCAAGTCATACCCAATGTAAACCAATAGTAATGAATGCAAATGATAGTGTGCTCTCCAGCGGGTGCTTTTTAATAAGAAGGGTGATGACTCAACATAAAAGTAAATAGATAGGCCCTTCGTAGAGGGAAGCAGGGATTTGTAGAGGTGCCAGAGCACGATTTTAAAATAGAGATTGAATAACATCTTGAGCGGCATACTTTTGCTGTCAACGCAACAACTATGAGATGGCTGTATCTTCCATACTACATGCATTATAGGCAGTTCCCAAACAAAATGGTAAAGGTTTATACTCCCCCAACCACCAACGAGCATCAATCCATGGCTTGCTCGAAACAACGAGTGCCTCCAACTAACAACAACCCTGGGGGAGTTTTGTTTAATTATTTTGATTTGCTTTGATCTTTTTGGATCATCGGACTGGGCATCCCGGTTATCGGCCCTTTCTCATGAATGAGGAGCGGAGTCCACTCCTCTCGAGAATAGCCCACCTAGCATGGAAGATATAGGCAGCCCTAGTTGTAACATGAGCTGCTCGAGCATACAAAACAGAATTTCATTTGAAGGTTTGGAGTTTGGCACATACAAATTTACTTGGAACGGCAGGTAAATACCGCATATAAGCAGGTATAGTGGACTCATATGGAACAACTTTGGGGTTTATGGAGTTTGGATGCACAAGCAGTATTCCCGCTTAGTGCAGGTGAAGGCTAGCAAAAGACTGGGAAGCGACCAACTGAGAGAGCGACAATAGTCATAAACATGCATTAAAATTAATTTACACTGAGTACAAGCATGAGTAGGATATAATCTACCATGAACATAAATATCATGAAGGCTATGTTGATTTCTTTCAACTACATGCGTGAACATGTGCCAAGTCAAGTCACTCAATTCATTCAAAGGAGGATACCATCCCATCATACCACATCATAATCATTCTGATAGCATGTTGGCACGCAAGGTAAACCATTATAACTCATATCTAATCAAGCATGGCACAAGCAACTATAATCTCTAAATGTCATTGCAAACATGTTTACCTCATAATAAGCTGACTCAAAAACGATGAACTCATCATATTTACAAAAACAAGAGAGGTCGAGTTCATACCAGCTTTTCTCATCTCAATAAGTCCATCATATATCGTCATTATTGCCTTTCACTTACACGACCGAACGATGTGTACAATAATAATAGTGCACGTGCATTGGACTAAGCTGGAATCTGCAAGCATTCAACTCAAGAGAGAAGACAAGTAATATGGGCTCTAAGTTAAATAAACAATCATGCATATGAGAGCCACTAAACATTTTCAATATGGTCTTCTCGACCCCCAAAGGAAAGAAAAGAAAATAAAACTATTTACACGGGAAAGCTCCCAACAAGTAAGAAGAAGAACTAGAAATCTTTTTGGGTTTTCATTTTAATTTCTACTACAAGCATGGAAATTAAACTAACTAATTTTTTGGTTTTTCTTAAGGTTTATCAAACACACAAGAAGAAAACTAGAAAAAGAAAATTAAACTGGCATGGATAATACAATGAAAGAGTATGAGCACCGACGACTAGTGTGTGAACATGAATGTAAAGTCGGTGAGAAATACGTACACCCCCAAGCTTAGGCTTTTGGCCTAAGTTGGTCTAATACCAAGGACCGCTGCTACTCTCCCCGGTGTACTAGGAGGTGTAATCAGAATACCACTGGCTGGTCATCTCCGGATCCCACTGGACAAACGATGCATGATAAGGGTCTAGTTCAGGTTCCGGCTCAGGTTCATGTTTTGGAGTGAAAGCTTGGGCTCGATGATTGTACACCGCTTCAGGTGTAACAAGAAAATTATCTGCAGTCAAATCAAACAACAGGGGCGCATGCAGAATAATAGTCTCATTGTGTTTCTTATTAAATCTAAGGTTATACAAGAGCATCTTCTCTTCGTTGTCAACAATAAACGTGTGTGCTACCATGCTCTTGTAATCTAAAATGTGAGGAGGCAATTTTGCCTCCTCTTTCTCATGGTGCCTAATGGGTACCTGAAAATGTCTAGCAAGACGTGAATCATAGATACCTCCAAATATGGGGCCTTTTATACGATTCAGGCCTAGCCGTTTAGCAACGACGGCATCCATACTAAAACTATTGTCTCCAAGCAAGGCATGTTGAAGAATCATAATATCAGGAACACTAAAGTTTCCACTATTTCCACAACCAATCAAGCATCTACTAGCAAATATGGCAAAGTAGCGTAAAACAGGAAAGTGTATGCTAGATATTTTTGCCTTGGAACCCTTCTTTGGCTCCTCTACAGCGATAGTATTAACAAAGCCATCCACATCTTTACGATGGGGTTCCTCTAATTCTCTTTCATAAGGTATCCTACACACCGTGCAAAAATTACGTAAAGACATTTCTCTGAATTCATCATATAAATGAAATGATACTGCAGGCGGTGACTTCTTAGGATAATAATAAAAAAATTTGCACGAAAGTATTGGTGAGTAAGAGATACTGATCGATCCGGTCGTGGTGGAAACCGGCGAGGCCTGCATTCTCGATCAAAGAATAAAAATCTTCATGAATTCCAGCTTCTTTCAAGAAATCATCGCATGGCCATTCACACGACCATACTTCCTCTAAGCGAGGAAGATTATATTTGGCTTTTTCCTTCTCTTTAGCTTGCTTTTCCTGAGAGCCTTGGCTAGAAGAGCCCCTCAAAAGTTTCCTTAACATTTTCTGAAAATTTCTGAAATTTTAGTAACTTGAAAATAAAAGTGAATAAAACTAAACAAGATTGGTAGCAACTACTCCTACAAGTGCCTAGAGCCTATATCATGCATTGGAATTGCTTGGGACCTCATAAATTCAACATGCAAGCTCAAGAACATGGTCACCTATGCAGCAAAAATTTGTAATGAATAAAGCACTAGAACAAAAATTAGTTGGACCAATGGAGGAGTCACATACCAAGCAACAATCTCCCAAAGCAGTTTTGTGAATGGAGCTTTGAGCAAGGAGATCGAAGATTGCAGCAAAATGAGCTAGAACTCGTGCTTGAGCTGGATGGGGATTTTATTTGGGTAGAAGATGGAGTGTGTGGGTGCTGGCATAAGTGGAGGGGGCCACCAGGGGCCCATGAGACAGGGGGCGCGCCTAGGTGGGGTGGGCGCGCCCTCCACTCTCGTGGCCTGGTGCTTGCCCCTCCTGCAGTGATTTCAGTGCCTAAAATCCTCAAATATTCCATAAAAATTCATACTAAATTTGCAGGGCATTTGGAGCACTTTTATTTTCGGGATATTTTTAATGCACGGATAATTCAGAAAACAGACGGATAATACTATTTTTGCTTTATTTATTCTAAATAACAGAAAGTAAAAAGAGAGTACAGAAGGTTGTGCCTTCTAGTTTCATCCATCTCGTGATCATCAAAATGAATCCACTAACAAGGTTGATCAAGTCTGTTAACAAACTCATTCTGAATAACACGGACCCGGAGAAATTTCGAATAACACCAAGTTACCTCAACGGGGGATATGAAAATCCCCAACAATAAGAATATCATACTTTTTCTTGACAGTAGGGAGAGGAAATTCAAAACCTCCAATAATAATAGTTGGAACTTTTCCAATAGAATTGATGCTATGAACTTGAGATTGTTTCCTCGGAAAGTGTGCCGTATGCTCATTAACATTAACATGAAAAGTGACATTGCCTTTGTTGCAATCAATAACAGCCCCTGCAGTATTCAAAAAGGGTCTACCAAGGATAATAGACATACTATCGTCCTCGGGAATATCAAGAATGACAAAGTCCATTAAGATAGTGACATTTGCAACCACAACAGGCACACCCTCACAAATACTGACAGGTATAGCAGTTGATTTATCAGCCATTTGCAAAGATATTTCAGTAGGTGTCAGCTTATTCAATTCAAGTCTACGATATAAAGAGAGAGGCATAACACTAACACCGGCTCCAAGATCACATAAAGCAGTTCTAACATAATTTCTTTTAATGGAGCATGGTATAGTTGGTACCCCCGGATCTCCAAGTTTCTTTGGTATTCCACCCTTAAAAGTGTAATTACCAAGCATGGTGGAAATTTTAGCTTCCGGTATCTTTCTTTTGTTTGTGATGATATCCTTCATATATTTAGCTGGACTTACTTTAAGCATATCAGTTAAGCGCATATGTAAGAAAATAGGTCTAATCATTTCAGCAAAGCGCTCAAAATCCTCATCATCCTTTGTCTTGGATGGTTTAGGAGGAAAGGGCATGGGTTTCTAAACCCATGGTTCTCTTTCTCTACCGTGCTTCCTAGTAACAAAATCTCTCTTATCATAACATTGATTGTTTGATTGTGGGTTATCAAGATCAATAGCAGGTTCAATCTCTACTTCATTGTTTTTGTAGGTTGATCATCAACATGAACATTATTATTAATGTTATCACTAGGTTCATGTTCATCACCTGATTGTGTTTCAGCATCAGAGATAGAAATATCATTGGGATTCTCAGGTGTGTCTACAGCAGGTTCACTAGAAGCATGCAAAGTTCTATCGTCTTTCTTTTTCTTCTTTTTAGAAGAACTAGGTGCCTCTAAATTATTTCTCTGAGAATCTTGCTCGATTCTCTTAGGGTGGCCTTCAGGATACAAAGGTTCCTGAGTCATTCTACCAGTTCTAGTAGCCACTCTAACAGCAAAGTCATATTTATTATTTAATTCATCGAGCAAATCATTTTGGGCTTTAAGGACTTGCTCAGCTTGAGTGTTAACCATAGAAGCATATTTGCTAATGAGTTTAAGTTCACCTTTAACTCTAGCCATATTATCGCTCACACATCCTATCTCGATAGCATTATTCTTTAACTCTCTACCAACATAAGCATTAAAACTTTCTTGTCTAGCCATAAAGTCATCGAATTCATCTAAGCATGGGCTATGAAATTTAGTAGAGGGGATTTCAACATTATCATATCTATAGAGAGAATTTACCTTTACTACCTATGTTGGGTTATCAAGACAATGTGGTTCTTCAACAAGCGGCATATTAAGACCATGTATTTCTTCAATAGGTGGTAAATTCTTAACATCTTCAACTTTAATACCTTTTTCTTTCATTGATTTCTTTGCCTCTTGCATATCTTCAAGACTGAGAAATAAAACACCTCTCTTCTTCGGAGTGGGTTTAGGAATAGGCTCAGGAGTTGGCTCAATTGGTTCAGGAATTGCCTCAGGAATTGGCTCAGGAAGAGTCCAATTATTTTCATTAGTTAACATATTATTCAATAGTAATTCAGCTTCGTCGACTGTTCTTTCCCTGAAAACACAACCAACACAACTATCCAAGTAGTCCTTGGAAGCATCGGTTAGACCATTATAAAAGATATCAAGTATTTCATTTTTCTTAAGAGGATGATCAGGCAAAGCATTAAGTAATCGGAGAAGCCTCCCCCAAGCTTGTGGGAGACTCTCTTCTTTGATTTGCACAAAATTGTATATTTCCTGCAAGACAGCTTGTTTCTTATGAGCAGGGAAATATTTAGAAGAGAAGTAATAAATCATATCCTGGGGACTACGCACACAACCAGGAGCAAGAGAATTGTACCAAGTCTTAGCATCACCCTTTAACGAGAATGGAAATATCTTAAGGATATAATAATAGCGAGATTTATCATCATGAGTAAACAGGGTAGCTATATCATTCAACTTGGTAAGATGTGCCACAACAGTTTCAGATTCAAGGCCATAAAAAGGATCAGATTCAACTAAAGTAATAATCTCAGGATCAACAGAGAATTCATAATCCTTATCAGTAACACAGATAGGTGAAGTAGCAAAAGCAGGGTCAGGTTTCATTCTAGCATTAAGAGACTGCTGCTTCCATTTAGCTAATAATTTCTTCAGATCATATCTATCATTGCAAGCAAAGATAGCTCTAGCAGCTTCTTCATTCATAACATAACCCTCAGGAACAACAGGCAATTCATAATCATTGGGAGAACTTTCATCATCACTATCATCAATAATAGCATCTTCAATAACTTCATTCCCCCTAACTCTAGCAAGTTGTTCATCAAGAAATTCACCTAATGGCAAAGTAGTATCACGCACAGAAATAGTTTCATCATAAGTATCATGCATAGCAGAAGTGGCATCATCAATAACATGTGACATATCAGAGTTCATAGCAGTAGCAGGTTTAGGTGCCGCAAGCTTACTCAAAACAGAAGGAGAAACTAGTGCAGAGCTAGATGGCAGTTCCTTACCTCCCCTCGTGGTTGAGGGATAGATCGTAGTTTTCGCGTCTTTCAAGTTCTTCATAGTGATCAACAGATATAAATCCCAAGTGACTCAGAGAATAGAGCTATGCTCCCCGGCAACGGCGCCAGAAATTAGTCTTGATAACCCACAAGTGTAGGGGATCGCAATAGCTTTCGAGGGTAAAGTATTCAACCCAAATTTATTGATTCGACACAAGGGGAGCCAAGGAATATTCTCAAGTATTAGCAGTTGAGTTGTCAATTCTACCACACTTGGAAAACTTAATATCTACAGCAAAGAATTTAGTAGCAAAGTAATATGGAAGTAACGGTAACAGTGGCAAAAGTAACAGTAGCAGTTTTGTAGTAATTGTAACAACGGCAATGGTAAAGTAACTAAGCAAAGATCAATATGTGAAAAGTTCGTAGGCATAGGATCAATGATGGGTAATTATGTCGGATGCGACTCCTCATGCAACAATTATAACATAGGGTGACACAGAACTAGCTCCAGTTCATCAATGTAATGTAGGCATGTATTTCGAATATAGTCATACATGCTTATGGAAAAGAACTTGCATGACATCTTTTTTCCTACCCTCCCGTGGTAGCGGGGTCCTATTGGAAACTAAGGGATATTAAGGCCTCCTTTTAATAGAGTACCGGACCAAAGCATTAACACTTGGTGAATACATGAACTCCTCAAACTACGGTCATCACCGGGAGTGGTCCCGATTATTGTCACTTCGGGGTTGCTGGATCATAACACATAGTAGGTGACTATTGACTTGCAAGATAGGATCAAGAACTCACATATATTCATGAAAACATAATAGGTTCAGATCTGAAATCATGGCACTCGGGCCCAAGTGACAAGCATTAAGCATAGCAAAGTCATAGCAACATCAATCTTAGAACATAATGGATACTAGGGATCAAACCCTAACAAAACTAACTCGATTACATGGTAATCTCATCCATCCCATCACCGTCCAGCAAGCCTACGATGGAATTACTCACGCACGGCGGTGAGCATCATGAAATTGGTGATGGAGGATGGTTGATGATGATCACGATGACGGATTCCCCTCTCCAGAGCCCCGAACGGACTCCAGATCATCCCTCCCAAGAGAGATTAGGGCTTGGCGGTGGCTTCGTATCGTAAAACGCGATGAATCCTTCTCCTGTTTTTTTCTCCCCGTACGTGAATATATAGAGTTGTAGTTGAGGTCGGTGGAACCTCAGGGGGCCACGAGGCAGGGGGCGTGCCCGGGGGGGGGGGGGGGGGTAGGGCGCGCCCCCACCCTCGTGGACAGGGTGTGGGCCCCCCGGTCTTGATTCTTTCGCCAGTATTTTTTATTAATTCCAAAAATATTCTTCGTGAAGTTTCAGGTCATTCCGAGAACTTTTATTTCTGCACAAAAATAACACCATGGGAAGTCCATTCAAATCATGCAAGTTAGAGTCCAAAACAAGGGCAAAAGTGTTTGGAAAAGTAGATACGTTGGAGACATATCAACTCCCTCATGCTTAAACCTTTGCTTGTCCTCAAGCAATTCAGTTGATAAATTGAAAGTGATAAAGAAAAACTTTTACAAACTCTGTTTGCTCTTGTTGTTGTAAATATGTAAAGCCATCATTCAAGTTTTCAGCAAAGATTATGAACTAACCATATTCACAATAACACTTAGGTCTCATATTTACTCATATCAATTGCATAATCAACTAGCGAGCAATAATAATAAATCTTGGATGACAACACTTTCTCAAAACAATCATAATATGACATAACAAGATGGTATCTCGCTAGCCCTTTCTGAGACCGCAAAACATAAATGCAGAGCACCTCTCAAGATGAAGGATTGACTAGACATTGTAATTCATGGTAAAACATATCCAGTCATAGTAATACTCAATATAAATTAATAGTAATGGATGCAAATGGCAGCAGTGCTCTCCAACTGGTGCTTTTTAATAAGAGAATGATGACTCAACATAAAAGTAAATAGATAGGCACTTCGCAGAGGGAAGCAGGGATTTGTAGAGGTGCCAGAGCTCGAGTTTTGAAACAGAGATAAATAATATTTTGGGTGACTGATACGTCTCCGTCTTATCTATAATTTTTGATTGTTCCATGCCAATATTATTCAACTTTCATATACTTTTGGCAACTTTTTATACTATTTTTGGGACTAACATATTGATCCAGTGCCCAGTGCCAGTTCCGGTCTGTTGCATGTTTTATGTTTCGCAGAAACCCCATATCAAACGGAGTCCAAACTGGATAAAAACGAACGGAGAATTATTTTGGAATATTTTTGATTTTTGGGAAGTAAAATCAACGCGAGACGGTGCCCGAGGTGGCCAGGAGATAGGGGCCCACGCCCACTCCATGTGGGCGCGCCCTCCACCCTCCTGGGCCACTCGTAAGGCGGTTGATGCCCTTCTTTGGCAGCAAGAAAGCTAATTTTTGGAAAACGATCTGGGCAAAGGTTTCAATCCAATCGGAGTTACAGATTTCCAAATATAAAAGAAACGGTGCCAGGGCAGAATTCGAGAACACAAAAATAGAGAGATAGATCCAATCTCGGAGGGGCTCTCGCCCCTCCCAAGCCATGGGAGCCAAGGACTAGAGGGGAAACCCTTCTCCCATCTAGGGAGAAGGTTAAGGAAGAAGAAGAAGAAGAAGAAGGGGGGCTCTCTCCCCTTTGCTTTCGGTGGTGCCGGAACACCGCCGAGGGCCATCATCATCACCGCGATCTTCACCAACACCTCCGCCATCTTCACCAACATCTCCATCACCTTCCCCCCTCTATCTATAGAGGTCCACTCTCCCGCAACCCGCTGTACCCTCTACTTGAACATGGTGCTTTATGCTTCATATTATTTTCCAATGATGTGTTGCCATCCTATGATGTCTTAGTAGATTTTTGTTGTCCTATTGGTGGTTGATGAATTGCTATGATTGATTTAATTTCCTTGTGGTTATGTTGCTGTCCTTTGGTGCCCATCATATGAGCGCGCGCGTGGATCACACCATAGGGTTAGTTGTATGTTGATAGGACTATGTATTGGAGGGCTAGAGTGACAGAAGCTTCAACCTAGCATAGAAATTGATGCATACGGGATTGAAGGGGGACCAATATATCTTAATGCTATGGTTGGGTTTTACCTTAATGAACATTAGTAGTTGCAGATGCTTGCTAATAGTTCCAATCATAAGTACATAGAATTCCAAGTCAGGGATGACATGCTAGCAGTGGCCTCTCCCACATAAAACTTGCTATCGGTCTAGTAAAGTATTCAATTGCTTAGGGACAATTTCACAACTCCTACCACCACTTTTCCACACTCGCTATATTTACTTTATTGTTTCTTTATCTAAACAGCCCCTATTTTCTATTTACGCATTCTTTACTTTCTTGCAAAACTATCCAACAACACCTACAAAGTACCTCTAGTTTCATACTTGTTCTAGGTAAAGCGAACGTCAAGCATGCATAGAGTCGTATCAATGGACGATAGGACTTGAGAGAGTATTTGTTCTACCTTTAGCTCCTCGTTGGGTTCGACACTCTTACTTGTCGAAAGAGGCTACAACTATCCCGTATACTTGCGGGTTATCAAGACCTTTTTCTGGCGCCGTTGCCGGGGAGTCATAGCATGGGGTGAATATTCTCGTGTGTGCTTGTTTGCTTTATCACTAAGTAATTTTTATTTGCTGTTCTAAGTTGTTATCTATCTTTAGTTATGGATATGGAACACAAAATACCAAAAAAAATTAGGTGTACTTGCTACTCATGGAGATGGGATAACTCCTAAAACCCTCGATTCTCATTATGTGAAAGATATTATGTACTACTTTGATAATCCTGAGAAAACCCCATTCAACTTTATAATGGGAGACACGTTGGATCAACGTGAATACTTTAGGGATTATTGCTTTACACAAAAAGGGAAACTATTATGGGATCAAATTATTATGTTGTGTTGGTATGCTCGGGATCTATGCTTGAGATATGATATTACTTGTTGCTCTAGGATGAAGGCTCCAGACCTTCCCTTTTCATGCAAATTTAATGATAATGAAACCTTAGCTTCTTATGCTAATGGTATATATGATTACTATGATGTTGAACAAATTGAAGAATTTATTGCTTTTAAGGCTGCTTATGAAATTAAATCTTTGTTTGAAAAGTATGAAGCTTTTGATGATGATGTTTATAGGCCCGAAAATCTTGCTATACAATTACAATATTAATCCATTTATTGAGAAAGTCTCCGCTATCCAAGAAGAGAATAATATTTTGCAGGAAGCTATGGAAGAAGAAATTGATGAAACTGTGAGCTCATTGGATGAAAAAGATGATGAGGAGAGCGAAGAACAAAAGGAGGAAGAGCGGATTGATCACCCGTGCCCACCTTCTAATGAGAGTAACTCTTCAACTCATACATTGTTTAATTCCCCTTCGTGCTTACCGAAGGATGATTGCTATGATGATTGCTATGATCCCTTGAATTTGTTTGAAATATCCCTTTTTGATGATGCTTGCTATGCTTGTGGCCAAGATGCCAATATGAATTATGCTTATGGAGATGAACTTGCTATAGTTCCTTATGTTAAACATGAAATTGTTGCTATTGCACCCACGCATGATAGTCCTATTATCTTTTTGAATTCTCCTGACTACACTATATCGGAGAAATTTGCGCTTAGTAAGGATTATATTGATGGGTTGCCTTTTACCATTGCACACGATGATTTTGATGAATGTAATATGCATGTGCTTGCTGCTCCTATTTGCAATTATTATGAGAGAGGAACTATACTCCACCTCTCTATGTTTCCAACACGATAGAATTGCAAGAAACTGTTTATACTATGCATTGACCTTTACTTGGTGTGCATGAATTGTTCTTTTATGACATGCCGATGCATAGGAAGAGAGTTAGACTTCGTAAATGCTTGATATATGTTACTTTGTGCTCACTACTAAATTACAAATCATTGTTAATTAAAATTGGCTTTGATATACCTTGAGATCCGGGTGGATTCGTTACTTGAGCACTAAATGCCTAGCTTAATGGCTTTAAAGAAAGCACTGCCAGGGAGACAACCTGGAAGTTTTAGAGAGTCATTTATTTCTGTTGAGTGCTTTCATATAGTTTAAAAACAAAAAGATGAAGAGGGGAACACAAAAACTTTTCAAAAAGGAAAGTGAAAGTGAGAGAGACAAGCATTGTTGAAGTGGGAGAGCTCCTTGAACTTTGTTCATGCTCACGGAAACTTTGTGAATCTTGATTACAGAAACTTTTCATCAGAAATAATTATCCCCTTGTACAATTCCATTGTATTATAAAAATAATGTGCTAAGGTTTACCTTTAGGATGTTTACAATGCTTGTTGGTTTGTACGGTGCAGGACAGCAACTTTGGCTGTAGCGTGCGATTTTACATTTTTAACTGGAACCTCAATTGGTTCTAATTCTTTTTGAACTGTCTTTCTATGAAACTTTTTTATTTTTCCTAATTTTGGTAGAATTTTTGGGGTAACATAAGTATGGTGGATGTTCAGATTGCTACAGACTGATCTGTTTTTGACAGATTCTGTTTTTGATGCGTAGTTTGCTTGTTTTGATGAATCTATCAATTTATATTAGTGGATTAAGCCATGGAAAAGTTATATTACAGTAGACACAATGCAAAAACAAAATATGAATTGGTTTGCAACAGTACTTAGAGTGGTGATTTGCGTTATTGTACTAACGGATCTTACCGAGTTTTCTGTTGAAGTTTTGTGTGGATGAAGTGTCTAAACGAGGAGGTCTCGATATGAGGAAAAGGAAGAGATGCAAGAGCTCAAGCTTGGGGATGCCCGAGGTACCCCAAGTAAATATTCAAGGAGACTCAAGCGTCTAAGCTTGGGGATGCCCCGGAAGGCATCCCCTCTTTCTTCAACAAGTATCGGTATGTTTTCGTATTCGTTTCGTTCATGCGATATGTGCAAGTCTTGGAGCGTCTTTTGCATTTAGTTTTCACTTTTCTTTTATGCACCACGCTGGTATGAGATAGTTCTTGGTTGATTTATAGAATGCTCATCGCACTTCACTTAAATATTTTGAGTATGGCTTTATAGAATGCTTCATGTGCTTCACTTATATCACTTGAAGTTTGGATTGCCTGTTTCTCTTCACATAGAAAACCGCCATTTGTAGAATGCTCTTTTTCTTCACTTATATTTGTTAGAGCGTGGGCATATCTTTTTTAGAAAGAATTAAACTCTCTTGCTTCACTTATATCAATTTAGAGAGATGACAGGAATTGGTCAATCACATGGTTAGTCATAGAATCCTACATAAACTTGTGGATCACTGAATATGATATGTTTGATTCCTTGCAATAGTTTTGCGATATAGAGGTGATAATATGTGGGAGGTACCAGTAGATGGTTGTGTTTAGTAAGGATGTTGGTGTTAAGGTTTGTGATTCCCGAAGCATGCACGTATGGTCTATAAACTATGTAACCAAATTGGCGCGCATTGTATTTTGATTGTTTATCTTTGCGTGAAGGTCGGGGGCGTGCGATGGTTAACTCCTACCGTCCTCCCCTCTAGGAGCATGCGCGTAGTACTTTGTTTCAAGGGCTAATAAATTTTTGCAATAAGTATGTGAGTTCTTTATGACTAATGTTGAGTCCATGGATTATACGCACTCTCACCCTTCCATCATTACTAGCCTCTTCGGTACCGTGCATTGCCCTTTCTCACCTCGAGAGTTGGTGCAAACTTCGCCGGTGCATCCAAACCCCGTGATACGATACGCTCTATCACACATAAGACTCCTTATATCTTCCTCAAAACAGCCACCATACCTACCTATCATGGCATTTCCATAGCCATTCCGAGATACATTGCCATGCAACTTCCATCATCGTCATATACATGACTTGAGCATTCATTGTCATATTGCTTTGCATGATCGTAAGATAGCTAGCATGATGTTTTCATGGCTTGTCCGTTTTGATGTCATTGCTATGCTAGATCATTGCACATCCCGGTACACCGCCGGAAGCATTCATATAGAGTCATATCTTTGTTCCAGTATTGAGTTGTAATATTGAGTTGTAAGTAAATAAAAGTGTGATGATCATCATTATAGAGCATTTCCCCATGAAAAAAAGAAAAAAAAAGAAAAAAAGGAAAGGCCAAAGAAGCCTAAATAAAAAAGGGGGCCAAAGAAGCCCATCGAAAGAAAAAAAAGAAAAAAAGAAAAAAAAGAAAGGGGCAATGATACTATCCTTTTTCCACACTTGTGCTTCAAAGTAGCACCATGTTCTTCATATAGAGAGTCTCTTATGTTGTCACTTTCATATACTAGTGGGAATTTTTCATTATAGAACTTGGCTTGTATATTCCAACGATGGGCTTCCTCAAATGCCCTAGGTCTTCATGAGCAAGCAAGTTGGATGCACACCCACTTATTTTCAGTTTGAGCTTTCATACACTTATAGCTCTAGTGCATCCGTTGCATGGCAATCCCTACTCCTCACATTGACATCAATTGATGGGCATCTCCATAGCCCGTTGATTAGCCGCGTCGATGTGAGACTTTCTCCCTTTTTTGTCTTCTCCACATAACCTGCACCATCATATTCTATTCCACCCATAGTGCTATATCCATGGCTCACGCTCATGTATTGCGTGAAAGTGAAAAGGTTTGAGAATACTAAAGTATGAAACAATTGCTTGGCTGACACCAGGATAGGCATGAGGGGTACCTTGTGTTAAGAAAAGGGAGCATACAAGACTATACGATTTTGTAGGGATAACTTTCTGAAGCATTGATATTTTGAAAGACATGATTGTTTGTTGGGATGCCCTAAGTATTATTGTTTTTATGTCAAATGATAGACCATTGCTTTGAATCACTCGTGTCTTAATATTCATGCCATGATTAGACTTATGATCAAGATTATGCTAGGTAGCATTCCACATAAAAAATTATCTTTTTTATCATTTACCTACTCGAGGACGAGCAGGAATTAAGCTTGGGGATGCTGATACGTCTCCATCGTATCTATAATTTTTGATTGGTCCATGCCAATATTATTCAACTTTCATATACTTTTGGCAACTTTTTATACTATTTTTGGGATATAACATATTGATCCAGTGCCCAGTGTCAGTTCCTGTCTGTTGCATGTTTTATGTTTCGCAGAAACCCTAATCAAACGGAGTCCAAACGGGATAAAAACGGACGGAGAATTATTTTGGAATATTTGTGATTTTTGGGAAGTAAAATCAACGCGAGACGGTGCCCGAGGTGGCCAGGAGATAGGGGCCCATGCCCACTCCAGGTGGGCGTGCCCTCCACCCTCCTGGGCCACTCGTAAGGTAGTTGATGCCCTTCTTTGGCCGCAAGAAAGATAATTTTTGGAAAATGATCTGGCGAAGGTTTCAATCCAATCGGAGTTACGGATCTCCAGATATAAAAGAAACGGTGCCAGGGCAGAATTCGAGAACACAAAAACAGAGAGATAGATCCAATCTCGGAGGGGCTCTTGCCCCTCCCAAGCCATGGGAGCCAAGGACCAGAGGGTAAACCCTTCTCCCATCTAGGGAGAAGGTCAAGGAAGAAGAATAAGAAGGGGGGCTCTCTCCCCTTTGCTTCCGGTGGCGCCGGAACGCCGCCGAGGGCCATCATCATCACCACGATCTTCACCAACACCTCTGCCATCTTCACCAACATCTCCATCACCTTCCCCCCTCTATCTACAGCGGTCCACTCTCCTGCAACCCGCTGTACCCTCTACTTGAACATGGTGCTTTATGCTTCATATTATTTTCCAATGATGTGTTGCCATCCTATGAGGTCTGAGTAGATTTTCGTTGTCCTATTGGTGGTTGATGAATTGCTATGATTGATTTAATTTGCTTGTGGTTATGTTGCTGTCCTTTTGTGCCCATCATATGAGCGCGCGCGTGGATCACACCATAGGTTTAGTTGTATGTTGATAGGACTATGTATCGGAGGGTAGAGTGACAGAAGCTTCAACCTAGCATAGAAATTGATGCATACGGGATTGAAGGGGGACAAATATATCTTAATGCTATGGTTGGGTTTTACCTTAATGAACGTTAGTAGTTGCGGATGCTTGCGAATAGTTCCAATCATAAGTGCATAAAATTCCAAGTCAGGGATGACATGCTAGCAGTGGCCTCTCCCACATAAAACTTGCTATCGGTCTAGTAAAGTAGTCAATTGCTTAGGGACAATTTCACAACTCCTACCACCACTTTTCCACACTCGCTATATTTACTTTATTGTTTCTTTATCTAAACAGCCCCTATTTTCTATTTACGCGTTCTTTACTTTCTTGCAAAACTATCCAACAACACCTACAAAGTACCTCTAGTTTCATACTTGTTCTAGGTAAAGCGAACGTCAAGCGTGCGTAGAGTCGTATCTGTGGCCGATAGGACTTGAGAGAGTATTTGTTCTACCTTTAGCTCCTTGTTGGGTTCGACACTCTTACTTATCGAAAGAGGCTACAGCTATCCCGTATACTTGCGGGTTATCAGTGACATACTTTCATTGTCAACATAACAACCAAGAGATCTCGATATCTTCCATGCTACACACATTATAGGTGGTTCCCAAACAGAATGGTGAAGTTTATACTCCCCCACCACCAACAAGCATCAATCCATGGCTTGCCCGAAACAATGGGTGCCTGCAACTAACAACAATCCTGTGGGAGCAGACTAAGGCATAGCCTAGTGGTGGGAGGGGGCTGATGCCTTCCCACCCACCCAGGTTCAAAGCACGGTACTTGCAATTTGGGTTTGTTGCACCAATTATACTGTAGGGGGTTCCTTACAGTCTTTCTCTCTAAAAAAAAACAATCCTGTGGGAGTTTTGTTTGCAATTATTTTGGTTTGAACATGGGACTGGCATCCCGGTTACCAGCCATTTTCTCGTGAGTGAGGAGCGGAGTCCACTCCTCGTGAGAATAACCCACCTAGCATGGAAGATATAGACAACCCTAGTTGATACATGAGCTGTTCGAGCATACAAAACAGAATTTCATTTGAAGGTTTGGAGTTTGGCACATACAAATTTACTTGGAACGGCTGGTAAATACCGCATATAGGATGGTATGGTGGACTCATATGGAATAACTTTGGGGTTTATGGAAGTGGATGTACAAGTGAAGGCTAGAAATAGACTGGGAAGCGACCAACCAGAGAGCGACAACAATCATGAACATGCATTAAAATTAATCAACACTGAGTGCAAGCATGAGTAGGATATAAATCACCATGAACATAAATATCATGGAGGCTATGTTGATTTTGTTTCAACTACATGCGTGAACATGTGCCAAGTCAAGCCACTCGAATCATTCAAAGGAGGATACCACCCTATCATACCACATCACAACCATTTTAATAGCATGTTGGCACACAAGGTAAACCATTATAAACTCCTAGCTAATTAAGCATGGCATGAGCAACTATAATCTCTAATTGTCATTGTAAACACGTTTCATTCATAATAGGCTGAATCAGGAATGATGAACTAATCATCTTTACAAAAACAAGATAGGCCGAGTTCATACTAGCTTCTCTCATCTCAATCAGTCCATTATATATCATCATTATTGCCTTTCACTTGCACGACCGAACGGTGTGGATAATAATAATAGTGCACGTGCATTGGACTAAGCTAGAATCTGCAAGCATTTGATACAAGGGAGAAGACAAGGTAATATGGGCTCTTGGTTAAATCAACAACAATGCATATGAGAGCCACTCAACATTTTCATCATGGTCTTCTCCTCTCAACCCCCAAAGAAAAGAAAAGAAATAAAACTATTTACATGGGAAAGCTCCCAACAAGCAAAATAAGAACGAGAAATCTTTTTGATTTTTCTTTTAATTACTCCTACAAGCATGGAAAGTAAACTAGCTAAAAGCTATAACTATTTTTTTGTTTTTCTTAAGGTTTTTCAAACACACACGAAGAAGGCTTAGAAAAGAAAATAAACTAGCATGGATGGTACAATGAAAAAGTATGAGCACCGACAACTAGAATGAGTGTGTGAACATGAATGTAATGTCAGTGAGAAATACATACTCCCCCAAGCTTAGGCTTTTGGCGTAAGTTGGTCTAATCCCACGGATCAAAACTGCCTTCTTCGGTGTGCGGAGGAGTGTCATCTAGGTGCCACTGGTTGGCGATCTCCCCCGGATCCCACTGATAAACAGACTGTCAATATGGGTCAAGTGGTGGTTCCGGCTCAGGCTCTGGAGCTGGTGTTAGGCTCCAGTATGCGTAAACAGCCTCCGACAAGATGAGGTGCAGGCAAGATAATAGTCTCACAATGAGTTTTATTAAATATCAAATTATACTTAAGCATCATCTTCTTATTTTTAACAATAAATTCATGTGCTACCATACTCTTATAATGTAGAAAAATAGGGGGCAACAACTTTTCCTCTTTCTCATAATGCCTAATAGGTATCTCAAAGTGTTTAGCAAGGCATGAAGCAAAGAGGCCTCCAAAGATGGGGCCCTTTGTACGGTTCATACTTAATCCTTTGGCAATAATAGCGCCTAAGCTGAAGGTTGTGTCACGAAACAAAGCATGGCGCAAAAATGACAAGATCAGGAGTACAAAAATTTCCACTATTCCCACGACCAATTAAGCATCTGCCAGCAAATATCGCAAAGTAACATAGAACAGAAAAATGTATACTAGTAATTCTTGCATCGGAAACTTTCCTCGTTTCCCCTACAGCAATTCTATCTATAAATCCATCCACATCACTACGATGTGGTTCCTCTATGCTGCCCACAAAGGGTATCTTGCAGACCCGACAAAAATCATGGAGTGACATCTCCTTAACCTCATCATATAAGTGAAACTCCACTGAAGGTGGTGATTTCCTAACATGAAAGTAAAAATTTTGCACGAAAATATTAGTGAGTAGGAGATACTGTTCGCGCTGGTCGTGGAGGAAGTCGGTGAGGCCTGCATTCTCAGCCAAGTAATAAAAATCATCAAAAATTCCGGAGGCTCTCAAGAATTCTTCGCAAGGCCATTCGCACGGCCGAACCTCCGAGTGTGAGGCAGATTGTATTTGGGCTTTTTATTCTCCTCATTTTGTTTATCCTTCGAGCTTCGGCTCGAAGAGCCTCTCAACAATCTCCTCAACATTTTCTTCCTCTGGAAATTTCTGAAATTTTTTAGTGACTCACAATAAAAGTGAACAAAACTCAACAAGATTGATAGCAACCACTCCCATAAGTGCCTAGAAACTACATCATGCATTAGAACTACTTGGGACCCTATAAATTTGACATGCAAGCTCAAGAACAGGATCACCTTAGCAGCAAAAATTTGCAATAAATACAGCACTAGAACAAAAACTAATTGGACCATTGGAGGAGTCACATACCGAAGAACAATTCCCCAAAACAGTTTCGTGAATGAAGCTTTGAGCAAGGAGATCGAAAATCGCAGTAAAACGAGCTAGAACACGAGTTTGAGCTGTGTTGATTTTTCTGGAGGAAGACGAAGTGTGTGGGTGCAGGAATAAGTGGAGGGGGGCCACGTGGGGCCCACGAGGCAGGGGCGCGCCCCAGGGGGGTGGGCGCGCCCTAGACCCTCGTGGCCAGGTGGTTGCCCCCTCTGGTGTGTTCTGAGTGCTAATAATTCTTAAATATTCTAGAAAAAATCATATTTCATTTTCGGGACATTTGGAGAACTTTTATTTTCGGGGTATATTTTTTTATTGCAAGGATAATTCAGAAAATAGATAGAAAATACTATTTTTATTTTATTTAATCTAAATAACAGAAAGTAAAAGGAGGGTACAGAGAGTTGTGCTTTCTAACTTCATCCATCTCATGCTCATCAAAAGGAATCCACTAACAAGGTTGATCAAGTCTTGTTAACAAACTCATTCCGAATCACATGAAACCGGAGAATCTTCGAATAGCACTAAGTTACCACAACGGGGATATGCACGTCCCCAACAATTTGAATATCATATTTCTTCTTGACAGTAGGAAGAGGAAATTCAAAACCTCCAATAGTAATCGTTGAAAATTTTCCAATACAATTGATACTGTGGACTTGAGGTTGTTTCCATGGAAAGTGTACCGTATGCTCATTACCATTAACATGAAAAGTGACATTGCCTTTGTTGCAGTCAATAACAATCCCCGCAGTATTCAAAAAGGGTCTACCAAGGATAATTGACATACTATCATCCTCGGAAATATCAAGAATAACAAAGTCCGTTAAAATAGTAACATTTGCAACCACAACAGGCACATACTCACAAGTACCGACATGTATAACAGTTGATTTATCGACCATTTGCAAAGATATTTCAGTAGGTGTCAACTTATTGAAATAAAGTATATGATATAAAGAGAGAGGCATAACACTAACACCGGCTCCAAGATCACATAAAGCAGTTTTGACATAGTTTCTTTTAATGGAGCATGGTATAGTTGTTACTCCTGGATCTCCTAGTTTCTTTGGTATTCCACCCTTAAAAGTATAATTAGCAAGCATGGTGGAAATTTCCGCTTCTGGTATCTTTCTTTTATTTGTACCAATATCTTTCATGTACTTAGCATAAGGATTCATTTAAGCATATCAGTCGAACGCATACGCAAAAAGATAGGTCTAATCATTTTAGCAAAGCGCTCAAAATCCTCATCATCCTTTTTCTTGGATGGTTTAGGAGGAAAAGGCATGGGTTTGTGAACCCATGGTTCTCTTTCTTTACTGTACTTCCTAGCAACGGAGTCTCCCTTATCATAATGTTGATTCTTTGATTGTGGGTTATCAAGATCAACAACAGGTTCAACCTCTACATCATTATTATTGCTAGGTTGAGCATCCACATGAACATCATCATTAACATCATCACTAGGTTCATGTTCATTACCAGATGGTGTTTCGACATCAGAAATAGAAATATCATTGGGATTCTCAGGTGTGTCAACAACATGTTCACTAGAAGCATGCAAAGTCCTATAATTTTTGTTTTTCTTCTTCTTAGAAGGACTAGGTGCGTCAACATTAGTTCTCTTAGAATCTTGCTCAATTCTCTTAGGGTGGCCCTCAGGATACAAAGGTTCCCGAGTCATTTTACCCCCTCTAGTCATAACTCTAACAACATTATCATTTTTCTTATTATTTAATTCATTGAGCAAATCATTTTGAGCTTTAAGCACTTGTTCTGCTTGAGTGGTAACCATGGAAGCATGTTTACTAATAAGTTTAAGTTCACCTTTAACTCTAGACATATAATCACTCAAGTGTTCAATCATTCAAGCATTGCATTTCAATTGTCTACCAACATAAGCATTGAAGTTTTCTTGTTTAACAATAAAACTATCAAACTCATCCAAGCATTGACTAGCAGACTTATAACGAGGAATATCACCTTCATCAAATCTATAGAGAGAATTTACCTTTACTACCTGTGTCGGGTTATCAAGACCATGTATTTCTTCAATAGGCGGTAAATTCTTAACATCTTTAGCTTTAACACCCTTTTCTTTCATAGATTTCTTTGCCTCTTACATATCTTCAGGACTGAGAAATAGAATACCCCTTTTCTTCGGAGTTGGCTTAGGAGTTGGTTCAGGAAGTGTCCAATTGTTTTCATTAGTTAACATATTATTCAAAACAATTCAGCTTGACCAACAGTTCTTTCCCTGAAAACACAACCAGCACAACTATCCAGGTGCTCTCTGGAAGCATCGGTTAGTCCATTATAAAAGATATCAAGTATTTCATTTTCTTGAGAGGATGATCAAGTAAAGCATTAAGTAATTGGAGAAGCCTCCCCCAAGCTTGTGGGAGACTCTCTTCTTCAATTTGCACAAAATTATATATTTCCCTTAAGGCAGCTTATTTCTTATGAGGGGAAATATTTAGCAAAGAAGTAATAAATCATATCTTGGGGACTATGCACACAACCAGGATCAAGAGAATTAAACCATGTTTTAGCATCACCCTTTAGTGAGAATGGAAATAGCTTAAGGATATAGTAGTAACTATTTTTTCCTCATGGTTTAATAGGGTGGCTATATCATTCAATTTAGTAAGATGTGCCACAACAGTTTCAGATTCATAGCCATAAAAAGGATCAGATTCAACCAAAGTAATTATCTCAGGATCGACAGAGAAATCATAATCCTTATCAGTAATGCAGATAGGTGAAGTAGCAAAAGCAGGGTCATATTTCATTCTAGCATTCAAAGACTTCTCTTTCAGCTTAGCTAATAATTTCTTAAGATCATACCTATCATTGCAAGCAAGAAAATCTCTAGCAGTTTCTTCATCCATAACATAACCCTCAGGCACACAACAGGTAATTCGTATCTATGGGGGGGGGGGAGAATCTTCATCATCACTTTCATCAATATTATCAGTTTCAATAATTTCATTCTCTCTAGCCCTAGCAAGTTGTTCATCAAGAATTTCACCTAATGGCATAGTATTATCAAGCATAGAAGTAGTTTCATCGTAAGCATCATGCATAGCAGAAGTGGCATCATCAATAACATGCAACATATCAGAATTAATAGCAGAAGCAGGTTTAGGTGTCGCAAGTTTACTCAAAACAGAAGGAGAATCAGGTGCAGAGCTAGATGGCAGTTCATTACCTCCCCTCGTAGTTGAGGGATAAATCTTGGTTTTCTCGTCTTTCAAGTTCCTCATAGTGATCAGCAGATATAAATCCCAAGTGACTCAAAGAATAGAGCTATGCTCCCCGGCAACGGCGCCAGAAAATAGTCTTGATAACCCACAAGTATAGGGGATTGCAACAGTTTTCGAGGGTAGAGTATTCAACCCAAATTTATTGATTCGACACAAGGGGAGCCAAAGAATATTCTCAAGTATTAGCAGTTGAGTTGTCAATTCAACCACACCTGGAAAACTTAATATCTGCAGGAAAGTATTTAGTAGCAAAGTAATATGGAAGTAACGGTAATAGTGGCAAAAGTAATAGTAGCAGTTTTGTAGTAATTGTAACAGCGACAACAATAAAGTAACTAATCAAAGATCAATATGTGAAAAGTTCATAGGCATTGGATGAATGATGGATAATTATGTCGGATGCGATTCCTCATGCAACAGTTATAACATAGGGTGACACAGAACTAGCTCCAGTTCATCAATGTAATGTACTCCGGATATAGTCATACGTGCTTATGGAAAAGAACTTGCATGTCATCTTTTTTCCTACACTCCCGTGGCAGCGGGGTCCTATTGGAAACTAAGGGATATTAAGGCCTCCTTATAATAGAGTACCAGACCAAAGCATTAACACTTGGTGAATACATGAACTCCTCAAACTACGGTCATCACCGGGAGTGGTCCCGATTATTGTCACTTCGGGGTTGTCGGATCATAACACATAATAGGTGACTATTGACTTGCAAGATAGGATCAAGAACTCACATATATTCATGAAAACATAATAGGTTCAGATCTGAAATCATGGCACTCGGGCCCTAGTGACAAGCAGTAAGCATAGCAAAGTCATAGCAACAACAATCTTAGAACATAATGGATACTAGGGATCAAACCCTAACAAAACTAACTCGATTACATGGTAAATCTCATCCAACCCATCACCGTCCAGCAAGCCTATGATGGAATTACTCACGCACGATGGTGAGCATCATGAAATTGGTGATGGAGGATGGTTGATGACGACGATGGCGACGAATTCCCCTCTCCGGAGCCCCGAACGGACTCCAGATCAGCCCTCCTGAGAGAGATTAGGGCCTGGCGGTGGCTCCATATAGTAAAACGCGATGAATCCTTCTCCTGATTTTTTTCTCCCCGAACGTGAATATATAGAGTTGGAGTTGAGGTCGGTGGAGCCTCAAGGGGCCCACGAGGCAGGGGGGTAGGGCGCGCCCCCCACCCTCATGGATAGGGTGTGGGCCCCCTGGTCTTGATTCGTTCGCCAGTATTTTTTATTAATTCCAAAAATATTCTCTGTGAAGTTTCAGGTCATTCCAAGAACTTTTATTTCTGCACAAAAATAACACCATGGCAATTCTACTGAAAAAAGCGCCAGTCTGGGTTAGTTCCATTCAAATCATGCAAGTTAGAGTCCAAAACAAGGGCAAAATTGTTTGAAAAAGTAGATACGTTGGAGACGTATCAAAACACGTCAAGAGGAATTTCTTTTATAGAGCCGATAATGGAGTGAAGTCCATGCATGCAACACCACAAGCTACAGAGTAGTAATAGAGCACTTTACGTACAGAGCCATATTGCACAGTTCCCAATGCCCGGATAACCCGCAAGTATACAGGATAGTTGTAGCCTCTTTCGATAAGTAAGAGTGTCAAACCCAACGAGGAGCTAAAGGTAAAACAAATACTCTCTCAAGTCCTATCGGCCACTGATACGACTCTACGCATGCTTGACGTTCGCTTTACCTAGAACGAGTATGAAACTAGAGGTACTTTGTAGGTATGATAGGATAGGTTTGCAAGATAATAAAGAACACGTAAATAAAAAGTAGGGGCTCTTTAGATAAAGATGCAATAAAGTAAATATAGCGAGTGTGGAAAAGTGGTGGTAGGAGTTGTGGAATTGTCCCTAAGTAATTGACTATGTAACTAGACCGGTAATCACTATTGCAATTCTATTTGAGGGAGAGGCATAAGCTAACATACTTTCTCTACTTGGATCATATGCACTTATGATTGGAACTCTAGCAAGCATCCGCAACTACTAAAGATTCATTAAGGTTAAACCCAACCATATCATTAAAGCATCAAGTCCCCTTTATCCCATACGCAACAATCCCCTTACTCGGGTTTGTGTTTCAGTCACTCACGCAACCCACTATAAGCGAATCATGAACGCATTGCAACACCCTACAATGAGAATCCCTCACGCTTGCGCAACATGGAGGGCACCATAGGACAGCACCAATAATAAAACATGCAACTCAAACCAATCATAGCAATTCATCAGTCACCGATAGGACAACGAAAATCTACTTGGACATCATAGGATGGCAACACATCATTGGATAATAATATGAAGCATAAAGCACCATGTTCAAGTAGAGGGTACAACGGGTTGCGGGAGAGTGGACCGCTGGATATAGATGGGGGAAGGTGATGGAGATGTTGGTGAAGATGGCGGAGGTGTTGGTGAAGATCGCGGTGATGATGATGGCCCCCGGCGGTGTTCCGGCGCCACCGGAAGCAAGGGGGAGTGAGCCCCCCTTCTTCTTCTTCTTCCTTGAACTTCTCCCTAGATGGGAGAAGGGTTTCCCCTCTGGTCCTTGGCTCCCATGGCGTGGGAGGGGCGAGAGCCCCTCCGAGATTGGATCTATCTCTCTGTTTCTGCGTTTCCTTTATATCTGGAGATCCGTAACTCCGATTGGGTTGAAACCTTCGCCCAGATCTTTTTCCAAAAATTAGCTTTCTTGCGGCCAAAGAAGGGCATCAACCACCTTACGAGTGGCCCACGAGGGTGGGGGGCGCGCCCACTTTAAGTGGGTGTGGGCCCCTATCTCGTGGCCAGCTCGGGCATCGTCTCGCGTTGATTCTTCCTCCCAAAAATCACAAATATTCCAAAATATTTCTCAGTCCGTTTTTGTCCCGTTTGGACTCCATTTGATATGGGGTTTCTGTGAAACATAAAACATGCAACAGATAGGAACTGGCACTGGGCACTGGATCAATATGTTAGTGCCAAAAATAGTATAAAAAGTTGCCAAAATTATATGAAAGTTGAATAATATTGGCATGGAACAATAAAAAATTATAGATACGAAGGAGACGTATCAGCATCCCCAAGCTTAATTCCTGCTCGTCCTCGAGTAGGTAAATGATAAAAAAGATAATTTTTGATGTGGAATGCTACCTAGCATAACCTTGATCGTATGTCTAATCATGGCATGAATATTAATACACGAGTGATTCAAAGCAATAGTCTATCATTTGACATAAAAACAATAATACTTCAAGCATACCAACCAAGCAGTTATGTCTTATCGAAATAACATAGCCAAAGAAAGCTCATCCCTACAAAATCATATAGTCTGGCTATACTCCATCTTCATCACATAAAGCATTCAAATCATGCACAACCCTGATACGTCTCCGTCGTATCTATAATTTTTGATTGTTCCATGCCAATATTATTCAACTTTTATATACTTTTGGCAACTTTTTATACTATTTTTGGGACTAACATATTGATCTAGTGCCCAGTGCCCGTTCCTGTCTGTTGCATGTTTTTTGTTTCGCAGAAACCCAATATCAAACGGAGTCCAAACGGGATAAAAATGGACGGAGATTTTTTTGGAATATTTATGATTTTCTGGAAGTAAAATCAACGCGAAATGGTGTCCAGGGTGGCCATGAGACAGGGGGCATGCCCTCCCCCCTGGGCGCGGCCTGGGCTCTCGTGGGTCACCCGTAAGGCGGTTAACGCTCTTCTTTTGGCGCAAGAAAGCTAATTTTATGAGAAAGATGTGGGCGAAAGATTCACCCCACCGGAATCTGAGAACGCAAAAACAGAGAGATAGATCCAATCTCGGAGGGGCTCTCGCCCCTCCCATGCCATGGGAGACAAGGACCAGAGGGAAAACCCTTCTCCCATCTAGGGAGGAGGTCAAGGAAGAAGAAGAAGAAGGGTGGCTCTCTCCCCCTTGCTTCCGGTGGCGCCGGAACGCCGCCGGGGGCCATCATCATCACCGCGATCTTCACCAACACCTCCATCATCTTCACCAACATCTCCATCACGTTCCCCCTTGTATATCCAGCGGTCCACTCTCCCGCAACCGGCTGTACCCTCTACTTGAACATGGTGCTTTATGCTTCATATTATTTTCCAATGATGTGTTGCCATCCTATGATGTCTGACTAGATTTCTATTGTCCTATCGGTGATTGATGAATTGCTACGATTGGTTTGAGTTGCATGTTTTATTATTGGTGCTGTCCTATTGTGCCCTCCATGTCGCGCAAGCGTGAGGGATTCCCGCTGTAGGGTGTTGCAATGCGTTCATGATTCACTTATAGTGGGTTGCGTGAGTGACTGAAACACAAACCCGAGTAAGGGGATTGTTGAGTATGGGATAAAGGGGACTTGATACTTTAATGCTATGGTTGGGTTTTACCTTAATGAATCTTTAGTAGTTGCGGATGCTTGCTAGAGTTCCAATCATAAGTGCATATGATCCAAGTAGAGAAAGTATGTTAGCTTATGCCTCTCCCTCAAATAGAATTGCAATGGTGATTATCGGTCTAGTAACATAGTCAGTTGCTTAGGAGCAATTCCACAACTCCTACCACCACTTTTCCACACTCGCTATATTTACTTTATTGCATCTTTATCTAAACAGCCCCTATTTTATATTTACGTGTTCTTTATTATCTTGCAAACCTATCCTATCACACCTACAAAGTACTTCTAGTTTCATACTTGTTCTAGGTAAAGCGAACGTCAAGTGTGCGTAGAGTCATATCAGTGGCCGATAGGACTTGAGAGATTATTTGTTCTACCTTTAGCTCCTCGTTGGGTTCGACACTCTTACTTATTGAAAGAGGCTACAACTATCACGTATACTTGTGGGTCATCAAGACCTTTTTCTGGCGCCGTTGCCGGGGAGTCATAGCGTGGGGTGAATATTCTCGTGTGTGCTTGTTTGCTTTATCACTAAGTAATTTTTCTTTGCTGTTCTTAGTTGTTTTCTATCTTTAGTTATGGGTAGGAAACACAAAATACCAAAAAAATTAGCTGTACCTACTGAACCAGTGGTTGAAGAACCACTCAAAATCTATCACACTACTGAAGCTTTTTACTTAGATCATCTTCGATCCCTATGTGCTCGTGCTGAAACCCCAACTAGCTTAGTTGAGGGCAAATCTTTAGATGAGCATGCTTGTTATGTGCGACACCGTATATCTGAAAAAGGGAAATTATTATGGGATCAAATTCAACGTTTGCAATGCTATGCTTGGAATTTATGTGAAATATATGATGTTGTTGTTCTAAAAACCCTAAGAAACACCTTCCCTACCAATGTGAGTTTATTGATAATGGTATCGTATCTTCGTATGCCAAGGGTGTTTATAATTACTATCATGTTCAACAAATTGAAGAATTTGTTGCTTTTAAGGGTGCTCTTGAAATTGCTTCTTTGATTGAAAAGTATGATACTACTCTTCACAAATCTAAAAGTTTTGCCATACTTGAATATTGTTATGATAATTATGCTTCTAATGCCTATGTTAAACCATATATTGAGAAATTCTCCACTGTCCAAGAAGAGACTAATATTTTGCAGGAAGCTATGGAAGAAGAAGTTGATGAAACTGTGAGCTCATTGGATGAAAAAGTTGATGAGGAGAGCGAAGAACAAAAGGAGAAAGAGCGGATTAGCTACCCGTGCCCACCTTCTAATGAGAGTAACCCTCCAAGTCATACATTATTTAATTCCCCTTCATGCTTACCGAAAGATGATTGCTATGATGATTGCTATGATCCCGTTGATTCTCTTGAAATATCCCTTTTTGATGATGCTTGCTATGCTTGTGGCCAAGATGCCAATATGAATTATGCTTATGGAGATGAACTTGCTATAGTTCCTTATGTTAAACATGAAATTGTTGCTATTGCACCCACGCATGATAGTCCTATTATCGTTTTGAATTCTCCCAACTACACTATATCGGAGAAGTTTGCGCTTAGTAAGGATTATATTGATGGGTTGCCTTTTACCATTGCACATGATGATTTTTATGAATATAATATGCATGTGCTTGCTGCTCCTACTTGCAATTATTATGAGAGAGGAACTATGTCTCCACCTCTCTATGTTTCCAACACGATAGAATTGCAAGAAACTGCTTATACTATGCATTGACCTTTACTATGTGTGCATGAATTGTTCTTTTATGACATGACGATGCATAGGAAGAGAGTTATACTTCGTTGTTGCATGATATATGTTACTTTGTGCTCACTACTAAATTACAAATAATTGTTAATTAAAATTGGCTTTGATATACCTTGGGATCCGGGTGGATCCATTACTTGAGCACTAAATGCCTAGCTTAATGGCTTTAAAGAAAGCGCTGCCAGGGAGACAACCCGGAAGTTTTAGAGAGTCATCTATTTCTGTTGAGTGCTTTCATATAGTTTAAAAACACAAAAATAAAGCGGGGAACCCAAAAACTTTTCAAAAAGGAAAGTGAAAGTGAGAGAGACAAGCATTGTTGAAGTGGGAGCTAGCCTTGAACTTTGTTCATGCTCACGGAAACTTTGTGACTCTTGATTACAGAAACTTCTCATCAAAAATAATTATACCCTTGTATAATTCCATTGTATTATAAAAATAATGTGCCAAGGTTTGCCTTTAGGATGTTTACATTGCTTGTTGGTTTGTACGGTGCAGGACAGAAACTTTGGCTGTAGTGCGCAATTTTAAATTTTTAACTGGAACGTCAATTGGTTCTGATTCCTTTTGCACTGTCTTTCTGTACAACTTGTTTATTTTTCCTAATTTTGGTAGAATTTTTGGGGTACCATAAGTCTGGTGGATGTTCAGATTGCTACAGACTGTTCTGTTTTTGACAGATTCTGTTTTTGATGCATAGTTTGCTTGTTTTGACGAATCTATCAATTTGTATCAGTGGATTAAGCCATGGAAAAGCTATATTACAGTAGACACAATGCAAAAACAAAATATGAATTGGTTTGCAACAGTACTTAGAGTAGTGATTTGCTTTATTATACTAACGGATCTTACCGAGTTTTCTGTTGAAGTTTTGTGTGGATGTAGTGTCTAATCGAGGATGTCTCGATATGAGGAAAAGGAAGAGAGGCAAGAGCTCAATCTTGGGGATGCGCGAGGCACCCCAAGTAAATATTCAAGGAGACTCAAGCGTCTAAGCTTGGGGATGCCCCGGAAGGCATCCCCTCTTTCTTCAACAAGTATCGGTATGTTTTCGTATTCGTTTCGTTCGTGCATTATGTGCAAGTCTTGGAGCGTCTTTTGCATTTAGTTTTCACTTTTCTTTTATGCACCATGCTGGTATGAGATAGTCCTTGGTTGATTTATAGAATGCTCATTGCACTTCACTTATATCTTTTGAGTGTGGCTTTATAGAACGCTTCATGTGCTTCACTTATATTATTTGAAGTTTGGATTGCTTGTTTCCCTTTACATAGAAAACCTCCATTTGTAGAATGCTCTTTTGCTTCACTTATATTTATTAGAGAGTGGGCATATCTTTTTTAGAAAGAATTAAACTCTCTTGCTTCACTTATATCAATTTAGAGAGATGACAGGAATTGGTCATTCACATGGTTAGTCATAAAATCCTACATAACCTTGTAGATCATTGAATATGATACATTTGATTCCTTGCAATAGTTTTGCGATATAAAGGCGGTGATATTAGAGTCATGCTAGTGGGTGGTTGTGGATTGTAGAGACACTTGTGTTGAGGTTTGTGATTCTCGTAGCATGCACGTATGGTGAACCGCTTTGTGATGAAGTTGGAGCACAATTTTATTTATTGATTGTCTTCCTTATGAGTGGCGGTCGGGGACGAGCGATGGTCTTTTCCTACTAATCTATCCCCCTAGGAGCATGCGCGTAGTACTTTGTTTTCAATGGCTTGTAGATTTTTTCCATAAGTATATGAGTTCTTTATGACTAATGTTGAGTCCATGGATTATACGCACTCTCACCCTTCCATCATTGCTAGCCTCTTCGGTACCGTGCATTGCCCTTTCTCACCTCTAGAGTTGGTGCAAACTTCGCCGGTGCATCCAAACCCCGTGATATGATACGCTCTGTCACACATAAGCCTCAATATATCTTCCTCAAAACAGCCACCATACCTACCTATCATGCCATTCCGAGATATATTGTCATGCAACTTCCATCATCATCATATACATGACTTGAACATTCATTGTCATATTGCTTTGCATGATCGTAAGATAGCTAGCATGATGTTTTCATGGCTTGTCCGTTTTTGATGTCATTGCTATGCTAGATCATTGCACATCCCGGTACTCCTTTTGTTCTTCGCTCTCCTCATCATCTTTTTCATTCAATGAGCTCACAGTTTCATCAATTTCTTCTTCCATAGCTTCCTGCAAAATATTAGTCTCTTCTTGGACAGCGGAGACTTTCTCAATAAATGCATTAATATTGTAATTGTATTCATAATTTTCATAGCAATATCTAAGTATAGCAAAATTTTCAGGCCTATAAACATCATCATCTAAAGCTTCATACTTTCAAACAAAGATTCAATTTCATAAGCAGCCTTAAAAGCAACAAATTCTTCTATTTGTTCCACATCATAGTAATCATATATACCATTAGCATAAGAAGCTAAGGTTTCATTATCATTAAATTTTCATGAAAAGGGAAGGTGTGGAGCCTTCATCCTAGAGCAACAAGTAATATCATATCTCAAGCATAGATCCCGGGCATACTAACGAAACATAATAAATTGATCCCATAATAGTTTTCCTTTTTGTGTCGAGCTATAATCCCTAAAGTATTCACGTTGATCCAACGTGTCTCCCATTATAAAGTTGAATGGGGTTTTCTCAGGATTATCAAAGTAGTACATAATATCTTTCACATAATGAGAATCGAGGGTTTTAGGAGTTACCCCATCTCTATGAGTAGCAAGTACACCTAATTGTTTTGGTATTTTGTGTTCCATATCCATAACTAAAGATAGAGAACAACTAAGAACAGCAAATAAAATTTACTTAGTGATAAAGCAAACAAGCACACGAGAATATTCACCCCACGCTATGACTCCCCGGCAACGGCGCCAGAAAAAGGTCTTGATAACCCGCAAGTATACGGGATAGTTGTAGCCTCTTTCGATAAGTAAGAGTGTCGAACCCAACGAGGAGCTAAAGGTAGAACAAATACTCTCTCAAGTCCTATCGGCCACTGATATGACAATTGTTGTGGAAGTACAGGAGTACTCTGCTTTGCCTGATTAGACCAATTTGGTTTCTGATAGAAGTTGTTAAAGGTTGTCCCTGTTTTCTTTGGTGCTACTGCTATGTGAGTATGACAAGGCTCTATGTCTCTAGCCAAACAGTAAGCATCTGTTAATGTTTGTGGGTGAAGGGGTCTCAATTGGTATTTGATACCTTCTCTCAAACCATTAACATAACATCTAACAAACCACAGGTCCCCCAAGTGAGGGTTTTCCTCCTGGACATCTACCATTAGATCCTCAAACACTTTGCTGTAATCAGACACTATATTGTGCAGTTGCTTGACTGAATTGAATTTTTCAGTCAAGTCATAGGACCACTTGTCAGAAAATCTTTTAACCACTTCATCTCCAAATTGTTTCCAAGTCAATTGTTTCTTAAGCAATCCAGATCTTCTCAACCAGACATCTGCTTCATCTGTAACATACAATTGAGCCAGGGAAACTTTGTACTCCTCTAGAGCTCCAGACATCTGAAAATACTTGTTGCATTGCCTCAGCCACCCTACAGGATCTTCACCAAAAAACTTGGTAAAGTCAAGTTTGGGACCTTTTGTTAGTGCTTTCATGAACTGTGCTTGCATGTCCTACTCATATGTTCTACAATTAATAGCCTTGCCAGAGTTGCCTATCTCTATTACTCTAATAGTACTGATTGAAAGCTGGTGTATGCACATGATCTCTAGCAGTGATTGGAGTTCCCACATTGGGTATTGCTTCTGTTCTGAGGGGATATGCATACCCTGGAGGTTCTTGGACTCTGTTTGTCCTGATAGGAGGTAAATTTTGAAGTTGCTCTTCTATTTGCTTTGGTTTTTCTTTCTCTATCTCTAGCTGTTTTCTCAATTGCTTTGTTCTGTCCACTTGGTCCTGTACTTCCTCCTGCTGTAATGTTGGGGATTTAGGAACTTGATTAGAGCTAGATGGTCTATCATTCTGAGGATTAGGAGCTGTAGATTTCACAAGAGTCTGCAAAATTGAACTCATTGCAGATAATTGTTTGCTGAGATCCAGCACTACCTGCTCCACGTTACCCACATGCTTTGATATTTCTCCTTGCTTATTGCTCATAGACGACATCTCTTCCTGTAACTTGTTCATCTCCGAGCGCATTTGTGCACTATCTTGCTGCAAACTGCCAAAATCATCTTGAAGGCCCATCACTTCTTACAAATCAGCTTCGTCAATAGCTTTAGTACGACCCATCGCCTTGATCAGAGATCTAGGTGAGGAATTTTACAAATGGATCTCCCAGCAACGACCCTGCCCTTACCTCTGATCCTGCCGCTGCCACGATCAACGCCTCCATAGCACACAGATCTGCGCTCGAACTCGGGATTTTACCGATCAAGCAGTGTGCTCAAACAACCGATTCTGCTCGACAGATCTATGCTCGAATTTCACCGTTGCCTACCACCTTAACCCCGTTGCCACGCCGCCCACAGGACACCGCCTCCAGATGCGAAGAAGGGTGGGAAAGAAGGGGTGGGAATTCCCGATCTGAGGATTTTTTTCCCCAAATCACTCCGTCGCCAAGGATCGACTTCTCTGAATACTAATTTGTCAGGACCTAACTAGGATCTATGGGAAGAATGAATTATTTGTGAACGAAAATCGTATATGTCTCTCTCAGATCCCCTTTTGTATTGATACTTATAGCTATATGAGTATGAGATAAGCCATCGAGGCAATCTTCTGGAGAATGGAATGAATGACGATGACAACCACACCTCGGTTGTAGTTATAGAGATAGATTTTCACCCGGCATGGCAAGACCGTGAAAGTAAATAGTAACAGTGGCTAACGGTACAAAAAAATCTATGGCTCGCGACGAAGCATTAGCGAGGAGCGATCCTGATCGTTGATTGCGGCGAAGCGTTTTTTGAACATCTGTAGTTAACTGAAACATGTCGATGCCTAACATCCTGTCTTCCCCCGCCTCTACCGCGAGTTCCACCGGATGCCTCCTTTGCTGGCATTCTTTGAGAACGACAAGACAGTCTTCTGCTGGTTCGCTCCCTTGACCCCCACCTCCCAATTCCTCCTGGTCCACCCCAGCCGGTGTGATCTCTTCACGCTCGACTCTCGCCATGGCCTTGTTCTCTTAAATGCTCTCGGTGCAGACGCCTACCTTGCCCGGGTTCATGGACTACACAACTGTCCCGGACTGCACGGTGACGGTGCTCTGCACCGCCGATGGCTGCGACCACATCGACTGCATGGCAACCCCTTCCGCGTGGTCTACGTGGGCACCGATGAAGAGGGGGTCGCGCAAGCTTGCGTCTACTCTTCAGAGGATTGTTCCTGGAGCCTCGTGACATCTTGTGAGCACCCTGAGTTGCCCCTGCTCATCATTAGCTCGGCCCAATGCCCTTGTGGGAGATGCAGTCTATTTCTTGTGCCACCAGGAAACGTTCATCCTGTAGTATGACTTGTTCAACCAGGAACTATCAATGATTTACTGGCCACCCTTGCCAAAGTGTAAGTGCGGCGAATATATTGTTATGCCCATAGAGGATGATGTGCTGGGATGTGCCACCATAAAGGAATCCAAGCTTGAATTATGGTCGATGGAGGCTGGCACAGACGTAGCTGTGAAATGGGCAATACGTAGTCGTACAACTTGAGAACTTGCAACCTGTTGGGGGTCGTTGCAGAAATTAAAAAATTTCTGCACATCACCAAGATCAATCTATGGAGTAACTAGCAACGAGAGAGAGGGGAGTGCATCTTCATACCCTTGAAGATCGCGAGACGGAAGCGTTGCAAGAATGCGGATGAAGGAGTCGTACTCGAAGCGATTCAGATCGCGGCGGATTCCGATCTAAGCGTCGAACAACGGCACCTCCGCGTTCAACACATGTGCAGCCCGGTGACGTCTCCCGTGCCTTGATCTAGCAAGGAGGAGGGAGAGGTTGAGGAAGATGGCTCCAGCAGCAGCACGATGACGTGGTGGTGACGGAGTGGCAGTTCTCCGGCAGGGCTTCACCAAGCTCACGCGGAGGAGAAGTGTTGGGGAGGGGAGGGGCTGCTCCTTGGATGTGGTGTTGCAGCCCTCGCTCCACCCCTCTATTTATAGGGAGAAGGGGGAAGGGGCCCGGCCCCTCTAGATGAGATCTAGAGGGGGGCGGCGGCCAAGGCGGAGGGGGCTTGCCCCCCAAGCAAGGGGGCGCCCCCTTTAGGGTTCCCCCCCAACCCTAGGCGCATGGGCCCTAGGGGGGATGGCTCCCAGCCCACTTAGGGGCTGGTTCCCTTGCACCTACAGCCCATAATGACATGCGGGGCAGGTGGACCCTCCTGGTGGACCCCCGGAACCCCTCCGGTGGTCCCGGTACAATACCGGTATACCCCCGAATATTTCCGGTGACCGTATGATGATTTCCCATATATAAATCTTCACCTCCGGACCATCCGGGACTCCGAACAACATTCGGTAATCACATACAAATCTTCCTTATAACCCTAGCGTCATCAACCCTTAAGTGTGTAGACCCTACGGGTTCGGGAATCATGCAGACATGACCGAGATAGCTCTCCAGCCAATAACCAACACCGAGATCTGGATACCCATGTTGGCTCCCACATGTTCCACGATGATCTCATCGGATGAACCACGATGTTGAGGATTCAAGTAATCCCGTATACAATTCCCTTTGTCAATCGGTACGTTACTTGCCCGAGATTCGATCGTCGGTATCCCAATACCTCGTTTAATCTCGTTACTGGCAAGTCACATTACTCGTTCCATAATGCATGATCCCTTGACCAACTACTTAGTCACATTGAGCTCATTATGATGATGCATTACCGAGTGGGCCCAGAGATACCTCTGTCATACAGTGACAAATCCTAGTCTCGATTCGTACCAACCCAACAGACACTTTCGGAGATACCTGTAGTGCACCTTTATAGCCACCTAGTTATGTTGTGATGTTTGGTACACCCAAAGCATTCCTACGTATCCGGGAGTTGCACAATCTCATGGTATAAGGAAATGAACTTGACTTTAGAAAAGCCTTGGCAGACGAACTACATGATCTTGTGCTAAGCTTAGGATTGGGTCTTGTCCATCACATCATTCTCCCAGTGATGTGATTCCAATATCAATGGCATCCAATGTACATAGTCAGGAAACCATGACCATTTGTTGATCAACGAGCTAGTAAACTAGAGGATTACTAGGGACATGTTGTGGTCTATGTATTCACACATGTATTACGGTTTCCGGTCAATACAATTATAGCATGAATGATAGACAATTATCATGAACAAGGAAATATAATAATAACCATTTTATTATTGCCTCTAGGGCATATTTCTAAGAGTCTCCCACTTGCACTAGAGTCAATAATATGTTACATTGTGATGAATCGAACACCCATAGAGTTCTGGTGTTGATCATGTTTTGCTCGTGGAAGAGGTTTAGTCAATGGATCTGCGACATTCAGATCCGTATGCACTTTACAAATATCTATGTCTCCATCTTGAACATTTTCACGAATGGAGTTGATGTGACGCTTGATGTGTCTGGTCTTCTTGTGAAACCTGGGCTCCTTGGCAAGGGCAATAGCTCCAGTGTTGTCACAGAAGAGAGTCATCGGGCCTGACGCATTGGGAATAACTCCAACGTCGGTAATGAACTCCTTCATCCAGATTGCTTCATGTGCTGCCTCCGAGGCTACCATGTACTCCGCTTCACATGTAGATCCCGCCATGATGCTTTGCTTGCAACTGCACCAGCTTACTGCCCCACCATTCAAAATATACACATATCCGGTTTGTGACCTGGAGTCATCCAGATCTGTGTCGAAGCTAGCATCGACCTAACCCTTTACGCTCTTCGTTACCTCCATAAACGAGAAGCATATCCTAAGTCCTTTTCAGGTACTTCAGGATATTCTTGACCGCCGTCCAGTGTTCCATGCTGGGATTACTTTGGTACCTCCCTACCAAACTTACAGCAAGGTTTACATTAGGTCTGGTACACAGCATGGCATACATAATAGACCCTATGGCTGAGGCATAGGGGATGACACTCATTGAGGGAGTCCTGGATTAGGGGGTATCCGGACAGCCGGACTATATACTTTGTCCGAACTGTTGGAGCGTGAAGATACAAGACTCAAGACTACGTCCCGTGTCCGGATGGGACTCTCCTTTGCGTGGAAGACAAGCTTGGCAATCCGGATATTATATTTCCTTCCTTTTAACCGACTCCGTGTAAACTCTAGCCCTCTACGGAGTCTGTATAAACCGGAGAGTTTGGTCCTTAGAGGGACGATCACAATCATAATCAGCATAGGCTAGCTTCTAGGGTTTAGCCTCTACGATCTTGTGGTAGATCAACTCTTGTACTACTCATATCATCAATATCAATCAAGCAGGAAGTAGGGTTTTACCTCCATCGAGAGGGCTCGAACCTGGGTAAACATTGTGTCCCTTGCCTCCTGTTACCATTAGCCTAAGACGCACAGATCGGGACCCCCTACCCGAGATCCGCCGGTTTTGACACCGACATTGGTGCTTTCATTGAGAGCTCCTCTGTGTCGTTGCTGCAAGGCTTGATGGCTCCTTCAATCGTCAACAACACGGTCCAGGACGAGACTTTTCTCCCTGGATAGATCTTCGTGTTCCGCGGCTTCGCATTGTGGGCCAATTCGCTCGGCCAACTGGAGCAGATCGACAGCTACGCCCCTGGCCACCAGGTCAGGTTCGGAAACCTGAACTACACAACCAATATCCGCAGAGACTTGATCTTCAACGGGTTCGGGCTTGCGCCAGGAGCGCCGGGCAATCACGATGAGCACAGCTTAGACCTGCTGGCGGATAATGCTCGAGATATCACCCCTGCAGTAGCCTCGGACCTAAATCCGGAGCAGATTGCGTTGCCCAAGGACGGGTGGATGGACCCCGTCCCGCGGACCGCACACTCCTCGGCGGTAGAGCCGAACATAGGCCTCGTCCCCAAATAAGCATGTGACATTGGACCCCCGGACTCGTATCCGGCTGTAGGTTCCAGTCCGTGCACTCCTGAGCCCACCGAACCTGGTTGGGCTCCGGTAACGGAGTTCACCGCCACGGATATCTTCCAGCACTCGCCCTTGGGTGACGTGTTGAACTCGCTAAAATCTCTCTCTTTGTTAGGAGACCCTCGGCCGAACTATGTCCGGCTCGAGTGGGAAGCAGGCGACGAAGGAATCCGTTGCCCACCCACCACCCACTTCATAGCCACTGTCGACGATGTATCAGACATGCTTGACTTCGACTCTGATGATACCGACGGTATGGACGTCGGCGTAGGAGACGATTCAGAAACACTGGGCGCTGGACTGCCACCTCGTCATATGATATATACATGGTGGATACGCCTTAGGAGGACGAGGGCGACAATCCGGAAGATAAAACACCCGGGCAAAAGCCAAAATGACGGTGCAGACGTCGCTCCAAGTCCAGCAATAGTAAAAATAGCGATAAGAGCGCCAGAAAGATCGACACCCCAGTCAACCCCAAAGGTAACAGCAACCATATGGACCCAGCAATGGAGCAGGATGAGCCAGGTCACGCCGAACATAGCTCGGAGCAGACGCCCGATCACAATGATCCCGAGGGACGAATTCATCAAACCGCCCCGGGACAAGAACACAGTCCGGATGACGATGCATTCATCATTCCGGAAACACGCCTGGAATGAGATAACCTCCACAGAAGGCTTATGGCCATTGCGAGAAGTCTAAAGAAGCAAAAGCAACGGCTAAAGGCCGCACAGGAAACGCTCAATCGCAGATGGAATAAAGTTCTAGACACTGAAGAAAAGTACGGCGACGATCACCATACAAAGATCTATCCAAAACGCAAGCTGCTGCTAGAATTCGATGACGAGGCCGTTCCACCAAAGAACAACACGGCCAGGAGGCCAGACAAACCACTTCATAACCACAACAGAGCAGCTACCTATGCCGCACACGATTTATGCGAGCTCCTGGATAAGAAAGCCGGCGCGGCTAGGTCCATCTACGGATCTAAAGGACACACCCCGGCGCAGGACTATGGTCGCCGAAATGACCATACCGATCAGATACCAGTTTGGAATCAACACCGGACACAAAAACAGCCGACGGCATGCCACAGCACGTCCAGATATAGAGGGGCTGCTCACCCCCTGTGCTTCATCGAAGAAGTACTGGACCATGAATTTCCACAGGGTTTTAAACCTGTGAACATAGAGGCATACGACGGAACGACAGACCCAGGGGTATGGATCGAGGATTTTATCCTGCATATACACATGGCTCGTGGGGACGATCTCCATGCCATCAAATACCTTCCCCTCAAGTTGAAGGGGCCAACTCGAAACTGGTTAAAAAGCCTCCCCGAAAATTCAATTGGAAGTTGGGAGGAACTCGAGGACACTTTCAGGGCCAATTTTCAAGGGACTTATGTCCGGCCTCTGGATGCGGACGATTTGAGTCACATGATCCAACAGCCCGGAGAGTTCGCCCGCAAGCTTTGGAACAGATTCCTCACTAAGAAGAATCAAATTGTCGATTGTCCGGATGCCGAAGCCTTAGCGGCCTTCAAACACAGCATCCGAGACGAGTGGTTCGCTAGACACCTCGGCCAAGAAAAGCCAAGGACAATGGCAGCTTTAACAAACCTTATGACCTGCTTTTGCGCAGGTGAAGGTAGCTGGTTGGCCCGTAAAGGCACCAGTGACCCAAGCACATCTGAAATAAGGGATGGCAACGGGAAGCCACGGCGCAATAAAAACAAACGTCAAAACAAGGAAGAGAACCCGAAAGACACAATGGTCAACGCCGGATTCAGGGGCTCTCGACCCGGTCAGCAAAAGAAGCCATTTAAAGGCAGCAAAGAGGGACCGTCCGGTCTGAACAGAGTCCTGGACAGACTGTGCCAAATCCATGGCACCCCCGACAAACCTGCGAACCACACTCACAGAGAATGCTGGGTCTTCAAGCAGGCCAGCAAATTAAATGCCAAACACAAGGGAAGGGAAACACCAAGTGAAGACGAGGATGAGCCTCGCCAGCCGAACACTGGGGGACAGAAAAAATTCCCACCACAGGTAAAAACAGTAAACATGATCCATGCGACTCACACATCCACGAGAGGGCACGAATGCGCGCTCAGAGACGCATACGCTATAAAGACCGTCGTACCCAAACCTAACCACTGGTCGGCTTGTCCGATCACTTTCGATCACATGGACTGCCGGACTAGTATTCGGCACGGAGGATCAGATGCCTTGGTGCTCGACCCAATAATCGACGGATACCATCTCACTCGCGTCCTCATGGACGGCGGCAGCAGTCTCAATTTAGTATACCAGGACACTATCCATAGGATGGGGATAGACCCATCCAGAATCAGACAAAGCAACACCGCCTTTGAAGGGGTGATACCAGGCGTTGAAGCCCACGGCAGTGGCTCCATCATACTGGAGGTAACATTCGGTTCCCCCGGCAACTCCAGAAGCGAAGAACTACTCTTCACCATCGCCCCCTCCACAGCGGCCATCACGCATTGCTCGGGAGAACGGCATTCGCCCGCTTCAACACAGTACTGCATTACGCCTACCTCACACTCAAGATGCCCGCTCCACGCGGCGTCATCACCGTTAACGGAAACACAGAGCGCTCCTCACGCGCAGAGGAATACACGACGACTCTAGTAGCCGGACTCTAAGCGGCCTCCAATACCAGAAAGCATGGCTGGTCGTTAAGACCACGGACACGGCTAGATGAATCCGACAGCCTGGATAAACCTGAGCTAGAGCACCATGTACGTAATCCTATAGAGGACACCAGGGGCTATAGATATTCAATACAGCCCTGCTGTTGGCTTGACCTTATTAACAGGCCAATGTCTTACACTTTTACTATCCATCGCACGCTTATGTTATACTCTCCTACATGAGTTTTTCTTTTTCACAGACACAATTCGCGCGATGCCCTTCCAGGAAACGGCACAACGGAGACAAAGGCACAGACGTGCAGCGGGGCCCCGCTTAAAGGTTTCTCTTTAGATTAAGCCCTTGTGTAAACCTTTTTATTGTCTCTTGTTGTTTCCACATCCCATGGGTACTATACCCACAGAGGGTATTGCCGTTATTGGCATTTCGCCATGACAGACTAATGCACGTACCTGGAACTACAGGGTTCATAATGAAAGGGCATTCTTCAGCCAATTTTATATTGCAAAGTCCGCATACCTTCGGGAGTGTTCGGTGTCACGAGTTTGGCCTTATATGCATCAGCTCCGAATCATGTCTTTGGTCAAATGTTGGGTTTGCCCGGCTCCTGGGTTTGCCACCTTACGTTCCATTCTTATCGGCTAAGGCGGCCAAAGGAGAACTACTGCGATTGTGCCCTAGTTATTCCGGACGAGCACCTTAGTAGAGAAAGCCGAAAACTGACTGTCATGATGCAGCGAGAGACTGTTCAACCACTCGAAGACTTACTGGAATCTTTAGGATTCCTCCGCATTAACGAAGGACCGTTCCCCGGTCATGTGCAGACGCGCCCGTATTCGGATGTACGCGAAGGTACCAGGGGCTACATAGTGGCCCCACCGTCAAACTCCTATGGCTAAGTGAAAGTGTTACAACTATATAGTCCGGTTTCCTAGTTCGACGTGCGATCACCTCCTTAACGGACCAAGATGTTGGATCAAGTGTGATTACGCATATTTTTCGCGAACATCCCCACATTGTATGTGTGGGGGCTGAAGCCAATGACTGCTAACTTTTAGATTACACATATACATAAAAACGGCCGCATAGGAGGCACAATAATACTTTCGGGCACAAAGTATAAATATAGCCTCGTAATCAAAATAACATTGTTTTTACAATGACACGATTTGTCACTCGAACATGACATTCTTCGAGCACAGAGCCTCTATTAACCGAGCACCTTCTATTACCTGCTCCAAGTAGTGCTCGGCTGGATCCTGGCCTCCCGCCGGATTCTGGGTCGCAACGATGGTGGCCTCCATATCTGTCCAATATGCTTTAACGCGGGCAAGAGCCATTCGTGCACCCTCTATGCACGCCGACCTTCTCATGGCATCGATCCGTGATACGGCACCAAGGAATTATTGCACTAAACCAAAATAACTGTCTGGCTTCGGCTCCTTCGGCCAAAGATGGTCTATTACAGACCGCATCGCAAGACTGGACAGCCTATGAAGCTCAACCACAGCAGCCATCTTCTCACTCAACGGTAATGGGCGCGTGGGAGCATTGAATTGTGACCAGAACAGCTTCTCCACTTCTTTATCACCTTGATCCTCGAAAAACTTGGCTGCATCAGCTATACTCTTCGCCAGGTCCGCATACACGTCTGCAGGACTCCAGCGTCGATCTAGGGGAGCATACTTTGGATCCAAAAACTTCATCCGCAACAAGTAGGGGTTCCCAGCCGCGATTTTCCCAGCCTGTCGAAGCTCCTCCCGCACATCCCTGATTTCGGTCCGCATCTCCTTGGCCGTATTAAGTGCCTTGTTCAGGTAAGCCGAATTAACCTGATTCTCCTTTTCAAGGAGCTCATACCGGTCGGCGGCATTTTTCAACTCCACAACCATTTCGGCTATCTTGTCTTCGCTTCGGCGATGAGCAGCCTGCTCGGCTCTCAACTCTTCGGCCGCCATTAGGGCAGCCGCATTGCTAGCCCGAGCTTGTTCCTTGGCATGGGAAAGTTCCACCCTCAGGGCTTCCATGGCAGCAGCACCGTCTGCAGTCCAAGCATGTCGCATTAATATTATGCCCCTCCCAAATTTTCCTACACAACATAATAAGGAAAGCAGAACACATACCTTGTGACTAGTTCAGCCGATCGTTCACCAGCGTGATATTGGCATCAATAGCTCCAATCTGCCTCCTTAGTTCGGCAACTTCAACGGACTGGTCAGCTGCCGGATCCTTAGACACCTACGCATATATACAGCACAATCATTATTTACACAATATGATCCTCCGTTTGCCGCCTAGGGCGGGCAACCAGAGTCTCAGGGGCTACTATCCATATGGAGCACACCTAGCGCGTGCCTCACAGCCAAAAACTTATGTATTTTTCATTACATACCTCAAAGCCTCTGAGCAGGCTCGTAAATGCTTCATTCAAACTGCTTGTGGAGGATGAAATCTTCTTGAGCACCATGCTCATTAATAAGCGGTGCTCCTCCGAGAGTGCAGCTCGCTCCAGAAGGCCCGTCAGCATGTCCGGCCGGACATCAAACTGTGCTAGACCCTCCTCATCTCCCCTCGTGGGAGCTGAATGCTCCGGGCTCAGGGCGGCCGAAGGAGTAGCTTCTGGCTTCGGCGGATCCGGACTCCTCCGTGACGACACCTCGGGGTCGCCCGCCTCATGAGGCGGAGAGGTTGGTGGGGTCTCACTCTCCATCATCTCCGGAGGGAGGTCCCCTGAACACGAACTCTGTCGAGAAGAGCAGCTAGCCGGACTGCAACTAATGGATCCTGGTTATTGTACTCAGAGAAAAGCAGTACCTTCGAATTTACGGTTAACTTACAACTCGGTTGAGGGCTGGCCCGTTGGCGGGAATGACGCGGTGAGGGCGCCCTTTGGGGCAGGGCCCCCTGGTGAAGCTTTCTTCCCCTGTTTGGGCATCTCCGTCTCCAAGTCTTCGGAGGCGGCCCTCTTCTTCCCGCGCGGGGAGGAGGCCTTAGATTCCCCTCCCCGACTATCCTCCTTTGGGGAGGTAGCAATTCCCCCGGTTTGGATGCGCAGGGTGTGAAGTTCGGCTTCTCTGCTCTTCCCTTCGTCTTTCCCTGAGGGCATCTTGCTAAGCACCCGGCCAAGCATCTTGGCTATGGTGGGACTAGGCGAGCCCTCGGGAAGTGGCGCTGGACACCTGATTCTCTCCGCCTTGTTGAGCCATTCCTGGCCACGAAGGATTTTCAGGACGATGATTATGACAAATATAAACGAGGTGTCCGGTTTCGGGGTTACTTACTTGGGTATCTAGGCGATTGCAGCTTAGGCCCGCATCCTCGGTGGTGTCCAGACAATTTACTTGTGGTCCGAAGAATAATTTACACATCCCTTCGAGCGTTAGGCCGAAGAAGTGCAGAATAGTCCGCGGACCCTCTGGATTTAACTCCCACATCCGGAGAGGCCGGCATTTGCATGGCAACATCCGTCGAATTAGCATTACCTGAATTATGCTGACAAGGTTAATGTCCCTCTCAAGAAGCTCCCGGATACGGCTCTGCAGTGTTGGTACATCACTAGCAGACCCCCAATCCCCTCCTACATTGGTCCATGACGCCAGTTGTGACGGAGGGCCCGAGCGGAAGTCAGGGGCAGCCATCCACTTTGTGCCTCTGGGAGCGGTGACGTAAAACCACCTCCGCTGCCATAAATCGGATACCTCTGGGAAAGAACCCTCTAGCCATGGGGCATCGGCGTTCCTGCTTATTATGGCACCTCCGCACTCCGCATGTCACCCCTCGATCATCTTCAGCTTCACATTGAAGGTCTTGAGCCATAAGCCGAAGTGTGGAGTGACGTGGAGAAAAGCCTCGCACACAATGATGAGCAACGAGATATGGAGGATAGCGTCTGGAGCCAGATCGTGAAAATCTAGCCCGTAATAGAACATGATCCCCCTCACAAAGGGATCAAGGGTGAGGCCCAAGCTGCGGAGGAAGTGAGGAACAAATATGACACTCTCATTAGTCTCGGGAGTAGGGATGACCTGCCCTGGAGCAGGAAGCCCGTGCTGGATGTTGGCAGTCAGATATCTGACCTCCCTAAGCCTCGCAATGTCCTCCTCTTTGACCGAGGAGGCCACCCACCGGCCTTGAGGGTTGGATCCGGACATAGTGGAGGATCTGGGGTGTTTGAGTTTGGGTCTCGGGTGTTAGAACTCGAGATGCGAAAGGGCGCAAGGGTGGTGGAAAAGAGGTATAGGCCTCGGCCCCTTTATAAAGGGGGTGAATATCAAGAGTCCTCAGCGTGACCGCTTGAGACTTATCTAAAAACACGGAGTCATACCAACAGTCGTCATGGGGTTGCGCACACCCATATTGATGGAAGATCCTGTAATAAGGGGAACATGATCTCTGCTTTGGCAGGGCGTGCCAATAAAACCGCCTCGCAACGTGTATCGAGGTGGGCTAAGAAAAACCGGCTTGTGTTGGGCCGAGCCACGATGCAAGGGCACGACGTACAAAGATTGCCGGCAGATCAGATTTATGCTATGCTCCCTATAGTGGTATATGAAGATCGTCTTGCAGATCCGGATACGGTCTAAGTGTTCGATAATTACTTTGGACTATTCGGAGATGGAACCCGCCTTGCAATGCCGAAGACAAAACTGTGTGCCGGACTCATCGTCATTGAAGCCTAGTTCAGGGGCTACTGAGGGAGTCCTGGATTAGGGGGTATCCGGACAGCCAGACTATATACTTTGTCCGGACTATTGGAGCGTGAAGATACAAGACTCAAGACTACATCCCGTGTCCGGATGGGACTCTCCATTGTGTGGAAGACAAGCTTGGCGATCCGGATATTATATTTCCTTCCTTGTAACCAACTCCGTGTAAACCCTGGCCCTCTCCGATGTCTATATAAACCGGAGAGTTTGGTCCTTAGAGGGACGATCACAATCATAATCAGCATAGGCTAGCTTCTAGGGTTTAGCCTCTATGATCTCGTGGTAGATCAACTCTTGTACTACTCATATCATCAATATCAATCAAGCAGGAAGTAGGGTTTTACCTCCATCGAGAGGGCCCTAACCTGGGTAAACATTGTGTCCCTTGCCTCCTGTTACCATTAGCCTAAGACGCACAGATCGGGACCCCCTACCCGAGATCCGCCGGTTTTGACACTGACACTCATCTTTTCTCTATCTTCTGCCGTGGTCGGGCTTTGAGCCGAGCTCAATTTCACACCTTGCAATACAGGCAAGAACCCCTTCTTGGACTGATCCATATTGAACTTCTTCAATATCTTATCAAGGTATGTGCTTTGTGAAAGACCTATGAGGCGTCTCAATCTATCTCTATAGATCTTGATGCCTAATATGTAAGCATCTTCTCCAAGGTCCTTCATTGAAAAACATTTTCAAGTAGGCCTTTATGCTTTCCAAAAGTTCTATATCATTTCCCATCAATAGTATGTCATCCACATATAATATGAGAAATGCTACAGAGCTCCCACTCACTTTCTTGTAAACGTAGGCTTCTCCATAAGTCTGCATAAACCCAAACGCTTTGATCATTTCGTCAAAGCGAATGTTCCAACTCCGAGATGCTTGCACCAGCCCATAGATGGAGCGATGGAGCTTGCATACCTTGTTAGCATTCTTGGGATCGACAAAACCTTCCGGCCGCATCATATATAATTCTTCCTTAAGGAAGCCGTGAAGGAATGCCGTTTTGACGTCCATTTGCCATATCTCATAATCATAGAATGTGCCAATTGCTAACATGATTCGGACGGACTTCAGCTTCGCTACGGGTGAGAAGGTCTCATCGTAGTCAACCCCTTGAACTTGTCGATAATCCTTAGCGACAAGCCGAGCCTTATAGATGGTAACATTACCATTCGCGTTCGTCTTCTTCTTAAAGATCCATTTATTTTCTATCGCTCGCCGATCATCGGGAAAGTCTGTCAAAGTCCATACTTTGTTTTCATACATGGATCCTATCTCGGATTGCATGGCTTCAAGCCATTTGTTGGAATCTGGGCCCGCCATCGCTTCTTCATAGTTTGAAGGTTCACGGTTGTCTAACAACATGATTTCCAGGACAGGGTTGCCATACCATTCTGGTGTGGAACGTGTCCTTGTGGACCTACGAAGTTCAGTAGCAACTTGATCCGAAGTACCTTGATCATCATCATTAACTTCCTCTCTAGTCAGTCCAGGCACCACAGAAACATCTTCCTGAACTGCGCTACTTTCCAGTTCAAGAGGCAGTACTTCATCAAGTCCTACTTTCCTCCCACTTACTTCTTTCGAGAGAAACTATTTCTCCAGAAAGGACTCGTTCTTGGCAACAAAGATCTTGCCTTCAGATCTGAGGTAGAAGGTATACCCAATGGTTTCCTTAGGGTTCCTATGAAGACGCATTTTTCCGACTTGGGTTCGAGCTTTTCAGGTTGAAGTTTCTTGACATAAGAATCGCATCCCCAAACTTTTAGAAACGACAACTTAGGTTTCTTCCCAAACCATAATTCATACGGTGTCATCTCAATGAATTTAGACAGTGCCCTATTAAAAGTGAATGTAGCTGTCTCTAGAGCGTATCCCCAAAATGATAGCGGTAAATCGGTAAGAGACATCATAGATCACACCATATCCAATAGAGTGCGATTATGATGTTCGAACACACCGTTACGTTGAGGTGTTACAGGCGGCGTGAGTTGTGAAACAATTCCACATTTCCTTAAGTGCGTACCAAATTCGTGACTCAAATATTCTCCCCCACGATCTGATCATAAGAACTTTATTTTTTTGTCACGTTGATTCTCTACCTCATTCTGAAATTCCTTGAACTTTTCAAAGGTCTCAGACTTTGTTTCATCAAGTAGACATACCCATATCTACTTAAGTCATCAGTGAGGGTGAGAACATAACAATAGCCTCCGCGAGCCTCAACGCTCATTGGACCACACACATCAGTACGTATGATTTCCAATAAGTTGGTTGCTCGCTCCATTGTTCCGGAGAACAGAGTCTTGGTCATTTTGCCCATGAGGCATGGTTCGCATGTGTCAAATGATTCGTAATCAAGAGACTCCAAAAGTCCATCTGCATGGAGCTTCTTCATGCGCTTGACACCAATGTGATCAAGGCAGCAGTGCCACAAGTATGTGGGACTATCATTATCAACCTTACATCTTTTGGTATTCACACTATGAATATATGTAACATCACGTCCGAGATACATTAAGAATAAACCATTGACCAGCGGGGCATGACCATAAAACATATGTCTCATATAAATAGAACAAGCATTATTCTCGGATTTAAATGAGTAGCCATCTCGTATTAAACGAGATCCAAATACAATGTTCATGCTCAAAGCTGGCACTAAATAACAGTTATTGAGGTTTAAAACTAATCTCGTAGGTAAATGTAGAGGTAGCGTGCCGACGGCGATCACATCGACCTTGGAACCATTCCTGGCGCGCATCGTCACCTTGTCCTTCGCCAATCTCGGCTTATTCTGCAGCTCCAATTTTGAGTTACAAATATGAGCAACCGCACCGGTATCAAATACCCAGGAGCTACTACGAGTACTGGTAAGGTACACATCAATAACATGTATATCACATATACCTTTGGTGTTGCCGGCCTTCTTGTCCGCTAAGTACTTGGGGCAGTTCCGCTTCCAGTGTCCGTTTCCCTTGCAATAAAAGCACTCAGTCTCAGGTTTGGGTACATGCTTTGGCTTCTTCCCGGCAACTGGCTTACCGAGTGCGGCAACTCCCTTGCCGTCCTTCTTGAAGTTCTTCTTACCCTTGCCTTTCTTGAAACTAGTGGTTTTATTGACCATCAACACTTGATGTTCCTTTTTAATCTCCACCTCCGCTGATTTCAGCATTGATATACCTCAGGAATGGCTTTCACCATCCCCTGCATATTGAAATTCATCACAAAGCTCTTGTAGCTAGGTGGAAGCGACTGGAGGGTTCTGTCGATGACCGCATCATCCGGGAGATTAACTCCCAGCTGAGATAAGCGGTTGTGCAACCCAGACATCTTGAGTATGTGCTCGCTGACAGAACCATTCTCCTCCATCTTACAACTGTAGAACTTGTCAGAGACTTCATGTCTCTCGACCCGGGCATGAGCTTGGAAAATCATTTTCAGTTCTTGGAACATCTCATATGCTCTGTGTTGCTCAAAACGCTTTTGGAGCCCCAGTTCTAAGCTGTAAAGCATGCCGCACTGAACCAGGGAGTAATCATCACTACGCGACTGCCAGGTGTTCATAACGTCTTGAGTTGCTGGGAAAATGGGTGCTTCACCTAGCGGTGCATCTAGGACATATGCTTTCTTGGCAGCTATGAGGATGATCCTCAAGTTCCGTACCTAGTCCGTATAGTTGCTACCATTGTCTTTCAGCTTGGTTTTCTCTAGGAACGCATTGAAGTTGAGGGCAACGTTAGCATGGGCCATTTGATCTACAAGATATATTGCAAAGATTTTAGACTAAGTTCATGATAATTAAGTTCATCTAATCAAATTATTTAATGAACTCCCACTCAGATAGACATCCCTCTAGTCATCTAAGTGATACATGATCCGAGTCAACTAGGCCGTGTCCGATCATCACGTGAGACGGACTAGTCATTATCGGTGAACATCTTCATGTTGATCGTATCTACTATACGACTCATGTTCGACCTTTCGGTCTCTTGTGTTCCTAGGCCATGCTGTACATGCTAGGCTCGTCAAGTCAACCTAAGTGTTTTGCATGTGTAAATCTGGCTTACACCCATTGTATTCGAATGTTAGAATCTATCACACCCGATCATCACGTGGTGCTTCGAAACAACGAACCTTCGCAATGGTGCACAGTTAGGGGGAACACTTTCTTGAAATTTTATGAGTGATCATCTTATTTATGCTACCGTTGTTCTAAGCAAATAAGATGCAAAAACATGATAAACCTCTCATGCAATCAAATAGTGACATGATATGGCCAATATCATTTTGCTCCTTTTGATCTCCATCTTCGGGGCGCCATGATCATCATCGTCACCGGCATGACACCATGATATCCATCATCATGATCTCCATCATCGTGTCTTCATGAAGTTGTCTCGCCAACTATTACTTCTACTACTATGGCTAACGGTTTAGCAATGAAGTAAAGTAATTACATGGCGTTATTCAATGACACGCAGATCATACAATAAATTAAGACAACTCCTATGGCTCCTGCCAGTTGTCATACTCATCGACATGCAAGTCTTGATTCCTATTACAAGAACATGATCAATCTCATACATCACACACACACACACACATATATATATATATATATATATATATATATATATATATATATATATATATATATCATTCATCACATCATTTTGGCCATATCACATCACACGGCATATGCTGCAAAAACAAGTTAGACGTCCTCTAATTGTTGTTGCAAGTTTTTTACATGGCTGCTATAGGTTTCTAGCAAGAACATTTCTTACCTACGCCAAAACCACAACGTGATATGCCAATTGCTATTTACCCTTCATAAGGACCCTTTTCATCGAATCCGATCTGACTAAAGTGGGAGAGACAGACACCCGATAGCCACCTTATGCAACTAGTGCATGTCAGTGGGTGGAACCTGTCTCACGTAAGCGTGCGTGTAAGGTTGGTCCGGGCTGCTTCATTCCATGATGCCGCCGAATCAAGATAAGACTAGTAGTGGCAAGTAAATTGGCAAAATTGACGCCCACAACAACTTGTGTTCTACTCGTGCATAGAAACTACGCATAGACCTAGCTCATAATGCCACTGTTGGGGATCGTTGTAGAAATTAAAAAATTTCTACGCATCACCAAGATCAATCTATGGAGTAACTAGCAACGAGAGAGACAGGAGTGCATCTTCATACCTTTGAAGATCGCGAGACGGAAGTGTTGCAAGAACACGGATGAAGGAGTCGTACTCGAAGCGATTCAGATCGCGGCGGATTCCGATCTAAGCACCGAACAACGGCACCTCCGCGTTCAACACACGTGCAGCCCGGTGACGTCTCCCGCGCCTTGATCCAGCAAGGAGGATGGAGAGGTTGAGGAAGATGGCTCCAGCAGCAGCACGACGGCATGGTGGTGATGGAGTGGCAGTTCTCCGGCAGGGCTTCGCCAAGCTCACGCGGAGGAGGAGAGGTGTTGGGGAGGGGAGGGGCTGCACCTTGGATGTGGTGCTGCAGCCCTCCATCCACCCCTCTATTTATAGGGAGAAGGGGGAAGGGGGCCGGTCCCTCTAGATGAGATCTAGAGGGGGGTGCTGCCAAGGGGGAGGGGGCTTGCCCCCCAAGCAAGGGGGGCGCCCCCTTTAGGGTCCCCCCTAACCCTAGGCGCATGGGCCCTAGGGGGGATGGCTCCCAGCCCACTTAGGGGCTGGTTCCCTTCCACCTACAGCCCATAAGGCCCTCCGGGGCAGGTGGACCCTCTCGGTGGACCCCCGGAACCCCTCCGGTGGTCCCAGTACAATACCGGTATACCCCCGAATATTTCTGGTGACCGTATGATGACTTCCCATATATAAATCTTCACCTCCGGACCATTATGGAACTCCTCATGATGTCCGGGATCTCATCCGAGACTCCGAACAACATTCGTTAATCACATACAAATCTTCCTTATAACCCTAGCGTCATCGAACCTTAAGTGTGTAAACCCTACGGGTTCGGGAATCATGCAGACATGACCGAGACAGCTCTCCAGCCAATAACCAACAGCGGGATCTAGATACCCATGTTGGATCCCACATGTTCCATGATGATCTCATCGGATGAACCACGATGTCGAGGATTCAAGTAATCCCGTATACAATTCCCTTTGTCAATCGGTACGTTACTTGCCTGAGATTCGATCGTCGGTATCCCAATACCTCGTTCAATCTCGTTACCGGCAAGTCACTTTACTCATTCCGTAATGCATGATCCCGTGACCAACTACTTAGTCACATTGAGCTCATTATGATGATGCATTACCGAGTGGGCCCAGAGATACATCTCCGTCATACGGAGTGACAAATCCCAGTCTCGATTCGTGACAACCCAACAGACACTTTCAGAGATACCTGTAGTGCACATTTATAGCCACCCAGTTACGTTGTGACGTTTGGTATACCCAAAGCATTCCTACGGTATCCGGGAGTTGCACAATCTCATGGTCTAAGGAAATGATACTTGACATTAGAAAAGCCTTAGCAAACGAACTACACGATCTTGTGCTAAGCTTAGGATTGGGTCTTGCCCATCACATCATTCTGCCAATGATGTGATCCCGTTATCAATGACATCCAATGTCCATAGTCAGGAAACCATGACCATCTATTGATCAACGAGCTAATCAACTAGAGGCTTAGTAGGGACATGTTGTGGTCTATGTATTCACACATGTGTTACGGTTTCCGGTCAATACAATTATAGCATGAATGATAGACAATTATCATGAACAAGGAAATATAATAATAACCATTTTATTATTGCCTCTAGGGCATATTTCCAACAGTCTCCCACCTGCACTAGAGTCAATAATCTAGTTACATTGTGATGAATCAAACACCCATAGAGTTCTGGTGTTGATCATGTTTTGCTCGTGGAAGAGGTTTAGTCAACGGATCTGCGACATTCAGATCCGTATGCACTTTACAAATATCTATGTCTCCATCTTGAACATTTTCACGAATGGAGTTGAAGCGACGCTTGATGTGTCTGGTCTTCTTGTGAAACCCGGGCTCCTTGGCAAGGGCAATAGCTCCAGTGTTGTCACAGAAGAGTGTCATTGGGCCTGACGCATTGGGAATAACTCCAAGGTTGGTAATGAACTCCTTCATCCAGATTGCTTCATGTGCTGCCTCCGAGGGTTCCATGTACTCCGCTTTACATGTAGATCCCGCCACGACACTTTGCTTGCAACTGCACCAGCTTACTGCCCCACCATTCAAAGTATACACGTATCCGGTTTGTGACTTGGAGTCATCCAGATCTGTGTCGAAGCTAGCATCGACGTAACCCTTTACGACGAGCTCTTCGTCACCTCCATAAACGAGAAACATATCCTTAGTCCTTTTCAGGTACTTCAGGATATTCTTGACCGATGTCCAGTGTTCCAAGCCGGGATTACTTTGGTACCTCCCTATCAAACTTATGGCAAGGTTTACATCAGGTCTGGTACACAGGATGGCATACATAATAGACCCTATGGCTGAGGCATAGGGGATAACACTTATCTTTTCTCTATCTTCTGCCGTGGTTGGGCTTTGAGCCGAGCTCAATTTCACACCTTGCAATACAGGCAAGAACCCCTTCTTGGACTGATCCATATTGAACTTCTTCAATACCTTATCAAGGTATGTGCTTTGTGAAAGACCTATGAGGCATCTCGATCTATCTCTATAGATCTTGATGCCTAATATGTAAGCAGCTTCTCCAAGGTCCTTCATTGAAAAACATTTATTCAAGTAGGCCTTTATGCTTTCCAAAAGTTCTATATCATTTCCCATCAATAGTATGTCATTCACATATAATATGAGAAATGCTACAGAGCTCCCACTCACTTTCTTGTAAACGTAGGCTTCTCCATAAGTCTGCATAAACCCAAACGCTTTGATCATTTCGTCAAAGCGAATGTTCCAACTCCGAGATGCTTGCACCAGCCCATAGATGGAGCGCTGGAGCTTGCATACCTTGTTAGCATTCTTGGGATCAACAAAACCTTCCAGCTGCATCATATACAATTCTTCCTTAAGGAAGCTGTTAAGGAATGCCGTTTTGACCTCCATTTGCCATATCTCATAATCATAGAATGCGGCAATTGCTAACATGATTCGGACGGACTTTAGTTTTGCTACGGGTGAGAAGGTCTCATTGTAGTCAACCCCTTGAACTTGTCGATAATCCTTAGCGACAAGCCAAGCCTTATAGATGGTAACATTACCATCCGTGTCCGTCTTCTTCTTAAAGATCCATTTATTTTCTATCGCTCGCCGATCATCGGGCAAGTCTGTAAAAGTCCATACTTTATTTTCATACATGGATCCTATCTCGGATTGCATGGCTTCAAGCCATTTGTGGAATCTGGGCCCGCCATCGCTTCTTCATACTTCAAAGGTTCACCAACCAACGCAAGCTCAAGACGTAGCAAGAAGGATTTCTGGCACTGCTTCCGGGGAGGTCTTCGCTCAAGTCAAGACATACCAAGTACCCATCACAAACCCATCTCCCTTGCATTTACATTATTTGCCATTTGCCTCTTGTTTTCCTCTCCCCCACTTCACCCTTGCCGTTTTATTCGCCCTCTCTTTCCCAATCTCCTCCTCCCTCTCGCTCGCTTCCTTCCGCCTTGCTTTTGTTTGTCGTTATGTCTGAAATTGGGGAGATTATCATCAATATGGAAAATAATGATAACATGGAAAATTCTGAGGCTCCGGACGAAGAACCCCCTATCTTGCATACTAAAAAGTTTTGAATCGGTAGTGGTAACATCATTGGAAAAGGTGTTATTCAAGATTTCTTTACTTGTGCCGGTGCTTTACCTTCCATGGGTGGTTCTATTCTTCATAGAACTAGTAGTCTTGCGGATGCCATCGCTATGCTTGTAGTTGAGCTTGAAAGACAATTTATGCATATGCATCCTTGCATACAAAGAATTTTTCTGGAATTTTCTAATATTAAGCATTCTTATGTTAAACGCGCTGTTACTATCTTTTTGGCTCATGAGTTTAGATTTATCATAAGAGAGGCCAAAGAAATCTTTGCGCACTATAGGGTGGACGCCGGTCGTCCTCCCATAGAGGTGATCCTCTATGATCAAGAGGAATTTAGGCGTTTTCAATCTTCGGACTATGTTGCTTTCAATGAAAACCTTAGAAAAAAGGTCCCTACAAATGTCTTGGTTGATAGAATTAATGAACTTAATAATGATTTTGCCCTTCGAAACAATGAGCTAGGATACTCTCTTGAGTATAGGCTCACGAGATTTTGCCAAAAGAATGCTTTTAGTGATGAATTAATTATGCACTATGAAGGGCCAAAGGAGGAAACCGTTCCTCCTGAGATTGGTCTTGGGGACTTTTGTCCCGCTAAATTTAGCCCTTTTGATTACTTTTGCTTGCCTCAAAGAAAACTTGCTGCCGAACGTAGAGAATATGAGATGAGCTTTCAAGATCTATCTTATTATTATGGCACTACTTAGATCTATCTTCGCTTTTATGCCTAGCTAGGGGCGTTAAACGATAGCGCTAGTTGGGAGGCAACCCAATTTTCTTTGTGTTTTTTGTTTTTGTTCCTGTTTAGTAATAAATCTTGCATCTACCTCCTGTTTAGATGTGTTTTTATCTTTTAATTAGTGTTTGTGCCAAGTAGAACCTATAGGATAACCTATGATGATAGTTGATTTGATTCTGCTGAAAAACAGAAACTTTGCGCGCACGAATTTAGTTTTGTTAAATCACAGAAACGTGACTTTGCGTTGATTCTTTTTGATGCTGATAAATAGACAAATTTTCCAGGACTTCCTATTTTGGTAGGGTTTTTAGTGTTCCATAAGTTTGCATTAGTTACAGATTTCTACAGACTGTTCTATTTTTGACAGATTCTGTTTTTCATGTGTTGTTTGCTTATTTTGAGGCATCTATGGCAAGTAAAATAGTTTATAAACCATAGAGAAGTTGGAATACAGTCGGTTTAACACAAAAATAAATAAAGAATGAGTTAATTACAGTACCTTATGTGGTGGTTTTGTTTTCTTTCACTTACGGAGCTTATAAGATTTCCTGTTCAGTTTTGTGTTGTGAAGTTTTCAAGTTTTGGGTAAAGCTTTTATGGACTATGGAATAAGGAGTGGCAAGAGCCTAAGCTTGGGGATGCCCATGGCACCCCAATATATTCAAGGATAGCCAAAAGCCTAAGCTTGTGGATGCCCCGGGAAGGCATCCCCTCTTTCGTCTTCGTTCATTGGTAACTTTACTTGGAGCTATATTTTTATTCGCCACATGATATGTGTTTTGCTTGGAGAATCGTGTATTATATTAGTCTTTGCTTTTTAGTTTACCAAAATCATCCTTGCTGTACACACCTTTTTTGGAGAAGCCTACTTGATTAGAATTTGCTAGAATACTCTATGTGCTTCACTTATATCTTTTGAGCTTGATAGTTTTTGCTCTAGTGCTTCACTTATATCTTTTAGAGCGCGGTGGTGTCTTAATTTTGAAGAAACTGCTAGTCTCTCATTCTTCACTTATATATTTTTGAGAGTCTTTTAGAACAGCATGGTATTTGCTATGGTTACAAAGTTGGTCCTAGAATGATGAGCATCCAAGTTGGGTATAATAAAAACTATCATAGAAAAAGAATTGGATGCTATGATCAATATGATGCTTGATAATTGTTTTGAGATATGGAGGTACTGATATTAGAGTCATGCTAATTGAGGTGATTATGAAAAATACTTGTGTTGAGGGTTGTGATTCCCGTAGCATGCACGTATGGCGAACCGCTTTGTGATGAAGTTGGAGCACAATTTTATTTATTGATTGTCTTACTTATGAGTGGCGGTCGGGGACGAGCGATGGTCTTTTCCTATCAATCTATCCCCCTAGGAGCATGCGCGTAGTGCTTTGGTTTTTGATGACTTCTAGATTTTTTCAACAAGTATATGAGTTCTTTTGACTAATGTTGAGTCCATGGATTATACACACCTCACCCTTCCACCATTGCTAGCCTCTCTTGTACCGCGCAACTTTCACCGGTACCATACACCTACCATATACCTTCCTCAAAACAGCCACCATACCTACCTATTATGGCATTTCCATAGCCATTCCGAGATATATTGCCATGCAACTTTCCACCGTTCCTTTCATATGACACGAATTACTTTTGTCATATTGCTCTTTGCATGATCATGTAGTTGACATCGTATTTGTGGCAAGGCCGCCTTCATAATTTTCATACATGTCGCACTTGATTCATTGCATATCCCGGTACACCGCCGGAGGCATTCATATAGAGTCATGTCTTGTTCTAGCTTTGAGTTGTAATTCTTGAGTTGTAAATCCATAAAAGTGTGATGATCTTCATTATTAGAGCATTGTCCTAGTGAGGAAAGGATGATGAAGACTATGATTCCCCCACAAGTCGGGATGAGACTTCAGACTTTACAAAAAGAAAAAAAAAGAGAAAAAAAGAGAAATGCCAAAAAGAAAAAAAGGAAAGGCCAAAGAAAAAAAAGAGAAAGAAAAGAAAAAGGAAAAGAAAAAAATAAATGAGAGAAAAAGAGAGAAGGGACAATGCTACTATTTCTTTTTCCACACTTGTGCTTCAAAGTAGCACCATGATCTTCATGATAGAGAGTCTCATATGTTGTCACTTTCATATACTAGTGGGAATTTTTAGTTATAGAACTTGGCTTGTATATTCAAATGATGGGCTTCCTCAAAAGTGCCCTAGGTCTTCGTGAGCAAGCAAGTTGGATGCACACCCACTTAGTTTCTTTTGTTGAGCTTTCATATATTTATAGCTCTAGTGCATCCATTGCATGGCTATCCCTACTCACTCACATTGATATCTATTAATGGGCATCTCCATAGCCCATTGATACGCCTAGTTGATGTGAGACTATCTTCTCCTTTTTGTCTTCTCCACAACCACCATTCTATTCCACATATAGTGCTATGTCCATGGCTCACGCTCATGTATTGCGTGAAAGTTGAAAGAGTTTGAGATTATTAAAGTATGAAACAATTGCTTGGCTTGTCATCGTGGTTGTGCATGATTAAATACTTTGTGTGATGAAGATAGAGCAACAGTCAGACTATATGATTTTGTAGGGATAACTTTCTTTGGCCATGTTATTTTGAGAAGACATGATTACTTTGATTGGTATGCTTGAAGTATCACCATTTTCATGTTAATATGAACTTTTATTTTGTATCATTTGGATCTGAACATTCATGCCACAATAAAGAAAATTACATTGAGAATTATGCTAGGTAGCATTCCACATCAAAAATTTCTTTTTTATCATTTACCTACTCGAGGACGAGCAGGAATTAAGCTTGGGGATGCTTGATACGTTTCCAACGTATCTATAATTTTTGATTGTTCCATGCTATTATATTACCCCTTTTGGATGTTTATGGGATTTATTTTACACCTTTATATCATTTTTGGGACTAACCTACTAACCGGAGGCCCAGCCCGTATTGCTGTTTTTTTTTGCCTATTTCAGTATTTCGAAGAAAAGGAATATCAAATGGAGTCCAAACGGAATGAAACCTTCGGGAGCATGATTTTTGGAACGAACGTGATCCAGTGGACTTGGAGTGCAAGTCAAGAAGCAGCCGAGGCGGCCACGAGATAGGAGGGCGCCCCCTTCCCCCCTATAGGGCGCGCCCCCTGTCTCGTGGGCCCCTCGGGCGGCCACCGACGTAGTTCTTCCTCCTATATAAGCCTACGTACCCCAAAAACATCCAGGGAGCCAACGAAACACAATTTCCACCGCCGTAACCTTCTGTATCCGCGAGATCCCATCTTGGAGCCTTTGTCGGCGCTCCGCCGGAGGTGGAATCGACCATGGAGGGCTTCTACATCAACACCATAGCCCCTCCGATGAGTTGTGAGTAGTTTACCACAAACCTTCAGGTCCATAGTTATTAGCTAGATGGCTTCTTCTCTCTTTTTGGATCTCAATACAATGTTCTCCCCCTCTCTTGTGGAGATCTATTCGATGTAAACTCTTTTTGCGGTGTGTTTGTTGAGATTCGATGAATTGTGGGTTTATGATCAAGTTTATCTATGAGAAATATTTGAATCTCCTCTGAATTCTTTTATGTATGATTGAGTTATCTTTGCAAGTCTCTTCAAATTATCAATTTGGTTTGGCCTACTAGATTGATCTTTCTTGCCATGGGAGAAGTGCTTAGCTTTGGGTTCAATCTTGCGGTGTCCTTACCCAGTGATAGAAAGGGTTGCAAGGCATGTATTGTATTGTTGCCATCGAGGATAAAAAGATGGTGTTTATATCATATTGCATGAGTTTATCCCTCTACATCATGTCATCTTGCTTAAGGCATTACTCTGTTCTTATGAACTTAATACTCTAGATGCAGGCAGGAGTCGGTCGATGTGTGGACTAATAGTAGTAGATGCAGGTAGGAGTCGGTCTACTTGTTGCGGACGTGATGCCTATATACATGATCATGCCTAGATAATCTCATAATTATTCGCTTTTCTATCAATTGCTCGATAGTAATTTGTTCACCCACCGTAATACTTATGCTATCTTGAGAGAAGCCACTAGTGAAACCTATGGCCTCCGAGTCTATCTCTTATCATATTTGCTTCCAATCTACTTTTATTTGCATCTTTACTTTTTGCATCTATATTATAAAATACCAAAAATATATTTATCTTATCATACTATCTCTATTAGATCTCACTTTCGCAAGTGGCCATGAAGGGATTGACAACCCCTTTATTGCGTTGGTTGCGAGTTCTTTGTTTGTTTGTGTAGGTGCGTGGGACTTTTGAGGAGCCTCCTACTGGATTGATACCTTGGTTCTCAAAAACTGAGGGAAATACTTACGCTACTATTGCTGCATCACCCTTTCCTCTTCAAGGAAAACCAACGCAAGCTCAAGACGTAGCAAAGGCCTACGATACTTTCTTGGTTGTTGAAGGTGATAATACACCTGGTGCTGAAGTGAACTCAGAAAAATTCTCGCTGGACAATGACAAAGAATTCCTTGCTACCTTAATCAATGAAGTACAGGAGAAGGTAAATAACTGAGTTCCTTCATGTAACCTTGATGGTTTACCTCATGAACCTAATAATACAGTAGTACTGTATGAAGAACTAAAACATGTTTGAATTTCTTGGATTCGGTTTGAAGACCCAGCACAAGCATTAACCCCAATCTCAAAGGCAAGTGGTGCGTGTAATGTTGTCTATGCTACACCAAGAGCTGGAACAAGTAATTCTATGTCTACAGCAGCAACAATTGAGACTTTGAGTAGTACTGGAATCGACCTCGAGACTGCAGGCCAAGGCATCAAACAAGCTAATAATGCCAAGCTGATCTCTGTTGTACCTTGTCCCATGAAACTTGCAGAGGATTCTTCGCCTGTAAAAGGTGATAGCAGCAACAAATCAGATGTTCGACCTGCAGCACTAGAGGACGATACCTCTGTATAAGAGTAGATACAGCTTCGTTAGCTTTACTACTACTTGTTAGTAACTTGTGCCTGTAAACTTTTAGCTGATTATATGGTCCCATTTTTTTAGGGTCTATATGGTCCCATTTAGTTGATGTATACTGCCATGTGACCTTTTTGTTGGAGTTGTTCTGCCTAATGCAGAAGAATCTCTTCATTGTGAACTAGTTTTGTCTCTTGTTTAACCAAGTCAAATGCAATTTAGGTGTGCAGATGCATTGAATCCAAGTGAACTATGCCCGGTTCCAGTTTGGCGTAATCTTGTGCATTATGCATCGTGCATGATATGAATGGAGGTCCATTGCGAATTTGATTGGAATTTCATCATCCTGTAGTTAAACTAACCGAAGGCAATGGAACTGGCATTCTCCTGCTCTTGTGGCATCTTTCATTTATACTGCAGTGCATCTATTATCTTACTATGATACATACCTTTTTACCTCTGTTGAAAATTGAAGTTCAAGCTTGTTTGGAAAATTGAAGTCCTTTCTGTTGGTGACAAAAGGCTTTTGTATACATTGGCAGGAAGTTTGTGATAAGTACATAAGGTGTTGGAATAGTAGGTAATAGGAGAACCATGTACACAGTTTATCAGTTAACATAAGAACCATATAGTACTAGCTAATGCTGGTTTCATAAGCAGCATAATTTGTTCAGTACTTTTGTTATGTTTTTTCTTCTACAAATGACCAAACTTCTGAGCTCTAATCTTTAGCCAGGTACTTTGGGCAGGGGAGTACTCTGCCTTCTAGACGAGGTTTGGAGCATTAGGAAGAAGAACAATTTCGTCTTGAAATATAACACTGGGATATCTGACATGGAAAATGTCTAATAGATGGCACTCTTAGCAGTAACTATTTGGTCTTGAAATTTGAGTTCCTAATGTCAATGGGATTTGAGTTCTTGTTTTTCTACACTACAAGGTACGCTACATTTCTGTATTTATTCTACACTATCTATTTATCTGCAGTTCTGTTCCATTTGAATTCACACTGCTTTCCTAGCTATCGTTTCTTTTCTATTGCAGGAACTGGAAAGATAATAATGTGTTTGCTAACATTCGGTGCTAGATATGGCGATTATCATACTTATTATAGAGTATGCTTATTGCTTAATATAGGGTGTGATAGTTGTATGTACATTGCACACCCTCACTCTAATCAACCTTAGCTCTGTTGACTTGGATTGGTGACCCCGAACTGTACTATGAGCCTTTAGCAAAATAGTTAATAGATCTTCGATTTTGATTAGCTTTTTTATGTAGGGTTTGGTAAAGCAATAGGCTATGAAGCTCACCTTTCACCTGTGGGACCATATGATGGTAGGCTGCAGCCGTTTGGAGGATGTTTGCTAGCGCCTTTTTGTCTCAATATGGGTGGTGATTTAGCAAATATGCTACTCCCTCTGATCCGAATTAATTGACGTAGCTGCGTCAGTAGAGTTGTACTAAAGCTACATCGGTAGAGTTGTACTAAAGCTGCGTCAATTAATTTAGATCGTAGGGAGTATGTTATATACTTGTCTTGTCAGTATTGCTTTTGTTTTGCTTTAAACTTCCATGATGTTGTAATTATTATACGGTGAATTTCCTTGATCATGGAAGTTTCATTACTATGTATCATGAACAGAATAGCAGATATAGAGGCCAGGGGAGGTTTTCTCTGTTCCGTTATTAGTTTTGTTGGTGGTGCCAGTCAAAGCTACGACTTGTGGTGTCAAAGCGGTGGGACCTCGTAGGTGTGGGTGCTAGTTGATGATGTCCCGGCTGGTCTTCGTTCGATCCCTTTTCTGATGGCTTTTGGTGTCTTAATCAGGAAACCTATGGAGGTGGATGTTGAGTCTCTGGATAAGATTGGCCCGGTGCAGCTCAAGGTCTGGTGCGTGGATCATGTTTGTGTTCATGGTGCTATCGATGTCTTCCCTTCATCCGATAGTGTGCGGTTGCGGGTTAGGGTGGAGGGTGCTGAGGCGTTCGAGGCCCCCCACCCCTCCTCCTTCCAACCCTGAGAATTCAGACAAAAATCACAAGAATGGTGGGGGCTCTGTTGGTGGGCAGAACCCTAGTGGGGGCTCTGTTGGTGGGCAGAACCCTAGTGGGGGCTCTGATTCGTGATTCACTCAATCTGAATAGGATGGCCTTGATGAATCTGAGCGCGAGCTGTTTCAATCCCAAGCTCCTCTGGATAAGGCTCCAAAAGAGGCGATGGGCGTGCCTAGTCAGGAAGCTATGGACATGAATGCGGGTGGTCAAAAGGAGAAGGTTGTCACGGCCACGGGCACTCCTATTTCGGGGGTCTGCTCCAATCTTCCTGCCCGCCCGCTATCTCCCACCCACTCTGGCATTGAGGACATGCCTCCTTCTCCTCTCTAGTCAGCTGGTCTGCCTCAGTCTAAACAAAAGAAGAAATCTTCGATGCAAAAATTCTCAGCCAAAAGTTAGGCCTCTCCAGGCTTCAAGCAGTCGATGACGGGTATCTGCCGTCGTCTAGACAAGGACTTGGAGTCGGCGTCTCGTTCTGGCCCTGCCGCGGCCTCTCCTTCGGCGCGGTATCCTCAGATCAGGTCTCCTGCTTCCACGACCCGTAAGGGGTGGTGGGTTCGGGATTCAGGGGAGCCAGTAGCGCTGCGGGCGGAGCGGCGCATGGCGGCTAAGGATCTTCCCTCCCCAGGTATGGTGTCTGGTCCTTCACCTCCTCCTTCCCCGATTCGGCTCGTTTTGCCTTCTATGTCGGATGCTCATCTTTTAAATATTCTCTCCGATGTGGAGGTGTCTCTTGATCCCGGGCTTGGGTCGCCTTCTCTCCTCCTCTCCTCTATTCGGACCAATGAGGTGGCTCAGGCAGCCATTGCCAAGGCCAAAGAGTCTGCTGCAGCGGCGGCTTCAGTTGACCCGCCTGTTGGGGCGAGGACGGAGGGCTTGGAGGTTGGTAGTGGCCAACCCCAACCTCTCACGTCCAGAAGGGGCAATTCCAAACGTTCAAAAACCTGCACACCCCTTGAAGGTCTAGTCTTCGCATCAAAAACCTCTCCTTCAAATGAAAGCCTTGTTCTGAAACATTAGATGTTTCAGCGCTAGGGGGCGCAGAGACCAAATTAGAGATGTTGTTCATGGTGATAATGTTGACATTCTAGGGCTTGTTGAAGCTTTTAAAGTATCCTTCTCCCCCAATGAACTCTCTGCTATTGCGGGCATGGACAGATTTGACTGGCATTTCCTTCCTTCCTCTGGTCACTCGGGGGGGGGGGGGGTTCTTATAGGCTCTAAACAGGATGTGTTTGATTTTGTGGCCTTCGATCATGGTATTTTCTGGGCAAGTACTGTCATGCAACACAGGCATCTGAACTCCCTCTGGGAATTCATGGTGGTGTACGGCCCGGCCAATCACTCGCTGACCTCCTTATTTCTTGATGAGCTCTCTACTAAAATCGAGGCCTGCACTATCCCGCTTATCATCAGAGGTGATTTTAACATCCTTCGCACCCCCTCAGATAAGAGTAATCTAAACTTCTCCTAGCCTCTTGCGAACGCGTTTAATGACTTCATTAGCAATTTTGCTATCTGGGAGATACCCAGGGTGGGTGCCCGTTTTACTTGGTCTAATCATCAGGATATCCTGATACGGTCAGTGTTGGATCGGGTGTTTATCTGCTCCAGATGGGACACCCTTTTCCCCCGTGCCTCCCTGTTAGCGAAAGCCAATGTGGACTCGGATCACCCCCCCTTATTCTCGATGCTGGGCTGCATCAACCCCTGACTTCCTCTCGCTTTCAGTTTGATGCTTCTTTGCTCCTAGTGGAGGGTTTCTCAGACATGTTGGCTATCAAAATCTCAAACCTCCTTTCTTCCCTTACTAGATCATTTGTCCTCATGAACGACTGGCATAGATGCTCCTATGAGATGCGTAAGTTTCTTAGGGGATGGTCTCGCAATCATGCTGCGGATGCGCGCAGGGCAAAAAAAACTTTAGAGACCCAGATCGAGGGACTAGACTGTACTGCTGATACCTCGGGCCTCTCCAAAGTGGGGTGGTCTTTGCGATACAATCTTTAAGCCGCTCTAATGCAGTTGCATCATCAGGCAAAAATCTATTGGCGTCAGCGTGGCACCCTTAATTGGACGCTTAAAGGGGACTCTCCCACGACCTATTTTCTTTGCTATTGTCAATGGTCGCAGAAGGCGTTGCTTCATTGACAGCCTCCTCATTAATGGTGTCTGGTCTTTGGACCAATCTCACATTCTTTCTCATGTGGTTGAGTTTTTTTCCTCTTTACTGGGGGCCAAATCGGAAAGTGGTTTTACTATTTCCCCTCCCTTTGGGATAACATTAATAAGGTTTCTGGCAATGAGAATGAGGCCTTAATGGTTCCGTTGTCTGATAGTGAGATTTGGGATGTCATTAATTCGGCCAATCACAATGCTGCTTCGGGTCCTGATGGGTTCTCTATTCCTTTTTTCAAGAAATTTTGGCCGCAGTTGAGGCGGCTGGTGTGCCAGATCGTTCAGGGGTTTTGCTTGGGGATTATTGACATATCTCGCCTAAATTATGCTATGATTACCCTAATCCCAAAAGTTAAAGGTGCTGAGCTGATTTCTCAGTTCACACCTATTGCTATTATCAACAATTTTCCGAGTTCCCAGCAAAAGGCTTTGTGACCCGTCTCACTCCTATCGCTCACAGAACAACCAGTCCTTTCCAATCTGCTTTTATCAATGGTCATTTTATTCTTGATGAGATCCTCTGCCTTCATGAAATCGTGCACGGCCTCAGAATTCGTAAATCTAAAGCAGTTATCCTCAAACTCGACTTTGAGAAAGCCTACGACTCGGTCAGTTGGCCTTTCTTGAGGCATGTTCTCCTTGCTAAAGGCTTTGATGGTGCTTATGTTCATAGGATCTTGCAGTTGGTCTCGGGGGGCCACACTGGGATTTTTGTTAATGGTCAAGTAAGCAACTTCTTTGCCATCGGCAGGGTGACCTAGCCTCTCCAATCTTGTTCAACTTCGTCGTTGATGCTTTCTCTCGCATCTTGTCCAGAGCTGCCTCCCATGGACACATTTCCCCTGTCATTTCACACCGCATCCCGGATGGAGTCACCTGGCTTCAATATGCTGATGATACTATCATTATGGTCGAGCTTAACGATACTTGCATTGCTCACCTTAAGTTCATTCTCCTCTATTTTGAGGCTTTGTCGGGGCTCAAAATTAACTTCTCAAAGAGCGAAGTCATTGTAATCGGCGTTGATGACATTAAGGCTTTGAGAGTGGCCCGTCTTCTCAACTGTAAGCTTGGGTCCTTCCCTTTCGAATATCTGGGCCTCCTATTTCGCCGAGTGTATTACATGCGAAAGAATTTGCTCCTGCTGTCGCTAAGGTTGGCAATAGGGTGCTCCCCTGGCGTGGTAGATACAACACCAATGCTGGGAAAGTGGTGCTGATTAATGCTTGCTTATCCTCTCTACCTATGTTCCTCATGGGCTTCTACCTTCTCTCGACTGGTACCCACGCTGGTTTTGATAAACATAGAGGCGTGTTTTATTGGAACGCGGCAGAAAATCGGCGCAAGTACAGACTTGTTAAGTGGCAGCTTATGTGTAGGCCAAAAAACCTTGGGGGTTGGGAATCATCAACACGGCCGTCATGAACAAATGCCTCCTGGTTAAGTGGTGGTGGAAAATCATGTCTAATGGGGTTGGTTCCTCATGGTACTCTATCCTTAAAGCCAAGTATTTCCCCACTCAAGTCCTATGTTCGCGATGGCTCGGCGTGGATCGCAATTCTGGAAAGATCTGATCCGGATCCGCCCACTGTTTTTAGCTCATGTTAAGTTCATTGTTGGCGACGACACCTCCGTTCGTTTTTGGCTTGACTGGTGGTGTGGAGACTCACCTCTCTCTGTGAGCTTTCCTACTCTTTTTTCTTATTGCCATAATCTGAACATCACCATCGCGGAGCTGTCGGCTAATAATTGGGACCTCTCTTTCAGGCGTTCCCTATCGCTTGTAGAGTTCGAAGACTGGCAAAGACTTACTGCCTTCTTGCCCCCGCTCTCGGTGGTTCCGGTCTTGATGGTTTGGCCTCTCTCTTCATATGGTCCTTTTACGGTTAAATCTTTGTACTCTAAGCTGGTTGGTGGCTCCCCCACCAATAGATTCTCTCGAATTTGGCAGGCCCACATCCCCCTCCCCAAAATTAAGATTTTCCTTTGGCAGGCCTTCAAAGGTTGCCTCCCCGCGGCCGATCAGATTCGTAAGAGAAATGGACCAGGATCGGAGTTCTGCTCCTTATGTGGTGCTTTGGAGAACACAAACCATATTTTCTTTCACTTTGTGCTTGCTAAGCTTGTGTGGAGTTGTGCTAGATCTTGGCTCCAAGTAACCTGGGACCCTTCCTCCTTTTTTCTGAGCTGAGAGGCCTCGCCAACTCTCTGGCAGGCATTACGAAGAGGGTCTTTTGGGTGGGTCTGGGTGCTATCTGCTGGGCATTATGGACTATTAGGAACAAGTTTACTATTGAACATGTTTTTACTGCTAAACCTGCTGACTGCTTATTTAAATCGTGTATATTCTTGCAGCAGTGGAGACCATTGACTAAGCTGGAGGACCGGGATGCTCTTGATCTTCTCACATCTAAAGTTCGGGCTTCAGCGTCATTCCTATCAGACAGGATCATGTTGCGTAGATGGTTTTAGAGCCTCTTCAACTAGTAGTTGGCCATGTCGTCTCCTTCTCTCCGGCCTGCGTGCTATGTGTTCGTCGGGTGCAATGTATCCCTCATACTTTCGTTAACCTTGGGTCTGAGCTTGCACTCGTTTGGGTCGACTTTATGCTGGTCTGGTTGGTTGGGTGTGTGGCTGTAAACTCTGCCTTATGGCTTTATTTATAAAGTCGGGCGTATGCCTTTTCTCTAAAACTCACGTTGAGCGCGAAAGTCATGTTCTTCTCATGAGCTCATTTGAGCTCACGATGAACAGTGAAATCATTAAAAATGAAAACAAAATAAAAATTCTGATTTTTAATGTTGAACTTTGACCAATGTTTTAAGTGATTGCAAAATTTTAGCATGAAATCGTGTTAGTGGAAGTCGTGGTAAAAAAGAAATCAAGACTTCAAAATGCTTTCGAAAATAACACTTTTGGAGCATCATTTTTTTTGCCACGACTTCTAGCAATGAGATTCTTTGATTAATTTTTGTAAGCACTGAAAACTTTTGTCAATGTTTACCCCAGAAAAATTTCAGATTTGAATTTTTTACATTTTTTTCTTCAGAATTTACTATTCATCGAGCTCCTTTGAGCTCGAGCTCGAAAACTCTACGTTTCGTTTTGCGTCCCGTTGAGTGCTCCTTCTTGCCCAGGGGAATACTATTTGGTTAGGCTCATGCATGGGTACTGTCGGGGATATACCCCGCGGTATGACCCGGCCGGAGTTATGACCCGGCTGGGACTTGGTATTTCATTGGTAAACCGTCTAAGGACTGACGACTCACTGCTGACCCAGCTGAGCCTGGTGACCCATTGGTGAGCCGGCAGACAATGGTAAGCCAGCAGATAGTGGTAAGCCGGCAGACAGTGGTAAGCCGATAGACAGTTGTAAGCCGGCTGACAGTGGTAAGCCGGCAGATGGTTACGACCTGGTAGACAGTTATAACCCGGCAGACAGAGTCGCCTAGGGTTAATAAGCCCGAGACGTTAAGAAGCCCAAGACACTAAGAAGCCCATGGAGAGAAGCCCGTGACAAGAAGTCAGAATAGTTTTAAGTCTTAATCTGACTAGGACTCCACATGTAACCCGCCCCTCCAACTTATATAAGGAGCAGCAGGGCACCCCAAGAGGGACAGGTTGAATAATCTCTAAGGCTAGACACAACTAAAGAGGAGAGCCGGTTGATCCAGCGACTCCCTGATGAGCATAATGAGACCTAGCCACAAACATCATGTAGGGCTATTACCGGATGATGTTTCCTGGGGCCCGAAGCTGTCTAAATCCTTGTCTTATGTGTTAATCCGCTTCACGTCTCTCATCCCGACCAACCCCTCTCAAGCTACCACATAGATGCGTTGGCCTCACGACTAAGTCCTCACACTAGGACATCTGCCATGACAATTCCACGAAAGTTGGCACCCACCGTGGGGCCTGCGCACAGTGGTGTTGAGTTCTTGGAGGGACCTCTTTAGGGATCGAGAGGCTCGTGATGTGTTGGATGATCAAAAGCACGCGCAGAAAACATCATCGCCGACGAACAGTCAAAACAACATATACAAGATTTTGTTCAAGATAAAATTAAAGGTTGCATGTTCAACGTCTGCTACACACGCCATGGTAAACCGCCGAGTCCCAAGGAGGAGAGCGATCGGTTCCAGGAGTTGTTTCCTTCACGGTTCAATAACAACAACAACAAAGCGTGATAAAAAAAGGGGGAGATGTCCACGGCCCGGAGTAGGAAACAACTTTGAATCGAGAATCAACGTCGACCCGCCATCAATGGCCTTGTTTACCCACTTCGTCGGATTCCGCCTCTTTATCTACGATCTCAAGCCGGATTCGAGCCCCTCCACCTCTACTGTTCAGCTCCAAGCCGGCCCTGAGTCGGCCTTTTTGCATGTCTCTGTTGAATCGCCCTGAGAGTCGGCAGTGAGTCGCCGCCGGGTCTCCACCGCGAATGAGCCGCCACCGCCGTCGCCCTGCCTTGGCGACGCCCCTCTGCAATCGCACTCCGCCTCGCTAGGGGCTTGCTCAGCCGCGGACATACCGGGCCATCACGGTCTTGTTCAACCTCGATCCAACCCACTGCGCCTCTACTCCGGATCGCTGGACCAGCTTTGTTTTTTGAGCCACCAAGCTACAAGCCGCTGCACCGCCTCGTCAAGCCGATCGCACCTCTTCTGCGCCAAGCCACCACCACCGGGCGCGCCCCCGACTGTCGTTCGGCCGGGGCCCCCGCTGCTCCAGCGCTTTCTGACCCGCCGCCAGCTCAGCTGTAGTTCGCCGCCTCTGCCACCTCAGCGTGCCTAAAGCAGCCGCAACTGCACTGCGAGCCGCTCGGTTTACCTCGGTCTTCGACCCGCCGTCATTCGCCTGCAAACTTCTCTATGTTGCGGCCTCACCGGTGACTCGTATTCTATGTCGGCTGTCTTAAAAACATCTTCTCCCCTAAGCCGCCGGGCCTCGCCGTCCGCTCCTGTCACGGCCACCTCCGTGCCGCCTCGCGCGGTTCTACGAGGCACCTCTTCTGCTGCGGCCACCTTCAAAGACGCCACCGTTCCTGTCGAGGGCCTGACTTAAAGCCGCCGTCAGTCGCATCGTCTCACTGGGGCCTCTTCAGCCGCAGCTGTGCCGAGCCATCGTCGCCTTGAGCTGCCCCGTGCGAATCCGTGGCCAAGTCGCTGCCCTGCAGTCATCGGCTGTTGCGCCTGCTTCCCGAGCCGTTGGCCTTGTTCCGCCGACCTTCGTCGAGCCGGCCCTGAGTTGCTGTCGTTCGCCTCCAAGTGACCCGCCTGGCTGCCTCGGGCTTGCTTTGAATCACCGGGAGGGCTTTGCTACAAGCCTCCGTTGTTGGCTCGCCTCTGCCGGCGCATCACTCCGCTGAGCCGCCCTTACTCTGCCCTTGAGCCGCTGTGCCTCGCGAGCAGGCCATGCTCGCCTCGCTGGATCACACCCCTACCTTGACCCACCAACGCATTCTTCCAACTCGCCATGGCCTTGAATTGCCTCCGCCTCACTGTTGCGGGTTCGCCTGTGCTATGCCGCGGCCATGGATCTGCCTTGCGGCAGCCATCGAGTCGCCCCGCGAGCAACGTGCCGTCTCTGCGGCCTCTGCTCTGAGCCGTCGTGCGGCCTTAGTGTCGTTGTGACTCGTCATTGTGAGCCGCCCTGCCGGGTCACGCCCGACACTTCAGCTACCTCCCGTACTGAGTCCTCTCTGCCACGGATGTCGGCACCCCTCTATCGCCCCATTCTAAGCCACCTCGAGACGCCCTACCCGATTCCGTGGTCAGCCGCTGCGCCGGCTCTTCCCGTTCGCCTCAGGCCTCGCCCTTGTCCTGGCCTCCTGTGAAACGCCCTGCGCCCGCCAGCAGGGGCTAACCCGACCGCCCACGGCCTTGCAGGCTGCTCCCTTCCCGTTCCCTTGCGCTGATTGAAACAACAGAAGAAAAGTCAAAGTGGACAAAGTGCTAAAAAAATGGTCAACACGACCCGAAGGATCCTGAGCCGCTCGGTGCCGCGTTTTAAGCCGTCACCTCTGTCATTGTTGCTGCAATTCTACGGCTGATAATTCTTGATAAAACATATCAGGTGAAATCCATCATGTCAAGTTTCCATTGATACATTTTTTTTCTTCGAGAACAATTACTCTCGTTTGTGCAAATTCTTATGCAGAATTCATAATTGCAAACGAGACCATCAAACTATGGCCCTTGCCTACATCGAATGGATCAATGGACAGGGTCATTTATAACCTGTCGAGATTCAACATATTTCAGTAATCTACTGTTCAACTATATGTCGGTTCATATCACGGTCAAGTATGGAGAGTTTCAAGCCAACTCCTCGAGTAGTCTTAAGACTCGGGGGCTATGATAACATGACTCAGTAAATGTTGCAGTTTGAGCAGATTCAAGAACTCCGGGTCATTGGAGGGAAGATAACCTGGTCCCGGAGGCTACTCTATATTGATGAAAATTTAAAGGCCGTCAGAAAATTTCCGGCTCAAAATGAAGAATGCCGGTTTAAGATCCGGTTCAAGGGAAATATGTCTTTCACCAAGCTTTGAAGCTCTCAATATCCGGTTTAAGAATTTCTGGTTCAAAAAGAATTAATCTCTCGCAAGTTCGAGTTCTCAAAAAAGTTAAAGGTTGCCAAAGAGAATTTGCTGCCATGATGCGTGGTTCAAACATGGGTATCCTGCCTCATGGGCTTATCTTATTATGATCACTTGAGGGCTTCCTGCTCATTGAGCATAGCTATGATTATCCTTTTGATCTGGCTTGTACGCATGATTACAAACACTTGGGGGCTTCCTGCTCATTGAGCATAGCTATGACTATTTGTTGATCCGGCTTGTATGCCTGGAATAAAATATTACTTGGGGGCTCTTTGTTCAACGGGCAAGAGTTTTTATGACCCTTGTAATAGACTTGAAAGCCGGGCTTGAAAGCCAGGTGTGTTCACCTAAAAACTCGGGTTATCCTGCCTTTTTAAGTCTGCCACTCCGCCCAGATTGACTGGAATGACCCGTCATACTTTCGACAGTCAATCTTATACAGACCCTGAACTTGTCAAAGTTAAAACGATGATTGGTCATGTGAGGCCCGACTTATAAGGTTGCATGAAGGTTTAATTCAGCGGTTGTGCGGCCCTTTGAAAGTACTTGATTTTAAGGTTTGGCAACCTATGAAAGCCTTGTTTTTTGCCTTTTGATTTATATTTGATTTGAACATTTTTTGAGGTTCATATATTGTGACATGTTAATACATGGTTGCAAACAGATGAGGGCTATGATGCTTTATGGTTCATACATGAAATTATCCGGTGTTTATTAACCCGGCCTGGCTTTGGACTATAAGTCGTCAGTGTATGGTGATCTTATATACTTGGAAGCGTTGTGCTCTAAGTTTTGGGATATTACCCCTTGCTGCATATGGCGTGATAAGCCGGCGGCGTGACTAAAGTGAACATGGCGTTGTGCTCTATATCTTCAGGGTTATTACCCTTACTGGCATGATAAGCCGGCAATGTTCATAAGTATCATAGTATATTTGGATTGCGCCATTGGAATCATGCGCTTATAAATCATTGGATTGTTACCTTCACTGGGATGGCAATGTAAGCCAGCAGTATAAATCAATCCTACATGCGAGGTTTGATAACCCGCCCTAGCTTTTAACTTTAAGTTGCCAGTATGTTTAGGCTAGAATGGCCTTAATGCTAGTATTTTCCATAATTGCTTAAGACTATATCATGTTTGGGTTGTTACCCGCCCTGGCTTTTGACGTTAAGTCGCCAGGACATATGTTATTTAAACTCTCTGCAGGATTTGCAGAGCTATGACTTACATAAATGATTAAGTTCAAGCCCATCATCAAAAATTGAAATTGGTGTTTCAAAAGGGTTATCAATTATTTATTTTCACAAAGGCTATAAGCCCTCGGGTTACAAAAATCCCAAATTATAATGGATGCGCGTTAAATTTCCATCGGCCAAGAACCACTGAGTATTTAAACTCCGGATTTGTTTGTCAACCGATAAGGTATTCAAATCTTTAATAGCCAAACTTGGCTGGATTGTCATGATGATATTGAATGATTGAGGTTTTCATACCGGATTATATTATTCAAACCTTGAATAGCCAACATGGCTGGATTTTTTATTATGGTTATTAATAACCAGTATTATGATTGAGGTTTTAAAAGACGCTTCGGCGCAATGGTTATTATTTCTTTATCAATGGATATGATTTATTCTACAATGGAAGGAATAGTCCCGAGTCATTGCAGGCTTACGACCCGGCACTTGGGGCTACATTATTAAAATCATGATTATACCAAATATGGAAATCCCATGTCGCTGCAAGCATACACCATGACACTTGGGGGCTAATGCAAGATCATTTTTTGCTTGCCTTATTGAAGACCCGACTCATCACATCGTAATGAGCCGGCCCTTGGGGGCTACCAATTGCTCCTGTCAAAAATTCAAAGCACACAAGACTTAATCCATTATATTGAAGGGTCCACTGCTCAGTTGGTAGAGTACAAAGCTCTTAACCTTATGGACGTGGGTTCGAGCCCCATGGTGGGGGTTACATCATATGATGTTATTTTCAATGAAGTATATATAAAGTCCCAGCTCAGTATTATCTTACTAAGCCGGCCCTTGGGGGCTACACGTTGCTGTTCAAGTCTACATGATCATATCTACAAAGTCCCTGCTCATTATTGCATAATGACCCGGCCCTTGGGGGCTACATTGGTTGAAGTTTTTATAAGCATAAGGCAATTACAAGTCCCAGGTTGCTGCAAGCATGACAACTCGGCACTTGGGGGCTACATATGTGGAATATTCAGTTTGATTAGTGACTGAGATGAACAACCCGAATTTCTTCAAGGTTGCAACATTTATATTGAAGCAAGTCTTAAGTTGTTACTACGCTCCCTTCTTAAGACTTGGGGGCTACAAGTGATATGCATACAAGGGAGGTACATTTTCAAGCTTGATGTTAGCAACAATTATGACCCGGTGCTATCAATATTTACAAATCGGATATTTTGGCAATGATAAACTGGCAAGTTCTACATCTTTAAGCCGAATGAAGATCACATGAGTATTTCAAGACCAATATTTTTGTTAAGCATTGGGAGCTGAATCAAATGAATTATTATTCACAATATTTTTCTGGGAGAAACCAATATAAGCAAATTGATTATGAAGCTGGCCTATTGGCCCGAATTTTCTAGAAGAAGGAAATGACAAGGACTTAAGGATGATCAGGTGCCGGCTTACAAGAATTCCTAACCCGGAGCACAATCTGTCAAATTCGTTCTTGTGTTTGTTTTACATGATCAGTTTAACATGGATAAATCCAAATTAAACTGGGGGCTAATGTCGGGGATATACCCCGCGGTATGACCCGGCTGGAGTTATGACCCGGCTGGGCCTTGGTATTTCATTGGTAAACCGTTCGAGGACTGACAACTCACTGCTGACCCATTGGTGAGCCGGTAGACAGTGGTAAGGTGGCATACAGTTGTAAGCCGGCAGACAGTGGTAAGCCGACAGACAGTTGTAAGCCGGCAGACAGTGGTAAGCCGGCAGATGGTTACGACCTGGCAGACAGTTATAACCCGGCAGACAGAGTCGCATGGGTTAATAAGCCCGAGACGTTAAGAAGCCCATGGAGAGAAGCCCGTGACAAGAAGTCATAATAGTTTTAAGTCTTAATCTGACTAGGACTCCACATGTAACCCATCCCTCCAACTTATATAATGAGGGGCAGGGCACCCCAAGAGGGACATGTTGAATAATCTTTAAGGCTAGACACAACTAAAGAGGAGAGTCGGTTGATCCAGTGACTCCCTGATGAGCATAATGAGACCTAGCCACAAACAACATGTAGGGCTATTACCGGATGATGTTTTCCAGGGCCGGAAGCTGTCTAAACCCTTGTCTTGTGTGTTAATCCGCTTCGCGTCTCTCATCCCGATCAACCCCTCTCAAGCTACCACATAGATGCGTTGGCCTCACGACTAAGTCCTTACACTAGGACATCTGCCGTGACAATTCCACGACAGGTACCCTTTAGGTGCCTCCTCACTTGTGGTTGAAAGGAAAAATGCAGGTGTAGAATTTTTTCCTATAGTTACACTATTCATGCATTTGGCTCAAAGGAATGGAGCAAGGAGAAAATGGAGGAAATTTCCTTTGATATCTGTTTCAAAGGAATTTCATAATCTGCTTGGACCTCCTTTTCATATTCCTATGCATGAAGAATGAGACTAGAATTCTTAGTGGCATAATATTGTTAATTACACTTTACTACGCGGTGATTGTGATTTGATCATGTTTATTAGGATTCATGTGTTTCTCTATTCCTGTGAACCAAACGTCCAAACTTACAAAATTGCCGTGATTTCCATTCCTCTATTTTACGCATGTATTCCTATTATATTCCTACATTTTCCTAGATTCCTACTGTTTTAGAATTCTACAAACCAAAGAGCTCCTAGACTAGCTATCCATTCTTCTCGGGATCCAAAAGGTTCACACATGGTCAACTTCTATGTACATAGACTCAATTATTTGATTTATATTTCCGATGTTCTCTCTTATTAGCAGCATCCCATTTGAAAATCTTGACTTTGAAGCTTAGCCAGCACGATTGTTGGCAGTGGCGGAGGACCCCGGTGGGCAAGGTGTGGCAGCCGCCACACCTTGATTTGGTCCAAATTATTTTATACATATACACTTCGTTCACTAATCGCTGGGAATCGCTAAGTAGAGATATTACAGAGAGAGAGGCCATTCATTTTATTGTGCCAGGAAGCCTTAGCCAGCCCATTATTTGGGCCTTCTAGCGACACGTCACACACGAACGACGCATCGAGCGGTTCGAGCCAGGCAAACAGCGACGCAGCCACTCCCGCAGACCGGCATACGCACGCAGCAAGCAGCGAACCCTAGCATGACGGCGGTGGCGGCGGCCAGGACTAGGCGGAGTGGCGGACGACGGGGCGGCGTGTCGGCGGCTGTGGCGTCGAGCACACATCGGGCAAGCGTGAGGCGTGGCTGGGCTCTGCCGAGACAGGGACGCGGGCAGGCGGCGAGCGGCATCTGCGGACGGGCCTAGCGGACGGTGCGGCAGCACAGCGCGGCGGCAGCCAGCTGCCCAGCTTCACGTCCTTCTCGTCTTGGCCTGCAGAAGATGGAGAGTAAGGGGAAGGGGCGAAACGGGAGAGGTATATTTTCTGAATTTCGTAGCATTTTTTGATACCTTGTAATCTGCAGCAATCAGTAGTTTCAATTCCAATGATTTATCTCTTCTATTGCAAATGGAAATCATTTTTGGTACTGTATGGGCTGTAATTATTCAGATTAGATGCATGCATATTTTTTGACTTATAAATTATTTTTGGAGAACATTTTTTGGCATCTTGGAAGCAATGCAATGTAGTGATAATTTAATGGTGTGAAATTGTGAATTGCAGGAGCGTAGGGATATGCCATTGCCTGGATCTTCTAGACGGCATTGAAACCTTCATTATCGGTATATTTTAGGTTGTTTTTTCAATTGAAACATGTCTACATTTTCATTGTATTTAGTTATTAGTTTGTGGTGTGCAATGTTAGTGTGTATTGACTCTTTTGGTTTGCGTAAAAATAATCTTTGCTTAAGACTTCGCCACACCTTAAATTTTTTTCGTCCTCCGCCTCTGATTGTTGGTTTGGAACCACACAAATGAATAACCAAGGCCGAGTACACACTACATATAGATTGAACTGAAATAGCAGTGATGCCACTCGAGAAATACTCAATGAGTGAGCCCCAGGCGCTCCCTTCAATTACCATACTTCATTTTTAATACATGCCCTCTGTTTATGGGAAATCCTTCATTTGCAAAGCTCTTGTTGAAGAAAGTTCGAACAAAGTTTTGACCAAACCCTAGTTTGATGCCACCCATGCATGCATGTCTCTTTAAAGCGAATTATCCTTTCAGTGGGATTGAACATGTTCCCTGTATTTTATTTGTGTTCCATTCTTTCCAAGAGGACCTTAGCTAGAGCAGGAAAAGCACTAGCTACCTCAAGCAGTCAAAGCCCGGTCATCCATAACCGCATGCATGTGCCTCTGCGTTCTCCAAGTCGATCGAGCGGAGTAGTACACCTTACGTACTTGTCCTGTGCTTACTTCAACGTTTTTAATCTTTCAGCAGCACTGCTCGATTTCGGCAGAATGGCCGTGCGCGACTGCACGAGACGATAGTTACCACATGTGCTCAAACCGACCAGATGATGGACCAATTGAATGTAGCCATGGAAGTTTGTTTGATAGATTAGCTTGATTTCTCCCTTCTGAAATCCCCAAAACTAACGGCACAGCGATGGTGATTTACAACAAGTCCTCCTACTTCACCGATCACCGGCCATTACTACCTTTCAGAAGGCACCGCTCGTGCTCATGCACTACTGCTCTAGACTATCCTAAAATTACATAACTTAATTGGTCTCCGGTTACTCGTGCGCGCAACGTACGTTACAACAAGCATTGTGGCAGTTGATTAGTAACACGAACGTAGGGGGCCGATCACCCCATGCCATTGAACGGCGAGCTCCAGTTGTTGGAGTAGCCGTCCGCCACCTTGGCGACGCTCACGGACGAGGAGCCCTGGGAGAGCTCGTAGGCGCGCCTCATGGCTGCGTATGGGTCGACGCCAGCCTCGGCGCCGTAGCCCACGAGCCTCCCCTCCTCCGTAGTCGCCGTGCTTCCGCTGTGCCCCTGGTCGGCGTCCACCACCGTGCCCACAGGCATCATGTACGCGTTGCCTCCGAGGCCTTGGTACCAGGCGCTGCCACCGCCGTTGCCGTAAACTGTGGTCCTTGACGCCGGCTGGAAGAAGTTGTGGGTGCTGCCGCCGCTCCCCAGGTGCAGCTCCTGGATGTCCTGCCCGCCGTGCCCGGCCGCGATCACTGCGTCCTGCTCCGGCTTACACCACCCGCGGGCCTGCCCGCCAACGCCATACGGGTAGTGCAGGGCGAGCTGCGCCGCGGACTGCTGCTGCTGGTGGCTGCCGAACGCGATGGACGTGGGCCAGCCGTGGTGGTACCCGGCCATGGCGTCGGCCTGCAGGTGCGAGACGATGCTGCCGTCCTCCGCCCGCCACACGCCGGCCTCGGCGAGCTCAGCCGCCTCCTTGAGGCGCCTGGCCGCGCCGCCCACCGGCAGCGTGCTGCCCTCCAGGATGCTCTTGACGTCGTAGCGGCTCATCTCGAAGTTGGTGACGGCGTTGAGCCCCCGGAACTTGATGGCGGCGATGTCGTACGCCTCCGCGGCCTCCTCCTCGGTCGCTGCACAGCACGCGCATGATTAGGGTTAGCTCACCAACGCGTGTGTCTACCCAACTGACCAGCCAGTGGAGCATATTGCGCGTTGCATGCATGCATGCACGCACGCACGCACGCACGGCGCGGTGGCGCATGCAACGCGAGCTGCATGCGACGGCGCGAAGCTCAAGCGAGGCGCTGGGGATATTCAAACCGGTGCTTGACCGCATGCCCCGGTTTCCTCAGACAGCTCCGAGACACAAGCTTGGAAAGGAACATTTCGGACATAGTTAATGGTGTACGTACTCCACTATCTTAAGCGCCATTTGAACGCATAAAAATATTGCAACGCTTGCGTCCTACTACGAGACTACTGAGATTTCGTGAGCTGGAGTAGTAAATAATTAGGGCTTCATGACTTGGTTCTCGGAAGCACAGCACAGCTACTGCTACTAGGACTACTCCAGTACAGTAATTAAACAAGTGGTTTAGCTAGCTGAGAAAGCAATTTCGCTTTGATGTGATAGTTTATGCGGCTTACTGAAGGTGCCGAGGTAGAGATCCTTGTTGCCCGCGACTCTCCCTATCCTTGCTTGCCATCTTCCTTGCTGATGATGCCTGTCAAACCATAAGATATATATTTAGTACCACTAGATTGGTAGGCTACCAGTTTTCACGCACTGTAAATAGTATAGTTACCTGGTTACACCGCGATATTTTGACGCGCCACGAGAAAAACCACTACTATTCCTACAGTTGAATGATCATATGCATCCATGTGATTGTTAGCCAACAGAGACGTGCTTAATTACGTACCGTGCAATCTTTCAACACATGTATACATGTGATGTTGTAAAACATTACTTGGGATGGGTCAAGCAATTGTTACCTCCTAAGATATGCAATGTACTCCTGCCTGGTCATATGTTTCATTTCCTCTATCTCCTTCTCATAAGTACTTATCTGCAGATTTTTTTATAGGTGAAAGGAAAAAACAGGATCAGTAGCTGCCCATGCAGAAGGAAACAGAACAATCTATTATAGATTTTTTTTCTTACTGGGATATTTGTTGTTGTGGTTGTGCCCCAATATTTTAGAGCTGCCAAATCATAAGCCCTAGCTGCCTTGTCTTCTTTGTCATAACCGCCTACGCAAATGTTCACCCAGGAGAAATTAAAGTGCTATCGAGGACTTAGCTAGCATCAGAACACTTGCCCATACAAATATATGTAGTAATCGAATACTTGCACGAAAGATCAGTACAAATTCTTACCCAGATAAACTGCATTCCCATGATCAGTATTTCCAGTGTCATATTCCAGGGGAGGCCAGCATTGACACACCAGAAAGAAGAAAGCTTAATTATCACATGTTTAAGAACATCCCATAGAAGTTGCCAAAAGATTGAGATCTAGCTAATGATTGAACTATATATCCATGTATATACTACATGAACAGTCCCATTATACCTTGTTTCCCCTTGCGAGTCTGCCCCTCTCTCCTGCAACTATTGTCCCATAGATGCGCCTCATACCGCCCTGTCCATCTATGCCTGCAGGTCGAATTAACAACAAGTAACGCGTAAAGTAAAATCAGCTTTGAAGCATCAAAGCGACACTTCTATTGGCCAAACAACCCTACGCAGATCATGGAAATTCGATGCATATGTGTCCCCCCTTTACCTAGTCAACTATAGTACCACTAGTGCATTTTGTGAGGATCACCTTATATTACAAGCATTGTGTTACCTAAAGGCTAAGTGAAGTGGAAAGTTGCATAGCACAAGTGAAGTACTAGCATATATACTGCTATCAGATTAGTTAGCTTTGATTGCATTATGTTGTTAGCAAAATACTAGAGCGATCATGATTTTGTTCCTAATTTTACAAATCTTATTAACAAGTTTTTGTGAAGTTCCTAGCTAATTGTAGTGTACACAGGATCCAAAAATCATCTTTTTTCCTTAGCTACTTCTAACCGTACGCATTATAGGCAGATCGATCCCTCAAAAATGGCATCGAAAAGAAGAAAGATTAGTGTGCAATCGAGGGGGAGAAAGAAAGAAACTACTAGTGATCTAAATGATCTTATATTTCTTTACAGAGGGAGTAATGGGCAACGAAGATCAGGCATCAGGAGCCAAAGAAGCAAATTAAACACCTCTAGGTCACTAGCAGAAGCCAGGAAGATCCACGTTAGCTAACCTTGTTACACCTCGGTAGATCGAGGTCCTTTGCCCGAAGGTGTCGATGGATTTCCTCTGGACGGCGTCTGCCGTGCCGGCGCTCGGCGAATCCACCCGCTTGTTCTCCGACGACGTGCTCTCTGTCCCCACCGCCGCCGGGACCACCGGCATCTGCGGGTGCGAGTTCGACCCCATGCTCATCGAGAGCGCCAGGCCCTGCCCACGCGAGCTCGCGACGCCCACGCCGTTGCCGGTGCTCCCTGGCGCGCCGGAGCACGCATAGCTGGTCGCGCTCGCGTCGGCGCTCATCTCCTGGTCATGCTGCGCCTGGTTATTGTCGTTCCGGAGCCATGTCTTGATCATGGACAGCTCTATGGTGCTGCCGCCACGGCCGTCTATGCCGTGTGAACCAGCCGCCGCGCTGCTGCCCATCGCGCTTCCGGACGAGAACAGGTAGCCGCCAGCGTGGTCCTGCACGTCGGAGAAGGAGTTGCCGCCTAGGAAGTCCTCGAGCTTCGGCGCCTCACCGTCGTCCACCGTCATCCTCCCGCCGCTCGAGCCGACTAGCATCGACAGCTCGGAGGAGCCGCCGTGGTAGTCCAAACCCCTCATTGCCCAATCTGTAACCGCATGATCCCATCCAACATCAGATGCTAGAGAAAGGTATACATGCGCGCTGGAGCTCAAGTAGTACATGCACAGTAGCTCATCAGCTCACCTTGGGTTTCCTGGGTGCCTCCGTTGAAGGCATCCATGACGCCGTAGTTGGCGTCGGCCCGTAGGCCAGACATGCCCAGGTGCGCATCCGGCGCCGTCTGACCTTGCAGGCCATAGAAGTCGCCTCCACCGGAGACGTCGATGGCGGCGGCGGCGGAGGGTGAGCCGTTCTGGTGGGGCTGTGGGTGGCTCCCTTGGCCGGAGAGCGAGAAGCCTAGCCAGTTGTTCGCCGAAGCCATTGTGGAGATGGAGCTCGTGTATTTTTATCGATCAGTGGTTTGATTTGGAAGAGATGGCAGTGGCGGTCTGGTCGCTAGCTAGATTCTTCTGATCAGGGCAGTCAAAGCTAGCATTGGTTTGTGGGAGGTGGCTCGTGGCTGGCTGGGAAGAAGCGCGCGAGGACAGGCCGGGGAAAACAATCCTATCTCTCGGCCGGACAGGAGGAAAATGCTGGAGAAGCAGGGCCCTGTACTTATACCAGCATGAGTGGCTAAGCTAGCCTCCTCCTAGTGGGTGCTACTGCTAGCTACCTGATGCAACGTGTGATTCCAGGTAGCGACTTTCCCAGTATTGAAAACATTCTGAATTCGAACGTGCATGCAAATCGATTCTATTGTATGTTTTCTTTTGCACCTACAGTAGATTCGCTTGTATGTAGGGGTACTTTTTTGAGAGATACTATACTTATATACTTACTCCATCGTGTCAGTAGCGAGCTATTAGTACAAAGCTGAGACTTATGTTTTTTTCTTTTGCGAGGGAAAAGCTGAGACTTATGTTTTTTTTTGCGGCAAAGCTGAGACTTATGTTGACCACTCTTGAATCCCAAAAGTGCATGCTAGACATCCATTTGCGCACGCAATTTCCATCGATTTGTTAGTACTCCCTCCGTTCACTTTTACAAGGCTTCAAAGACATTTCAGTCAGTGCAAAGCAGTTCATTTTCAGTTGTCTGAAACGACTTACAAAAGTGAACGGAGGGAGTGGTACAAATTAACCAATAATTATCGTTGAAGTAAACTTACAGAATCTTACTATTAGGACAATGACTGTGTGTTGTAGCATGTTATAAATATTCTAATATGTTATCTTTACCTGCCCATATTAATACGAGTGTGTAAATAAATGTTTATCAATTCCTGCCCATGATTTACCTTATGTTTTAATGAGAAGCTTGGTAAGTAAATTGAAATGAAATTGATTCAGAAGGTAAGTAAATTAAGGTGATTGATTATCATAAAAAAAGGTTGGACGAAAGAGTGGCGGAAAGAAAAGTGAAACATGAAACCTTACATTCTTTTTAAGTAGTATAGTAGTAGGACAATGCCCGTGTGTTGCAACGAGATATAAATATGCTAATATGTTATCTAATCATACCCATTATTTACCTTTTTTTTAAAGTCTGTGATTTATCTTATATTTTGATGAGAAGTTTGGTAAGTGAATTAAAGCAGGATTGATTTAGAAGGTAAGTAAGTTAATGTGATTGTTAATCATACAGGGAAGATTAGGTGAAGGGGTGGTGAAAAGAAAAGCAAAACATGAAATTTTACATTCTTTTTAAGTAGTAGAGATAGAGAAGAGATAAAAATTTACCACTCAACTAGCTACTTTTGATAACAGTCCTGATCTATTGTTCGGGCTGTAATAACAAGTATGATATGTAAGACACAATAGGTCCGGAGGTGATGCTCCTGCGTGCATATGCGTCTGTGATGGACAGTAAATTCTAAAAAAAATCAAATAATTCTAACATTTGAACGTTTTAGCAACCTGCAAAGTTCGTGAAGGAAAAACGCCCGTGGAGTATTGGACAAAAAAGCACAAAATCAATGTTCCAAAGTACTTTAAAAATACTGCCCTTTTGAACATCATTTTTATTTTTCTTTCCCAAGACCTCCGAGCTTATTTTTTTTCCGTTGCAGAAAAGAGATCCCTTACCCTTTCTTTAGAAAATGATGAATATGAAGTCCGGGAGGCCGTTGGGAGTGACTGCTTTGCTAATCTATCCTTTTATCCTTCTTTTCGGAGACAAGCACATATTACCGTAACCTAGTGATTAATGCTTTTTCATCACAAAACTTTGCAAGTTGAGACAACATCCAACAATGTTTATTTAAAAAAACAAATCACATTACTCCTTATTTCATCCGATTTTACTATTCATCCAAGTGCATATGCACCCGAGTGCAGAAACTCCATGTCCTAGTTCAAGTTATTCTAACCAATATGTGCGTTAAATTTGCAACCGATTTTCAGTGCCAATGTGTTCACTTAATTTGCAGATTGGGCAAATCACATCGCACATGAGTCACATTAAAAAATCATGTGCAATGGTACAACCGTTGCACACTGTTGAAACTAGGAACCTGTGTGCAATTGATGCCCGTTGTAAATATAGATACTAGGATTGGAATCCAACCTCTACTGTTCAATAAACCTGTTTAGGCTAACTCTATGCATTATGCTCCCGTTATGCTATCACACACGATTGTACTAGTTAAACCGTGTGTGATGCATGCCTCTCTCGTACCAATTTTCCCACCTCGGCAAAATTGTTTTGCCAACCATGTCATTCCCCCCTTTTCATTCGACCCCCAAAACCATATTCCCACCTTTCCCCCTTCCTCTCCTCAAACTCTCGACCACCTCCACTTCTCCCCGTCAACCCTCCAAGGCAACCCCTACTCATGCGTAGGCTCTTCGATCGGCTCAAGTAAGAAACTGATCCCTCCTCCTCAGGATACTCATCCATCCCCAAACCCTCACAAACTATATTTGCTTTAATGGCACATGTGTAACACACTTTGGCCTCCAAATCTTCATCTACTCTACCAAAGCATCGCCACCGAAGACCGATGGATGGTCCACCACATATCGCAGGAACCATGTCCGTTGGTCGGGCTCCTCCACCATTGAGGAGCATATGGTCGCCAAGAGGCAACTCGCGGTCGCGGTTGCCACCATGCACACCAACCCCAAGATCCTAAAGGAGCATGTTGACCATCGATGCCTCCGTGCGCGCGGAAATGTGATGTTAGGCGCGCTCAATCGATGGATTTTGCATTTTTTTTTATTTGGCCAAAGATGGAGATGACATCGAGCTCATTAAAGTCGTTGAATTCAACATGGCACAATCGGAGTGGGTAGTGTCCATTGCTGGGGCTCCTCTGTCGTCAAGCTCCACAAAGGCTCACTCTTGGAGCGAGGTGTGGCATTCTTGAAGACCAGAGCCAGCCCCAGTAGCTTGAGATCTTCAGTCACCGAGACCACTAGAGTCGGCCACACCATCAAGCCTCTTTTCACATTTTTGAATGCTAGGACCGGCATCGACGGCTCGGGCTCCTCAGCTATCAAGGTTGCACCTAACGTCTCCTCCTTCAACAAGGAGGGCACCGATGATGTGCATGCCTTGGGCTATTTCAAGGGGAATTATCCCATCAGCACCTCCTCCTTCTCCAACGAGTAATTTGTTTTACCTAAGTAAGCCCTAGTTTTCTAGCCAATTAAGCCCTAGTTATAGCTTGTTAAGCCTTTGTTCTAGTTGATTGTGCAATGTGATGTTTTACTATGCACTGAATAGTTAAATTATGCACAATTCGATGTTCATTTATGTAAGTGTTCGGTTAGGCAATCTCCTTTTTAAATATGCCATGTTTAGTTCAGTTATGTTAACAATATATTGAATTGCTATATTTATTGATTGTTAAGATTGTTGTAATTAGTAAGTATTTCCGGTCTGAACTACTATGTTGCTTTACTAGTATGAAAAATCTTCATAATCAAGCTATTATTGATAGTGTGCAAATTCTTAATTTATCTCAGTATCTACTTATTGCATGATGACAATAGGAAACCATGTTGTTTACTATCGAGGTTAGATTGATCACATGGCCTATAGTGCATTTACTTCTTACATGTAGGTACATATCTCAGGGATATAGACCCACATTTTGACCTTTTTTGCATACGGAAAAATGAAATATCCATGAATCAACATTAAGTAAAGAAACTTAGAAAGATCAATAGGATAAAGAGATGGGTGATCAAATGAAACCCTTTGCTTACGCATTCAGATAACAGTGAAATTTAGGATGGCGGATAATGAATATTTAAGCAACAATATTAGAATATTTTTGTTTTTGATAGTTTCTGAAGCAGTTGATTAAGCAATGCCTCGCAAACTACACGATTGGTAACAGGGTAACGAAAATTATTTCGCCCAGACTACTTCAGTGAACTTGAAGTTTTCTTCATGATGGTGAAGGACAGGCAAACGATCATCACAAAGTATTGGACTGTAGCAGAACGTGGGATGTGCTATCAGTATGGTTATCGGGAAAGTGTGTAAGATAAATGCCTACGTCACACATGTTTTATTTTTTAGACTGTTTGCAATCCGCCATTCCATCACACACAATTTTAATAGTGAGTGCGATGGCATCCACAATCGTATATTGATGCACGCCAGTGGTTCGTCAAATCGTACTTGATAGAGGTTTCGAACCGTGTGTGATGACCTTTGCTTTGTAAATCATAGCTGCCGGTGTCTCCTGGTTTGCATCCACGACTTTTCAGTCACTCCTTCTACAATCTCCCAGGTTTTTAAAAGATTGCTCCGCTGAGGCGGATGAGGCCTAGAGACGACATCAAACTACCCTCACGGTGCATCGTGTATGGATGCAAGAGAGAAAAAAAGACTTCGGCACCCCAAAAATTTGATGTAATTTTATTTTGTGTAAGACTAGCCATAGTGGATAGTAAGACTAGCCACAATGGGTAGTAATATAGAGTAGTAACATGGGCATGTTACTACTCTATGTTACTACCTCTGTAGTGGGGAGTAATATATGTGCAGTAACATACAACACTTTATTTATTAGGCCATAGACTCATCTTGCCTTGATATGTGTGATGTTACTCATACTAGTAGTAACTAGCTATGTTACCATATACCTCTCTTTCTTCATTTATTGCTTGCCACATCATCTATTTTATCTAGATATGTGTGATGTTACTATCTATGTTACTCCCACTGTGGGTACTCTAACATACACTAGTAACATACGTGTATCCCTAGACCATGTTACTACCTTCATAATGGGTAATAACATAAGTGTGGTGTCATGCAAAGCTTCATTTATTAGGTTATAGACTCATATTGCATTGGGATATGTGATGTTACGGTACCTAGCTAAGTTACTCAAACTATCTCTCTCCTCATTAACTCATTGCCACATAAGCAAATTTTCTAAGTTGGACTCGATGTTACTACTGAGGTTGCTTCCACTGTGGCTAGTCTAAGGGTGTGATTACAAGGACATGTGATACTTAAAAAAAAACTCCACTAATGAAGTAAGTATTGTTTCTCCGGCGGAAGGAGAATGGGATAGGATACCCTTAATTTGGTCAAACTCTTCGCGCACAACCGTCGAGGGTAAAGTCTCATATGTGGTGCCAAACCGACTAGCGCGCGTGCACGTCCCTCGTTCTGCTACAGTACGATTTCTGGCTTTTTAATGATCCTTCCACCTTCCAATGCAGTACTATATAAGCGATAAATTGGCCCACTAGGGCGTGGATTCCAAACATGATTACACATAATCTTTTCCTTGAGAGGTGATTACGTTCTTGGTTTTGGTCATTTGGGAGCAGTAGTCCACGTCTACAGATGAAAAAGATAGTAGGCAACTTGCACCACAAATGGGAAGTTTTATAAACTTAGGCTGACCATGTGAAGAGTACATTCGATTTGCTGTCCGATTAATTGGCCAGATAGCCTGCCCTCAGTAAGCCCCCCACTTGGGATAGAGCTTTCCTCTTTACCAAGCAAACGTTTTCTTACGGATTGCTTTCTAAAAGCTCAAGATATTGGTTCAGTGGAGTTCTTTCACTGGCCGAGGGATGTTAATCGGATGACGCATAATCTAGCTAGATTTTCTTTTTGATTCTAAAACTGAGGTGGATTGGGTCGGCGATCCACCAAGTTTTATCATCCATGACATGTTATTTGATGTAATTTCTCCCTAAAAAGCAAACGAATTTTACCCCGCAAAGAAAAAAAATGTAAACGATTCAGACATCGGGCATTAATTTTTGGACATGTCATACCCGGGTAACCAACCCCGTTTGAAAAAAAATAGAAGGGCAGTGCAAGCTTCGCCGCGTTGCTTGTGTTCCTAGGTTTGCAAATGTTTTATTTTTATGAGCTAGGTTTTTTAAGTTGTGAAAAATATTTACATGCTTTGTGGGTCGAATAAATGACTACGACTAACGCAAGAGGGATTCCTGCGACTAACGCTAGAGCAAAGGGAAAGGACAATGAATCAGCAATAAACAGATTGAAGAGCTATTAGTATAGCAAGTATTAATTCAACAATTAGTTACTCCCTCCGTCTCATAATGTAAGACATTTTTTGACACTAGTGTAGTGTCAAAAAATATCTTACATTATGGGACAGAGGGAGTAGTTTGGGAAGACTGCTTTGCTTGGATTGATGGCGAGTCTGGAAGCCTTGCTTCTCCACTGGGGGCTAACTCCATAAACAAGTTGTTCTATCTCCAAAATCATTTTAGGAGATCTGATGGCTAGGGTGCGACCGGCCGAAACGTTCTGCCGGCGCGCCGATGCCCAACATCGCCCTAATTCACCATAAAATACAACATACCACATAGTAATAGAAGAACAGTTACGTGTTATGGGTTGCAATACCCATTCCCTGAGCAGGTCCTGTTTGGACTTGCAATTTATCCGTTCACGAAAACCTTGAAAAAGTTCACAAAATTTTAAAATGACCGTGAATCCAGAAACAATCAAGAATTTGAAAAATACTAACAAGTTCATAGAAACCATGCATTAATTATTATTTTTACAAATTAGAAAAAGTGTTCTCAGGTTTTAAAAAGTATTCATGATTTCTTAAATTGTCTTTTCTTTTTGTTTTATTGGAAGTTGGAAACGGGTAGCAATACCCTTCCCTGAGCTGGACTTGTTTGGACTTGCAATTTATGGGTTGGGCCTGGTTCTACTCATCATATAATTTATTTATTTTAAAACACAAATTTTAGAAATGATTACGAATCCAAAAAAATCATGTCTTTGAAAAATTCTAACAAATTCAAAAAAATAATGCATTTAAAAATATTTAAAATTTGAAAAAAAATCTTCCCAGGTTTTTAAAATTATCCATGAATTTTATTTTTTTAAAACAAAAAAGGAAAGAGAAACCCAGTAAAACCTGAGTAATACAGAAAACAGAGACATAGAAGGCCGGAACCTTTCCAGGTGGAAACGTACATAGAGTTTTCTAATTGGGCCAGCCCATGTGGCCGGAGGGGTGAGCGTTTCTATGGTCTGCGAACTAGTACTATACGCCACGGGAGTACTAAACCATCTCCGTACTTGAAGAAAAGAAATACGGTCTCCGACCCCTACCGTTAGTATTCTACTATAAATGGGAAGGCGATCGCCTTGTCCGAGTTCGACAGGAAATAGATCTAGGTTCTACAGTACTATAGTTGGAAATACATGTTTTATTTCCGAATTAAGGATGGACAAAGCCCGAGCTGCTTAGCTTCCAGTAGCTATAACCGGGGACACTCCAGCATAGCTGTCGTATGCTTGCCGCCTCCGGACGGAATTCCTGCTTGCTCTCATATAAGGCGACGAACATCGACGTACCAGCCAGACACCGATCCTACTCCGACGTAACATATGGCGACAATATTCAGCGGCGTGCCGGCGGACGGGTGCTCGCTCGTCGAGGCGTTCTTTCTGATCCTTCTGCCGCTGCTCCTCCAGTGCCTCTGCCGGCCGCTCCAACGCGGCCGCACGCACGGAAGAGTTCGCTGGGAGGAGGGTACCTTCGGCAGCGTGGGCGCTCGCGCCGCCGGCCGAAGCCCGGTGCCGTGTACATGCCACCAGATGTTCTTGAGCTTGAGCGATGAGGAGGACAGTGCCGCCGGCAGAAGAAGAGCATTGTGTCGCCATCATCCGGCGATGTCGACATTGTATTGCCGTCTAGCGATGGTCAATAGGCTACGAGCTTACATCGCCATGGTTACATTGATGGTCACTTTGGCGCGTTGGCGACATGCAGACGATATCGAGACGTTGACACATGAGGCGTCGGGTGACAACTTTCACGGCACGCTGCCGTGCATGGAGGAGAGCACCGCTAGCCGAAGGCGAGCCACCGCGAACGATCACTGGACGATCTCGGAGAGACTGACAGACAATGTCGCGGAGGCAGAGCTTGGCATTTTGATGGGCGCAAGAGGCCGACTGTCGGGTATCGAGTGCCTTTCGATGCCGACCCTCACGGGGCTTCAGTTATGCCACAGTTTTCTGCACCACGTGCTCAATCAACATTATCGCCAGAGAACTTCGACCAACATCTGTATCGTATGCAATTGGGATCGGCACGTGGAGACAGAGTTTGGCACTTCCATGGGCCCTAGTCCCGAGGGAACTTCGATCGACCTCCGTATCATACGCGATTTGGATCAGCTATCACGGTGGTTCATTGTATATGGAGGCCTAGATTTCCCCATGGGATTTTCCGAGCAACGGAACAAAGGGTCATGGCGGGGCTATTCCTCCGAGGGAATTCCGGTGGAGGACGAGGACGACTCACATGATTGGAGAGAGCGGACATGCAAAGATTCGACCAGCGAATTTTCGGACAATGACCCCTGTTTTGATCAGAGCAGTGTGTGTTCTGACAGCCACAAGAAGGCCCACTGCAGCGCGACAATGACAACTTTGACGAGGTCAGCAGATTTTTTGTTGCATCAACCTGCGGACATGGCATTGTCGTCAATGCAGGCCCAGCTTGGCAATAACAATGACAACGACTCAAACGACTGGAGAGCGCAAACAACCAACCAATTCTTTGGAACAGACAAAGAGTCGTATCCTGATCAGAACATTGTGTGTTCTGATAGCAAGATCGGCGCACATTTCAGCGCAACAATGACGACTTCAAACAATACCATGGTATCTTCGTCAATGCAGCTTGGTGGCAGCAGCGACAACGTGACTAGCTCGACATCAGAGCAACCGAATAGCAACAATGACCACATCGAGACGTCTAATGAAGTTGATAAAACAAGTACACCATATTGGCTCATTCCAGGATTCAGATTTTGCCCGACAGACGAGGATATCGTGCTCCACTATCTCAAGCCCAAAGTCCTGAATCTGGCGCTTCAACCGTATAGGAGAAGAATAGAAGAGCTGGTCAATATTTATGCTCTGGACCCAGATGACATAAGACGTAAGCTCCGAAAACATCTTTTACTGAGTTATTAATATTTTTGTTTTGCTTGGTCTAGTCCGGTGAAGTGCACATGCATCTTGGATTTTCTAAAAAAAAATGTAGCTCAATGAACTGAATTACCGAAGTTGCATGGAAGTTTTTTTTCCGGCCAATTGCATGCTACCATGGTTGGCACATGCAGCTGCAATGACACTTTGCACTTGCAGGTGAAGATCTAGGCTAAAAGCCATCACTTGTTGATCTAGGTTTTCAAAAAGTGCTAGCGCCCTTACTAAATGGGGGGACCGTGAGCCCTAAATAGTAAAAAAAATATCTAACAAACTAAGACTATATGTTTATTATTATATTTCAGTCGTTAGAACTCAAACTCGACGACACGTGAACGAACAAGAGAATTCTGTTGTGGATACACAACACAGTTTCCCTTTGTATTTCTTAACGTGTGGTTAAATTATTTGTTCGTTATATAGTGAGCCCTAAAAGAGAGTTCTGTTGGCTTCTAAACTATGTGACACCGTAAATAAATGTATATATAGCGTGTAAATTATTTAAATCCACTCGATTAATTTTCTGAATTTCAGACAACTTCTAGGTTGCACTGTACTTGCATAGGCCGTATTTTTTTTATTTTCGGTGCATAAAGCAGCTGGACGTTGTGGTTTATTAACAGAGTGGCATGACACAGTCTAATTCTTCTTCTACGTATATGCACGCAGTTGATGGACACGACGGAGACAAAGAGCAACTAGGGTTCTTCTTCGTGCGCAAGCAAGCCACGGTGTACAGCCTAGTTTCAAAAAAAGCCACGGCATACAGCAACCGGTGCTTCTACACCACCCCGGTCGGGTTCTGGAAGATCCGCGGCCCGCCGTCCCGCGTGAAGCACCACCGCCGCACCATCGCCTTCAAGACGTCGATGGACTTCTACTGCGGCAGGGCGCCGCACGGGTGCAAGACCCAGTGGAGCATGTTCGAGTACAAGCTCAACGCGGACAGAGAAGACCTCAGGAACCTCGCGCGGCCATGGGTACGTATGTGAACATATGAACCATTTGCTTCACATCAATGATCTTTTCTCGTCGTTTACCAAACTGTCATTGTTCTTGAAACAGATGAACTCCTACGTCGTGTGCAAGGTTCGCAAGAGGGGCTGTCGCCGAGACGCCAAGGGCGGAGAGGTGGAGGCTGCGCCGGCGGCGCCATACAAGGCGAAAGGGTTGTGGCGGCGCCCCGCACCGTTGCCAGGATCCCCTAGTGGGAAGCCAAACTCAAGAAGACACATCGGACAGATGGACAAGATAGTTGTGCCGAAGCGCGATGTAATACTACTAGATCGGAAGCTGAAGGAGGCAATGGGGGCTCCGGAACTAGAGGGCGACGAACCGGGCCTACTTCTTGGGAAGCGCAAGCGTCCTGCTACATTTTAGGATGAATCCTGCCCTTTCGAGCTCGTGAGCTCTAAGCTTCTAACCAAAGTTGTAGACACTAGTAGCTTTAGTGGTTTTATGTTTCTGATCCATAGGTTTAAATAAACGAATAGATGCAGAGTGCAGGTTGTGCATAATTGTCGATTACTACATCTCTTGTATATCATAAGACTAGTACATATATGGCCGTGCGTTGCAACTTTTTGTATCCAGCAGTGTGCCACAGCGTGCCACTATGTGAAAGTAAAGTTGTATTACTATAAAAGAAAAAAAATACAAATATCTAGATTCAAAAATGGAGGGAAAACTTTGCCAAACTTGCAAAATTGGTTGCATTTTCTTGCTTTTAGCAACTTAATATTACTTGTGTGAGGTGTGTAGATCAGTAGATGATCTAAAAACTACGGCTCCTATGACCTGAAGATATAGAAAAATCTTGATTCAAGTATGAAGAAAACTTCTGTCGAACTTTCTCTTTCGGCATCCCGAGGTACGGTGGCCATCCGGAGGCGATTGAAGCACTAGGATATCGGGCCGACCTGAGCTCGAGCTCAGACACGAATTTTCCAATGGATGCAACGTATTGTTTCTCTTTGCATGACTAGCAATGATTTTTCTTTGTGCAATCAGTGAAGACGCAACATGAATGTAGCACCCCAGCGTCATATAAATTATTGGCCTTAAAAAAGGACGTTACATATAGCCCTCCGGCCCAATAAACCGGACGATTTGATGCAGACAAAAATTCTCATAGCATGTGATAATGTGACGGTTATCAAGGATATAGAAGATGGCACAGGAGGGAATCATGCATCTGTCGTGAGGGAGATGATTGCGAGGAGAAATGAGTTCCAATCTTGTTTACTAGTGCACATGAATCTCGTTGAAGGAAGTATGAAGCTGATAGTTAGTTTAACAAAGTTTTCTTTATCATTAAGTTTAGGTTGACATGTTTGGCTTATTGAGTCACATGATGTTGTAACGAACTATTCCTTCCAGATTGTGGTGTTATGAGATGGTTGGTGCGTATACAGTCATTGTTGTAGTTTGCCGATTGCCGATCATGGATCTGATCACTTTGGGGGTTTTATTCTCGCCTACGCATAGCTTTGGTTTTATATGACTTTGCTATGTGCTGGTGTGTTATGCGTGTGTGAGTTGGTGTTGGCTGTGTGCATCTTAGCTATGCAGAGGCCGGGTGTATGCTTATTGTATTTGTATCCTCTTGATGCTTCATTTTAAGCAAATAAAATTCACCCTTTATCATAAAAAAATTTACCCCTAAATAAGATATATAGCACTCTGTCCTTTCAAAAAAGGAGAATGTCTTAGTTTCTTCGTTTTTCTATGCTATTTTATGTATTAGAAAATCGAGGTGTAACGAGCCAATTATACAAGGCCACCTATGAGCTTCGACTTTATGAGCCAATGGATGTAGTATAAACAATTCTCTTGACTTTCTTTTTTTGCGAGTTATTGATCATCTGCTCATTTTACAATCGAGGGAGTACGGGCTACGATAGTTGGCTATTGTCTTTTATTTTTCTTGAGCTAGTCTTTTCGAATTGTAAGCTGGAAATGGGTTGCGATAGCCGATACCCTTCCCTGAGCAGGGCCTGTTTGGACTTGTAATTTATGGGTTGGGCTGGGTTCTGCTCATCATATACAAAAGACTTAACAATTTTCACAAAGTTTAAAAATGTTCACGAATCCAAAAATATTCATGAATTTAATAAAATGCTAATAAATTCGAAAATGGTCATGCATTTTAAAAAAATAGAAATTTGCAAAACTACTCCCAGGTTTTAAAAATTATTCATGAATTTTATATTTTTAGACTAAAGTATCTTGATAAATAAAATAGTACACCATACAAAACCCGGAAAAACCAATAGAGAAAACACAGGAAGAAAAAGGCCGGAACCTTTTCAGAACCGTGCAGAAACTTCCAGGTGGAATCGTACATAGAGTTTCCTAATTGGGCCAGCCCATGTGGCCAGAAGGGGTGTGCGCTTTCTATGAAGGGGTGTGTGCTTTCTATGGTATGTGAAATATGAAATCACTAATTAAGGAGCACTCATGTCTAAGAAAAACTAATTAAGAAGCATTTTTTGTGAAGGTTACTCCCACCTCCCAGGTTGCGACAACTTGTCACAACCTTGGAGGGTTTTTTTTTTCATAGATTAATTTATTTAAAACATTTTATCTCCTAAACCGTGAGTCCAAATCTCAAACTGTTTTTACCGTTGGATTCCTTGCGTCAATATCTATAAAACTAGATTGCTTGTTGATAGGTTTCGACAAAAAAATTCACAAAACAAACCGGACAAAAAACCAAACTGAGAGCACATTTTTCCTTTTCCGAAGAGGCACAACTGTGACTCTCACGGAAGCAAATCCGTGCCTCCAGAAGAAGTAAATTTGTGCCTCTCACAAAAAGAAAACATGTTTTTTCTTTCCCAGGTTGTGCCTCTCGCGGAAACAAATCCGTACCTCCACGAGAAGTGAATCTGTGCATCTCGCAGGAAAAAAAAATGTGTTTTTTCCTTTCCCGAGCGGCACACCCTGCCTCTCGCGGAAGCAAATTTGCTCCTCCGAGAGAAGTAAATATGTGCCTCTCGCGGAAGAATTCACTTTCCGGAGAGGCACGGTCCCATGACTCCACGAGAAGTAAATTTGTGTCTCTCAGACCACGCCTCCACAGAAGCAAATCCGTGCCTGCACGAGAAGTAAATTTGTCCCTCTCGCAGAAACATTTTTTCCTTTTCTGAGAGGCACTTGCGGAAGCAAATCCGTGCCTCCATGAGAAATAAATCTGTGGCTCTCGGGGAAGGAAGAAGAAAAATCCGCATAAAATTGTCCAAATCCTAAGAAAAACCGGAAAGCAAAAAAAAACCTAAAGAAATCATCTAAAAGCCAAAAATGCATAGAGAAAAAATAAAAATAAAACAAAATACAGAGGGAGCGTCTGGAGCGCGAAACGCGCTCCCGGCGCACAAAAACTGGCCCTTGCGGTGGGCTCCCGAAGGAATACGCGTTCATTGGTTGCTCTCTGTGAACTATTCTGCGCTACGGGCGTTAAATACGATTGCCCCTATATAGATTCTTAGCAGGCCTATTTTGCACCTTTGAGCAGGGAAAGTGACTGTCAAGTACTAAACCGTGTGCTATTATATCTAAAAAAACCTAAACCGTGTCCGACTCCTATACAAATTCCCCTATAGTTTTCTAATGGGAAGGCGATGGTGTCCGAGTGCGACAGGAAATAGATCTAGATTCTATAGACGGAATGAGACGTTTTATTCCAGTTCTCCATCGTAAGAAACAAAGTCCGAGCTGCTTAGCTTAGTAGTACGTAGCTAACTGGGACACTCACGCATACAATAGCTTCCAGATCGTGGCGCGTGCTGTCGGAATTTTCTGCTCTCTCTCTCATAAAAGGCGACGAACATCGACGTACCGCCAGACATTAATCCACACCGAGCCTCCTCCCGCGTACAAATATGGCGACAATATCCAGCAGCATCCCGGCCGACGGGTGCTCGCTCCTCGAGGCGTTTTTCGTGATCCTGCTGCCGCTGCTCCTCCAGTGCCTCTGCCGGCCGCTCCAACGCGGCCGCGCCCATGGAAAAGTTCGCTGGGAGGTGGATACCTTTGGCAGCGTAGACGTTCGTGCCGACGGCGGCCAAAGCCCGGCGTCGTGTAACTCCCGCCAGGTGTTTCTGAGCTTGGGCAATGAGGAGGACAGCACCACCGGCACAAGAAGAGCGTCATGTCGTCGTCATCCGGCAACGACGTCGAAGCTGAATTGCCGTCTAGCGATGATAAATAAACTACAGGCTTATATCGCCAGGATTACATTGACGATGACTACACCCAGTGGGGCGGGTGTATACACTTTGGTGCCCCGGCGACACGACGATGATACCGAACTGTTGACACTTGAGGGGTCGGGTGACAACTTTCACGGCACGTTGCCGTGCGTGGAGGAGAGCACCGTCAGCCGATGGCGAGCCATGGCGAACCGTCACCGGATGATATCAGAGAGACTGACATACAAGGCAAAGCCTCGCACTTCCATTGGCGCGGGAGGGCGATATCGACGGTCTGCTAACGAGTACCTTTCGACGTCGGACATATCGGTGTTTCAGTTCTGCCGCAATGCCCTACAGCATGAGCTCAGCCAGCATTATGCCGAGAGAATTTCGATCGACCTCAGTATCATACGCCATTGGGATCAACTATCGTGGTGGTGCACTATGTACGGAGGCCTAGATTCCACCGTGGGAATTTCCAAGCAATGGGACGAACGGCTATGGCAGGACTATTCCTCCGAGGGAATTCCCGTGGAGGAGGTCGACTCACGCGATTGCAGAGAGCAGATATCCAAAGTTTCGAACGACGAATTCTTCGGAATAGATCAGGACTCATGTCTTGATCAGAGCAGTGTATGTTTCGACAGCCACACCAACGCGCAATGCAGTTTGACAATGACGACTTCAACGAGGTCGGCAGAATTTTTGTTGCATCGACCCGTGGAGAATGGCACCGTGGCATCGTCGTCAATGCAGACCCAGCTTGGTGGCAACGGTGACAACGATTCACCCGATTGGAGAGAGCGGACATTCAAAGATTCGACCGACAAATTCTTTGGAACAGGCCAAGACTCATGGCCTGACCAGAACATTGTGTGTTCTGATAGCAATATCGTTGTGCATTACAGCACGACAATGACGACTCCGAACAGTACCATGGTGTCATCGTCAACACAGCTTGGTGGCAGCAGCGACGACACGACTAGCTCGGCAGCAGAGCAACCGAATGTCAACAACGACCACATTGACGATTCTGATAGCGTGAATAGCTCGATTACAATGGAACATAGGGATGTATCCAACGAGCAAGCAACAGAGACGTCTACTGAAGTTGATGAAACAGGTAGTACACCATGGTGGCTAGTACCAGGATTCAGATTTCGCCCCACGGACAAGGAGATCGTGCTCCACTATCTCAAGCCCAAAGTCCTGAATCTGGCGCTTCCAAGAAGAATAGAAGAGCTGGACAATATTTATGCTCTGGACGCAGATGACATAAGACGTAAGTTCCGAAAACAACTTTTTATGGAATTATTTGTTGTTTTCATGTACATAAAGCAGTCATGGACGTTGTGATACACAGTTGCATGAAAGAGTCTAACTCTTCTACGTATATGCACGCAGTTGACGAAGAAGACGGAGACAAAGAGCGACTAGGGTTCTTCTTCGTGCACAAGCAAGACACCGCGTACAGCAATGGGTGCTACTACACCACCCCGGCCGGGTACTGGAGGATCCGCGGCCGGCCCGCCCGCGTGAGGGAGGGCCGCCGCACCGTCGCCTTCAAGACGTCGATGGACTTCTACCGCGGCAGGCTGCTGCACGGGCGCAGGACCCCATGGAACATGTTCGAGTACAAGCTCAACGCAGACCGTGGCGACCTCAGGAACCTCGCGCAGCCAGAGGTACGCATGTGAACATGTGAACCACTTGCTTCAGATTAATGATCTTTACTCATTGCTTACCAAACTGTCTTGTTCCTGGAACAGATGAACTCCTACGTCATGTGCAAGGTTCGGAAGAGGGACTGTGGCCGAGACGCCCAGGGCGAAGAGGTGCCGGCGGCGCCAACAAAATCCAAGGTGGCTAGGTTGTGGCGGCGCCCCGCACCGTTGCCGGGATCCCCTGGTGCGAAGCAAAACTCAAGGAGACGCACCGGACAGATGTACAGTATAGTTGCGCCGGAGCGCGATGTAATACTACTAGCTCGGAAGCAGGAGGCGATGTGGGCTCCAGAACTAGAGGGCGACGAACCGGGCGTACTTGGGAAGCGCAAACGTCCTGCTACGTTTTAGGATGGATCCTGCCCCTTCGAGCTCGTGAGCTCTAACTAAAGGTGTAGACACTAGGTAGTTTTAGAGGTTTAGGCGAATAGATTCAGAGAGCAGATTGTGTACAATTTTCGGTTACCACACCTTATGTAAATCAGGGTAGATTAGTCGTTGGCTCATATCTTACGTGTATACTCTCTTCGCTTCAAAATATAAGCTATATTGATTTTCGTGCAAGTCAAACTTGTATATGTTCAACCAAGATTATGCCACCTACTATGCTTTCTTCTGCCTTGTATTCCCTATAGATCGCTACTTTAGTGATCTAAACGCTCATATATTTCTTTATGGAGAGAGTACAATGCAAGGTGCTTAGTAAATTAAACTGAGTTATCTCTTAAGCATCAATGCTTATTTTCATGAGGGGTGTCTAATCAAGCATCCACCTTCCACAAATAAGCACCAATGCCTAAGAAAACACTTGTTTATTTCTCTAAATAAGCATCTCCCTAAGCACCTTGCATTGTATAAAGCTTAGCAACCCATTTAGGGACCCTGTTCGAGAGATTAGCATGTTGAGCAGGGTTTTTGTCATCTTCAAAACATATTTGTAAGTTAAATATACATGAAAAAACCCATATATTTGTAAGTTATAAAATGATTTAAAGTTTAATTGATTTGGAGTAAGTAGTATGGTAGTAAGGGGTGACTTGGTGCTCATTGCAACGCTCTTCTATCTTGATGAACGCTAGAAATACATAAGATGTGAACGGATTATACTTTAATAAAAGTTTATGTTTCATGTTTTAGATATGTTCATTCATAAAAAGGGAGGGGGTAATCTGATATTGGAACCAGTTCTTTCAAATGAAGTCATTCAAAATGTGGGAATGATCTATCTCATAGAGCAGGAAGCACATTGATATTTCTAACAGATGCAATTTTTCTTCCAGGAAGTTAGAATTCATTTGGTATAATTTGAATAGTTCAAATTAGAGTGTTTCAAGTGTATAGCCCTGTAGAAAGATACAGTAGCATACATTTCCAAAGCACGAACACAGCAATCATTGTTCGTAATGGAGATTATTGCACCTATCTGGTTCATGTAATGAACCTGAGGATGAGCCTTAAAACAACAGAAAATGAGCTTCTCTAACCTGCATATTCAGGAAAGGAAATGGGTTTCTAACAATCATAGCAGGTGCACTACCTATAAGCTATAATACCATGTATATAGTATATAATTAGCAATCATGTACCTATATGTTTATCTGACATTATGCAGACCCTCTCTTTGCAGTCAATACTCGTTAGCAAGTATGCACCATATAGCTAGTCTATAGGCCCCAGGGATATCAACAATATTAGATATGGATGTGCAAGTATGTTCATAGATAGTTGTGTGTAAAATAGTAGAACCTACAGTAGTAGTACAAGAGTACCTAACCTGTGACCTATGCCCATCAGGTTGACATTCATCGCATCAGAGATAAATGTATTGTAAAGTCACATTGTATAAACAACATTGAAAATTAACAGCCCTTTATTTGGATGGCAATATACATCAGAGATAAATGTACATTGCTGTTTATATCTTATTCATTAAAAATATTCATGGAGTCAATCAGATAGGAAAGGAACACTCTTCTAAACACAAACTGGTCCAATTAATTCTGGAACATATATTGGTAGAATAAGGTGGCTAACACACTGCGAACGATTGCAAGGATATCAATAACAGAAGTTTATAACATGGCACCTGTTTATTATATCCTTTCAGAAATTCTTGAAGAAGTAGAGAAGCTAACCATTCCACTTCTTTGATACCTACAGGAGAATACCAACAGAAGGTCATCATAGTTAAAGTCACTGGATTACCTCAACATGAATAATGGGGAAATGATGTTGAACACACATGTTACTCGGCAACGTACTGTTCCCTTGTTTTGGAGGCTCGCCTTATACCTCAGTTCAGATGAAGAATGCCAATTTGGAACATCAATCGCTGCAAGCAATCAGAACAGTGACATTAATATTTCCTGTTTTCTGCATCTAATACAGGCCAAACGATCTTCCTTTAAATTTTCACACTGTGTATTTAGGAAACAAAGTATCCGTGAATTTTTCGGGTTTTTCTCATTTATGGATAGAAGCAGGAAAACGTTGAGGCTTCGCTCCCCTCTAGAGCAGCATGGCTGCATTTTTCTTGTGATTTCACTATGTTGTTCTAAGCCACCTGTCGCATCCAGTAGTAAATAGCACCATGGTATGAAACTATGAATCACACGGAAGCAAGCGTACGCCGTAAAAACATGGAAGGATAAGGTCTGTCAGCTGAAGTGAAGTAATTACCTGTCCAGAGAGTAAAAATAATTTGATAACCAATCTCCAAAGATCTGGCCGAATCAATTGACCACAACAGTATGAATACCGCCTGTACAGAACTGGAATTAGGAGGATATTAGCACAAATGTAATCTTTGGGTCGAAGAACGAGTGGTACATGAAAAAGCAAATATAGAGCAGAACCTAGCCGAGAACCATGGTGATGGATGTTCATGTTCTGCTGCCGGAGTAACCAGATAGTGCGAGGAAGAATAACACATGCGTCGTGAACTAAGCAGCAAAGGGTGGTTAAACAGAGAGACATACATTAATCACCGCCGTCAAGGGGGCCGCATCATCCGCATTCCGCCATGGATTCCTCCCGAAAGCGAGGAATGATTGCTTCGTTCAAACCGCGGAGCAGTTTCGCTCGACGAACAGCCGAGTAGCCAAACTACGATTGGCGTCGATCTACATCGGCGTGCGGTCCGGGAGGCCCCAACCAACCTCTACCGCACGGAGCTGGTCCGCGACCGGGATGGCGCAACCATACCGCCCGCGTTGCCTCCGCCGGCTGGCTGGGCTCTGCCCCGCAACCTCGCCGACCGCATCGAGTTTTTTTTTAGGGGCGCATCGAGCTTTTTCCGGGGGGGAGGGAGGAGCGAAAGTAGGGCTGGAATTCGAGCCGAGTCTCCCAACTCGGCTCGACTCGACTTGTTACTATAACAAGCTCAAACCCAAAATTGGCTCGACTCATATAACTTGCGAGCTGGCTCGTTTAGCTTGTTAAGCTCGTTAAAGATATAAACATAAAGCCCTCAAATATGATTAAAATGATCATGTATATATTAAACATATATATTACTAAACAATTGTAATTTTCTTGTAACGCATGAGTCTTTTAGGAGTCTAGGCTTTCAACGGATGGGCATTGGATTTTGCGCCTCGGATATAGGTTGTTTAGTGGCTGATCTTTCTTTGTATCGGGAGTGGTTGATCTATTATATCGAGCCTAATGAGTTACACGAGTACTCTTGAGATTGGCTCGTTTAACTTGGTCTATAAACGATATTAAACTAAAGCTCGGCTCGACTCATTATTCTTTGAGTTCGAGTCGATTCGAGCCGAGTCACGAGCTACTTGTTTAGCTCGCGAGTTTCGAGCTTTTTTTCCAGCCCTAAGCGCAACGACCGATTAATCCCCTCGTCCGCTTTCTCTGAGGCCGACGGGTGGACCGTGTGGCTCGGTTAGTTAAATGGGCTGGCTAGAGGCCCAGTTGACCAGAGGGCTTTAAATTTTTGCTCTGTACAAGAGGCCGACTTTAGGCCCAAGAATCAGCAGATGTGGCCCATACCGAATTAAACAGAAGATAAAAAAAATATGCGGGAGCAGATGCATCCAACCGTCGTCACATGCCGCTTGCGCTCTCCTTGGATTTCATTTTTTTAGTTTTTTCGTGCAAAACATAGAAAAAACTGTGTTTCTTGGGGTGGGGGGGGGGGGGGGGGGGGTGGGGGTGGGGAGGGGATATATGTGCTAATAATATGTGCTTTCATCGGAAGCACAGATTTGTTTCTGCGAAAAGCACAAATTTAATTATGCTTCTTCAAAAATAGGAAAAGCACATCATGTGCTTCCAAAAAAAGTGCAAAACCGCAAACCGTTCTTCCATGATTCAATATTTTCCTTCTTTTTTTCAGTATTCATCATTTTTTTGCATGAACCAATTTTTGGCCTTTTTTGGATTTTGTTTTTTGGGTATTCACTTTTTTGGATTTTTTTTTATTTTCAACTTTTCTATGGAAACAATATCATGGAAATCTATTAACTTGGGATCCAGTTTCGAATATCTCAAGGTGATAAATCTAACAATAAAAACGGTTCAGTATTTGGACACATGGCTCAAGAGATTAAACATTTTGAAAAACCAAAATTATGAAGGAAAAAAAGGGGAAAACTCCCAGGTTGTGACAAGTGACGCACATGCAGCAGAGGCGGAGGACGGAAAAAATTAAGGTGTGGCGAACCGTCAACTAAAAAAATTTGATGCAAAAATGTAATAGTCAATTCACTCTGCACTAAAGCTTTCAATGGTGTCTAGAAGACGCATGCAATGGTAGTGACCTATCCTCCTTCTGAAAGTCTTCCTTAATTATAGCAATATATAAACTTTTGAATATCCTTTTTTCAATATAACACACCATCAACTTATTTAGCTGTCCGGCACACCTCATACTCATCCCATATGTGTGTTAAACCGAACACCGGGTCGTGTTGTGTTGGTGTGAAGTCCGTGAAGTGTTGGCACGGGTAGTCAGTTTTTTCTTTTCTTTTTGCGAAAGGGCACGGGTAGTCAGTCATGTCCCTTATATACAAGTCAAGGAAAAAAGAACCCAAAAATGCAAGTTGCACGCACCAGCAAATTTATTTTCCGTTCTATTTTTTGGCCACCAAGTTATGAGAGTTCCATCAAGAGCGAGCCGCCGAGAGAATTTCAGCGGAAGCGAGCCAGTTTGAGTACGTCTACGTGGTGAGATGTGCATGTGCTAGGCGGCACATCAATCAAGCTACCTGCTTCTATGCTTTCATCTAGGTTTGCTTGTGCAAATCAATCTACAGTGGTCTAAAACCAACAAGTAGTATATGCTTGGCTATTCCCGCAAAGAAAAAGTGCATGCTTACCTATAAAAAAATGGGTGCCGAATCAAGGTGTGGCGGCCGCCACACCTTGCCCACTGGGCTCCTCCGCCAGTGACATGCAGTGCGCCATTTGTCAAACAAGAGAAGGTGGGGGAGTGACCTTTGCAAGGGCTACCCCGTAACTAATGATTTCATATATATGCAGTTGAAAACAAAATGTTCTTGATAGAGATTGTAGATCTTTCTATTGATAGATCCTTTAATAAACCATTACTGATCCTCTTTCAAGATCTATGAACAAGAGAGATAAAAAAATCATGTAAAAAAGAGAGATGAATAGATAGGGTTGAGCCGATAGCAAAACTAGGTACGATTATGGGGCAAGAGAGGGGAAAACCCTTATGGATGGATCGGGAAAAGTGACCTCCCCCTCACCCCATGACTCACATAGTTCAGAAGACTTCCTTCCCCTTTTTTTAGAATGAATTAGCCTGACACAACAAATCTTACATTCCTGTCTTTCTTCTCATGGAATGAACCAGTGGCTCTCATGGAATGAACCAGTGGCTGGGATGCCCCTATGCCAATAGGCGAGCGCGCTATGGCCTGGTTTGTGCGGGAGAAGGTTTGTTTTTTTCCTTCTTTTTGTGCGTTATCTCTATTGGTTTTTCTTGCGGATTTTGGTTTTCTATGTTTCTTTAGCATTTTTTAGTTTTCTTTATTTCTTTTTTCTCTTTTCTGTGTCGGTATTCAATGGTTTTGTTTTGTGTTTTGGTATTTTGTGTTTTACACCTGTTTCCTTGTTTTTTGTTTTTTTATTTTTTCAACATTTTCTACCTTTTTAATATATATATTAGGAATTATACATAAATGATAACAGTTTTTCAAATATATCATTTGATGTATATTTTTTTCATGCACATTCAACATTTTTCGTATACATCTAAAATATTTTTTATGTGTTTAACATTTTTGGAATACATGTTTTAGAATACATATTAAAAATTCCAAATACATGTGTAAACATTTTTTAAATGATATCAAACATTTTTTTGAACTACACAGATTTTTAACATTATATAAACATTTTGTAAATGGCGTACACATATTTTTTAGACACTTGAAAATGTACCTTGCATTTTTTGAATGGTATGAAACATTTTTCTAATTACACGGACATATATTTACATTTTATGAAAATATTTATTTAAATGTCACATACATTTTTGTTGAAATGCATGATTTTCTTCAAATGTCACAAACAAGTTATTTTAATGGTATCAACATCTTTTTTAAATCAAGCTAGCAAATGTTTGCACTACGTTAACATTTTTCAAATTCATGGTTGTTCAAAAATTTAAGTAAATATAATTTTTAGAATATACATATTTGTAACATTTTCAAAAATATATTAAATATAAAAAACAATAAAGGACAAAAAAGTGAACTAACCCGCAGGAAACTATTTGGGCTGGCCCATTAATAGCGACATTGAAGTGAGACGAGCTTCTGTCTTGCATAAAGTGAGACAAAGCCGCTACTGTCAGATCATTAAAATTGACTTGGAGAAAAAAAATTGACTTAGAGAAATCAACTATAGGTCTTCTTTTGTCAGTTGTAATTTTACGTTTGAAAGTCATGCTACAAACATTGATGCTGCTAGGTTAGCCAAGTTTTCATATTCTCTAGATCAGGGAAGACATGTTCGGTTGATGCAACCACATGATCCCTTATGTATTCCTCTCCTTCGGGAGTTTGATCAATACTACTTAATTTTCCCCTAAAAAGATCATTAAAATTGACAACTAAGAACACTAGAGACGTCTTTAAAAAAAGGAACCCTAAAAACGTGAGATGGCTGAGAATTGTATCAGTATACTTTAAAAGAATTTGTATATGATTTTGCTCCTTTAGATATTAAAAAGAAAAGGCCAACAAGTTTCAACAACAGAAGGACTACTAGGTGTTAAAAAAATCTCAACAGGCCCTTGCCTCCGTCACTAGTTCGACCTATTCCAGAACCGCCTCTCCGGCCTCATTCTCGTTGGCGTCAGTTGCCTGCACAACCTCAAGACCCTCAAACTCAGTGGCAAGCGCTTCTTCGGCGCCGTCCTCGATGATAATTGGGCTTTGCCTACATCTCAGCATCGTCGACCTTAGCGATAATGTGCTCGACAACGAGCTCTCGGGCTGCATCACGCACCTAGCCTCACTTGTGCGCCTCTCCGCGTTTGTAACTGGCTCTCTCATGACGTGCTCGCATGTCGGTAACCTGTCAGACTCGTGATCACAAATAAAAAGTTCGTTAGCACATTTAAACACGACTTTTCTTTTTGCGAAAATGATCCAGATATATTATAAAAATTCACCAGAAGTACAAAAGCACCTCAAACATAATAAAAAATTTAGATCGAGATCCCTAGACCATTGAATAACCAGTATCACCGTCTGAATGAGCCACCAATGCGCCGTTGTCGCCGCACACCTACCAGAGCGACTTGACCTTGTTAATGACAACTGAAAAGTCTACCCCCTCCGTCCTCCAAAGAGTGTACTTCCAACTTTGTTGAAGGGTCAAACTATGTCAAAGTTTGACCGAGTTTATGCAAAAATATATCAATGGTTATGAAACCAAATAGGTATATGATGAAAATATATTTTAGCATGGACCTAATGCTACTAATTTGATGGCATAAATATTGTTGTATTATTGTATAAATGTGGTCAAACATAAAAAAATTTGACTTTCCAACAAAGTTGGAAGTACACTCTTTTAAGGACGGAGGGAATACGTGCACATGCCCCTAAGGACCATCGGGGCCGCAGTCGCCGTTGAACTCTTGAATAGATTTGAAGCATATGACACCAAAATTTCATCATCACGCACGCACGACGAGAAACCCTAAACTCATTGCCTCAAAGAGATGGCAGGAATCTACGCCAGAGCTCTTCGACTACGTCCAAATGGCTAAAGTAGAGGAGGATAGGAGTTGGAAAGACAAACTCAAAGAAGAATTGTCATCATCCGTCCGAGCACCGCACCTATGAGGACTATAAACCCTAACCATAGTTACTAGTTGAAGCAAAGGCACTAGGATTTCCCTCCCCATCACAAGCTGCTGACAAAGAGGAGGCAAATCAATGGGCTCGTTGGTGGAGCCTAGAGGAGAGAGTTTGCCCTATCCACGGAGGGGAAAGGTGAGTCTCTTCTACACTTTGACTTGTATGGAACTGAAAAAGGAATTGCAGTTGTGTTCTAAATAGAGTATGAACGTGACTTTTCTTTCTTTTGAGGAACACAACGGTTGTACCTTTTTTTTAGAATCCACAACAGTTGTACTTTAAGACGAATATAACATGTTTGTTACATTACAATCCAGAAGGAGGTGCCCGGTTACCAGATTTCACCACCAATCAGGGTTGCGCGGCCTGACTGGCTCGTTTGTAGGAGTATCATTGAACAGCCAAATAACCGAGTGAAGGAGATTTGTGTCCGTGTCCTTCTCCACTTCGTACAGCGTGCAGACCCAGCACTAGTCCTTCCTTTCTTCTACGTAGTAATAACGAAATTAACTACTACTCCATATCTAATTAGACTCGGATTATTGCACCAGCGTATCAAGCTATCTATATATACACAACACAAGCCTGTTGCCTGGCAAGCTAATTTCCATCACAGAAACCACGTGAGCCGCAAGCCGATCCGCTACCGCGACGCCCATGGGCCATCTCAACCCGCTGGCGTGCGTGGGTTTCGCCGGCAGCAAGGGCGCGAAGCGTGCCAAGGCGGCCACTACGGAGAACGCGAAGACGACGAAGCCTGGTCCAACCCCGCCGGTCGCCGCGAACGACGCGTCGGCAGGAAGCCAGGCCGCTACCGCAGCCGCTGAGACGTCGTCCGCTGGGACGAAACTAAGAGGCGCGGCAGGCAAGAGCGCCGGCGTCAACGCGCGCCCGCGCCCGCGCCCGCGCGATCACGAAGGAGAGGCTACGGTGTGCCGTGGCGGTTTCATGCCCTACCGGCCGCTCTACAGCTACGACATGGACCCCCTTGCCAACTGCATGTACTTTTACGGCTCCGTCGGCGGAATCATGTGCTGACCTTGTGAGGCCGTGAGTCCGTGATCCCTGTCACTGTCAGACTGGTGTAGTTGGGACAAGTCGGGCAGTAGCTAGTGCATAGGACTCCCTCCATGGTCCTAGCTGTTGCTTATTTGCTAAAGCTAGCCCTATTGCATGAGCTCTCTGTTTGTACGTACATCCCGTGTAAAAATCTGAGTGAATTTTTTTTTTCGAGAAAACGCAAAAGAGTTGCGTTTCATTGTATTGAACAGGAAGACATCAGGGGTACAACCTCCAGAAAGGAGGGACACACACACGCGCACGCACACACACACACGACCGTCCTCACCAAGTGACTACAGCTAGGTGAGGAGGTGCCCTCAACTACAGACACACAACGACATTAGGCCTCGCCCAGCCTTGCCTCCAGCCAAAATGGCGAAGCACCGAGACTCGGAGCAACAGGGCAGCATCACTGCCATTGCCAGGCACTTCCAGGGACGAATGCAGCTTCAGGACCGCCCAAGCCGACGTACCTCGCACCCATGTGCCTAGAGAGTCGGCGGGTGAAAAGCAGGGCCTGATTGGAACTGGTGTAGCATTCATTGGGGAGCGCCGGCGCAGGCAAATGTTGCGACCTGCTCCTTGTGTAGCAGTCTACGCCAGAGCGATGCATCGCCAACCACTATCTGCCGCATCAAGTACTCCACTTGCAGCCAAAGCAGCACCATCAAGAGGGGAACGGCGTTGAGACGCCGCCGCTGCCCGGTCCGGGAGACCGGACCTAGGATTTCTCCCGGTGCTCGAGGAGGAGGTCTGGTCAGGGTCATGCCAACGCCTCCAAGGAGGTGACGGCACCCTCGGGCGTCGGCGTTGACAGCGCAGGCCGTCGCCGCGCGGGGATTTCGCCCCGACCCAAGGACGAAGACCTCAGATGCAATGGCAGACCGAGCATGGCGAAGAATCGTCGGAGAAGACCAACACACATGGGGGAAGCCTAGAAACGTTGTCGTCGCAGGAGTGAGCACCGACCAGCGCAGCTCCAGCAGGCCGGCCACCGCCGGGAGCGCATCCAGCAGGCAGCAGCAGCCACCTGCACCGCGCCGCCGCCGCGCTGGCCCGCAGCCTCCGCCACCAGGATCCGCCGGGGCACAGCGAAGCAGCAACCGTCAAGGTCGCCGCGCGCGTGCTTACTAACCCAGCGGCAACCGCCGGCGGCGGCCGGGAGGGGTGGGAGGAGGGAGAGGGGTGGGTGGGGGCAGAGTGATTGTCGCTGGCCTGGGCGGGCTCGTGCGGCCCAGATCTGGGCGCCCTCAATTCTGCCGCACGCATCAGCGGCCGGCGGCCGCCATGGCAGCGCCACCGCGCACGCAGTCCACGCCATCTCGACCTCCCCGCGAGTAGACGGCCGCCCACCGCGCCACCGCGCGCTCCCGCCGCTCCAGCGCGCCCAGCAGCAGCGCGCGAGCACACGAACGAGGGCCCTGCCGCCGCCGTCCACCGGTGAGGGCTTTGCCTGCCGGCATCCTCCGGGGACGGCGAGGGAAGGGAGGGGAAGGAGGGGAGCCTGGGCGGCGGCTAGGGTTTCGCCTCCCGAGTCGCCCCTGGGAGCGACGCGGGGGCTCGCGGGGGAGGGACTAAGCAAGGTTCTCGAGTGAATTTTGTAAGAGATCTCATTTTGTAATACTGCACACGTATAAATGGCAGTTTTACTATCCATCGGTGAGTTTTGTTATGTATAGCTTAGACATACACAATGTGGCCGGCCGCACCGCTTTAGTCAAGGCGGTGCTCACCGCAATAACAATGTACTACCTCCGTCCCGGTGTATAAGTCATTCGCGTAGTTCTAGGTCGATAATTTAACTATCTAAATATGTATTATATGTGACAAAAAATATATATTTAGAAACTACATCCGCGTGGAAATCTAGTGATATACTTTTCATGACATATAACACATATTTAATTCCTCAAATCGATGACCTAGAACTACGCGAATGACTTATACACCCGGACGGAGGGAGTATCATTTTACATCCACTGAAATTTATGTCAATGTGTTGCAGTACATTGACTTTGGGCGGCCTCACACAAAATTTAAGGTGGTAAATTCAAGATCAATTGAGACATTGTTTAATTGCTGGCCTGCCGCCCTTGGTGGCCTTGGGGTCCTCAATTTAGAGATGTTCACTCGTGCCCTGAGAGTGCGACGGCCGTGGGCGGAGGGAACCTCACTGGACCGGTCTTGGGTGTGCACCGGCAACCCATGTAATCCCGAGACAATGGGCTGTTCTGAAGATTATTGAATTCTAATATGTATTAGGGCCTCAAAGGGCTGTTTATATAAGATACAAAATTTGGGGGCCAAGGATAGTAAAGATAGATTACAATTTGAACTACCAAATATACAAACCGAATATATACTCTAATACCCCCCCGCAGTGTCAACATCAGGTGTAACAATGTTGAGACTGGAGCGAATGCCAGTGAATGCTGCAGTGGGGAGCCCCTTGGTGAAAATATCAGCAAATTGCGCAGTGGTAGGAACATGAAGCACACGGACCTCGCCAAGAGCCACTTTTTCACGAACAAAATGAATATCAATCTCGATGTGCTTGGTGCGTCGATGCTGAACAGGATTGGACGCCATGTAGACTGCAGAAATATTGTCGCAATAAACAATAGTTGCACGCTCGATTGGTCGATGGAGCTCAACCAAAAGCTGACGGAGCCACACCGCCTCTGCCACAGAATGAGAAACAGACCTGTATTCAGCTTCTGCAGACGATCTGGAAACTGTAACCTGCCTTTTAGAAGACCAAGAAACAAGATTGTCACCCAAATAAACAGAAAAGCCGGATGTAGATCGTCGAGTATCTGGTCAACCCGCCCAGTCTGCATCAGAATAAACTGTCAAGCTTGTTGGAGAGGAAGAATTAAGGAGAAGACCATGATCAATAGTGCCTTTGAGATACCGAAGTATTCTCTTGACATGAGAATAATGAGGAACACGAGGATCATGCATATATAAGCACGCTTGTTGAACAGAATAAGATATATCAAGACGAGTGAGTGTGGCATATTGAAGAGCACCAGTGATACTGCGATATAGAGTAGGATCAGAAAAAGGTTCACCGTCGGCCGACAACTTGGTACCAACGTTGACCGGCGTACGACATGGTTGACAGTCAGTCATCCTTGCACGAGAGAGCAAGTCAAGAATGTACTGGCGTTGAGAGAGAAAGAGTGTAGATGAAGTGCGGGAGACAGTGATCCCAAGAAAGTGATGAAGAGGACCGAGATCAGTCATGGAAAATTCACGATTAAGAGAAGATATAATGTGTAAAAAGGAATCAGAAGAGGCAGTGAGAATTATGTCATCAACATATAAGAGAAGATAGGCAGTATGGGAGGAGGAACAAAAAATGAAGAGAGATGAATCAGATTTTGACGCGGTAAAACCTATTGTGTGAATAAAGGTGGTGAAGCGATGAAACCAAGCACGAGGAGCTTGTTTAAGACCGTACAGAGATTTGTGAAGAAGACAAACAAAATCAGGAGAAGAGGAATTCTCAAAACCCGAAGGTTGTTGACAATAGACAGTTTCATTGAGAGTGCCATGGAGGAAGGCATTTTTAACATCTAACTGATGGATCGGCCAAGAGGAGGAGACAGCGAGACTGAGAACAACACGAATGGTACTAGGTTTTACAACTGGAGAAAAAGTCTCATCAAAATCAACACCGTGTTGCTGAGAAAACCCACGACAAACCCAACGAGCTTTATAACGAGCAAGAGTACCATCAGCATGAAATTTGTGACGAAAAACCCATTTACCGGAAACAACATTGACACCGGGTGGTTTGGGAACGAGAGTCCAGGTGTTATTTTGCTGAAGAGCATGAAACTCATCACGCATAGCAGAGTGCCAAAGAGGATCGAGAAGAGCACGTTTATAAGATGTAGGAATAGGGGAGATAGTGGGAACGGCCGTGAGGTTAAGACGTCGTGTAGGGAGGTGAAAGCCACGCTTACCACGAGTGCACATGACATGATCATTGGCCGGAGGTATTATAGGAACGGCATTAGATGGAAGAGGCGGTGTGGAGGAAGAAGAGGAAGAAGGAGAAGCAACAATAGGGGAGATGGGCGTGGGATGAGAGGAAGCTGCTGTCAAGGGAGGAGTGGGGGGCGCGGAAGGCTGTGGTGAAGGAGAAGTGGGCGGTGCAGAAGGCTGCTGTGGAGGCATGGAAGACTAATGCGGTGGTGGTTGTTGCTCCGGGACAATAGAGGTAGGAGCTAGACGAGGGAGGAGAGGAGATGAAGAACGAACAGAGGAAGGTTGAGTTGAGGATGATGTTTGTGTGGCAGCGTAGGGAAAGGTATATTCGTCAAAGACGACGTGACGGGAAATAATGACACGGCTGGATGAGGGATCAAAGCAGCGAGAGCCCTTATGATCATCGGAGAGACCAAGATAAATGCAGGGTAAAGAGCGAGGTTCTAGTTTATGAGAAGTGGTAGAAGTGATGTTGGGAAAACAGAGACAACCAAAAACGCGAAGGGAAAGATAGCCGGGATGGGAAAGAAAGAGGGATTGAAAGGGAGTGTAGAGAGGACATGTTTTGGTTGGTCTAATATTGAGAAGAAGTGTGGCAGTGCGTAATGCTTCAACCCAAAAACGGGGAGGAAGAGAAGCTTGAATAAGTAAGGTGCGAAGAATATCATTGATGGAACGAAGAGAGCGTTCTGCTTTGCCATTTTGAGGAGATGTATAGGGACAAGAAAAACGAAGAAGTATGCCGTGAGAAAGAAAGAAAGTGCGATTGCGAGTATTATCAAATTCTCGTCCATTGTCACATTGAATAAAGCGTATTGGAAGACCAAAGTGGGTTAGAACATATTGACGAAAATTGAGTGTACATCGGACTTGGCTCGGAGAGGAAAGGTCCAAACATAATGGGAATAATCATCAAGAATTACAAGATAGTATTTGTAACCAGAAACACTAGGAATCGGAGAGGTCCATAGATCACAATGGAGCAATTCAAAAGGAAAAGAACTAATAGTAGAGGATGTACCAAAAGGTAGTCTAACATGTTTGCCACATTGACAGGCATTACAAAGAGAGGAATCATGAGGGACACTAGAACTAGGGATACAAAATTCCTGTAACAATGATGATAGTGTAGCTTTATTAGGATGACCAAGCCGACGATGCCATAGATGAACTGATGCAAGCATGGCGCGAGGAGTGGAAGTGGGGGCGCCATGAAGAGGATAAAGATCGCAGGTGCTATTGTACCGAGCTAGAACCTCCCCCGTTGTCAGATTCTTCACAGATAAACCAAAGGGGTCAAAGGCCACAATAACTTGATTATCGATGGTAAACTGACGAACGGAGATAAGATTAGTAATTAAGGATGGGACTACAAGAATATTGTGTAAAAGAAAATTGTTAGAAGAATAGGGGATGTAAGAATCACCGGTGCAAGAGACAGGAATAGTAGAACCATCACCGATGGTAATGGAAGAAAAAGAAGAAGGGAAACAAGCTGAAAAAAAATTCATAGTTGAAGACATATGCGTAGATGCACCAGAATCGAAAATCCAATCCGTACCTTCGTTGTTGAGGGTGAAATTGTTCATGGCGGCGATGAAAGCAGCCTGATCCCATCTCGGCGATGTGGTCGTAGGAGAGGGAGCAGGCATGTTCATTGGTGCATGCTGCCCGTATGCGTACGGTGATGGAGCCGAAGGAGCACCGGGCGCATAGGGAACCAGGGCGTAGCCGGGCGGAAGCACGGGGGCGCCGGGCGTGGTCGGTGTAGTAGTGGCGGTGTAGATGTGAGCCGGCGGTCGGGGTCCGAGGAGACCAGGGGAGCTGGTGGCAGGACGATGGCCCGGGCTCCAGGCGCCCGTGTATGCTGCAGGAGCGCCGTAAGGAGACGGAGCAGACCAAGGCATGGGCCACGCCTAAACCAGCCCGGTCCAGGGATCTTGCTGTTGGTGCCATGCCGTTGGAGTAGATGCCGGTGTAGACGATGATGATGATGACGCCGAGGAGCTGGCGGAGCGAGGCTGGGGCGGCCGGTAGACGGGATTCTTGCCGCGGTAGTTAGGGCTCGGGCGCCAGCCTGGAGGCGGCTGGACAGGGGCCGTGGTAAAGAGAGGCTGCGCCGGAAGAGGTGGAGGGGCCGGCGGAGAGGCCATGTGGAGAAGATAACCTAGGCGACGGATACCATGAAGATTATTGAATTCTGAATATGTATTAGGGCCTTAAAGGGCTGTTTATATAAGATACAAAACTTGGGGGCCAAGGATAGTAGAGATAGATTACAATTTGAACTACCAAATATACAAACCGAATATATACTCTAATATGTTCTATGCTTTCACTTAGATCACAGTTGATGATAGAAAGGCGAGGTTCTGGGACATGGCTTGGCTGCAAGGAGTTCGTGCCAAGGATGTGGCTCCCTCCATTTTTGACATTTCCAAGAGGAAAATTATTTGGGTCCATGAGTGACAATGCTTGGGTTACTCACATCAGCTTCGCGAATGGCCTCTCTATTCAGCACATCCAAGAGTTCCTCAACCCTTGTGTTACTCACAACCATTTGATCTCCTCCTCTTTATTAATTTTATGCAATTCTTCCTCTAAACTCTCCATCATCAAAAAATTATTTCTACTCAATCCTATTAGTTCACTTTGTCTATCAATATCATCAATAGATTTTGTGAGAAAAACTATTTGTTTTTTATAAAGCCAAACATGGTTCAAATTCTTTTTTTTTCGCGAATACGCAACGATTGCGTATCATTCCATTGATAGATAGAAGAGTACATGAGTGTTACAAGGGGGGGGGGGGTAGCCGCTCACTACGTACGCAAAGAGGCGTAGAGAGAGGCAACACGAGCAGAACACGGGATGCTCAGCCCGAAGGAGCTCAAGGAGGCATTAGATTAGCTATGTCTTTGGCGCCGGCAGAGGCCCAAATCCTGGCATCATCCTTGATAGCTTGAAGAAGAAGCGATGTGGAGGGGCTAGCATTGTCGAAGATGCATGCGTTGCGGTGGCGCCATAGAGACCATGCGGCAAGAAGCACCGGGGAGGAGAGCCCCTTGCGCATGGCGGTAGGCGCATCCGCGACCGAGGACGACCACCAGTCCAGGAAGGAATCCTCCGGGTCCTGGGGGGCGTGGGTCAGGGCATGGCACCAAGCAAAGATATCATGCCAAATGATCCTGGTGAAAGAGCAGTGAAGGAGCAGGTGGTCGATCGTCTCAAGCTCCTGAGCACATAAAGCGTAGAGATCGTCGTGCGGGAGCCCATGGCGAGCGAGCCTAGCAGCAGTCCAGCAGTGATCCATACCAGCCAGCCAAGCAAAGAACCGGATGCGGAAGGGGGGCCATGTACGCCAAGTGAGCTTCCAGTGTGGGGCAATGGTGGAGCCGACGAACAAAGCCTAGTAGCAGGACTTGGCGGAGTAGGAGCCACTGCTCGTCCAACGCCAATGAAGCTCATCGGGGTCAGAGGAAAGGGGGAAATGCTGAAGGCGTCACCAGAGTTCCACGTAATGCACCAGGGCCGCAGGCCCCAAGGCGCCACGGATGTCAGAGATCCAGGCCCTGCCCAGCAGGCCCTGCGCAATGGAGCGCGTCCGCCGGAAACTCTTGGGGACCAGGGCGAGCACAGCCGGAGCGAGATCGGCGACGGACTGCCCATCGATCCACATGTCCATCCAGAAGAGGCAGGAGTTGCCAACCCCCACGGTCCACGTCGTGGACGCGTTGAAGATAGCCTGAACATCAGTTTCAGTTGGGATGTGAGATGTCTCCACGGCCTGGTGGCGTCAGTGGCCTTAAGCCAAAGCCAGCGAGCGCAGAGAGCAATGCCCGTGAGCTGGAGGTCCCGAATGCCCAGACCCCCATACTCTAGGGGACAGACGGCACACCTTGGGCTAGCTAACAAGATTGCCACCGCCCGAGGAGTCACTGCCGCCGTGCCAAAGGAACTCGCGCATGATGCGGTTGATCTTCTTCGGGATGGAAGGCCGCAAAGCCATGGCCATGAGGAGATGGGTGGGCATGGCGGCAAGCACGTGCCAAACGAAGGCCAGTCTCTCGCCGCGGGAGAGAAGCGAAGCGCACAAAGTAGGAAGCTTGCGAGCCATGCGCTCCACCAGGGGCATGAGAGCAGTCGCGGAGACCTTCCAGACCGAGAGGGGAATGCCCAAGTAGGTGATCGGGATGTGCATGATCGGGGCAGGAGAGCGTGCCCGCGACCTGCGCCGGTTGCGCGTCCGAGCATTGGATAGGCGAGGCAGAGCACTTCCGGAAGTTTGTGTGGAGGCCCGAGGCAGCACCAAAGATGCGAAGCAGCTCACGGACGATGATGAGCTCGTGCGGGTCAGGGTGACAGAAGATGACCACATTGTCAACATACAAGGAGATGCTCGAGGCCATCCTGCGCTCGGTGAGGCGGCACAACACGTCGGAGCTAGTGGCAAATTGAAGGAGGGAGTTGAGGACGACGATGACCAGCACAAAAAGCATCGAGGAGACAAGGTCGCCTTGGCGTAAGCCCTTCTCATGATGAATTGGCGGGCCCGGGTTGCCATTGATTAGAACGCGGGTCTTGGCAGTGGAGAGGAGGATGGAGATCCATTCCCGCCATCGAGGACCAAAGCCAAGGTAGCGTAGGACCTGGAGGAGAAACGGCCAGGAGACCGAGTCGAAGGCACACGCAATGTCGAGCTTGAGGAGCACACGCGGGGCGCGCATGTTGTGGAGCTGACGAGCGGTCTGCTGAACAAGAATGAAGTTGTCGTGGATGCTGTGGCCCTTGATGAAGGCGCTCTGGTTGGGAGAAACCATGGCATTGAGACGAGGAGCGAGCCGGAGCGACAAGACCTTGGCGAAGAGCTTGGTTTGGCTAGGAGGTGAATGATACTAATCGGCCGGAAGTCCGAAAGCGAGGCAGCGTCAGGTTTCTTGGGAAGAAGGGTGATGAAGGCTTCGTTGAGCTTCTGGAAGCCCATGCCATTCATGTGGAAAAGCTTATCAAAAGCATCGCATATGTCCTTCTTGATGACGTCCTGGCAGGCGCGAAGAAACTCTGCCATGAAGTCGTCGGGGCCTGGCGCCTTGCCAGACGGGAGCTGCTTGGCTGCCTCCCAAATCTCAGCTTCGGAGAAAGGGACCTCGAGGGATGAAAGGTCGAAGGAACGGCCATCAAAAGCCTCAAGGTTGAGGGTGGATTCGCGCGGATCAGCCGCACCCAGAATGCCGGCGAAGTGATGGAAAGCAGCCTCCGCCATACCGGCCTCATCGGAAACAAGCACGTCGTCCACACGTACGTGCCGGATCCTCTTCTTGTGGAAATGGTGAACGGCATGGATCTTGAGGAAGGTTGAGTTGGCATCCCCCTCGCGCAGCTAGGACAGGCGCACACGATGCCGGGCGATCGTGCGCTCAAGGGACACGAGACCTAGGTATTTGAGCTTTAGACTTCTAGGCAACCAAGTCTCGAGTGGGGAGAGGGGCCGCAGATCTATCGCCGCGTCAAGCCGGGCAATGAGCTCACGCGCGACCTGGAGCTGGAGAGAAACCACGCCTACTCGCCGTGCACTCCAACTTTGGAGGCGACGAGCCGTGAATTTGAGGCGCTGGTACAGCCGGCGGAAGGGGTCGGCGTCTAGAGGCTCGGCATTCCATGCCTCCGCCACCACGTCCTGAAAGCCATCGAGCTTCAACCAAAAACGCTCGAAGTGAAAGCGCCTGCGAACACCCATCTGCTGGGAACAATCCACAAAGAGCGGGGCATGATCAGAGGTCGTCGAGGCAAGGCAGCGGAGGGAGCAACTAGGCTGGCACGCGTCCCAACTAGGAGTGCAGAGGACCCGATCGTTGCGCACGAGGGTGGGGGAGTCCTGCTCTTTCGACCAAGTGTACCTCCGACCATGGAGATACATGTCACGGAGCTCCATGTCGGCAACGAAGCGGCAAAAATGGCTCATGGAGCGGTGGTGCAGGCGATTATTATTCTTGTCCGCAGAAGAAAGGATCATGTTGAAGTCGCCACCAACTAGCCAAGGGCCCGCGCAGGTGAGGCGAAAGTTGTGCAACTCCGCAAGAAACTCCACCTTGGCCGTGTCATCTTGGGGACCATAGACAGAGGAAAGCCACCAATGCTGCCCACCGGAGGCAGAGGTGACGAGGGCAGAGACATGAAAATCGCCAATCTCCGGACGGGACAGGGAGATCTTAGAGTCACGCCACGCCACCAAGATGCCACCACGCGTCCCGGAGGCTGGGAGGAAGAAGAAATCGCCACCATACATGGGACCCAAGGTCTCAGCAACAATAGCGGTGGTGATCACGGCAAGCTTCGTTTCGCTAAGGCAGTCGATCGAGGGGGAGACAGATGAGACCAAGGACCGAACAGCCGTACGTCTCGTGCGGGAGTTGAGGCCCCGCACGTTCCAAAATACCAATTTAAGGTTACAATCCATGAAGAAGATGGGGAGCTGCAGGGGACCGAGAGGTAAGCCCTAAGAAGGGACTAGGAACGGCTGGACCGGCGCACGATCGAGGAGCAGCGTGACGCCCTGAGGGATCTGCCAGCCGTAGTAGTCAGCGAAGGCCTGGACAACGTCTTCCGCGAGCGGACGCCCAAAGAGTTGGGCATACTTGGCAAGGATGGCATCACCCACCCGGCCATCATCCTCAAGAAGCCCAAGCCGGCGGAGAAGAACACGCTTTGCTTCCAGCTCAGAATCCAGCCCACAATCGGTCTTGGCGATGCGACTGCTCCTGCGCGCAGTGAAGTTGGGTGGGACGGCGTTGCGACGGCGCCGGGAAGCGGGCTTGGGATTAGGCAGGACCTGATCGGTCGCCTGCTGGGCCGAGTTGAGCAGGGAAAGCAACGTAGGCCGCTGCATGGCCTCGGATCAGCGGCATGCAAGGCGGGGTCCACCATTGGCGTGGAGCAGGGCCGGCCGAAGGAATCGACCAGCGTGTCCCTCTGCGCAGGAGGGGACAGGATCACCTGAGGATCCGAAGCGGGCGAGGCACAACCACTCGCAGGGGGAGACCGAATCGTACGGGGATCCGAGGTAGGTGACGCGCGGCCAACCGCAGAGCGGGGCGAGCCGGCGGGAGGGGGGGGGGAGGGGGCGTGGGCAGGGGGGCTCGGCAATCTTCCTGGGAGGGTGAGCCCGAATGACTCGACAACACGCCCCATGGGCCCGTAAGATGATGGGCAGGCGACGCACAGCCAATGGCCGGGGAGACATGGGGGGGGGGGGAGACAAGGTCCACCAGGACTGCGACTTCCAGATGAACCAACGACAAGGCAGCCCTGACAGCTGGCGACGCGGACCGGTCAAGGGCATTTGAATGCGGCTCCGGCAATTGGGCGAGATGCGCCACCGAATCGGCGGCTTTAGTGAAAGCCACGGCAAGGCCCGCAGAATCGGCGGCTTTATCCAAAGCCACAGCAGGGCCCGCAGAAACGGCCAAGGCCGAGCCTGACGGAGCTGACGTAGCGCCCAGCCTGCACGAGACCAGGCCCGCGTGATGCGGAGGGAGCATGATACGTCTCCAACGTATCTATAATTTTTGATTGCTCCATGCTACTTTATCTACTGTTTTGGACTATATTGGGCTTTATTTTCCACTTTTATATTACTTTTGGGACTAACCTATTAACCGGAGGCCCAGCCCAGAATTGCTGTTTTTTTGCCTTTTTTAGTATTTCGAAGAAACAGAATATCAAACAGAGTCCAAACGGAATGAAACCTTCAGGATCGTGATTTTCCAACCAAACGTGATCCAGGAGACTTGGACCCTACTCCAAGAAGCCTCCGAGGAGGTCACGAGGGTGGAGGGCGCGCCCCCCTGGGCGCACCCCCTACCTCGTGGGCCCCTCGGAGCTCCACCGACGTACTCCTTCCTCCCATATATACCTACGTATCCCCGAACGATCAGAACAGGAGCCAAAAACCTAATTCCACCGCCGCAACCTTCTGTATCCATGAGATCCCATCTTGGGGCCTGTTCCGGAGCTCCGCCGGAGGGGGCATCCACCACAAAGGGCTTCTACATCAACACCATAGCCCCTCCGATGAAGTGTGAGTAGTTTACTTCAGACCTTCGGGTCCATAGCTAGTAGCTAGATGGCTTCTTCTTTCTTTTCGGATCTCAATACAATGTTCTCCCCCTCTCTCGTGGAGATCTATTCGATGTAATCTTCTTTTTGCGGTGTGTTTGTTGAGACCGATGAATTGTGGGTTTATGATCCAGCTTATCTATGAATAATATTTGAATCTTCTCTAAATTCTTTTATGTATGATTGAGTTATCTTTGCAAGTCTCTTCGAATTATCCGTTTGGTTTGGCCAACTAGATTGGTAGTTCTTGCAATGGGAGAAGTGCATGGCTTTGGGTTCAATCTTGCGGTGTCCTTACTCAGTGACAGAAGGAGTTACAAGGCACATATTGTATTGTTGCCATCGAGGATAACAAGATGGGGTATTTATCATATTGCATGAATTTATTCCTCTACATCATGTCATCTTGCTTAAGGCGTTACTCTGTTTTTAACTTAATACTCTAGATGCATGCTGGATAGCGGTCGATGAGTGGAGTAATAGTAGTAGATGCAGAATCGTTTCGATCTACTTGTCTCGGACGTGATGCCTATATACATGATCATACATAGATAACCTCATAACTATGCTCAATTCTATCAATTGCTCAACAGTAATTTGTTCACCCACCGTAGAATATCTATGCTCTTGAGAGAAACCACTAGTGAAACCTATGGCCCCCGGGTCTATTCTCATCATATCAATCTCCATCACTTTATTTACTTGCTTTGCTTTTACTTTTTACTTTGCATCTTTATACCAAAAATACCAAAAATATTATCTCTATCAGATCTCACTCTCGTAAGTGACCGTGAAGGGATTGACAACCCCTAATCGCGTTGGTTGCGAGTAGATATCATTTTGTGCAGGTACGAGGGACTTGTGCATGACCTCCTACTGGATTGATACCTTGGTTCTCAAAAATGGAGGGAAATACTTATGCTACTGTGCTGCATCATCCTCTCCTCTTCGGGGAAAACCAACACAAGCTTGAGACGTAGCAGAGCACAGGCGGGCAGGGACCGAGGATGCCCTGCCACCCGCGACAGGGAGGAGCAAGCTCGTGGCGCCGGCCGCTGGCGGCAGGCCCGACGCCCCTAGGATGACGAGCGCGAGGACCCTCCTGACGGGTGAAGCTGTTGAAGGAAATATGCCCGAGAGGCAATAATAAAGTTATTATTTATTTCCTTATTTCATGATAAATGTATATTATTCATGCTAGGATTGTATTAACCGGAAACATGATACATGTGTGAATACATAGGTAAACTGAGTGTCACTAGTATGCCTCTACTTGACTAGCTCATTAATCAAAGATGGTTATGTTTCCTAGCCATGGACAAAGAGTTGTCATTTGATTAGCGGGATCACATCATTGGGGGAATGATGTGATTGACTTGACCCATTCCGTTAGCTTAGCACTTGATCGTTTAGTATGTTGCTATTGCTTTCTTCATGACTTATACATGTTCCTATGACTATGAGATTATGCAACTCCCGTTTACCGGAGGAACACTTTGTGTGCTACCAAACATCACAATGTAACTGGGTGATTATAAAGGTTCTCTACAGGTGTCTCCAAAGGTACTTGTTGGGTTGACGTATTTTGAGATTAGGATTTGTCACTCCGATTGTTGGAGAGGTATCTCTGGGCCCACTTGGTAATGCACATCACTATAAGCCTTGCAAGCATTGTAACTAATGAGTTAGTTGCGGGATGATGTATTACGGAACAAGTAAAGAGACTTTCCGGTAACGAGATTGAACTAGGTATTGAGATACCGACGATCAAATCTCGGGCAAGTAACATACCGATGACAAAGAGAACAACGTATGTTGTTATGTGGTTTGACCGATAAAGATCTTCATAGAATATGTAGGAGCCAATATGGGCAACCAGGTTCTGCTATTGGTTATTGACCAGAGAGATGTCTCGGTCATGTCTACATAGTTCTCGAACCCATAGGGTCCGCACGCTTAACGTTCGTTGACGATATAGTATTATATGAGTTATGTATGTTGGTAACCGAATGTTGTTCGGAGTCCCGGATGAGATCACAGACATGACGAGGAGCTCCGGAATGGTCCGGAGGTAAAGATCCATATATTGGATGATATGGTTAGGCCAAGGGGTCAGGACCACGGGGCTATAAGTTAGTGCAAAAGGAGTTTTGCGGAGGCCAGGGGGCCAAACGCCGGAGACCCTGGCGTCTTGCCCTGGGCCAGACGCCGAGGCCCATGGCGTCTGGGCCAGACGCCAAGGATTGTGGCATTTGGTCCTGGAGTCCGAGTGGGTGCCTTTCGGGCAAAACCGACTTTGAGGAGGCTTTTGCTCCAAGTTTCGACCCCAGGGCTCAACATATAAATAGAGGGGCGGGGCTAGCACCAAAGACACATCAAGAAACACCAAGCCGTGTGCCGGCAACCCCGTCCCCTCTAGTTTATCCTCTGTCATAGTTTTCGTAGTGCTTAGGCGAAGCCCTGCAGAGATTTTTCTTCACCAACACCGTCACCACGCCGTCGTGCTGCCGGAACTCATCTACTACTTCGCCCGTCTTGCTGGATTGAGAAGGCAAGGACGTCATCGAGCTGAACATGTGCAGAACTCGAAGGTGCCGTGTGTTCGGTACTTGGATCGGTCGGATCGTGAAGGCGTACGACTACATCAACCGCGTTGATAAACGCTTCCGCTTACCGATCTTCAAGGGTATGAAGATACACTCCCCCTCTCGTTGCTATGCATCACCATGATCTTGCGTGTGCGTAGGAATTTTTTTGAAATTACTATGTTCCCCAATAGTGGTATCAGAGCCTAGGTTTTATGCGTAGATGTTATATGCACGAGTAGAACACAAGAGAGTTGTGGGCGATACAAGTCATACTGCTTACCAGCATGTCATACTTTGGTTCGGCAGTATTGTTGGATGAAGCGGCCCGGACCGACATTACGCGTACGCTTACGCGAGACTGGTTCTACCGACGTGCTTTGCACATAGGTGGCTCGCGGGTGTCAGTTTCTCCAACTTTAGTTGAACCGAGTGTGGCTACGCTCGGTCCTTGAGAAGGTTAAAGCAGCACTAACTTGACGAACTATCGTTGTGGTTTTGATGCGTAGGTAAGAACGGTTCTTGCTCAGCCCGTAGCAGCCACGTAAAATTTGCAACAACAAAGTAGAGGACGTCTAACTTGGTTTTGCAGGGCATGTTGTGATGTGATATGGTCAAGACATGATGCTAAATTTTATTGTATGAGATGATCATGTTTTGTAACCGAGTTATCGGAAAACTGGCAGGAGCCATATGGTTGTCGCTTTATTGTATGCAATGCAATCGCCCTGTAATGCTTTACTTTATCACTAAGCGGTAGCGATAGTCGTAGAATCATAAGATTGGCGAGACGACAATGATGCTACGATGGAGATCAAGGTGTCGCGCCGGTGACGATGGTGATCATGACGGTGCTTCGGAGATGGAGATCACAAGCACAAGATGATGATGGCCATATCATATCACTTATATTGATTGCATGTGATGTTTATCCTTTATGAATCTTATCTTGCTTTGATTGACGGTAGCATTATAAGATGATCTCTCACTAAATTTCAAGATAAAAGTGTTCTCCCTGTGTATGCACCGTTGCCAAAGTTCGTCGTGCCCAGACACCACGTGATGATCGGGTGTGATAAGCTCTACGTCCATCTACAATGGGTGCAAGCCAGTTTTTGCACAGGCAGAATACTCAGATTAAACTTGACGAGCCTAGCATATGCAGATATGGCCTCGGAACACTGGAGACCGAAAGGTCGAGCGTGAATCATATAGTAGATATGATCAACATAGTGATGTTCACCATTGAAAACTACTCCATCTCACGTGATGATCGGTTAGGGTTTAGTTGATTTGGATCATGTGATCACTTAGATGACTAGAGAGATGTCTGTCTAAGTGGGAGTTCTTAAGTAATATGATTAATTGAACTTAAATTTATCATGAACTTAGTCCTGGTAGTATTTTGCAAATTATGTTGTAGATCAATAGCTTGCGTTGTTGCTTTCATATGTTTATTTTGATATGTTCCTAGAGAAAATTGTGTTGAAAGATGTTAGTAGCAATGATGCGGATTGGATCCGTGATCTGAGGTTTATCCTCATTGCTGCACAGAAGAATTATGTCCTTAATGCACCGCTAGGTGACAGACCTATTGCAGGAGCAAATGCAGATGTTATGAACATTTGGCTAGCTCAATATGATGACTACTTAATAGTTTAGTGCACCATGCTTAACAGCTTAGAATCGGGACTTCAAAGACGTTTTGAACATCATGGACCATATGAGATGTTCCAGGAATTGAAATTAATATTTCAAGCAAATACTCGAGTTGAGAGATATGAAGTCTCCAACAAGTTCTATAGCTAAAAGATGGAGGAGAATCGCTCAACTAGTGAGCATGTGCTCAGATTGTCTGGGTACTACAATCACTTGAATCAAGTGGGAGTTAATCTTCCAGATAAGATAGTGATTGACAGAGTTCTCTAGTCACCATCACCAAGTTAGTAGAACTTCGTGATGAACTATAGTATGCAAGGGATGACGAAAACGATTCCCGAGCTCTTCGTGATGTTGAAATCGACGAAGGTAGAAATCAAGAAAGAGCATCAAGTGTTGGTGATTGACAAGACCACTAGTTTCAAGAAAAGGGCAAAGGGAAAGAAAGGGAACTTCAAATAGAATGACAAGCAAGTTGTCACACCCGCAAAGAATCCCAAAGCTAGACCAAAGCCTGAAACTGAGTGCTTCTATTGCAAAGGAAATGGTCACTAGAAGCGGAAATGCCCTGAATATTTGGTGGATAAGAAGGATGGCAAAGTGAACAAGGGTATATTTGATATACAGGTTATTGATGTGTACCATACTAGTGTTTATAGTAGCCCCTGAGTATTTGATACTTGTTCGGTTGCTAAAAAACTCGAAATAGGAGTTACAGAATAAACAGAGACTAGTTGAAGGGGAAGTGACAATGAGTGTTGGAAGTAGTTCCAAGATTGATATGATCATCATCACACACTCCCTATACTTTCGGGATTAGTGTTAAACCTAAGTAAATGTTATTTGGCGTTTGCGTTGAGCATGAATATGATTTGATCATGTTTGTTGCAATACGGTTATTCATTTAAAGTCAGAGAATAATTGTCGTTCTGTTTACATGAATAAAACCTTCAATGGTCATACACCCAATAAAAATAGTTTGTTGGATCTCGATCGTAGTGATACACATATTCATAATATTGATGCCAAAAGATGCAAAGTTAATAATGATAGTGCAACTTATTTGTGGCACTGCCATTTGGGTCATATCGGTGTAAAGCGCATGAAGAAACTCCATAAAGATGGATTTTCAGAATCATTTGATGCTTGTGAACCGTGCCTTTTGGGCAAGATGACAAACTCCGTTCTCCAGAACAATGGAATGAGCTACTGACTTGTTGGAAATAATACATACCAATGTATGCGGTCCAATGAGTGTTGATGCTCGTGGCGAGCATCGTTATTTTCTGACCTTCACAAATGATTTGAGCAGATATGAGTATATCTACTTAATGAAACACAAGTCTGAAACATTTGAAAAGTTCAAAGAATTTCAGAGTGAAGTGGAGAATCATCGTAACAAGAAAATAAAGTTTCTATGATCTGATCGTGGAGGAGAATAGTTGAGTTACGAGTTTGGCCTTCATATAAAACAATGTGGAATAGTTTCACAGTTCACGCCACATGGAACACCACGGCATAATGGTGTGTCCGAACGTCATAACCGCACTTTATTGGATATGGTGCAATCTATAATGTATCTTACCGATTTACCACTATTGTTTTGGGGTTATGTATTAGAGACAGCTGCATTCACTTTAAATAGGGCACCATCAAAATCCATTGAGACGACGCCTTATGAACTATGGTTTGGCAAGAAACCAAAGTTGTCATTTCTTAAAGTTTGGGGCTGCGATGCTTATGTGAAAAAGTTTCAACCTGATAAGCTCGAACCCAAATCGGAGAAGTGCATCTTCATAGAATACCCAAAGGAAACTGTTGGGTACACCTTCTATCACAGATCCGAAGGCAAGATATTCGTTGCTAAAATGGTTCCTTTCTAGAGAAGAATTTTCTCTCGAAAGAAGTGAGCGGGAGGAAAATAGAACTTGATGAGGTAATTGTACCTTCTCCCTTATTGGAAAGTAGTTCATCACAGAAATCAGTTCCAGTGATTCCTACACCAATTAGTGAGGAAGTTAATGATGATGATCATGAAACTTTAGATCAAGTTGCTACCAAACCTCGTTGGTCTTCCATAGTAAGATCCGCACTAGAGTGGTACAGTAATCCTATTCTGGAGGTCATGTTACTAGACCATGATGAACCTACGAACTATGAGGAAGCGATGATGAGCCCAGATTCCGTGAAATGGCTTGAAGGCCATGAAATCTGAGATGGGATCCATGTATGAGAACAAAGTGTGGACTTTGATTGACTTGCCCGATGATTAGCAAGCCATAGAAAATAAATGGATCTTCAAGAGGAAGACAGACGTTGATAGTAGTTTTACTACCTACAAAGATCGACTTGTCGCAAAAAGGGTTTTCAACAAGTTCAAGGTGTTGACTACAATGAGATTTTCCCAACTGTAGCAATGCTTAAGTCCGTCCGAATCATGTTAGCAATTGCCACATTTTATGAAATCTGGCAAATGGATGTCAAAACTGCATTCCTTAATGGTTTACTTAAAGAAGAGTTGTATATGATGCAACCAGAAGGTTTTGTCAATCCTAAAGGTGCTAAAAATGTGCAAGCTCCAGCGATCCATCTATGGACTGGTGCAAGCATATCAGAGTTGGAATATACGCTTTGATAAGTTGATCAAAGCATATAGTTTTATATGGACTTGCAGTGAAGCCTGTATTTACAATAAAGTGAGTGGGAGCACTACAGCCTTTCTGATAAGTATATGTGAGTGACATATTGTTGCAGAAATGATGTAGAATTTTTCTGGAAAGCATAAAGAAATGTTTGAAAGGAGTTCTTTAAAAGAAAGACCTCAGTAAAGCTACTTACATATTAAGAATCAAGATCTATTGAGATAGATCAAGACGCTTGAAAATATTTTCAATGAGTACATACCTTGACAAGATTTTGAAGTAGTTCAAAATGGAACAGTCAAAGAAGAGTTCTTGTCTGTATTGCAAAGGTATGAAATTGAGTAAGACTCAAATCCCGACCACGGCAGAAAATAGAAAGAGAATGAAAGCCATTCCCTATGCATCAGTCCTAGGTTCTATAAAAGTATGCCATGCTATGGACCAGACCTATTGTATACTCTACCCTGGTTTGGCAAGGGAGTACAATAGTGATCTAGGAGTAGATCACTGGACATTGGTCAAAATTATCCTTAGTGGAATAAGGATATGTTTCTCGATTATGGAGGTGACAAAAGGTTCGTCGTAAAGGGTTACGTTGATACAAGTTTTGGCACTGATCCATATGACTCTAAGTCTTAATCTGGATACATATTGAAAGTGGGAGCAATTAGCTAGAGTAGCTCCGTGCAGAGCATTGTAGACATAGAATATTTGCAAAATACATACGGCTCTGAATGTGACAGACCCGTTGACTAAACTTCTCTCACGAGCAAAACATGATCATACCTTAGTACTCTTTGGGTGTTAATCACATAGCAATGTGAACTAGATTATTGACTCTAGTAAACCCTTCGAGTGTTGGTCACATGACGATGTGAACTATGGGTGTTAATCACATACAAATGTGAATATTGGTGTTGAATCACATGATGATGTGAACTAGATTATTGACTCTAGTGCAAGTGGGAGACTGAAGGAAATATGCCCTAGAGGCAATAATAAAGTTATTATTTATTTCCTTATTTCATGATAAATGTTTATTATTCATGCTAGGATTGTATTAACCGAAAACATGATACATGTGTGAATACATAGACAAACTAAGTGTCACTAGTATGCCTCTACTTGACTAGCTCATTAATCAAAGATGGTTATGTTTCCTAGCCATGGACAAAGAGTTGTCATTTGATTAACGGGATCACATCATTAGGAGAATGATGTGATTGACTTGACCCATTCCGTTTTTTTTGCGGGGGTACTTGACCCATTCCGTTAGCTTAGCACTTGATTGTTTAGTATGTTGCTATTGCTTTCTTCATGACTTATACATGTTCCTATGACTATGAGATTATGCAACTCCCGTTTACTGGAGGAACACTTTGTGTGCTACCAAACGTCACAACGTAACTGGGTGATTATAAAGGTGCTTTACAAGTGTCTCCAAAGGTACTTGTTGGGTTGGCGTATTTCGAGATTAGGATTTGTCACTCCGATTGTCGGAGAGGTATCTCTGGGCCCACTCGGTAATGCACATCACTATAAGCCTTGCAAGCATTGTAACTAATGAGTTAGTTGCGGGATGATATATTACGGAACGAGTAAAGAGACTTGCCGGTAACGAGATTGAACTAGGTATTGAGATACCAACGATCGAATCTCGGGCAAGTAACATACCGATGACAAAGGGAACAACGTATGTTGTTATGCGGTTTGACCAATAAAGATCTTCATAGAATATGTAGGAGCTAATATGGGCATCCAGGTTCCGCTATTGATTATTGACCAGAGAGATGTCTCGGTCATGTCTACATAGTCCTCGAACCCATAGGGTCCGCACGCTTAACGTTCGTTGACGATATAGTATTATATGAGTTATGTATGTTGGTAACCGAATGTTGTTCGAAGTCCCGGATGAGATCACAGACATGACGAGGAGCTCCGGAATGGTCCGGAGGTAAATATTCATATATTGGATGATATGGTTAGGCCAAGGGGTCAGGCCCACGGGGCTATAAGTCGGTGCAAAAGGAGTTTTGCGGAGGCCAGGGGGCCAAATGCCGGAGACCCTGGCCTCTGGCCCTGGGCCAGACGCCGAGGCCCATCGCGTCTGGGCCAGACGCCACGGATTGTGGCGTTTGGTCCTGGAGTCCGAGTGGGACTCTTGCCTTTCGGGCAAAACTGACTTTGAGGGGGCTTTTGCTCCAAGTTTCGACCCCAGGGCTCAACATATAAATAGAGGGGCGGGGCTAGCACCAAAGACACATCAAGAAACACCAAGCCGTGTGCCGGCAACCCCGTCCCCTCTAGTTTATCCTCCTTCATAGTTTTCGTAGTGCTTAGGCGAAGCCCTGCAGAGATTGTTCTTCACCAACACCGTCACCATGCCGTCGTGCTGCCGGAACTCATCTACTACTTCGCCCGTCTTGCTGGATCGAGAAGGCGAGGACGTCATCAAGCTGAACGTGTGCAGAACTCAGAGGTGCCATGTGTTCGATACTTGGATCGGTCGGATCGTGAAGACGTACGACTACATCAACCGCGTTGATAAACGCTTCCGCTTAGCGATCTTCAAGGGTATGAAGATACACTCCCCCTCTCGTTGCTATGCATCACGATGATCTTGCGTGTGCATAGGAATTTTTTTGAAATTACTACGTTCCCCAACAGCTGTGGCGTGCCGGCCAGGGCGGGGGGCACGGCGGCAAATGGTCAGGGCCGACAGTGGGATCCGCCAGCGGAGGGGGGGAGGAGGAGGAAGCTGAAAATCCTCCATGCACCGGACGTGAATGGAAACCGGCCAGCGAAGCAGATGGACGGCAAGTCGCTCCACCACGTCCGGGTTGGCTTCCGGCCAGATGGCGTCGAGCTTCGGGAGGAAGAGCTCAAAGGAGCGGGGGATGGCGTCGGGGTTGTGTGTCCACGCCGAGAGGCGGAAGACGGCCATGTCCGACCCGTCGCGCATCTCAGGCGCGAGGCAGTCGATGATGCAGAACAGGGGGAGGAGGTGTTCGGCAGAGGAGCGGTGCCAGCCATGCTCTGGGATGCCGCAAGTCTCGATCTCCACGTGCAGCCGCAGCGAGACCGGCTCGGCGTCGGCGGAGCGACTTCAAGGCTGAAATAGGAGACGGAAGCGAGGAGTGCGGACGGGACGCTCCGCCACGCGAACACGGTCCCGCGCATCAGCGAAGCGCACCAAGAACTCGCCATCAGGGCGGGCATGGACGAAGAACGCATCCTCAGCGAGGGCGAAGCGGTCCCTGAGCGCAGCCACCATGTCGAAGCGGCCGACGCCAGAACGGTTGCCTGCCACGATCACGACGAGCGCATGCTCGAGAGCGACCTCAGCAGCCTGGATCTTCGCAGAGCGGCCGAGGAAGCAGAGTGCGCCGGCCGGGCGCAGGGAGGGATGCCCTGACATGGCCTGGGGCGGGAGGGGGGCCGCTGAAGGGAGAAGAGGTGGCCAAGGAGGAAGAGCCCGCCGCACCGGACAACACGGCCGAGACGGACAGGGAGGGGGGTGCCATTGCACCGGAGAACGCGGGCGAGGCGACGGGGGTGGAGCAGGACGAGGGTGCCGAGACCGTGGTCCCCAGGGACTCAGACCCGCCGGAGGAGCGAGGGAAGGCAGCCCGGATGCGCTTGGCCGCCGTCACCGGGCGGGGGAGAGGAGCGAGGGGCTGAAGGAAATATGCCCTAGAGGCAATAATAAAGTTATTATTTATTTCCTTATATCATGGTAAATGTTTATTATTCATGCTAGAATTATATTAACCGGAAACATAATACATGTGTGAATACATAGACCAACAGAGTGTCACTAGTATGCCTCTACTTGACTAGCTCGTGAATCAAAGATGGTTAAGTTTCCTAACCATAGACATGAGTTGTCATTTGATTAACGGGATCACATCATTAGGAGAATGATGTGATTGACTTGACCCATTCTGTTAGCTTAGCACATGATCGTTTAGTATGTCGCTATTGCTTTCTTCATGACTTATACATGTTCCTATGACTATGAGATTATGTAACTCCCGTTTACCGGAGGAACACTTTGTGTGCTACCAAACGTCACAACATAACTGGATGATTATAAAGGTTCTCTACAGGTGTCTCCGAAGGTACTTGTTGAGTTGACGTATTTCGAGATTAGGATTTGTCACTCCGATTATCGGAGAGGTATCTCTGGGCCCTCTCGGTAATGCACATCACTATAAGCCTTGCAAGCAATGTAGCTAATGAGTTAGTTATGAGATGGTGCATTACGTAACGAGTAAAGAGACTTGCCGGTAACGAGATTGAACTAGGTATTGAGATACCGACGATCGAATCTCGGGCAAGTAACATACCGATGACAAAGGGAACAACGTATGTTGTTATGCGGTTTGACCGATAAAAGATCTTCGTAGAATATGTAGGAGCCAATATGAGCATCCAGGTTCCGCTATTGGTTATTGACCGGAAATGTGTCTCAGTCATGTCTACATAGTTCTCGAACCCGTAGGGTCCGCACGCTTAAGGTTTTGATGACAGTTATATTATGAGTTTATGAGTTTTGATGTACCGAAGGAGTTCGAAGTCCCGGATGAGATCGGGGACATGACTAGGAGCCTCGAAATGGTCGAGATGTAAAGATCGATATATTGGACGACTATATTCGGACATCGAAAAGGTTCCGACTGATTCGGGTATTTTTCGGAGTACCGGAGAGTTACGGGAATTCGTATTGGGCCTTAATGGGCCATACGGGAAAGGAGAAGAAGGCCCCAAAGGGTGGCCGCACCCCTCCCCATGAACTAGTCCGAATAGGACTAGGGGAGGGGGCGCCCCCTTCCTTCCTTCTCCTTCTCCCTTCCCTTTCCTTCTCTCCTACTCCTTCTACTTGGAAGGGCACCTACTTCTGCTAGGAAAGGGGGAATCCTACTCCCGGTGGGAGTAGGACTCCCCTAGGGCGCGCCATAGAGAGAGGGACGGCCCTCCACCTCCTCCACTCCTTTATATACGGGGAGGGGGCACCCCTTGGAGACAACAATTGATCTCTTGATCTCTTATCCGTGTGCGGTGCCCCCCTCCACCATAGTTCTCCGCGATAATATTGTAGCGGTGCTTAGGCGAAGCCCTGCGACGGTAGAACATCAAGATCATCACCACGCCGTCATGCTGACGGAACTCTTCCCCGACATTCTGCTGGATCGGAGTCCGGGGAACGTCATCGAGCTGAACCTGTGCAAGAACTCGGAGGTGCCGTAGTTTCGGTGCTTGATCGGTCGGACCGTGAAGACGTACAACTACATCAACTGCGTTGTGCTAACGCTTCCGCTTTCGTTCTACGAGGGTACGTGGACACACTCTCCCCTCTCGTTGCTATGCATCACCATGATCTTGCGTGTGCGTAGGAATTTTTTTGAAATTACTACGTTCCCCAACAGTGGCATCCGAGCCTAGGTTTTATGCGTAGATGTTATATGCACGAGTAGAACACAAGTGAGTTGTGGGCGATACAAGTCATACTGCTTACCAGCATGTCATACTTTGGTTCAGCGGTATTGTTGGATGAAGCGGCCCGGACCGACATTACGCGTACGCTTACGCGAGACTGGTTTTACCGCCGTGCTTTGCACGCAGGTGACTAGTGGGTGTCTGTTTCTCAAACTTTAGTTGAACCGAGTGTGGCTACGTCCGGTCCTTGCGAAGGTTAAAACAGCACTAACTTGATGAACTATTGTTGTGGTTTTGATGCGTAGGTAAGAATGGTTCTTGTTAAGCCCGTAGCAGCCACGTAAAACTTGCAACAACAAAGTAGAGGACGTCTAACTTGTTTTTGCAGGGCATGTTGTGATGTGATATGGTCAAGACGTGATGCTATATTTTATTGTATGAGATGATCATGTTTTGTAACCGAGTTATCGGCAACTGGCTGGAGCCATATGATTGTCGCTTTATTGTATGCAATGCAATCGCCCTGTAATTGCTTTATTTTATCACTAAGCGGTAGCGATAGTCGTAGAAGCAATAGTTGGCAAGATGACAATGATACTACGATGGAGATCAAGGTGTTGCGCCGGTGACGATGGTGATCATGACGGTGCTTCGGAGATGGAGATCACAAGCACAAGATGATGATGGCCGTATCATATCACTTATATTGATTGCATGTGATGTTTATCCTTTATGCATCTTATCTTGCTTTGTTTGACGGTAGCATTATAAGATGATCTCTTACTAAATTTCAAGATAAAAGTGTTCTCCCTGAGTATGCACCGTTGCCAAAGTTCGTCGTGCCCAAACACCACGTGATGATCGGGTGTGATAAGCTCTACGTCCATCTACGATGGGTGCAAGCTAGTTTTGCACACGCAGAATACTCAGGTTAAACTTGACGAGCCTAGCATATGCAGATATGGCCTCGGAACACTGAGACCGAAAGGTCGAGCGTGAATCATATAGTAGATATGATCAACATAGTGATGTTCACCATTGAAAACTACTCCATTTCACGTGATGATCGGTTATGGTATAGTTGATTTGGATCACGTGATCACTTAGATGATTAGAGAGATGTCTATCTAAGTGGGAGTTCTTAAGTAATATGATTAATTGAACTTAAATTTATCATGAACTTAGTCCTAGTAGTATTTTTCAAATTATGTTATAGATCAATAGCTCGCATTGTTGCTTTCATATGTTTATTTTGATATGTTCCTAGAGAAACTGTGTTGAAAGATGTTAGTAGCAATGATGCAGATTCGATCCGTGATCTGATGTTTATCCTCATTGCTGCACAGAAGAATTATGTCCTTAATGCACCGCTAGGTGATGGACCTATTGTAGGAGCATATGCAGACGTTATGAACATTTGGCTAGCTCAATATGATGACTACTTGATAGTTAAGTGCACCATGCTTAACGGCTTGGAATCGGGACTTCCAAGACGTTTTGAACGTCATGGACCATATGAGATGTTCCAAGAATTGAAGTTAATAATTCAAGCAAATACCCAAGTTGAGAGATATGAAGTCTCCAACAAGTTCTATAGCTAAAAGATGGAGGAGAATCGCTCAACTAGTGAGCATGTGCTCAGATTGTATGGGTACTACAATCGCTTGAATCAAGTGGGAGTTAATTTTCCGGATAAGATAGTGATTGACAGAGTTCTCTAGTCACCATCACCAAGTTACTAGAACTTCGTGATGAACTATAGTATGCAAGGGATGACGAAAATGATTCCCGAGCTCTTCGTGATGTTGAAATCGACGAAGGTAGAAATCAAGAAAGAGCATCAAGTGTTGATGATTGGCAAGACCACTAGTTTCAAGAGAAGGGCAAAGGGAAAGAAAGGGAACTTCAAGTAGAATGACAAGCAAGTTGTCACTCCTGTGAAGAAGCCCAAAGCTGGACCAAAGCCTGAAACTGAGTGCTTACACTTCAAAGGAAATGGTCACTGGAAGCAGAAATTCCCTGAATATTTGGTGGATAAGAAGGATGGCAAAATTGAACAAGGGTATATTTGATATACAGGTTATTGATGTGTGCCTTACTAGTGTTTATAGTAGCCCATGAGTATTTGATACTTCTTCAGTTGCTGTGATTAGTAACTCGAAACAGGAGTTACAGAATAAACAAAGACTAGTTGAAGGGGAAGTGACGATGACTGTTGGAAGTAGTTCCAATATTGATATGATCATCATCACACACTCCCTATATTTTTGAGATTAGTGTTAAACCTAAATAAATGTTATTTGGTGTTTGCGTTGAGCATAAATATGATAAGATCATGTTTATTGCGATACGATTATTCATCTAAGATAGAGAATAAATTGTTATTCTGTTTACACGAATAAAACCTTTGGTCATACACCCAATGGTGATGGTTTATTGAATCTTGATCATAGTGATACACATATTCATAATGTTGATGCCAAAAGATGCAAAGTTAATAATGATAGTGCAACTTATTTGTGGCACTACCGTTTGGGTCATATCGGTGTAAAGCGCATGAAGAAACTCCATAAAGATGGATTTTCGGAATCACTTGGTTATGAATCATTTGATGCTTGGGAACCATGCCTTTTTGGAAAGATAACTAAAACTCCGTTCTCTGGAACAATGGAACGAGCTACTAACTTGTTGGAAATAATACATACTGATGTATGCGGTCCAATGAGTGTTGATGCTTGATGTCTACTACACAACCTTCTTCTTGTAGACGTTGTTGGGCCTGCAAGTGCACATGTTTGTAGGACAGTAGCAAATTTCCCTCAAGTGGATGACCTAAGGTTTATCAATTCGTAGGAGGCGTAGGATGAAGATGGTCTCTCTCAAACAACCCTGCAACCAAATAACAAAGAGTCTCTTGTGTCCCCAACACACCCAATACAATGGTAAATTGTATAGGTGCACTAGTTCGGCGAAGAGATGGTGATACAAGTGCAATATGGATGGTAGATAAAGGTTTTTGTAATCTGAAAATATAAAAACAGCAAGGTAACTAATGATAAAAGTGAGCATAAACTATATTGCAATGATAGGAAACAAGGCCTAGGGTTCATACTTTCACTAGTGCAAGTTCTCTCAACAATAATAACATAGATAGATCATATGACAATCCCTCAACATGCAACAAAGAGTCACTCGAAAGCCACAAATAGCAGAGAACAAACATAGAGATTATGGTCGGGTACGAAACCACCTCAAAGTTATTCTTTCGGATCAATCTATAGAAGAGTTCATACTAGAATAACACCTTAAGACACAAATCAACCAAAACCCTAATGTCACCTAGATACTCCATTGTCACCTCAAGTATCCATGGGCATGATTATACAATATGCATCACACAATCTCAGATTCATCCAACGAACACAAAGTACTTCAAAGAGTGCCCCAAAGCTTCTACCGAAGAGTCAAGAACATGTGCCAACCCCTATGCATAGGTTCATGGGAGGAACCCGCAAGTTGGTCACCAAAACATACATCAAGTGGCACATGATATCAAATTGTCACCACAGATAAGCACGGCAGGACATACATCAAGTGTTCTCATAAAAGACTCAATCTGATAAAATAACTTCAAAGGGGAAACTCAATTCATCACAAGAGAGTAGAGGGGGAGAAACATCATAAGATCCAACTACAATAGCAAAGCTCGGGATACATCAAGATCGTGCCATAGAGGGAACACGAGAGAGAACACGAGAGAGAGAGAGAGATCAAACACATAGCTACTGGTACATACCCTCAGCCCCGAGGGTGAACTACTCCCTCCTCGTCATGGAGAGCGCCGGGATGATGAAGATGGCCATCGGTGATGGATTCCCCCTCCAGCAGGGTGCCGGAACGGGCTCCCGAGAGGTTTTTGGTGGCTACAGAGGCTTGCGGCGGCGGAACTCCGATCTATTTTGATATTCGATGGTTTTAGGGTACGTAGGCATATATAGGCGAAAGAAGTCGGTCGGGCCGTGCTCGAGGGGTCCACGAGAGAGGGGGCCGCGCCTAGTAGGGGGGGGGGGCCTCCTATCTCGTGGCCTCCTCGAGGATCTTCTGACGTGGACTCCAAGTCTCCAGGATCATATTCTTCCAAAAAATTACGCCGCCGCAGGTTGCATTCCGTTTGGACTCCGTTTGATATTCCTTTTCCTCGAAATACTGAAATAGGCAATAAAACAGCAATATGGTCTGGGCCTCCGGTTAATAGGTTAGTCCCAAAAGTAATATAAAAGTGTATAATAAAGCCCATAATCATTCAAAACAAGTAATATAATATCATGGAACAATCAAAAATTATAGATACGTTGGAGACGTATCAAGCATCCCCAAGCTTAATTCCTGCTCGTCCTCGAGTAGGTAAATGATAAAAATAGAATTTTTGATGTGGAATGCTACCTAGCATAATTCTCAATGTAATTTTCTTTATTGTGGCATGAATGTTCAGATCCAAAATGATTCAAAATAAAAGTTCATATTGATAAAAGAAATAGTAACACTTCAAGCATACTAATCAAAGTAATCATGTCTTCTCAAAATAACATGGCAAAAGAAAGTTCATCCCTACAAAATCATATAGTTAGGCTATGCTTCATTTTTGTCACACAAAGTTGTTCCCAACTTCTATACCCCCGATGACAAACCAAGCAATTGTTTCATACTTAAATAATCTCAAACTTTTTCAACCTTCACACAATACATGAGCGTGAGCCATGGATATAGCACTATGGGTGGAATAGAATATGATGATGGGGATTGTGTGGAGAAGACAAAAAAGGAGAAAGTCTCATATTGACGAGGATAATCAACGGGCTATGGAGATGCCCATCAATTGATGTCAACATGAGGAGTAGGGATTGCCATGCAACGGATGCACTAGAGCTATAAATGAATGCTCAACAAAAGAAAACTAGTGGGTGTGCATCCAACTTGCTTGCTCATGAAGACCTAGGGCATTTGAGGAAGCCCATCGTAGGAATATACAAGCCAAGTTCTATAATGAAAAATTCCCACTAGTATGAAAGAGATAACTTATGAGACTCACTACATGAAGAACAAGGTGCTACTTTAAAGCACAATATATGAGACTCACTACATGAAGAACAAGGTGCTACTTTGAAGCACAAGTGTGGAAAAAGAGATAGTAACATTGCCCTTTTTATTTTTTTATTTTTTTATTTTTTTGGGCCTTTCTTTTTTTCTTTTGGCCTTTCTTCCTTTTTTTTTCTTTTTTCTTCTTTTTGGGCAATGCTCTAATAATGATGATCATCACACTTCTATTGATTACAACATATGAATTACAACTCGAAACTAGAACAAGATATGACTCTATATGAATGCCTACGGCGGTGTACCTAGATGGCGTAATGAATCAAGAGTACATGTATGAAAAATAATGCATGGTGGCTTTGCCACAAATACGATGTCAACTACATGATCATGCAATGGCAATATGACAAAAGTAATGTATGTCATGATGATGATGAACGGAACGGTGGAAAGTTGCATGGCAATATATCTCGAAATGGCTATGGAAATGCCATGATAGGTAGGTATGGTGGCTGTTTTGAGGAAGATATAAGGAGGCTTATGTGTGGTAGAGCGTATCGTATCACGGGGTTTGGATGCACCGGCGAAGTTTGCACCAACTCTCAGGGTGAGAAAGGGCAATGCACGGTACCGAAGAGGCTAGAAATGGCGGAAAGGTAAAAGTGCGTATAATACATGGACTCAACATTAGTCAAAAGAACTCATATACTTATTGCAAAAATTTATAAGTCATCAAAAATCAAGTACTACGCGCGTGCTCCTAGGGGGATAGATTGGTAGGAAAAGACCATCGCTCGTCCCCGACCGCCACTCATAAGGATGCACAAGCCAGGTACACTTCATGTTTCAAATTTGTTACACAACTTTAACCATACGTGCATGCTACAGGACTTGCTAACTTCAACACAAGCATTCTTTAAATTCATAATCACCCAACTAGCATGACTTTAATATCACTACCTCCATATCTCAAAACAATTATCAAGTATCAAATTGATCATAGCATCCAATTCACCTCCTATGAAAGTTTTCGTTCAAATTACCATGCTGTTTAAGACTATCAAAATAATATAATTGAAGCATGAGAGTTCATTAATTTCTACAAAATAAAACCACCTCCGTGCTCTAAAATATATAAGTAAAGTACTAGAGCAAATGACAAACTACTCAGAAAAATATAAGTGAAGATCAGTGAGTAGCTAAATAATTGTGAAATTATGTAAAGACTCTCTAACATTAAGGAATTTCAGATCTTGGTATTGTATTCAAACAGCAAGCAAAACAAAATAAAATGACATTACAAGGATAGCACAACTCATGTGAAGAAGCAGAAACTTAGGCTCAACCGATACTAACCGATAGTTGTTGAAGAAAAAAGGTGGGATGCCTACCGGGGCATCCCCAACCTTAGATGCTTGATACTTCTTGAAATATTGTCTTGGGGTGCCTTGGGCATCCCCAAGATTGAACTTTTGTTTTTCTTAATTCCTCTCATATCATGGTTTCTCTTTTTATCAAAAGCTTCATCCACAACAAACTCAACAAGAACTCGTGAGATAGGTTAGTATAAACCAATGCAAAACCTTATCATTTTCTACTGTAACAAATCACTAAAATTATTATTCAACATTGCATACTAAATTCCTCTGTATATTTAATACTCCTATCCTCAAATAGAACCATTAAACAAGCAAACATATGCAAACAATGCAACCATAACAGCAATCTGCCAAAACAGTATAGTCTGTAAAGAATGCAAGAGTATCAATACTTCCCTAACTCCAAAAATTATGAAATAAAATTACCACTGTAGTAAATTTATCAGAGCTCATTATGCAAAAAGTTTCAACATTATACCATTCCCTGACTTTTCTAGGGAATTTTTGCAACAGCGGTAAACTTCCTGTTTTCAAACAGCAACATGTATACTAACAAAATAAGCATGGCAAAGGCTATCATTGACTTCTTTATTGAAAATAAAGATGCAAAACATTATTATAAATAACAGAAAGCAAATACTAACAAAAGAAAATGACGCTCCAAGCAAAACACATATCATGTGGCAAATAAAAATATAGCTCCAAGTAAAGTTACCGATGAACGAGGACGAAAGAGGGGATGCCATCCGGGGCATCCCCAAGCTTAGGCTCTTGATTGTCCTTTAATATTACCTTGGGGTTACTTGGGCATCCCCAAGCTTAGGCTCTTGACACTCCTTATTCCATAGTCCATCGAATCTTTACCCAAAACTTGAAAATTCCACAACACACAAAACTCAACAGAAAACTCGTAAGCTCCGTTAGTATAAGAAAATAAAACCACCACTTAGGTACTGTAATGAACTCATTCTAAATTCATATTGGTGTAATATCTACTGTACTCCAACTTATCTATGGTTCATACCCTCCGATACTACTCATAGATTCATCAAAATAAGCAAACAACACATAGAAAACAGAATCTGTCAAAAACAGAACAGTCTGTAGTAATCTGTATCAAACGTATACTTCTGGAACTCCAACACTCCTAAAAAATTAGGAAGTCCGAAGCAATTTGTGTATCAATCCATAGCAAAAAGAATCAGATCATAAGCACGTTTATGTGAATTAACAAAACTAATTTACTGAGTGCAAAAGTTTCTGATTTTCAGCAGAATCAACACAACAATCATCGTAAGCTATCCTAAAGGTCTTACTTGGCACGTTATTGAAACAAAATCTATAAAACATGATTACTACAGTAGCATAATCATGTGGACACACAAAAACTGTAAGGATAAATATTGGGTTGTCTCCAATAAGCGCTTTTCTTTAATGTCTTTCTAGCTAGGCATGATGATGACAATGATGTTGGGGAACGTAGTAATTTCAAAAAAATTCCTACACACATGCAAGATCATGGTGATGGCATAGCAATGAGAGGGAAGAGTATTGTCCACGTACCCTCGTAGACCGTAAGCAGAAGCGTTATGACAACGCGGTTGATGTAGTCGTATGTCTTCACGATCCGACCGATCCAAGTACCGAACGTACGGCACCTCCGAGTTCAGCACACGTTCAGCTCGATGACGATCCCCGGGCTCCGATCCAGCAAAGCGTCGGGGATGATTTCCGTCAGCACGACGGCGTGGTGATGATGATGATGTTCTACCGGCGCAGGGCTTCGCCTAAACTCCGCGACGATATGACCGAGGTGGAATATGGTGGAGGGGGGCACCGCACACGGCTAAGGAACGATCCGTAGATCAACTTGTGTGTCATGGGGTGCCCCCTTGCCCCCCGTATATAAAGGAGCAAGGGGGGAGGAGGTCGGCCCTAGAGGGGGCGCGCCAAGTGTGGAGTCCTACTAGGACTCCCTAGTCCTACTAGGATTCCACCTCCCTTGTTGGAGTAGGAGAAGGGGAAAGAGGGGGAGAGGAAGAAGGAAAGGGGGGCTGCACCCCTTGTCCAATTTGGACCAGAGGGGGGGGCGCAGGTCTCCTTCCTTTTGGCCTCTCTCCTCTATTCCCGTATGGCCCAATAAGGCCCATATACTCCCCGGCGAATTCCCGTAACTCTCCGGTACTCCGAAAAATACCCGAATCACTCGGAACCTTTTCGAACTCCGAATATAGTCGTCCAATATACCGATCTTTACGTCTCGACCATTTCGAGACTCCTCGTCATGTCCCCGATCTCATCCGGGACTCCGAACTCCTTTGGTACATCAAAATTCATAAACTCATAATATAACTATCATCGAAACCTTAAGCGTGCGGACCCTACGGGTTCGAGAACTATGTAGACATGACCTAAAACTATTCTTGGTCAATAACCAATAGCGGAACCTGGATGCCCATATTGGCTCCTACATATTCTACGAAGATCTTTATCTGTCAAACCGCATAACAACATACGTTGTTCCCTTTGTCATCGGTATGTTACTTGCCCGAGATTCGATCGTCGGTATCCAATACCTAGTTCAATCTCGTTACCGGCAAGTCTCTTTACTCATTACGTAATGCATCATTCCGTAACTAACTCATTAGCTACATTGCTTGCAAGGCTTATAGTGATGTGCATTACCGAGAGGGCCCAGAGATACCTTTCCGACAATCGAAGTGACAAAACCTAATCTCGAAATACGCCAACCCAACATGTACCTTTGGAGACACCTGTAGTACTCCTTTATAATCACCCAGTTACGTTGTGACGTTTGGTAGCACCCAAAGTGTTCCTCCGGTAAACGGAAGTTGCATAATCTCATAGTTACAGGAACATGTATAAGTCATGAAGAAAGCAATAGCAACATACTAAACAATCAAGTGCTAAGCTAACGGAATGGGTCAAGTCAATCACATCATTCTTCTAATGACATGATCCCATTAATCAAATGACAACACATGTCTATGGTTAGGAAACATAACCATCTTTGATTAATGAGCTAGTCAAGTAGAGGCATACTAGTGACACTATGTTTGTCTATGTATTCACACATGTATTATGTTTTCGGTTAATACAATTCTAGCATGAATAATAAACATTTATCATGAAATAAGGAAATAAATAATAACTTTATTATTGCCTCTAGGGCATATTTCCTTCAGTCTCCCACTTGCACTAGAGTCAATAATCTAGTTCACATCGGCATGTGATTTAACACCAATATTCATATCTGTATATGATTAACACCCATAGTTCACATCGTCATGTGACCAACACCCAAAGTGTTTACTAGAGTCAATTATCTAGTTCACATTGCTATGTGATTAACACCCAAAGAGTACTAAGGTGTGAACATGTTTTGCTCGTGAGAGAAGCTTAGTCAACGGGTCTGTCACATTCAAAGCCGTATGTATTTTGCAAATATTCTATGTCTACAATGCTCTGCACGGAGCTACTCTAGCTAATTGCTCCCACCTTCAATATGTATCCAGATTGAGACTTAGATCCATCTGGATCGGTGTAAAAGTTTGCACCTATGTAACTTTTACAACGAACTCTTTTATCACCTCCATAATCGAGAAACATCTCCTTAGTCCTCACTAAGGATATTCTTGACCGCTGTCCAGTGATCTACTATTAGATCAAAATTGTATTCCTTTGTTAAACTCAGAGCAAGGTATACAATAGGTCTGGTTCACAGCATAGCATACTTTATAGAACCTATGACTGAGGCATAGGGAATGACTTTTCATTCTCTTTCTATTTTCTGCCATGGTCGGGTCTTGAGTCTTACTCAAACTTCACACCTTGCAACACAGGCAAGAATTCCTTCTTTGACTGTTCCATTTTGAACTATTTCAAAAATTTATCAAGGTATGTACTCATTGAAAAATCTCATCAAGCGTCTTGATCTATCTATATAGATCTTGATGCTCAATGTGTGAACAGCTTCACCGAGGTCTTCCTTTAAAAAACTCCTTTCAAACACTCCTTTATGCTTTCCAGAAAATTCTACATCATTTCCAATTAATAATATGTCATTCACATATACTTATCAGAAAGGCTGTAGTGCTCCCACTCACTTTCTTGTAAATACAGGCCTTTCCAAAAGTCTGTATAAAACCATATGCTGTGATCAACTCATCAAAGCGTATATTCCAACTCCGAGATGCTTGCACCAGTCCATTGATGGATCGCTGGAGCTTGCACATCTTGTTAGCACCTTTATGATTAACAAAACCTTCTGGTTGCATCACATACAACTCTTCTTTAAAAAATCCATTAAGGAATGCAGTTTTGACATCCATTTGCCAGATTTCATAAAATGTGGCAATTGCTAACATGATTCAGACAGACTTAAGCATCAATACGTGTGAGAAAATCTCATCGTATTCAACACCTTGAACTTGTTGAAAACCTTTCGCAACAAGTCGAGCTTAGTAGATAGTAACACTACTATCAGTGTCCGTCTTCCTCTTGAAGATCCATTTATTTAACATGGCTTGCTGATCATCGAGCAAGTTAATCAAAGTCCATACTTTGTTCTCATACATGGATCATATCTCAGATTTTATGGCCTCAAGTCATTTTGCGGAATCTGGGCTCATCGTCGCTTCCTCATAGTTCGTAGGTTCATCATGGTCTAGTATCATGACTTCCAGAACATGATTACTGCACCACTCTGGTGCGGATCTTACTCTGCTAGACCTACGAGGTTCAGTAGAAACTTGATCTAAAGTTTCATGATCAATATCATTAGCTTCCTCACTAATTGGTGTAGTTGTCACAGGAACCGGTTCTTGTGATGAACTACTTTCCAATAAGGGAGCAGGTACAGTTACCTCATCAATTTCTACTTTCCTCCCACTCACTTCTTTTGAGAGAAACTCCTTCTCTAGAAAGGATCCATTTTTAGCAACGAATATCTTGCCTTCGTATCTGTGATAGAAGGTGTACCCAACAGTTTCCTTTGGGTATTCTATGAAGACGCACTTCTCCGATTTGGGTTTGAGCTTATCAGGATGAAACTTTTTCACATAAGCATCGCAGCCCCAAACTTTAAGAAACGACAACTTGAGTTTCTTGCTAAACCACAGTTCATATGGTGTCATCTCAACGGATTTTGATGGTGCCCTTTTAACGTGAATGCAGTTGTCTCTAATGTATAACCCCAAAACAATAGTGGTAAATTAGTAAGAGACATCATAGATCACACCATGTCCAATAAAGTGCGGTTACGACGTTCGGACACACCATAACGTTGTGGTGTTCCAGGTGGCGTGAGCTGTGAAACTATTCCACATTGTTTTAGTTGAAGACCAAACTCGTAACTCAAATATTCTCCTCCACAATCAGATCGTAGAAATTTTATTTTCTTGTTACGATGATTTTCCACTTCACTTTGAAATTCTTTGAACTTTTCAAATGTTTCAGACTTGTGTTTCATTAAGTAGATATACCCATATCTGCTCAAATCATCTGTGAAGGTGAGAAAATAACGATACCCGCCGCGAGCCTCAATATTCATTGGACCACAAACATCAGTATGTATGATTTCCAACAAATCAGTTGCTCGCTCCATAGTTCCGGAGAACGGCGTTTTAGTCATCTTGCCCATGAGGCACGGTTCGCAAGTACCAAGTGATTCATAATAAAGTGATTCCAAAAATCCATCTTTATGGAGTTTCTTCATGCGCTTTACACCGATCTGACCCAAACGGCAGTGCCACAAATAAGTTGCACTATCATTATTAAATTTGCATCTTTTGGCATCAATATTATGAATATGTGTATCACTACGATCGAGATCCAACAAACTATTTTCATTGGGTGTATGACCATTGAAGGTTTTATTCATGTAAACAGAACAACAATTATTCTCTGACTTTAAATGAATAACCGTATTGCAATAAACATGATCAAATCATATTCATGCTCAACGCAAACGCTAAATAACATTTATTTAGGTTTAACACTAATCCCGAAAGTATAGGGAGTGTGCGATGATGATCATATTAATCTTGGAACTACTTCCAATACTCATTGTCACTTCCCCTTCAACTAGTCTCTGTTTATTCTGTAACTCCTGTTTCGAGTTACTAATCTTAGCAACTGAACAAGTATCAAATACTCAGGGACTACTATAAACACTAGTAAGGCACACATCAATAACCTGTATATCAAATATACCCTTGTTCACTTTGCCATCCTTCTTATCCACCAAATATTTAGGGTATTTCCGCTTCCAGTGACCATTTCCTTTGCAGTGTAAGCACTCAGTTTCAGGCTTTGGTCCAGCTTTGGGCTTCTTCGCAGGAGTGACAACTTACTTGTCTTTCTACTTGAAGTTCCCTTTCTTTCCCTTTGCCCTTCTCTTGAAACTAGTGGTCTTGTCAATCATCAACACTTGATGCTCTTTCTTGATTTCTACCTTCGTCAATTTCAACATCACGAAGAGCTCGGGAATCGTTTTCGTCATCCCTTGCATACTATAGTTCATCACAAAGTTCTACTAACTTGGTGATGGTGACTAGAGAATTATGTCAATCACTATCTTATCTGGAAGATTAACTCCCACTTGATTCAAGCGATTGTAGTACCCAGACAATCTGAGCACATGCTCACTTGTTGAGCGATTCTCCTCCATCTTTTAGCTATAGAACTTGTTGGAGACTTCATATCTCTCAACTCGGGTATTTTCTTGAAATATTAACTTCAATTCCTGGAACATCTCATATGGTCCATGACATTCAAAACATCTTTGAAGTCCTGATTCTAAGCTGTTAAGCATGGTGCACTAAACTATTAAGTAGTCATCATATTAAGCTAGCCAAACGTTCATAACGTCTGCATCTGCTCCTGCAGTAGGTCCGTCACCTAGCGGTGCATTAAGGACATAATTCTTCTATGCAGCAATGAGGATAAACCTCAGATCACGGATCCAATCCACATCATTGCTACTAACATCTTTCAACACAATTTTCTCTAGGAACATATAAAAATAAACATATGAAAGCAACAACGCAAGCTATTGATCTACAACATAATTTGCAAAATACTACCAGGACTAAGTTCATGATAAATTTAAGTTCAATTAATCATATTACTTAAGAACTCCCACTTAGATAGACATCCCTCTAATCCTCTAAGTGATTACGTGATCCATATCAACTACACCATGTCCGATCGTCATGTGAGATGGAGTAGTTTCAACGGTGAACATCAATATGTTGATCATATCTATTATATGATTCACGCTCGACCTTTCGGTCTCCGTGTTCCGAGGCCATATCTGTTATATGCTAGGCTCGTCAAGTTTAACCTGAGTATTCCGTGTGTGCAACTGTTTTGCACCCGTTGTATTTGAACGTAGAGCCTATCACACCCGATCATCACGTGGTGTATCAGCACGAAGAACTTTCGCAACGGTGCATACTCAGGGAGAACACTTCTTGATAATTTAGTGAGAGATCATCTTAAAATGCTACCGTCAATCAAAGCAAGATAAGATGCATAAAGGATAAACATCACATGCAATCAATATAAGTGATATGATATGGCCATCATCATCTTGTGCTCGTGATCTCCATCTTCGAAGCACCGTCGTGATCACCATCGTCACCGGTGCGACACCTTGATCTCCATCGTAACATCGTTGCCGTTACGCCATCTATTGCTTCTACGACTATCGCTACCGCTTAGTGATAAAGTAAAGCAATTACAGGGCATTTGCATTTCATACAATAAAGCGACAACCATATGGCTCCTGCCAGTTGCCGATAACTTCGGTTACAAAACATGATCATCTCATACAATAAAATATAGCATCACGTCTTGACCATATCATATCACAACATGCCCTGCAAAAACAAGTTAGACGTCCTCTACTTTGTTGTTGCAAATTTTACGTGGCTGCTACGGGCCGAGCAAGAACCGTTCTTACCTACGCATCAAAACCACAACGATAGTTCGTCAAGTTAGTGCTGTTTTAACCTTCGCAAGGACCGGGCGTAGCCACACTCGGTTCAACTAAAGTTGGAGAAACAGACACCCGCTAGTCACCTGTGTGCAAAGCACGGCGGTAAAACCAGTCTCGCGTAAGCGTACGCGTAATGTCGGTCCGGGCCGCTTCATCCAACAATACCGCCGAACCAAAGTATGACATGCTGGTAAGCAGTATGACTTGTATCGTCCACAACTCACTTGTGTTCTACTCGTGCATATAACATCAACGCATAAAACCTAGGCTCTGATACCACTGTTGGGGAACGTAGTAATTTCAAAAAAAATTCCTATGCACACGCAAGATCATGGTGATGGCATAGCAACGAGAGGGAAGAGTATTATCCACGTACCCTCATAGACCGTAAGCGGAAGCGTTATGACAACGCGGTTGATGTAGTCGTACGTCTTCACGATCCGACCGATCCAAGTACCGAACGTACGGCACCTCCGAGTTCAGCACACGTTCAGCTCGATGACGATCCCCGGGCTCCGATCCAGCAAAGCGTCGGGGATGAGTTCCGTCAGCACGACGGCGTGGTGACGATGATGATGTTCTACCGGCACAGGGCTTCGCCTAAACTCCGCAACGATATGACCGAGGTGGAATATGGTGGAGGGGGGCACCGCACACGACTAAGGAACGATCCGTAGATCAACTTGTGTGTCATGGGGTTCCCCCTTGCCCCCCGTATATAAAGGAGCAAGGGGGGAGGAGGCCGGCCCTAGGAGGGGGCGCGCCAAGTGTGGAGTCCTACTAGGACTCCCTAGTCCTACTAGGATTCCACCTCCCTTGTTGGAGTAGAAGGGGAAAGAGGGGGAGAGGAAGAAGGAAAGGGGGGCTGTGCCCCTTGTCCAATTCGGACCAGAGGGGGGGCGCAGGTCTCCTTCTTTTTGGCCTCTCTCCTCTATTCCCGTATGGCCCAATAAGGCCCATATACTCCCCGACGAATTCCCGTAACTCTCCGGTACTCCGAAAAATACCCGAATCACTCGGAACCTTTCCGAACTCCGAATATAGTCGTCCAATATATCGATCTTTACGTCTCGACCATTTCGAGACTCCTCGTCATGTTCCCGATCTCATCCGGGACTCCGAACTCCTTCGGTACATCAAAACTCATAAACTCATAATATAACTGTCATCGAAACCTTAAGCGTGTGGACCCTACGGGTTCGAGAACTATGTAGACATGACCTAGAACTATTCTTGGTTAATAACCAATAGCGGAACCTGGATTCCCATATTGGCTCCTACATATTCTATGAAGATCTTTATCGGTCAAACCGCATAACAACATACGTTGTTCCCTTTGTCATCGGTATGTTAGTTGCCCGAGATTCAATCGTCGGTATCCAATACCTAGTTCAATCTCGTTACCGGCAAGTCTCTTTACTCGTTACGTAATGCATCATTCCGTAACTAACTCATTAGCTACATTGCTTGCAAGGCTTATAGTGATGTGCATTACCGAGAGGGCCCAGAGATACCTTTCCGACAATCGGAGTGACAAAACCTAATCTCGAAATACACCAACCCAACATGTACCTTTGGAGACACCTGTAGTACTCCTTTATAATCACCCAGTTATGTTGTGACGTTTGGTAGCACCCAAAGTGTTCCTCCGGTAAACGGGAGTTGCATAATCTCATAGTTACAGGAACATGTATAAGTCATGAAGAAAGCAATAGCAACATACTAAACGATCAAGTGCTAAGCTAACGGAATGGGTCAAGTCAATCACATCATTCTTCTAATGACGTGATCCCATTAATCAAATGACAACACATGTCTATGGTTAGGAAACATAACCATCTTTGATTAATGAGCTAGTCAAGTAGAGGCATACTAGTGACACTATGTTTGTCTATGTATTCACACATGTATTATGTTCCCGGTTAATAAAATTCTAGCATGAATAATAAATATTTATCATGAAATAAGGAAATAAATAATAACTTTATTATTGCCTCTAGGGCATATTTCCTTCAAATGATGCTCATGTAAAAGATAAGAATTGAAACACAACGGGAGCATCATGAAGCATATGACTAGCACATTTAAGTCTAACCCACTTCCTATGCATAGGGATTTTGTGAGTAAACAACTTATGGGAACAATAATCAACTAGCATAGGAAGGTAACACAAGCATAGCTTCAAGAATTTAAGCACATAGGGAGGAAACTTGACATTATTGCCATTCCTACAAGCATATATTTCTCCCTCATAATAATTTTCAGTAGCATCATGAATGAATTCAACAATATAACCAGCACCTAAAGCATTATTTTCATGATCTACGAGCATAGAAAATTTACTACTCTCCACATAAGCACAATTCTTCTCATTCAGAATAGTGGGAGTATCATAAGAGACTTGAACACAAATTTTTTTCCATATTAAAAGAGTAATGTTCAGAAAAATAATAATCATAATCATGACATGATTTGTAAATATAATCATCACTACTTTTTATAGCATAAGTTTCATCATAATAATCATCATAAGTAGCAACTTCGTTTTCATCATAATCGATTGAAACCTCTCCCGAGATAGTGGAATCACTAAATAAAGTTGACACTCTTCCAAATCCACTTTCATATTCATCACAATAAAATTCAACATCCTCCAAAATAGTGGGATCACTACTTCCTAAAGTTGACACTCTTCCGAACCCACTTTCATCAATATAATCATCATAGGTAGGAGGCATGCTATCATCATAACAACTTTGCATATCAAAACTTGGGATGTTAAAAATATCATCTTCATAAAAGATAGCATCCCCAAGCTTTGGACAAACACTAAATTCAGCAAATATATTCTAAAATATTTCATCCTCGTCAAACATAGCTTCCCCAAGCTTGGGCCCTTTCATATCATAAGCATAATCACTCTCATCATTAAAAATATTGATAGCACCAATAGTATAGCAATTATCATCATCACAATGAGTAGTAGGAGCAACATCATTTGGGATGGATACCTTTCTACCTTTGTTGTTCCTTCTTTTCTTGTTCTTCTTCACATTATGTGTGGGTTCAACCTTCCTCTTTGAGCTCCTTATTGATGAGATTGGTTGAATAGCAAGCTCCTCCTCATTACCTGATTCATCATAAGAAATAATAGGAGTAGATTGGGAAGTCTCTTCCCTTTCATTAGTATTCTCTTCATCTTCTATTTGCTTTCTTTTCTTTATGTAATTGGCAATATAAGGATTTTCAATGCAATTCTCCGCACAATACAAATAAATATCCTCTAGATCAAAATCAAGAAATCTATCAAGATTAAATTTTGGAATACCCTCGGTTATACGTTTCATTTCTTCATACCCCAAAAGAAGACTAAGCTCTTTATGATGCCCAAGGGTAATCAAGCTATCACAATTTTTGGACATGATTCGATCATAAAACAATTTGCATTGGAGATTTAAATGACCATGTTCATTGCAAAGTTCACAAGGAGCGCAAAAAATATTGAATCTTTTAGCACACTCATCAAGACTTTCTTGCAAACCTTTAGTTTTTAAATACTTATGGCTCTTGCAATATCTATTTTCTCTATTTGGTGTGTCCATGCAAATCCAATCTACTCCACAAAAATCAATATGCTTATAGGAGACATTTTCATCATAACTAGTGCAATCATCATTAGTACTATGGATATTCAAAGAGTTCATACTAACAACATTGCAATCATGCTCATCAATCAAAGATTTAGTATCAAGTATTCTAATGCATTCTTCTTCTAGCACTTGAGCACACTTTCCCTTTCCATCAAACTCACGAAAGATATTAAAAAGACGAAGCGTATGAGACAAACTTAACTCCATTTTTTTTGTAGTTTTCTTTTATAAACTAAACTAGTGATAAAACAAGAAACAAAAAGATTCGATTGCAAGATATAAAGATATACCTTCAAGCACTCACCTCCCCGGCAACGGCGCCAGAAAAGAGCTTGATGTCTACTACACAACCTTCTTCTTGTAGACGTTGTTGGGCCTGCAAGTGCACAGGTTTGTAGGACAGTAGCAAATTTCCCTCAAGTGGATGACCTAAGGTTTATCACTTCGTAGGAGGCGTAGGATGAATATGGTCTCTCTCAAACAACCCTGCAACCAAATAACAAAGAGTCTCTTGTGTCCCCAACACGCCTAATACAATGGTAAATTGTATAGGTGCACTAGTTCGGCGAAGCGATGGTGATACAAGTGAAATATGGATGGTAGATAAAGGTTTTTGTAATCTAAAAATATAAAAACAGCAAGGTAACTAATGATAAAAGTGAGCGTAAACGGTATTGCAATGATAGGAAACAAGGCCTAGGGTTCATACTTTCACTAGTGCAAGTTCTCTCAACAATAATAACATAGATAGATCATATAACAATCCCTCAACATGCAACAAAGAGTCACTCCAAAGCCACTAATAGCGGAGAACAAACGTAGAGATTGTGGTAGGGTACAAAACCACCTCAAAGTTATTCTTTCGGATCAATCTATAAAAGAGTTCATACTAGAATAACACCTTAAGACACAAATCAACCAAAACCCTAATGTCACCTAGATACTCCATTGACATTTCAAGTATCCGTGGGCATGATTATACGATATGCATCACACAATCTCAGATTCATCCAACCAACACAAAGTACTTCAAAGAGTGCCCCAAAGCTTCTACCGGAGAGTCAAGAACGTGTGCCAACCCCTATGCATAGGTTCATGGGCGGAACCCGCAAGTTGGTCACCAAAACATACATCAAGTGGCACATGATATCCCATTGTCACCACAGATAAGCACGGCAAGACTTACATCAAGTGTTCTCATAAAAGACTCAATCCGATAAGATAACTTCAAAGGGGAAACTCAATTCATCACAAGAGAGTAGAGGGGGAGAAACATCATAAGATCCAACTACAATAGCAAAGCTCGGGATACATCAAGGTTATGCCATAGAGGGAACAGGAGAGAGAACATGAGAGAGAGAGAGATCAAACACATAGCTACTGGTACATACCCTCAGCCCCGAGGGTGAACTACTCCCTCCTCGTTATGGAGAGCACCGTGATGATGAAGATGGGCACCGGTGATGGATTCCCCCTCTGGCAGTGTGCCAGAACGGGCTCTGATACGTCTCCAACATATCTATAATTTTTGATTGCTCCATGCTACTTTTATCTACTGTTTTAGACAATATTGGGCTTTATTATCCATTTTTATATTATTTTTGGGACTAACCTATTAACCGGAGGCCCAACCCAGATTTGCTGTTTTATGCCTATTTTAGTGTTTCGAGGAAAAGGAATATCAGACGGAGTCAAAACGGAACGAAATCAACTGGAGAAGTTTGGAAGGAAAACCACCTGATGGATTTGGACCCCATGTCAGAAGATACGGGAGGTGCTCACGAGGGTGGGGGCGCGCCCCCCTTCCTCGTGGGGCCCCCGTAGCTCCACCGACGTTCTCCCTGCACCAATATATACCTACGTATCGTAAAACTTCCAGAAGAGAAGATATATCGGGAGTTCCGCCGCCGCAAGCCTCTGTAGCCACCAAAAACCAATCGGGACCCCGTTCCGGCACCTTGCCGGAGGGGGATCCCATCACCGGAGGCCATCTTCATCATCCCGGCGCTATCCATGATGAGGAGGGAGTAGTTCACCCTCGTGGCTGAGGGTATGTACCAGTAGCTATGTGTTTGATCTCTCTCTCTCTCGTGTTCTCTCTCGTGTTGCTCTATGGCACGATCTTGATGTATCCCGAGCTTTGCTATTGTAGTTGGATCTTATGATGTTTTCCCCCCTCTACTCTCTTGTGATGAATTGAGTTTCCCCTTTTGAAGTTATCTTATCGGATTGAGTCTTTTATGAACACTTGATGTATGTCTTGCGTGGGATAACCGTGGTGACAATGGGTTATTCTATTGATCCACTTGATGTATGTTTTGGTGATCAACTTGCGGGTTTCGTGCCACTTGGGAACCTATGCATAGGGGTTGGCACACGTTCTTGACTCTCCTGTAGTAGCTTTGGGGCACTCTTTGAAGTACTTTTATGTTGGTTGGATGAATCTGAGATTGTGTGATGCATATCATATAATCATGCCCACGGATACTTGAGGTGACAATGGAGTATCTAGGTGACATTAGGGTTTTGGTTGATTTGTATCTTAAGGTGTTATTCTAGTACGAACTCTTTTATAGATCGATCCGAAAGAATAGCTTTGTGGTGGTTTCGTATCCGACCATAATCTCTACGTTTGTTCTCCTCTATTAGTGTCTTTGGAGTGACTCTTTGTTGCATGTTGAGGGCTTGTAATATGTTCTATCTATGTTATTATTGTTGAGAGAACTTACACTAGTGAAAGTATGAACCCTAGGCCTTGTTTCCTATCATTGCAATACCATTTACGCTCACTTTTATCCCTCGCTACCTTGATGTTTTTATTATTTCAGATTACAAAAACCCATATCTACTATCTATTTTGCACTTGTATCTTCATCTCTTCGCTGAACTAGTGCACCTATACAATTTACCATTGTATTGGGTGTGTTGGGGACACAAGAGACTCTTTGTCATTTGGTTGCAGGGTTGTTTGAGAGAGACCATCTTCATCCTATGCCTCCTACAGATTGATAAACCTTAGGTCATCCACTTGAGGGAAATTTGCTACTGTCCTACAAACCTGTGCACTTGCAGGCCCAACAACGTCTACAAGAAGAAGGTTGTGTAGTAGACATCAGGCTCCCGAGAGGTTTTTGGTGGCTACAGAGGCTTGCGGCGGCGAAACTCCCGATCTATCTTGATATTCGATGGTTTTAGGGTACGTAGGCATATATAGGCAAAAGAAGTCGGTCGGGGGGGGGGGGGGTGCTCAAGGGGTCCACGAGACAGGGGGCCGCACCCAGTAAGGGGGGGCACGGCCTCCTATCTCGTGGCCTCCTCGAGGATCTTCTGACGTGGACTCCAATTCTCCAGGATCATATTCTTCCAAAAAATTACGCTGCCGAAGGTTTCATTCCATCTGGACTCCGTTTGATATTCCTTTTCCTCGAAATACTGAAACAGGCAATAAAACAACAATATGGGTTGGGCCTTCGGTTAATAGGTTAGTCCCAAAAGTAATATAAAAGTGTATAATAAAGACCATAATCATTCAAAACAAGTAATATAATAGCATGGAACAATCAAAAATTATAGATACGTTGGAGACGTATCAATGCTCGTGGCGGGTATCGTTATTTTCTGACCTTCACAGATGATTTGAGCAGATATGCGTATATCTACTTAATGAAGCACAAGTCTGAAACATTTAAAAAGTTCAAAGAATTTCAGAGTGAAGTGGAGAATCATCATAACAAGAAAATAAAGTTTCTACAATCTGATCGTAGAGAAGAATATTTGAGTTACGAGTTTGGCCTTCATTTTTAAACAATGTGGAATAATTTCACAGTTCATGCCACATGGAACACCACAGCGTAATGGTGTGTCCGAACGTTGTAACCGCACTTTATTGGATATGGTGCGATCTATGGTATATCTTACCGATTTACCACTATCGTTTTGGGGTTATGCATTAGAGATAGCTTCATTCACTTTAAATAGGGCACCATCTAAATCCGTTGAGACGACACCGTATGAACTATGGTTTAGCAGTAAACCTAAGCTGTCGTTTCTTAAAGTTTGGAGTTGCGATGCTTATGTGAAAAAGGTTTTCAACCTGATAAGCTCGAACCCAAATCGGAGAAGTGCGTCTTCATAGAATACCCAAAGGAAACTATTGGGTACACCTTCTATCACAGATCCGAAGGCAAAACATTGGTTGCTAAGAATGGATCCTTTCTAGAGAAGGAGTTTCTCTCAAAAGAAGTGAGTGGGAGCAAAGTAGAGCTTGATAAGTTAATTTGTACCTTCTCCCGAATTGGAAAGTAGTTCATCACAGAAATCAGTTCGAGTGATTCCTACACCAATTAGTGAGGAAGCTAATGATGATAATCATGAAACTTCAGATTAAGTTACTACAAAACCTCGTAGGTCTTCCAGAGTAAGATCCGCACCAGAGTGGTATGGTAATCATATTCTGGAGGTCATGTTACTTGACCATGACGAACCTACGAACTATGAGGAAGCGATGATGAGCCCAGATTCCGTGAAATGGCTGGAGGCCATGAAATCTGAGATGGGATCCATGTATGAGAACAAAGTATGGACTTTGGTGGATTTGCCCGATGGTCGGCAAGCCATAGAAAATAAATGGATCTTCAAGAGGAAGACGGACATTGATAGTAGTGTTACTATCTACAAAGCTAGACTTGTCTAAAACGTTTTTTTTTACAAAGTTCAAGGTGTTAAATAAAATGAGATTTACTCACTCGTATCATTGCTTAAAAGTCTGTCCGAATCATGTTTGCAATTGCCACATTTTATGAAATTTGGCAAATGGATGTCAAAACTGCATTCCTAAATGGATTTCTGGAAGAAGTGTTGTATATGATGCAACCAGAAGGTTTTGTCAATCCTAAAGGTGCTAACAAAATGTGCAAGCTCCAGTGATCCATCTATGGACTGGTGCAAGCATCTCAGAGTTGGAATATACACTTTGATAAGTTGATCAAAGCATATAGTTTTATACGGACTTGCAGTGAAGCCTGTATTTACAATAAAGTGAGTGGGAGCACTACAGCCTTTCTGATAAGTTTATGTGAGTGACATATTGTTGATCAGAAATGATGTAGAATTTTTCTCGAAAGCATAAAGAAGTGTTTGAAAGGAGTTCTTTAAAAGAAAGACCTTAGTAAAGGTACTTACATATTGAGCATCAAGATCTATTGAGATAGATCAAGACGCTTGATAAAATTTTCAATGAGTACATACCTTGACAAGATTTTGAAGTAGTTCAAAATGGAACAGTCGAAGAAAGAGTTCTTTCCTGTGTTGCAAAGGTATGAAATTGACTAAGACTCAAATCCCAACCACGACAGAAAATAAAAAGAGAATGAAAGTCATTCCCTATGCATTAGTCATAGGTTCTATAAAAGTATGCCATGCTATGGACCAGACCTATTGTATACTCTGCCCTGGTTTGGCAAGGGAGTACAATAGTGATCTAGGAGTAGATCACTGGACATTGGTCAAAATTATCCTTAGTGGAATAAGGATATGTTTCTCAATTTTGGAGGTGAAAAAAGGTTCGTCATAAAGGGTTACGTCGATACAAGTTTTGGCACTGATCCAGATGACTCTAAGTCTTAATCTGGATACATATTGAAAGTGGGAGCAATTAACTAGAGTAGCTCTGTGCAGAGCATTGTAGACATAGAATATTTGCAAAATACATACGGCTCTGAATGTGATAGACCCGTTGACTAAACTTCTCTCACGAGCAAAACATGATCATACCTTAGTACTCTTTGGGTGTTAATCACATAGCGATGTGAACTAGATTATTGACTCTAGTAAACCCTTTGTTGATCACATGACGATGTGAACTATGGGTATTAATCACATACAGATGTGAATATTGGTGTCAAATCACATGGCGATGTGAACTAGATTATTGACTCTAGTGCAAGTGGGAGACTGAAGGAAATATGCCCTAGAGGAAATAATAAAGTTATTATTTATTTCCTTATATCATGATAAATGTTTATTATTCATGCTAGAATTGTATTAACCGGAAACATAATACATGTGTGAATACCTAGACAAAGAAAGTGTCACTAGTATGCCTCTACTTGACTAGCTCGTGAATCAAAGATGGTTAAGTTTCCTAACCATAGACATGATTTGTCATTTAATTAACGGGATCACATCATTAGGAGAATGATGTGATTGACTTGACCCATTCCGTTAGCTTAGCACTTGATCGTTTAGTATGTTGCTATTGCTTTCTTCATGACTTATACATGTTCCTATGACTATGAGATTATGTAACTCCCGTTTACCGGAGGAACACTTTGTGTGCTACCAAACATCACAATGTAACTGGGTGATTATAAAGGTGCTCTACAGGTGTCTCTGAAGGTACTTGTTGAGTTGACGTATTTCGAGATTAGGATTTGTCACTCCGATTGTCGGAGAGGTATCTCTGGGCCCTCTCGGTAATGCACATCACTATAAGCCTTGCAAGCAATGTAGCTAATGAGTTAGTTACGGGATGATGCATTACGTAACGAGTAAAGAGACTTGTCGGTTACGAGATTGAAGTAGGTATTGAGATACCGACGATCGAATCTCGGGCAAGTAACATACCGATGACAAAGGGAACAACATATGTTGTTATGCGTTTTGACCGATAAAAGACCTTCGTAGAATATGTAGGAGCCAATATGAGCATCCAGGTTCCGCTATTGGTTATTGACCGGAAACGTGTCTCGGTCATGTCTACATAGTTCTCGAACCCGTAGGGTCCGCACGCTTATGGTTTCGATGATAGTTATATTATGAGTTTATGAGTTTTGATGTACCTAAGGAGTTCGGAGTCCCGGATGAGATCGGGGACATGACGAGGAGTCTCGAAATGGTCGAGATGTAAAGATCGATATATTGGACAACTATATTCGGACATCGAAAAAGGTTCCAAGTGATTCGGATATTTTTCGGAGTACCGGAGAGTTACGGGAATTCATATCGGGCCTTAATGGGCCATACGGGAAAGGAGAAGAAGGCCCCAAAGGGTGGCCGCACCCCTCCGCATGAACTAGTCTGAATTGGACTAGGGGGGGGGGCTTCCTTCCTTCTCCTTCTCCCTTCCCTTTCCTTCTCTCCTACTCCTTCTATTTGGAAGTGCTCCTAGTTCTACTAGGAAAGGGGGAATCCTACTCCCAGTGGGAGTAGGACTCCCCTAGGGCGCGCCATAGAGAGAGGGCCGGCCCTCCCCCTCCTCCAGTCCTTTATATACGGGGAGGAGGGCACCCCTTGGAGACAACAATTGATCTCTTGATCTCTTAGCCGTGTGCGGTGCCCTCCTCCATCATAGTTCTCATCGATAATATTGTAGCGGTGCTTAGGCGAAGCCCTGCGACGGTATAACATCAAGATCGTCACCACGCCGTCGTGCTGACGGAACTCTTCCCCGACATTCTGCTGGATCGGAGTCCGGGGAACGTCATCGAGCTGAACATGTGCAAGAACTCGGAGGTGTTGTAGTTTCGGTGCTTGATCGGTCGGGCCGTGAAGACGTACGACTACATCAACCGCGTTGTGCTCACGCTTCCGCTTTCGGTCTATGAGGGTACATGGACACACTCTCCCCTCTCGTTGCTATGCATCACCATGATCTTGCGTGTGCGTAGGAATTTTTTTGAAATTACTATGTTCCCCAACAGGGGCCTCGCAGAAGCGCGCAACGTGACCGAAGAAGCGGCAGCGCTTGCACCGCACATCCCGCCGGCACTCCGCGCACACATGTCCGGGGCTCAGGCAGCGGGGACACACATCCGAGGGCGGAGGAGACAGTGGCCTGGGACCGCGAGCCGGCCGACGGGCACGCCGCGAGGGACGGCGCGGACGGCGCCTTCCGCCCGCGACCTGCCAGCCGGCAGCCTCGTCCGCGGAGGCGTTGCTGGGCGGGAGAGACACCAGGCCCACCTCGGAGCGGGGCCGGGGGCGAGAAGCAGACGGCGGGGAGGGGGTCAGGGCGTCGGCGGCCACAGGGGTGCGCTCGGGGGACGCCAGAGCGTCGGCGCCCAGCACCTGGCGGTAGGACAGCCGGGGCGACGGGGAGGCGGACGGAGGGCTGGCCTCCAGCCAGCAGAGCTCGCGGGACCGGCCGGCGGGGGGAGAGGAAGCCATCTGAGGCGGGCGCGGGGCCGGGAGGGCCGGGAAGAGGGTGGACGTCGGGGCCGGAGTGGCCACCGACGACGAGGGCTACGGCGGGGAGCTGGGAGCCTAGCGGGAGCCTCAACTCTTACTCTCTCTCTGAGCCGTCACATAGTTCAAATTCTAACCCTTAAGCTTTTCCATAAGTTATCTAGCTCTATTTTCTGACATTAATCTTGCAAAGTTTTACCAGAGTAAATATCACCCTTAACATTTATCAGTACAACATCTAGGTCATTTCTTAAAAACCAACAAAGGTCAAATTTGTGAGGCTTAGTAATTTGGGAGACTCAAACCATAATCCATAAGTAAAGGTGCATGATCAGAAAGTACTCTAGGTAGAGTTAAAAAAACATTAAAGGAAAAAAATTCTAAAAAGATACATACATAGGAATTTTATTTAACTTTTCGAACATGGACCTGTTGATTGTTGGACCAAGTAAAACTGCTACCAGCTAGCTCTACTTCCTTCAACTCCCAATTCCCTATGATTGCGTTAAGCAACCGAGACCATTTGTTACGGGGCCTATTTCTATTTGAGTAACATCTTTTCTAACTATATTAAAGTCTCCACCAATAATAATGGGAAAGTCATTGAAATAGAAAATATGCACTAGGTCCACTAAGAAATATTCCTTTGCTCTATTAAGATGAGCACCATAAACATTAACTAAATGCATCCTCTATCCAGTAATCTTATCTCGTACGAACCACCTAATATGGAATGCTCCTTTCTCATAATCTAAAACATTGTAAAACTCAGTATTAACTCAAAAAAAGCCCTCCTGAATGTCCAACAACAAGAACAAAAACTCAAGAAAAATTATTATTGCTACTAATTCTTTCTAGTATAGGCAAATAAGCGAACCAACCTGTGGTTGGATGGTTAGGTGGACAGTGGTATCCACGGCTCAATCTCTCGTAGGTGTTCATAGGGTTAGGGTATGCATGTGTACATTCATAGTGTATGCACGTATATATGAGCGCTTGCGTCTGTATTGTGTTAAATAAAAGCATAGATAAAGTAAAAAAGTACTCTTCTTAGTTTCCTGAATGCCAATAAATCTGAGCTTGTAATCATTGATAACATTCTTGAGAAAGACAGACTTCTCACGGAAAGTTCAGCCATTAGAATAGTTTTGTCCCTTTTAAAATATATTTATCTCTACTTCTATACTTTCCTACCACTACTCCTCTGTACAATTCTCTACTATCCTTTTTTCAGAACAGTACATAAGAGCACCTCCAATGCGGACCACTAAAACAGATAATATATTTATTTATGGACGCATCCGAACATGTCCCGACCAGTGATACAGAAGCCGACCATCCAACCAATTCAGCATACATTCTAAACCATATTTTAACAAACTGGATGTTTTTTATTTAGACCAAACCAACTTTATTACATTTTTTATATATTTCAACTAAACAGAAGCGTTTGGAAGTTAATCTAGTCTAAATCTTGGTCGGCGGCCGTGAGCCCCAAAAGGCGCCAGGCCTCCACGTCCTTGTTGTTCCCCATCGTGTCCACCTCTGGTGGTCGTGATCCCTATGGAGTGAGAGAGAATTCCTTACTTAACACTGGCTTTAAATTTGTTGCCCTATTTGACACTGGGAAACTTTTTCTTCCTTATCTGACACCAATTCTATAATTGGTTCCCTTTGTAACACCTCCATCTATTTTGACTACTAATGGTGTTAAGTGACACCTGAAAAGACGATTTTATCCCTGATGTAACATGTGACCAAAAACTATTCACATGACTAAAGAAGTAATAACTTTTTCTTGTTGTTAAAGGCAAAATTGGGCAGAACCTCCCGTGTAAACATGAAGAAAAAAAATCCACATCTCAAATTTAAATTATTTCAAAATTTAGTTTAGAAGATTGGGCAGAACCTCCCCACTAATTTGACGCCAGGCAATTCACATATACATAATTCAACACACAATATTCAAATTTGCCAATGGCAGGAGACATAAATATTGAGGTTCATAACCAAGTACATATGACTTGCAACCAGGTTCATATATATACCCCATCCATAATGTGTGCATCTTTTCATCTTCTTTTAACCCCTTCCAGAACTGCCACGCCCTGGCTTGAGCCTGCTGTAGCCGAGCCACTGCCACCTGCAGGAACTGCGCCATCGCCACCCTCAACAGCGCACTCACCCGCCCCCTCCGCAGCCGCAGCCGCTCCCTGGCCCAAGCCAACCGCAGCCCCGTCGTCGCCATCGGTCACCAACGCTGGATCCACAGCCACGCCAAGGCCTGACCCGTCCGCCGCGCCCTGGCCGTCTTCCATGGCCGTCTCCATCCCCTGCACCATCTCCATCCATAGCCCTAAGCCGCCGCCGCCACAATAGGGTTGGGGAGAAAGGGAATGAGAAGAGAGCGTCGGGTCGGGACTCGGTAGAGAAGAGAGAGGCCGTTCGGCCTTTGTTTTCCTTTTTCTAATGTTTATGTTTATTATGCATAGGGGCAATTTCGTCCAACTACAAAGAACTGCCATTGGTCAGTCCAGATTTTAACGGTGTCTCCTAATAGAACTGAAGGAAGTGTTAGAAAGGGCAAAAAGTTACACTTGGTGTTATATAAGGAAGAAATGTATTTGCAGTGTTAAATAGGGAACCAATATTTAAAACAGTACTCCCTCCATTCCAAAATAGATGACCCAACTTTGTACTGAAGTTAGTACAAAGTTGGGTCATCTATTTTGGAACCGAGGGAGTATTATATAAGGAGTTTTCTCATGAAGTGAAGGTGTGGTCACCCACGAGGAAGAGTGGGACACGGGGCACAGACTGGCCCACATGGGACACGAGGCAGAGGCACCACCGTCTCCCATGCCCTACTCTTCCTCCTCGGAGTTTGCGCCCTGGGCGTTAACGATGGACGTGGACGGCTCGGCCTCGTCGTCTTAGCAGCGACGCCAATGGTGCGTAGCTGCAGTCGCAAATGTCACGCGGCTGGCGGCGTTCGAGTTCGCGGCTGCCTGCAAAGCATTGTGCGTCGCCTTGTAGAGCGCTCATTGCTCCGCAATGAAGTTTGGGTTCCCCGTGGACATGGACGCCATGGCCTCCTTACTCGCTTACTAGCCGTAGATCTAGCCCTTCTCCAGCCGGTGATATGTGAGGAGGTCGAGGTTGTAGTGTTGCTCTTCCGCGCTTGTCAGAATGCCGATACTGGCTGCAGCATTGGTAACGGCTTTGGTTGCTCTTCCACCATGATATTGTCGAAGTGTGCATGCGCCTGCTCCATGGTTAAGCCTGCATGGAATGACGTGGGCAGGGGCGCCTACTCCATCGCCGGGCCATCATCGACCAGCTCGTGCTTCTTCTCCATCAAGAGGCTCTCCCACAACATGCGAGAGCTCGTGGTCATGGCGGATATAGTGGATGGATGAGGATGGAAAGCGGACGTGATGTGGTGCGGATTGTGTCGAGCGCGGTCTCGTTTAAATAGCGGATGCCGGCCAGGCCAACCGACGTACTGTGCCAATGCAGCCAGCATGTCTGTTCAATGACGGCAGGCGGACCGACGGGCAACCCATTTGAATGTGGTAGATAGTTGTCCCATCCAGTCCAATCATGTTGCTTTGGCATTGAACTAGCGCGGATACAGGGACGCGGCACGGGCAGCGATCTCGGCCAGCATGCCGCTTCAATGCCAGCTCTAGTGAGAGGTCATGTCTCCGACACTAAATGCGGCGCTCACGCTTTAGAGCGGCGCTGTCCGGCATGCATGTGTGAGAACCGCTTCGCACGGAAGAGGGCGCAGACGTGAGAGAGGTTTTCAGATGGGTCCGGTGTCCGAAGTGTACGTGGCAGCGGTCCGTACTCCTGCAAAGCCCCTTGGTTTGTCTCCGGTGTGCGGGAAAATGGGTGTTCGGACCGGTCCACTGGCCGATGGGTATCGCGTGGGTGACAAAATTTGTCCACTTTGCTCGGTTCGGACAAATGCGAGCAGTCTGACTGTTCGCGTTGGAGATGCCCTAACCCAAGTTTGGATAATTCTCTGTTCGCGGCATATTGTGGCAAACTACCAATGCTTGGTACAGGGCGAGCGACCGAGCAACGCGACGGGCCAGGCCATTACTGTAAATAGCGTAGGTACTACCCCATCCGGTTTAGAGAACTAAAAGGTTTTGTGAACCTTTTTTTTGTTTCTTTTACCGGTTTCCCAGTCTCTCTTGTCTATTTTTGTTTATATATTTCCTTTTCTATTTCCTTTTTCGCTTCATTTTCCTTTTTTCCTTTTTTCATTTCTTTCTTCTTTTTCAAGTTTATTTTTTAAAAATGTTCACATTTTTCGGAAAATGGTCACGATTTTTTTTCAAATGCTCCAAAATTTCAGAAATGTTCATCTTCCTAATTTCGTTAAACAAATAAAAAATTTAACGTTTGAAAATATAGTTTAGGGATTTCAAAAATGTTCATGATTTTAAAAAAATGTTTCATTCTTTTCAAAATAAATTCGTAAATTTATAATTTTGCTCGTGTTTTAAGAAATGTTTGGAATTTCAATAATCGTTCACCTTTTGTAAAAATTTTAGAAAAATAGAAATTTGTTTGAAAATGGTAAGAAATGTTCATAATTTCAAGGAAATCATTCTTTTTGTTTTTTGGATTTTAAAATTTGTTCACTCTTTTCAAGAAGTGTTCGGATTTTGAAAATTTTATCGAAATTTTCAAAATATGTCAGAATTTAAATATCAGGTTTAAATATATTTTTCTTGTTCTAAGAAAAATGGTGACAAAAAAAATCAAAACTCCATTTTCATATTTCAAAGTTTTTTCATTTTTTTTTCAAAAAAAAACGTTCGTACTGTTGAAGATGTATTCGAAGTAATTGAGAAATCAATAAACTAGAGTACACGGTTTAGTACATAAACGTGCTACAGTGATGATTATAGTAGGATTTTTTGCACTCGGTCCTTGCCAATGGGCCTGCCCAGTGCTCCACGCACGCTATAGGACGCATTGAGCGTCAAATAGGAGCTCCCCAAGTTTGGATGCCTTACTATCATGACGTTGCAGACACGAGAACTCGAGACCCAAACATATTAGATTGTGTCCGAGTCCTTCTCCACTTTATACTCCCAACGTGCAGACCCAGCACTAACTACTTCTCTAATTAGACTCGGATTATTGCACCAGCGTATCAAGCTATCTATATATACACGGCTGCTGCTTGGCAAGCTAATTTCCATGGGGCATCTCAACCCGCTGGCGTGCGTGGGTTTCGCCGGCAACAAGGGCGCGAAGCGTGCCAAGGCGGCCGCTGCGGAGAACGCGAAGACGACGAAGCCTGCTCCAGCCCCGCCGGTGGCCGCGAACGACGCGTCGGCAGGAAGCCAGGCCGCTACCGCAGCCGCTGAGACGTCGTCCGCTGGGACGAAACTAAGAGGCGCGGCAGGCAAGAGCGCCGGCGTCAACGCGCGCCCGCGCCCGCGCCCGCGCGATCACGAAGGAGAGGCTACGGTGTGCCGTGGCGGTTTCATGCCCTACCGGCCGCTCTACAGCTACGACATGGACCCCCTTGCCAACTGCATGTACTTTTACGGCTCCGTCGGCGGAATCATGTGCTGACCTTGTGAGGCCGTGAGTCCGTGATCCCCGCTAGACTGGTTTAGTTGGGACAAGTTGGGCAGTAGCTAGGGCATAGGACTCCCTCGATGGTCCTTGCTGTATGAGCTCTATGTTTGTACGTACATCGCGTGTAAAAATCTGAGTGAATTTTGTAAGAGATCTCATTTTGTAATACTGCACACGTATAAATGGCAGTTTTATTATCCATCGGTTGCCAAAGACAATTATTTTTCAACATGAATATTATGTATAACTTAGACATTACAATGTGGCCGGTCGCACCGCTTTAATCAAGGCGGTGCTCACCGCAATAGCCATGTATCATGGACATTCCTGTCGACGTGTTGCAATACATTGACAAGGTTAGAAGGACCTTTCTTTGGACGGGCTTGAACAAAATTTCGGGTGGCAAATGCATGATCAATTTTTTTTAGAAAAGGAGGATGATCCCCGGTATCTGTATCTGAGCGATGCATACAACCACTTTATTAATTATTCTCACAAGACCTTACAAAGTCATACAACAGCAAGACTAAAGTCACCGTCTAAGCAACAACTGTCGCTACACCTATCCAATTGATGAAGAGGCGCAGATAGTCTGGGCCTAATATCAAACAGACATCGCAGCCAAACTTAAACATCTAAGACCCGAGGTCCCAACCAGGACGCCTGCCGGGTATGGGGCACCTACCACTACCAGTCCGGCGCACTCCTCAACCAGGACGCCTGCCGGGTATGGGGCACCTACCACTACCAGTCCGGCGCACTCCTCAACCAGGACGCCTGCCGGGTATGGGGCACCTACCACTACCAGTCCGGCGCACTCCTCAACCAGGACGCCTGCCGGGTATGAGGCCGCCGCAGCCACCTGCCACCAATCCATCTTCAGAGTTGTACTGTTGCATGTACCGTGTGAGGTCTCTCTGCCATAGACGTCACCACGACGCCCGACAGCGTCGTCCTCCTGCGCGAGTCCATCCTCCCACAACGAACTCCGAATCTGCACTGCGCCACGCCATCAAGATCCGTCGCCATCGGTGTGTAGGATGAAGCACCGCTCCACCAAAGAATCCGTCCTCTGGTCCCTCGATCACGTGTGTACCTCCAAGAATGACGCCCCCAAGGGAGGAACGACACCAGAGCGCCGCCGTCATCCGATCTAGGGTTTCCCCAGAGGTAGCAGAGAGTGGCCTTTAACTTCTCCACAGCAATGCCTTCAAGAGGGGAACGACGCAGATAGCGCCGCCACTTCCGGGCTTAGCAGACGCCGAAGGCAAGTTTTCACCCAGATCAGTTCGAAGGGATCCAACTCTCGTGCACGGACCGCCGTCACCACCAGCACCACCAGGCAGAACCCTGGAGCACCGCAGATCAGTGAGCCGCCGGCACCACCGCGTCTAGATCGCCGGCGATGCCGGGCCGCCGCCATCCCCCGCGCCGTCCGGGTCAGAGACAGAGCCGCCGACCGCGCACATGGACCACCGCCGACTGCACACACCAAAGCACCGCCGAGATCCCAGCGCCCGCCATCGCTTGCCGAGGGCCGCTGCCGCGCACCTCGAGTGGACTCCCATGCACACCAGGGGAAACTGTTGTCGCCCCCAAGCCTGCGCCGGTGCGCCCCGCCTCCAGCGCGCCGCCAACCACCGCCGCGGTCCGCCCGTGCTAGATCCAGCGAGCCGTGGGAAAAAGAGATCCCGCCGCCACCGACATCGACCGGGCTTTGCCCGGCGGCGAGGAGGAGAGGTCGGGGGAGGGACGAGGACGCGGCGGCGCTAGGGTTCCTCCCGGTCGCCGCGCAGGGGCGACATGGGAGGAGTCGGGGCTCTCTACTTATTGAGTGAGAGGTGATGATTCCTTCAAATGCAAGATCAATTGAGGCACTATTTGCTGCCCTACCGCCTTTGGTGGCCTGGGGTCCTCAATTTAGAGATGTTCGCTCGGGCCTTCAGATTGCGATGGCAGTGGATTGAGTGGACCTCACCGGGCCGGTCTTGGGTGGGCACTGTGAACCCGTGTAATCCCGACGACATGTAGCTATTATATGCTTTCACTTAGATCACAGTTGGTGACGACAGAAAGGCAAGATTCTAGGATGCGGCTTTGCTGCAAGGCGTCCTCAGTGACAATGCTTGGGTTATTCACATCAACTTGGCGAATGGCCTCTCTATTCAGCACATCAGAGAATTCCTCAACCTTTGGCAGCTTACGACGCAGGTTCAGTTGCACGACAACCAGGCAGACACCATAATATGGAGGTTGGCAGCTTCGGGTCATTATTCCACTACTTTCGCTCACCGCGCTCAATTCATGGGGGCCACGACCTCCTGCTTCAAGCCCATTGTTTGGAAGATTTGAGCTCCTCCAAAATGCAACCCAAGCCGATGTATTCAAGATTTTGGGTTCAACCTGAGAATTTGGGCCCCATCAAGATTTCTTTGCCCTTCTTTGACATCAACTTCACTTTATATCATTGCAGCGGCTCCCATATTATATCATGAATGTATTCAAAACAACTCTACCTCGACCTACTACATAGCACGAGAAACCTATGTACTTTCCTTGATGCCCTTCATAATGCAACCCAAGTAACTGCAGCAGGAGATCCTTTCCCTGGCGTGACATGTTCTTGCTAAAAAGGATTGCAAATTTTTCACAGTTAATTGTTTGTCTAGATCCCCGCTCATACACCTCCAAGTTATTTTTGACCGTCATCACACCTTTATCCGTGGACTCCATTAGGAGAAGAGAGTCGTCGACAAAGAGAAGGTTGTCACCAGGGGTGCATAGGGATTTGGACCATTGGTTCAGCATGGTTAAGCAGAGCTGAGAGGCCCTTGGCACAAACCAGGAAGATGTACGACATTATTGGGTCGCCCTGACGGAGTCCACACTCAGGTATCATAGTGTCCTTACATGAATAATTTATCTTGAATCGGAACCTCAGTGTGCGCATACAGTTGCTGATCTTCTCAACAAAAGCTCGAGAAAAGCCGAACTGAACCATAACCTTCTCGAGAAAAGAGCATTCCACATGGTCATACACCTTGCTCATATCAAGTTTGAGTGCAGCATAACTCATGATCCCCGATCTTCACCTCTTTAGGAAGTATGTCATCTCATAGGCCAAAATAGTATTGTTAGAAATTAACCTGCCTGGAACAAACACACTCTGGTTCGGCGAGATAATCTCTAGAAGGATGCCCTTAAGCCGATTGGCTAAGACTTTGGACATGAGCTTATACACCACATTACATCGGCTAATAGAGTGAAGATCCTTTAAAAATTTTGAGTTCCAAACCTTTGGGATAAGCACCACAAGGGTATTATTCCATCCTTCAGGTATACTACCACCTTGTAAGACATGTAAAACCTCGCGTACCGCATATCACCAATCAGCTGCTAGTAGTGTTTATGAAAGATCATCGACATACTGTCAACACCTGGTGCTTTAAGATCACTGATACTATCCAGAGCCACCTTCACTTCTTTCGCAGTAAAACCAACCATCGGGAACTCATTCATCTGGGTGTTACTTTTGGGTGATGTGGTTTAGAATTTCAATGGCGTCCACACCTGCCATGGGGGTAAACAAGCTAGAGAAATAATTAGTAATGAGGGCCTTTAAGCCCTCCTTCCCTGACAGACCCACCCCATCCTCCCACTTCAACTTGACAATGGTGTTTCTCTTCTTCCTTTTAGATACAAAGGCATAAGAATATTTTGTGTTGTGGTCACCAGATGTCAGCCAGTCTACATGAGCCTGCTGCCAAAAAATCAGGCTTTGTTGTTTCTTGCAATTTATCAAGTTTATACTTCATAGTAAGATCCCCCCGAATTGATCCTGAGATGGTGGTTCCCACCATACCATCTCCAGCTCCTCCTTTATTTTCCTCGCATGTTTCAAGAGATCCCCCAACACATCCCGACATAATATGTGTAGCACTTGGTTGACGACTGATAGTCTGCAAGCAACAGAAGTAGCATCAGTTTGCTCCCAAGTTGTACAGAGCGTCTCATCGTAACCCTCCTCCAACAGCCAGTGAGCTTTAAACCTCCTAGCCCGCTTACCCCTTGTCCTCCATGCACTACAAAAAAAATACACTTCCGTGATGATACGTGTTTGTCACAGTAGGTCATGTTTTTTGTCATGCATGTACATCCATGACGATTTTATGACAGAATCAAGATAGTCATACCTGTGTTGTCGTAGAAGTATTCCATGACATTACCAAAATTATCATCACGGAAGTGTCCACTTCCATGACGATAAATCGCTCATCACATAAGTGCTTACGTCAAGGGTGACCGACACATGGCATCCACCGTAACGCAACGCCGTTAAGCTATCGGGTCGGGTTTTGGATCCGATAACCCGTTAACAACCCCGACCAATGTGGATTTTCCACGTGTAAAATCATCATTGGCTGGAGGAAACACGTGTCGGCTCATCGTTGGGACAGATATCATCCACTCATTGGACGGAAGGCGCCTATGATACGTCGACATGTGGCACAGCCCAACAGAGGCCCATTCCTGTGAAAAGGTCGGCCCGTTTGACTTGGTCAAAAGGTGGCGGGCCGACCCATGGAAAGCCTATTAACGACCTGTTCGCATATAGCCCATTTACAGCCCGCTAACTCAAGGCCTGTTACGCCCTATCCGAATTAGGCCCATTAGCGTCATTTGGGCCATCCAGTATGATCCCAGCCCGTTTTCACTTCTGGCGCATGTATGGCCCATGACGTCTTTCGGCCCATATGAGGCCCTATGTAACTCTTGGCCTATTAACGGCCCGTGGTGAAACTGGTCCGTAATGAACAGTGTATCACTCTACACCCATCAACGGCCGGTGGTGAAACTGGCCCGTAATGAACAGTGTATCACTTTATACCTATTTAGGGCTGGGCGTTCGGTTAATATGGTTAATACGGTTCGGTTTGTTCGGTTTTTTGTAATTTCGGTTTTGGAGAAACGACAACCGAAATAATCACACAAAAATTAGCCACCAAACCTTATTAACCAAAATATATCGGTTTGGTTTGTTTGGTTAACCGAAAAACTGAAGTACAAGCACCCCACTGTGTATGTGTAAGAGGCCTGACTGATGAGCAGCGACTTGCATTGTAGTAGTACATAATGTATAAAATAATCAGCTAGCCTAAGGAAGGTAGAACAGAGCAGCCGTACATCACGTTTAGCTGGTACGTACTCACGTAAGTACATGAGCTTGTATCTAGCAACCAATTCGATCGTTTCTTGGCGTCTTGGCTTATGTCTAACAATACATGGATCAGAAAGCACATGCACTAAACCACTTGTTTCAGTAGGCACGCACACTGCACATGTACACAAGAATATCCGCAAACTGAAATCGTATAAATACTTGCCGCAAGGATACTCCGCTGGATGAGTCGTTGATCGCACGCCTAGGGTTTGAGTGGAGAGGCCGATAGGGCGCCGCCGGATGGAGAGATGGGTGATGGCTAGATGTATGTACTTGTGAACGTGGAGTGATTACATTAGGCATTAGTAAACCCGGGGGTGTTGGGCCGATGGACAAATGGGCTGCGGTCATAGAGTCAACGTCACACTTACGTACAACCTTTTACTCCCAAAAATAACTCACGTACGGCCTCAGGAAACCAGGCATCATAATTAATTTTGGCTTCTTCGGTGATTATGGTTTGTGAGCGCTGGAAACCGATCGAACACCGAACACCGAATAGATATCAAAGTTGCCACCGAACCAAACAACCGTACACCGAATGAATGGATAAACCGGTTAAATCGGTTTGGTTCGGTTTGGTTTTTCGGTTTTCGGTGTGACAGCGCCCACCCCTATACCCATTAACGGCCCGTTATTCTGTTGGGCCATTTCCAGCCCATGTTATCTTTCGGCCTTCTCAGAGCCCATTTATTCTTGGGCTTATTTCCAGCATTCGTTTACTTACGGCCCGTTACTGTCATTTTCTGCTTGTGGGCCAAATTCAGCCCATGGTTACAGTCGGCCCGTTTGTGGTCCGTTAATACGTTGGGCCGTTTTCATAGCGTCATCAAATACGGCTTATTAACGATGGCCCGTTATGGTCGGCCCATGAACGGACGATTCCAACTCTAGCCCGTTTACGGCCATAATGCGGTCTGTTTGGCCCATGTTTGGCCAATCGATCATACGGCCCATATAAGGCCCATTGATGATACGGCCCGCAGAAGGCCCATTGTTTCTACGTCCCATAAAAGGCCCATTGTTTCTATGGCCCGTAGGAGGCCCACTATTTCTATGGCCAGTAGGAGGCCCAGTGTCACTACAGTAAATATTAGCCCATGGTTATTGTGGCCTAGTTTTAAAAATAGGTTATTGCAGCCACTAGCAAACCGCGGAAAAAGAACCGCAATGACTACAAGTAAACAAATAAACATGACAACAAGGAAATAAATAAGCAACCAACTAATGCTAGGCTATCACGGCTATTACACATATTACATCCACTGGGCATCAAAGTTCGCCACCAGTGCAAATATAGGGAACAAAGCAGCATATCATATACACTGGTTGTCAAAGTTGGCAACCAGCGCAAATAAACGCCACAGCAAAACAAATCCAGAACTGAAACCAGTTCAGAAGATCTCAAGAAACAATATCCTGGGTACCCATAATGCTGGCAAGATGCTTAGCAAGCTTATTAACTTTCTCTTATTTGGTGCTTAAATCCTCCAGTGCTTGTTGTTGCACCAGAAAATATGCATCTGAATTCTGCAGGGACTTCCTCAGTCCTTCAGCTTCCTGTCGCAGCACATCTGATTGATGTCTTTCAACTTGAAGTTGAGACTCAAGAAGACAAACCGATTCAGGTAGCGAGTTCGAAGAGCTTGTGCCAGCAGTAGTGGCCAGTAACTCGAACACTACATCAAGACATGACTTTTGGGTTCTCTCACTATCGTCAAGATAGTTTTTATCAGCTTTCCATGAGACCAACAGGGATGTCTCACTATTTTGAACCTTATCTGCATTACTTCCTTTACCATTGGATAACGCGGTATTGTTCTCCAATATTTTGTCTGCATTCTAAAAGAGAAACAAGCAGACACATCACATGTTTACCATGTTGTATATGAAACTCATTTTGGTAAATGAGTTCTATAGTAAAGTGGACAGGATAACAACATGAAACAAACATATATCTATGTACCATGGTCACTTTATGGTCTATATCATTCTAGTTTTTGTTGCCAAATCAAGATAGAGACATAGTTCAAATAATATTTGTTCAAGACAAAGCAGAATAGATAGAATATAAGTGTGGGTAACTATAGAGTAATAACAACACTTGTAATGTGCATGACATGAGAACATAACTGTTTATTCAATTGAAACTGAAATCAACATAGAGCAGGTTACAACAGCAAACCAGTTAAAGAAACAAGTTTAAAACATACCTGTTGCGCCATTGGAGTTTCAATTCTATCCTTCAAATTTGAAAATAGTTGGTATGAGTAAATACAGTAATGCAAGAGCAAAGGAGTATGAACCATAGCTACAGAACCTGACCTGAGAACAAATCTTCTTCTCCTTTAAGCGTTGAGTTGGGATTCGAAGTGGTGGTCCTTGTGCTTTGGGCACTGCAGTTCCCTTACTAACTGCTCATGTTTGGGTGCTCTCTAGTGGAGACGGTGTTGTGTCAACTGGAGCTGGGTTACTAGCTGCCGGGGTTGGGGTTAGAAGGGGTGTAGCTGGTTCTCTGTCCAACTGGGTAGGGGTACAATCTGCGAGAGTCTGGTTATGTGTGGTGGATCTGGTCCTTGGGCAAGTACAACCGTGGTTCTATCTGCATCAACTGGTAGCACTATCTTTTCTGAAGACTGTGTTGTTACTCCCTTAGATACTACCATCACGCTCTCCAATTCAAATGGCTGATAAACAAGAAAAGTAATTCAAAGTATAGACATTGTATGATAGACATGTGAAATGGATAGTGGGGAATAAAAGAGGGCATGAAATAATTCATATTTATGTTGTCTAACCAAACATGATAGCATGACACAATTTCACATATATGATGGCTAACTAAATAGGATAGCATGACACAATTTCACATTATGATGGCTAACTAAAAAAGATGGAAAGACATAGTTCAAAATATGAGACTATGTAAACAGGATGACATGACATAACTATATAATGTGTTTATTAAATAGGTTGGCATGCCATAATTCACATACAATCACGGATAGAATGCCATAATTCAAAATATGATGACTGTAAACACTAAACAGGATGAGATGCTATAACTATATGATATCTTTATTAAATGGGTTGCCATGCCATAATTCAGATAGATGATGTGTATGTACTATGTAAACATGATGGCATGATATAATTCAAATATATGATTTATATAGTAAGCAAGTAAGCAGATGGCAATCCATATATGATGTAAAAACTAAGCAATGCAAGACAACATGCATGACATGGGTAATATAACCCTGCCAAGTTTGAGCATAGACCTCAGGGGGGAAATAGGACTGGTCATCAGTCTCTGAATCCTCCTCTGAGGAGCTCTCTGTAACCAGTAAGATGTCTGCTTCAGCAGGTAGTATTGTCTGCTCTGAATACCTTGTTTTCACTCCAGATACTTCCATCACCGCTTCAAATGGCTGATGCACAGGAAGAGTAGTTGAATATACAAATGTTGTCGACAAATGGAACACATAATACAAAAAAAATGATAGCATGATATAATTCACATACATGATGATTGGCTAAACAACATGGCATTGCATAATTCACATATATAATGCCTTTGCAACAAGATAGCATTGTATAATTCACATATATAATGTCTTGCAACAAGATGGCAATGCATAATTCACATATATGGTAATTAGACACTGAACAGGTGGCATTCACACAAAGCATGTCTAAACTAATCAAATGACATAGCAATGCGAGACACCATACACACGATATGAGAAACATAACCCTGCCAAGTTAGAGCATACACCTCGGGGGGGGGGGGGATAGGATTGGTCATCTATCTCTGAATCCTCCTCTGAGGAGCTATCCGTAATCAACGAGATATGCGCTTCGTCAGATAGCATAGTCTGCTCTGAAGACCTTGTTTTCACTCCAGAATTTGCCATCACCGTGTCAAATGGCTGATGCACACGAAGAGCAGTTGAATGTACTAACATTGTTGACAAATGTAATATGTAACAAAAAAAAGGATGGCATGATATAATTTACATATAAGATGACTAGCTAAGCAAGATGGCATTGCAAAATTCACATATATGATGCCTGGCTAAACAAGCTGGCATTGCATGATTCACATATACGATAAAGAAACTAAACAGATGGCATTGACACAAAGCATGTCTAAACTAAGCTGATGACATCTTTGATGTATACAGTAAGCAATGCAAGGCACCATATGCATGATATTACCAACATCAGCATGCTAAGTTATAGCGAAGACCTCGTGGGGTAAATAGGAGTGGTCTTATCCTTCTGAATCCCCCTCGGAACAGTTATCTTCCTCTTGATTACGATCCGAAATGAGTGGAGGGGGGCTGCCTTTGCGCCCACCATGGAGCGACGTCTGCATAAAATTTTATTGCCACGCAAGGCTCGTCTCTTTTGCTCTACATGATCAGTTCCATTGTGTACAATAACTGGCATGCATAGGAATAAAACATAGTGAGATTATGTAAGGAGTACATGCACAAATCCAGAATGATGGTAGCAAACTGTGGATAGACCCAAAACCAATGATAGCAGGAAGATAATAGCTTTAGTTAAAAATATAGATAATGGCTCCTTTAATGTTTGTTTGCACCCAACATGAAACTCATAGTAGATACCCGAGATTAACCAGATAGTAGACAGATAGTACTGATTGTTGCCCCAATATGTACCCCACAACCATTTAAAACTCAAGTTTCAGCATTAGTTTGGACCTGAGTCGGAGTCTAATAGGTGAACGTGATAATGTAGCATGTCATCATATTAAGCGATGCATAACGTAAGCAGACACGGAAGAGTGCGACATCTCTTGCGGACCCGTGTAGTCCTCGAGGTCATCTGCTCGGTTGATGATGGTAATGCAGTTTTCATGGCTGCTAGTGGCGGGGAAGAAGATCTGAGGCGGCGAAAGACAGTCTGGAGGCCGGATCCCTGCTGTGCTGGACCCTTCTGTCGTTGGAGAAGCTGAGCTCGGGTGGATGACGGTGCAGTAGGAGCGGGACAAACCACGCAAGGTTTTCTTTGACAACTATCTATAAGAGAAGTAATTCTATAAGGGCTCGTTTGAATTGGAGGATTCCAACAATGTAGGTATAGGAAATAGACAGGAATAGGATAGGAATGCACGTGCAAAACAGAGAATTTAAAAACACAGGATTTCTTCCAATCTGGGTGTTTGATTGACAACAATTGGAAGATCACAGGATGCAAAGAAGCATGGTGAGATTAAGTCAAACCACAAGAAAATATATGGTTATAATGCTATTATGCTACTATCTCTTAGTCTTGTGCTTCATGAATAGGAATTTAAAAAGGAGGACAAGTGAAAAATTAAAATTCCTACGTTTTTTCTTTCAAGGAGACACTAAAGGAACAAATCTGTGTGCTCAGTGGACAATATATATAATATGTAGAGTAAAAAAGAGATGCAACAAGTGTACAACCTCTTTGGCGAAGCCATGTCGATCTCAGCGTGATTGGGTTGGCCGGTGAGGATGCTCCGGCTGACTTTGCTGTCGGAGGAGGGGTGATACGTCTCCAATGTATCTATAATTTTTGATTGCTCTATGCTACTTTATCTACCGTTTTAGGCAATATTGGGATTTATTATCCACTTTTATATTGTTTTTGGGACTAACCTATTAACCGGAGGCCCAACCCAGATTTGCTGTTTTATGCCTATTTTAGTGTTTGGAGGAAAAGGAATATCATACGGAGTCAAAACGGAATGAAATCAACTGGATAAGTTATTTTTGGAAGGAAAGCAACCTGATAGACTTGGAGTGCACGTCAGGGGATTCGCGGGCTGCCCACGAGGGTGGGGGCGCGCCCTCCCCCTGGGCGTGCCCCCTGCCTCGTGAGCACCCCAGAGGTCCACCGACGTACCCCTTGCACCCATATATACCTACGTACCCTAAAACTTCCAGAACAGAAGATAGATCGGGAGTTCCGCCGCCGCAAGACTCTGTAGCCACCAAAAACCTCTCGGGAGCCCTTCCCGGCACCCTGCCAGAGGGGGGATCCCATCATCGGTGGCCATCTTCATCATCCCGGTGCTATCCATGACGAAGAAGGAGTAGTTCACCCTCGGGGCTGAGGGTATGTACCAGTAGCTATGTGTTTGATCTCTCTCTCTCGTGTTCTCTCTTGTGTTCCCTCTATGGCACGATCTTGATGTATCCCGAGCTTTGCTATTGTAGTTGGATCTTATGATGTTTCTCCCCCTCTACTCTCTTGTGATGAATTGAGTTTCCCCTTTGAAGTTATCTTATCGGATTGAGTCTTTTATGAGAACACTTGATGTATGTGTTGGTGATCAACTTGCGGGTTTCGTGACATTGGGAACCTATGCATAGGGGTTGGCACATGTTCTTGACTCTCCGGTAGTAGCTTTGGGGCACTCTTTGAAGTACTTTTATGTTGGTTGGATGAATCTGAGATTGTGTGATGCATATCATATAATCATGCCCACGGATACTTGAGGTGACAATGGAGTATCTAGGTGACATTAGTGTTTTGGTTGATTTGTGTCTTAAGGTGTTATTCTAGTACGGACTCTTTTATAGATCGATCCGAAAGAATAACTTTGAGGTGATTTCGTACCCTACCATAATCTCTACGTTTGTTCTCCTCTATTAGTGGCTTTGGAGTGACTCTTTGTTGCATGTTGAGGGCTTGTTATATGATCTATCTATGTTATTATTGTTGAGAGAACTTGCACTAGTGAAAGTATGAACCCTAGGCCTTGTTTCCTATCATTGCAATACCGTTTACGCTCACTTTTATCGCTTGTTACCTTGCTGTTTTTATTATTTCAGATTACAAAAACCTTTATCTACTATCTATTTTGCACTTGCATCTTCATCTCTTCGCCGAACTAGTGCACCTATACAATTTACCATTGTATTGTGTGTGTTGGGGACACAAGAGACTCTTTGTTATTTGGTTGCAGGGTTGTTTGAGAGAGACCATCTTCATCCTACGCCTCCTACGGATTGATAAACCTTAGGTCATCCACTTGAGGGAATTTGCTACTGTCCTACAAACCTGTGCACTTGCAGGCCCAACAACGTCTATAAGAAGAAGGTTGTGTAGTAGACATCAAGCTCTTTTCTAGCGCCGTTGCCGGGGAGGTTAGCGCTTGAAGGTATATCTTTAGATCTTGCAATCGAATCTTTTTGTTTCTTTTTTTAGCACTAGTTTAGTTTATAAAAGAAAATTACAAAAAAATGGAATTGAGTTTGTCTCATACGCTTCATCTTTTTAATATCTTTCGTGAGTATGATGGAAAGGAAAATTGTGCTCAAGTACTAGAAGAAGAATTACATAGAATTCTTGGCATAAAATATGTGAATGATGAGCATGATTGCAATGTTGTTAGTACGAATTCTTTGAATATCCATGATGCTAATGATGATTGCACTAGTTATGATGAAAATGTCTCCTATAAACATGTCAATTTTTGTGGAGTGCAGTGAGTTTGTAAGTACACACCAAATAGGGAAGATAGATATTGCAAGAGTCATAAGTACTTAGAAACCAAATTGTTGCAAGAAGAGCTAGATGAATGTGCTGAAAGATTCGATATTTTTCGTGCCCCTTGTGAACTTTGCAATGAACATGGTCATTTAAAGCTCCAATGCTATTTGTTTCATGATCAAGTCGTGCCTAAATATTGTGATAATTTGATTACCCTTGAGCATTATAAAGAGCTTAGCCTTCTTTTAGGGTATGAAGAAATGAAACATATAACTGAGGGTATTCCAAAATTTAATCTTGATAGATTTCTTGATTTTGATGTAGAGAAGATTTATATGTACTGTGCGGTGAATTGTATTGAAAATCCTTATATTGCCAATTACCTAAGGAAAAGAAAGAAAATAGAAGATGATGAGAATAGTAATGAAAGGGAAGAGACTTCCTAATATCCTCCTATTATTTCTCATGATGAATCAGGTAACGAGGAGGAGCTTTCTATTCAACCAATCTCATCAATAAGGAGCTCAAAGAGGAAGGTTGAACCTACACATAATGTGAAGAAAAAAAAGAAAAAAAAAGAGCAACAAAGATTCGATGGACTATGGAATAAGGAGTGGCAAGAGCCTAAGCTTGGGGATGCCCAAGGCACCCCAAGGTAATATCCAAGGACAACCAAGAGCCTAAGCTTGGGGATGCCCCGGTAGGCATCCCCTCTTTCGTCTTCATCTATCGGTAACTTTACTTGGAGCTATATTTTTATTCACCACATGATATGTGTTTTGCTTGGAGCGTCATTTTATTTTGTTAGTTTTTGCTTGCTGTTAGTTAGAATAATGTTTTGCATCTTTAGTTTCAATAAAAAAGTCAAGGATAGCCTTTGTTATGCTTATTTTGCTAGTATACATGTTGCTGTTTGAAAACACAAAGTTTACCGCTGTTGCAAAAATTCCCTAGAAAAGTCAGAGAATGGTATAACATTGAATCTTTTTGCATACTGATCTCTGATAAATTTATTACAGTGGTAATTTTAGTTCATAATTTTTGGAGTCAGGGAAATATTGATACTCTTGCATTCTTTACAGACTATACTGTTTTGGCAGATTGCTGTTATGTTTGCATTGTTTGCGTATGTTTGCTTGTTTAATGATTCTATTTGAGGATAGGAGTATTAAATATACAGAGGCATTTAGTATGCAATGTTGAATAATAATTTTAGTGATTTGTTACAGTAGAAAATGATAAGGTTTTGCATTGGTTTATACTAACCTATCTCACGAGTTCTTGTTGAGTTTGTTGTGAATGAAGCTTTTGATAAAAAGAGAAACCATGATATGAGAGGAATTAAGGAGACACAAAAGTTCAAGCTTGGGGATGCCCAAGGCACCCCAAGATAATATTTCAAGAAGTCTCAAGCATCTAAGCTTGGGGATGCCCCGGTAGGCATCCCACCTTTCTTCTTCAACAACCATCGGTTAGTATCGGTTGAGCCTAAACTTTTGCTTCTTCACACGAGTTGTGCTATCCTTGCAATGTAGTTTTCTTTAGCTGTGCTTGCTGTTTGAATAAAGTATCAAGATCTGAAATTATTAATTGGGAGAGTCTTCACATAGTTGCATAATTATTCGACTACTCATTGATCTTCACTTATATCTTTCGGAGTAGTTTTTGTTATTGCTCATAGTGCTTCACTTATATCTTTTGAGCGTAATAATTTTTGCTCTAGTACTTCACTTATATCTTTTAGAGCACGGTGGTGGATTTGTTTTAAGGAAACTATTGATCTCTCATGCTTCACTTAGATTATTTTGGGAGTCGTTAATAGCATGGTAATTTGCTTAATATTAATATACTTGGTATTCAAGATATGTGAAACTTTCTTTTGAGTGCGTTGAATAGTAAGATAAGTTTGATGCTTGATAATTGTGTTGAGATATGGAGTGTCACGACCGGTTTTCCAGGTATTAATTTCCCAGAAAATGGCCTTTGTGCTCACCAGCCCCAGGATTACTGTTAGCTAATGAGGCACCAACTTGATACAGAAACTCCAAGAAAAAATACGTAATATATAGTACAAGACCATTCTGGCCTATGAGTACAACATAAGGCTGCTAGTGGTTGATGGCGGAAGCGGTTTGTGGATCATCAACGTCTATGGGACTCCATTTCCCACAGGAACAACTGACCAGGTTAACTCCTATCTTCGCGAGGCTGCTATCACCGTTGCTTAGGTTCCGGGGCTGTCATCGCAACGCTCCTCTCCATGCAAGGAATCTGGCCAAGACAATAGCCAGGGCCAAGCCAGTGAGTACTTTTAATGTACTCACAAACATCATGAACACGGGTATAATATAACAAACGAAAATCATGCTCTGAAATATTCTATGATCACAACGTTAGTCATAAAATAAAATCCCTGATGCATGCAAGCGGTTAATTATATACAACATGGATATGCAATAACAAAGTAGTAATAAAATGCACCGATCGGGTGTCTGAAGTGACGCCTCGAAAGGGTAGTAAATAACGAGCATGCCTCAGTCGGGCGTCTGAGCGACACCGCATAAAGGGCTCATAAGGTAAATAAATAACAGCATGCCACAGTTGGGCGTTTGAGCGACACAACATAAAGGGCTTATAAGGTAAATAAATAACAGCATGCCACAGTCGGGCGTCTGAGCGACACCACATAAAGGGCTTATAAGAAAACAATCACCGTAAATATCCAGGAGGTAGAACCGTCCCAGGGATACTCAATACTTCAAATAATATAAAGAGGTTAGTCCATAATAATAATAATCATAATCATCATAAGTCACACGTCATGATCCATGTTCTGGTTTAGTAGTTTCTCCTCTGAAGACCGACACTAAGACCGACACTTGACCCATCCCAGACTATTGTCCTTAACCATGGACATGGCTATTCGAATAGATTTAATCTCTGCAGAGGGTGTACTCTTTATCCACGAGTAACGGATTCCTTTAGTCCATCGGGACTAATTCCGTCTATGGTCTTTTAATTGAAAACACACCTGACTGCACACACCAGCCTGACTTACCGGTGTCTAGAATCACCCACGACACTAGTTAAGCAAAACTCTAAGTGGGGAGGCTACAACCTCGATTAGCATGGGATCACAAAATTTATACCGTGCGCTAACTGGGGGAGCTACCCCCTTGGCTACAACCGAAACACCCATGCCCCCGGACCAGGTGGCCTGCCTACCGGCTGCAGTCGGTATCTTCCACCATGGTCTCTCTATATGGTGTGTGCTAGAAAGGGGTTGACAACTTACTGAACCGTACCCTACTTGCTGTAGGGACAAGTGGTAGTACGAAACAAGTATGTGGGTTACTGGAACAAGACTCGATCTATGGTCGACTCAGGAGGTTTAAGTATTCCCTGCATGATTAGCATAACGAATATATTTCATCCAACAGACAGAATCACCACTCATCATACCCCATCATGCCATACCGGACACACTCGTCTCGACGAGGAACTAGGGACAAGCTCAGGTCTACCCAAGACAGAGACTTTCCTGGCTTCCTTCCGGCAGGCACGAAAAGCATACGAGGATGATTACTGTCACAAGCATGACCATTTCCAATAGCAAGGAAATCTCCAATATGCATTCATGCAAATGATCGTATCACCACATAAAATAACGAGTTCTACGTATTAAGGAGGTGTTATAATCGTGTCAAATAACACACACAATATTATGCCAGGGTTCAGAATGCGCTTGCCTTCAAGAGTATGCAAGTGGGGTGTGCCTTTTGAAAGTTGACTTCTTCTTCAAAAACCTATTTTTGATATTATTCAAATTAACACATAGTTTCAAAACAGTGCAAAAAAGTTGTCTGATTTTTTTTTCAAATAAATCTTAAAATAAACTAGACTAAATTTGAGAGAGTTAGGAAAAAGAATCAACTTATTTGGAGTTTTATTTTAAAAAGATATAGCCAGTCAAAGTTTTGGTCAAACTCTGTTTAAACAAATGTTTTGAAAACTGAACACGTCGAAGGCGCACTTTGCTTTTACGCTTCCACTTAAACCACGTGGACCGGCTGGGTCATTGACAGTGGGTCTAGGGGGCCCACTGGTCAGGTTTGACTAGTCATCCCCCGCCTCCTTCCTCCTCTTTGGCCGAATGGGGGCGGAGCTCCGGCGATCTTCGCCGGCGGAGGACGGCTCCTCGAGGGCATCTGAGGGCAGGGATGGATCCGCCAACTCACTATGGACCTCCCCGTGGTTGCTGGGTCGGCGGGGGTGGAGGGACTCACCGGTGGCGAGCTCCGCGGCGGAGGAGGCTTCAGGTGGGTTTGGGGTTGTGTTCTACGGTGGTTCCCAATCACGATTGAGAGGCTGGGCAGCTCCACACGGTCAAGGGGGGGGGGGGGGGTAGAATGGTGGCGTTGGATGGGCAGGGGAGGCCCTGGTTGCGACGAACGGCACTGGGGCATGGCGGCGGCCGAACCGGCCGGAGTCGGGGAAGACGGCTTTCCCCCGACGATTACTGGCTGTGGGGGTGCTATGGGGGTGGCTTGAGGCTGCCTGAGTGGCTGGACAAGCCCGGGGGCCCCTACTTATTGTGCGGCTAGGTCGGTTCGCGACGGCCGTGGATAGGATCGTCGGCGACCGCCGTTCTGTAGTGGACAGGGCGACATGGCAGCGACGGGCGCTAGCTCACGAGCTAGTGGATGAGCTCAGGCTGCTCCACGAGCGAGCTGGCGCGTTGGTGTGGTTCGGGCGGTGCTGACCAGGCCACAGGTTGTCGGGGCAGCGGTGGCGGCTTGCGGTGGCGTCACCGTAGGGCGCTAGGAGGGGGCCAGGCGGCCCTGCAGCGAGGGATGAGTCGGGTGCGTCGACTGGGAGAGGGGAGGGGCCAGAACGGGCGTGGGGGAGGCGGCAGCGGGATGCGGTGACTCGTGCGCACGCACGTGCAAAACGCGCGCTCTGGCCGCGCCCAGAGCGTGCACGCCAACTGCTTGGCAAAATTCCAGCGGGTCCTAGAGGGTTTGGATGAGGCTGGGGACTAACAGGCCTAGGTTAGGATTTGCAAGAAGATTAGTGGACATGGTGGTGTGGTCAGGGTGTCAAGTCCCCAGTGCAAACTACAAATCACGTCAAAACTGGCTATGCACACCAAGTGCTCAACAGAATGCCAAGGGCATCAAGGCAACTCTTGGGGTGGCCAAACTTTCCAGATTGGAGTCTCTTCAGATGTAGGTGAGGATGGCAAGGTCATTTGGGCCAAACCAGAAACTTGCTAGTGCAAGTTTTGCAAATCTTCAGTTTTGGACAGAAAGAAAAAGGCATGATTGCATGCACTTAAAATCCTCCCATGGGTCCACTCTCTTGGACTTAAGGGTTTTGCAGGGTGGTCTATAAGCAGGAAAAAGAATCATGGGTAAAGGAGCAAGTAAAAATATGGTTGCAGTACAAAACATCAAGTTGGACCAGAATGAAAATGAGGTTGATTCACTCAAATTTTTCAAAGAACATCATTGGGTTTTTGCATAAAGTTGAATAATATACTCCTATTAACATCCCATAATTTTGGTGGAAGTTTTAAAGAAATATTTAAATAGGTTGTAGTGCAAAATTGCCCACTGGACCAGATTTGAAAACTTGGTGTAGAGCTCAAAATCTCCAATAAACAGCAGATATTTTTTTGCATAAAAGTGATTTAAAAACACCACCTGACATCTCCAAATTTTGGTTGGAATTTTAAGCAAATTTATCAAATGGTTGTAGTTCAAATAGAGCTCCAAAACTAATGAAAAATCACTTTTAAGGAATAAAGTTCAGAGAGCAATAGTTATGCAAATAAATCCACTGATAATAGAAATGTATTTCTTGAGAGGGTAAACAAGCCCAATAATATAATTGGAAAGTTTTTCATTTGGGGTAAAAACTCCATAATAATAAAGAAAAGAATGGTCCTGAAATCAAAAGGAAATCCAGAAAGTAAAAGTTTAAGTTTCCTGGAAAATTTTTAATTAACAAAACAAGGTTAAAATTTTTGGGGTGTTACAACACTACCCCCCTTAAGAAAAATCTCGTCCTCGAGATTTGTTAAGAGTTGCTTTCAAAAATATCTTTCCTGTTGGTTGAAATCAAAAAGTTTACTCATAGCACAAACTTTGTGTCGCCGAGGTTGGTTTTTGGTAGCTACGCCCAAGATTAAAAATGGAATCGCACATCAACATACTCATCCATGGCTACTATTTAGAATAGGGCGCACAAGCAAACAACATTGTGGTGATACAAGATCACACAATTACAGGGTGTGGGCATACTGAGACTCGGTACTACTCGAGTGACTTAGTCCACCTCGTTAATATCTAAGCGGGCGTGCCTCGTGGACGTCAAGGTTTCTCTACGGTTCTCACCGTCAGTGTTAGCTGGAGGAGGTTGAGGGGCTGCAGGGTCGGGGTAGCGATGATGACCATCCCGGGGATTGTTGGCCACAATCCCGTTGGAGCGTGTTCCCAAAAGGCGACGAAGCACTTCGGGGGTCATCAAGGTATTTTGGTCGATGACCGGGGCAGACCTCAAAGACTCGATCGGCACGACTGTGTTGTTGGCGTTGGGCTCATCTTCTCCTCTAGCCAAGGCTCGGCGGATCAGCTCTCCACGAGCTGCGATCAGATCAAGGGTGATTTGATTGAATAGATCTTCTAGTGCACTTACATAGCGCACCAGATGCAACAATGCAGGATCCGTCTTGTGATCTCTGTTGGCGACCTGGGGTGGTCTACTATACCCTTCACGACCGGGGTAGTAGTAGAACGAGCGACAGTTAACTCTGGGCGACAAGTGCCGGAGTTGAACTATAGCCTCTCGCGCGACTAGTTGGATGGCTTGAGGCTCAAAGGAAGTTGTCCTTCCGGTGAACCTGTAGGGGCGTTCTGGAGATAGACCCCTACCATAAATGTGCACGGTGGCCCAGAATTGATGGCTTTCACCGCTCATGGGTCCTTAGTACACCACATATTATGGGGGCTCTTCTAATGCAAAGGCACGGCGGGTGAGGTTTGCTAGCACGGTCACAAAACCTCCAAGGTTGTTTGCCGTGGTCTCCTTTGTTGGGGAACGTAGCAGAAATTCAAAATTTTCTACGCATCACTAAGATCAATCTATGGAGTAATCTAGCAACGAGGGGAAGGAGAGTGAATCTACATACCCTTGTAGATCGCTAAGCGGAAGCGTTCAAGTGAACGGGGTTGAAGGAGTCGTACTCGTCGTGATCCAAATCACCGGAGATCCTAGTGCCGAACGAACGACACCTCCATGTTCAACACACGTGCAGCCCGGTGACATCTCCCGTGCCTTGATCCAGCAAGGAGAGAGGGAGAGGTTGGGGAAGACTCCGTCCAGCAGCAGCACGACGGAGTGGTGGTGGTGGAGGAGCGTGGCACTCCAGCAGGGCTTCGCCAAGCACCGCAAGAGACGAGGAGGGAGAGAGGTAGGGCTGCGCCAAGAGAGAGGAAAACTCGTATCTTTGCAGCCCCCAATACCTCAAGTATATATAGGGGAGAGGGAGGGGGCTGCGCCCCCTCTAGGGTTCCCACCCCAAGGGGTGCGACAGCCCCAAAACCGTTTGAACAACTTCCTGTGCCCTGCTATGGTGTGTTACATAGTTGCACACATCAAAATGTATTACTTCCAACAAGTTGCTTTCTTGTTCCATTTTACTGAAAACGAGGCTTTCAGTCATCTTGCCCATGTGGTATGATTTGCATGTCTCAAGTGATTCAAAATCAAGTGAGTCCAAACGGTCCATTTGCATGGAGTTTCTTCATGCATATATACCAATAGACATGGTTCGCATGTCTCAAACTTTTCAAAAACGAGTGAGTCCAAAGATCCATCAACATGGAACTTCTTCATGCGTTTTATACCAATATGACTTACATGGCAGTGCCACAAGTAGGTGGTACTATCATTACTATCTTATATCTTTTGGCATGAACATGTGTATCACTACGATCGAGATTCAATAAACCGTTCATTTTAGGTGCAAGACCATTGAAGGTATTATTCAAATAAACAGAGTAACCACTATTCTCCTTAAATGAATAACCGTATTGCGATAGACATAATCCAATCATGTCTATGCTCAACGCAAACACCAAATAACAATTATTTATGTTTAACACCAATCTCGATGGTAGAGGGAGTGTGCGATGCTTGATCACATCAACCTTGGAAACACTTCCAACACATATCGTCAGCTCACCTTTAGCTAGTCTCCGTTTATTCCGTAGATTTTATTTCGAGTTACTAACACTTAGCAACTGAACCGGTATCTAATACCCTGGTGCTACTAGGAGTACTAGCAAAGTACACATTAACATAATGTATATACAATATACTTCTATCGACCTTGCCAGCCTTCTCATCTACCAAGTATCTAGGGTAATTCTGCTCCAGTGGATGTTCCCCTTATCACAGAAGTACTTAGTCTCGGGTTTGGGTTCAACCTTGGGTTTCTTCACTAGAGCAGCAGCTGATTTGCCGTTTCATAAAGTATCCCTTCTTGCCCTTGCCCTTCTTGAAACTAGTGGTTTCACCAACCATCAACAATTGATGCTCCTTCTTGATTTCTACTTTCGCGGTGTCAAACATCGCGAATATCTCAAGGATCATCATTTCTATCCCTGATTTGTTATAGTTCATCACGAAGCTCTAGCAGCTTGGTGGCATTGACTTTGGAGAAACATCACTATCTCATATGGAAGATTAACTCCCACTCGATTCAAGTGATTGTTGTACTCAGACAATCTGAGCACATGCTCAATGATTGAGCTTTTCTCCCTTTGTTTGCAGGCTAAGAAAATCGTCGGAGGTCTTATACCTCTTGACGTGGGCACGAGCCTAAAATCCCAATTTCAGCCCTCGAAACATCTCATATGTTCCGCAACGTTAGGAAATAGTCTTTGGTGCCTCAACTCTAAACCATTTAACTGAACTATCACCTAGTTATCAAAACGTGTATGTCAGATGTTCGCCACATCCACAGACGACGTTCGGGGTTTAGCACACTGAGCGGTGCATTAAGGACATAAGCCTTCTGCGCAGCAATGAGGACAATCCTAAGTTTATGGACCCAGTCCGCATAATTGCTACTATCAACTTTCAACTATATTTTCTCTAGGAACATATCTAAACAGTAGAACTAAAGCGCGAGCTACAACATAATTTGCAAGAATCTTTTGACTATGTTTAGGATAATTAAGTTCATCTTATGAACTCCCATTCAGATAGACATCCCTCTAGTCATCTAAGTGATTACATGATCCGAGTCAACTAGGCCGTGTACGATCATCACGTGAGACGGACTAGTCATCATCGGTGAACATCTTCATGTTGATCGTATCTGCCATAGGACGCATGCTCGACCTTTCGGTCTCTTGTGTTCGGAGGCCATGTCTGTACATGCTAGGCTCGTCAAGTCAACCTAAGTGTTTCACGTGTGTAAATCTGGCTTACACCCGTTGTATGTGAACGTTAGAATCTATCACACCCGATCATCACGTGGTGCTTCGAAACAACAAACTTTCGCAACGGTGCATAGTTAGGGGGAACACTTTCTTGAAATTTTAATGAGGGATCATCTTATTTACTACCATCGTTCTAAGCAAATAAGATGCATAAACATGATAAACATCACATGCAATCAAAAAGTGACATGATATGGCCAATATCATTTTGCTCCTTTTGATCTCCATCTTCGGGGCTCCATGATCATCATCGTCACCGGCATGACATCACGATCTCCATCATCATGATCTCCATCATCATGTCTCCATGAAGTTGTCTCGCCAACTATTACTTCTACTACTATGGCTAATGATTTAGCAATAAAGTAAAGTAATTACATGGCGTTGTTCAATGACACGCAGGTCATACAATAAATTAAGACAACTCCTATGGCTCCTGCCGGTTGTCATACTCATCGACATGCAAGTCGTGATTCCTATTACAAGAACATGATCAATCTCATACGTCACATATCATTCATCACATTCTTCTGGCCATATCACATCACATAACATACCCTGCAAAAACAAGTTAGATGTCCTCTAATTGTTGTTTGCATCTTTTACGTGGCTGCTATGGGTTTCTAGCAAGAACGTGTCTTACCTACGCAAAACCACAACGTGATATGCCAATTGCTATTTACCCTTCATAAGGACCCTTTTCATCGAATCCGTTCCGACTAAAGTGGGAGAGACTGGCACCCGCTTGCCACCTTATGCAACAAGTGCATGTCAGTCGGTGGAACCTGTCTCACGTAAGTGTACGTGTAAGGTCGGTCCGGGCTGCTTCATCCCACAATACTGTCGAAACAAGATTGGACTAGTAATGGTAAGCATAAGAACAAAATCAACGCCCACAACAACTTGTGTTCTACTCATGCATAGAAACTACGCAATAGACCTAGCTCATGATGCCACTGTTGGGGAACGTAGCAGAAATTCAAAATTTTCTACGCATCACCAAGATCAATCTATGGAGTAATCTAGCAACGAGGGGAAGGAGAGAGCATCTACATACCCTTGTAGATCGCTAAGCGGAAGCGTTCAAGTGAACGGGGTTGAAGGAGTTGTACTCGTCGTGATCCAAATCACCGGAGATCCTAGTGCCGAACGGACGGCACCTTCGCATTCAACACACGTGCAGCTCGGTGACGTCTCCCGTGCCTTGATCCAGCAAGGAGAGAGGGAGAGGTTGGGGAAGACTCCGTCCAGCAGCAGCACGACAGCGTGGTGGTGGTGGAGGAGCGTGGCACTCCAGCAGGGCTTCGCCAAGCACCGCAAGAGACGAGGAGGGAAAGAGGTAGGGCTGCGCCAAGAGAGAGGAAAACTCGTATCTTTGCAGCCCCCAATACCTCACGTATATATAGGGGAGAGGGAGGGGGCTGTGCCCCCTCTAGGGTTCCCACCCCAAGGGGTGCGGCAGCCCCAAAACCCATCTAGGGTGGCGGCCAAGGGGGGGAGAGGGGGAAACTTACCCCCCAAGTAAGGTGGAGGCGCCCCCTCCCCAAACCCTAGGCACCTTGGGCCCTGGTGTGGGGGCACACCAGCCCACCTGGGTCTGGTCCCCTCCCACACTTGGCCCATGCAGCCCTCTGGGGCCGGTGGCCCCACCTGGTGGACCCCCCGGGACCCTCCCGGTGGTCCCGGCACGTTACCGGTAGCACCCGAAACTTTTCCAGTGACCAAAACAGGACTTCCCATATATAAATCTTTACCTCCAGACCATTCCGGAACTCCTCGTGACGTCCAGGATCTTATTCGGGGCTCCGAACAACATTCGGTAACCACATACATCTATTCCCTATAACCCTAGCGTCATCGAACCTTAAGTGTGTAGACCCTACGGGTTCGGGAACCATGCAGACATGACCGAGACGTTCTCCGGTTAATAACCAACAGTGGGATCTGGATACCCATGTTGGCTCCCACATGTTCCACGATGATCTCATCGGATGAACCACAATGTCGAGGATTCAATCAATCCCGTATACAATTCCCTTTGTCTAGCGGTATTGTACTTGCCCGAGATTCGATCGTCGGTATGCCGATACCTTGTTCAATCTCGTTACCGGCAAGTCTCTTTACTCGTTCCGTAACACTTCATCCCGTGATCAACCCCTTGGTCACATTGTGCACATTATGATGATGTCCTACCGAGTGGGCCCAAAGATACCTCTCCGTCACACGGAGTGACAAATCCCAGTCTCGATTCATGCCAACCCAACAGACACTTTCGGAGATACCCGTAGTGCACCTTTATAGCCACCCAGTTATGTTGTGACATTTGGTACACCCAAAGCATTCCTATGGTATCCGGGAGTTGCACAATCTCATGGTCTAAAGAAATGATACTTGACATTAGAAAAGCTTTAGCATACGAACTACACGATCTTTGTGCTAGGCTTAGGATTGGGTCTTGTCCATCACATCATTCTCCTAATGATGTGATCCCGTTATCAACGACATCCAATGTCCATGGTCAGGAAACCGTAACCATCTATTGATCAACGAGCTAGTCAACTAGAGGCTTACTAGGGACATGGTGTTGTCTATGTACCCACACATGTATCTGAGTTTCCTATCAATACAATTATAGCATGGATAATAAACGATTATCATGAACAAGGAAATATAATAATAATAACTAATTTATTATTGCCTCTAGGGCATATTTCCAACATCCTTGTGTACAACGGGGCCAGACATTATAGCTTGGTTTGAGGAAGGAGTTTGTGCTGTGCTGTGTTGAGGCCAGCGTGCCCTTTTTATAGAAAAGGGGACGGAGTCTTCCTTCGCACGCTTGCGAATGAGACAATTTAGGTATCGGTCACTGGCGCGTGATCGACAGGCTAGGCTGATAGGTTGGGCACCGACTGCCAAAAGGTGTCGGGGTCACTGTGTGGCTATCTTACGTGAGAAGCTTGGCCGGGGTTAGTGAAAGTGCAATCATGCCCTTAATCATATTTTGATGTTGATGACAAAACATATGCTAGGGACTAATCATGTTTATCAAGTATATCTCAGGTTTATGTCTCAAAGACCGTGTGCATGGATCATGACTAGGGTCAAAAAGCATATAACTCAAGAATGGAGATACAAGATATTGACTTCATTTATGGTTTGTTCTTGAGTATAGGGATCCCGCACTATTAAGAGGGGATCATTGGATCTAGTGAAAAACTTGCTCAAAACCACTTTTCCTGTACCTTGCCTTCGGACGTCCGGTGTTTTACGATCGTTCGGTCCCTCTCGGTTTCCCGGACGTCCAGCCACTTCCGGTCGTCCGGTGTTCCTTTATAGTATGATTTTTACGGATGTCCGAAACTCTCCGGACGTCCGGTACTTTCACAACAGAATCATTTTTACGGACTTCCGGACTCTCTGGTCGTTCGTGCTCCGGATGTCCGGCCCATCTCGAACGTCTGTGTCCTGTACACTGGGTCGTGGCTCACAGTTTCACAGCGGCCGGTCGTCCGACGACTGTCGGACGTCCGAACCTATTTGTGCCTCCGGACATCTGATGTTCTCCGGACGTCCGACCCATCCTGTACACTTATGTTCCCCAAACGGTCACTTTTACACACCTACTATATGTATGCCTTTCCCTTCCACGGGATAAGGTTGACCATTCACTTTGAGCCTACCAAGAACACTCCTCACTCTCTCTCTCTCATTCATCTACACTAAATCCTAGATTCCCATGTGTTCTAGGAGCATTTGAGAGAAGTTCTCCAATCAAGTGATAGATCCACTCCTTCCCCTTCTTTGCACCAAAGGAATTCGTGACTTGAGCAAGTTTTGAGCTTTCCCCCATCGTTCTTGTTACTCTTGGAGGTTGGAGACTCCTAGGCAGTAGGAGTCATTCGGAGAGGAATCAAACTTTGTGATTACCCTCGCAAAAGTTTGTGAGGGTTTGGAGACCACTCCAAGGTCTACCACTAGTGGTTGAGAAACGCCTCCATGGTGTTGTCTCAAAGGGAGAATAGGGTGAGCCTTCTTGGTGTTGGTGTGGCTTCGTGGTAACATCCACCTCTCTAACGGTGACTAGCTTCCCTCCAAGGAAGTGAACATTGACATACATCCTCGTCTCCCGGAGTTGCGATTATTCCAAACCCTAACTCTCTAATTGTGGTTACTTGTCTCTTTACACTTACGCACATCATATTGTGCTTGCCTACTTACATGTTTGTGTTACTTGCTTAGTACTTTGTGCTCACTTGCAATTGTTAGGCTCATCTTCATATTCCGCATTATTGCCTAAAATTGCTAAGTAATAATTAAAATTTTGTGATTGTACCTATTCACCCCCCCTCTAGGTCCATCTCGATCCTTGCAATTGGTATCAGAGCCTTGTGCTCTATTCTTGTGGCTTAACCGCCCTAGAGCGAGATGAACCCAGATGGGACTCCCCTGGTTGTAGATCCTAAGGATAAAGGCGAGGTTTCTTCTGAAGTCAAGTCCTTTAAGTCTGAGGATCTAGAACGGGCCCTTGCTAAGCAAAAAGAGGAGCATGATGCTTCTCTTGAGGCCTTGGTCCAACTGAGATTAGCCACGTTGTCCGCGGTGCTTGCACCACACTCAGGTGGTGTGGGTTCGAGGCCAACCGTGCCTACTTCATCAGTTGGTCAACAACCTCCTAGCAATGAACACGCCAGTGTTCCTTGGCTTTATGCAAGACCTTAGGTTGAGAAACCAAGATATAATCCTCAAGGCAAACCTCCTTTACTTAGTGCCACTTCCGATTTTGCTTTGTGGAGAGTTGCTATGCAGGATCATCTTCGACATGGAAACGATGAGATGTTGGAGATCATAGAGTATGGCTATCATGTGGTTGATCCAAAGAACCCCACACCATGAGAAATATATGACAAGAACCTCAATGACACGACAATCATGTGTATAAGGAGAGGTATGGATGAAAAGCAAAGGAGACCGTTCATACACATCACAAAGTGCCAAGGAACTATGGGAAAGTATTATACGATCCAAGACTAGCACTTCTACCCTCCGGAGTGCTCAATATGAAATTGCCAAGGGCCAATTGCAAAACTTTTGTATGGAAAAAGGTGAAACCCCCAATCAACTCCATGAGCGTCTCATGACTCTCACTGCGGATATTGAGTCATGTGAGTGTGACAAGACACAAGATGGATTCAACATGACTAAGAGGTTCCTTGTGGATAAGTTGCTTCATGCTCTTGCTCCATATCACCATCAAATGGTGTGGGACATAAGACAACACCATACCTTCAAGGAAATGACTACAGATGACATCATATGTACCTTCCAACTATTTGAAGAGTCAAAGGCTAATGCCACAAAACATCTTGCCATGCATGGTTCCCCATCATCAAAGATCAATCTTGCATTGAAGGCCAAGCAAGTATGTGAAGATGAGCAAAGTGAAGAAGAAGAAGAAGATGATGATGATGAAGATGGTGATGAGATTGAATCCGACGAGGGCCCTTCGTATGAAGACATGGCTCCTTTTGTCAATAAGTTTAGCGCGGGAAAATTCAAGGGAAGATTTCAAAAGAAGAAAGTAAGAAAATGCTACAACTGTGAAGAAACCAATCACTTCTCCAACGAGTGGCCGTATGAGAAGAGAGAAGATAAACCAAGGTTTCCCAAGACCTTTCCCAAGAAGAAGTTGCCAAATCCTTTGAACTCCAAGCTCAAGAAGAGAGATGGAAAGGCAATGGTTGCTCAAGAAGAATCTAACCCGGATGATGTTAGTGGTGTTGCCGGAGTTTCTCAAGACTCTCAAAACACCTTGAGGTTAGTAAACAAGAGTGGTGACGTGGTCACCTACAACTACATGAAAGATTACAAGGGCAACGCTCACAAGTGCCTAATGGCAAAGGCCATGGTTGAAGAAGGAGAGGATCAAAGCTCTTCTGATAAGGTCAAGGTAACTCCATGATCAAATCCTCCTCTTTTCACACCTTCTACTCCTAGTGATTAGTATCTTGATGCGGAGGATAGCTATGAGGATGATGATCTAGATGATCCTATGATTGCTAAACTTAATAAGTTCATGTGCTCCCTCAAAGGAAAGAAACTCACTATGTTTCGTATGCTTATGGAGATGGTGAGTAAGCACACCATCACCATTAAGGAACTCGAAACCCTCGTCGCCGAGGAAAAGGAAAAGTGTGAAATCCTTGAGCGGAAAGTCCAATATGAGGAAGCACGAAATGATGAACTATGCTTAAAAATTGGTGCAAACATTGATGTTCACACTAATGATCTTGCCTCCTTGAAAAAGGCTATTGACTCTTGTGAAGAGTTAATGAATGATAAAAGTAAGCTTGTGAAGTCTCATGCTTCTCTATCGAAGGATTGTGAGCTTCTATCCGTGTCTCTCAATACTAAGGAAGGAGAGATCACCGTTCTTAGAAAGAGTTTTGAGACGCTCAAACTTACTTATCTTGAAACTCTAGCCAAGGCTTACTCTTCCCCTATTATAAATGTTGATGCTTGTACTACTAACTCTAGTAGTGATCTAGCATCTATTCTTGAGGAAAATCATTTTCTCAAGGCTCAAATTGAGAAAGGTCTCATGACATGTGCTCAAGGGCAAAAGAATCTTGATGATATTTTGAGCCAACACAATGAGGTGTTTGCCAAAGAGGGACATGGGTTTGACCCGAGCACGAGCAAGAAGAAGACGTCCTCTCAAAAGTGCACAACTCCTCTAAAAGAAACATTTGTAAGAGAAGGGCACAAGGAGAAAGGTAAGTTTGTGAGTGGGAAGGCCACAAGGGGCATGCCCACTCTCAACAATCCTAAAGAGTTCATGCCTCCTTCCTATGTACTTTGTAAGACTAAGGATGGAGAATCTTTGCAAAAATTGTTGGTCCTCGAAATGCATTCCGGTTCTATGCTATTTGGGTCCCTAAGACCCTTGTAACTAACTTGAGAGGTCCCATTGCAAAATGGGTGCCTCTAACCAAGTCCTAATTGTGTGTAGGTAAACTTCTCCGGTGGAGTGAAATGGGTGATTGATAGTGGATGTACAAATCATATGACCGGAGATAGCAAATTGCTCTACGATTTCATGGAAGCTATTCAACCATTCATGAGCATTATGTTTGGTGGAGGTTCAAAAGGACAAGTACTCGGGTTGGGCAAGGTGGCTATCACAAACGATATGTCTCTTGCAAATGTTATGCTTGTCCAATCCCTTAAATACCACTTGCTTTCTGTTCGCCAATTGGCTTCTGTTGGTTATGATACACTCTTTGGACTAACGGATGTGAAAGTCTTTAAGAGAGATACTCTTGAAGTGGCCTTTGTTGGAGAGTTGGACGGCAACCTTTACACGGTTGATTTCTCGAAAGAGAGCACATTCCATGCAACTTGTCTAATGGCCAAGGCTGACAAGGGGTGGCTATGGCATCGCCGGCTAGCCCATGTCAGCATGAGAAATCTTCAAGATCTCTTAAAGGGGAATCACATCCTTGGACTAACCAATGTCTCTTTTGGAAAGATCGTGTGTGTAGTGCATGCATAGCCGGGAAGCAACATCAATCAAAGCACCCACCCAAGAACATAGTATCTACTTCAAGGCCCCTGGAGCTCCTTCATGTGGATCCTTTTGGGCCTCCTTCATGGGATAGTCTTGGTGGGAAAAAGTATGGGCTTGTCATTGTTGATGATTACTCAAGATATACATGGGTGTTCTTCCTCAAGTCCAAGGACGAAACGAAGATCACCTTCATTGATTTTGCCAAGCAAGCCCAACGCAAGTTTGACAAAGAAATCCGGGCAATAAGAAGTGACAATGGCTCTGAGTTCAAGAACTATACCTTGGAAGAATTTCTTAGTGATGAAGGGATTGAGCATCAATATTCAGCTCCATACACTCCTCAGCAAAATGGTGTAGCCGAAAGGAAGAACCGTACACTTGTAGAGATGGCAAGGTCCATGTTGGATGAATACAAGTCACCACATAGTTTTTGGGCCGAAGCTGTCAACACCGCATGCCATGCATCAAACCGGATCTTCCTCCGCACTATATTGGAAAAGACACCATACGAGCTTCTAACTGGAAACAAGCCAAATGTCAAGTACTTTCGTGTATTTGGGTGCAAATGTTTCATCCTCAACAAAAGAGAACGGTTAGGAAAATTTCAATCCAAAACAATTGAGGGTATATTTGTTGGCTATGGATCAAACTCTCGCGCCTATAGAGTCTACAACAAATCCAATGGATGTGTTGTAGAAACTTGTGACGTGGTGTTTGATGAATTTAATGGCTCCCATGGGGAGCAAGTTGATTTAAGTGATGTAGGTGAAGAAGATTCTTCTCAAGACATTTTGACCATGGGTGTTGGTGTACTTCTTCCTATGGAACAAGAACCTCATGATGATGAAGAAGAAGATGGAAGTCTCACACATCATCAAACTACTTCAATATTCATACCACCACAAGCTCCTGTTGTTCAACCGATACCCTTAGCCCAAGTTGTAGAGGATGATCAAGTTCCTCTTAATGGTAATCATCAATAACAAGATCATCATCAAGTGCAAGAACAAGAAAGTCCAATCATTGATGATGAACCTCAACAAATGAAATATGAACAAGAAGATCTTCCTCCACACGTTAATGATCCATATGTTGAAGATGTGGATGACAGACATGAAGTTGAACCTCGTGAAACACTTACCTCCATCATGCCTCGAGTGGCCGGTCGTGTTGATGTTGACAAAATCCTCACTGGCATCTCGGAAGGTAGAGTCACTCGTAAACATTTGACAAACTTTTGTGCTCACTTCTCGTTTGTGTCTAGTATTGAGCCCCTCAAGGTACAAGATGCATTGATGGACAACGATTGGCTAGTTGCTATGCAAGAAGAGTTGAACAGTTTTGAACGCAACCAAGTGTGGTCATTAGTCAAGAGGCCATCTACCGAGCACAACGTCATTGGAACAAAATGGATTTTCAAGAAGAAGAAAGATGAAAATGGTGTAATCATCCGCAACAAGGCAAGGTTAGTGGCACAAGGGTACTCACAAGTTGAAGGTTTGGACTTTGGTGAGACCTTTGCCCCCGTTGCCCGTCTTGAATCCATTCGCATCTAACTTGCTTATGCCACTTTCAATGGTTTTACATTACATCAAATGGATGTGAAGAGTGCTTTCCTTAACGGTCCTCTACAAGAAGAAGTATATGTGTCACAACCACCCGGGTTCGTTGATCCCTTTCACAAAGACTATGTGTATAAACTTCATAAGGCTTTGTATGGCCTCAAACAAGCACCTCGTGCTTGGTATGATCATTTGAAGAAGTTTTTACTCGATGATGGTTTTGTGAGAGGGGTAATCGATCCCACTCTTTTTACTAAGAGGGACAAGGGTGATTTGATCCTATGCCAAATCTATGTAGATGACATCATTTTTGGTTCTCCTAACATTCATTTGTGCAAGAAGTTTGCGGCTTCAATGACCAGGAATTTTGAAATGTCACTCAATACGGATTTGAAGTTCTTTCTCGGTTTTCAAATTCAACAATTTCAAGAAGGAATTTTCTTATCTCAAGCAAAGTACCACAAGGATATTCTAGAAAAGTTTGGTATGTATGATGCTAGTCCATGCAAGACACCCATTGTCGGTGTCAAAACCGGCGGATCTCGGGTAGGGGGTCCCGAACTGTGCGTCTAGGCAGATGATAACAGGAGACAAGGGACATGATGTTTTTACCCAGGTTCGGGCCCTCTCGATGGAGGTAAAACCCTACTCCTGCTTGATTAATATTGATGATATGGGTAGTACAAGAGTAGATCTACCACGAGATCGGAGTGGCTAAACCCTAGAAGCTAGCCTATCGTATGATTGTTGTTCGTCCTATGGACTAAAACTCTCCGGTTTATATAGACACCGGAGAGGGCTAGGGTTACACAGAGTCGGTTACAATGGGAGGAGATCTTCATATCGTATCGCCAAGCTTGCCTTCCACGCTAAGGAAAGTCCCATACGGACACGGGACGGAGTCTTTAATCTTGTATCTTCATAGTCTGGGAGTCCGGCCAAAGGTCTTAGTCCGGCCATCCGGACACCCCCTAATCCAGCACTCCCTCAGTAGCCCCTGAACCAGGCTTCAAGGACGACAAGTCCGGCGCGCAAGTTGTCTTTGGCATTGCAAGGCGGGTTCCTCCTTCGAATATTCCATAGAAGATGTTGAACACTAGGGTAGTGTCCGGCTCTGCAAAATAAGTTCCACATTCCACCCTAGAGAGAATAATATTAGCATCAATCGGATCTGCTGACGTATTCCGCGGCGTGACATCATGCCACAGCCAGGCTTTTATTCATTTTACTATTCCACCTTAGCGCGTTTAGCGAGGCGGTTTCCTTGGCACGTCTTTGTCAAAGCAGAGATCGTGTCCCCTTATTCCGGGATTCTCATCAATACGGGTGTGGGTAACCCAACCATGACTTAGGCATGACTCCCTAATTGAAAGCGAGTCTCAAACGGTTACGGCGAGGGCTCTTGGTATTCACCTCCTTTATAAAGGAACCAAGGTCTGGCCCCCTTCTTCTCAAACCAATCAAATCCGCCCCTCGCTTCGAGTTCCAACACCCAAAGCTCTAGTTTTAGGCGCTTCGGACTTTTGACGATGTCCGGCTCCGACCTTCAAGGCTGGTGGATGCCTTCCTCCATTACGGAAGAAGATGTACGAAAGCTGAGAGATGCCAGGTATCTAACCAGTGAAATCTCGCATAGACTGCCTGCTCAAGGGCAAGCTGTTCCCGCTCCCCAGCCCGGTGAAAGCGTTGTGTTCGCGTCTCACTTCCTTCAGGGGCTAGGCTTCCCGATCGATCCCTTTGTGAGGGGGCTTATGTTTTACTACGGGCTGGAGTTCCACGACCTAGCTCCGGAGTCCATCCTCCAGATCTCATCATTCATTGTCGTGTGCGAGGCCTTCCTCCATATCACCCCTCACTTTGGATTGTGGCTAAAAACTTTCAAAGTGGAACCGAAAATGATCGAGGGGCAGCACACTAAGTGCGGAGGGGCTATAATAAGCAAGATGGACGAAGCTCCATGGCCCAAAGTCTCTTTTCAAGAGGAGCTCGGCTTATGGCAACGAGACTGGTTTTACATCATAGCCCCTAGGGGCACCACATGGGTGGCACCACCTACTTTTCGCTCGGGTCCCCCACCACGGCTGGCGTCGTGGGTTAATGAAGGACTTATCTGGGGGCCGCCCAAAGACGTGCCCTTGCTGCAGGGCCGTATTCGAGATCTTCTAGAAAGAGATATCAATTTGACCATAGTGGTGCAAGTCATGGTGATTCGCCGCACACTGCCCTGCAAACGTCGACCTCTCCGCTTGTGGGAGTTCAATCCGGAGGGACCACAAGTCCTGCAACATTTCATGGGAATGACACCCGTGGAGATGTACAAATTGTTCTTCGGATCGCAAGCAAGGTGTCCGGATTTGTCCGAGGACGCAGGTCTGAGCTGCAATCGCTCGGATGCTAAAGTAAGTAGCCCCGTATTTGGATACACCATCCATATTTTTATCAAATCTACCCTTTAGCAGAGTTGTCCTTTGAACAGGAGTGGATGGCGAAGGCAAAGCTTATCAGGTGTCCAGCCCCCCTGCCCGAGACCGTGCCGAATCCCATGCTGACCAGGATGCTGGAGGTCGCGCCGTTGGCGGAAGGCGAAGGGGGGAACCAAGGAGCTACTGCCTCCACGAAGGAGGCCGTTAGGAAGGGAAGAATCGAAAATTCCCCCGACCAGGGAAAGAAAAAGACTGCCTCTGAAGACCCGGAGGTGATAACCTCAAAACGGGGAAAGAAATCTTCGTCAGAGGGTTCGGCACCGGAGAATGCCCCAGCCGAATCGCCCCCTAAAGGGGACCCTCTCTCCCCCGAGACGTAAGTGAAGGGAGGGGTTCCATAATGAATCACACTCATGTTTTATTCCTGAGGAAAATAACCGAAACATTATCTTGCAGTTCAGATCTCAACCCTTCTCAGCAGAGCTCATCTTCAGGGGATCTTCGTCCAGAGATGATAGAGAGCGAAACGCCTCCCCTTGTTGCACCGTCTCATGAGGCTGGCGACCCCAAGGTATCGTCCCGGAGGGTTTTTTCAAGTCCGGACCCTGGAAAAGGTCATCAGGCTAGTCCGGCACCCTCTTGCGCACCAGCGGAGGGGCTGAAGGATCTGCTTGGTAGGGCGTCCATCTCAGAAGAACACCGTATGTTGATGGATACGGTGATTGGAAGGATTTCATCCGTGGAAAGCGGATGGTACGAGGCTGCCAGGAGTTTATTAACAGGCTTTGAGGTACGTAAAAAGGTGTACCTTTTGGTAGAGCCGCATATTAAATGTGTCCTGTATGAATAGTAGCCCCTGAGACTCTGTGTGTCGTCACGAGTGACGGCGCACAGAGGATCATAACCCTAGGTATAATATGTCACCTATTCCATGAAGGTGGCGAGGCGTTCGGTGGCTAGCCGGACTAATGAATCTGCCGAACTAAAGCGGCAACTTGATGTAGCAGATGCCGACATCGTGCTTGTAAATAAGCGGCTAGACGAGGCTCAAGGTATGTTCAAAAGACACCCAGTAATAGGAGCTCGATGCTCGGGCCTTATATATATATACTTTAGGTAGATGGTGCTGCTGCCATGGAGAACCTTTGGGCGGAACTTGCCCGAGCCAAGGAGCAAGCAAGGAAAAGTGATGCGGTTGCCGTTAAAGCGGCTGAAGAGCTAAAAGCCGAACAGGCTGCTCACTGCCAGAGCAAGAAGGAAATAGCCGAGATGGGCATAAAATTGAAGGATGCTACCGACCTCTGTAAATTTCTTGAACAAGAAGATAGGGCGGCTCAGAAGGACCTTGAAAAGATCACTGCCGAAGCCAAGGATACTCGCTCTGCCATGAGAGCGATGAAGGAGGAGCTGCGTCAGGCCGGAGATATCACGGCTGGAAAGCCTTATATGTTGCGGATGAAGTTCGGAGACCCCAAGTATGTTCCATTAGACTGGCAGTGGAGTGCGGAAAATGCTTATCTGGATTTGGCAGCAAGTGTGGCGGACGCGACCGAACACTTTCGCAGCCGAGGTGACCATGGACTGGAAGAGCTTTTTTGGTCGCAGTACCACAATCCAGAACACCCACTATCATTATCCGACCGTTTGGCCACCTGGGAGGAGCTGAACAGGTTATCCGGACTCGCCATGAGGTATGTTGCGAGTGGTCTGTGGCCGGAGAAGCCGGAGCCGAAGAGTTATTTTGGCTTCGTGCAGCAGTTCCTTGGTTCGGTGCCGCATGCTGATGCAATGAAGAGGTCGGCGTGCATAGAGGGCGCACAGATGGCTCTTGCCCGTGGCAAAACATACTGGGCAGATATGAAGGCCAGTATTGTTGCGTCTCAGGATTCGGATGAAAGCCGAGTACCTGCCAAGCTCTATTTTGAGGAAGTTCTTCCTGGCGCTCATATAATAGAGTCGCAGTGCTCGAAGGATGTTGTGTTCGAATAGCTTATACTATTTGTAAAATGAACTTTGTTTTTATGAAAAAGGCTTTTTATACTTGTGCTTGCAAGAATCATGATGCCTCCTGTGCGGCCGTTTAATGTACATATTTGTATATAACCTGAAAGATGGCAGTCGTTGGCTTCAGCCCCCTTGCATAGAATGCGGGGGTGTTTGCAAAAAGGCACCGTTTCACACTTAATCCAACGTCTTGGTCCTAAAAAGGAGGTGGTGGCGCGGTGAACTAGGCAACCGGACTATAATGCTTTATCACTTTCACTTAGCCATAGGAGTTTGACAGTGGGGCTACTGAATAGCCCCTGGGGGCACCGCGCTCGCCCGAATTCGGGGCCCGAGTGTGCCTGACCGGGAAGCGGCCCTTCGTTAATGCGGGGGAATCCTAAAGATTCCGAAAGTCATCAAGTGGTTGACCAGTCTCTCCCTATATCATGACAGTCAGTTTTCGGCTTTCTCTACTGAGGTGCTCACCTGGCCGAACCGGGGCACAATCGCAGTAGTTCTCCTGGTGCCGCGTTAGCCGATATAACGGAACGTAAGGCAGCAAAACACAGGAGCCGGGCAAACCCAACATTTGAGCAAAGACATGATTCGGAGCTGATGCATATAGGGCCAAACTCGCGATGCCGAACACTCCCTAAGGTATTCGGTCTTTATGAAGACGGGCCGAAATAGAGCCCTTGGTAAAAAAGCCCCTAGTGTCCAGGTACGCACAAAAATTCTGGCATGGCCACATGCCAAGACGCCAGCCTCCTCCTCGGTTATAGGGAAAACCGGGGGATGTTATCAACAAGAGACAGCAAAAAGGGTTTACGCAGGGTCTTAATCTGAAAAGAATCCTTGAAACGGGTCCATGCTGCACGTCTGCGCCTGTGTCTCCGTTGTGCCGTATCCTGGACGGGCGTAGCACGATGTTCGTCTGCGAAAGAGAGGAACTTAGTAAAAAATAAGCGTGCAAGAAATTTATATTGAAATAAACAAAATATAGTTGGAGCAAGAGTTGAGTCGTATTGTCTCCGGGCGTGAGCACACGGAGCCCGTTGTACGGGGATATGCGGTTATTAAACATGTCTACGCCGGACTCGTCGAGCCGTGTCCGGGATAGTACGGCTGGATTTGTGGGCGGCTGTCTAGGCAGCCGCACCTTTGCTCGTACTTTGGGGGTCAATTTATGTTCCCCTGTAATGAAATGATGCCCTTTGGGCCGGGCATTTTGAGTGTAAGGGATGCGTAATGCGGTATTGCGTTAAAGCGGGTGAAAGCTTCACGTCCCAGTAGCGCTTGATAGCGACTTATGAATGGGGCGATGTGGAATGTTAGCTTTTCGCTTGGGAAGTTGTCGGGTGATCCGAACGTGACTTCTAACGTAAGGGAACCCATACTTGGGGTATCCGGGCCTGGCGTGACTCCTTGAAAGGAAGTGTTGCCAAGGTGGATTATAAATGGATTTACCCCGAGTTTGCGGACTGAGTCCTGATATAACAGGTTCAAGTCGCTGCCGCCGTCCATAAGGGCGATTGTAAATTGGAGTCCGTTAATAATTGGATTTATGACCAAGGCAGTCCAGCCTGCGTTCTGGTCTCCTCTGGAGTAATCCTGATGATCGAAGGTGATTGGTTGTAACAACCAGTGGCATTGCTCCTCTGGGGCTGGTCGTACGGCGCGTGTCTTCGTAGGTGCCGTTCTGCTCTTCTCCTTTGTCACATGAAGCAGGTTTACTGTCTTGACTTCTTGTGGGAACTTCTTTTGTTCTCCGGTGTTCTGCTTGTGGGGTGCATCGTCATCTTTGCTTGGTGTGTCGAGCCCCCTGTTCAAGAATTCATCCGATTAACCAGTTAACTTGCCGATTAATCCCTACTCGTAGGGTCACCGAGTAGCCGATAAACTGATAAATCGTCTGATTAATTGATTAAATGGCCGATTAACTTGCCGATTAGCCGATTAATTCCCTACTCGCCAGGCAACCGAGCAGCTACCAGTTAACGATTTCCTCAACAATGGTCGAGCCCCTTGTGTTCGGCGTTGAGTTTGCCAGACTGCTTAAAGACCCAAAAATCTCTGTGGGTATGGTTTGAAGGTCTCCCCGGAGTGCTGTGGATTTGACATATTTTGTCCAAGATTTTGTTGAGGTTTGATAGCTCGTCCCTATCATCTTTGGGGGGCGGCTTTTTCTGATTTTGCCGAGAGCTTTTGAATCCGGCGTTTACTGTCATGCTCATCGGGCTGTAGTCCTTGATCCGGCGCGGTTCTTTGTTACGGCGCGGCTTCCCGTTCCCATCCCTGGGTTCGGACGTATTCGGGTCGCTGGTGCTGCTTCTTGCCAACTAGCTATCCTCTCCTGCACAAAAGCAGGTCATGAGGCTTGTTAACGCGGCCATTGTTCGCGGTTTTTCTTGGCCGAGGTGTCTGGCGAGCCATTCATCTTGAACGCTATGTTTGAAAGTTGCTAGGGCCTCTGCGTCCGGACAGTCGACTATCTGATTCTTTTTGATAAGGAATCTGTTCCAGAGCTTCCGGGCCGACTCTTCGGGCTGCTGAGTTATATGACTCAGATCATCTGCATCCGGGGGTCGGACATAGGTCCCTTGAAAATTTGCCCGGAAAGCATCCTCAAGCACTTCCCAACTTCCCATAGTGTTTTCGGGAAGGCTTTTAAGCCAATGCCGGGCTGGCCCTTTGAGCTTAAGGGGTAAGTATTTTATGGCGTGGAGGTCGTCTCCTCTGGCCATGTGTATGTGGAGGATGTAGTCCTCGATCCAGACTCCAGGGTCTGTTGTTCCATCGTATGCCTCTATGTTCACGGGTTTGAATCCGGCTGGAAATTCATGGTCCAGCACCTCATCGGTAAAACATAGGGGGTGCGCGGCGCTCCTGTATTTAGGCATGTCGCGATGTTCGGGTGTTTTTTGCATTGCATCACTCGCTGGAGCCTGCTTTCTTGGCCTATAGATGGATCTGGTTGGGCCAGTTTTCTGATGCAAATTCTTGGACGGGTCGCGCGCCATATTGAGTGCGGCGTCCTCTGATGCGTGAGATTGATTGTAGGTTCGTCTATCCAACCTTGTGGCTTCCTTATTTTTTGACTGTGGGGGTTTTATGGCCTCTTCATCAAATTCCGGTAGTAGTTTCCGCTTCGGATAGCTCTTTGTGTGACGACTACTACCGTACTTGTGTGCGGTATTGAGTACTTTGCCCCATCTGATCCTGAGTGCATCTTCTGCTGTCTTGAGCCTCCGCTTCTGCTTTTCAGGCTATGTGCAGTGGCAACAAGCCTTTGGTGGAGGTTCTGATGTTCCAGCAATTTGTCCGTCGTGAGGTCGTCCGGGCTATTATCTTTCCTGGGGATTAGTTGTTCGGATTGTCCGCCCTGTTTGGACGGATGCTCGACGGCATGTTCATCTTTCATTGATTCACCCTGCTCTATGGTTGGGTCTTTGTCGAGGTGGGGCTTGGCCTTGCGCTTACGCCGCCGCTTTGATTGTTTTTCGAGGGAGCGATCCCTGGCCGCATACTTTTGATCCTCGTTGTCGTTTCTGTTGGGTGTCTCCACCATGTATACGTCGTATGATGAGGTGGCTTTCTAGTTCCCTATAGGTGCTGGTTCTTGATCGTCTCCTTCATCGGCGTCCATGCCGTCGATGTCTTCAGAGTCAAAGTCGAGCATGTCGGTTAAATCATCGACAGTGGCTACGAAGTGGGTCGTGGGTGGGCTTCGAATTTCTTTGTCGTCCGCATCCCAACCGTGCTGGCCGTAGTTCGGCCAGGGCTCTCCTGACAAAGAGAGAGACTTTAATGAATTCAGGATATCGCCAAAAGGCGAGTGCTGAAAGACGTCCGCGGTGGTGAACTCCATGACCGGAGCCCAATCGGGCTTAATCGGAAGAGGTGCGGGGTTTACAGAGTCCGGATCGGAGTCCGGCACCTTGGAGTCACGGGCCTTGCGAAGGACTAGGCTGGTATCCGGCTCTATCTCCATAGAGGTTGTAGCTTCCGTGGCGGCGTTCAACCGTCCGTCCCCGACTGGCGCAGTGGGCTCCGAGCTAATGGTCGGAGCGGACACCTGAGCGACGCTTTGGGTGTTGTCCGATGGCAGAGCTAAATCATGCCCATCGTGACAGTGCGGCGCCCGGTCGTGGCTCGAATCCATCGAAGATCAAGTCCCCGCGGATGTTGGTCGTGTAGTTTAAGCTTCCAAACCTGACCTGATGGCCAGGGGCGTAGCTTTCGATCTGCTCCAGATGGCCAAACGAGTTGGCCCGCAATGCGAAGCCGCCGAATATGAAGATCTGTCCGGGGAGAAAAGTCTCATCCCGGACCGCATCGCGACTGACGAGCGAAGAAGCCATCGGGCCTAAAGGCGACGACACAGAGGAACTCTCAATGAAAGCACCAATGTCGGTGTCAAAACCGGCGGATCTCGGGTAGGGGGTCCCGAACTGTGCGTCTAGGCGGATGGTAACAGGAGACAAGGGACACGATGTTTTTACCCAGGTTCGGGCCCTCTGGATGGAGGTAAAACCCTATTCCTGCTTGATTAATATTGATGATATGGGTAGTACAAGAGTAGATCTACCACGAGATCGGAGTGGCTAAACTCTAGAAGCTAGCCTATGGTATGATTGTTGTTCGTCCTATGGACTAAAACTCTCCGGTTTATATAGACACCGGAGAGGGCTAGGGTTACACAGAGTCAGTTACAATGGGAGGAGATCTTCATATTGTATCGCCAAGCTTGCCTTCCACGCCAAGGAAAGTCCCATCCGGACACAGGACGGAGTCTTCAATTTTGTATCTTCATAGTCCGGGATTCCGGCCAAAGGTCTTAGTCCGGCCATCCGGACACCCCCTAATCTTGGACTCCCTCACCCATGCCAACCAAAATTGCTCTCACTGAAGACACAAATGGTAGTCCTTTCAACCCATCTACCTACTGCTCTATCATTGGTTCATTGCTTTATCTTTGTGCATCTAGACCAGACATCATGTTCAGTGTATGCATGTGTGCTAGATTTCAAGATTTCCCTATGGAAAGTCATCATAAGGCAGTTAAGCATATTCTTAGATACCCTGTTCACACCCCAAAGTTGGGCCTCTGGTACCCCAAGGATGGTAAGTTTGATCTCATTGGGTACACGGATGCGGATTGGGCTGGAGACAAAGTGGATCGTAAGTCCACATCCGGTGCATGTCAGTTTCTTGGACGATCCTTGGTAAGTTGGTCCTCGAAGAAGCAAAATTGTATTGCTCTCTCTACCGCAAAAGCTGAATACATTGCTGCCGCTAGTTGTGCAGCTCAGTTGTTATGGATGAGGCAAACTTTGAAGGATTACGGTATCACCTATAGAAATGTGCCTCTTCTGTGTGATAATGAAAGTGCCATCAATATTGCTGAGAACCCCAAAGATCATCTCCGCACCAAACACATTGATATTAGGTATCATTTCTTGAGAGATCATGTTGAAAAGGGTGATATTCACATTGATCACATTGGCACATATTTTCAACTAGCAGATATCTTCACCAAACCTTTAGATGAAGCAAGGTTTTGTCGACTTAGGCGTGAACTTGGTATCTTGGAGCTTGACAATATTATGTGAATTCTAGTACCCATTCATGCATGAATCTAATGTCTTGTCATGATGTAGGCATATATTTAGGGGGAGGCATTCAATTCATGAATATTCTCACCCTACTTAATGCATAAAAAGAACCAACACTCTCAAAGTGACCATGGTTCTAGAACTATGGTGCTTTAACATGATGGAGTAGTGACTATGCACTCAAAGTTCAAATCTTTCTGTGTCATGTCATGTCTGCTCATACATGGTGGCATTAGCCACCACTTGTAGTATATGGCTATTATTGACTGGGGTAGGGTATTGGTTACTAAATAGATAAATTTTTACTATGGACAATAATTTTCTTCTACTCATCATGATCAGCAGCACATACACCTACTCCTTGCCTCCTGTCAAAATTCTGGGGTCGGACGTCCATAGGTTCCGGACGTCCATGTGGTTCTTCAATGCCGGTCGTCCGTAGGAATCCGGACTTCCGTAAATTCTTCTCTGATTATCATCGCCCGGTCGTCCGGCCTATCCGGACGTCCGTGAAATCCTCTCTGGTTCCCTTAGTTAGCCTAGACGCCGAAACGTCGGACGTCCGTAAGACTTCAGACATCCGTAATAAACTTTCTGGTACATCTGACCGGACGTCCGAGGCCGTCGGGCGTCCGTACAATCATCTCTGTCATCTTGTATTCTTTTCCTAGCCCCGACTCCGGTCGTCCGTACCCCCCCCCCCCGGTCGTCCGGATGCCTATTCGACTCCGGTCGTCCGTAGGCTCCGGTCGTCCGGTCGTTTTCACCGGCCACTATATATGAGCGCGGTAGGGTTTCCCAACTGTTCCTCATCTCCTCTACACTATCTCCCGACCGCCGTGGCCGCACGCCGCCGTGCCCCTCGCCAGGGCTCCTCTCCGCCGCGGATCTGTGGTCTTGCTTGGCTCCGCTCAAGCCCATCGGCCTCTCGCTCTCTCCGGTTGCTTATCCTTGGTTCGGTCGCCCGTTTCCTCCGTGTTCCTCCCTTCAAGGTAGGGCGTAACCTTCACCCCTTCCTGTATCTAACCTTGATCTATGGAGGGGTGTTGATTTGTGTCCTCTTTCTCCCCTAGGTCATGATGCCTCGGACCAAGCACTCAGCTAGAAAGAAAGTCGCCGGAGGGCCGGCTCGTCCGTCTCGTCGTGGTGGCTCCGACGACTCCCAGGAGCAGGCTCGCCCTCGGAAACGTGCTGCTCGTCCTCCCAGCTCGTCTAGCGATTTCTCCTCGGAGGGGTTGGACTTTGAGGATGAGCTTGAGGAGGTGGAACCGGCCCCGTTTGTTGGTGTTCGCGTCGCTGCACCCAAGCCGGGCACTCATCGTCCAACCTTTCACCTTCCTCCTCCTCCAGTGCAACCCCACAGTGATAATCGTCACATCTCAATTGAGCCTCCATTGCCACTCGGCCGTCATGTTAAGCGTTTCAATGAGGTCCCCAAAGCTTCATATCTTAAATTGCGTCACAATGTAGATCAATTTACTGTTGTTAGGGATTCTTAGGATAGTCGCTTTCGCACAAATGTCCAAGCCGACATCTTCACCACGATTGTCATCCCCAAAGGCTTGTCACTCCATGTCTACATTGATCTTGAGCATATTTGCACTCATCCGGAGAAATATCCGGGAGCCATTGAGCTCATTGAGTCATCCAATCTAGCTGCTCCATTCGCGTTTCAACATGATTTTAACCACGCTGCCATTCATCAATTCTATGCTACATGTTACTTTGCTCCTGATAACACTGTCACATGGATGACTTCTGACACTGCACCCATATCATCTTATGCTCAGTTTGTCACTGCCCTTGGATTTCCCGACACTGGGTTCAAAATCCACAAGGATGACCCCAACCATAGGCCCAAGGGCATTGCAGTCTGTGCGGATCTTATTAGACCTATATAAACTTTGTCTGCCACTGAAAAACAAAAGGGTCTAAACCAAGTCTCCATTTGGCGCTTTCCATTCAACATCATTTATCAGTGTATCATCCGCACCATCTATCCCAAGATGGGTGACAAGGGCTCTTGCAGCAGCTATTGCATTGATCTCATGCATCGCCTCTTCACATCTACTAAAGGGAAGATCAATGTTCCACACTTTCTATGGCATGAGATCCGTCTTGATAGCTTCCAGCACAAGAGGGCTTTTCCTCATGCACCCATTTATTCAGGCTTTTATCGAGAGTGTAGCTCCCTTTCCCGTTGCCGGCACTCATGTACATGAGCGATGGGTCATTCCTGCTCACATGGCGGCTGATCATGTTCCTCCTCCTCCTGCTACTGTTAGTCGCACTGCCGCTAGTGTTCCTTCTCATGCTGCCCATCCTCCTTCCAGTTCTGCACCTTTTGGGCGCATTGCTCGTTTTCTTGGGAAGGCTCACTCTGCCATGATGAAGATGTTCACCTTCAATTGCTCCCAAAACCACGATGTTGTCACTCGCATGGTAACTTCCAAGAACGCTCTGAAGGCTCGTCTGAGAGACTCAGGAGTGTATGATGTGAGTGACGATGAGCGTCTTCCTGAAGCACCCCCTTCTGACTTTGGTTTTCCCTCCGGTCCTGAGTGGGCTGATTTCTTCGACGAGGCTAGTGGCAGTGGTGTTCATGATGATGAGGAGGAGGATGATCTCTGATGCTCTTATGTTTCCCCCCTATTCTCTATTTTTGGATATTTTATGCCAAGGGGGAGTAGGCTCTATATGCATGTTCTTCTAGCTCATTATGTAATCGAACTTATTGTTATGGTTATGTTTTAGCTTGTATTGAACCTATGTTAGGAGTTTGTTGAGTCTGAGATTTGGTGAATCTATATGTGATCAATCTATATGAAGTTATGAAGTTTAAGTCTTGATTATCATGTGTATGAGATTTGGTTATATTGGGGGCATCATTTTGAGGGGGAGCCCTCGTCATGTTTTTAGTATCTATGGTATCACTTTGAGGGGGAGCTCACTTGTTACTCATTCTTGATTATTGTTATTTGAGCTCCACAACAAATACTTTCGATTACTATTATGAGTATGCATATGAGTTGACATCAACTACCAAAAAGGGGGAGATTGGAAGTGCAATCATGCCCTTAATCATATTTTGATGTTGATGACAACACATATGCTAGGGACTAATCATGTTTATCAAGTATATCTCAGGTTTATGTCTCAAAGACCGTGTGCATGGATCATGACTAGGGTCAAAAAGCATATAACTCAAGAATGGAGATACAAGATATTGACTTCATTTATGGTTTGTTCTTGAGTATAGAGATCCCGCACTATTAAGAGGGGGTCGTTGGATCTAGTGAAAAACTTGCTCAAAACCACTTTTCCTGTACCTTGCCTTCGGACGTCCGGTGTTCTATGGTCGTCCGGTCCCTCTCGGTTGCCCGGACGTCCGACCACTTCCGGTCGTCCGGTCTTCCTTTACAGTATGATTTTTACGGATGTCTGGAACTCTCCGGACGTCCGGTACTTTCACAACAGAATCATTTTTACGAACTTCCGGACTCTCCGGTCGTCCGTGCTCTGGATGTCCGGCCCATCTCGGACGTCCGTGTCCTGTACACTGGGTCGTGGCTCACAGTTTCACAGCGGCCGGTCGTCCGACGACTGTCGGACATCCGGACCTATTTGTGCCTCCGGACGTCCGATGTTCTCCGGATGTCTGACCCATCCTGTACACTTATGTTCCCCAAACGGTCACTTTCACACACCTACTATATATATGCCTTTCCCTTCCACGGGATAAGGTTGACCATTCACTTTGAGCCTACCAAGAACACTCCTTACTCTCTCTCTCATTCATCTACACCAAATCCTAGATTCCCAAGTGTTCTAGGAGCATTTGAGAGAAGTTTTCCAATCAAGTGATAGATCCACTCCTTCCCCTTCTTTGCACCAAAGGAATTCGTGACTTGAGCAAGTTTTGAGCTTTCCCCCATCGTTCTTGTTACTCTTGGAGGTTGGAGACTCCTAGGCAGTAGGAGTCATTCGGAGAGGAATCAAACTTTGTGATTACCCTCGCAAAAGTTTGTGAGGGTTTGGAGACCACCCCAAGGTCTACCACTAGTGGTTGAGAAATGCCTTCGTGGTGTTGTCTCAAAGGGAGAATAGGGTGAGCCTTCATGGCATTGGTGTGCCTTCGTGGTAACATCCACCTCTCTAACAGTGACTAGCTTCCCTCCAAGGAAGTGAACATCGGCATACATCCTCGTCTCCCGGAGTTGCGGTTATTCCTAACCCTAACTCTCTACTTGTGGTTACTTGTCTCTTTACACTTACGCACATCATATTGTGCTTGCCTACTTACGTGTTTGTGTTACTTGCTTAGTACTTTGTGCTCACTTGCAATTGTTAGGCTCATCTTCATATTCCGCATTATTGCCTAAAATTGCTAAGTAATAATTAAAATTTTGAAATTGTACCTATTCACCCCCCCTCTAGGTCCATCTCGATCCTTTCAGTTAGGTTAAGGTCTGGTGGGTTGGTTTACCTAGGTTTTTGACCTGGCTAAGATAGGATTAGCCAATGATCAGCCTGGCTCTGATACCAAGTTTGTCATGACCAGTTTTCCGGGTATTAGTTTCCCAGAAAATGGCCTTTGTGCTCACCAGCCCTAGGATTACTGTTAGCTGATAAGGCACCAACTTGATACAGAAACTCCAAGCAAAAATACGTAATATGTAGTAGAAGACCATTCTGGCCTATGAGTACAACATAAGGCTGCTAGTGGTTGATGGCGGAAGCGGTTTGTGGATCATCAACGTCTATGGGACTCCATTTCCCACAGGAACAGCTGACCAGGTTAACTCCTATCTTCGCGAGGCTGCTATCACCGTTGCTTAGGTTCTGGGGCTGTCATCGCGACGCTCCTCTCCATGCAAGGAATCTGGCCAAGACAATAGCCAGGGACAAGCCAGTGAGTACTTTGAATGTACTCGCAAACATCATGAACACGGGTATAATATAACAAACGAAAATCATGCTCTGAAATATTCTATGATCACAACGTCAGTCATAAAATAAAATCCCTGATGCATGCAAGCGGTTAATTATATACAACATGGATATGCAATAACAGAGTAGTAATAAAATACACCAATCGGGTGTCTGAAGCGACGCCTCGAAAGGATAGTAAATAACGAGCATGCCTCAGTCGGGCGTCTGAGCGACACCACATAAAGGGCTCATAAGGTAAATAAATAACAGCATGCCATAGTCGGGCGTCTGAGCGATACCACATAAAGGGCTTATAAGGTAAATAAATAACATCATGCCACAGTCAGGCGTCTGAGCGACACCACATAAAGGGCTTATAAGAAAACAATCACCGTAAATATCCAGGAGGTAGAACCGTCCCAGGGATACTCAATACTTCAAATAATATAAAGAGGTTAGTCCGTAATAATAATAATCATAATCATCATAAGTCACACGTCATGATCCATGTTCTGGTTTAGTAGTTTCTCCTCCGAAGACCGACACTAAGACCGACATTTGACCCATTCCAGACTGTTGTCCTTAACCATGGACACAGCTATTCGAATAGATTTAATCTCTGCAGATCGTGTACTCTTTACCCACGAGTAACGGATTCCTTTAGTCCATCGGGACTAATTCCATCTACGGTCTTTTAATTGAAAACACACCTGACTGCACGCACCAGCCCGACTTACCGGTGTCTGGAATCACCCACGACACTAGTTAAGCAAAACTCTAAGTGGGGAGGCTACAACCTCGATTAGCATGGGATCACAAAATTTATACCGCGCGCAAGCTGGGGGAGCTACCCCCTCGGCTACAACCAAAACACCCATGCCCCCGGACCAGGTGGCCTGCCTACTGGTTGCAGTCGGTATCTTCCACCATGGTCTCTCTATACGGTGTGTGCTAGAAAGGGGTTGAAAACTTACTGAACCGTACCCTACTTGCTGTAGGGACAAGTGGTAGTACGAAACAAGTATGGGGGTTACTGGAACAAGACTCAATCTATGGTCGACTCAGGAGGTTTAAGTATTCCCTACATGATTAGCATAATGAATATATTTCAACCAACAGACAGAATCACCACTCATCATACCCCATCATGCCATACTGGACACACTCGTCTCGACGAGGAACTAGGGACAAGCTCAGGTCTTCCCAAGACAGAGACTTTCCCGGCTTCCTTTCGGCAGGCAAGAAAAGCATATGAGGATGATTACTGTCACAAGCATGACCATTTCCAACAGCAAGGAAATCTCCAATATGCATTCATGCAAATGATCGTATCACCACATAAAATAACGAGTTCTACGTATTAAGGTGGTGTTATAATTGTGTCAAATAACACACACAATATTATGCCAGGGTTCAGAATGCTTGCCTTCAGGAGTATGCAAGTGGGGTGTGCCTTTTGAAAGTTGACTTCTTCTTCAAAAACCTATTTTTAAAATTATTCAAATTAACACATAGTTTCAAAATAGTGAAATTTTTAAACTAGACTAAATTTGAGAGAGGTGGGAAAAAGAATCAACTTATTTGGAGTTTTATTTTAAAAGATATAGCCAGTCAAAGTTTTGGTCAAACTCTGTTTTTTTTAAAAGAAATGTTTCGAAAATTGAACACGTCGAAGGGGCACTTTGCTTTTACGCTTCCACTTAAACCACATGGACCGGCGTGGGTCACTGATAGTGGGTCCAGGGGGGCCACTGGTCAGGTTTGACCAGTCATCCCCCGCCTCCTTCCTCCTCTTTGGCCGAACGGGGGCGGAGCTTCGGCGATCTTCGCCGGCGGACGACGGCTCCTCAAGGGCATCCGAGGGCAGGGATGGATCCGCCAGCTCAAGGCGGACCTCCCCGTGGTTGCTGGGTCGGCGGGGGTGGAGGGAGTCGTCGGCGGCGAGCTCCACGGCGCAGGAGGCTTCGGGTGGGTTTGGGGTTGTGTTCTACGGTGGTTCCCGATCACAATTGAGAGGCTGGGCAGCTCCGCACGGTCGAGGGGGGTAGAATGGTGGCGTTGGACGGGCAGGGGAGGCGCTGGTTGCGATGAACGGCTCTAGGGCGTGGCGGCGGCCGAACCGGCCGGAGTCAGGGAAGACGGCTTTCCCCCGACGATTATTGGCTGTGGGGGGTGCTATGGGGGTGGCCTGAGGCTGCCTGAGTGGCTGGACGAGCCCGGGGCCCCTACTTATAGTGCGGCTAGGTCGGTTTGCGGAGGCCGTGGATAGGATCGTCAGCGACCGCCGTTCTGTAGTGGACAGGGCGACGTGGCGGCGATGGGCGCTAGCTGACGAGCTAGTGGATGAGCCCGGGCTGTTCCACGAGCGAGCTGGCGCGTTGGTGTGGTTCGGGCGGCGCCGACCAGGGCAGAGGTTGTCGGGGCGGCGGTGGCGGCTTGCGGTGGCGGCGCTGTAGGGCGCCAGGAGGGGGCCAGGCAGCCCTGCGGCGAGGGAGGAGTCGGGTGCATCGACTGGGAGAGGGGAGGGGCCAGAACGGGCGCGGGGGAGGCGGCAGCGGGACACGGCGACTCGTGCGCATGCACGTGCAAACGCGCGGTCTGGCCGTGCCCAGAGCGTGCACGCCAAATGCTTGGCAAAATGACAGCGGGTGCTAGAGGATTTGGATGAGGCTAGGGACTAACAGGCCTAGGTTAGGATTTGCAAGAATATTAGTGGACATGGTGGTGTGGTCAGGGGGTCAACTCCCCAGTGCAAACTACAAATCATGTCAAAACTGGCTATGCACACCAAGTGCTCGATAGAATGCCAAGGGCATCTAGGCAACTCTTGGGGTGGCCAAAATTTCCAGATTGGAGTCTGTTCAGATGTAGGTGAGGATGGCAAGGTCATTTGGGCAAAACCAGAAACTTGCTAGTGCAAGTTTTGCAAATCTTCAGTTTTGGACAGAAAGAAAAAGGCATGATTGCATGCACTTAAAATCCTCCCATGGGTCCACTCTCTTGGAATTAAGGGTTTTGCAAGGTGGTCTATAAGAAGGAAAAAGAATCATGGGTAAAGGAGCAAGTAAAAATATGGTTGCAGTACAAAACATCAAGTTGGACCAGAATGAAAATGAGGTTGATTCACTCAAAAAATTTCAAAGAACATCACTATGTTTTTGCATAAAGTTGAATAATATACTCCTATTAACATCCCATAATTTTGGTGGAAGTTTTAAATAAATATTTAAATAGGTTGTAGTGCAAAATTGCCCACTGGACCAGATTTGAAAACTTGGTGTAGAGCTCAAAATCTCCAATGAACAATAGATATTTTGGCATAAAAGTGATTTAAAAACACCATCTGACATCTCCAAATTTTGGTTGGAATTTTAAGCAAATTTATAAAATGGTTGTAGTTCAAATAGAGCTCCAAAACTAATGAAAAATCACTTTTAAGGAATAAAGTTCAGGGAGCAATAGTTATGCAAATAAATCCACTGATAATAGAAATGTCTTTCTTGAGAGGGTAAACAAGCCCAATAATATAATTGGAAAGTTTTTCATTTGGGGTAAAAACTCCATAATAATAAAGAAAAGAATGGTCCTGAAATCAAAAGGAAATCCAGAAAATAAAAGTTTAAGTTTCCTGGCAAAATTTTAATTAACAAAACAAGGTTAAATTTTTTGGGGTGTTACATGGAGGTAGTGATATGAAAGTCATGCTAGTTGGGTGATTATGAATTTAAAGAATGCTTGTGTTGAAGTTATCAAGTCCCGTAGCATGCACGTATGGTTAAAGTTGTGTAACAAATTTGAAACATGAAGTGTACCTGGCTTGTGCATCCTTATGAGTGGCGGTCGGGGACGAGCGATGGTCTTTTCCTACCAATCTATCCCCCTAGGAGCATGAGCGTAGTACTTGGTTTTTGATGACTTCTAAATTTTTGCAATAAGTATATGACTTCTTTTGACTAATGTGGAGTCCATGGATTATACGCACTTTTACCTTTCCGACATTGCTAGCCTCTTCGGTACCGTGCATTGCCCTTTATCACCTCGAGAGTTGGTGCAAACTTCGCCGGTGCATACAAACCCCGTGATACGATACGCTCTATCACATATAAGCCTCATTATATCTTCCTCAAAACAGCCACCATACCTACCTATTTATGGCATTTCCATAGCCATTCCGAGATATATTGCCATGCAACTTTCCACCGTTCCGTTTATTATGACACGCTCCATCATTGTCATATTGCTTTTTGCATGAACTTGTAGTTGACATTGTATTTGTGGCAAGGCCACCTTCATAATTTTGATACATGTCGCTCTTGATTCATTGCATATCCCGGTACACCGCCGGAGGCATTCATATAGAGTCATATTTTGTTCTAAGTATCGAGTTGTAATTGTTGAGTTGTAAGAAAAATAAATGTGTGATGATCATCATTATTAGAGCATTGTCCCAGTGAGGAAAGGATGATGGAGACTATGATTCCCCCATAAGTCGGGATGAGACTCCGGACAAAAAAAAAGATAGGCCATAAAAAAAGGGGGAGAAAAGGCCCAAATAAAAAAATGAGAGAAAAAGAGAGAAGGGACAATGCTACTATCCTTTTACCACACTTGTGCTTCAAAGTAGCACCATGATCATCATAATAAGAGAGTCTCATATGTTGTCACTTTCATATACTAGTGGGAATTCTTCATTATAGAACTTGGCTTGTATATTCCAATGATGGGCTTCCTCAAAAGTTCCCTAAATCTTCGTGAGCAAGCAAGTTGGATGCACACCCACTTAGTTTCTTTTGTTGAGCTTTGATATATTTATAGCTCTAGTGCATCCGTTGCATGGCAATCCCTACTCACTCACATTGATATCTATTGATGGGCATCTCCATAGCCCGTTGATACGCCTAGTTGATGTGAGACTATCTTCTCCTTTTTGTCTTCTCCACACAATCCCCATCATCATATTCTATTCCACCCATAGTGCTATATCCATGGCTCACACTCATGTATTGCATGAAGGTTGAAAAAGTTTGAGATTATTTATGTATGAAACAATTGCTTGGCTTGTCATCGGGGGTATATAAGTTGGAAACATCTTTGTGTGACGAAAATGAAGCATAGCCTAACTATATGATTTTGTAGGGATGAACTTTCTCTTGCCATGCTATTTTGAGAAGACATGATTGTCTTGATTAGTATGCTTGAAGTATTATTATTTTTATGTCAATATGAAATTTTGTCTTGAATCTTTCGAATCTGAATATTCATACTACAATTAAGAAGATTTACATTGAAATTATGCCAAAGTATCACTCCGCATCAAAAAATTCTTTTTTATCATTTACCTACTCGAGGACGAGCATGAATTAAGCTTGGGGATGCTTGATACGTCTCCAACGTATCTATAATTTTTGATTGCTCCATGCTACTTTATCTACTGTTTTAGGCAATATTGGGCTTTATTATCCACTTTTATATTGTTTCTGGGACTAACCTATTAACCGAAGGCCCAGCCCAGATTTGTTGTTTTATGCCTATTTTAGTGTTTCGAGGAAAAGGAATATCAGACGGAGTCAAAACAGAACGAAATCAACTATAGAAGTTATTTTTGGAAGGAAAGCAACCTGATAGACTTGGCGTGCACGTCAGGGGAGCCCAGGGCTGCCCACGAGGGTGGGGGGCGCGCCCCCTGCCTCGTGAGCACCCCGGAGGTCCACCGACGTACCCCTTGCACCCATATATACCTACGTACCCTAAAACTTCCAGAACAGAAGATAGATCAGCAGTTCCGCCGCCGCAAGCCTCTGTAGCCACCAAAAACCTCTCGGGAGCCCTTCCTGGCACCCTGCCGGAGGGGGGATCCCATCACCGGTGGCCATCTTCATCATCCCGGCGCTATCAATGACGAGGAGGGAGTAGTTCACCCACGGGGCTGAGGGTATGTACCAGTAGCTATGTGTTTGATCTCTCTCTCTCGTGTTCTCTCTCATGTTCCCTCTATGGCACGATCTTGATGTATCCCGAGCTTTGTTATTGTACTTGGATCTTATGATGTTTCTCCCCCTCTACTCTCTTGTGATGAATTGAGCTTCCCCTTTGAAGTTATCTTATCGGATTGAGTCTTTCATGAGAACACTTGATGTATGTCTTGGTGATCAACTTGCGGGTTTCGTGACATTGGGAACCTATGCATAGGGGTTGGCACACGTTCTTGACTCTCCGGTAGCAGCTTTGGGGCACTCTTTGAAGTACTTTTATGTTGGTTGGATGAATCTGAGATTGTGTGATGCATATCGTATAATCATGCCCACGGATACTTGAGGTGACAATGGAGTATCTAGGTGACATTAGGGTTTTGGTTGATTTGTGTCTTAAGGTGTTATTCTAGTACGAACTCTTTTATAGATCGATCCGAAAGAATAACTTTGAGGTGGTTTCGTACCCTACCATAATCTCTACGTTTGTTCTCCGCTATTAGTGGCTTTGGAGTGACTCTTTGTTGCATGTTGAGGGCTTGTTATATGATCTATCTATCTTATTATTGTTGAGAGAACTTGCACTAGTGAAAGTATGAACCCTATGCCTTGTTTCCTATCATTGCAATACCGTTTACGCTCACTTTTATCGCTCGTTACCTTGTTGTTTTTATTATTTCAGATTACAAAAACCTTTTTCTACTATCTATTTTGCACTTGTATCTTCATCTCTTCGCCGAACTAGTGCACCTATACAATTTACCATTGTATTGGGTGTGTTGGGGACACAAGAGACTCTTTGTTATTTGGTTGCAAGGTTGTTTGAGAGAGACCATCTTTATCCTACGCCTCCTACGGATTGATAAACCTTAGGTCATCAACTTGAGGGAAATTAGCTACTGTCCTACAAACCTATGCACTTGGAGGCCCAACAACATCTACAAGAAGAAGGTTGTGTAGTAGACATCAAGGGGAAGAAGACCTTAGGCGTGTGGAGATGGAGCCCGAGGTACTGCTCCGCTGTGATGGAGGGTTTTGTCGTTGGAGCAGCTCCGGTGAGTTGTACGACGCCAAGGCTGAAGCAGGACAAGAGAGACAACGAACAACATTAACCTGAGTGAAATTCTAATAGCATCTCCAATACATGACATAAAATACATAACCACAAAGTGCTAGATGTAAAATACATCAGCCGCTCATCTCTGAACTTAACTCTCGAAACTGAATTCAATTGTCGAAACTGAACTTAACTGTCGAAACTGAACTTAACTATCAAAACTGAATTTTGCTGTCGAAACTGAATTTTGCTGTCGAAACTGAACGCACTAGCAAGGTGAGGCAACACGTCGGTTGACTGACTTTTTCATCTCTGGTCAGTCGATCTTGCAGCTATTGGATACGAAATCAAGGGCCCGCGGTTCATCTTCAACCTCCACCCCCCTGAGCCGCAAGCCACCACCGGCCAAACAGCAGCCCCCCGCCGCCCGCGGCCGGTGGTGCGCCGCCCCGCCCGCCCCAAAAACACTCCCCACCGCTGGTCCGCCGCCGCCCCGGCCATCCCTCTAGGCCCCCCCATCCCAAGCTTTTTCTCCTGCGATACCCATGTCACTGCCCCGCCAACGCCCCGCCACCGCCAGCGACCACCGCCCCCACCCTGAACCCTAAGATAGATAGTGTGGTACCTCTCGGCGAGCCCCCCTCCCTGCTGCGGCTGGTTCTTCCTTCACCCCGGGGAGCCCCCCACCCCCCACCCCCTGAAAATCGACTGACCCAAAAGTCGATTCAGTCGACTGAAGTGTAGCTAAATCGGAGCAGCATCGCAAGCAAGAGCAAGAGCGAGAGCAGCAGCGCGAGAAAGAGCAATAGCAAGAGCAGACCAGGCAGGGTACCGAGAGCAAGAGCAGACCAGCAGTGCGAGCGACAGCTAAAGCAGCAGCAGCTCCTACTGATGTGGACATCGCCGCCAAGGGAGCGACGTCGTGGAGGAAGTGGCCGGCGACGCCACCGTGGATGGAGCCGCGTTGTGTTGGCTCGGGACTGAGCATCGGCAGCATCGTGAGATCGAATCAAGAAGAAAATGTGGAGATTAGTGTACAACCTCTTTGGTGGTGCTGATTTGGCCGTAGCTTCATCCGAGGAAACGGTGATGATGGTGCTCTTCCGGTGGTGCAGGTGAAGACAACGGTGTGGGAATGGAGGTGGCACGAAAGACGAGGGGAACATCGGGGCAGCACCTTGGAGGTGGAGGATGGGGTGGCTGAACCGGCGAGACGATGAGATCGACGACAGATCCTCATCCGGTATGGTGGATGAGGGACGTCGAGGTGTTGTTGTGGACGACGTCGTCGGGGAAGAGGCTCCGCCTGGGTGGCGGACGGAGCAGTGTGTGGGGTTTCATCGCGGGTTTTCGCGGCCTCGGTGTACGAATGGGTGGGCAGATGGGATGGTATTGGGGAACCATGGCTTAGAGACACGCTTGTCCGAAATGTGGGGTAAGTTACGAAAGTACCCCCACCAATTTGAGGCGATTCTTTCGGTTTAGGGGTACCACGGGCATTTCGCGTGTCGGGATTTCACAGGAGGTGGAAATTTTTGCGCGCGTTGTAATTTCGGAATAGCAAGGCGCGGGTTGAGATGGAGGGAGTTGTCAGAGCACAACGAGACAAAGATATATCTTAAATATTTCGGGCTAACAAGGCACGGGTTGAAATTTCCGGACAAGCCTAACATGTACTATACCAAATCAATGCGCACTACAAATGTCATTCAAAAGTTTGAATTCATGTTATGTTCAATTAAAATATTTTGCTACATGTATAATGCATGCAACCTACTACTCAAATGAATGTTTTAGTGCATTCCAAACGTATATACTACCGCTTCAATATGAACTAAATTTGAATTTGTTTCTCTATTTGAATAAGATCTACAGTAATGATTGTTGTGAAGTCAAAGCATTTGAATTCGTTTCTTTGTTTTAATAAGATCTACAATCATCATTATTGTCAAGTTAAACCATCGTTTGTGTATTGTCTTCACAGCACACCACATGATTAGTCTCGAGTTACATATGAACTATGTGTACTATATGAACTCAAACTAGATTTTTTGAATACACTTTATTTTGATTTCAAATCACATTAAATTTCTAGCTCTAGCTAGATCTTCATATTCTAAACCATGTCTCATATGTATAATGTGTTTATCACATTATGTATGGTGCCCCACCCCCTACGCCTACAAGTATTTAGATGTGAGTTGCAAATACCACACATTACCACAAATTCAAATAAAATGTGAGAATGTTCGATATATAGTATTGTTTAGATTGTTCGATATTTAGTTGTAAGCTACAAAAGCCACACATTATCACAAATTCAAATAAAATGTGAGATTGTTTGATGTATAGTATGGTTTAGATTGTTCGGCATTTAGCTGTGAGTTGCAAACGCCATGCATTATCACATTATGGTATAACATGTGCACAGCACGTGTATCACCGCTATATTCATGCATGCAATGTTTAAAACACTATGATCTCCTATTCAAATATATGAATCCGCTTTCATATGAAATTATGATCTTTGTTAGTCTCTTACACCCACACAATCCTCTAACCTTTGTAGCTACCACTAACTTTCTCTCGTGCATGCACACGCCCTCCTCGCCCTCCCCCTCCCTCGGCATTCTATCCATCGGGCACATTCATTTTTTTCTTTAGGTCGTTCTCCCAGAGTCTCCACAACTCCTTTACGACACACACCGATCGATAAACCTCTCCAGTGATGCCTGCCTACAACATACACACACACCTTCAATCTCCTCCTTTATGTGTCCTTGCCTCGTGTCTCTCATACGGTCAGACACACGTGTAAACTCTCGCCCCTATTTTCATCGATGTCACAACCGCACACTCCTCCCCCTATCTAGCTAGTAGTTGGGCCTCTCGCACCACCTCCTAGCTCCATTCTCTCTGTCTATCCATCTCACTGGGTCTTATTTGCCTCTAACAAATGGACGTACGCCGACCGATCTCTCGCTATACATATAGCTAGCTAGGTCCTTATAACTCGTTTTTACCCCCACGTCGATCAATCTACCTCATTAGTTGTGTCTCTCCCTTCCTCCGACAAACAACAATTTATCTACCGGTCTAGTTAGGTTTGCTTACCAAACACATGGTTCCCCTTCATCATCCATGGATGCGTCCCGACAGATCTATCACGCACAGGCACAAACAGAAACACATCCCCACTCTTATTGATAACATTGCAGTTCCACCCTCAGTTTGTCTAGTAGGCCTCTCCCACCATCTTTGAGAAGCAACTCCATCACCCATCCAGCACTCTACCCCTCTCCCTCCCTCTCTCTCTCTCCTCTCTCTCTCTGTCCCATCATATTTCCCGTCCTTCAGTTATGTATGGATGTCGACCGATCTCCCTCAAGACATAGCTAGGTCTCTCCTTCTCAACACATATACGAGTCATTCTACCTCTATAGTTAGGACTCTGCCTACCCCTCCCCCACCCCCTCTCCCCCACACACACCGGTACATCGAGCGCTCTAGTCATGTCTCCCTGCCACACACAAACTTGACATGTGCCCTCTAACGTTCCGGTAGGCCAGTCTCCCTATATCTTTGACTTGCACACACACACAATTTCGATGGCTCTCTTCATCGATCTCGCACCCACCCACTTGATCCTCTCTTCGACTCTATCGATAGCTATGACCCCTCACTCTCTTCTCGTGGATTACCCAACCCTCTATGTATGATATGGATAGGCCTCCATTTCACACACATTGCATGCAAAATTTTGTTTGAGATGTCATCGACACATATTTCCACAAATAATTCACGAAATAAACACCCCACCCCACCCCCACCCCCACCCCAAAACAAAAAACACTCATGAATGCGGTTTGTATCTCTCACACACACCCACGTAGGTGGGGGACGTGCACAAAGAGAAGAGGTGCACGCACGGCGCATGTACTCCCATCTCTTTCCCAACCACACCCGCGCGGGTACACGGTGGAGCTCATTTCTGTATGAAAAAGGCAGCCCACGTGGTAATTTGGCACGTGTACTGGTTGTCCACTTGGTGGAGGGAGGATCGTCTACCACGGGTGAACAAACAAATTGCGACTTGACGTGTTATGTTAAAAAAAGAGGCAAACCATGTGGAGCCTACCTTAGAGGCAAGGCTCTATACACTGGAGTACTTTTGATGTGTCCCATCAACTCGCAGAACGAGGAGAAGCTTGCTTGGTACGCCGTCTCCCCCGCCCACGGGCGCGGTGGCTCACAGGATGAGGTGAAGCTTGCTTCGCCTTACGCCCGCTCCCTCGCCCATGCGCGCGGTGGCTCGCAGGACGAGGAGAAAAATTTACTACTCCCTCCGTTTACTCCTCGTCCCTACTACCTTGGTTATAGAGATTATATCATAATATTGTTTGGAATATATATGTCCTTTAGTAGATTTCAATATGAACTACTAGTACATACTCCAAACACTGATGTATATAGACGTATTTTAGAGTGTAGATTCACTCATTTTGCTCTGTATGTAGCACTCTCCCTCGCCCCTCAACCCTCGCCCACGTGGTGGACGTGCAGCAATTCATTCGGTCTCATATAGCCAGAACGATATATACTGCACTACCATTATTGCTCGACTTTCCGAAGAGGGGAAGAGCCAATCGCAAGGTTAATATTTTGGAGATGCCAAGCGCAAGGTTATAGGAGAACGAGTAGTAGGTGTCGCGTCATTTACAAATAAAGTTTTTTTTCTTCAGTGGCACGTACACAATATGATAGGTTCATATGGAGAGAAAAGGAAACTGCTCCACTATATACATAGTCAGAACGGGCCAGCCTACACGGTTGCTTGCTGGGGTTGCTCTCTTCACACTCTCTCGCACAAAACGACTGTGGCCACATCTCTAACATCCCGGCGGATCACGTCCGCTTGGGGAAGGGGTGGATGCTTAGTGTAGATGCGGTGGCCGTCGCCAACGGCAAAAACCCACTGTCGGCACGTCCCGATCAGGGGTCCCCGCCATTCTCTCTCACAAAGCCGGTGAGATTGCCTTCGTCCCTTGCTCACTGCCGCGACGTGGGCAGTTGCCGCCTCCCGCCACCCTCCTTAAGGTTGAGCTACGTCCCTCAGGTACAACTCCCTTTACAGCCGGCTTGAACCACTGCTCCAGCTGCCCACATCACTCCCTGTAGATATTTCTCTACTTCTTTGCCCCACAGATACCTCTATTGACTTCCACGTATTGTATTTGTGATGAGTTTATGTCTCATCAACTAGTCCCAGTAATCTTATTCTAATAATGCTTCTTCAATTTCTTTGCCACAGGGATGCTCATCTTGATTTTGGTGAAACTGCACAAAATGATCCAATGGTTAAAAGGTTGCAAACTTCATTTATTAGGAAGCTCGAACGTTGCCAGCAAATTGAAGCCTGGTCAGGGTTCACGGTTTAGGGGCTAGGGACTGCATGGATCGTTTTTTTCTTTAGCTGCCTCTGTTCCAAAATAAGTGTCAACTTTAGTAGTAGTACAACTTTGTAGTAAAGTTTGCACAAAGTTGAGACACTTATTTTGGAATGGAGAGAGTACATATTTGCTATGATCTGTCAATCATTGAGATGCAATAGCATGCATGTTAGTCTCCTTTGTATTTGATGAAATGTTGCAACGGGCAACCTTGGACGCAAGATACATGTAACAGAAGCTGGAAGCTTCATAGCATTGTACAAATTTATCTCGCTGATAAATTACAGTACATACTATACTAGTACTTCCTCTGTTCCTAAATATAAGTCTTTGTAGAGATTTCACCATGAACCACATGCGGATGTATATAGATGCATTTTAAGTGTAGATTCATTCATTTTGTTCCGTATGTAGTTCACCTAGTGGAATCTCTACAAAGACTTATCTACTAGTAATAGCTAGCCCCCACTACTAGGAATTCTCTATCCTCTCCTTGAGCCACATCATCAAAATTGATGTAGCCGTTAGATGAAGTAAATCAGTCCATAATAGCCGTCTGATCTAGACATTGCAAGGCTCCGCACTAAACCACATGCAAGCATGCAGAAATGCCGTGGCACATGCATGTGAGTGGGTTTTAAATCACATCAACATGTCTGCATGCAAGCATGCACCGGTAGCATGCATGTAAGTGAGCTTTTAAGTCCCATTAACATGTCAAAAAGAAAAATATAATCCCATTATGTAGTAGGAGTTGGCTGATCTTTTTTCCTTACGTGGGATGATCTAAATGATGATGGGAGTTTATTTAGTTTGGCTACCACATTTGTCATGTGGTTATAGAGTTTTTTTTTAGTTCTATGAAATCGATAATTTTGCACAGAGAGATATACAGCTGTTCCGCGGCAACGCGCGGGGACTCATCTAGTAATATTTAGGAACGGAGGGAGTACTATGTAAAGAGTTAGGTGTCGCACGGTGATAGTGTGAGGTGGGCCATGTAATCACTGAGCCTGCGTGTTTTCACTGCTCTTGCACTCCTCTGCTGTAAGAATGGAGAAAATTATAATCTAGTAGTAGTAGTACCTCCTTTCACCGAAAGCGTGGGACATCCAGCAGTTCTACCACCTCAGTAATAAAGACAATTGAGCTATCAAATACATAGACCCAACAGTAAGTTGGACGGACGAAGCAACCATCACTCTTGCGCCAGTGAGAGGTCGCGTCCGCTCTGCCCGGGCATGAATGCGACACCGATTCTTTGGAGCGGCGCTGACCGTTTCAGGCGGGAAGCGCGCGCGGGTGATGGAGGGGCTTTGGGTGGGCCAGGCTGGTCAGGAGCGGGCGTGGCAGCTGTCCGCATGTCCCTACCAGACACGCCAGAAAATGAGAGGATGCACCGACTCTCGCGGCTAAAATCGTACACTACACACCATCTCTCTGTAGGAGTAGGTCGATCTGTCGCTCTCTCTAACACACACATGTTGTTAAACACACACATGCACACACACACGCACCTTGGTCCCGTTGCACCTTCTATCGTGACTTATTACACCTAGACGAAGGGAGTAGTAAGTATACGAGATACGGTGGCACATTGACTTAAGTTGAATACAAGTGCCCAAAATTTGTGTGCATGTTATAATAAGGATTCACTTAAAATAGTACATGAGCGAACAGAGGGATCAATTGGACAGTGTTCCCGAGCAGTAGTGAGATGTGTGAGGTAACATACACCGCTGGCGCTTTTACTTTTTCTTATTAATTTGTTTGTTTCACCCTCTGACTGGTGGGACCCAACGTACTACGTGGAGAGAGGTAAGGTGACTAAGGCTGCATTATTTCTGCACCACTGTGGATAGTCTTACCACCAAAGCCACATGAGACGATTATGATTGAAATCCCAATGACTCCCACACACACACAAAAAACAGCATGCTTGTCACACGAATGCAGGAATGTATAAAAGGTTATTTTCCTCTCGTTGAGCATAACGGGAGGGTTGTGTAGCTGGTTAGCCTATTCGCTCATCAAACTTGAGGTGTCGGGTTCGATAACTACACTTGAGCATAATTTGTGCCAGGAGGATTCTTTGACTGGTCAAAATGGATGGATACGGAGCTATACGATCTCGTAGTGACCGTATAATCACCTCATCACGTACAAGCTACAGCCTCGACACTTGTTTTCTAGGGTTTGCACGCTTCACTCTCTCTCTCCAGTATATATATACACGCTGGAGCCACAGCGCTTGTAGTTGCTCTCTTCACACTCTCTCGCCCTCTCCAGATCTAAACAAGACTTCGTTGGCCTCTCTCTCCCCTCACTGCTGCTCAAAGAGTCGGCGATCCGTCCGCCGGGAAGGGAAGGAGGCTTAACACTGTCTCCGTCAGCAAGGGAGGGAATCCACTACCGGCGCAGCTATTCACTTTCCACCCAGCGGTGGCGCGGGAGGGCCTCCGACCCCTTCTTCTTCGCCGTCGTCCCGTCGCCCACCGAACCACGCCCCAAGAACCTTAAGGTATAATTTAATTACTCCACATGCATTGCTCTAGATGCATGTATACCATGAATCTAGGACGTGGTTCAAAGAGGAAAGGAGTGGGGGAAAATACTGGGAAAAGTTGTATATAGCATGAGTCTAGGACGTGGTTCAAAGAGGAAATGAAGGGGGAAAGTTGTATAGCATGAATCTAGGACGTGGTTCAAAGAGGAAAGGAATGGGGGAAAGTAGTGGGGAAAGTTGTATCGCATAAATCTAGGACGTGGTTCAAAGAGTAAAGGAAGGGGCAAAAGTACTAGTTCAAAAAGGAAAGGAAGGGACAAGGCTGTAGAGTTTGAGCAGGACTAGATTTGCTGCACTCACATAGGGAAAGGTGTCTAAAGATAAGAAAACTGGGACCAACACAAATATGCTCCTTGGTTGTTTGTTCTTTGTTGCAACAGACTGTGCAGTACATCGGTAGATGCACATGGTGCTGGTGCGTCCATTATCCCGTGCAACTCATTAGCTGTTGTTAATCTAAGGCCCCCTTTGATTAAAAACTCCCTAGTCCCTACCTGCTTGGTTCCAGGGACTAAACATGGACTAGAGGTTATTAAATGACATGCTAAAAGACCATGTTACCCCTAGTAATGAACTAATAGAGACAAGGTGTGATGCGTGGCAGGGGCAACTGTTGGAACAAATCCCAAAAAGACTCCCTCGAGGTCTTCTTTCTTTAGTCCCAAATGCCCACTTTTAGTCCCTAAAAGTCCCTCCTGTTTGGTTTAGATGGGACTGACATGGAGTTTTTTTAGTCCCTACACAAAAATGTCCTTGTAAACAAACACCCACTAATAATGCCGCTGGAAAATTGATGCAATGCCACACTTAAAAGCAAATTACATGTTTAATGAATTTTATTGTTAATATAATCTCTATGTTAATATTAATCAATGCCACCGTTTGAGAAATGCTATTGTCTTGCTTTCTTTCCCATTTAGATAAGATAGATGCTTCTTTTTGTTGGCTTCTATGTCATCCACCGTTATTGACCACTAATTGTTTCCTTTGCACCTCTGTGTAAACAGGGTTATCTGCTTCACCTCGTTGCCATTGTGAGCTTTTGTTGCACTACACAAAACACTTTTGTTTTAAAAGTGTTTTGTGCAGTTCAACCAAATGTCACACCGACAATGTTGCTTGATTGCTTGATCTTAGTGGAACTGCACAAGAGGAGATCTTACTTCCTATCCGATAAGGCGAATTTGGTTCAGATCTTCTTCTTGTGAGTTGTTTGAATTCCGCATCATGAGAGGTCAGTACTAGCCTTCTTTCAAATGATTCTGCAGTGTGCTTTCATATGTTGTGCTACTTGTACGATAATGTTGCTTGATTTTAGTGAACTGCACAAATGGAGACAAGACTTCCAATCTGTATGTGCACCGTAATATCCCATTAAGGTAAGATAAGGATAATTGACAACTGTTGGCCTGTATTTTGCCACTTTCATCAGAAAATTAAGTTTAGTACTATACTTGTGCTCCCTAATTGACATGCTAAATCTTACATTGAAGGCGAAGCTTGTCTCTTATTGAACCAAGTGATGAAGGGGAAGAACAAGCGGAAGAAAAACAAAAATCAACTCCCGGTGCTGTAATGAAGCACTGGAACTGTGATGACACAAGTAATGATATAGTTTTGCATCTTAATTTATTGCTATGGCTGGAACGAGCAATTGTTTTGCCACTGATTTGATGCCACTCTTAATGTAATACGTAATTATCTCTACTTGTGCAAACAAGGATCTTCTTTGAAGATAACATATATTTTAGTGGAACTGCACAAGAAGATGTTGGAAACATTAAACTAATCGAGGAGTATATAGTAAGCATGGCCACCACCGTAGATAGCAACAGATGGTTCTGGAGAAGTGCTTCATCTGTATGCTCTACACAATAAGCCTCCTGACAAAGGTTGGTACTCTCCCACTGATTTCATCCATATGATTGAGCTTTGTCATCTCTATTGGTGTTGTGCTACTGTTTAAATACTGTCATGAAAAAGTGGTATTGTCCTTGAGAAGTGCTTCATCTGTGTTGTTTTAAATATTTGCTTTCCTTTTTTTTGACCAAACAAGGATGCTAGCATTTAGTAGTCCTCTTGTCTTTGCACAACAGGATCATCTTCCTCTGAAGAAGAATATGGAGTACGTGAAGTGACTAGTTCCGATTATGCCAGGATGAAGAAGCCCTGTCTATATTCTCATCAGAAGGAGCAGTTGAAGGATGGTTACATTACTCCCCACAAGAGCAAACTAACTTCAGCTCAGAAGGACTGACAAATCTCCATTTTTTGTTGTGATGCGCGAGTACAATGTTGTTCTAGGATTCTTTCTGATGAGTTCCATTTTTCTAAAAGTGTGCTATACATGGACCATGTATGTGCCTATTGAAACTGTCAATTCATAGTATAGTTTGCTTTATACTAATCACTTTTTTGTATTTGTGCAAACAGGGTGCTTAGCTTGATTTCAATGGAAACTGCACAAAATGTTCATGAATACATCGAATCATTCATTTCCACCACAAGAAAGGAGGTGCCGATAAGTTCAAGGCGTTGCAACATATAAGGGCAAAATCATACAAGCTACGCGCGAATTTGTTTGATTTTGGTGGAACTGCAAAAAAGAACAACTGGTTTATTTAGCACGAGGAGCCATGTCAATGTCCGAACTGATGGCAAACCCTGCCCATTCCACAATCGTAGGCATTTGATATTTTCGAATGGGACAACCTTGTCAAATTTTGCTCATTGATTTTAGCAAGACATGCGTTTGATATTTTCGAATGGGACGCCCTTTGCTGTCAGCAGCGTCGATCAATTTTTTCTTTATTCTTTAGTTGTGAAGTAAATATTGCCTCTGACATGTGAGTCGCTGAGATGCATAATCATCGATTGTTTTGAATGTTCTCTATGAATTGCCAGGCCTGTGTGTTTGATTGCAATGTACAGAAACGCTAAAAAGCTGCTCAAACTCTTTGTACTCCTTCTGTTCCTTTTTACTTCACACATTGTGAAAGTGCATACTTTTTTGTATAAGATTGGTCAAAGTAGAGATACTTTGACTGCAGACAAAACTTGTATGCAGACTAGAAAGGACCGGAGGGAGTACATGTGAAACTACTGCAAACAAGGTGATCACCCTGGGAATAATGCTAGTACATATTGTTTTGCATGTTAATCCAATGCCACTGATACAGGAATTCGAACTAATCGAAATAAATTCATTCATACACGATCGGATTTCATATAAACATGCCAGATTTCATTACATTTCATTCATTCTTCAACTAAAAAGGGGTGCGCTGGAGGTATAATTAATTAACCGAAGCTACCCACCTGTGTCCCGCTGAGCCGAACAGAAGATTCAGTGACTTAACTGCAGGTGCAGTTGCGTAACTAACATGTGGCCTGTTGGGCCCACGTGTCAGTCAGCCAACTGCACCAGCAGTTAAGTAGAAGCAGCATTCTTCTCCAGCGCAGCTCTCTGACTCTACGTCACCGCCAAGAAGCTAACCGGCCGTCAATGGTCAACCGGCCTAGCTTGGCTTCAACCAGAGGGTAGCAGCGGTGGCCTTACTTGGACCCGAGCGGCGGCGACCTACCGTGTTCTACTCTTCCTCGTTTTCTGTGTGGCGCGGCCTCGTTGGCAGCGGGGCGGGGCCTCAGCGGAGCCGGCGATATCCTCTGTCTCGTTGCTGGTGGGCGGCGCCTCAGCGGAGCGGTGGAAATCCTCCCCCACGTTGCTGGCAGGGTGGGGCCTCGGTTGAGCCGGCGATGTCCTCTGCCTCGTTGTTGGTGGGGCGGGGCCTCGGCGGAGCCGGCGGTGTCCTCTGCCTCATTGTTTGTGCCGCGGGGCCTCGGCGGAGCAGGGCCTCGTCTACGCCAGCGGAGCGGGTACTCGTCGGAGCCGGCATTGTCCTCTGCCTCGTCCTCGGTCTCGCCAAACAGCGCCTCGCCAGCTTCATCGCCCTCTTTGCTAGCCTCTTTATAGGCGGCCCCAGCCTCCGCCACCTGCATGCGGTACTGCCAGCGCTCGAGGCGGCCCTTGCGGGCAGAGCGGTACGAGTCGAGCAGCGCCTCCTACTCCGCCCGCTCCGCGGTGATCTTCTCCTCCGCCTGCAGGTGCTCCTAGAGGAGATGGTGGTTGTAGGCGGCGTCGGCCTGCGCCTCCCGGAACTGCTCCTCACGCATCTGCCTCACCGTGTCCATATATTGGGCACGGGCCTCCCCGATGGTCATGGTGCAATGCACCGGCGAGGATGGCGCGGAGGAGGGGGTTGGCGCCGGATCATCGACTACCATGTTCTCCATTGGGACATCGCCGTCCTCCGGCTGCTTGCCGGCCAGCCGGTCGGCAACAATGGCTGCCATCGCCTTGTGGTCCGTCGTCCGCCTGTCCTGAAGTGCGCTGGAGCACGAGGAAGCCATGATGGGCAGTAGTGGTGTGGACAGGAGAAAGGGAACAGATGCGGATGACTGCGGCTATGGCCGGCGCAGCAGTTTATATAGCAATGGTGGGCGGGCGGAGGGACGGACGTGTGGCGCCGGAGTAGCCACCTCGGCAACCATGTATCATTAATGTGGGCAACAGATGGACGGACGGACGGCAGTTGTGTCGTTTGAAGGCGGAGCAATCGCCTGCACCGGGAAGCGGGGCGGGCGGCGCTGACTGTTTCAGGCAGAAAGCGAACGCGAGCGAGGAGATGACTTTACTTGGAGAGGATGACAATGGGACCCACCAGGTCCATAGCCTCACATAAGCAAGTGCCTCCTTATTATATATATATATATATATATATATATATATATATATATAATTTATTTTGCTTCCTCCTGGTTTCTTGACATCACGGTCCCACATCATTGTCAACCTATTTACTTCCTCCTTTCCGGTTTATAAGGCTTATCTCAAAATTTTAGTTTTTCCATTTTATAAGGTTGAATTTGGTTGTTTTCTATCACATGTTCAGATTCCAAGGTGCATTAAATGATTGCATGCAAGTATTAAGAGAAAATTGACCAATGCATGTACTTTATGCATGCATGCATTGCAATTAATGCATTGATAAACATAATTTTTTGAAGATAACAAGAGCATTAATTAGGTGCTTTTGCAAAACTACAAAAAGTATTCCACCACTCGCCATCTACCTTGATTGGTGAGATTTTTGAATTGAGCACTATAACCGGAAAGGAGGGAGTAGTCAATAAACGAGAGAATTGCACAAGAAGCGGCCGACAGCTGAGACCAAGCAGCTCGAGCAGTATTTGCGTTTTTTAGTGTGAGCACTGCAGAGTTTTTTGATGTTTAGCCCAGATATTAATTTTTCTCCTCTGAACAACAACGAAAACATCGCTGCAGGTATTAACTGGGCGGGCTGTGGCCTGTCTAGCCCAGCCCAGATATCCAGCCCAGATATTAATTTTTTTCAAGCTGAAAATGGCTAGCCCGGCTATACTTTTTTTAGGAATACTCAGGCAAGGTCAAGTTGTTATTCTCCGCCCTGCTGGGCTGCAAATCTTTCCTAGGAAGGATGCATTAGGCTTAACAAGAAAATGGGCTTTAAGAAATAATAAATGGGATGTAATTATAAAAAATGGGCAGTAACTATAAAAAAATGCACCAAACACGTGATTAATTTATAAAATATTATTTTTGGATATTGAAAATTTTAATTTCATTAATTGTTGCGAGCGCAATGTTTCGTTGGATTTTTAGGTAATATAAATTTATAATGAAATTGTATTTAATCTAACTAGAAATTTCGGGATAAAAATATTTCGGATCCCATCAAAATGTGGGAAATTTTATTGAATTTTGTTTTGAACGGTTGGCCGAAATGGGTTGTACTTTTAACAAACTGTAATTGGGTTGTAGTAAATTTCATTAAAATTCAAAAATGAGCTATACATTCTTACAAATCTCAAATGGGCTATAAGTTCTCTGCCACACACTTCTGGCCTTACTAAGTTGACGCGTCCCCTAAAAAAATAGAGTTGACGCGTATGCAAGGCTTTGTCAACTTATAGTCAACACACGGTTCTAGCAGTAGTAGCCGTTGGATGTCCATCCAACGGATGCCGTGTTTCTTCTTCAATCTCGGATATTCTAGCTTCACCCGCCCAAAAAATGGTTCCTCCCCCTGACATCTGGGGCGCACCGTTTCGGAAGCTGACCTGTGGGCCTACTAAGTTGACGTACTAAGGGCTTTGTCAACTTAGTCAATATAAACGATTCTAGCTGCAGTGACCGTACGATGTCCATCCAACGGCCGTCGTGCTTCTTCAACCTCTGGTCTTCTTGCTCCAGCCGCCCAAAGCAGCGCCGGTCGTGCCGCCTGCTCCTACCTCCCGTGGCCGGCTGTGCTGCGGCGGAGGCCTCACCGCCCCCTACTACTTTCACCGCTGGCCAGGCCATCCATCCACTCACCCACACCCCCTGTTATTCTGCGGCGACGGTAGTGCAGCCGAACCAGTGAACCCTCGTACTCCTCTCTGCGTGTGCATCCACTGTCGCGTCTTCCCCGGCTCCGCGTCGTTCCCTTCCTAGGCCTCGCCGTCTTCCACCGCCTTGGTGCTCTCGGCGCGGCATGGTCAACGTGGTCAAGGAACGACTTCCATCGAACATGGACTATACGTGGAGAGGCTGACAGCTGGGTCCATGGCAGCCGCAAGGAAGTGCCTCCTTATTACGCGTAAAATAATTATTCCTCCACCTGACAGTGGGGACCCATCGGACGGGCCACCGTATTTCGCGAAAAAAATGATTCGCCGCCTGACTGTTGGGACCCACAAGCTACATCTTCGCATGCAAGGAAGTGCGTCCGGAAAAAAATGATTCGCCCCCCTGACTGCTGGGACCCACCAGCTACATCTTCGCACGCAAGGAAGTGCGTCCGAAAAAAATGATTCACCCCCCGATTGCTGGGACCCACCAGCTACACCTTCGCACGCAAGGAAGTGCGTCTGGGCAAAAAAATGATTCGTCCCCCGGACTGCTGGGACCCAGCAGCTACACCTTCGCACGCAAGGAAGTGCATCCGAGCAAAAAAAACACAAAACGGTTCACCTCCCTGACTGCTGGGACCCACCAGCTACATCTTCGCACGCAAGGAAGTGTCTGACAGTCGGGACCCACCTGGTTGAAGCGTACATAGCGTTGTCATTCTGGTCGCGAACGTGTACGTACATATATACTGGTCGATGTAGAGGCGCACACGTGTCGTAGTAGAGGCGCGCACGTAGCATGTACACGTACATACATCGGCCAGGGTGCAAGAAAGAAAATACGACCACGTACGTACATATGGGCAGGGTCTCGAACGCCTACTCGCGCATACGTACGGCCAGGGCTCGTGTACATGGCTGGGTCGGAACGTAGAAACAACATCGTCATCGTGTTTATGGGGAGGCAACGGAATGCGTCGTGTTCATAGGGAGGCAACGGAATGCGACGTGTTCATCGAGAGGCAACGAAATGCGTAGGAGCCAACCGGCTGGGTCGGAACGGAATGCGTGGTCGTGTTCATCGGGAGGGCTTGGACGGAACAGGCGATGGAAACGAGGCATGGCGTACCGCAGAACGGAGGAAACGGACCTCCTACGTTCGGAACAGAGTCCTGTTGATCGGAAGGGGTCTGGCGTACCGCAAAACGGAGGAAACAGACCTCCTACGGTCGAAACGGGGGTCCTGTTGATTGGGAGGGGTGTGGCATACCGCAAAACGGAGGAAACAGACCTCCTACGGTCGAAACGGGGATCCTGTTCATCGGGAGGGGTGTGGCGTACCATAAAATGGGACTCCACGGGATACTGTTCATATCCACCGTCGACCTCCTCCAGCCTCCACGGGCTACCGTCGACCTCCTTCAGCCTCCACGGGCTCATGTTCGTCCAGCCTCCACCGCGCGCTACTCCACCGGCTACTGTTCAACCACCCCTCCACGGGCACCCCTCCACCATCTACTGTTCATCCAGCCCTCCACACCATGGGGTCCTGTTCAACCATCCCTCCACGGGCACCCCTCCACCGTCCAGCCCTCCATACCACGGGGTCCTGTTCATCCAGAGGCAACGCCACCGCTCACTGTTCATCCACCCCCCCCCCCCACACACACACACCCCCAACGCTCACTGTTCATCAAATCAATCGGCTTCAGTTAGCAGCAGTAGCGAAGGAATAGCTCGATCGGGTTTACTAACGCGTAGCCTGCAGTGCAATCGCTCGGGTTTAGTTAGAGCCCAACGCCTTGCTCGGGTTCAGTTAGAGCCAACGCCTCGCACACACGCGCATACGTGTACGAGAGAAGCGCGCATCGCTCGGCCCCCGACCTCCCACCGTAACCGGGAACTCCCCGAAATTTTCCTCGCCCTCGCTTCTACCACGGTTTTTTCCGTCATGGACGGCCCAAAGAATGTCATGCAGCTGCGTCTCCGACCCGCCCAGGACGAAAAGCCCATTTCCTGTCATGATTTTTTGTCATAGAAGTAGGATCTCACCACATCTATGATGATACCAGATTTTGTCACAATTATCGTTATAGAAGTGTCATATGTATGACAGAAAAAAACATTCGTTTGGCCCAAAATGTCACGGATGTGTCTTTTTTTTGTAGTGATGCCTACCTTCTACTACCATCCACCCATAAAATCACAGGCCTATGATCAGATTGTTCACGGTTACCATTTACAACTTCATAATGCCAAAACCAAGCACACCACGACGGTGAAGCAACCACCCTATCGAGACGTTCCTGGATACCTTCAATGCAATAATTATTACTCCTTCAAGTGAACGCAACACCATCAGAACCTAAATCATTGAGATTACAATGCTCTAGGTCATCCCCTTTTTTGTTTTGTATGAAAGTATGACCTCTAGGAACATTGCCTTGCTATTCATGATTAAATGGTATCTTGTTCAAATCACCGATACACATGCACAATAGATTTATTTGGTGGTTCAGAGTGCACACAGGATTCCAAGTCCACCTTCTGTTCAGCTTCAACTTCACCCTAAATTCATGTTAGTCTCCATTTGAAACCATCGCCCTCTTGCACAATCACATCAATATGCATTCCTCCCGCCCATCCCAGAGTAACATTTTTTCCCCTTCTCCATAGCAACGCTAAGCCACCATCTTTCCATTATTATTTTGTAGTAACACATGGTGCAAACCCAACATACAATGAACTTTTCCATCGTTGCCTTGTCAAGTTTTGTCTCTGACAGAAAAAGGATATCAGAGTCCTCCTCCTTCTGAAGCTTTAGAAGACCACGAACTGTTGGCCTAGGCCCCAATCGCCGATACTTCCACGGGATAATCTTCATTGGGTTGCGACAGGCTGTCCTTGTGGCCCAGTGAACTCACTTTTGTGCATGTCATCTGCCCTCACTTCTTTCGACATCCACAACTTCTGCGCACTATATCCTCCTCCTCCCTATCAATATCCGTTTGTTCCGCTCTCCTCTTACCACCCAGCTCACATCTTGCCTTGTCCTTTCTCCTTCAGTCCCTCCACCTTCCTCCCCTTCACCATCTTATACATACCGCTGGTTTTATGTTTTTATTCACCTCCTTTATTTTATTATAGTCCAGCTTGCCCCCACCCTTCTCCTTGTCCTCATTCCTTATGTCAATCTACATGGCTTTCTGCATGACCTCAGTGTTCGTGCCATCATTAACATCTCCTTGCTTTTCCTTTTCGACACATCTGTTATGCCTCCCTTCTCATTTGCAACTGTTTCGATAAACATGAGCTCCTTGGCAGTACCCTCGCGGCCAGATGGTGGGTTCTTTTCTAGAGGTCTCATTACTTCCTTCCCCAGACCTTTACCATCAAAACATGTGTTAGTGCCCTCATTGCGCCAAGACGGGGCCTTGCTGCACTACCCTTCTTCACTTTCCACATACCCATGATGCATGATCCACTGTTGCGACTCCCAGAGTTAGAACGGCTCTCAGTCGAACGCCCCGTCCATCTCACTCCTATGTTTGGCATAAACGTGCATAGCCATGGCCCAAACTGAGTGCTTTAACCCTTCTTCGGTTTGATCTAACGGGCTCTATCATCATGCCCAATTATCCCGCAAGTGTAACAGACTTCTGGCAAATACTCATATTCAATCGGAGACTACTTCTTGTCCTCTTCTCCATCATCCCCATTTCCTATCCTCTGCTGCTGATTTCCTCGATTTCCATCATCCTTCTCTAGAGTGAAGCCCCTCATCAGAGCTGGATTTTTAGGTCTTCGGATTGACTAATAAAACATGTATAATATGACACAAAACTTATATGATTAGAAACTTCATTTGACAATGAATCTTAAAGATATATTTTTTGAAAAATATATTACATATTTTCCTAGTCAAACTGAATATCTAAAGACCCATGCCCGACTTATAAACCCAACCGGCAGGAGTAATATGAGCATGTTAAAGATATCGATGTACTCAGTGGCGGAGCCAGGATTTGAACATGAGGGGGGCGAGACACCATTGTTGACGCAAACGACAGAATATCACAATATATTAAGTCTCATGATAGCATCGATGTACTCACTAGGTTTAAATTTTAATGCTCTATTTACACACACACGACGGTGCGTTTAGTAGGAATTTAATTTATCCTGCAAAAAAATAGGAATTTAAATTTATTGCTGGTCTCCATCTTTCTAGCTAGCATGTCCATGCATGTGCCTCCTGCGACCGCAATAGAATAGTACAACATTGAAAATGAAGTTTTCATGATTCCAAACTTTAGAGGCCAAGCTATCATCCTGTTGTAGCCACGGGAACTTGAAGCCCAATCGAACTGTTGCAACCAAGTCATACCAGACGCCCCTGTTCGAGTCCGTCTCCACTTCGTACAACGTGCATACCCAGCACTAGTTGGTGTCGTTACTAAATCTAACTATAATTGGACTCGGATCGTACCAGCGCGTCAAGCTGTCTATATATATACACGCCTGTTGTGCGGCTTCGAAATCCACACCAGGAAGCAGCGAGCAAGTCATCGGTCGATCTCGTCGACGGGCCGTCGAGCGTCTTCCGCAGCAGAAGGATTTGCTTACCCGGCCGACATGGCGGGACTGAAGCCCAGCGTCAACCTCTTCGCGCTCCTCGACCGCAATGATCCCGGCGACAAGCTCGTCCCCGACTTCGACAACGCCGATGCCAAACAAGAACTGACGGCGGCCAAGCACAAGAAGAAGCCGACGCCGGCTGGCGATCATACCAAGGATCTACTCGGCCAGGCCTACCCTTCTGCACGGGATTACATAATCAGGAAGAACCAGCGGGAGAGACAGGCCAGGGCCAAGGCAAGGGCGGAAGCGGAGGCAAGGGCGAAGAGCAAGGCGAACAATGGAGTTTCCGGTGATGATAAGAACGCAGGGGCTTCGGCGGATAGCAGCAAGGTACAGGACGCAGCAAAGCAAGGTAGATATTACAATAACAACAACTACAACGGAGCATCGAGGAATCAGCAACTCGGCACGTCGGGCAGATTCGGAGCGCCAAAGAGGCAGCAAGCCAGCATGTTCATGAACGAGGCGGCCCCTGCAGAAGGCATGGAGGCGCCGGCGGCTCCCCAGCAGGCTCCTCCGCCGCCGCCGCCGAGCCTAGATGACACCAACGAGTTCCCTTCCCTTAAGTAGTGCTAGACGATAGCTTTCCCTTTTAACATATTTTGTAGGCTTTCGATTTGTATCGGCTTGCTTTTTACGACATGTTCGTGTAGTTCAGTAGGTGATATACAATCTTTTGTTTTTAGAAACAATTGTCTTACTCGATCGACTGTTATCTTATCAAGTTATATTGAGTCTTTAAATTATCAACTACTCCTATTAAATTTCGAGTGATCTCTATCCTCTCGCTGGTAAAAAGAGCATATTTAAGTATGGGTAAAAATAAGGAACAATTAGCGCTTAGTCGGCTAAGAATTCATCGATTTTACAATTATGTCCATACACACTAAGAAAAAGTCATTGTGCTACAAAATTTTGTTCATCTAGTGAAAAAATTGTTGTGTACTTGTGTTTGTTTCAAAGCTCGGAAAAAATAAATCTTGCACCTATCTTAAGTTCTTAACATCAGATGGAATAGTGTCGACTGATATTTAACTAATTATTATCCGTTCAATAGGAAAATATCATATACCCCAAAAAAGAACACTTGCCATGTGTTAGCTCCCCCTCATAACAAATCGGTGTTTCTATTATCTTCTTGAGAATTAGCAAATCCGTTAAACAGTTACCAAAACATGGTGCTACAAAAAAAGGTACACTGATGTTAAAGCTTGGCGGTCAAACTCTAGCCCTTGTCACCCTTCTCCCCCTCCTCGCCGCTGTCAGAGGAGGCCGTGGACCAATGCCCTTACGACGACGGCAAGACTGTCTTTTGCTAGTCGCAGCGACAAACGGCCAGTTCGCACGTGGCGGTTGTGGTGGTCGTCAGCTCTACGGGCTCAACCATGGCGCCTCATCGGTAGTGGATAGGTGGTGGCTGCTTCCCGTGCTTGGGGCCCTATCGATTTGACTAGCAAACTATATATTATATATGTCATATATACCACAAGGTGTATGTGATGAGCAATCTCAAATAAATCAAACAATACCAAAGATCATCTCCTCGTGTCGCCCTCCCCTAGGGAAACTCGAGCGGAGCCAAGAAACCTAGCCGCCGCGAACTCCCTCCTCTCCCTCCTCCGCCGTCGGGGGAAGCCGCCGGGCTAAGCCCGGGGGCCGGCGGCGGTGGCGGGGGAGATCCTCTCTCATGCGTCTCCGGGTTGGGGCGGGACACCTAGGTGTGTGGCGGCATGGCCGATCTGGGTTCTGCAGCGCGGCGGATGGCTGTGGAAGGTGACGGGCGGCCGGCCCGTTCTCGGACGGCGGCGGCAAGGCGCGGTAGGCGGCCCAGCCACGGACGGCGGCATGGGCTGCGAGCTCAACGACCGTCCTTTTCGGGCGGCGGCGGCGGGCAGCTAGGCTGTGGTGTGGTGCATACCGCCTTCAGATCGGCGGCGACGGCGTGGAGGGCCTGGTTGTCTCATCGGCGGTACCTTCGGCCAAGTCTGTTCTGACCGATGCGACCAGCGGTGGTGGTCATCTCTTTCGTCAGAGGTGGTCGGCCTGAGGCTGGGTGTTCGGATCTCCGGATCTGTGATCTAGTACTGGCCGCGAGTCGGGGAGACATAGTTGATGGTGAAAACCGAGCCGACGGCGGGCGATGGCGGCGTTCTATGTCGTTACCTTGATGAAGGCATCGTTGTGTGACTTATGTCGACCCACTCGTACTGCTCTGGGGGAAACTCTAGGATCCGGTCTTCCAAATAGGACGATGGCGGCACTACGATGGCGTTTCTCTCTTGGGTGCATCGTTTGTGGAGCAGTGTTGATGGTCAGAGGCAGGAGGTGGAGCGGCTTTGTCTTGCAGGGAGTTTCAATGGAGATGTCAAGTCATGCCTGGCCGACAGTGCTACGCTTTGTCATGCCTGGTCGGCAGGTGGTACGCACGACAGATTTTCCAGAGACTTCAAGCTGTATCAGCTGGTGGTACTTGGCGGCATTGGTGCTAAGGTGTACGGACGGCGATTGCAACGTGCTCAGCAGTTCACGCGCAGGGTGGTGGTGTCGTTGGACGCCGTGACGGCGTTGACGGCAGTTAGACCGGGCAAGGATGATGCGTCAGTATAGCTTTGAAGATGGAGTAGTGGTAATTGGCGGCGGCGGCCTCTGAGAGCGCTCCGGACTGGTGTGTGCCCCATATCCGACATGTGGTTTGGTTGGGGCCTCAAGTCTTAGTTGTTAGGCTTGGCTGCGAGGTATGTGGTATTAGACCCGAACTATCAGCATCCTTCATCAACTGCATAGGAGTAGCGATAGTTATCGTCTAGACGGTGGCTTCAGACTTACTGTTATATTTCTTTACAAGGTCTTTTGTGAATAATTAATAAAATAGTTGTATGCATCGCTCAGATGCACAGGCCGGGGTGATCTTCCTTCTCTATAAAAAATAAAAAATCGTGTCATATCTTTTGCTGGCCAGGATCAATCTTAGACGAATCGGAGGTTGTAACAGAATGAGTGTACGAGTGTGTGCGCGCACGGTGGTTTACTTCGTTTCTCAAGGATGCGGCCGTTTTGTGGAGAATGTACAGTCAATGGTTTATTCCCGGTTGACATATGCAAGGCCCAATTTTCTTCAAAGCATGGAACGACCAATTCAATAGACAGTAGGCAACAGTTCTCCAAAATTCAATTGGTATTTGTTTACACAAGAGTTAGGGTGAGAGTAGGTAGCAACCACTACGATATCTCAATAGCGTTCTTCTTTCCTTGCAGAGGAAGCATCTGCTCAGTTTACGTCACACCTATCCTGCTAACTAGTGTATCTACTTCCTCCGTTCCTAAATATAAATCTTTATAGAGATTTCACTATGAACTACATACAGATGTATATAGATGCATTTTAAGTGTGAATTCATTCATTTTGCTCCGTATGTAGTCTATCCAATCGAATCTCTACAAAGATTTACATTTAGGAACGGAGGGAGTATCTTCGAAGCATGTTGCTGAGCTACTCTTTATATAATGGTCAACGGGGGTAATGAATTCCCACCTGAATATTTTTTTATTCATTTTGCTTATAAAACCAGAGCACACAATGAATACAAGAGAGAAGAGACACAACAACAACACGCGCGTGCACAACCACAGACACACGAAACAGTAAGAGCACCCCAAGTAGCAAGCAAGTCCTCAACACGCGCAAGGGTTGTGGGGGGGGGGGGGGGGGGGGGGCACCTTGCACTGTCACATCATCGAGACAATGAAAGAATGCATAACCTAGACCGTGGTGCGGGCACCAACCTCAACACACCACTAGCAAACCATCATAAAAATAGCGGTAAATCTAACAGAGGCACATTACATTAGAAGGCCCACTCATGAAGAAATAACCACGTGCAACCGCCGCTACAACATAACAACGATTTCGCAGGCGATTCAAAGAGGTCATCGAGTGAGGACGAGGAAGCGTGGGGCGTGCCGTCGGTCTTTTGGTAGAGGCGGCATGCCCCACCCATCCTACCTCCCATGCTTTTTTTTCCTTTGACTTATGGATTTTTGAACCGACAGTCCAATTTGTACTTTGTTACATATTCCTGTTCCTTATGACGGGGGCTTTGAAGCAATACAGTCTTGAATACATTTTGACAATTTTTCAGAACTTGACCAAGTTTCATGAACGATAAATTCACCAAGTTTTAAAAAATAAACTGGAACCGCAATCCCTAAGCTCTAAGCCTTAAACCCTAAAAGCAAATGAACTTGGTAAAAACATAATATTACAACTACCAAGTTTTAATATTTGAAACATACTAAATGTTTAAAAATTATCAAAATGTATTCAAGTGTGGTCTTGTTCGATAGTTCTCGTCACAACAAATACAAATATGCAAACGAAAACTTATTTTGGACTTTCTGTTCAAAAGATGCAATGGATTCAAATTTAGAGACAAGACAAGATAAAGAAGTATGGGAGATGATATGGATGAAGCATACAACTCTGTCAAAAAGCGAGTTTTGCTCAAGCATCTTTGATTTGCTAGCCGTTGAGCTGTCTTCCTCTTCCAAATATCTCCACGCTGCTTATATAAACAAAGAAGGGGAAGATCATTGTTTAGGCACTACGAGGTCACCGTACGTGGCAACCACTACGAGATAGTCCTCCTTGTCCGTATCAATTTCCGAGCAGCTTCTTCGTGGACGAAGCATCCGGCTCAATCACTATCCTGCTTCCTTGTCCCTATCAATTTCCGAGCACCTTCTTTGCGGACGAATCATCTGGCTCAATCACTATCCCGCTTACTTGTTCGTATCATTTTCCGAGCAGCTTGCAGAGAGATGGAAGGAACTAAGCAGGTGAATGAATTGTCCGTCTTGTTTTGTTTTGTAGCTCACCAATGTCGATGAAGCATTTCACAATTTTCTTCTGAAATACTAATGCTTTCTGCATGATCTGCTTTGCACGCAGACGAATCCTTGCGCCATCTGCCTCGGCGGCATGGGCGCCGGCGGCGGGCAGGCCATCTTCACGGCCGAGTGCTCCCACACGTTCCACTTCCACTGCATCTCCGCCAGCGTCGAGCACGGCAACCTCCTCTGCCCGCTCTGCAACGCGCAATGGCGCGAGCTGCCGTTCGTGCGACCGCCCGCATCAATGCCGACTTCGCAGCCGCCGTCCGTGGATGCCGTACAGCCTCGGCGAGTACGCGCCCATTCCGAGGATCCGGTCGTCTTCGACGACGACGAACAGGTGGGGCCGCCTGATAGCCGGCGACAAGCAGGCGCTGCGTCCGACGAGGCAGTGGTCGTCAAGACACACGGGCACTACTCGGCCGTCGCTAGAGACTCGTCTGACGACAACTTCGCCGTGCTCGTGCACCTTAAGGCTCCCGGGATAGCAGGCTCCGGCACCGAAGCGGCAGGCGACGCTCCGGCACAGCGCGCGCCTGTCGACCTCGTTACGGTGCTCGATGTCAGCAGGAGCATGCACGGGAGCAAGCTCGCCCTGCTGAAGCAGGCGATGCGGTTCGTCATCGACATCCTCGGCCCCGACGACCGCCTCTCCGTTGTGTCCTTCTCGTCCAGGGCGCGCCGGGTGACCAGGCTCACGCGCATGTCCGACGCCGGGAAGGCGCTGTGCGTGCGCGCCGTCGAGTCCCTCACGGCGCGCACCGGCACCAACATCGCCGAGGGGCTCCGTACGGCCGCCAAGGTGCTCGACGAGCGCCGGTATAGGAACGGCGTGTCGAGCGTCGTGCTCCTCACCGACGGCCAAGACAACTACACCCCGATGAGGCAGGCGTTCGGGAGGGGATTACCCAACTACGCGGCGCTCGTTCCGCCATCCTTTGCGCGCACGGGCACCAGTACCGGCGACCGGGCAACGCCGGTCCACACGTTCGGCTTCGGGAACGACCACGACGCGGCCGCGATGCACGCCGTTTCCGAGGCGACGGGCGGCACGTTCTCGTTCATCGAGAATGAGGCCGTAATCCAGGACGCGTTCGCGCAGTGCGTCGGCGGGCTGCTCTCCGTCGTGGTCCAAGAAGCGCGCATCGCCGTCCAGTGCTTGCATCCCGGAGTTCGCGTGGACTCGGTCAAATCCGGGCTTTACGAGAGTCGCGTCGACGAGGACGGCCGGGCTGCGTCGATTGAAGTCGGCGAACTCTACGCCGACGAGGACGTACCAAGAGCTGAAGCAACGGACGGTGATCTCACTGCTCTAATCAGAGTTAGCTGCCTCTACCGAGACGCGGCCGCCAGCGCGGACGTCAACGTGATGGCAGGGGACACGGTGGTGGCGAGGCCAGAACACGCGGTGGACGCAGAACGCTCCGTCGAGGTAGAGCGGGAGCGCGTCCGGGTTGAGGCCACCGAGGACATGGCGGCAGCAAGGGCAGCCGCAGAGCGGGGCGAGCACCAGGAGGCGATGGGGATCCTCGAGAGCCGGCGGGGAGCGGTGGCGCAGTCGGACGCGGCACGAGGCGGCGACCCCATGATCATGGCGCTCGAGATCGAGCTGCGGGACATGCGCAGGCGCGTGTCGAGCCGGCAGAACTACGCGCGCTCGGGGCGGGCGTACACGCTCGCCGGCATGAGCGCGCACATGCAGCAACGGGGCAGTTCATCGCAGCTGCAGCTGCCGTCGGTGATTGCATTCCAAGATGGAGCGGTGACGACAACGGCGGCCACGCACCAGATGTCGCAGCAAGCCGCGACGCTGCCGTACGCGACGCCGGCCATGCTCGCCATGCTGTTGCGGTCGCGGAGGGCGCGCGAGGCGTCTGCCGCGGGCGCGCAACGGCAGCCTGGCGCGCCCGAGGGAGCTCAGGGCTCCGAACCGACGGTCCCAAAGGAGCTGAATTAGTAGTAGCTTTCTGAGATTGTTCACCACAGATTAATTATTTGGGAAACCAGTAGCTATTATACACTTACAAAGCATATAATATCGATGAAGTTTCGATCTGGAGTTTGTTTTACAAAAGATTAATTTTATTCTTGATAATGTTTTGGATGTAGGAATTTGCTTTGTTTCTGCTCTGAAGAGTTCTCTGAACCGGCTTTCTGCTCTGTGTAAACTGTATTGCTATTTTTCTGAATATTGAACAGTGTAATTAACAATCAAAATAGTAAAATTAATCTCATGTTATGCATTATTTGTGATGCTACTTGTCAAAAATAATTTTTTGGAGATAGAGTTCCTCTTATCCTTTTCCTTGGTTTATCGCTTTCTGTCCTGTTTTGTATATAAAGCACACCGCCAAACGTTAAATGGTATTGAAGCCCTCAAACAAAGCACAAAATAGAAAAAAACAGACAACATTCATCGGACGGATGCGCGACAACGATGCCGAGCAAGAATAGGAGTTCCTAAAGACTACACAATGCTACAACCAACGTCACATTAATTCTACGAGAACGCCCTCAAAAGGAAAACGCACAAAGCGTCACAATCGTCGCGTCCGACGGAATGCACAATGCTTTCACCTAGAACCCTGAGAGGGAAAAGCGAGGTTGCGACAACGACCTCAAGAGGAGAGCGGCACCCGTGGGTGCTGTCGCGGTCGGCGCTGAAGCATGGAGCTTTCATATGGTTGCTTCCACGAGTCACCACGGGGCAAAGTCAGCCATCGCGAGAAAGTTGAAACCTCCAGAACCCGATCTGGGCACCTCCCTTGCACAGAGAGGACGCGAGGTCCACCCTGTAGAAGACTATAGGATGCAACTCAATTGTATTCCATCGGATTCGGTTATATTATATACAGGAGGTGTCTTGCGTGACAAGCCAACTAACCCTACAATATCTCTAGAGATCAATCTATACAAGGCTAGAGATAAGAGGAGAATCAGTCGGAAATAAATACAAAGATATCACGTTTCAACACCCCCCCCCCCCCCCCGCAGTCGAAGCGTCGGCGTCGGCGATGCAAAGACTGGAACGGAACTCCTGGAATGCAGCGGTAGGCAATCCCTTGGTCATGATATCGGCAAACTGTTGGGTGGTCGGTACATGAAGTACACGAAGCTGACCCAACTGAACCTTCTCGCGGACAAAGTGAACATCGAGCTCAATGTGTTTAGTGCGCTTGTGCTGCACCGGATTAGCCGCGAGATAGGTGGCCGATACGTTGTCACAAAAGACCACAGTAGCCTTCGGAAGAGAAATCCGAAGCTCACCAAGAAGATGACGAAGCCAACAAGTCTCCGCAACAACATTGGCGACAGCGTGGTACTCGGCCTCAGCACTCGAACGGGAGACAGTTGGCTGCCGTTTAGAGGACCAGGAGACCAAAGAGTCACCGAAGAAGACACAATAGCCAGACGTGGAGCGACGAGTGTCTGGACAGCCAGCCCAATCCGCGTCAGTATAAGCAAGGAGCTCAGTCGAGGCAGATGCACGGAGACGAAGACCGTAGGTCGGGGTGCCACGAATGTACCGAAGAATGCGCTTGACCAAAGACCAGTGGACATCACGAGGCGAGTGCATATGCAAGCAAACTTGCTGTACTGCAAACTGAATGTCTGGTCTGGTGAGCGTGAGGTACTGAAGGGCGCCCACAATACTGCGGTAAAGGGCAGCGTCGGTGGCGGGCTGGCCGGCGGTGGCGGAGAGCTTCGGCTAGGCCTCAGCAGGTGTGGCGGCTGGCTTGCAGTCAGTCATGCCGGCACGGTCCAGAAGATCAAGAGCATACTGTCCCTGATGCAGAAAGAACCCAGTGGCGTCACGTCGCACATTAATGCCGAGGAAGAAGTGCAACGCACCGAGATCCTTCAGTCGAAACTCAGAACCGAGGCGACCAATGATGTCGCGAAGAAGATCCGTGCGGGAGGCAGTGATGACAATATCATCAACATAGAGCAGAAGCATAGCCACATGATCAGCCCGATGCAGCACGAACAGTGACGTGTCAGATGTGGTGCTGCGAAACCCAAGAAGACCAAGGAATCCGGCGATGCGTTGGTACCAGGCGCGCGGGGCCTGTTTGAGGCCATGTAAGGACCGGGACAACAGACAAACATCATCCGGTCGCTGAGGGTCAACGAACCCAGTCGGCTGCTGACAGAGGACTCGCTCCTGAAGATGGCCGTACAGAAAAGCGTTGTTGATGTCGAGCTGATGGACGGGCCAATGGCGAGAAGCAGCCAGCTGAAGGACCACACGAATCGTGGTGGGTTTGACGACCGGAGAGAAAGTCTCAGAGAAGTCAACGCCAGCACGTTGTGCAAATCCTCGGACAACCCAGCGAGCCTTGTACCGATCCAGAGAGCCATCCGGATGGAGTTTGTGACAAAAAACCCACTTGCCCGAGATGATGTTCGCTCCAGGAGGACGAGGAACAAGGGTCCAGGTCCGGTTGGCGACGAGAGCATCGTACTCAGCGCGCATAGCGGCGGTCCAATGCGGATCACTCAACGCAGAACGCACCGATCGCGGAACCGGAGAGAGGGTCGTGACGCTGAGGTTGTGGTAGCGCGGGTTCGGCTGGTGCACACCGGCCTTGGCACGCGTCACCATATGATGGTGAGGCGGCAGAGGAGGCGGGCATGGACCGCGGCGCCGAGGTGCCACAACAGCCGGCTCGGAGGACGAAGAAGAGACCGGCGATGTGATGGGTGTTGACGTCGAGGGCCCGGCCGATGGGGCCGAGAGAGTCGGCTCCTCCAGAGCCGACAGGGAGCCGGGGGGCGCTGGCTCGGTCGGCGATGGGGGCGTAGAGGAGCCTGAAGGGCCCGGCTCCGCCTGAGCCAACGAGGCGCCTGATGGCCCGGCTGGGGTCGCGCCCGACTCCACCAGAGCCGGGAGGCGACGACCCGACGAGGCCGGGGAGACCGGCTCCTCCAGAGCCAAGAGGCGGGGGCCCGGCGTGGCCGGGGAGGCCGACTCCTCCTGAGTCGGCGGAGGGAACGCCGAGGGCGTCGAGGTAGCAGGCGACGAAGGCGCAGCCGCGCCCGAGCGGCGAGGCGGTGGGAGCGCAAGGGCTCCACGAGGCCGGCGAGGAGAGGCGTCCAGAGGTGGCGAGGGACGCGATGCAGCCCGCTGAAACGGAAAAACAACCTCATCAAAATACACGTGCCGAGACACGATCACACGATGGGACTCCGGGTCGTAGCAACAGAAACCTTTGGTGTTTGGTTGGTAGCCAAGAAAGACACAAGCATAGAGCGAGGCGCGAGCTTATGTGGTGTCGTGGCGGTGATATTGGGATAACAAAGGCAACCGAAAACATGAAGATCATCGTATGACGGAGGGGACCCGAATAAGAGGTGATGAGGGGTGTAGTTCCATCGGGGTTTGCAAGGCCGGATGTTAAGGAGAAGGGTAGCTGTGGCGAGGGCATCGGGCCAAAACCGAGCCGGCAGGTGTGCATGGAAGAGCAATGCGCAAACACTCTCATTAAGAGTGCGGAGAACACGTTCGGAACGACCATTTTGTTGAGATGTGTATGGACATGTGAGACGAAAAATAGTGCCATGAGTGGATAAAAGAGTGCGAATGGCGAGGTTATCAAATTCCTTTCCGTTGTCGGTTTGGAGATGAGCAATGGTGCGGTGAAAGTGGGTAGCAACATAGGCGTAAAAGGCATGAAGGGAGGAAGCGACGTCGGATTTGCGGCGCAACGGAAAGGTCCAAGTGAAGTGAGAAAAATCATCCAAAATCACAAGGTAATATGATAGACCCGAATTGCTAGGCACGGGAGATGTCCACACATCACAATGAATAACATCAAAAGGTAAAGTAGCAATGGATGATGAAGTTGAAAACGGCGAACGAACGTGTTTTCCTATGCGACAGGCATGACAAGTGTGTGCTGCCGATTTATTACATGAAAAAGGAAAAGTCTGCAAAACTTTATGAAGAGCGTCGGCGCCGGGATGGCCAAGGCGAGCATGCCAGAGAGACACATCGGCGTGGAGTGCGACGGGACCACTGCTTGTCGTTTGGCCACATGGGTAAAGATCGCCGGGGGAGTCACATCGGTGCAGAACCTTCCGGGAGTGGGCATCCTTGACAAAAAAACCATGTGTGTCAAACTCAACAGTAACAGGATGTTCACGAGTAAGAGTGCGGACAGAACATAAATTTTTGATTAAGGATGGAGACACAAGTACGTTATTGAGAGGTAGGGAAGATGATGAGAGAGGGAGGGAGGATGCACCGTGGTGGGTGATGGGAAGAGTGGATCCATCACCGACGACGATGCGAGAAGAAAGAGGGTACGGGGAGACACGAGAGAGGATACCGGGGTTGGACGCCATATGAGCAGCGGCGCCTGTGTCCATATACCAGTCCCCGCCGCCGGAGTAGTTGCTTGGGGAAGGGGCGGCGTGGAGGGCGGCTAGGAGCGCCGGGTCGTAGGTGTAGCCGGTTGGTGCAGCGCCGTAGGAGGGTGACGCAGCAGCACCGGGAGCCATGGCCCCGGTGTACGCCGAAGAGCCGCCGAGTCTGGAGCCTCCTGGCGCGGCCAGGAGAGCCTGATGAAGGCCCGGGCGAGGGCCAAGTGTGCCCGGAGCAGGTGCCCGCGGAAGGGGCATCGAGTAGGCATGCACCACCCCCGTCCAGGGGTTGTACCCCGTGAGCCAGGGCGGGGGCGCCGCGGCCTGAGCAGGAGCGGGCGGAGGCGCCTGGCGGGGCTGAGAGCCGCCGTTGCGGCCGCGGCCGTCGCGAACTCCCCGCCTCTTCTGGCGGCCCTGGTCAGGGGCGGCGGGCGGCTGTGGAGCCGGCGCGCGAGGAGGCTGCGGGACGGCGGCGATTCCCTTGGTGGTGCCGGCGTGGAGGGCGGCGAGAGGAGCTTGCCACGCCGCGTGACGAAGACACTTTTCCTCCATGCGAAGGTACGTGACCGCCTTGGCGTACATCGGCGTGAGGAGGGAGAGGTTGGCGGCGGATTGGCCGAGGTCGGGGTGGAGGCCGCGAAGGAGGTTGGTGAGGAGGACGGAGTCGTCGATGTTCATGCCGACGTCGCGGAGTTCGTCCGCAAGAACCTTCATCCGCGTGCAGTACTCGTCGATCAAGAGATCGTTTTGCTGCATGGTGAAAAAATCACCTTGGAGGAAGACGCGGCATTGGAGTTGATTGTCGAGGAAGAGATCACACAGCCGTGTCCACATAGTGTACGCCGACGGATCGTGGGAGTTCACCATGTTGAAGATTCCGGGAGAGATGGTGAGAAAGAGCCACTTGACAATGCAGGCGTCCACAGCAAGCCACTCGTCGTCGTCCTTCATGTCGCTGTAGTCAACGCTCCCGTCCACGTGCTCGATGAGACGGTAGGAGCGGAACAACAGCGTTTAGTACGTGCGCCATGCGTTGTAGGATGGCGAGACGAGGTCGAGGATGACCGGAACGTGGTCCTTGATGTGGATCTCGTTGAGGCGATCGGAGGTGAACATGGCACCGGAGAAGGAGCCGGCGTCGGAGGCAGCAACTTTGGCCATGGAGATGGTTGGATGGTTGGGGTTTTGGGGTGAGAGGGGTAGGGCGGCGGCGGCTACGGGAGGTAGGGAAGAGAGGTGGCAGCCTTTAGGGTTTTGGGAGGGAAGGAGTGGCGGCAGAGGGAAGAGGAGTAGCGGAGGTGGAGGCGGCTACGGGAGATGGGAAGGAGGTGGCGGCGGTGGCTACGGAGGGGTAGCGACGGCGGCGGCAGGAGGAGTGGGCGCGGCGGCGGCTAGGGCTAGGCGCGGCGGCGGCGGGTTGAGGAAGCGGGAGAGGATCACGGTAAAACTGATACCATGTAGAAGACTATAGGATGCAACTCAATTGTATTCCATCGGAGTCGGTTACATTATATACAGGAGGTGTCTTGCGTGACAAGCCAACTAACCCTACAATATCTCTAGAGATCAATCTATACAAGGCTAGAGATAAGAGGAGAATCAGTCGGAAATAAATACAAAGATATCACGTTTCAACACACCCACCTCAACACCTCTCGCCAGCCACACGACCAAGAAGCACACCATCACCACAACCAGGAGACCTGCCTCAAGCCTACCAAGTAGCGCGCCACCCGAGCGCCTCCCCAGCATCCCTCCCCGAACCTCTCAATGGCATCAAAACATGTGGACGCCACTGACTAGAGGGGAGGCCGACGTCACCCGACCTAACCCAACGTCCTACCACAAGGCCGGTCGTAGGGGGCATAAACAGACAACATCAGTGCCACGATTGTTCGCGTGTGGGTACAAGTCCGTCCTACGGAAGGGGGAAATGCCCCGCACCCAAACCCGGGGGCTTGCGCCGCCAGCCACCTATAGGGAGCACCTCCAGGAAGCGATAGCTAGTACCCTATCATATTTGTCCCCTGCAGATCTGCATGGGGTACTGTCCAGAAACCGGTACTTCTTGTCGCGATGCAACCTTGGGAGCGCTTGTCGCAGCTTCCATCGAGCTCCTACATCAGCGCCAACCCCCGTTGAAACCCACTTAGGGCCACCATTTCCACTGCCCACGTGCCCAATAGCCACCGACAACCATGCCACCGCGAAAGTGCATGGCCAGGCATCGCCGCCACCAGCCACTACTGGACAAGGCACAACAAAATTTGTCGTTCCGCGCCACCAGTCGCCAACGGACACCAGATTTGTGCGAAGCCCAACTCATCGTGATGGCCACCGTGCACATGCCGCACCAACTAGAAGCCAGTGTCACCGAAGCTACTAGTGTTGCCTTTGGGAGGATCGCCTGTCATGCCATCGTGACACTACAAATCATGGCGTCCTAGCCCAACCCATCGTAGCTAGTCTGAACCAGGTCCCACACGCGAGGAAGTGAGAAGCCTTGTTGTCGTCGACGTCGACTGGGCTTCGCTCGGTCGTGCCCTTTGACGACGACGATGGAGGAGGAGGGGCGAGGTGGATCAAGAAGAGAGCAATATTTCTCTCCTATAAATTGTGCACTATTATCGAAAAATTCAAATGCAAGGATGATCTTGGCATGTCCTCACTATGCTTTAATTCCTTCTTCGTTCGTCTCCTCAATGTATATAGGTTTTCTGTTGGCTTGGTAAAATATCCTCCAAGTTTATGGGGGGCATCTGTGAGGCTGCCGAGGGCATGTGCGGACCATCTCTCTGACTTCTTGGCCTGCATGTGGCAACCCTCTGATGTTTGTGTCTATTTCGTGGGACAGGGCTACAGGACACACATGACCTTGTGTGTGTCGCCTCTACGCACTATGTTTTGCTATTTGGGAAGACAAGAAACATAATGGGGTTACATTGGTTTGAGGAGGAGCAAGTGGCTGCCTCGAGAACGAGGTAATGGTGGCTGGAGTCGGACATAAGGAAGGTATAGAGGAGGCGATGACCATGGTGACCTCCAGACCTAATCGGCGATGGTGAAATTGCTCTATGAAAACGCTAGAGGGAAATAAAGTTGCGGGAAGCTTCATTACCTTGTGGTGCGTTGATGTTGGCTTGAACTACGTCGGTATTTTCCCAAAGAGGAAGGGATGATGCAGCACAACAATGGTAGGTATTTCCCTCAGTGATGAGACGAAGGTTATCGAACCAGTAGGAGAACCATGCAACACCACGTAAACAACACCTGCACACAAAGAACAAATACTTGCAACCTGACGTAAGAGAGGGGTTGTCAATCCCTCAAGGGTAAAAAGATAGGTAAAATTATAGTAGTTTGGATAAATGGATCTCGTGGGAACGCGAAATAAGATAAATAAATAAAAATTGTAGCAAGGTATTTTTGGATTTTTGGATTAATAGATCTGAAAATAAAATCAAATAAAAATAGATCTTTAAGGCAAATATAATAAAGAAGAGACCCTGGGGTCGTAGATTTCACTAGTGGCTTCTCTCAAGAAAAATAGCATATAGTGGGTAAACAAATTACTGTTGGACAATCGATAGAACTTCAAATAATTATGATGATATCCAGACAGTGATCATTATATAGGCATCACGTCCAAGATTAGTAGACCGACTCCTACCTGCATCTACTACTATTACTCCACACACCGACCGCTATCCAGCATGCATCTAGTGTATTAAGTGAAGGAAATATGCCCTAGAGGCAATAATAAAGTTATTATTTAGTTCCTTATATCATGATAAATGTTTATTATTCATGCTAGAATTGTATTAACCGGAAACATGATACATGTGTGAATACATAGACAAACTTAATGTCACTAGTATGCCTCTACTTGACTAGCTCATTAATCAAAGATGGTTATGTTTCCTAACCATAGACATGTGTTGTCATTTGATTAACAGGATCACATCATTAGGAGAATGATGTGATTGACTTGACCCATTCCGTTAGCCTAGAACTTGATCGTTTAGTATGTTGCTATTGCTTTCTTCATGACTTATACAAAGTTCCTACAACTATGAGATTATGCAACTCCCGTTTACCAGAAGAACACTTTGTGTGCTACCGAATGTCACAACGTAACTGGGTGATTATAAAGGAGCTCTACAGGTGTCTCCGAAGGTTCATGTTGAGTTGGCTTATTTCGAGATTAGGATTTGTCACTTCGATTGTCAGAGAGGTATCTCTGGGCCCTCTCAGTAATGCACATCACTACAAGCCTTGCAAGCAATGTAGCTAATGAATTAGTTACTGAATGATGCATTACGTAATGAGTAAAGAGACTTGCCGGTAACGAGATTGAACTAGGTATTGGATACCGACGATCGAATCTCGGGCAAGTAACATACCGATGACAAAGGGAACAACGTATGTTGTTATGCGGTTTGACCGATAAAGATCTTCGTAGAATATGTAGGAGCCAATATGAGCATCCAGGTTCCGCTATTGGTTATTTACCGGAAATAGTTCTAGGTCATGTCTACATAGTTCTCGAACCCATAGGGTCCGCACGCTTAACGTTACGATGACAGTTTTATTATGAGTTTATAAGTTTTGATGTACCGAAGGTTGTTCGGAGTCCCGGATATGATCACGGACATGACGAGGAGTCTCGAAATGGTCGAGACATAAATATTAATATATTGGACGACTATATTCGGACACCGGAAGTGTTCCGGGTGATTTCGGAGAAAACCGGAGTGCCGGAGGGGTTACCAGAACCCCCCGGGGAAGTATTGGGCCTTAGTGGGCCTGAGGGGAGAGAGAGGGCAGCAGCCCAGGAGGTGGCGCGCCCCCTCCCATGAGGATTCCGAATTGGACTAGGGGAGGGGGCGCGGCCCCTCTTTCCCTCTCCCTCTCCCTCTCTTTCCTTCCCCCTTCTCTCTTCCTAGTTGGACTAGGAAAGGGGAGTCCTACTCCCACTAGGAGGAGGACTCCCCCCTCCTAGGCGTGCCCCTAGGGCAGGCCGGCCTTCCCCCTTCCTCCTTTATATACGGGGGCAGGGGGCACCTCTACACACACAATTTGATCTTCGTGATCGTTCCTTAGCCATGTGCGGTGCCCCCTCCACCATATTCCACCTCGGTCATATCGTAGCGGTGCTTAGGCGAAGCCCTGCGTTGGTAGAACATCATCAACGTCACCACGCCGTCGTGCTGACAGAACTGATCCCCGACACCCTGCTGGATCGGAGTCCGGGGATCGTCATCGAGCTGAACGTGTGCTGAACTCGAAGGTGTCGTGCGTTCGGTACTTGGATCGGTCGGATAGTGCAGACGTACGACTACATCAACCGCGTTGTCATAACGCTTCCACTTTCGGTCTACGAGGGTACGTGGACAATACTCTCCCCTCTCGTTGCTATGCATCACCATGATCTTGAGTGTGCGTAGGAATTTTTTTGAAATTACTATGTTCCCCAACAGTGGCATCCGAGCCTGGTTTTATGCGTAGATGTCATATGCACGAGTAGAACACAAGTGAGTTGTGGGCGATACAAGTCATACTGCTTACCAGCATGTCATACTTTGGTTCAGCAATATTGTGAGATGAAGCGGCCCGGACCGACATTACGCGTACGCTTACGCGAGACTGGTTTCACCGTTACGAGCACTCGTGCTTAAAGGTGACTGGCGAGTGTCTGTCTCTCTCACTTTAGTTGAAACTGAGTGTGGCTACGCCCGGTCCTTGCGAAGGTTAAAACAGCACTAACTTGACGAACTATCATTGTGGTTTTGATGCGTAGGTAAGAACGGTTCTTGCTCAGCCCGTAGCAGCCACGTAAAATTTGCAACAACAAAGTAGAGGATGTCTAACTTGTTTTTGCAAGGCATGTTGTGATGTGATATGGTCAAGACGTGATGCTATATTTTATTGTATGAGATGATCATGTTTTGTAACCGAAGTTATCGGCAACTGGCAGGAGCCATATGGTTGTCACTTTATTGTATGAAATGCAAACGCCCTGTAATTGCTTTACTTTATCACTAAGCGGTAGCGATAGTCGTAGAAGCAATAGATGGCATAACAACAACGATGCTATGATGGAGATCAAGGTGTCGCGCCGGTGACGATGGTTAAACTTGACGAGCCTAGCATATACAGATATGGCCTCGGAACACGGAGACCGAAAGGTCGAACGTGAATCATATAGTAGATATGATCACATAGTGATGTTCACCATTGAAACTACTCCATCTCACGTGATGATCGGACATGGTTTAGTTGATTTGGATCACGTGATCACTTAGATGACTAGAGAGATGTCTGTCTAAGTGGGAGTTCTTAAGTAATATGATTAATTGAACTTAAATTTATCATGAACTTAGTACCTGATAGTATTTTGCTTGTCTATGTTTGTTGTAGATAGATGGCTCGTGCTGTTGTTCCGTTGAATTTTAATGCGTTCCTTGAGAAAGCTAAGTTGAAAGATGATGGTAGCAATTACATGGACTGGGTCCGTAACCTGAGGATTATCCTCATTGCTGCACAGAAGAATTATGCCCTGGAAGCACCGCTGGGTGCCAGGCCTGCTGCTGATGCAACTGACGACGTTAAGAACGTATGGCAGGAGCAAAGCTGATGACTACTCGATAGTTCTGTGTGCCATGCTTTATGGCTTGGAACCGGGTCTTCAACGGTGTTTTAAACGTCATGGAGCATATGAGATGTTCCAGGAGTTGAAGTTAATATTTCAAGCAAATGCCCGGATTGAGAGATATGAAGTCTCCAATAAGTTCTATAGCTGTAAGATGGAGGAGAATAGCTCTCTCAGTGAACACATACTCAAAATGTCTGGGTATAATAATCACTTGATTCAACTGGGAGTTAATCTTCCTGATGATAGTGTCATTGACAGAATTCTTCAATCACTGCCACCAAGCTACAAGAGCTTCGTGATGAACTATAATATGCAAGGGATGGACAAGACTATTCCCGAGCTCTTCGCAATGCTAAAAGCTGCGGAGGTAGAAATCAAGAAGGAGCATCAAGTGTTGATGGTTAACAAGACCACCAGTTTCAAGAAAAAGGGCAAAGGGAAGAAGAAGGGGAACTTCAAGAAGAACAGCAAACAAGTTGCTGCTCAAGAGAAGAAACCCAAGTCTGGACCTAAGCCTGAGACTGAGTGCTTCTACTGCAAGCAGAGTGGACACTGGAAGCGGAACTGCCCCAAGTATTTGGCGGATAAGAAGGATGGCAAAGTGAACAAAGGTATATGTGATATACATGTTATTGATGTGTATCTTACTAATGCTCGCAATAGTACCTGGGTATTTGATACTGGTTCTGTTGCTAATATTTGCAACTCGAAACAGGGACTACGGATTAAGCAAAGATTGGCTAAGGACAAGGTGACGATGCGCGTGGGAAATGGTTCCAAATTCGATGTGATCGCGGTCGGCACACTACCTCTACATCTACCATCGGGATTAGTTTTAGACCTAAATAATTGTTATTTGGTGCCAGCGTTGAGCATGAACATCATATCTGGATCTTGTTTGATGCGAGACGGTTATTCATTTAAATAAGAGAATAATGGTTATTCTATTTATATGAGTAATATCTTTTATGGTCATGCACCCTTGAAGAGTGGTCTATTTTTATTGAATCTCAAAAGTAGTGATACACATATTCATAATGTTGAAGCCAAAAGATGCAGAGTTGATAATGATAGTGCAACTTATTTTTGGCACTGCCGTTTAGGTCATATCGGTGTAAAGCGCATGAAGAAACTCCATACTGATGGACTTTTGGAATCACTTGATTATGAATCACTTGGTACTTGCGAACCGTGCCTCATGGGCAAGATGACTAAAACGCCGTTCTCCGGAACTATGGAGCAAGCAACTGATTTATTGGAAATCATACATACTGATGTATGTGGTCCAATGAATATTGAGGCTCGCGGCGGGTATCGTTATTTTCTCACCTTCACAGATGATTTGAGCAGATATGGGTATATCTACTTAATGAAACACAAGTCTGAAACGTTTAAAAAGTTCAAAGAATTTCAGAGTGAAGTGGGAAATCATCGTAACAAGAAAATAAAATTTCTATGATCTGATCATGGAGGAGAATATTTGAGTTACGAGCTTGGTTTACATTTGAAGAAGTGCGGAATAGTTTTGCAACTCACGCCACCCGGAACACCACAACAAAATGGTGTGTCCAAACATCGTAATCGTACTTTACTAGATACGGTGCGATTTATGATGTCTCTTACTGATTTACCACTATCGTTTTAGGGTTATGCTTTAGAGACGGTCGCATTCACGTTAAATAGGGCACCATCAAAATCCATTGAGACGATGCCTTATGAACTGTGGTTTGGCAAGAAACCAAAGTTGTCGTTTCTTAAAGTTTGGGGCTGCGATGCTTATGTGAAGAAACTTCAACCAGATAAGCTCGAACCCAAATCGGAGAAATGTGTCTTCATAGGATACCCAAAAGAGACTATTGGGTACACCTTCTATCACAGATCTGAGGGCAAGATTTTCGTTGCTAAATTCGGATCCTTTCTAGAGAAGGAGTTTCTCTCGAAAGAAGTGAGTGGGAGGAAAGTAGAACTTGATGAGGTAACTGTACCTGCTCCCTTATTGGAAAGTAGTTCATCACAAGAACCGGTTCCTGTGACAACTACACCAATTAGTGAGGAAGCTAACGATATTGATCATGAAACTTCAGATCAAGTTTCTACTGAACCTCGTAGGTCTACCAGAGTAAGATCCGCACCAGAGTGGTACTGTAATCCTGTTCTGGAAGTCATGTTACTTGACCATGGCGAACCTACAAACTATGAGGAAGCGATGATGAGCCCAGATTCCGCAAAATGGCTTGAAGCCATGGAATCTGAGATAGGATCCATGTATGAGAACAAAGTATGGACTTTTGTTGACTTGCCCGATGAGCGGCAAGCCATTGAGAATAAATGGATCTTCAAAAAGAAGACTGACGCTGATGGTAATGTAACTATCTACAAAGCTCGACTTGTTGCGAAAGGTTTTCGACAAGTTCAAGGGGTTGACTATGAGGAGACTTTCTCACCCGTAGCGATGCTTAAGTCTGTCCGAATCATGTTAGCAATTGCCACATTTTATGATTATGAAATTTGGCAAATGGATGTCAAAACTGCATTCCTGAATGGATTTCTGGAAGAAGAGTTGTATATGATGCAACCAGAAGGTTTTATCGATCCAAAAGGTGCTAACAAAGTGTGCAAGCTCCAGCGATCCATTTATGGACTGGTGCAAGCATCTCGGAGTTGGAATAAACACTTTGATAGTGTGATCAAAGCATATGGTTTTATACAGACTTTTGGAGAAGCCTGTATTTACAAGAAAGTGAGTGGGAGCTCTGTAGCATTTCTGATATTATATGTAGATGACATATTGTTAATTGGAAATGATATAGAGTTTCTGGATAGCATAAAGGGATACTTGAATAAAAGTTTTTCAATGAAAGACCTCGGTGAAGCTGCTTACATATTGGGCATCAAGATCTATAGAGATAGATCAAGATGCTTAATTGGACTTTCACAAAGCACATACCTTGATAAAGTTTTGAAAAAGTTCAAAATGGATCAGGCAAAGAAAGGGTTCTTGCCAGTATTACAAGGTGTGAAGTTGAGTCAGACTCAATGCCCGACCACAGCAGAAGATAGAGAGAAAATGAAAGATGTTCCCTATGCTTCAGCCATAGGCTCTATCATGTATGCAATGCTGTGTACCAGACCTGACGTATGCTTAGCAATAAGTTTAGCAGGGAGGTACCAAAGTAATCTAGGAGTGGATCACTGGACAATGGTCAAGAATATCCTGAAATACCTGAAAAGGACTAGGGATATGTTTCTCGTTTATGGAGGTGACAAAGAGCTAGTCGTAAATGGTTACATCGATGCAAGCTTTGACACTGATCCGGACGATTCTAAATCACAAACCGGATACGTGTTTATATTGAACGGTGGAGCTGTCAGTTGGTGCAAATCTAAACAAAGCGTCGTGGCGGGATCTACATGTGAAGCAGAGTACATAGCTGCTTCAGAAGCAGCAAATGAAGGAGTCTGGATGAAGGAGTTCATTTCCGATCTAGGTGTCATACCTAGTGCATCGGGACCAATGAAGATCTTCTGTGACAATACTGGTGCAATTTCCTTGGCAAAGGAATCCAGATTTCACAAGAGGACCAAGTACATCAAGAGACGCTTCAATTCCATCTGGGACCAAGTCCTAGTGGGAGACATAGAGATTTGCAAGATATATACGGATCTGAATGTTGCAGACCCGTTGACTAAGCCTCTTCCACGAGCAAAACATGATTAGCACCAAGACTCCATGGGTGTTAGAATCATTACAGTGTAATCTAGATTATTGACTCTAGTGCAAGTGGGAGACTGAAGCAAATATGCCCTAGAGGCAATAATAAAGTTATTATTTATTTCCTCATATCATGATAAATCTTTATTATTCATGCTAGAATTGTATTAACCGGAAACATGATACATGTGCGAATACATAGACAAACTTAATGTCACTAGTATGCCTCTACTTGACTAGCTCATTAATCAAAGATGGTTATGTTTCCTAACCATAGACATGAGTTGTCATTTGATTAACGGGATCACATCATTAGGAGAATGATGTGATTGACTTGACCCATTCCGTTAGCCTAGCACTTGATCGTTTAGTATGTTGCTATTGCTTTCTTCATGACTTATACAAAGTTCGTACAACTATGAGATTATGCAACTCCCGTTTACCGGAAGAACACTTTGTGTGCTACCAAACGTCACAACGTAACTTGGTGATTATAAAGGAGCTCTACAGGTGTCTCCAAAGGTACATGTTGAGTTGGCGTATTTCGAGATTAGGATTTGTCACTCCGATTGTCGGAGAGGTATCTCTGGGCCCTCTCGGTAATGCACATCACTACAAGCCTTGCAAGCAATGTAGCTAATGAGTTAGTTATGGAATGATGCATTACGTAACGAGTAAAGAGACTTGCCGATAACGAGATTGAACTAGGTATTGGATACCGACGATCGAATCTCGGGCAAGTAACATACTGATGACAAAGGGAACAACGTATGTTGTTACGCGGTTTGACCGATAAAGATCTTCGTAGAATATGTAGGAGCCAATATGAGCATCCAGGTTCCGCTATTGGTTATTGACCGGAAACAGTTCTAGGTCATGTCTACATAGTTCTCGAACCCGTAGGGTCCGCACGCTTAACGTTACGATGACAATTTTATTATGAGTTTATAAGTTTTGATGTACCAAAGGTTTTTCGGAGTCCCGGATATGATCACGGACATGAAGAGGAGTCTCGAAATGGCCGAGACATAAAGATTGATATATTGGACGACTATATTCGGACACCGGAAGTGTTCCGGGTGATTTCGAAGAAAACCGGAGTGCCGGAGGGGTTACCGGAACCCCCCGGGGAAGTATTGGGCCTTAGTGGGCCTGATGGGAGAGAGAGGGCAGCAGCCCAGGAGGTGACGCGCCCCCTCCCATGAGGAGTCCGAATTGGACTAGGGGAGGGGGCGCGGCCCCTCTTTCCCTCTCCCTCTCCCTCTCTTTCCTTCCCCCTTCTCTCTTCCTAGTTGGACTAGGAAAGGGGAGTCCTACTCCCACTAGGAGGAGGACTCCCCCCTCCTAGGCGCGCCCCTAGGGCCGGCCGGTCTCCTCCCTTGCTCCTTTATATACGGGGGCAGGGGGCACCTCTACACACACAAGTTGATCTTCGTGATCGTTCTTTAGCCGTGTGCGGTGCCCGCCTCCACCATATTCCACCTCGGTCATATCGTAGCGGTGCTTAGGCGAAGCCCTGCGTCGGTAGAACATCATCAACGTCACCACGCCGTCGTGCTGACGGAACTCATCCCCGACACCCAGCTGGATCGGAGTCTGGGGATTGTCATCAAGCTGAACGTGTGCTGAACTCGGAGGTGCCGTACGTTCGGTACTTGGATCGGTTGGATCGTGAAGACGTACGACTACATCAACCGCGTTGTCATAACGCTTCCGCTTTCGGTTTACGAGGGTACGTGGACAATACTCTCCCCTCTCGTTGCTATGCATCACCATGATCTTGAGTGTGCGTAGGAATTTTTTTGAAATTACTACGTTCCCCAACATTAAGTTCACTGAGAAACAGAGTAATGCAATAAGAACGATGACATGATGTAGACAAGATCTATTTATGTAGAAATAGACTCCATCTTGTTATCCTTAATAGCAACGATACATACATGTCGGTTCCCCTTTTGTCACTGGGATCAAGCACCGTAAGATTGAATCCATCACAAAGCACCACTTCCCATGGCAAGAAAAATCGATCTAGTTGGCCTAACTAAACCGAATATTCGAAGAAGAAATACGAGGCTATAAGTAATCTTGCATATAAGAGATCAAAAGACTCAAATAACTTTCATGGATAAAAACATAGATCTGATATAAACTCAAAGTTCATCGGATCCCAACAAACACATCGCAAAATGAGTTACATCAAATAGATCTCCAGGAGACAATTGTATTGAGAATCAAGAGAGAGAGAGAGAGAGAGAGGAAGCCATCTAGCTACTAACTACGGACCCGTAGGTCTACAATGAACTACTCACGCATCATCGCAGAAGCACCAATGAGGATGATGAACCCCTCCATTATGGTGTCTAGATTGGATCTGGTGGTTCTGGAACTTGCGGCGGCTGGAATTAATTTTCATCGACTCCCCTAGGGTTTTTGGGACACTGGGGTATTTATAGAGCAAAGAGGCAGTGCGAGAGGCCACCGAGGTGGGCATAACCCACCTGGGCGCGCCGGGGCCCCAGGCGCGCCCTTGTGTGTTGTGCTCCCCTCGGAGATCCCCTCAGGTAATTTCTTGGCCCAACAAGTGTCTACTGGTCCAGAAAATCCACAAAAAGTTTCACTGCGTTTGGACTTCATTTGATATTGATTTCCTTTGATGTAAAAAACAAGCAGAAAACATCAACTGGCACTTGGCATTATGTCAATAAGTTAGTCCCAAAAAATGATATAAAGTTGCTATAAAATTATTGTAAAACATCCAAGAATGAAAATATAACATCATGTAACAAAAAAATTATAGATACATTGGATATGTATCAGCATCCCCAAGCTCAATTCCTGCTCGTCCTCGAGTAGGTAAATGATAAAAACAGAATTTTTGATGTGGAATGCTGCCTAACATGTTCATCACACATTCTTTTCTTTGTAGCATGGACATTTGGACTTTTATATGATTCAAAGCAATAGTCTAGTTTTGACATGAAGATTTCAATACTCAAGCATATCAACAAGCAACCATGTCTTTCAAAATATCAATAGTAAAGCAAGTTATACCTAGCCCATTATGCTCAATCATTGATCCATTCATGAAACACACTCGCATATTAGCTACACCCAATGCTCAAGTACGATCATAGTGCCCCTTAGTTGCTGCTTTATAAGAGAAGATGGAGACTCAAGTAAAAATAGAAGTTGCATAAAGTAAATAGAAAGGCCCTTCGCAGAGGGAAGTAGGGATTTGTAGAGGTGCTAGAGCTCAAAGCAAAAAAGATAGAGATAAAACATTCTGGGTGGCATGCTTTTCCTGTCAACGAAAACGATCAAGTAATTTCCAATACTTTCCATGCTAGATATATCATAGGCGGTTCCCAAACAGAAAATAAAGTTTATTCCTTTTTCCACCATACTTTCACTTTCCATGGCTAACCGTATCCACGAGTGCCTTCCATACCAACACTTTCCATGGAATTTATTATTTGACAACATAAAGTAAATACATTTTTCATTTCGCGACTGGGCATCCCTAATACCTTTCTCGTACTCTCATGCAATGACAAGTGAATAAACACTCATCTTGGGAATAACACATGTACCATGGAAATATATCAGCCACCCTTACCATTTCATGAGCGGTACGAGCACACAAAAGAGAAATTTATTTTGAAGATTAGAGATGGAACATACAAATTTGCATAGAACAGCAAAAGAATACCGCATATAGGTAGGTATAGTGGACTCATGTGGCAAAAACTGGTTTAAAGGATTTTGGATGCACAAGTAGTGATCATACTTAGTGCAAATGAAGGCTAGGAAAAGATTGGGAAGCATCCAACCAAGAAACAAAAAATCTCATAAGCGAGCATTAAGCATAACTAACACCGAGTAATGCACCACAAGTAGGATGTAATTTCATTGCATAACTATTAACTTTCGTGCTTGCATAGGGAATCACAAACCTTAACACCAATATTCTTACTAAAGCATAATTACTCATGAACATGACCCACATATCACTATCATCATATCTCAAAACTATTACAAAGAATCAAGTTTATTTTATCCAATGATCTTCATGAAATTTTTTATTATATCCCTCTTGGCTATCTATCACTTTGGGACTAATTTCATATGTTGCTTTTGATAGCTCAAACAAATCTAAGTGAAGAACATGAGCATAATTTTTTTCTTCTCTCAAAATAATTTAAGTGAAGCAAGAGAGAATTTCTTAAAAAATTACTAACTCTCAAATAAATCTAAGTGAAGCATGAGAGCATTTCTTCAAAAATAGTAAAGCACACCGTGCTCAAAAAGATATAAGTGAAGCACTAGAGCAATTCCATAGCTCATAAAGATTTAAGTGAAGCATAGAGAGCAATTCTAACAAGTCATAGCATAATTTTGACTCCCTCAAGTAGGTGTGTCCATCAAGGATATATGACTTAAAAAACAAAGCAAAACAAGCAAAGACTCATATCATACAAGAAGCTCCAAGAAAAACTCATGATATGTGACAAATAAAAATATAGTTTTAAGAAAAATACCGATGGTTGTTAGAAGAAAGAGGGGATGCCACTCGGGGGCATTCCCAAGCTTAGTTGCTTGATACTTCTTGAATATTATCTTGGGGTGCCTCGGGCATCCCCAAGCTTAACCTTTTGCTAATCCTTATTCCTTCATCCATCGCAATCTCACCCAAAACTTGAAAACTTTAATCACACAAAATTCAACAAAACCTTTGTGAGATCCGTTAGTATAAGAAAGCAAATCACTACTTTAACTATTGTTGCAAACCCATTCATATTTTGTTATTGTATTATATCTACTGTATTTTAACTTTTCCATTGCAAAAAGAGAAAAGCTTACCTTCAACCGGCTGATGCGCGCGAGCGTCCGCCGCTTGCGTAGCCGTTAGATCAATCCTGATCAAGCAGCCACGCAGGCCACAAGGCAGTCCCGCGCGACGAGTCGTTTTCTTGCAATAAGGGTCTTGTTTCAGTTGATTTCTACAACGCAGGACTAGTTTCGGAAAGAAAGAAAAACGATTCGGTGGTGAAGGTTTTTTCTGCAACTGGGGTCTTGTTTCAAAAGATTGCTGCAACATATCTTTTGTTTCAGAAAGAAAAGAAATGTTTCTGTCGTGAAGGTTTTTTTCTGCAACAAGGGTCTTGTTTCAAAAACATAGCCCGAGTTACAACACCGCAGGAGCGCCCGACGTTAGAGAGTGAGTGGTCAGACATTGCAACATGAGTCATGTTTCAGAAACACAGCTCTGGTTGCAGAAAACGCCGAAGAAGCGTCAGGCGTGAGAAGTCGCCGATGTCGTGCTCGATTGGAGCTAGCAGCTGCTCACAGGGCTGAGACGGAGGAGGAGCAGCAACTCTGGCGAGCACGACAAGGACTAGTTCCTCGGCGCATCAGCGTCAGTGATTTGGCGGTGGTGGCGACTGCCGCCGCGCTGGGTAGAGCTGTGGCAGGACGACGGTGAGGGGATTATGTTTCCGAAACTGAGCGGCTGTTGCAGAAAGTAGGGAGGTGGTCACGCGCGTGCGATGGTTAGATCAGACGGTTGTCAGGGCGCTCATCCAACGGTGCTCCATGCGGCGGATGTTTCTAATACATCCGCTGAAAGACGCGTAGCGGCCCCCTTGCAAAAACTCTTCAAAGAAACCATAGCATCATCAAAACAAGCACATAACACAACGAAAATAGAATCTGTCAAAAACAGAACAGTCTGTAGTAATCAGGGAACTTCGTATACTTTTGTAACTCCAAAAATTCTGAAAAATTAGGACAACGTTGGAAATTTGTATATCAATCTTTTGTAAAAAATTAAGAGCAAAATCACATTCCTGTGATTTATGAAAAAAGAATCTGAGCGCAAAAGTTTCTGTTTTTCAACAAGATCGAATCAACTATCACCCAAATTATCCCAAAGGCTTTGCTTGGCACAAACACTAATTTAAACCACAAAAACACATATAAACAGAGGCATAATTGGGTAGTTTTATTGAAAACAACAAGAAAACCAAAAAGCAAAAAGATACAAGTTGGGTTGCCTCCCAACGAGCGCTATCGTTTTACGCCCCTAGCTAGGCATAATGCAAATATGTAAGTGTTGTCATCTTTGTTTCTAGATCCATATGATGCCCTCATGATTGATTCATATTGTGGCTTAATTCTACTTCTAGGGAAGTGTTCAATACCCTTCCTTAGTGGGATTGAAATTTAATATTGCCTTCTTTCACATCAATCACGGCACCAATAGTACGTAAAAATGGTCTACCAAGAATAATTGGACAAAATGGATTGCAATCAATATCAAGAACGATAAAATCTATGGGCACATAATTCCTATTTGCAAGAATAAGAACATCATTAATTCTTCCCATAGGTTTTTTAACACTAGAATCTGCCAAGTGCAATTTAGAGAACACTCTTCAATATCGGTAAGACCAAGCACATCACATAAAGATTTTGGAATTGTAGAAACACTAGCACCCAAGTCGCATAAAGCAAAACACTCATAATTTTTGATCTTGACTTCGATAGTAGGTTCCGATTTATCATGTAATTTTTCTAGGGATTGAAATCTCTAATTCCAACTTTTCTTCTAAAGCTTTCATCATAGCATCAACACTATGTTTAGTAAAAGCTTTATTTTGTTCATAAGCATGGGGTGAATTTATCATGGATTGCAACAAAGAAAAACAATCAATCAAAGAGAAACTATCATATTTAAAGTCTTTGTAATCCAAAAGAGTGGGCCATCACCAGTTAAAGTTTTGACATCTTCAAACCCACTTTTACCAATTTTCTCAACAAGATTTTCACCTTCCAAATTATCGGGACGCCTTCTAGCTAAAGTTGAATCTTCTCCAGTCCATTTATCATCAATAATATTAATAAACAAGGAATCAATAGAGAAACACCAATCATTTTAAGATCTTCATCACTTTTATGAAAGCAATCACTAGAAAACACTTTTTCTAAAAATTCTCTTCTGGCTCTAAGCATAGTGGTTCTTTTCTTACTTTCATCCATAGAAACACAAAGAGCTTTAATTGATTCTTCTACCTTAGGAACAAAATTTTCATCTTGAGATTTTCTAAATCATGAGAAATTCTATCAATACTTCTAGACATATCATCAATCTTATTCAGCTTTTCTTCTATTTTAGCATTGAAAACCTTTTGAGTATTGATAAATTCTTTAATATTATTCTCAAGATCAGAGGTGTTCCATAGGAATTATAATTATTAGAGGAATTACTAGGAAAGGCCTAGGATTAAAATTACCTCTATAAGCATTGTTATTGAAATTGTTTCGTGAGATAAAATTCACATCTATGGCATCATTATTTTGCTCAAACAAAGTAGACAAAGGCACATCATTAAAATCCATAGGGGAACTTCAGTTAGCAACCAATTTCATAAGAGCATCAACTTTTTCACTCAAAGAAGAAATTTCTTCAACCGAATTAACTTTTTTACTAGTAGGAGTTCTTTCGGTATGCCATTGTGAATAATTTGCTATAATATTGTCAAGCAATTTAGTAGATTCACCCAAAGTAATATCCATAAAAGCACCACCCATGGTGGAATCTAAAAGATTTCTAGAAACAAATTCAATCCCGCATAAATTTTTTGTATGATCATCCAAAGATTCAAACCATGAGTAGGACAATTTCTTAGCATCAACTTCATTCTTTCCCAAGATTGCGCAACATGTTCATGCTCAAGCTGATTAAAATTCATGATTTGTGTCCTAAGAGAAATAATTTTTGTGGGCGGAAAATACTTAATAAAAGCATCTTTGCACTTATCCCAAGAATCAATACTATTGCGAGGCAAAGAAGAAAACCAAATTTTTGCATGATTTCACAAAGAAAACGGGAATAATTTCAACTTCACAATATCATTGTCCACATATTTTTTTCTTTTGCATATCGTATAATTCCATGAATGTGTTAGGATGGGACGCGACATCCTCACTAGGAGTACCAGAAAATTGATCTTTCATAACAAGATTCAGCAAAGCAGCATTAATATCCAAGACTCCGCACTAGTGGCGTGAGGAGCAATCAGAGTGCTAATTCATTGTTGTTGGTATTGGAGAAGTCACACAACTTGGTGTTCTCTTGAGTCATCGTGACTACGCAACAAGATTGCACTCAAAAACAGATCTGACGAGAAAAACGGTGAACTAAAAAGAGAGCGAATAGAACGACAAATTTTTGTGAAGTGGGGGAGAGGAAAACGATAGGAAAATGGAAAATAATGTAAATTGCAAGGAGATGAGATTTGTGATTAGGAACCTGGTAGAGGTTGATGATGTCTCCCCGGCAACAGCGCCAGAAATTCCTTTTGATGTTGGTTTGAACTATGTCGGTATTTCTCCAAAGAGGAAGGGATGATGCAGCACAACAACGGTAGGTATTTCCCTCAGTGATGAGACCAAGGTTATCGAACCAGTAGGAGAACCATGCAACACCATCTAAACAACACCTGCCACAAAGAACAAATACCCGACGTGAGAGAGGGGTTATCATTCCCTCACGAGTAAAAATATAAGTAAAATTGTAGTAGTTTGGATAAATAGATCTCGCGGGGACGCGCGATAAAATAAATAAATAAAAATTTCAGCAAGGTATTTTCATATTTTTGGATTAATAGATCTAAAAATAAAAGCAAATAAAAAATAGATCTTGAAGGCAAATATAATAAAGAAGAGACCCGGGAGCCGTAGATTTCACTAGTGGCTTCTCTCAAGAAAAATAACATACAGTGGGTAAACAAATTACCGTTGGGCAATTGATAGAACTTCAAATAATTATGACGATATCCAGGCAATGATCATTATATAGGCATCATGATCAAGATTAGTAGACCGACTCCTTCCTGAATCTACTACTATTACTCCACACATCAACCGCTATTCAGCATGCATATAGTGTATTAAGTTCATGGAGAAACGGAGTAATCCAATAAGAACGATGACATGATGTAGACAAGATCTATTTATGTAGAAATAGACCCCATCTTGTTATCCTTAATAGCAATGATACATATGTGTCGGTTCCCCTTCTATCACTGGGATCAAGCACCATAAGATCGAACCCATCACAAAGCACCTCTTCCCATGGCAAGAAAAATCGATCTAGTTGGCCTAACTAAACCAAAGATTCGAAGAAGAAATATGAGTCTATAAGTAATCATGCATATAATAGATCAAAAGACTCAAATAACTTTCATGGATAAAAACGTCGATGTGATCATAAACTCAAAGTTCATCGGATCCCAACAAACACACCGCAAAAGGAGTTACATCAAATAGATCTCCAAGAGACCATTGTATTGAGAATCAAGAGAGAGAGAGAGGGGGAAGCCATCTAGCTACTAACTACAGACCCGTAGGTCTATAATGAACTACTCACGCATCATCGAAGAGGCACCAATGAGGATGATAAACCCCTCCGTGATGGTGTCTAGATTGGATCTGGTGGTTCTGGAACTTACGCGGTTGGAATTAATTTTCGTTGACTCCCCTAGGGTTTCTGGAATATTGGGGTATTTATAGAGCAAAGAGGCGGTGCGGGAGGCCACCGAGGTGGGCATAACCCACCTGGGCGCGCCTGGGCCCCCATGCGTGCCCTGGTGGGTTGTGATCCCCTTGGAGCTCCCCTCAGGAGTTTATTGGCCCAATGGGTGTCTTTTGCTCGAGAACAAATCAAAAAGTTTCACTGCGTTTGTACTCCGTTTGATATTGATTTCCAGCGATGTTAAAAACAAGCAGAAAACAACAACTGGCACTTGACACTATGTCAATAGGTTAGTCAAAAAATGATATAAAGTTGCTATAAAATGATTGTAAAACATCCAAGAATGATAATATAGCAGCATCGAACAATAAAAAATTATAGATACGTTGGAGACGTATCATGCGTCGGGGTGGGATTGACTGAACGATTATTGTGCCAAGCTAACGGATGGGTCTTGTCCATCACGTCATTCTCCTAATTATGGGATCACGTTATCAAATGACACCTCATATCCATGGTTAGGAAATCATAACCATCTTTGATCAATGAGCTAGTCTAGTAGAGGCTTACTAGGGACACATTGTTTGTTTATGTATTCACACATGTATTAAGGTTTCCGATCAGAACAATTCTAGCATGAATAACAAACCTTTCTCGTGAATAAGGAAATATAAAATAACAACTTTATTATTGCCTCTAGGGCATATTTCCTTCAGCTCGTCCTCAAGCGAAAGCCGAAATCGATAATCATGTCCACATGTTTAGAAATAGAGGTGTCGATAAAATAAAATACAAACTTGAAGGCATCATGATCATCTTTAGAACAACAACATATAATGACATATAATTTCTTATGCTAAAGTGACAATTCATTCACAAGGTAAAGTATGAAACAAGAACCTTAATGAAAACCGAGAAACTATGATTTCAGGTATCGAAGCAATTGCAATTTACATAACGTAGGAAAGAGTCAATATAAGAAATTTTCAGCAAATTCACATACTCAACTATCATTTAGTCTTTCATAATTACTAACACTCACGCAACATTTATGAGATCAAGGTTTCATTCGGACACAGAGAAAGATAGGGGCTTATGCTTTTCGCCTCCCAACCTTTTACCTCAAGGGTAATGACAACAATAATAACTTATGATCACCTACATCCGAGTGGATATATGTATCTAGATCTTTCCCAAACACATGACGCTTGCCAAGAGAAAAGGCGAAATATAGGAAGTGGTGAAGATCACCATGACTCCTGCATAAAGGTAAATACTAAAAAGGTAAAAGATAGGCCCTTTGTAGAGGGAAGCATAGGTTATCATGCGTTTTTTGGGTTGGATGCACAAAATCTTAATGCAAAATAACATCACTTTATATTGCCGCTTATGATAAAGGACTTTATTATGCAGGCCGTCGCTTTTATTTTTCCATATCACAAGTTCTTATAAAGGTTATTTTCCTCATACTAATAGATCATACATATTTAAGGAGCAACTTTTATTGCTTGCACAAATGACAACTTAATTGAGGGATCTTACTCAATCCAAAAGTAGGTATAGTGAACTCTCATGCCTCTAATGGTGTTTGGATGCACAAGTAGTATCTCTACTTGGTGCGGAAGTTTTGGCTAGTATGAGGTGGAAGAAAGCGTCACGTGTTAGAGGATCCATGATAATATAGCTTCTATTCAAAAATATGCAAACATAACTCATTATGTTGTCTTCCTTGTCCAACATCAACTTCTTAGCATATAATATTTCAATGATTGCTCACAATAATAAAAGATGCCCAAGATAATTATTTATATGTGAACCTCTCTTTCTTTATTACTTCCTATTAATTGCAACAATGACCAACGCTATGTTTGTCAACTCACAACAAGTTTCAATCAACATACTTCTTATATGTGACGTCATCACTATCCATAAGATCAATATATAATCTTTTTATTTCTATTATTCTATTACTTTATTTATTTTTCTCAAGATCATATCAAGAAAGCAAAGCCCTCAACTCAAAACTACTCTTTATTATATAAATTTCAGACTCTATTACATAGAGGGAACATAAAGCAAAACTCAAAGCTAGATCATACTAAGATTTTATTGTACTAACCCAAGATATAACCAAAAGGATTGAACTAAGAAAATGATAAAGGTAAAGATGTGATGGTGATACGATACCGGGGCACCTCCCCCAATCTTGGCAGTTGCCAAGGGGAGTGCCCATACCCATATATTTAGATCTCTTTCTTCGGAGGTGGTGATGATGGAGTTGATGATGGTGTTTTATCCTTTTTCCTCGGCTTACGCTTGAGGATGGAATTTTCCTCCCTAAGGTCACCGATCTCCTGTTCCAGTATTAATATCTTTTTGCATAGTTCTTTCTTGTTCTCCTACAAAATACGAAAAGGGATAAACTCAATCTTAGGTTTCTTTGCTTTGTTATGGAGACTTGAGTTTTTGAACTCCACGTGCATGTCCTCAGGTTGGAGTGATATGTCTCCGTCGTATCTATAATTTTTGATTGTTCCATGCCATTATTATTCAACTTTCATATACTTTTGGTAACTTTTTATACTATTTTTGGGACTAACATATTGATCCAGTGCCCAGTGCCAGTTCCTGTTTGTTGCATGTTTTATGTTTCGCAGAAAACCCATATCAAACGGAGTCCAAACGGGATAAAAACGGACGGAGAATATTTTTGGAATATTTATGATTTTTGGGAAGAAGAATCAACGCGAGATGGTGCCCGAGGGGGCCATGAGGCAGGGGGCGCGCCCCTGACCCTCGTGGGCACCCTGTAAGGCGGTTGTTTCTCTTCTTCTGCCGCAAGAAAGCTAATTTCCAGAAAAAAAACATGGCAAAGGTTTCAATCCAATCGGAGTTATGGATCTCCGGATATATAAGAAACGGTGAAAGGGCAGAATCCCAGAACGTAGAAACAAAGAGAGACAGAGAGACAGATCCAATCTCGGAGGGGCTCTTGCCCCTCCCACACCATGGAGACCATGGACCAGAGGGGAAAACCTTCTCCCATCTACGGATAAGGTCAAGGAAGAAGAAGAAGAAGGGGGGCTCTCTCCCCCTCTCTCCCGGTGGAGCCATGGTAACCCACAAGTATAGGGGATAACTGTAGCCTCATACGATAAGTTAGAGTGTCGAACCCAACGAGGAGCTAAAGTAGAACAAATATTCTCTCAGGCCCTATCTGCCACTGATACGACTCTACGCACGCTTAGTGTTCGCTTTACCTAGACAAGTATGAAACTAGAAGTACTTCTGTAGGTGCGATAGGATAGGTTTGCAAGATAATAAAGAACGCGTAAATAAAAGCTAGGGGCTGTTTAGATAAAGATGCAATAAAGTAAGTATTAGTAGAGAGCTTTTTGTTACCAGAAAGTTATTTGTCCAAGTTAATCGATAACTAGACCGGTAATCACTATTGCAATTCTATTTGAGGGAGAGGCATAAGCTAACATAGTTTCTCTTCTTGGATCATATGCACTTATGGTTGGAACTCTAGCAAGCATCCGCAGCTACTAAAGAACATTAAGGTAAAACCCAACCATAGCATTAAAGCATCAAGTCCCCTTTATCCCATACGCAAACAACTTACTTACTCGGGTATGTGCTTCTGTCACTCACGCCACCCACCATAAGCAAATCATGAACATATTGCAAACCCTACAGCGGGGATTCCTCACACTTGCGTGACACGGAGAGCACCATAGGACATCACCAATAATAAAACATGCAACTCAAACCAATCAGGATCATCAATTAACCCATAGGACAAAACGGATCTACTCAAACATCATAGGATAGCCATACATCATTGAGAAATAATATATAGCGTTGAGCACCATGTTTAAGTAGAGATTACAGCGGGTAAAAGAGAGGTTACACCGCTGCATAGAGGGGGAAGAGTTGGTGATGAGGGCGGTGAAGTTGTTGGTGTAGATTGCGGTGATGATGATGGCCCTCAGCGGCGTTCCGGCGCCAGCGGAAGCAAGGGGGAGAGAGCTCCCCTTCTTCTTCTTCTTCTTCTTCCTTGACCTTCTCCCTATATGGGAGAAGGGGTTCCCCTCTGGTCCTTGGCTCCCATGGCGTGGGAGGGGCGAGAGCCCCTCCGAGATTGGATCTATCTCTCTGTCTCTCTCTGTTTCTGCGTTCCCAGATTCTGCCCTGGCACCGTTTCTTTTATATCTGGAGATCCGTAACTCCGATTGGATTGAAACCTTCGCGCAGATATTTTTCCAAAAATTAGCTTTCTTGCGGCCAAAGTAGAGCATCAACCGCCTTACGAGGGGCCCACGATGGTCAAGGGCGCGCCCACTTAAAGTGGTGGCGCGGGCCACCCTTGTGGCCACCTCGGGCACCGTCTCGCGTTGATTCTTCCTCCCAAAAATCATAAATATTCCAAAATAATTCTCCGTCCGTTTTTATCCCGTTTGGACTCTGTTTGATATGGGGTTTCTGCGAAACATAAAACATGCAACAAACAAGAACTGGCACTGGGCACTAGATCAACATGTTAGTCCCAAAAAATAGTATAAAAAGTTGCCAAAAGTATATGAAAGTTGAATAATATTGGCATGGAACAATCAAAAATTATAGATACGATGGAGACGTATCAGCATCCCCAAGCTTAATTCCTGCTCGTCCTCGAGTAGGTAAATGATAAAAAAGATAATTTTTGATGTGGAATGCTACCTAGCATAATCTTGATCATATGTCTAATCATGGCATGAATATTAAGACACGAGTGATTCAAAGCAATAGTCTATCATTTGACATAAAAACAATAATACTTCGAGCGTACTAATAAAGCAATCATGTCTTTTCAAAACAACATGGCCAAAGCAAGCTTATCCCTACAAAATCATATAGTTTGGCCATGCTTCATTTTCGTCACACAAAATGCTCCCATCATGCCCAACCCCAATGACAAGTCGAGCAATTGGTTCATACCTTTTAACGCGCTTCAGCCTTTTCAACCCTCACGCAATACATGAGCGTAAGCCATGGATATAGCACTATAGGTGGAATAGAATATGATGGTGGAGGTTTATGTGGAGAAGAAAAAAGGGGAGAAAGTCTCACATCGACGCGGCTAATCAACGGGCTATGGAGATGCCCATCAATTGATGTCAATGCGAGGAGTAGGGATTGCCATGCAACGGATGCACTAAGAGCTATTAGTGTATGAAAGCTCAACAAAAGAAACTAAGTGGGTGTGCATCCAACTTGCTTGCTCATGAAAACCTAGCGCATTTGAGGAAGCCCATCGTTGGAATATACAAGCCAAGTTCTATAATGAAAATTCCCACTAGTATATGAAAGTGACAATATAGGAGACTCTCTATATGAAGAACATGGTGCTACTCTGAAGCACAAGTGTGGTAAAAGGATAGTAACATTGCCCCCCCCCCCCCCCTTTTTGGGCGGGCGTCTTTGGCTGCCTTTTTTATTTAGGCTTCTTTGGCCTTTTTTATGGGGCAATGTTCTATAATGATGATCATCACACTTCATTTACTTACAACTCAATATTACAACTCGATACTTTAACAAAGATATGGCTCTATATGAATGCCTCCGGCGGTGTACCGGGATGTGCAATGATCTAGCATAGTAATGACATCAAAAAACGAACAAGCCATGAAAACATCATGCTAGCTATCTTACGATCATGCAAGGCAATATGACAATGAATGCTCAAGTCATGTATATGACGATAATGGAAGTTGCATGGCAATATATCTCGGAATGGCTATGGAAATGCCATGATAGGTAGGTATGGTGGCTGTTTTGAGGAAGATATAAGGAGGTTTATGTGTGATAGAGCGTATCATATCACAGGGTTTGGATGCACAGGCGAAGTTTGCACCGACTCTCGAGGTGAGAAAGGGCAATGCACGGTACCAAAGAGGCTAGCAATGATGGAAAGGTGGGAGCGCGTATAATCCATGGACTCACATTAGTCATAAAGAACTCATATACTTATTGCAAAAGTTTATTAGCCCTCGAAGCAAAGTACTACTACGCATGCCCTAGAGGGATAGATTGGTAGGAAAATACATCGCTCGTCCCTGACCGCCACTCATAAGGAAGACAATCAAAGAAACACCCCATGCTTCAAATTTGTCACACAGCGGTTACCATACGTGCGTGCTACGGGACTTGCAAACCTCAACACAAGTGTTTCTACAATCCACAACTACCCACTAGCATGACTCTAATATCACCATCTTTATATCGCAAAACTATTGCAAGGAATCAAACATATCATATTCAGCGATCTCCAAGTTTATGTAGGATTTTATGACTAACCATGTGAATGACCGATTCCTGTCATCTCTCTAAATAGATATAAGTGAGCAAGAGAGTTCAGTTCTTTATACAAAAGATATGCCCATCCTCTAACAAATATAAGTGAAGCAAAAGAGCATTCTACAAATGGCGGTTTTCTATGTGAAGATAAACAGGCAATCCAAACTTCAAATGATATAAGCGAAGCACATGAAGCATTCTATAAAGCCATACTCAAAAGATTTAAGTGAAGTGCAATGAGCATTCTATAAATCAACCAAGGACTATCTCATACCAGCATGGTACATAAAAGAAAAGTGAAAACTAAATGCAAAAGACGCTCCAAGACTTGCACATATCGCATGAACGAAACGAATACGAAAACATACCGATACTTGTTGAAGAAAGAGGGGATGCCTTCCGGGGCATCCCCAAGCTTAGACGCTTGAGTATCCTTGAATATTTACTTGGGGTGCCTCGGTCATCCCCAAGCTTGAGCTCTTGCCTCTCTTCCTTTTCCTCATACCGAGACCTCCTCGATCAAACACTTCATCCACACAAAACTTCAACAGAAAACTCGGTAAGACCCGTTAGTATAATAAAGCAAATCACTACTCTAAGTACTGTAGAAAACCAATTCATATTTTGTTTTTTCATTGTGTCTATTGTAATATAGCTTTTCCATGGCTTAATCCACTGATAGAAATTGATAGTTTCATCAAAACAAGCAAACTATGCATCAAAAACAGAATCTGTCAAAAAACAGAACAGTCTATAGCAATCTGAACATTCACCATACTTCTGGTACTCCAAAAATTCTACCAAAATTAGGAAAAATAAAAACTTTGTACAGAAAGAAAGTGCAAAAGGAATCAGTAATGTTTACCGTTCCAGTTAAAAACGTAAAATCGCGCACTACAGCCAAAGTTTCTGTCCTGCACCGTACAAACCAACAAGCATTATAAACATCCTAAAGGCTAACCTTGGCACATTATTTTTATAATAAAAAGGAATTGTACAAGGGGATAATTATTTTTTATTAAAATTTTCTGTAATCAAGATTCACAAAGTTTCCGTGAGCATGAACAAAGTTCAAGGAGCTCTTCCAACTCAACAATGCTTGTCTCTCTCACTTTCACTTTCCTTTTTGAAAAGTTTTGGGTTCCCCTCTATATTTTTTTGTTTTTAAATTATATAAAAGCTCTCAACAAAAATAAATGGCTCTCTAAAACTTCCGGGTTGTCTCCCTGGCAGCGCTTTCTTTAAATCCATTAAGATAGGCATATAGTGCTCAAGTAATGAATCTACCCGGATCCCAAGGTATATCAAAGCCAATTTTAATTAACAATGATTTGTAATTTAGTAGTGAGCACAAAGTAACTTATATCATGCAGCAACGAAGTCTAACTCTCTTCCTATGCATCGGCATAAAAGAACAATTCATGCACACATAGTAAAGGCCAATGCATAGTATAAGCAGTTTCTTGCAATTTTATCATATTGGAAACATAGAGAGGTGGAAATATAGTTCCTCTCTCATAATAATTGCAAGTAGGAGCAGCAAGCACATGCATATTATATCTATCAAAATCATCATGTGTAGTAGTAAAACGCAACCCATCAATATAATCCTTAATAAGGGCAAACTTCTCCGATATAGTGTAGTCGGGAGAATTCAAAAAAGATAATAGGACTATCATGTGTGGGTGCCATAGCAACAATTTCATGTTTAACATAAGGAACTATAGCAAGTTCATCTCCATAAGCATAATTCATATTGGCATCTTGGCCACAAGCATAGCAAGCATCATCAAAAAGGGATATTTCAAGAGAATCAACGGGATCATAACAATCATCATAGCAATCATCCTTCGGTAAGCACGAAGGGGAATTAAACAATGTATGAGTTGAAGAGTTACTCTCATTAGAAGGTGGGCACGGGTAGATAATCTGCTCTTCCTCCTTTTGTTCTTTTCTCTCCTCATCATCTTTTTCATCCAATGAGCTCACAGTTTCATAAATTTCTTCTTCCATAGACTCCTGCAAAATATTAGTCTCTTCTTGGACAGCGGAGACTTTCTCAATAAATGCATCAATATCAGAATTGTATTCATAATTTTCATAGCAATATCTAAGTATAGCAAAATTTTCAGGTCTGTAAACTGAATCATCAAAATCTTCAAACTCTTTAAACATATATTCAATCTCATAAGCACCCATAAAAGCAACGAATTCTTCTATTTGTTCCACATCATAGTAATCATAGATACCATTAGCATAAGAAGCCAAGGTTTTATTATCATTGAATTTGCATGAAAATGGAAGGTGTGGAGACTTTATCCTAGCACAACAAGTACAATCATGTCTCAAGCATAGATCCCGAGCATACCAATGCAACATATAAATTTTATTCCATAATAGTTTCCCTTTTTGTGTCAAGCGATAATCCCTAAAGTATTCACGTTGATCCAATGTGTCTCCCATAACATAATTGAATGGGGTTTTCTCAGGATTATCAAAGTAGTACATAATATCTTTCACATAATGAGCATCGAGGGTTCTAGGAGGTTCCCCGTCTCCATGAGTAGCAAGTACACCTAATTTTTTTTGGTATTTCGTGTTCCACATCCATAACTAAAGATAGAAAACAACTAAGAACAACAAATAAAAATTACTTAGTGATAAAGCAAACAAGAACACACGAGAATATTCACCCCACGCTATGACTCCCCGGTAACGGCACCAGAAAAAGGTCTTGATAACCCACAAGTATAGGGATAATTGTAGCCTCTTTCGATAAGTAAGAGTGTCGAACCCAACGAGGAGCTAAAGGTAGAACAAATATTCTCTCAAGCCCTATCTGCCACTGATACGACTCTACGCACGATTAGTGTTCGCTTTACCTAGAACAAGTATGAAACTAGAAGTACTTTGTTGGTGTGATAGGATAGGTTTGCAAGATAATAAAGAATGCGTAAATAAAAGCTATGTGCTATTTAGATAAAGATGCAATAAAGTAAGTATTAGCAGAGAGCTTTTTGTTACGAGAAAGTTATTTGTCCAAGGCAATCGATAACTAGACCAGTAATCACTATTGCAATTCTATTTGAGGGAGAGGCATAAGCTAACATACTTTCCCTTCTTGGATCATATGCACTTATGATTGGAACTCTAGCAAGCATCCAATTACTAAAGATCATTAAGGTAAAACCCAACCATAGCATTAAAGCATCAAGTCCCCTTTATCCCATACGCAAACAACCTACTTACTCGGGTCTGTGCTTCTGTCACTCACGCCACCCACCATAAGAAAATCATGAACATATTGCAAACCCTACAGCGGGGATCCCTCACGCTTGCGCGACACGGAGAGCACCACAAGACAGCACCAACAATAAAACATGCAACTCAAACCAATCACGATCATCAATTAACCCATAGGACAAAATGGATCTACTCAAACATCATAGGATAGCCATACATCATTGGGAAATAATATATAGCGTTGAGCACCATGTTTAAGTATAGATTACAGCGGGTAAAAGAGATGTTACACCGCTGCATAGAGGGCGAAGAGTTGGTGATGAGGGCGGTGAAGTTGTTGGTGTAGATCGCGGTGATGATGATGGCCCCCGGCGGCGTTCCGGTGCCATTGGAAGCAAGGGGGAGAGAGCTCCCCTTCTTCTTCTTATTCTTCCTTGACCTTCTCCCTAGATGGGAGAAGGGTTTACCCTCTGGTCCTTGGCTCCCATGGCGTGGGAGGGGCTAGAGCCCCTCCGAGATTGGATCTATCTCTCTGTCTCTCTCTGTTTCTGCGTTCCCTGATTCTGCCCTGGCACCGTTTCTTTTATATCTGGAGATCCGTAACTCCAATTGGATTGAAACCTTTGCGCAGATATTTTTCCAAAAATTAGCTTCCTTTCGGCCAAAATAGAGCATCAACCGCCTTACGAGGGGCCCACGAGGGTCAGGGGCACGCCCACTTAAAGTGGTGGCACAGGCCACCCTCGCGGCCACCTCGGGCACCGTCTCGCGTTGATTCTTCCTCCCAAAAATCACAAATATTCCAAAATAATTCTCCGTCCGTTTTTATCCCGTTTGGACTCTGTTTGATATGGGGTTTCTGTGAAACATAAAACATGCAACAAACAGGAACTAGCACTGGGCAAAGGATCAATATGTTAGTCCCAAAAAATAATATAAAAAGTTGCCAAAAGTATATGAAAGTTGAATAATATTGGCATGGAACAATCAAAAATTATAGATACGATGAAGACGTATCACGCCGGAACGCCGACTGCACCGTCATCATCACCGCGATCTACACGAACACCTCCGTCATCTTCACCAACATCTCCATCACCTTCCCCCATCTATATTCAGCGGTCCACTGTCCCGCAAACCGCTGTACCCTCTACTTGAACATGGTACTTTATGCTTCATATTATTATCCAATGATGTTTTGCCATCCTATGATGTCTGAGTAGATTTTCGTTGTCCTATCAGTAATTAGTGAATTGCTATGATTGGTTTAATTTGATTGTGGTTATGTTGCTGTCCTATGGTGCTCCCCGTGTCGCGCAAGCGTGAGGGATCCCTGCTGTAGGGTTTGCAATATGTTTATGGTTTGCTTATTGTCTGTGTTGCGTGAGTGACTGAAACACAAACATGGATAAGGGGGTCATGGCGTATGGAAATAAAGAGGACTTGATACTTTAATCCTATGGTTGGGTTTTACCTTAATGATCTTTAGTAGTTGCGGATGGTTGCTAGAGTTCAATTATAAGTGCATATGATCCAAGAAGAGAAAGTATGTTAGCTTATGCCTCTCCCACATAAAACTTGCTATCGGTCTAGTAAAGTAGTCAATTGCTTAGGGACAATTTCACAACTCCTATCACCGCTTTTCCACACTTGCTATACTAACTTTATTGCTTCTTTATCTAAACATCCCCTAGTTTATATTTACGTGCTCTTTATTATCTTGCAAACCTTTCCAACAACACCTACAAAGTCCTTCTAGTTTCATACTTGTTTTAGGTAAAGCGAATGTTAAGCGTGCGTAGAGTTGTATCAGTGGTCGATAGAACTTGAGGGAATATTTGTTCTACCTTTAGCTCCTCGTTGGGTTCAACACTCTTACTTATCGAAGGAGGCTACAATTGATCCCCTATACTTGTGGGTTATCAAGACCTTTTTCTGGCGCCGTTGCCGGGGAGTCATAGCATGGGGTGAATATTCTCGTGTGTGCTTGTTTGCTTTATCACTAAGTAATTTTTATTTGCTGTTCTAAGTTGTTCTCTATCTTTAGTTATGGATATGGAACACGAAATACAAAAAAATTAGGTGTACTTGCTACTCATGGAGATGGGGAACCGCCTAAAACCTCGATGATCATTATGTGAAAGATATTATGTACTACTTTGATAATCCTGAGAAAACCCCATTCAATTATGTTATGGGAGACATGTTGGATCAACGTGAATACTTTAGGGATTATCGCTTGACACAAAAAGGGAAACTATTACGGGATCAAATTTATATGTTGTATTGGTATGCTAGGCAACTATGCTTGAGATATGATTATACTTGTTGCTCTAGGATGAAGGCTCCACACGTTCCCTTTTCATGCAAATTCAATGATGATAAAACCTTGGCTTGTTATGCTAATGGTATATATGATTACTATGATGTGGAACAAATAGAAGAATTCATTGCTTTTATGGGTGCTTATGAAATTGAATCTTTGTTTTAAAGAGTGTGAAAATCTTGATGATGTTGTTTACAGACCTGAAAATTTTGCTATACTTAAATATAGCTATGATATTAATGCTTCTAATCCTTATGTTAAATCATATATTGACGAATCCTCCGCTGTCCAAGAAGAGACTAATATTTTGCAGGAGTCTATGGAAGAAGAAATTGATGAAACTGTGAGCTCATTGGATGAAAAAGATGAGGAGGAGAACGAAGAACAAAAGGAGGAAGAGCGGATTGATCACCCGTGCCCACCTTATAAGGAGAGTAACTCTTCAACTCATACATTGTTTAATTTCCCTTCGTGCTTAACGAAGGATGATTGCTATGATGATTGTTATGATCCCGTTGATTCTCTTGAAATACCCCTTTTTGATGATGCTTGCTATGCTTGTGGTCAAGATGCTAATATGAATTATGCTTATGGAGATGAACTTGCTATAGTTCCTTATGTTAAAAATGAAATTGTTGCTATTGCACCCACGCATGATAGTCCTATTATCTTTTTGAATTCTCCCGACTACACTATATCGGAGAAGTTCGCCCTTATTAAGGATTATATTGATGGGTTGCATTTTACTACTACACATGATGATTTTGATAGATATAATATGCATGTGCTTGCTGCTCCAACTTGCAATTATTATGAGGGAGGAACTACATCTCCGCCTCTTTATGTTTCCAATATGATAAAATTGCAAGAAACTGTTTATACTATGCATTGGCCTTTACTTGGTGTGCATGAATTGTTCTTTTATGACATGCCGATGCATAGGAAGAGAGTTAGACTTCGTCATTACATGATATATGTTGCTTCGTTCTCACTACTAAATTACAAATCATTGTTAATTAAAATTGGCTTTGACATACCTTGGGATCCGAGTGGATTCATTACTTGAGCACTATATGCCTAGCTTAATGGTTTTAAAGAAAGTGCTGCCAGGGAGACAACTCGGAAGTTTTAGAGAGTCATTTATTTTGCTGAGTGCTTTTATATAGTCTAAAAACAAAAAAATAAAGAGGGGAACCCAAAACTTTTCAAAAAGGAAAGTGAAAGTGAGAGAGACAAGCATTGTTGAAGTGGAGGAGCTCCTTGAACTTTGTTCATGCTCACGGAAACTTTGTGAATCTTAATTACAGAAACTTTTCATAAAAAATAATTATCCCCTTGTACAATTCAATTGTATTATAAAAATAATGTGCCAAGGTTTGCCTTTAGGATGTTTAGATTGCTTGTTGGTTTGTGCGGTGCAGGACAGAAACTTTGGCTGTAGTGCGCGATTTTACATTTTTTACTGCAATGTCAAACGGTTCTGAAACTTTTTGCACTGTCTTTATATACAAATTGTTTATATTTCCTATTTTTGGCAGAATTTTTGGGGTACCAGAAGTATGGTAAATGTTCAGATTACTACAGACTGCCCTGTTTAAGACAGATTCTGTTTTTGATGCATAGTTTGCTTGTTTTGATGAAACTATCAATTTCTATCAGTGGATTAAGCCATGGAAAAGTTATATTACAGTAGCTACAATGAAAAAACAAAATATGAATTGGTTTGCAACAGTACTTAGAGTAGTGTTTTGCTTTATTATACTAACGGATCTTACCGAGTTTTCTGTTGAAGTTTTGTGTGGATGAAGAGTTCGAAGATCGAGGAGGTCTCGATATGAGGAAAAGGAGGAGAGGCAAGAGCTCTTGGGGATGCCCAAGGCACCCCAAGTAAATATTCAAGGATACGAAAGCGTCTAAGCTTGGGGATGCCCCGGAAGGCATCCCCTCTTTCTTGAACAAGTATTAGTATGTTTTCGGATTCGTTTCGTTCATGCGATATGTGCAAATCTTGGAGCGTCTTTTGCATTTAGTTTTCACTTTTCTTTTATACACCATGCTGGTATGATATAGTCCATGATTGATTTATAGAATGCTCATTGCACTTCACTTAAATCTTTTGAGTATGGCTTTATAGAATGCTTCATGTGCTTCACTTATATCATTTGAAGTTTGGATTGCATGTTTCTCTTCACATAGAAAACCGCCATTTGTAGAATGATCTTTTGCTTCACTTATATTCTTTAGAGCATGGGCATATCTTTTGTAGAAAGAATTAAACTCTCTTGCTTCACTTATATCAATTTAGAGAGATGACAGGAATTGGTCATTCACATGGTTAGTCATAAAATCCTACATAAAACTTGTAGATCACTGAATATGATATGTTTGATTCCTTGCAATAGTTTTGCGATATAAAGGTGGTGATAGTAGAGTCATGCTAGTGAGTGACTGTGGATTAGTAGAAATACTTGTGTTGATGTTTGTGATTCCCGAAGCATGCACGTATGGTGAACCGTTATGTGATGAAGTCGGAGCATGATTTATTTTTTGATTGTCATCCTTTGTGTGGAGGTCGGGATTGCGTGATGGTTAACTCCTACCAACCCTTCCCCTAGGAGCATGCGTGTAGTACTTTGTTTTGATGGCTAATAAATTTTTGCAATAAGTATGTGAGTTCTTTATGACTAATCTTGAGTCCATGGATTATACGCACTCTCACCCTTTCCGCAATTTGCTAGCCTCTACGGTACCATGCATTGCCCTTTCTCACCTCGAGAGTTGGTGCAAACTTCGCCGGTGCATCCAAACCCTGTGATACGATACGCTCTATCACACATAAGCCTCCTTATATCTTCCTCAAAACAGCCACCATACCTACCTATCATGGCATTTCCATAGCCATTCCGAGATATATTGCCATGCAACTTCCATCATCATCATATACATGACTTGATCATTCATTGTCATATTGCTTTGCATGATCGTAAGATAGCTAGAATGATGTTTTCATGGCTTGTCCGTTTTTTGATGTCATTGCTACGCTAGATCATTGCACACCTCGATACACCGCCGGAGGCATTCATATAGAGTCATATATTTGTTCTAGATATCGAGTTGTAATATTGAGTTGTAAGTAAATAAAAGTGTGATGATCATCATTATTAGAGCATTGCCCCAGTGAGGAAAGGATGATGGAGACTATAATGCCCCCACAAGTCGGGATGAGCCTCTGGACTTTATGAAAAATAAAAGAGGCCAAAGAAGCCCAAATAAAAAAGAGAGGCCAAAGAAGCCCACCAAAAAAATAAAAAAATAAAAAATAAGAGAAAATAAAAAAATGAGAGAAAAACAGAGAAGGGGCAATGTTACTATACTTTTACCTCACTTGTGCTTCAAAGTATGATGTAGGGTGGAACCCTAATTCGTCGATCTTTCACGTTTGGAGCGGGATCCCTCGAAGAACACGGGGAAGAACGGGGAGAAATCACAAGGGGAAACACTCAAGAACAGGTCCAATCACACATCCACTAGACAATCAAACACACAAGGTCACAAGGTACATGAACAACAAAGGGAAAGATACAAGGTAAGGTTCATCTCCAAGAGGAGGTCTTGATGATATCCTAGATGGATCTTCCCACAAGGGGGTCTTGATGATATCCCACGGGATCTTCTCCTAGATGGAGGTCTTGGCCTCCAATGGAGTAGTGGTCTCTCTCTCTCAAGAGTAGAGATAGGTAGGAGCAAAGCTCACCTAAGAATGAGCTATCACTTTGCTAACCCTAGAAAGGAGGTGGAGGAGGTCTATTTATAGCCCAAGGGGCGAAGGGGTAAGTGAGGGGCGAAGGGGTACACGGGCTTCGGCCCAAGTCACGCACGCAGGCGGGGTCCGGATGATCCGGATGGTGGCCCGGATGATCCGGGTGTCGGGGGTCCGGATGATCCGGGCGACCGTCCGGATGATCCGGCTTCGTCGAGCAGGTTCTGTAGTCTTCGGGCGCGTTAGCCGGATCGTCCGGGAGGTCGTCCAGATCGTCCGGGCTCGGTCCGGATCATCCGGCTGGGCGTCCAGATGATCCGGGCAACTCCAGACTTCTTCTCCTTTCTTCCGTCTTCTCTTCCACGCTTCCCTCGCGGATGGTGTAGTCGTTCCTTGGCGCTTGCACTCCTCCTTGACATCCGTGAAGCTCCGACAATACCTATGCATGCACACGTAAGGAGTGTCAAGTAGTATACCATCCTTGAGAGTGTCAAGTGAGTACGTGTAAAGGAGATGATTCACCTTTGTGTATGTGAAGTAGATGTCGCACGTGTCACTTGCCAACTGGGCTCTTGACATGGCGATGTCCGTAGGATGCTCCGCATCATCCCCTCCCCCTTGTGAAAGATCCGACCTCGGATCGAAATCAAAATCACCATGGGAAAGAGATGATGTCGTCGTGTAGAAGTGGACGATCACCAAGCATTTGTCATCTTGTAGTTCCACATGGGCACCCTCCAATGTCGCACCGTCTTGTAATTCCTTCAAAAGTAGCAAAGATAACAAGCACTTGGAAAAACAAATGTGGTTGTCGTAAGAGCAAAACGAAGCATTCAAGAGGTGATTCACCCAACAAGTGTTGTCATCAAGCATAGCATATGGTTTGACAAAGAAGTGTGGCATGGCATTTGAGCATATAAATTGAGCACAATCAAGTATATCATGGGAACAATCAAGTATATCATGGGAGGTTAAGATGCAAATATATGTGATAAGTGAACAAGCATCAACCTCAAGGTCATAGCAAGCATGCATAAAGAGCTCAATGAACGGTCTATGGTAGGCATAAGAGTCATTCACAACACCAAATATAGTGAAATGTCTAAACACATGGGGCAAGTGCAAGACAATCCAAGCATAACGTGCATAGGGTGTAGTGAAGATAATGTGGCACTCAACACAACAGAAAGAGCAAGTGTTCATCATGTGTGAGGCAATCAAGTCAAGCATGTGATAAGCAAAGGGACATGGCATATGTGAAGAAATGATATTGGTGCAACCAACCATATGATAGTAGCAAGTAGTCCAAGAATTGGATGCAACACACAAGGTATATATGTCATGAAGCATGGAAATGTGGCAATCATGGTAGAAAGAAATATCTCGAACATGTGTGCAAATGGTGCAAGCAACACATGAAGTATGATCCACAATATCCAAGCTCAAGAAGGATGTCACCTTGAAAGTGTGTCCTTGTGCATTCTTCACAATGCCGGAGTGGAAGCACATACGGTGTAGAAACGAGTCGTGGTAGAATGTATGAGGCTCGCTCTCAAGAGCTCGAATGGTCAACTCACGTGAAGTGGAAGTCGACACAAAGTCCAAGTATCCTACACATGCACAAAACAAAACAAAGAGCGTATGCGCATGGTAGATTATCACATCATCCATCATGATGGTTCTCTTCTCTTGCACATAACCATTAGAAGCACAAGTGCATGAATAATATGATGCAACAATGGCGATATTCAAGGCACTAGGTATATGGTGCAAAGAGGTAAGACAAGCATGCTTCACAAGGACTATGTCAAAATCTCCAAACATGTGTGAGAATGCTATGGGGGCAATCTCATGAGCAAGACTATAAGCATTGTTGCACTCAATACATGGCAAATCATCTAGCATGAGAGATGCAACACATGGAGATATATGACACGAAGCAATATGAATTATATGCAAAGCATATAGATGGTTGTCATCAACCGCATGAGATGAGCAAGTATGACACAAGAGACAACGCATGTGAGAGGCATGAGCATATATGTCATCAACCCAAGAAAGCAAGTAGTGGAACATGGGTGATGCAACATAGCAAGCAATCATAGCAACTAAGTCAAGTATGCTAGTAGTGCGAAGATGCGACATACTAGAAGGAATCATGGCAAACATGTCCTTGGTGCAAATAGTGGGCATGAATAATTCACATGTCATAGCACAATCATGAAAGCAAGATATGAGGACAATAGCATGGGGCACATGATAAACATGGCAATAGCAACAAGGATCTCTACCAAGCATGCAAATACACATAGAAGTAGCATAATGATGAAACATGGGTAGATGCAAGCAAGGGTCACAATTGCATGGCAAAGGCATAGGAATGAGTATATCATGCAAAGTGAACATGGCAAGATGGGCATATGATATGTAATGAACAATAACCCATATCCAAGTGAGGGCCATGTAGAATGAATGTGCGAAGTGTTTGCGCGAAGAGAGCGATGGGAAAGACAATCCATGGGATCCCAAATCATCGTTGCTCTCTAGAGCTCGTTTTGTCAACTCGTGGGATTGCGAGGTTGACAAGTATTCATGGGTACCTGCACAAAAGAGACACAAACCAAAGAAATTTTGTGCGTGGTAAATGTACACATCATCCATCATGATGTGTATGTGCACGTGTGAGTTAGCACAAGATAAGCATCGCTCAAAGAAATTTGATGCATGGTATAAGAACATGTCATCCATCATGAAAGAATAGTTATTGTGTATGACATGATGGGGACACAAATTGAGAATGCAAGTATATGGCATATCAATAGCGTGTTTATTCATGGGGAGCATATGGTGCACACAAGTATGGGTATCATGCAATGAATGGGATGGATCAAAATCTCCTAAAATGCATGAGGAAACTATGGGGGCCTCCTCATGAGCAATATCGGAAACATCATATGGAGAAAATGAACAACATCCAAAACAATGCATATCCGAAGCTAGGTGGTCATGGCATGGCATATGAGATAAATGATGCAAAGGGAGCATATCAATATCATCACAAGAGAAACAAATGCCAATAACCATGGGCTTGTCATCTATGCCATATGTGCAAATTGGGTTTATTTTAATGGCATATGCATAGTCACTATGAAGAGATTGCAAATAAGACATATGGTTGATCTCATGCATAGCATATGACAAGTCAAGCGGATTATCAAACATGATGTGACCTAAAGAATTGTCACAAGAAATCCTATGTAACATGGCATCACAACTAATAGACTCCACAAGAGAATCATCATACTCATCATAAATGGGCAAATCATCGCATGGGGAAATCATACTAGCATGAAGCATGGCAATAGGTGGATCAACATCATGCAAGCAATCAATGTCAAGAATGTCCACTAGTGGGACTAGAGCATCACCTTCACCTATGTTACCTTTGTCATTCCACTCAAGTGGTGTAGGTGAGGTGGGAAAGACCAAATGGTGGTCATCTTCATCTTGATGGAACCATGTGGGGGGTGCATCATATACCACCATGGCCATCGTCTTGTCCAAAGGGAGGACGAAGTCGTCGAGGATCGGCGCGTCATCATCAATGGGACCTAGCACCAAACGAGAAGACACAATAGAGGTAGAGGTCAAGTTGTTAGAAATGCAAATGGCCTCACGAGACCTATCAACTATCTCACTCTCTCTATGTGGTGGTTCACTCACTCCCTCAAAATAGGTGCACTCAAACTCACGTATGGTGGAGTCACTCATCTCACTCAAGTGGTGGGGGTTGTGGCTCTCCTCACATGGGAATTTTGGCAACTCATCATATATGGGGCTAGTGGTGAAGTCACTATCACTCTCAATATGGTGGCAAAAGTCACTCAAGTCATCATACATCGCCGTGGTCGAAGGGAAAGTCCCATGCTCAACCATCTCGTCGTGGTCGCCGTGGATGAAGGCCGAAGATGGCACATCATCACTCTCGCCTCCTAAGATGGAAGCATCATCCTTGCTCGCCACCTTGTCGCTAGCCTCCAAAGCTTGGTCCTTGAGGGTCTCCGTAGTCATACTCGTCGCCGCACCGTCTTGAAAAAGAGTCGAAGTAGACTCGGCATCATCAATGCCACAAAGAGGGATGGCGGTGAAGTCACACTTGGGAGCATCGTTTTGGAGCTTGTCGGCCTTGGACATCATGGTGGTACTAGCCTCATGCTTGTCGTAGAGCTTGGTCGCCGCGAAGTTTGCTTGGGGTGGAGAAGCCTTGGCCTTCATGAGTTCTTGTTCCGCCTTGAGAGCACCAATGTAGTAGTCGTCGATGGACTTGTAGTTCTCGAGGAAGATGGTCTTGGAGATGTCGTTGTGCAATCCCATCATGAAGTGGAACTTCATCGAAATGGGGTCGTCCACGCCGGCTCGTCGCAAGGCAATCATCATCTCCTTGAAGTACTTGTCGATGGACTTGGATCCTTGGGTGGTGTTCTCCAATTGGCGTCGAAGTTGTTCCGTGTAGGTTGGAGGCACAAACTCTCGCCGCAAAGCTTTCTTCATCTTGGGCCAACTCATGTCATAGTACTCCGAAGGTGTGTGAAGCCACCATGCCAATGCGTAGTCGTGGAAGTTTCTTGTGGCGCACTTCACTTGATCTTCGGGAGGAACTTGATGTAGCTTGAGGTAGTCGTCCATCAAACGCTCCCACTCGAGGTACTCCTCGGGTTCTTGAGTCCCATAGAAAGGAATCTTGTGGTCGGTGTCGAGGTCGTAGTAGCTCGTGGAAGTCGCGGACTTGAGCTTGGGTAGCTTCTTTTGAGTGTAGTCTTGAGTTCTTGTTGGCGAAGATGCCATATGTCCATAGGCGAAGATGCCTTGAAGTCGCTTGGCGAAGATGCCAAGGGAGATGGTGAAGTCATTGAGCGGTTGTTGGTGTTGAGCTCTTGACCTTCACGTTCTTGTTGGTGATGGTGTCGATGCCGATGTGATCTTGCCGGAGGTGGTAGCTCGGAAGGATGTGCTCTTGAGCGTCTTCTCGAAGATGAGGAAGATCACTTGTAGGACTTGATGAGGGCCTTTATCTCCTCCATGCGCTTGTCCATCTTGGCGTCGTAGTTGTTGTTCATGGCATCGAACTCGTCGTTGTTGTTGTAGACCGAAAGTGAAATGCCTTGCCTATCCATCACAAGACTCGAGTAGGGGTGAGTAGGAAATGAGATAAACAATACCAAGTTACCTTTTCCCAAAGTTGAGGATGTATCCCGTGTCACTCAATGTGAGATGAAAGAATAGTGGAATTGGTACCGGACTTGTTCACTCACACCTACAAGTAAAGGCTTATGGTAGAGCTCGGTGAGGATAGTGGCACAAAAATTTGATGCAAAATGTTAGCAAGAGTCAATAATGTTGAAAAAGATTCACAAATTCGCAAGTGAAACAAGTAGACCAATAGCAATGAAAGGTACACGGAAACACACACACGGATAGATAAATGGGGTCGTGCAACCAAGGAATGAGCACAAAATGTGGAATCCACGGAAAACGCTCGTGTTGCACAACTCAAGAGAGACGCTAGCACGATTGCTCAATAGGCGGATACGACACTTGTGCACAACCTATAAGATGCAAAATGGATATTCTTCTATCCCAAGTATGCTATGTATGTATGGTTCCCGGTGTTTCTCTCAAGCATGATATCATATGATATAGATTTGACAATCTTATGTGCAATGGGGTATGATGCTATGGCACTTGCTCACGAGCTCTTTGCTCTCTTTTTGCTTAAAAGCTTTTTTATTTCTATGGCCACTTTTGCACAATGTACAAATGAAGATAGCAATTGTGTATATGCGGGAACAAACTTGAGGCACAATGGATGATATGATACCAATATGGTATGGTATGTATGCAATGGAAGGTATGGACCACTAATGTGCACAAGTAACGTTGCCGGCAATACTCAAATGGCTAGTCTCGATAGGTAAGTGACGCAAAATGGGCTAGGGGTTAACAATGCAATTGCAAGGTAATATACAATGGTGTCGTCGAGGTTACCGTCCTTTAGATGATGAGTGGCGGTGTTCTTGGTGTAGATACCAAGATGATGGAGACTCGTCCCTAAGTAGCCGAAACACCTTAGGAAACGGAAAAACCGCAAACTCAAAATCTCAAATGACAAATGTTAAAATGGTGGTAGCGGAAAGCGGTGGTGGTGTTGCACTAAGCAATGCGGAAGTGGAATGATGGGCTATACACGAGTCGGAGTTGAAGTTGCCGTCCCTAAGTAGCTGAAACACCTTAGGAGACACAAGCCACAACTCGAACAAGCTCAAACAACAATTGGGTTAAGTTGGGTTGTCGGAAGTGTATGGTGGGAAGGTTATGTGGAAGTGGTGGTGGTGGTGGTTGATGAAGAAGCAACCGTCCCTAAGTAGCCGAAACACCTTAGGAGACTCAAGTCACTACTCAAACAACCTCAAATGCTATGGGGAACAAAATGGGTTAGGTTGCGGAAGTCGGTGGTGGTAATGCGGATGATATGGTGGAGGGCCTAGGCAAACTTGCCAAATTTCAGAAAATTTGATGGTGTCAAATGGTGTTGGTGGTATTTTTGTTGGATGGGGGATGTCAATAGCTTCAAAACGAGCTAAAGAACGTCGAAAACGGACTCCGGATGAATTAGTTATGACCGAAACAAGATTTCAGCCGTGTCAGTTTCAGGGTTAACCGGATGATCCGGGAGGAGGTCCGGATGATCCGGGCTAGGTCCGGATGATCCGGGAGGAAATCCGGATGATCCGGGTTCGTCAGCGCCAGTTCTGTTTTCTGGGTGCGCGATTTATCTGGACGTCCGGGGGGGCGTCCAGCTGATCCGGGTGAGGTCCGGATGATCCGGGAGAATGTCCGGATGATCCGGGCAAGTCAATCCGCTCGGGATTTGCTCGTGGGGATGAAATTTTGGGCGGAAATGGATGATTTTCGGGGCAAAATTTGATGGATTTCGTGGATGGAAGGTGGGGAAACTTGGGGAGATGCTAGATCCACTTGAAACCAAGCAAATCCATGGATCAAAATCAACAAAACTTCATCAAACCAACAAATCACAAAAAATTTTGGGGCTATTTTTGGTGGGGATTTTCGGATTTTAGGACGAAATCAAGCAAAAGAAGGCTAGAAAACGGTGGGAGGGGCTCCAAAAACGTGATCAACGTGGCTCATGATACCATATGATGTAGGGTGGAACCCTAATTCGTCGATCTTTCACGTTTGGAGCGGGATCCCTCGAAGAACACGGGGAAGAACGGGGAGAAATCACAAGGGGAAACACTCAAGAACAGGTCCAATCACACATCCACTAGACAATCAAACACACAAGGTCACAAGGTACATGAACAACAAAGGGAAAGATACAAGGTAAGGTTCATCTCCAAGAGGAGGTCTTGATGATATCCTAGATGGATCTTCCCACAAGGGGGTCTTGATGATATCCCACGGGATCTTCTCCTAGATGGAGGTCTTGGCCTCCAATGGAGTAGTGGTCTCTCTCTCTCAAGAGTAGAGATAGGTAGGAGCAAAGCTCACCTAAGAATGAGCTATCACTTTGCTAACCCTAGAAAGGAGGTGGAGGAGGTCTATTTATAGCCCAAGGGGCGAAGGGGTAAGTGAGGGGCGAAGGGGTACACGGGCTTCGGCCCAAGTCACGCACGCAGGCGGGGTCCGGATGATCCGGATGGTGGCCCGGATGATCCGGGTGTCGGGGGTCCGGATGATCCGGGCGACCGTCCGGATGATCCAGCTTCGTCGAGCAGGTTCTGTAGTCTTCGGGCGCGTTAGCCGGATCGTCCGGGAGGTCGTCCGGATCGTCCGGGCTCGGTCCGGATCATCCGGCTGGGCGTCCGGATGATCCGGGCAACTCCAGACTTCTTCTCCTTTCTTCCATCTTCTCTTCCACGCTTCCCTCGCGGATTGTGTAGTCGTTCCTTGGCGCTTGCACTCCTCCTTGACATCCGTGAAGCTCCGACAATACCTATGCATGCACACGTAAGGAGTGTCAAGTAGTATACCATCCTCGAGAGTGTCAAGTGAGTACGAGTAAAGGAGATTATTCACCTTTGTGTATGTGAAGTAGATGTCGCACGTGTCACTTGCCAACTGGGCTCTTGACATGGTGATGTCCGTAGGATGCTCCGCATCAAAGTAGCACCATGTTCTTCATATAGAGAGACTCTTGAGTTATCACTTTCATATACTAGTGGGAATTTTCATTATAGAACTTGGCTTGTATATTCCGATGATGGGCTTCCTCAAATGCCTGAGGTCTTCATGAGCAAGCAAGTTGGATGCACACCCACTTAGTTTGCAGTTTGAGCTTTCATACACTTGTAGCTCTTAGTGCATCCGTTGCATGGCAATCCCTACTCCTCACATTGACATCAATTGATGGGCATTTCCATAGCCCGTTGCTTAGCCGTGTCGATGTGAGACTTTCTCCTTTTTGTCTTCTCCACATAACCCCCACCATCATATTCTATTTCGCCTATAGTGCTATATCCATGGCTTACGCTCATGTATTAAGTGAAAGTTGAAAAAGTTTGAGAATACTAAAGTATGAAACAATTGCTTGGCTAAAACAGGGGTTGTGCATGATTTAAATACTATGTGTGGTGAAGATGGAGCATAGCCAGACTATACGATTTTGTAGGGATAACTTTCTTTGGCCATGTTGTTTTGAAAAGACATGATTGCTTTATTAGTACGCTTGAAGTATTATCGTCTTAATGTCAAATGATAGACTATTGCTTTGAATCACTCGTGTCTTAATATTCATGCCATAATTAGATTACATGATCAAGATTATGCTAGGTAGCATTCCACATCAAAAATTATCCTTTTTATCTTTTACCTACTCGAGGACGAAAAGGAATTAAGCTTGGGGATGCTGATATGTCTCTGTCGTATCTATAATTTTTGATTGTTCCATGCCAATATTATTCAACTTTCATATACTTTTGGCAACTTTTTATACTATTTTTGGGACTAACATATTGATCCAGTGCCCAGTGCCAGTTCCTGTTTGTTGCATGTTTTATGTTTCGCAGAAAACCCATATCAAACTGAGTCCAAATGGGATAAAAATAGATGGAGAATATTTTTGGAATATTTATGATTTTTGGGAAGAAGAATCAATGCGAGACGGTGCCTAAGGGGGCCATGAGGCAGGGGGCGCGCCCCAGGGGGGTGGGCGCGCCCCTGACCCTTGTGGGCACCCCGTAAAGCGGTTGTTGCTCTTCTTTTGCCGCAAGAAAGCTAATTTCCGGGAAAAAATCGTGGCAAAGGTTTCAATCCAATCGGAGTTACGGATCTCTGGATATATAAGAAACGATGAAAGGGCAGAATCGCAGAACACAAAAACAGAGAGAGACAGAGAGATAGATCCAATCTCGGAGGGGCTCTCGCCCCTCCCACGCCATGGAGACCATGGACCAGAGGGGAAACCCTTATTCCATCTAGGGAGAAGGTCAAGGAAGAAGAAAAAGAAGGGGGGCTCTCTCCCCCTCTCCAGGTGGCGCCGAAACGCCGCCGGGGCCATCATCATCACCACGATCTACACCAACACCTCCGTCATCTTCACCAACATCTCCATCACCTTCCCCCATCTATATTCAGCGGTCCACTCTCCCGTAACCCGCTGTACCCTCTACTTGAACATGGTGGTTTATGCTTCATATTATTATCCAATGATGTGTTGCCATCCTATGATGTCTGAGTAGATTTTTGTTGTCCTATCGATAATTGGTGAATTGCTATGATTTGTTTAATTTTCTTGTGGTTATGTTGTTGTCCTATGGTGCTCCCCATGTCGCGCAAGCATGAGGTATCCCCGTTGTAGGGTTTGCAATATGTTTATGGTTTGCTTATTGTCTGCATTGCGTGAGTGACTGAAACACAAACATGGATAAGTGGGTCATGGCGTATGGGAATAAAGAGGACTTGATACTTTAATGTTGTGGTTGGGTTTTACCTTAATTATCTTTAGTAGTTGCGGATGGTTGCTAGAGTTCCAATCATAAGTGCATATGATCCAAGAAGAGAAAGTATGTTAGCTTATGCCTCTCCCACATAAAACTTGCTATCGGTTTAGTAAAGTAGTCAATTGCTTAGGGACAATTTCACAACTCCTATCACCACTTTTCCACACTCGCTATACTAACTTTATTGCTTCTTTATCTAAACAGCCCCTAGTTTATATGTACGTGCTCTTTATTATCTTGCAAACCTTTCCAACAACACCTACAAAGTCCTTCTAGTTTCATACTTGTTTTAGGTAAAGTGAACATTAAGCGTGCGTAGAGTTGTATCGCTGGTCGATAGAACTTGAGGGAATATTTGTTCTACCTTTAGCTCCTCGTTGGGTTCGACACTCTTGCTTATCGAAGGAGGCTACAATTGATCCCCTATACTTGTGGGTTATCATGGGGTAGTGGGACTTCATCTTCATCTGAGCTTGTCTCCTCCTTTCCCTTTGGATCATAGTCTTCTTCTTCCTTCGTGGTCCAACAATAATGCTCCACATCCCCGTAAGCCTTTGGGTTTGTGATAAAGTCAGCTACATAGCTCTCTCCCTCCGACTCTTGGGACAACATAATTTCAGATTTGCCAGGAAAAACAGTACTAAACAAGAATAGAGGATTTTGCCGGGGTACGGTGGTCAAAACCTTTGGGAGATTATATAATGAATTTTTACCGACCAAAAGGATTGTACTACAAGAAAATAGAGTCCAGGGGGGTACACGAGGTGGCCACAAGGCAGGGAGGCGAGCCCAGAGGGGTAGGGCGCGCCCTAGGCCTTGTCGCCTCCTCGTGCACTTTTCGGACTACTTTTAATTTTCCTAATTTTTTAAATATTCCAAAACGGAGTAAAATTGCCATTGGAAAAGTTTTGGAGTCGGTTTACTTACCGTACCACATACCTATACCTTTTCGGAGTTTGAAACGTTCAGGTAAGTCTCCCTTATGTACTCCTCCGGGGTTATGATATTAATAATATTGGTTTCAACATTTATGGGAGTACCTGAAATATAATGTTTGATTCTTTGCTCGTTTACCACCTTTGGGTTATTGCCTTCGGTGTTGTTAATCTTAATGGCACCGGAACGATAGACTTCCTCGACAATGTAAGGCCCTTCCCATTTAGAGAGAAGCTTTCCTGCCAAAAATCTTAAATGAGAACTGTATAGCAAGACATGGTCACCTACATTAAATTGACGCCTTTGTATTCTTTTGTCATGCCATCTTTTAACTTTTTCTTTAACAACTTGGCATTCTCATAGGCCTGGGTTCTCCGTTCATAAAGTGAGCTAATGTTAAATAACCTCTTCTCAACAGCAAGTTTGAAATCATAATTGAACTCTTTAATTACCCAATAAGCTTTATGTTCTAGTTCACGAGGTAAGTGACATGCTTTTCCATAAACCATTTTAAACGGAGACTATAAGCAGTTCTATAAGCCCATAATGCATCATCAAGTTTCTTAGACCAATTCTTTCTAGATCTATTGACAGTCTTTTGCAAGATTAATTTTATTTCTCGGTTACTTAATTCTACTTGGCCACTAGACTGCGGATGATACGGAGATGCAATTCTTTGGTCAACATCATACTTACCAAGAAATTTTTGGAAAGCACCATGAATAAAGTGTGAACCACCATTAGTCATTAAATATCTAGGGACTCCAAACCTCGGGAAAATAATTTCTTTAAGCATTTTAATATAAGTGTTATGATCAACACTACTAGTTGGAATAGCTTCTACCCACTTAGTAACGTAATCAACAACTACAATATGTGTATACCCATTAGAGGAAGGAAAAGGTCCCATATAATCAAAACCCCAAACAACAAATAGTTCAATAACAAGTGAATAATTCATAGGCATTTCCTGGCGTCTACTAATATTACCAATTCTTTGACATTCATCGCAAGACAAGACAAACTTACGAGCATCCTTGAAGAGAGTAGGCCAATAAAAACCAGATTGTAATACCTTGTGTGTAGTTCTAACTCCAGCATGGTGTCCTCTGTAGGCTTCGGAGTGGCACTTGCGTAGGATCTGTTCCTGTTCATGCTTAGGTACACAACGTCTAATAACACCATCTACTCCTTTATAAAGATGTGGGTCATCCCAGAAGTAATGTCTTAGATCATAGAAAAACTTTTTTCTTTTACTGGTATGTGAAACTAGGTGGTATAAATTTAGCAATAATATAATTTGCATAATCAGCATACCATGGAGTACAACAAGAAGCATTTATGATAGCTAATTGTTCATCAGGAAAACTATCATCAATAGGTAGTGGGCCATCAAGAATATTCTCTGGCCTAGACAAGTTATCTGCAATGGGGTTCTCAGCACCCTTTCTATCAAAATAATATGCAAGTCAAATTCTTGTAACAAGAGAACCCATCTAATAAGTCTAGGTTTAGCATCTTTCTTTTCCATAAGATATTTAGTAGCAGCATGGTCAGTGTGAATAGTTACTTTAGAATCAACAATATAGGATCTGAACTTATCACAAGCAAACACAACTGCTAAAAATTCTTTTTCAGTAGTAGCATAATTTCTTTGAGCATTGTCTAGAGTTTTACTAGCATAATGGATAACATTTAATTTTTTGTCAACTCTTTGACCTAGAAGAGCACCAACAACATAATTACTTAGGAGCAGAAATCAAGGCTTTCTTAGTTATTTCAAATGCTTCTACACAATCATCATCAAAGACAAATGGGACATCTTTTTGCAAGAGAGTGAGAGGCCTAGAAATTTAAGAGAAGTCTTTAATAAATCTCCTATAGAAACCAGCATGACCAAGGAAACTTCCTATACTTTTGATATCTTTAGGACATGTCATTTTTTGATAGCATCAACTTTAGCTTTATCCACTTCAATACCTCTTTCGGAGATTTTATGCCCCAAGATAATACCTTCATTAACCAGAAAGTGGCACTTCTCCCAATTCAAGACAAGATTAGTTTCTTCATATATCTGCAATACTCGATCAAGGTTGCTCAAGCAATCATCAAAAGAAGTTCCGTAAACAAAAGAATCATTCATGAAAACCTCAACAATCTTTTCACAAAAATCAGAGAATATAGCGGTCATACATCTTTGAAAGGTAGCAGGTGCATTGCATAAACCGAAAGGCATACATCTATAAGCAAAGGTACCGAAAGGGCAAGTAAAAGTAGTTTTTTTCTTGATCCTCTTGTGACACATGTATTTGAGAGAAACCAGAATAACCATCTAGAAAGCAAAAGTGTGTATGTTTGGATAGTCTTTCTAGCATTTGATCAGTAAAAGGTAGAGGGTAATGATCTTTCCTAGTAGCTTTGTTTAATTTTCTAAAATCAATTACCATTCTATAACTTGTAACAATTCTTTGCGGGATCAATTCATTCTTATCATTGGGAACAACAGTAATACCTCCCTTCTTAGGGACACAATGAACATGACTTACCCATCTATTATCAATAATAGAATAAATTATACCTACTTCCAGAAGCTTTAATATTTCATTTCTTACAACTTCTTTCATTTTGGGATTTAAACGCCGTTGATGATCAACAACTGGTTTAGCATCAGGCTCCAAATTAATTTTATGCTGACATAGAGTAGGACTAATGCCCTTAAGATCATCAAGACTATATCCAATAGCAGCACGGTGCTTCTTCAGAGTTTTCAATTATTTCTTTTCTTCATGCTCTGAAAGGTTAGAACTAATAATAACAGGATATATCTTCTTTTCATCAAGGTAAGCATATTTCAAAGTATCAGACAATTGTTTAAGATCAAACACATGATCACTCTTGGGTGGTAGAGGATCTCCAAGACTTACAACATGTAAATTGTGTTTCAAAACAGGCATATGTTTAAAGAATATCTCATCTAATTCCCTTCTTTCATTTATAAACATATCATTTTCATGGTCTAGTAAATATTGCTCTAAAGGATTAGTAGGAGGCACGGCAATAGAAGCAAGACCTATAATTTCATCTTTACTAGGCAATCCTTTTTCATGGGGGGGTCTACGAAATTTTGAGAAATTAAACTCATGGGACACATCCCCAAAACTCACACTAACTATTTCTTTCTCACAATCTATCTTAGCATTGACGGTGTTCAAGGAAGGTCTAGCAAATATAATGGGACAAAAATCAACTTGTGGGGAACCAATAACAAGAAAATCAGTAGGGTATTTTATTTTCCCACACAAGACTTCAACATCTCTAACAATCCCAATTGGTGATATAGTATCTCTATTAGCAAGCTTAATAGTAACATCAATATCTTCTATCTCAGTAGGTGCAATATCATTCATAATTTCTTGATATAAAGTAAAGGGGATTGCACTCACACTATCACCCAAATCACATAAGCCATGATAAAAATGATCTCCTATTTTAATAGAAACAACATGCATGCCAACAGCAGGTCTATGTTTATCTTTATTATCGGGTCTAGCAATTCTAGCAGCCCCATCACAGAAGTAAATAACATGCCCATCAATATTATCGACCAACAGATCTTTAACCATAGCAATACTAAGTTCAACATTAATTTGCTCAGGGGTGTAGGTGGTCTAGTATAACTCTTACAAACCACGGCTGAAGCTTTAGCATGTTCCTTTATTCTAACAGGGAAAGGTGGTTTCTCAATATAAGCAGTAGGAATAACATGATCAACATTATAAGTAATAGTTTCCTCTTCAACTTTAATAGGTTCTACTATTTTTACTTCAATGGGAGGATCATATTTAAACCACCTCTCCTTAGGGAGATCAACATGAGTAGCAAATGATTCACATAAAGAAGCTACTATCTCAGAGTCAAGGCCATATTTAGTGCTAAATTACGAAAAGCATATGTATCTATAAAAGATTTAACACAATCAAACTTAAGGTTTATAACTGATTCCTTACCTTCATCAAGTTACCAATCTTCAGAGTTGCGTTTAATTCTTTCCAACAAATCCCATTTGAATTCAATAGTCATCTTCATAAAAGAACCAGTACAAGAAGTATCGAGCATGGATTGATCATTACGAGAAAGCCGAGCATAAAAATTCTGAATAATAATTTCTCTTGAGAGCTCATGATTGGGGCATGAATTTAACATTGGCTTAAGCCTCCCCCAAGATTGAGTGATACTTTCTCCTTCACGAGGCCAAAAATTATAAATATAATTCTGATCACGATGAACCAGGTGCATATAGGATAAAACTTCTGAGGAAATTCCAATCTGAATCGGTTGTAGTTCCAAGTCCCAATATCATTGCATAGCCTATACCATGTCAATGCCTTCTCCTTCAAAGATAAAGGGAAGATCTTATTCTTGACTTCATCCTCGGGCAAACCTGCAAGCTTAAATAATCCACAAACTTCATCCACATAGATTAGATGCAAATAAGGATGTAGTGTTCCATCTCCTGCATAAGGATTAGCTAGCAGTTTCTCTATCATACCCGAAGGAATTTCATAATAAATATTTCTAGTAGGTGTAGTAGGTTGAGGAGTGAAGGAAATATGCCCTAGAGGCAATAATAAAGTTATTATTCATTTCCTTATTTCATGATAAATGTTTATTATTCATGCTATTGTATTAACCGGAAACTTAGTACATGTGTGAATACATAGACAAAACATAATGTCCCTAGTATGCCTCTACTTGACTAGCTCGTTAATCAAAGATGGTTATGTTTCCTAACCATAGACATGTGTTGTCATTTGATGAACGGGATCACATCATTAGGAGAATGATGTGATGGAGATGACCCATTCGTTAGCTTAGCATTATGCTCGTGATAGTTTCATTGCTACTGCTTTCTTCATGACTTACACAAGTTCCTCAGACTATGAGATTATGCAACTCCCGAATACCGGAGGAACACTTTGTGTGCTACCAAACGTCACAATGTAAATGGGTGATTATAAGGGTTCTCTACAGGTGTCTCTGAAAGTGTTTGTTAGGTTGGCATAGATCGAGATTAGGATTTTTCACTCCGTGTTTCAGAGAGGTATCTCTAGGCCCTCTCGGTAATACTCATCACTATAAGCCTTGCAAGCATTGTGATTAATGAGTTAGTTGCGGGATGAAGTATTACGGAACGAGTAAAGAGACTTGCCGGTAATGAGATTGAACTAGGTATGATGATACCGACGATCGAATCTCGGGCAAGTAACATACCGATGACAAAGGGAACAACGTATGTTGTTATGCGGTTTGACCGATAAAGATCTTCGTAGAATATGTAGGAACCAATATGATCATCCAGGTTCCGCTATTGGTTATTGAGCAGAGACGTGTCTCGGTCATGTCTACATAGTTCTCAAACCCGTAGGGTCCGCACGCTTAACGTTCGATGACGATTGGTATTATGAGTTTATGTGATTTGATGTACCGAAGGTTGTTCGGAGTCCCGGATGAGATCACGGACATGACGAGGATTCTCGAAATGGTTGAGACATAAAGATTGATATATTGTACGGCTATATTCGGACACAGGGAGTGTTCTGGAGAAGTTTCGGATAAGACCGAAGTACCGGAGGGTTACCGGAACCCCCCGGGGGATTAATGGACTTTAGTGGGCCTTAGTGGAGAAGAGAGAGAGTCGGCCAGAGGTGGCGCGCGCCCCCCCTTGCCCAGACCGAATTGGACAAGGTAAGGCCCCCCCCCCCCTCTCCTTCCTTCTCTTCTCTCCTCTTTCCCTTCTTCTCCTTCTTGGACTAGGAAAGGGGAAACCTACTCCTACTAGGAATAGGAATCCTTCCCCCTTGGCATGCCCCTTGTGGCTGGCCGGCCTCCTCCTGCCCTCCTTTATATACGGGGGAGGGGGGCACCCCATAGACACACAAGTTGATCTTTAGCCCTGTGCGGTGCCCCCCTCCACAGTTTTCCACCTCAGTCATATCATCATAGAGCTTAGGCGAAGCCCTGCACCGGTAACTTCATCAACACCATCACCACGCCGTCATGCTGAAGGAACTCTCCCTTGGCCTCAGCTGGATCTAGAGTTCGAGGGACGTCACCGAGCTGAACATGTGCAGATCGCGGAGGTGCTGTGCATTCGGTACTTGATCGGTTGGATCGCGAAGACATTCGACTACATCAACCGCGTTACTTAACGCTTCCGCTTTCGGTCTACGAGGGTACCTGGACACACTCTCCCCTCGTTGCTATGCATCACCTAGATAGATCTTGCGTGATTGTAGGATTTTTTTTGAAATTACCGCGTTCCCCAACAAGGAACAACTCTTTGTTCTTCTGTCGAGGTTAAGATACCTCGAACAAGCCCTTAAAAGATTATTTTCCATAGTGACAAGTGACAGTAAATTTCAGCATGTAATATAAATGTTTCCTTACCAAATTCCACTCACCAAAGATGCTTCACTCCCCGGCAACGGCGCCAGAAAAAAGTCTTGATGACCCACAAGTATAGGGGATCTATCGTAGTCCTTTTGATAAGTAAGAGTGTCAAACCCAACGAGGAACAGAAGGAAATGACAAGCAGTTTTCAGCAAGGTATTCTCTGCAAGCACTGAAATTATCGGTAACAGATAGTTTTGTGATAAGATAATTCGTAACGGGTAACAAGAAACAAATGTAACTAAGGTGCAGCAAGGTGGCCCAATCCTTTTTGTAGCAAAGGATAAGCCTGGATAAACTCTTATATAAAGCAAAGCGCTCCCGAGAACACATGGAAATTACAGTGAAGCAAGTTTTCATCATGCTCACATGATTCGCGTTCGTTACTTTGATAATTTGATATGTGGGTGGACCGGTGCTTGGGTGCTGCCCTTACTTGGACAAGCCTCCCACTTGTGATTACCCCCTCTCGCAAGCATCCGCAATTATGAAAGAAGAGTTAAGATAAATCTAACCATAGCATGAAACATATGGATCTAAATCAACCCCTTACGAAGCAACGAATAAACTAGGGTTTAAGTTTCTGTCACTCTAGCAACCCATCATCTACTTATTACTTCCCAATGCCTTCCCCTAGGCCCAAATAATGGTGAAGTGTCATGTAGTCGACGTTCACATAACACCACTAGAAGAAAGACAACATACATCTCATAAAATATCGAACAAATACCAAATTCACATGATTACTTATAACAAGACTTTTCCCATGTCCCCAGGAACAAAAGTAACTACTCACAAAGCATATTCATGTTCATAATCAGAGGAGTAATAATTATCATTAAGGATCTGAACATATGATCCACAGAATAAACCAACTAGCATCAATTACAAGGAGTAATCAACACCACTAGCAACCCATAGGTACCAATCTGAGGTTTTGAGACAAATATAGGATACAAGAGATGAACTAGAGTTTGGAGAGGAGATGGTGAAGATGTTGATGGAGATTGACCCCCTCTCGATGAGAGGATCGTTGGTGATGACGATGGCTTCGATTCCCCCCTCCGGGAGGGAAGTTTCCCCGGCGGAACAGCTCCGCCGGAGCCCTAGATTGGTTCTGCCCAAGTTCCGCCTCGAGACAGTGACGCTTCAACCCGAAAGTTTCCTCTTGATTTTTTTCCAGGTCAAAGACATCATATAGCAGAAGAGGGGCACCGGAGGCCTGCCAGGGGGCCCACAAGCCCCAGGGGCGCGACTAGGGGTAGGGCGCCCTACCAGGTTTGTGGCCACCTGGTGGGTCCCCTCTGGTATTTTCTTCGCCCAATATTTTTTAGATATTCCAAAATAATTCTTCGTAAATTTTCAGGACTTTTGGAGTTGTGCAGGATAGGTCTCTCAGATTTGCACCCTTTCCGGTCCAGAATTACAGCTGCCGATGTTCTGCCTCTTCATGTAAACCTTGTAAAATAAGAGAGAAAAGGCATAAGTATTATACCATAATGTATAATAACAACCCATAATGCAATAAATATCGATATAGAAGCATGATGCAAAATGGACGTATCACCCACCATATTCTTTGATTTGAGTATGGGTAGGGAATGCCATGAAAATTTTGGTTTAGTCAAGGTTTTGATAAGATTTGGGTATTTGTAGGGGAATGGAAGGAATGTGATTTTGGGAAGATTCGATTTATTTTGATTGAGTTTATGCATGACGTGATTTTACAAAAGTATCGATTTGGTTTAGATTATTTCAAGTTACTCTATTTATGTTGGTTTTATTTTTGTCTGCCATCGGTTGATAGTACCAAAAGAAACCCAAGAAAGGAGGGTGTTGTTGGGAGGGGGGAAAGGAGTGAGGAGGGAAGGCGACGGAATCAACTCCGTTTTAATAATAGAGACTACAAAATAAATTTACAGAATATTAATGACAATTGAATGTAACATAGTTAGGGTGTATATACCTCCTCGACTAACTAATACTTTGCTACAAATTTGAAGGGTAAAGCCACATGCTAGAATTAATAGAACCCGTGAGGTGATATCCTATCCGTTCCACACCATCGCCAATACTTTGGTCTTTTCTGCAATACATGTGCTCGCCATAGTACATTGTCATGGAGTATACCACATCATCCGGCAACTCGTTTGTTGGGCATATGGTTTCTGCGTCGTAGTAGATATGATTTCTTTGCAAACCATGGTGTTGGCCTACCGGCACGTGCACCGCTTTAGACCAATTTGACCCCAAGAACAAGGCGTGCTCATCAAAATTCACCAATTCTGCCCACTTGTATTTGTAAGGCTTGACATTATCGGTCTCAACAAGCGTGAAGATCTTGAAGAAAGGGTCGGGGTTGGGCCACCACCAGGTACGTAGCGCCATTGACGGCTTGCCGTGCAGCTCGAAGATGAGGGGATCATCCCCATACTTGGGACCGTGGCGTCTTTGGATAGCTAGGAGGTGAGTAGATGTGATGACCGGCGTGCCGTCTTCTTTCACGTCGATTTCAAACTTGACCAGCTGTTCGTCACGAGCCGTGAGGCCATAGAGCTGGCCATTACAAAACGCGATGTCGCTGAGACGCTGACCCTCCTTCCTTGCATATATTTTGCGGTCCACCCGCTCTCGCGGCCGCCAACTTTGCACAGCAAGACGTCGGAGCCCGTGTAATCGATGGCGGCGAGGATGCAGCTGCTAGAGGTGGGGGCTTCGGAGAAGATGATTTTCCGGAGGCAGGTTGGCCTGATGTTAAGTAGATTGCGCGAGCGTGAGCACACCCGAGCGAGCTCCACACTGGCACCGGAGAAGAAGTTGACGATCACGAGCATGCGATCATCGACCGCAGCGACCCAACCACCGTCGTGCGAGCCGACGAACCTCTTGTCTTCCACCTTGTCCGGGACGCGCACGACAAAGCAGTCGTCGGGGCCGCACAGGAGCTTCTTCCCGATGAATCGTCCATGCAGCGGATACACGAGCAGCTGCGGGCGGGCCGGCAGCCGCAGCCGCGACGCGGCGGCGCGCCACCCCTTGCAAACGGCAGCGACGCGTACACGATCGCGCAGGGAGGCAAGCGTGAGGCGGACCATGCGGAGGAGGTCGTCGGGCAGGTCGGACCACTGCGACGATGACGACGACCGGGTGCTGCCGGCGGTTGTCGACATGTCGCGCGTCCGTGTCTCTGGGTCGATCACGAGTAGTGGCAAGCAGAGGTCGGGAGTTTTTATTGGCTACTTATGGGAGAGTTTAAGAAAGGGAAACGTGCTCAATGTCAAAGGCTCGGCTCCAGGGCGGAGTCGAATTAAAATTAGCATCTCGCGCTGGCCTCAAACTCAAAGGCTCGTCTCCAGGACGGAATCGAATTAGCTGCCCCTAATATAATCTTGGCGTACGTATACCATATGTACACAACTCTCACAGGCGTCAGCCGATCGAGCGAACAGCACGCCGGCGAACCGAACCCCAGTAGCTAGGGACGGTGTTTGCTCTCGTCGCATGGCAACCATGGCGCTACTGCAGCCCAGCTTCAACGGAGCGCTGCTCGGCAAGGACGACGACGACTCCCTGTCCCCGGGCACGTACAAGTGCACCAATGCAGCGGTGGCCAAGATGATGCGGCTTTGGAACTACAAAGACGGCTCCGGGCTTGGCGCACACGGCCAAGGCATCATCGTTCCGATACAACCCGCCGCGCGTCGTCGTCGTCGCAGGGCCGGCATCGGCCACCGCGAGAAGCCTTACGACAACGGCCTGCAGGTCGCGCCGACGCCGCCGGTCGAAGACGAGTGTCTTCAGTGGGAGGCCGTCGCAGCAGCCCTGCGGCTCGAACGAGAGTGCCACGAGAAGACTCTGACGCTGCTGCGAGAGATGAAGCTTCATGGGGACAGCAGCGCGGAGACGGCGGACGCCCTGGCGGCCATCGTCAAGTCCGGGGAGGTGCTCCAGGGGAAGCGCGCGCTAGGGGCGTGGAAGGCGGCGTTGCCTCCTTCCACCGTGCGCTACATCGTCGACAAGGTTCTCCCGCCGAGGCTCGCCATGGAAGCCCAACAGTGGCGCCCGTCGTGGGATCCGGACTGCGACGATTGGCTACGGCCGTGGATTCCTCTGATCGGACACCTGCCGGAGAGCCTCTACGACGCCGTGGAGAGCAAGATCAGCGGCGCCAGCCACGACATCGTCTGGCCGTGGAAAGAATACTTCGAGCCGAGGCACTGGGAAATCTTCGCCAAGCGCCACGTCCTGCCTCAGCTGACACGGCTGATGCGGGAGCTGAGGATCACACCCCCAAAGCAGACGGACAGCTCGTTGCGCATGGTGATGTCGTGGGCGCCGCTCCTGCACGCTGAAGACGTGCTGTCGATCTTGGAAGAAGCGGAGTTTTTCGACAAATGGGAGAGCGCGCTGCGCCACTGGCTGCAGTCCGCGAAGCCGTCGTACGGGGAGGCCGTCGCATGGTGCACCGGCTGGAAGAAGCTCTTCACCCGGAGCTGCTCGCCGACGAGCACGTGCTCGCCCGTCTGGACGACGGCGCTGCCATGGTGGATCAAGAAACGCAAGACCTCGACAGCCTTCTTGGGTATAGCTGGTAGTCTGCGTCCACACACAGCTTGCTTGTAAGGTAGTAGCCACTCACGATTAGTAATGTAATGGTGATCATGCATCTATAATACCATCTTTACTGTAACTGTGTGCCTTCTAGTGGCAGTATAATTGTTTCCTCTCAACTCAAGTTCTGCTTTTGAGCAGAGGTTCCCTCAGTTACTAAACAGGGGGGGAAATCATCGAGACCGGCTGCAAACCGTCCATAGTTATAGGATTTGTTGTCGAAGAAATGTTGGTGAACGTCGATGTTGATCCCCAAGAAACATAGTACTACTCCCGATCGAAAATAAGTGTCATGGTTTTAGTTTAAATTAGGAAGTACTTAGATTTTCATAGGTGTTGTTAGTTGGTCATCTTTGTGGGACGTGGACTTTTAAAGCTCGGGTTTCTGGACACCCCTTATCCTTACCCTCCAACATTGCTTTGAGATCCGTGCTAGACAACTAACTTTGTACATCAGATTTTTCTCTTTTTTGTTTCAACAAAATAAAACAACATATGAACTTCAAACTTTGCAAGACACCAACACATTCTAACTAGAGTGTGAGAAAAAACTTTCAGATTTTTTTGTCAAACATAAATATACGAAATTAGATTTTTTTTGTATTAAAAAATGTACTTTTTAGTATTTATATTGCACGAAAAATTCCGAAAGTTTTTTCCCACATTCTAGTAAGAATGTTTTGTTGAGCTGCCAAGTTTGAAGTTCATATGTAGTTCTATATGGGAGAAACAAAAAAGACAAATGTACTCGCACGAATCACAATGCGAAAATGAGTGGCTAGATAAGAGGGTGTCCCAAAGCCTATGCTCTACAAAATGTTTACCCACAGTTCAGGCAAGAGTATCCCTCGGACTGTTGACTTGTTCCATCCTCCGCATGGAGAACAACACAAAAATTTAGAGTTCACGTGTTCCTATCTTCCCTATTTTCCTTGCTATTTTACCAAAAAAACTCAATTGTTCACACAAATGTTTAATTGTAAACTACTCCGTAGCACAGTTGTGAGGGTCTTTAGTTGACAAGCATGGCAATGTTCTGGAAAATCTAAAGTGAGGAAAAAATTGTCATGCTTACCAACTAAACTTGGCATCCTCGCGTCAACTATAGTTCCCATAAAAAAAGTTCGATTTTTGGTGGGCAAAATCTGAACGTTTGGGACTTATCGGGTCCATTTTCTAACACAGACCAAGAACAATTTATTTCTAAGGGCGTGTTCTAATCTCCTCTGGTTTCATAAATCTTCACAAATCCACCTTCCCTAGCCAACTTCTTGCTCCACCTGGCGATTCCCAAGTGTTCGGCGTCGTGTGTAGCTTCTCCCGGCATTGTAGCCTAGCTAGGAGGTTGCTAGCCTGCTGAGCGCCAATTTGGGGCATGTTCTAATCTCCTCCGGTTTTAATAATTGTTCACAAATTCAAAAAGTATTCGTGTTTTTATTAAACTCTCAAGTTTTCAAAAAAAATTGTTAATTTCAAAAGAAAATCTCATTTAGAATTTTGTTCGTGTTTTTCCAAAAAATGGAGTTATAAAAAAATGTTTGCATTTTTTAAAAATGTTCAAGACTTTAAAAATTGTTCACGTTTCCAAAAAAAATCAGCAATTCATAGTTATTATTATTATTTTTAAAAGTTAAAAAAGAATCAATAAAATATGTTTCGAATCTTACGCTGCAGTATGTTCTTAAATATTTGCGTTGGCCATGGATTAGCAGGAGGCGTTTGTTCGAATGGTTAGCAACACATGGTCGAGTCTTTGTGTGAGTTTGATTCTTCAACGCGTCTTTTTTTCGAATATTTACTGGTGCCTTACAAACAATGATGTTTCGATGCATGCTGGTGAGCTGGCCAAGATAAACCCGGCTAAAGAAGAAACATCCATGCCTGATTATGCGCTGATTATGCTAATGAAATAAAATTTATTCACTACAGTTGGTAATCCATCCCGTTACACAATGGTCGAAACAATTGTGCCCCAAAGGTCGTCGGGCAGCCACTAAATGGGGAGACAACCACAACCCGAGACGGAGGTGGGCCCGAAGGGGGAAAACACGAGTTGGGTGGTCGCCGTCACGCCGACCAACCCTACTATTATTAAGATCTCATGGACAAACATGATCATCAACCGGGAGAAGACTGCAGCTCCTCGCTGCGGAGACCGTTTTTGATGGACACATCAATTATCTCTCTCGTTGCTTCTTACAAAAATAATTCTCTCCCATTGCAATGCCCACGCATATATACAGGAAAACCTGGCCCAATCTCTCTCCCCCTCAAAAAAGAACATCAAATGACAAGCTTTGACGTACACATCAGCTTTGGTGCAGGCAGATCCAGACCCCACTCATGAGTGCCACGAACCCTCGAGATCCCAACGGTCGAGTGCCCGGCCAGACACCGCAACGGTTACTTCCACCGATCTGCTCCATTTCCCACCCGTTTCCCTCCCTTCCTCCGATCACTACGCTCTCCCTTCCCTCCTTCTCAATTCCAAGCACTTGTCGAACCTTAAGCCAATATGAACAGCGCAGCCGAGACAGACGCCGCCGGCGACAACGGCAACCCCGCCGCCCCGGTGCTGGTGGTGGAGCGCGTGGTGACGGTGGAGTACCTGGAGCAGTCCATGTCGCGGGGCCTCCTCGGCAAGTTCCCCGACTCCTCCGCCTACGACTTCGACTACTGCCAGAGCGGCATCTGGTCCCCGGTCAACAAGATCCCCAGCGAGTCGCCGGCCTCCGGCTCCAGAGACTTCCTCATCGCCAAGCTGAAGCGCCGGGCGCGGGCCGGGAGCAGGTTCAAGGACGCTGCTGCCGGCGGAGGCGGCAGCAGGTCGAGGTGGCGGCGCCGGCGGCTGCGGCGGGACGGCTCTTTCCTCGACCTCCACGAGACGGCGAGCAGGGCGAAGCTGGATTTGTCGCCGCCGCTGCCATCGCCTGCCCCCACCAAGGTAGTTCCCTGCACATGAACCCCTCCAAGCTTAAGCTAGCTCTCGGAGTCTGCCATTGGGTTAAGAGATTTCTGTTGGCTTGGGTTGTTCAGGAGGGGTGGAGGAAGGTGCTGACGGCGGCCATCAGGAAGTTCAAGGCGCGGCACCGCCGGTCCCGGCCGGCTCCCCTACTCCAGATGATGCTTCCAATGCTCTGAAGTCTGAATCCACCGACCGACCGATCGATCGCGCCCGCGACGTCCTTGTTCTTCTGATTGATTATTGATTGATTAGATCGTCAGTCGATGGTTTGTAAGTTGCCTGTCATGTAACTATCACCAGTTAAGTTTCTCCATTCAGTTTGCGTCCTTTTTTTTTTTAGAAAAGGAGGATGACCCCCGGCCTCTGCATCTGGGAGATGCATACGGCCACTTTATTGATTATTCTTGAGGACCTTACAAAGTATTACAACAATGTGCCTGAATCCACCATCTTGGCAACATATGCCGCTACTCCTATCCAAAATGATGAAGGGTGCTAGCTGGGCCACTACCCAAACCACTCACCTAAGCCTAACATCAAAAGCCGGAAGCCGAAACATATTCGGAAGCCCCAGCCAAGCCACATACCGGGTCTGGGGCACAATCCGGTCAGACGCACTCGTGTGTCGTCGCCGCCATCTTTCACAGGTCCTTCTTCAGATCATATTGAGGCTTCTACCTTGTCTGGCCACTCTACCATCGACGTCACCATGACGCCAGACAGCAACCTCCTCCTACGCGAGTCCGTCTCCGTGCACCGGACGCCGAGCCTCCACAACGCCATGCCGCCGATATCCGCCGCCATCGTTGTGTGAGATGAAGCACCGCTCCACCATCCCCCCAGCCAGCACTTACTCCAAAACGATGCCCCCAGGAGGGAAAGCGATAAAACGCCATCATCGTCCGATCCGGAAGAACCAGATCTAGGGTTTCCCTCGGAGCATCCCGAGCCTGATGACGCAGACTGCAACGACGATGCCTCGACAAGGGAACGACATCTAAGACGCCGCCATCGTCCGCCATGACCGTAGTCAGCGCGATTTTCATCGGCAGTTGCTCCACCAGACGTACGCCGCCGATGTCGCTGGTCCCTTCAACCGGAGCAAACTCCAAAACAATGCCCTAAAGAGGGACTACGACGCAAAAGCGCCGCCATCGCTCGATCCCAAGGAGATCTAGGGTTTCCCCCGTAGTTGCCCGCGCTGTCAAGGGCCAGACAAGGGTAGAATCCCGCGGATCTACCCAACTGCCGACGAGTCGCACCCACCACCGTGCCGACAGCCGACCATCGATCAATCCGGCCGCGCCGCCGCGAACCGATCCGGTCACGCCGCCGCCGTCCCTGGCGGCCGCAACGCACCAGATCGCAAGGCCTCCTGCCGCGGGGAATCGACGTCGCCGAGGCGCCGCCGCCACCCGCCGTGGCGACCGGCCCGCCGCCACGCTCCGGCCCGGCGGCGCCGGCCGGCGCCAGCCCCACCCGAGCGAGAGGGCCCGAGTCCTCGCCGCCGCCGGCGACGGCTAGGCTTCGCCTGGCCGCGCCCTTGGGCAGCGGCGAGGGAGGAGGAGGAGTGGGGGAGGTTCGGCGGCGATGGGATCTGGGGCGGCTCGGGAGGGAGACGTCCAGGAAAGCCCCCGCGGGAGGTTCAGTTTGCGTCCTACTTTGCCGTCAGTTTGTTTCGGTTTGCAGCCGATCTGATACGGTTTCTGATGGAATCGTAACGAGCCTGAATTCGACTCGAAATCCACCCTGCAATTCCGTTATAAATTCCCCGTGGGAACCGCAACTAAAACGAACGCGTCGTGTCAACAACAGCCGACAGATTCGACCTTCCAAGTTCGGCCGGAACGCGAGAGTCCCGGAGCTCTCAAGATGGCTTCCAAGATCGCCGCCACGGCGGCGAAGGTGCCAGCGAAGACGAAGGGCCAGTGCATCTGCTCGCCCACCGAGCACCCTGGCTCCTTCCGGTGCCGGCTCCACCGCGCCAGCGGTATGCCCAGGTCGGTCTCGTGCCAGCAGTTCGGTGACCCCCACACGACGAGCTCCTCCCCGCTGCTCTCCTCCGGCCACATGCCGGCATCACAGCAGCAGTTCACGCTTCCTTCCGGCTCCGGCATTTTGAGATCGGCGTCCCAGCAGCAGCTCCCGCGCTCCGCGAGTGTGCCAAGATCGGTATCATGGCATGATTTTGCTCACAACAATTGATCAAAGCTCCTGAGCCAGGCTGTTCTTTTTCATAGCTCAGTTCAGAAACTACCACCGATTTAACTTCTTTTTCTAAGATTTTTTTTTCATTTTTTTAAGGATAGTTGTAATTACTAGCACTGTAATCTTACGGCGACACAATTTTAGATACAATGGAATAAACTAATGCTGAGATACACAGGAAAAATCTCGTAGAAGAACCTGAACAACAGGATGGTTCTTCTCTTTGCGGCTAACGGTGATGATTCCCGACAGAAATAACTACAAGCTCTCATCAAATACTCCACTACTGGAAAACTAGTGCTAGGAAGACTACATCTCATCTATCTCACCCTCTCCACCAAGACACTTAGCAATAGCAGCTGCCCCTGACAGTGTACTGCAGAGTTATCAATACACATCCACCATGCGCGCTTGCAAACGAATGAAGCTGTGATCCTTTTTCTGAAGAAGAAACAAGGCCGGAATTAGTGCATATAAAACCTCTGGATTATCAGACAAAACAGCTTAATGTGGATTGTGGAGATTAGCTTAATGTGCAAGTTCTAAACGAAGTAACTAAGCATCTATTCATAAGTGATGCCTAGTGAAGTTGTGATTTGTCTCTACTTAACAAAGGTTACCGAAGAAATTATAGGTTTACAGAATGGATAGCATGGATATTGGATCATATCATTTACTCCCGCGGCTGTGAATTTGTAGCAGTGTATTTGTACAAGAACATGAGTTTGTTAATTGACAAACCTAGCCGTGTTGCATAATATGTTGAAAAAACATTAACGAAAGCTACTGGGAGATATTTCAACCATGAGACTATGAACACTTGCCTGATCAATCATCATCATCTTACTTTTTATTTGCGGGACTCCACCAGTATGTAAACTGGCTTTCCATCGAGCTTGTAGAAATCCTGCAGAATACACAAAGTTAATAAATTTGAAAGGGTAGCTGGGCCATGCCTCTCTTGGAAATATGTGTTTTCCATGTATTAAATACACTTGCTAGATTTAAAATAAAGCTATGTGATGTACTTGGTACGGAGGGAGTATTCACGTAGTCAGTTTAATAAAAAGTTTGACCGATGTGTATATTCTTGATGCCATGATAAAATTAATGAAAAGCTTCCATTGTCGGGGGAAAAGAGTATGCATGTACTGTTTCTACTAGTGGTGTATTTTACAAACACAATCTTCCAAATTTTCTCACAATCCCTGATATGTTCAACTTACAGCAAGTATGCTCAAAGAGGAGAACTTATAAGCCTAGGTTGATGTGTCCATGTAAGTAAAATAGGGAAACCCTGCAAGGGTTTGCAATTAGGATTCTTCTAGATAAGTTGGTCAAGTTTAGTAACATGTCATCTCAGTGCTTATTTTGTTCATTGTTCTCTCATTCATCTGTCCTAGTCACATAGTAGTGCAATACTTGCAGCAGTAACTTTTTAGCTAGGGTTTGTTTCACCTTAGCCCTTGCGTACCTTGAACTTAGGGAGTCCGATGAGGCATGCACACTCAACAACATCAGCTGCAGCACGTTCTGGAATGCAAATAATTGCATCAATCATGGAAAGATTAGTCAAAAGACATTTTCATGTTGTTAGCTCATGATATATTCATATGATTGAGCAAGACATGTAATTAGAACTCCTCGTTTCTCCGTGGCGTGAATGCTCGATACTTATCTACAAAGTTTCCTCTTGGTAGCATGAAACGATGGAAATTATGCGTCCAGTCGCATCAAAGCCACACCTTTATGCAATTAGCTAGTAGCTACCCCCATATATAGGGCTTATCTTTCAAACAGGAATTTGTCACGCTCACGGGAAAACTTTGCTTCTTGTCAAGAAAACATGATTGGCCTCTACTCTACATGTTATCACTAAGTTGTTGAGATGCTTAAGTGGCTACACCGCATGATACTCGATGTGTCTTTTTTGGCAAGACTATCAGGGATTATTCCATATCAGCATCACACATCCTTTGACTTGCTTATCCCCCTTCCATTTATTTACTGGACTACTAGAGTTCTAGTGTAGCACAAGCTCCAAGTTGAGCCTTGCATTAAAGGTTGGATTGTTCACATTTCATGTAGAGAGAACAAGAGGGAGGGGCTCACCAAGGAGTTTTATGGCTGCAGAAAGTGTCCCACCGGTTGCAACCAGATCATCCACCACCACCACACGGTCTCCGGGCTCGACGGCTCCAACATGCATCTCCAAGCAATCCGTCCCATACTCGAGCGTATAATTCTCCGAAATCACCTCACCTTCATTGTTTTCAGAGCAAAATTAGCACATTTTGTAAATTAGTAACAACTGTTTTCCCTTTTGGGAGAAAATATGCATGGTGACAACATTTGATGAATCTACTCAGGATGAATGAAGCTTTTCAGAAATCTACATGTTGTGTGCGTGGGTGGTTAATGTGCTCAAAGATTCAGTATGCATTGGTAGTACACCATTTGATTATGAACACCTATCGAATCATCCTTGTCGCAGCTAGGATGAGAATGATCTGGAAGTGCAGGGTACCTGGGAGTTTGCCGGGTTTGCGCAGCGGTATGAATTTGGCTCCGATAGCCAGCGCGATCGCCGGGCCAAATATGAACCCTCTCGCTTCAATACCTAGCAGCAACACCAAGATGCCAAGCCATGAATATACACGTACAGGTCAGAGAAGCATATGCAGATACAGCAGGGATAGCCACGAAATACATACAGCTGGGGGTCATCATTCATTCGCCGTGTATTTAGCATGGCTAGGGTACGTACACGTAATAACGTCACAATGGCATTAGGTGCTGACATAAGCCAGGTGCACCAGACAGCGGAGTTAACCAGATCGCTGTACTCTCGTACTAGCAGAGGTACCGAGCCAGGCCAGCAAGCGTAGGCGCGAACGCGAGGACCGGCCGGCCCGAGGGGAGGGGACGACACCGCATGTGAGCTCTCGGCCACGGCCGTCCGATCAGGTGATCCAAGACGCGCGCGCGCGCCCCCACCGGATTCCGGCGGTCCCGGCGCGATCTCCCCCCAATCGCCCGCCGGCTACATGCACGCCCCCTGTGAGGCTGTGACCCGGGCATTGAACACGTACAGGTACAGGCGATGCCACTGGCCCTGCTCGATCACCGCGGACCGTACAAGTGGCGCGACGGGGCCGGCCGGCGGGACGTTCGTTCGTTCGGCTGCAGGGACCATCGTAGTCCTAGTACCATGCGACGACAGCGCGAGGACACATCCCACATGCGCGTGCAGAGACTATTCCGGTTAAATTGGCTGGCCTCCATCTATGGACGACTCTTCTTCCTCTTCCTCCCAGCGTGGCGGCATTGGCCCCTGGGTTTTATTGCTATGCTCTCTGGACCAGACCAGACCAGACCAGACCAGACGGTGAACTGATGAGGAAGACGCATACGTGTGCGTGCGTGTGTACGTGCGCGCGCGCGTATCAATACTGTTGCTAGTACCTAGTAGTACTGCAGCTACTGTTCTGTTATCCGAAAATAAGAGTTACTCCTACGAGTACACTACAGTAATGTGGTGTGGTGGTGATGACCTGATCAACGGCAGAGCGGAGCGGGGGAGACAAAGGGGGCAGGAATTATCTGCCGCAAAGACACGGCTAGCAGCAGGCCGGCGGCGGTATATTCCACAACACCAGCGCACCGAGCCAACGGCGCGCTCTCAGCGGCATTAAAGAAAGACGCACGGGCCGGCACCAGAGTGCACGCGCGCGCGCGCGTGTGGACGGCACATGGCTCCTGCCTGCACTGTATGATTGACTCGCGAGCGGGCCGGTCGGTCGGATAAGGGTAATAATCTTACCTGCGACGGCCGTGATGCCCATGCCGCGGTAGCGCTCCACGAACATGTCCACGGCGTCCTTGAACACGCCCGGCCGCAGCAGCAGCGCCGTGATGTCGTTGAACATGATCCCTGAGCGCACGGCACCAACGAACGAACGACCAGAGCACATCAGACAGGAGGGTTATGGTTAGTTAGCTAAAAATGGTTTTCGCACGGGGATGGACAGACGGACCTGGCTTGGGGAAGTGCGGGACGACGCGGATGGCGTCGGAAATGCCCTGGAGGCGCGGGTCGGCGGCGCGGCCGTTGCCCTTCTTGGCCGGCGCCTGCGCCTCCACCACGTTGCCGCCGCCCTCGCCGCCGCTGGTGCCCTGCTCCCCCATGCCCGTGATGCTGACGCTCGCTCGTTGCTTGCTTGCTTTGCTTCGTCGTTTGATCTTCCTTCCTCTGAGTACTGGTGGCTAGCGAGAAAGGCGTGTGTGCGTGTGTGCGTATAAATAAACACGAGGAGAGGCGAGGAGAGACGCCGGGTGGACGTAGCCCGGAGGGAGGCAGTGCGAGAGAGTAGGGGTAGTTTTTATTAGAGTCAATTACACTGGTGGTGCTACAACTTGGCGTAAGCGGTCACTTTGGTGCTAGAAGTTGTGGTGTACATTGAAGTGGTACAAAAACTTGGCATTAGCGTGCAAATACGATGCTTATCTCGTTTATGTACGAAGTAGGTGCTAACTAGGCGCGTGAGGCCCGCTGTCAGCCACTGCACCAGAGAGAAGGGGTGTGTGGCCTGATTTTTTGAAAAACACCCTTGAAATATATACTTTCACAAAAAGCCCCTGTTGACATGGGAGAGTGGCATTTTTTCCACCTCTATGAGGAGTGGGTCCCACCTGTCAGACAAGAGTGAAAATTAAATCAAAAGTGAGGCCGGCTGGACTCGAAGCCATGTCCGACAAGAAGCCACAACACGGCTAACCAGTACGCCAACAAGATCTCTTGCTTAATCCGGATAAGAAAGCTATATGTACTAAACTGGAAGCATGAGGAGCTTTTATGGGCTGCAGATAGTGCCGCCATTCTACGCATGTTCCTTATTAAAATTTATTTGTAAAACATAATTAATAAAAAATATGCTCAAATATTTCTGTGATACAAATATTATACATGAAAATGATTATTAGTAAATAATAATATTTAAATGTACATCCTGGCATGATATAAAAATATTTAGTTAATACGGACATTTAATAAAGTTAAAATATTTAGTCAATACATAAATATTATACAGTGACAGCTTATATTTAAATTATAGAAAATGAATATTCATATGAGCAGTTTAAATTATAAATTATCATTATTTTTAGTTATAAAAACAATGAACTATACAAACATGCATATAATTATTGAAATGCTGTATACCTAAAATAATTGTATGAATTGTAATTTAACTTTTTAAATTCTAAATTATGCAAACACTGTTATAATTCATAATATTTTTTAAATAATATGTGAACAATTTTATAAAATAATTTATTCTGTTTGCATGTACAATATTTATAAACACAAATATTCATTCATTACGTTTATTACTGAGATTATAATTTAGATTTTTTTTAAAACACTTATAATTTTGATACTTTCTACAGAAAAATAAATAAACTAACAGGTCTAGAAGAAGCCGCAAGATATGCAGCCCGTTTAACCTCTGCCTGCGCTGCGATTAAAAATCACATATGACGTTTTTACCCGTACTGGCCGAAGAAAACTTAATGGGTGCAGTGGTTTGCCAGCTCGTTTGTGTGGATGATGTTGTGTGTTCGGTCCCCAGCGGCCACATCTGGCATTTAATTTTCTGTCTCAGGTGACATGCGGGACCCACTTCTCATAGAGGTGACAAAATCTTCCCGGTCAACAGGGATTTTTTTGAAAAAAATATTTCGAGGATGTTTTTGAAAAATTCAGGTCACATGCCCCATCTCTCTGGTAGAGTGGCTGATGCCGGGCCCCATGCGCCTACCTAGTCAGCACCTACTCCTTACATAAACGAGATAAGCACCGTATTTGTACGTTAATGTCAAGTTTTTGCACCACTTCAATGTACACCACAACTTCTAGCACCAAAGTAATCGTTTACGCCAAGTTGTAGCACCACCAGTGTAATTGACTCTTTTTATTATCCTTGGAAACCAGCCGGTAGCCAGGACCACCTGTGCTGTGTTTGCATACAGAAGGAGGGCTCGGCTCGCTCACTGGACAGTGGCCAACCTCTCCCCGATTCATGAATGGCGACTCAGTGGGGCGTTGGCCGTTCCAGCCACGTCCACGCACACAAGTTTTACTATTCCCTCCATTTCACATGCAGTGCGTCCGCGCTTTTCGAGATTTAAGTTTGTCAGTAAATTTAACCAACGACCGACTGCGGCGGGAGCAAAAATGATACCACTGAATTCGTATTTTCGATATGAATTCAGTGATATAATTTTTGCTCCCGTTACAGTTGGTCTCGTTGGTTAAATTTACGGTTAAACTTATATCTTTGAAAATGCGACGCACTATATTGTGGAATGGACGGAGTACTTCGCTTCGTGAGATTTTGCCGTGGCAGAGGTTGCATCTGAAACAAGATCTCGCTTCTAGCTACGGCAGCTAGCAGCTGCTGATTGAGACGTGTTTAACTCTTTGCTGCGTCTGGTTTATACTTCCTCCCTCCCAAAATAAATATGACTGATTAGTGCAAAGTCGGTATAAAGCTATACTAAACCAACGATACATTTTGCTCTTCAAGAAAAAAAATGACTCATTTTGAGACGAAGAGATCAGTTTTTTAGTTTTTACACGGCATATACTTTCCTTTGCTTGTTGCGCATAGGAATAAATCACAAAAAAACTATCATTTTTTTTTGCGGTGATACTTTTTTCTATCATTGTTGGCTGAACAGTGATTGACGGGATTTCGTTGTTGCATTGTTTCTGATATAGTCCACCATTCATGCCGAGTGGTGATTGACTGGATTTCTAGTGGTGATTTCTACAGTTGACAAAATGAAACAAAAAAAGGTTACAAATATATTAAAAGTAAAATATTTCCAAATTTTGTGAGTTTTTTCAAAGATGCAACTGAAAGTAGTAGGCACATTCTTATCAAACAATAATGTACACTAAACATGTGATTAGCTAAAAAATGGGGACAAAAAGCTCAGTAAACACTAAATGAATCATATGCGAACTAGGCATAGAGAACATATTCCATGCACCGGTCCAATTTATGCACCGGTAGCGCCCCTTCTAGTTGATACATTGGTTGTGAACCAAGGGAGAGGATCAAGCTGAAAGATGGGTTGCTCGCATGTTTGCAAAGTAGTCCTATTTCCGCACTCCTGGGTTCGTTTCTTAAACATGAACTTAATATGAAGGGCATCTTTTAGTAAATTTAATGAAATGCTATTGCAATTTTCGTAAATGTTTTGTCGATGTTTTCATGTTTTTAACACATATCCCATATTGGGCTTATCTTGAACGTCTCGTCAAAATAAAAAAGGTGGTCAAATCAGATTCAAATCTGGGCATGTGGTTCAAAAATATAAGAATTTTGTCGTGTTTTGAGATGGAAATAAAAGCATGGATTCGATTATGGGATAGGGCAAACTGTGGAATGTGGGTTGATTATCATAAAGCATGAACATCTTTCACAAACATGCCAACAATCCATCTTGTGTCCCTCAGGTTTATATCCAACGGGCCCAAAAACTTGGGTGCACAGGTTGTTCCGTTTCACTAGATACGTTCTCACTAAGCATAACTCATTGTTAGATTACTATTGATGGAATATGTCCACTATAGTTCAAGTCCTAGACTTGACTTGGATGGTTGTATTTTTATGCATTCATTTTAGGCTTCTGGTGATATTTCTTCAATGGCCTGGCGTACCCCTCAACTACGAGGCATCTGCAGCGACTACATCAATCTCAAGATTTGTCGACTCATTATCTCAAAGATGTTCATATGGATAGGGTGTGCATGTGACCATACGGATGTGTGTGTGTGTGTGTGTGTGTGTGTGTGTGTGTGTGTGTGTGTGTGCGTGTGTATGTGTGTGTGTGTGTGTGTGTGTACTATGTTTTTTCAAACACACTAAAGGAATCACATAACGATATTGTCCATAGAAATGTATATTTTTCTTACGGATGCTTTTTAGGGTGTAGCAGACTTACTTACTTTTGTTGAATCTTTTTTACTCAGACAAATGCCAAAAAAAAAAATCCAAGGGTCAGAAAATTCTGTCAATTGCGCTAAATGGTAGAATATGGTATCTTTATACGCGCTTCGCATCACCTAGATGCCATGATATCATTATGAGAAAGGAGAGCTAAACCCGAACACCATCATCATCAGGGTTCCCTCGCCTCCATCGACTGCTCCGCGCGGCGGGACGGAAAGGAACCCCGGGATCTTGTCTTGCGTCCATCCAATAGTCTAGTTTGTTTCAATTACGGTATTTGCTTGTCCATGGCTTTGGCTCTGGCGACGACTAAGGTTCCTCCTGATCTTCCTCCGATGTGATGTCTCTCTCTGATGTTGGTGTTGGATCTGAGAGGCAGTGTATGCATTGTTTGGACTCCTTCAGATTTGGGCAGACGCTTTGTGTGTATTGGTCGTGGTGTCAGGGCGGTGATGTGGAGTCCCAAAAATGGCATCGAGCATGGATCACAACGTGTGGTGTGTGTGTGTGTGTGTGTCTCCGAAGGATCTTCCTGGGTATATGATTGGTTTTGGCTTTCGGTGGACCTGTCTGGATTCGACCAATACTCGTAGTCCTTCGAGTATTTGAAGGCTATCTTTGACGCTTTTTTCCTCCAAGGCAGGGATTTGATATGTAGGTCGTGGCCGTCAACATCTTCTGATCTACATCGATGACTTTTCGGCTGAGCGGCTTCTATAAACTTCTGGGTTGAAACAACTTTGCTCCATCTAGACGGAGGCATAGAGGCGACAATGAGCTTTAGTCACGGTGTGTCGTCTATTGATGCGGGGGGAAGAAGACTTAGGGACCCTCAAGGATTTGGATATAATTTTCTTTTTGTAAGAGTGTGTTTGTGAAGACATATTATATACTTAATATACGGTCTTAGTGCTTTCCAAAAAGAAAAGAAATGTTAGAAGTTGGTGTTTTGTGTTCTCTATAATTAGCATGAAGAAGGAAGAGTGAGTGATCCGTAAAAATAAACGACATGGGACTCAATTTGGTTGCAACGATTTCATTACACGTCAGAGGGTAAGGCTTGCCTGCCGCCGCTAGAAGTGAAGGAAATATGCCCTAGAGGCAATAATAAAGTAATTGTTTATTTCCTTATATCATGATAAATGTTTATTATTCATGCTAGATTTGTATTAACCAGAAACTTAGTACATGTGTGAATACATAGACAAAACATAGTGTCCCTAGTATGCCTCTACTAGATTAGCTTGTTAATCAAAGATGGTTATGTTTCCTAATCACACACATGTGTTGTCATTTGATGAGATCACGTCATTAGGAGAATGATGTGATGGACATGACCCATCCGTTAGCTTGCATTATGATCGTTACAGTTTCATTGCTACTGCTTTCTTCATGACTTATACATGTTCCTCAGACTATGAGATTATGCAACTCCCGAATACCGGAGTAACACCTTGTGTGCTATCAAACGTCACAACGTAATTGGGTGATTATAAAGATGCTCTACAGGTGTCTCCGAAGGTGTTTGTTGGGTTGGCATAGATCGAGATTAGGATTTGTCACTCCATGTTTCGGAGAGGTATCTCTGGGCCCTCTCAGTAATGCTCATCACTATAAGCCTTGCAAGCAATGTGACTAATGAGTTAGTTGCGGGATGAAGCATTACGAAACGAGTAAAGAGACTTGCTGGTAACGAGATTGAACTAGGTATGAAGATACCGACGATCGAATCTCGGGCAAGTAACATATCGATGACAAAGGAAACAACGTATGTTGTTATGCGGTTTGACCAATAAAGATATTCGTAGAATAAGTAGGAGCAAATATGAGCATCCAGGTCCCGCTATTGGTTATTGATCGGAGATGTGTCTCGATCATGTCTACATAGTTCTCAAACCCGTAGGGTCCGCACGCTTAACGTTCGATGACGATTTGTATTATGAGTTACATGTTTTGATAACCGAAGTTTGTTTGTAGTCCCGGATGAGATCAAGGACGTGACGAGGAGTCTCGAAATGGTTGAGGCATAAAGATTGATATATTGGAAGGCTATGTTTGGACACCAGAAAGGTTTAGGATGAGTTCGGGCATTTTTCGGAGTACCGGGAGGTTACGGGACGCCCCCCCCCCCCCGGGGAGTTGATGGGGCTTAATGGGCTTTAGGGGAAAGCATAAAAGGGCCTCAAGGGGTGCCCGCGCGCCCTCCCATGGACTGTTCCGAATTGGACTAGGAGGGGGCGGTTGTCGGTGTCAAAACCGGCGGATCTCGGGTAGGGGGTGCCGAACTGTGCGTCTAAGGCTAATGGTAACAGGAGGCTGGGGACACGATGTTTAAGTTCGGGCCCTCTCGATGGAGGTAATACCCTACTTCCTGATGATTGATCTTGATGATATGAGTATTACAAGAGTTGATCTACCATGAGATCGTAGAGGCTAAACCCTAGAAGCTAACCTATGATTATGATTGTTCTTGTCCTACAGACTAAACCCTATGGTTTATATAGACACCGGAGGGGGCTAGGGTTACACAAAGTCGGTTACAGAGAAGGAGATCTACATATCCGAATCGCCAAGCTTGCCTTCCACGCAAAGGAGAGTCCCATCCGGACACGGGACGAAGTCTTCAATCTTGTATCTTCATTGTCCAATAGTTCGGCCAAAGTATATAGTCCGGCTGTCCGGATACCCCCTAATCCAGGACTCCCTCAGCGCCGCCCCCTCCTTCCTTCTCCACTCTTCCCCCTTCCCTCCTTCTCCTAGTTGAAATAGGAAAGGGGGTGGGGAGCGAATCCTACTTGGACCGGGAGTCCAACACTACAAAAAAAAGACACATCCGTGACATTTTGGACCGAATGAATTTTTTTCTGTCATACATATGACACTTCTATGACGATAATTGTGACAAAACCCGGTATCATCATAGATGTGGTGAGCTCCTACTTCTATGACAAAAAATCATGACAGAAAATGGGCTGGATGAACAGGACGACCCCGTGGAGGGGTGGATGAACAGTAGCCCGTGGAGGGGTGGTTGAACAGGAGCCCGTGGAGGGGTGGTTGAACAGTAGCCGGTGGAGTAATGCGCGGTGGAGGCTGGATGAACAGGAGCCCGTGGAGGCTGGAGGAGGTCGACGGTGGATGAACAGTAACCTGTGGAGGCTGGAGGAGGTCGACGGTGGAGATGAACAGTATCCCGTGGAGTCTCGCTTTGCGGTACGCCACACCCCTCCCGATGAACAGGACCCCCGTTTCGACCGTAGCGCTCCAACACAAGTCTGTTTCGTCCGTTTTGCGGTATGCCACACCCCTCCCGATCAATAGGACCCCTGTTTCGACCGTAGCGCTCCAACACAAGTCCGTTTCGTCTATTTTGTGGTACGCCACACCCCTCCCGACCAACAGGACCCCCGTTTCGACCATAGGAGGTCCGTTTCCTCTGTTTTCGGTACGCCAGACCCCTCCCGATGAACAGGATCCCGTTACGAACATGGCCGGTCGAACACAAGGCCATTTCCTCCGTTCTGTGGTATGCCAGGCCTCATTTCCATCGCCTGTTCCGTCCAAGCCCTCTCGATGAACACGACGACGCATTCCATTCCAACCCAGCCGGTTGGCTCTCCATGAACACGACGACGACGATTTTTCACTATTCTGACCCAGCCATGTACATGAGCCATGGCCGTACGTATGCGCGAGTAGGCGTTCGAGATCCCGCCCGTATGTACACATACATGGTCGTATTTTCTTTCTTGCACATTGGCCGCTGTACGTACGTGTACATGCTACGTGTGCGCCTCTACTATGACACGTGCGCGCCTCTACATCGCCCAGTACATATGTACGTACACGTTCGCGACCAAATGACAATGCTACATACGCTTCGACCAGGTGGGTCCTGACTGTCAGGCACTTCCTTGCGTGCGAAGATGTAGCTGGTGGGTCCCAGCAGTCAGGGGGGTGAATCGTTTTTTTTGCCCGGACGCACTTCCTTGCGTGCGAAGATGTAGCTGGTGGGTCCCAGCAGTCAGGGGGAAATGTTTTTTTCGCGAAATACGATGGCCCGTCCGGTGGGTCCCCGCTGTCAGGTGGAGGAATAATTATTTTGCGCGTAATAAGGAGGCACTTCCTTGCTGCGGCCGTGGACCCAGCTGTCAGCCTCTCCACGTACAGTCCACGTCCCATGGAAGCCGTTCCTTGACCATGTTGACCACTCCGCGCCGAGAGCACCACGGCGGTGGACGACGGCGAGGCCTAGGAAGGGGAAGACGCGGAGCCGGGGAAGACGCAGCAGTGAATGCCCACGCGAAGAGGAGTACGAGGGTTCACTGGTTCGGCTGCGGTGTGAGGCTGCCGTCGCTGCAGAATAACAGGGGATGTGGGTGAGTAGAGGGATGGCCTGGCCAGCGGTGGGAGTAGTAGGTGGTGGTGAGGCCTCTGTGGCATCACAGCCGGCCACGGGAGGCAGGAGCATGCGGCACGACCGGCGCTTCTTTAGGAGGCTGGAGCACGAAGACTAGAGGTTGAAGAAGCACTACGGCCGTTGGATGGGCATCGTACGGTCAGTGGAGCTAGAATCGTTCATATTGATTAAGTTGACAAAGCCCTCCGTCCCCATCAACTTAGTAGGCCCACAAGTCAGCCTCCCACCAAGGTGGGTCCCAGCTAGCCGGGGGAGTATTCATTTTTTTTGTGCGTAATAAGGAGGCACTTCCTTTTGGGTCCGAGCTGACAGCGGGGGGAACGTTTTTTTTTCACGAAATATGGTGGCCCGTCCGATGGGTCCCAGTAGTCAGGGGAAACATTTTTTTCTCAAAATACTAGTGGCCCGTCCGGTGGGTCCCTGCTGTCAGGTGGAGGAATAATTATTTTGCGGGTAATAAGGAGGCACTTCCTTGCGGCTGCCATGGACCCAGCTGTCAGCCTCTCCACGTATAGTAATCTTTCGATGGAAGTTGTTCCTTGACCATGTTAACCATGCCGCGCCGAGAGCACCAGGGCAGTGGACGACAGCGAGGCCTAGGAAGGAAGGGGACGACGCAGAGCTGAGGAAGACGCGGCAGTGGATGCCCATGCGTAGAGGAGTAGGAGGTTTCACTGGTTCGGCTATGGTGTGAGGCTGCCGTCACCGTAGGGCCTGGCTAGCGGTGGGAGTAGTAGGGGGCGGTGAGGCCTCAACGGCAGCACAGCCAGCCACTGGAGGCAGGAGCAGGCGGTCTCGCCGGCGCTGGTGCAAGAAGAGCAGCACTTGAAGAAGCAGCAGGACCGTTCGATTCAAATCCAACGATTACTGCTACTACAATCGTTTGTTCACTAAGTTGACAAGCCCTGCGTACGCGTCAACTTAGTAGGCCCACATGTCAGCCTCCCAACTGGGGCGCCCCAGATGTTAGTGGGAGGAATCATTTTTTTCGAGTAATAAGGAGGCGGTTGATTGCGTGCGGCCAGGCCAGCGGAGGGAGTAGGGTGGGCCGGGGAAGCCTGCGCAGCATCACAGCAGGCCACAAGAGGAGGGAGCAGGCAGTCCCGCCGGCACTAGTTTAGGCGGCTAGAGCAGGAAGATCAGAGATTGAAGAAGCACGTCGGCCGTTGGATGGATATCCAACAGTCACTGCTGCTAGAATCATGTGTTGACTGACAAAGCCTTGCGTAAACAAGTTAGCCTCCAAATCTGTGTCGTGTATAGCCCATTTGCTATTATTTTTATAATTTTTACTCATTTTCTAATTCATATGGAAATTATTGCAGCCCGTTTTCCATTTTTAGAATTGCTGCCCATTTTTTGGTCAGTACCAGGGTTAAAAAATTAACTAAATATGTGCGAAATTTTGAAAATTCGCAAATTTTGACTGGGGAACAAAATATTCTTAATCCAAAAATTAGTAGCCATACTAAAACAAATTTAAAACTAAATTAGTACTATGTCATGTTAAATCCAATGAAATACTATAAAATATCAGTGAAGAACAAAAAACAAAAAAAGAAACTAATATCCCATTTGCTATAATTTTTTTTGGAATTTTCAACCTCTTTGATATTACTTTTAACATACATTGACCGTACTCTTTGGCCAGGCCGGAATGCATCCCTCCTCGTCTTGAAAGATTTACAGCCCAGTAAGTCGAAGAAAACAAATAGGCCTAGCTTGGGTATTCTTCAAAAAGAAATACTGGGCTACCTATTTTCCCAAAGAAAAACCTGATGGGCTGGTCATGTTGTTAGACGGGCGACAGAGACCGCACAACCCAGTTTATAGCCTGCTCCTCCGAATTACTACTCAAAAAAAAGTTGTGCAATTCTGTCGTTAATTGACTATACGTTAAAAATGATGTGGGTCCCGAATATCAGCAGGGTGGATTAGAGTAAAAAAAGAGGGGTGCATCTGAGTAGTAAACGAGGCGCTTGCTTGTGTTCGGGAGTGGACCTGGTGGGTCCGTACTGCCATACTCACAACTACAGTTCTCTCCCGATTCACTATGTTGACAGGGACCGTTTCGAAAAAAAACTATGTTGACAGGGCCGGACGGCAGCGCCGCGGCGAGCGCACCAAGGCGGAGGATAAAGTGTTGTCGCTAATGTGCTGGGCTGGGTTGTACATTCTTATTGAAAAATAAAAATGGACCGGAACTATTCACGACGTTGACTATGATTTGCATGGGTCCGCTGGTTGCAGGAAGAAAATGCTGGGAGAAAGAAGACTGGTCGCTATCTTTGCCTAAGAATAATATCGACTGAATGTAACGACACTATCATAGGAGATAATATCCTCCTGTTAAATCATGCTTTTAAAGAACTGATGCATGAGCATTTAGCTTTATTTATTTATTGACTTATTTATGTTTAGGGGACCATGAGCATGTACATGGGCCAGATTCGTGTGAGAGCCTCCTTTCCAGTTAATTATGAGCTCCTCTATTGGGCCTTCATCAGTGGGCTGCATGTTATCAACAAGTGGAAAATGTGTTCTGTACGAAAAATAGTATGCGTTACGTACGTTACGGGGCACTAAGGATCGAACCGTGCAAGAACATCCAAAACATTGTGTTTGTCATTCTAACAACACATTTATTCAACCAACAGACGAAATATACTACTGATTGTACATTCAAAACAACATCAGCAACAACCAGGACTGGGGGTGCAACAGAAGCAGTAAGCATACCAGAAGAGTGAAGACACAACTCTCTCTTCCAAATCAAACATCAGCCATTATTACAAAAGGGCTACCAAAAAGAACAAGTGTATGCATCAAACTAAATAAAGATCCTACTACACCAAGTGTACGCATCTAACTAACTTGCTCAGTTAGATGTTACTATTTATTAAGCTGTGGAGATTGGCTGACAGCTTGAACCAGATGGGTGCCTGACGGGGGAAACTCTAGCCATCAGGTCAAAGTCTGATACTTGCGACCCTCTCTCCTACTTTGGGCTGCAGAGCATGGCGGCACATATCAGGGTATGGTGCATGCAGAGACGCATGGTACGCTGTGTACACATAGTTTTGCCTGATGAACAAAACGGTGCTGCCATCATGATCCTTGCCGTCGGTTATCTCCTGGTTAATCAGATAATTCAGTCCGACAAACAGAGAGAGTGTACCAAGGCTACTTACGAGCCTCCAGTAAAAATTCCTGAAGGCCCAGAGAAGCTGGGATCCTGCTCAAAGACCTTGTAGTGACTGTGATTGTATTCCGCGAAACAACACGTCCGGTACGTACGAACGATCATCAATCGTTCGCCATCGTCTGATCGAGCCAGGAACCACCTGCAACTACCATGCCACTTTTCTTTGAAAGGTTTTGGGATTAGGAAGGGTAGGGACACCAGGCGGCCTACAACATCATATCAAGTTGGAGTCAAATAAAAAAGGTCTCTTGATTTAGTCAATCTTAAGAACAACATGTTATTAGCATGAATAGTTTTTCTGTAAATGTTGACAGTAATATAAGCAAGCCATCATGATATCATAGGAAAGTAACATACTGCTGTAATAGCCGATTGTTGCGATGACTGGAGTAGGTCAGCAATACATCCAACCATAGAAGGAGTCGACAACGTAAATGAAGCCCTTGTGTTCAATGGCATCAGAGAACCATGGAGGATGTATGATCCTGCGATGGACGTGCAGATTTATCCACTTACCGCAGTGACCTGTCAGATAGGCGAGACCACGGTTGAAGAACGCAATTAGCCTGAAGTCTTTATAATTCACAGATCTTGTGGGCACTTGGCAGATTACAACCTTGAGCAAATCAAACTTGGTATCATGTTGGCTACTATAAGATTCCGAGTATTCTGGGCCGCAGTGCCAAAGCAGTGCAGTGTTAATCGAATGAAGGGGGATCAATCGCCGGGTGTAGACCTCCATCAGCATCCAGCTGCCGCGACCGTCGACGAGCACCATCCAAGACGTGTTCATGCTGACCCAGTACATACCGTTAATGTAGTTGAGGGTGACGGGGATCGGATCGCAGTCAAGGGGGTTGATGCTTGCCACCCTACGATCGTTATGCTGCGTGACATGCTGTTTCTGAAGATCGGGCGGCATCAGCAAGCAAGGAGCTTGCTTAAAAAGCTCCGGCCTGAGGGCTTTGAGTAAATGGTACAGCCCCGACGAGCACGCGGCGAGCGGCATGGTACTGAGATTGTCCACACGCAAAACAATGAGCTTGATTACCTCTGTGGGGAGCGAATTCCAGCCACTCTTTTGGCAGACGCTGCTCGGTTCTGCCATTGTCAGTGCTTGGGTTTCGGACGAGGGGGGGAGGCGCCTTAGGGGGGACGGATGATTGGACGAGATTATGTGCGGGCAAAGATGGGGAAGCGAATATGTGCTGTGGGAAGTGGATAGGTGATGATGACTACAGCACGCCGCTTGAATTACGAGACACATACCAGCAGCGTAGGGTCATATCGATGCCAGACAACTTGCTTGAGTGATCACAGTACTGGTACTCCTTACAGTACCTACTACAGTACTATGCCCTAACTTGCTTGAGTAGAGTAGTAGAGTAGGACTCTGCTCTACTATTAGCACCGGAGGAGTAGTATATTCTAATCTAAAATAGTTACAAACTTCAATGCCCGAGCGTGGAACGACAACGAACCGTGCTCAAAGATCATGTCTACGTGGTGTTTGGAATTATATGCAGAAAAAATAGCAAGATGCACATGCATTGCATGACACACCATCATCACCAACTCAATTTTTTCTCTACTCCTACTCCTATAAAAGACTCAGCTGGTGATGATGGAGGCGAGGAGGCATGTTTAGCCGGGCGTGCAGCGGACAACGCAGTACTATTAGATTTGTTATAAAAAACAAAGAAGAGTAGTAGAGATAGAGACTTAGGGAGGAGCATGAGGTTGTGGGAGATAAGGATGAACGAGGCAAGGCCTTATCTGTAAATATGGAGAGAGGTGCGGGTATCTTTTGTAAAATTGTCATAGTTGGCTTTCTATCTGTCAGATATAGATTGGACGGTCTATATTACAAGATGGCAGGCATACCATCATCACCAATTCGGTTTTCTATAAGAGTAGATATAGATAGATAGAGACTAGGGAGTACTAGTAAGGACACCATCTACTGCTTCGTGTGCTACTCCTGCACTCCATTCGGCGGCCGCAACGTCCCCTACAGCCACTCCCTCCCACGCTCCATTCGACGAGCGCTATTGAAATTTGGGGAGCGCACTCTCACGACTGCTGGCAGCCACGACTTCACTGACGATGACTTCTTCCCCAACCTCGGCAACCTGTTCCCCAACGACATGGGCGACAACCTCAACGCCAACGGTGCTGCTCCCGTTGCACCGTATGTGTTTCTGTCCTTCCTGTTTGAAATCGTGGTAGAATTCATGTTTCTACTCTATATCCTACTACTATGCTAGTCCACATGATTAGTTTCATCTCTGTTATAGCCGTCATGATTTATTTTGTGCTTATTCGAATTAAATCTCGTAGTAACTTGCTCATATATTCAACTGGCACAACGTCCCCTACAGCCACTCCCGTTTCATGGACGTCCTGGTCGAATCCTCCAAGGAGCCCTTTGTCTACTGCTATGAGTGCCCGATGCCGTTTTGTAGCTCGCCGGCGGACATGGTGCATCACCTCATGGATGCGTACAGCGGTCACTACTGGCCCTTGGTGGAGAACATCAAGTACGAGACGTGCTACCCGTTCACCATGCCGGAGTCGCTGGAGGATCACCGCCGCCTGCTAGTCTTGGAGGAGGACGATCGCGTCTTCCTCTTGATCGTGGGCACCGGCGAGGCCTGCGCAGGCCGCCGCCCCGTCTCTGTATTGTGCGTCAGGGGTAACGCCGCTGACGCTGACACTGACACGAGGCCGATGTACGGGTGCGTGGTCAGTGTTACTACCCCTCCTGGTCACGTGGGTGGCGACATCGGCCTCATCGAACGGACTTGGACTCTGCGGAGCTGGGACTTCCCGCCGATGTGGACTTGGAAAACCCATGGCATCCTTTACCCGCCGACGCGGTGCACGGGGACTCCAAGGAGGTTCACCTGGACATACGCATTATCAAGTTAAATGTTGATCATTAGTCTTCGCTCAATATAATCCGCTGTTTAAGCATGTGGAGACTTCCATGCATGATCTTGCTCTATTGGAGTATCGCACATGAATAAAAGTGTACCCGTTTATGGTTTAGTCTAGAATCTTCCATGTATGAACTTTTACTACAGTACTAGTGAAAGACTTACTATGAACCATTTCTTACATCTCCTCTGCCCCCTTCCAAGTCATCCTGATTTAATCCCTCCGTCTAGGTGTATAAGGGCATGGTTAATATTACTTAATAGTATAGCCACCTGTTGACTATAAGAAAGTGCCATGTCATCTGTAGCCAACATGTATAACAATCAATACTCAAAAACTATTTCTTAAAGATCATTTCTTGCAAAGCACAATAAGTGTTATTTCTTCACAAGTTTTGGATGCAGGTTGAACAGTTGAACGCTTTTCTTTGCAAAAGATACCTTTTTATCTAGTTCACCTGGATGTTTGTGAGCTCTAGAGATGAAATAATATCCGAAGAAACCTATTGATACCCATTACACATGAGATGACCCCCACATCCTTTGTCAAAATAAACAAATCCCCGATCAATGCATTTCACTCTTCAGTGCAACGCACGGGCACCTTACTACTATAGATTAGTACGACCAAAAATTGAAATAGCATTATATATAGTACGATAAATGCTGATGCATGTCACCTAAAATTATATCATTCAAAACTATGTTCAAATACGAATCCAACGATATAGTTTTTATTGACATGCACTAACATTTTGTCAGTTAAATCTTGAGTCAAATTCAATGGGGGACTAACAAACCACGACCGATGTAGTACAAGTATAGAGGGAGACGCTACACGGGAGTCTCACCCCGCTTGTAGCGCGGCAGTAAAGCCGTCATATCACAAAACCCAACCACTGCCAGTAATAAGTGGCCTGGTAAAATAAACGGACAAGCAACCATCACATCCCTCCATCTTTTTTGCATTTCATCTCTCTGCATTTACTTTCTCCGGTTCATATCGCACACTCGATCCCTGTCTACTGCTCCTAGTATCCCTAGCTACTACTCCTAGGGCCGGTTCTTTTTGCGGCTTAAAAAATAAGACGTATCTTCCCCAGCTTTTCCCATAAGACTAGTCACAGTGGAGAGTAACATTAAGGCGCCTCACTCATTTATTTGGGCTTCTAAACAACTAGTACTCCCTTCATTTTTATATACAAGGTCACAAACTCAAATTAGAGGTACCAGGATAAAAATCAATGTGTGCTTTACAAGTCAATTTTTTTCTCGTTTACCGGGTTAATTAATAGGGTGCATGCACATTAGAAGAAATTGAGTGGACGTGAGAGAGGAAGTACTACTCCCTCCGTCTAGGTGTGTAAGTCATCTTACAAAAACCAAATAATCCCAAAACATTTAGGCGCGGTGCATTAAATTCTACCTTGTTTCTTGTTTCTTGACATATCAACCAATAAGAGATGTGGGGTGTGCATGCTTTTAATGACTTGAGACTACCAAACACGACATGCAGTGGTTAGTTCATTGCATGCAATACCATTAATTAGCAAATGAACATTAAGTTCTCTCGTTTTCTCCTCCTCCTTGGTCACGGTGCACAACCTAAGATGACTTACTCACCTAGATAGAGGGAGTAGATGAGTTTGTCATTATCATCCAGTACATGCATGCTAGTAATTAAGCTATGGGTTACTAGTATGAGAAAACATCATTAATATTTGTCTCGATTACTATTGGTGGCCTTGTATAGATGCAAAATGTATTTTTTATAGTGGCCTTGTATACAAAAATGGAGGGAGTACCTCCGTCCTGGTTTATTCGTCACCATTGTAATTTGTGGTAAATTTTGACCGAAGATTTAACTGATGAAATGTTAGTGCATGTGAGTAAGTCATCTTAGGTTGTGCACCGTGACCAAGGAGGAGGGGACAACGAGAGACCTTAATGTTTACTCCCTCCGTTCCTAAATATTTGTCTTTCTAGAGATTTCAACAAGTGACTACATACGAAGCAAAATGAGTGAATCTACACTCTAAAATGTGTCTATATACATCTGTATGTGGGAGTCCATTTGAAATCCTAAAAAGACAAATATTTAGGAACGGAGGGAGTATTTGCTAATTAATAGCATTGCATGCAATGAACTAACCACTGCATGTTGTGTTTGGTACTCTCAAGTCTTTAAAAGTATGCACACCCTTCATCTCTTTATTGGTTTATATGTCAAGAAACAAGAAACAAGGTAGAAGTTAATGCACCGCCCCTAAGTATTTTGAGATTATTTGGTTTTTGTAAGATGACTTACACACCTAGACAGAGGGAGTACTACTAATCTAGAAGCCTAAACGAACTGGCCCCTGGTACTCCTACTAGTAGTACTAGTACTCAAGTTAGAATTCCAATTGCACGACACAACTTGTTAGGCAAAAAATTCGATACAGGGTGTAGGAAGCGGTTTGGGAATTTGCATGCCTTTCCGACCAGTAAGATACTCCGTACAAAGTACGACAGATAAATAACCACAGAGAAGGAAGCTAAAAGTAAACAATCAAACGAGCATTTTTCCATTTGTTTTGCATTGAATCGTTTGACAAGCTTGACTAGTGATGTTTTTCTACTTTTACAAAAACCACATCGTAATGTTAAAACGTGCATTTGCCCGTACATAAGTAATAGTAGTACTCCCTCTGTCTAGGTGTATAAAGTCTTCCCTCCTACTTGGTCACGGTGCACAACCAAAGATGACTTATACACCTGGACGGAGGGAGTAGCACAGTCTGCAAGCATATATAGAGAGAGACGTGCAGAGCGATATTATATAGTACTAAAGTTTGTGATGTATGCACCTACTTACAAAATGCGTACATATACACAAGGTTTTCAAACTTTCCCTCTTACATACTTAATTAAGGATGCTAATAATTCCCGAACGTTCGGGAATTATGATTTGCGTCCCAAAACTAATGAGATCACCTTACGAAACTAAATTATACTCCCTACTAAAAGCCACGGCGCTCGTAGGAGCGCTTGCGGCGCGCCACGAGTGCCCTGGTGCGCGGCCGTTTCCCAGTGCGCCGACCCAACGCCTCTTCCTCAGCCTCGCAACTCGTGAGGTGCTGATTGGCGGCTTGCTGGCGGGCGAGCGCGATCTCACCGCTATGGTGATCTGGCGCGAGCAGGTACTCCTCCTCGCTAGAAGCGTGCACCCGGTCCACGTACCGCCAAGCGTAGATGAGGCGCTTGGGCCCGACTGCACTCAGGGCTTTGGCACGGGCATCCTCCGCTACCCTCACAGCCCTTGCATGAGCCTTCTGCCAAAGAGCCAATTGCCTGACTCTCTCGGATGCGACATAGAGCTACCAGGCAGCTTGCCCCGCGGTGCGCTTCTCTTCCTCGGCCTTCTTCTCTACCTCTATTTTGGCATGCTCTGCCGGTGGCAAAGCCTCCCACATGGCGAGATCCATTTCTTTCAAAGCTCCTCAAGGCTGGGGGGCTCGGCGCGCGGCGCGACATTCTCCTCGTAGCGGGGAGCTGACGCGTGTGCTGGCGAGATTGGGAACGCTGACGCGTCCACCTCGACGGGTCGCAGCGAGGAGTGGAACGCCGATGCATCCTCCTCGACTAGTGGCGGCGAGGAACGGAACAGCGACGCCTGACCGTCCGGGCGGTGCAGCAAGGGGTGCTTAGGGCTTGCGAGGGGCGATACCATGGTTGTCGACGTGAGAGGGAGGGGGAGGAGATAGCGATGAACGTGATCTTTCTTCTAAATGCCATGGGAGGCGCAGTATTTATAGCGAGCAATGGCACACCTACGTAAGATATGGACTGAACTGCACTGAATTAACAACAGATCCAGTTGCGTCACTGACATGTGGGCCAGACCATTGTTGGGCCCATATGTCAGTGACCCAATGCACCTACAGTTAAGTAACTGAAGCAGTGTCCCGGAAGATATGTTGCATGATTAACGTAACAGCTACGTGGGCATATTTGTTGGAGTAAATTATGGGGGAGGGAAGGGGTGGAAATATTGCTGGTCACAACGGATTGGACGAGCGTGGGGAGAGGAGAGTCATGCATGCAGATTTTTTCACACCGGGTGGAGTGGTGGGACCGCCGGAGGGAGAAGGAGAGTTTGGCAGGCATATTGTTTCCACACATGGAGAGGAAAAGATTTGGAGACGAACGGGCTTCCTGCAGGTATGGGGAATGGCGCATAATAAGTCATCTTGCATGCCAGGCTAGGTATAGTCTCAAGTCATTAAAAACATAGACGCCCCACACATGTTAATATTTCAAGGTGCACTAAATTATTGCATGCGATGATTAAGGCTGGCCATAATGGTGGTATCTTAGCTAGTATCATGCACACGGGAATACCAAACATGCTGATGTGGCAAAGAATTAAAGAAGAGAGGGGGGTTATAGTAACTAGTGTTCATGCATGCATTGGTAAACACATTTTTTTTGTGAAGAACGTCAGCATTAGTTGAGTACTTTTGCAGACTTCAAAAACTATTCCACCGCCTCTACTATCTTGCTAAGAGTAGGTGAAATTTTTAAATCGAGCCCTTTAAAGTAGAAGGGAGTTAGTAGTACTCTAATAGCTAACCTTGTTGTGATGACAAGATAGGACATGGCACGCACCTGGACGGAGGAACTAGTCTGCATTGTGCATTTAAGTTTTGTCTGAAGTCAATGTACCTCTACTTTCACCAGACTTATAAAAAAATGTATCAACATTCACAATGTCAAATCAATATTTTTACACTCATTATAAAATGTAGTTCTTATACTCATTATAATAAGTATTGTAGATATTGATATTTTTAGTATAAATTGTGTCAAACACTTTGCAAACGGTTGACGGGAGTAAAAAGGACCAGAGGGAGTATCATGCATGCGGAGTAGGCAAAAAAAATGCTCATTTATAGCCGGTCGAAGTTTCAAAGGGCGCGACTGCACGAGGGAGGCGAAGGTCGTGCGAGGCGCGACGGTTGACGGAATTAAGTGAAGTTACATCCACGTGCCAGCATGGCGTGCGAACAGGTAGAAGCTATACCGTCAGGCCTACGATATGGGTCCAATACACATGACATCTAGTGGGTCCCGCATAGTTCTTGAGAACTCTTTGCGGGCTTGCAACCGTTTATCCACCGAGCAAGCCAGCAACCCCACACCATTAGCACACCCTACTCGTCCCCGTCTTCTACCTTACAACAGTTCGCTCCCAGTCGTCCCATCCTTTCACATTAGTTCGCTCCTAGTTTTTTTGCGGGGTACAACAGTTCAACTTCTCATAACCCTCCTCCAAAATCCATGGCCTCCCAAATCTCCGTGGTTGCCGTTGAGTTCCAGGTTAGAGTCATCACCGGCAATGAGTTCATCGTCATCTACACACGTGGATCCGTGATGGTGGATCCGCGACAGCCACCATGCGTGCCTCCTCCGCGCGGGCGGAGACGACAATGACACGCTAGTTCCTCCTCGCCGGCATGCTGGAGCACGCGCTCGTCCTCCTCTTCGTATGCTGCGTGCATAGATGCGGCTCCACTAGCTGCTCGCGTGCTTGGTAGCACGGCGGCATCGTGATGAGGGACTGTAGACGATGTGAGCGGGCGAGCCTTCGGCTTCATGGCACAAGGATGGCGGCGACACAGCGGTGATGGGCGAGAAATTGTTGGCTGGAGCAGGTGGGCGCCGGCATGTGCAACGGCGGCGGCGGCATATTGATGAGTGCGCGTGTGGGAGCTTACTTTAGTTTTATATAAGGTTGGTCAAAATTAAAAGAAAACCGTTCTAGTACACGTAAACATTAGACTTAGGCAATGCTTTTATTAGTTAGTACCACAGCCACGATACGGAATCCTATGCAAGCGCGTGAACTGCGGCCGCGCGGTCGTCAAACGGTGCGCCACCGTGTTGCGCTCGAAGGACATCCACGGAACCTTTTTGTGTGTGTGAAAACAATCCCTGAATATTACTCGACTTTTTTTCCTGGAAAAGTTCTTGACGCTGCAATATTTCCATATATTTGAATTTAGCTCCAGTTCGTGTTTATTTGGATTTGGACGTTTTAGGTGCACCCTAGTTTTTTTAATACTAATTTCGTGTGTGTGACTTAGAGAGAACGTGTGTATGTTTCCATATGTGTGTTGTGGCAGAAAGGCAATGTGGAGACAGTGTGCATGTGATACAGACATAGAGAGGTGTGAATGTGCAAATGATCATGCATGAGTGATACATAGACAGATGCCGATACGTTGTGTATACATGAGAGAACGGTCTTCTAGTTTACTTGTGTGTGTGTGTGTGTGTGTGTGTGTGTGTGTGTGTGTGATAGAGAGAGAGGAGCATCCGTAACACAACAACCATCTCTCTCGATTCGTCCATCCCTCGCACGATGGCATGCAACACATGCATCAACGCGCACATTTTGACACCCTCACCCGGCCCCTGCACACCTCAAGGCCCGCACTATCTCTTCATGAATACCCATTTCTCTCCTTAGGTTTGTGTTTTCTCAATATATGACACACACACACACACACACACACACACACACACACACACACACAGAGAGAGAGAGAGAGAGACTCACACATCACAACACACACACCCTCCCCCGAACACACAATTCATCCCCATCCAAGGTTATATGGCGACCACTCTCGCTTGTGCTTCTTTGCACCCAACATGCACAACACCTCAATCTTCAAAGAGGGCATCGAGCAGATTGAAGACGGCGACCACACCGCGCTAGAAAATGCGGGGCCATTTGGAAGCAGGGTGATGTGATGACGACTGACTGACTCCTCCCCCACCCTCTCTCTCTCTCTCTCTCTCTTGCACAAAAATACCAATCCTCTCTCCCCCGCACAAAATTATCAATCCCTCAACCCACAAAATCCTTCCCCTCTCGTCCATGTTTTTCCAGCTCTCTCATCAAACATGTTGTCTCTTCTCCTTCCATGTATACAGAATCCAGATGCACACGCATCTCACGTATATTACATGTCTCCATCTTTCTCACAGACCTAACTTCTTCCTCTCTCTCTCTCTCTCTCTCTCTCTCTGTCTCGTTAGGTTTGTCTCCTACTCTCTCGTCCACATACATACAATATTTCCCGCCCTATCTGCTCCATCTTCAAAAGCTCTCTCTGCACGTTTCATTCACACATTGGGATATGTCAAAATGTTGCTTCTATAATGGCTGATGTAGAGCTATGGTTGGTTTTGTTGCATCCTACAAAGTAATAACTATGAAATGCATTTAGATTCTCATTTGACTGGGATTATGTGAGTTTGAGCATGTTGTGAAGTACTATAGACCTTGTATACATCTTGGGATTCGACAATGATTGTAACTATTGAATTGTATAGACCATTACATTCGAAGTCAATAGCCTAATATATTTATTTCACAATTTCAACAAATAATCAGTTCACTACAAACTAAGAAAATAAATGTGTACTCCCTCCGTTTTTATTTAAGTCCAAGTATTAGCATTGGTCAAAATCAAGTTTTGTAAACTCTCAGAAAGCTTATAACAAAATATATTAACATATACAATAACAAATAAATACCACTAGATTCGTTATTGAATGTACTTTCACATCATACATATTTGTTATGGTAAATGTTTATATTTTTCTATAAACTTGGTCAAACTTTAGGTAGTTTGACTTTGGTCAAACCTAATATGCAGAGTTTACTACTACTACTCGCTAGTTGCTTAGCCGAATCACTCAACACGCCTCACGGGGAGTTTCGTGTCACAAAATTTTGAGGTCGGCGGGAAAATCTCCCGTGACCCTGATTCGAGCAGTGGGAAGTTACCATCATAGCCTTCGGAACAGGCCTACGGATGATGCTTGGTAGGGGCCTTTTTTCGTAACTTCAGGTTCACCCTACCCAGCCAACCCCACCCTGGCACCCAGAGTAGTACACCTGAATACTCCCCATTTTCTATCCCCACCGCAAAATAGACTTCTCCTCAACACCGCAGCCTTCGTGCTCCTCCCCTTTACATCGGCGCACTCGTCCACCGCAGCGCATCTGCCTCATCGACGACCTCGTACGCCGAACTGGAGCCGGTCCACCGTCGTCGTCATACATGGAGCCTCTTCCCCAGCATCGTCTTCCACGTCTCGGATCTGCTTCCCGGAAGCCGACGCCAAGCGCTAAAGTACCACCGTCGTGGACAATGAACTGACTCCCGTTGCCGACCATGACTCATAGAGGCTGCCACGACCATCGTTCTCCTCCTCGATTGGTAATGTGTGTATTGAATCACTTAGCAGTACATGTGCAGTTCCAATTTTGTTCATACCTACCCTTCAAATTTCTTGGGTGCTATTGTTCCTGTAAAAGTAATTGGTTATAGCCTCCATTGTCCAACAGAATGTCACCTTGTAATTGTGCGTCGCTCCTGTATCGCGTTGTGCTTGGGTAGGTTTTTCATCTGCAACCAGTAGTGTGCCAAATGATGGATAGTTTTTTAGAACTAGCAAGATGCCCATGCATTGCACGCATCAAGATGCATTTGTATGAGTAGTTTATCTTGTGGGAGAAAAGGATGAACGAGGGAAGGCCTTATTTGCAAATCTGGAGAGTGGTATGGGTATCTTTTTGCAAAATTCCCATTTGTTTCCTTCCTATCTGTGAGATATAAATCAGACGACCTATATTTCAGGATGGCAGACACACCATCATCCCCAACTCTGTTTTTTTATAAGAAAAAAAAGTGGAGAGAAAAAAAGTAGATAGTAGAGAAGTAGAGATAAATATTAAATATTAAATATAAAATAAATATAAAAGTAGAGAAGAGAGTAGAGATAGCAGATACATTGGGAAAGGATCGCGCGCGCGGGAAAAAGCGGCTGGGCGTGCGCTAGTTTTGGCGCGCGGCGTCCGGCCCCGCTTTATAAAATCCAACGCCCTCCCACCGCTCTGTGCCTTGCCACCGCTCTCTCCCCGCTCTTTCTCGCCTCGCCGCCGCCGCGCCACCATGCCGCCGCGTCGCCGGGAAACTTGGGGATACCGCAACGTCCGTGCGCGCCCCTCTGACGGCTTCTCCGCCGAGATCTGGTTCCGCGGGATGCGCCTCAGCCTCGGCAATTTCGACACCGCCAACGAGGCCGCCCGCACGTACGACGCGGCGGCGTGGCGCCTCTGGTGGCCTCATAGAACATTGAACTTCCCCAACATGCCGACGCGGGAGCGGGCGCAGGAGCTCGCGCCTCTGTCGCGGCTTAGCACTGACGAGGATCGTTGTGACAACCGGAGGCGGGAGCACCGTCTCGGCATCGCCGAGATGGATGAGGAAGCCATGGCGCTGTGGCGCCAACACTTCCCGCAAGACATCATCAACGAGCGGGAGTTCTATGCGCAAAGGAGGGCGGAGAGGGATAAGAGGAGGGCGGAGTGAGCTGCCTGTTGCGAGGACAAGCGTAGGCAAAAAGAGGACGCTCAATTCTACATGAGGCTAGGAGCAGCGTCGCCCTGGGAATCTGACGACGATCGGTATCTTCACGCCTACAGTCAGACATTGGAGGAGGACATCACCGAGGAGGAGTCAGATGACGAGGAGTAGTTGAATTATCTTTTTTTATCTATCTATGCTGAGAACTATCCTCTACTCTCTAGTCTCTACTTCTCGATCTAAGCACTGTAAACACTTTTTTAAAGCGTCGCGCGTTGCGATTCTGTTGGAGATGCTCTAACATGGCAGACGAGTGCTTTAATGTTGCCCACAAGATGCGCGAGTATTACTAGTAGTATTTTTTTCTTGCCATGTTGAGATTTTAAAACCACGAGTGCGAATATGCAGAGGAGAAATGAAGACCAAACACGGGATATTGGGGACATCTTCAAGGAGTGTGGCAAGTTAAAGAGGAGCTGCACCGAACTTGTAAAACGAGCTTTCATAAGTAACACGCTTTCAACTACTTTCGTTTAGCCTCGTGTTCTTCGATGTGTATATGTTGTAGTTTCTGTTTCTCTTAAGCATGGTGTTCTTCGATGTGTAATAAGAAGAGTCTTAATGGTCCTAATGCTTTCATTTTTAGCTTGATATAGGAAGTGGGTGTTCTCACCTTGTAGTCTATTTTTATATATTTTTTCCTTTTGAATTCACTTCTCCGAGTTCTGTTTATCTGACTTCTACTAAATGGATCTAGGTAGCTCTGAGTATTGATCTAAAAAAGAAGTAACTTCATGTCAGGATGCAGTTCCTGCGAGGAGGGAAGTATGGTCAATCTCGAGATCATGTTTCCAAAATGAGGCTGGATTACACACAAGGTGTCAGTTCCCTAATGATGCTGGATTAGACACAAGGTGCAAATTCCCAGATGATGTTGCATTACACACAAGCCAGGTGGAGTAGTCAGCTTTTCGTGTCCTCATGGCATTAGTAAAGGCTGAAAGAAAGCGTGCAGCATCCCTTGAGAATGTAGTTGAGTTCCTGAAGAAGCAAAAAGAGCAATCAGATGCTCTCTTCACCCAAGCCAAAGAAGAGATGGAAGAAGCCAGTAATAAGCTAGCAGAGGCAGAGCAGGCTAGGCGTCTCTTGCTATGTAAAACTGTTGTCAATACAAAATTTCCTTCATAATAGCTAGATTCAAATGTTTATCCAGTCAGCATGGCTGTTCTGATGTCCGTGCATCTACTGATGTGGCACAAAATAAATTTTTCGGGTCATGTAATAACAACAATTACTTTCCAAACAATAACAGATGAAGCATTGGACATGGTATAGTTCACGCGCAAGCCCGACATTCCAAGTTCTACTTCCACATCAAACTCATGTTCACAGATATATGCACATTCATACACAATGTCCACAACCATGATTCACTTCAAAGCCAAAAAAATGTGAGGACAGTTATAAATAAAGAAAAAACCTCTACTAGTTCCTGCTACCAGTGCGAGCACAACAAGTGAAGACCAAGCGTAAATTAATTATATTTTAGTCATTTTTTGTGTTCTAAAATGCCTACCGGCTCGCGGAAGGATGTGTTGCCGGCACACGCGCGGATTCAATGAAGGCAGGCAGGGCAGTCTTAAGCTGGTTGCACGCGGCAAGGAGGCGTGCTCAGCCGGGCCTGCAGCGAGTGCGGCCCTCTTGGCGGCGCGCCGGTTCAATGCCTATGCTATGAGAGGTCGTGTCCGTGTCAGAGCAATCACTCCCTCCAGCCCTTTTTTGTTTGGGTATAACGAAATCTCGTTTTCCATTCACATTTTACAAGTAAAATTCGTGGACAAACTTTGACCCAAAGTATGACGGGGACTAGTAAACCAGAATGGAGGTAGTAGTTTTTTATTAATCAAAGAAGGGTTTCCCCTTCTGATTTTCATTACTGAAAACCAGCATCTAAATCTAAACCATAGTATTTGCCCTAGAACTACCAGGTCCAATATCTCGCAACATAAACCCATACAACCATACGCCAAGGAGGTACGTAGTACTATGAATTCCATTTTCGCTCCATACCAATTGTTCTAAAAACTACTTACTACTTATAACGCGCCATTGAAAATCAGAACTCTTAACCCCGCTAAAAATCGATATTTTAAACGTGGCTACTCGATCTATGGCTACTGGCGAGCCACCGCGCTCCAAGTCGTTCACCTGTGGTCCCGACCATCAACTCCTACAGATCAAATTATCACGCGAGCTGACTATTCCTACAAAGGTGCTCCACCACATACCCGGTACCCGCGAATGCAGCAATCGTGCACCTAGGGTTTTAGGGTTTCTTTGTTAATGTCGCCTTTACATAACACTCACGTGTGCGAGACAACGAGAGGCCGACAGCGTGCGTGCGCCTCTTCTCTTTGTATATGTACTCCACTGTTTGTTTGGTGTCCAAAAAATTATAATAACTACTAGCAATGTGCCCATGCGTTGCCACACGATCAAAGTAGATTAACACATATTCACCGATTTGATAGAAAAAAAAGTCAAGTTTTGAAATACGTATATCACTAAAAATATGTTATGTTTCACTCAAAATATATTCCTTTGGCGGTTTTGATGAGATAAGGGAGGAATGTTGTTGGTTTCAAGATTCGAGAAGTGGTATATGTCTAATTTCTACTCTTACTAGCAAGATGTCCGTGCATTGCACGGAACATCAAGATCTTGTGGGAGAAAAGGATGAACAAGCACTACAAAAAAAAAGACACATCCGTGACATTTTGGGCCGAACGAATTTTTTTTCTGTCATACATATGACACTTCTATGACGATAACTGTGACAAAACCCGGTATCATCATAGATGTGGTGGGCTCCTACTTCTATGACAAAAAATCATGACAGAAAATGGGCTTTTCGTCCTGGGAGGGCCAGAGACGCAGCTGCATGACATTCTTTGGGCCGTCCATGATGGAAAAAACCATGGTAGAAGCGAGGGCGAGGAAAATTTCGGAGAGTTCCCGGTTACGATGGGTGGTCGGGGGCCGAGTGATGCGCGTTTCTCTCTTACACGTACACGCGTGTGTGCGAGGCATTGGCTCTAACTGAACCCGAGCGAGGCGTTGGGCTCTAACTCAACCCGAGCGATTGCACTGCAGGCTACGCGTTACTGAACCCGAGCGATTGATCGATGGCTGTTAACTGAACCCGATCGAGCGATTCCTTCGCTACTGCTGCTAACTCAAGCCGATCGATGTTGCCTCTCTGGATGAGCAGTGAGCATTGCGGGGGGGGGGGGGGGGTTGGATGAATAGTGAGCGGTGGGGGTGGATGAAAAGGACCCCGTGGCATTGCCTCTGGATGAACAGGACCCCGATCGATCGAGTCGGTTGAGGCTGGATGAACAAGATCCCGTGGAGGGATGGATGAATAGGACGACCCCGTGGAGGGCTGGATGAACAGTACTCAGTGGAGGGGTGGATGAACAGTAGCCAGTGGAGGGGTGGTTGAACAGGAGCCCGTGGAGGGATGGTTGAACAGTAGCCGGTGGAGTAGCGCGCGGTGGAGGCTGGATGAACAGGAGCCCGTGGAGGCTGGAGGAGGTCGACGGTGGATGAACAGTAGGCCGTGGAGGCTGGAGGAGGTCGACGGTGGAGATGGACAGTATCCCGTGGAGTCCTGTTTTGCAGTATGCCACACCCCTCCCGATGAACAGGACCCCCGTTTCGACCATAGCGCTGCAACACCAGTCTGTTTTGCGGCACGCCACACCCCTACCAATCAACAGGACCCCCGTTTCGACCGTAGCGCTCCAACACAAGTGCGTTTCCTCCATTTTGCGGTATGCTAGTCCCCTCCCGATGAACAAGATCCCGTTTTGAACGTGGCTGGTCGAACACAAGGACGTTTCCTCCGTTCTACGGTATGCCAGGCCTCGTTTCCATCGCATGTTCCATCCAAGCCCTTCCGATGAACACGACAACGCATTCAGTTCCGACCCAGCCGGTTGGCTTCCCATGAACACGACGACGACGTTGTTTCTCCATTCCGACCCAGCCATGTACACGAGCCCTGGCCATACGTATGCGCGAGTAGGCGTTCGAGACCCCGCCCGTATGTACACATACGTGGCCGTATTTTCTTTCTTGCACACTGGCTGTTGTACATACGTGTTGAAAGTGCAACTATCCCTAGGTGGTTTTGGTAATTCCTAACAACATGTAGCTCATTGGGCTAATACTATTCCAAGACAAATATTTCAGGAAAGCTCAATGAATGGCATGGCATTGATGAGGAAAGTGGATCCCTCAAAATACTAAGGACAAAAGGATTGGCTCAAGCTCAATAGCTCAAGACTCTTCATTTTATATTTCAGTGATCCAAGATCATATTGAGTCTATAGGAAAAGCCAATACTATCAAGAAGGGATGAGGTGTTGGTTAATGAGCTTCTTGCTCCATAGTGCTTAGTGATATGCTCCAAAACCCTCAACTACTTTCTCATATCCACATATGACCCAAACGAAAAGTCAAACTCGGCCCTACCGATTCTTTCTATGCGGCGCCACCGAGTTCAGATGTCATAGCCACTGCCACAAACCCTAAGCAAATCGGTTTCACCGATAGGGATCTCGGTCTCACCGAGATGGGATTGTAATCTCTCTGTTTCCCTTCGTAACGTTTTGGTCTAACCGAAGTGAGCGATTGGTCCCACCAAGATTGCAATGTAAACTCTCTGTTTCCTTTTCGTAATATTTCGGTCTCACCGAAATGAGCGAACCAGTCCCACCGAGTTTACCTGACCAACTCTCTGGTTAGCTTATTACCAAAATCGGTCTCACCGAGTTTGTGTAATCGGTCTCACCGAGATTATGTTATGCCCTAACCCTAACGATATCGGTCCTACCGAGTTGCATGCCGGTCCCACCAAAAACCCTAACGATCACTAGGTTTACTAAATCGGTCTGACCGAGTTTGTTGATTCGGTCCCACTGAGATTGGTAAATTGTGTGTAACGGTTAGATTTTGTGTGGAGGCTATATATACCCCTCCACCTCCTCTTCATTCGTGGAGAGAGCCATCAGAACAAACCTACACTTCCAACTTACCATTTCTGAGAGAGAACCACCTACTCATGTGTTGAGGCCAAGATATTCCATTCCTACCATATGAATCTTGATCTCTAGCCTTCCCCAAGTTGCTTTCCACTCAAATCTTCTTTCCACCAAATCCAAATCCTGTGAGGGAGAGTTGAGTGTTGGGGAGACTATCATTTGAAGCACAAGAGCAAGGAGTTCATCATCAACGCACCATTTGTTACTTCTTGGAGAGTTGTGTCTCCTAGATTGGCTAGGTGTCACTTGGGAGCCTCCGACAAGATTGTGGAGTTGAACCAAGGAGTTTGTAAGGGCAAGGAGATAGCCTACTTCATGAAGATCTACCGCTAGTGAGGCAAGTCCTTCGTGGGCGACGGCCATGTTGGGATAGACAAGGTTGCTTCTTCGTGGACTCTTCGTGGGTGGAGCCCTCCGTGGACTCGCACAGCCGTTACCCTTCGTGGGTTGAAGTCTCCATCAACGTGGATGTACGATAGCACCACCTATCGGAACCACAACAAAAACATCTGTGTCTCCAATTGCGTTTGAATTCTCCAAACCCTTCCCCTTTACATTCTTGCAAGTTGCATGCTTTACTTTCCGCTGCCCATATACTCTTTGCATGCTTGCTTGAATTGTGTGAAGATTGCTTGACTTGTGCTAAGATAGTTAAAATCTGCCAAAGACTAAAATTGGGAAAAGGTTAAGTTTTTAATTGGTCAAGTAGTCTAATCAGCCCCCCTCTAGACATACTTCCAGATCCTACACGTGTACATGCTACGTGCGCGCCTCTACTACGACACGTGCGTGCCTCTACATCGACCAGTATATATGTACGTACACGTTCGCGACCAGAATGACAACGCTGCGTACGCTTCGACTAGGTGGGTCCCGACTGTCAGGCACTTCCTTGCGTGCGAAGATGTAGCTGGTGGGTCCCAGCAGTCAGGGGGGCGGGTTTTTTGCCCGGACGCACTTCCTTGCATGCGAAGATGTAGCTGGTGGGTCCCAGCAGTCAGGGGGAAACGTTTTTTTTCTTGAAATACGGTGGCCCTTCCGGTGGGTCCCCGCTGTCAGGTGGAGGAATAATTATTTTGCGCGTAATAAGGAGGCACTTCCTTGTTGCGGCCGTGGACCCAACTGTCAGCCTCTCCACGTACAGTCCATGTCCGATGGAAGCCGTTCCTTGACCACGTTGACCACGCCGCGTCGAGAGCACCACGGCGGTGGACGACAATGAGGCCTAGGAAGGGGACGACACGGAGCCGGGGAAGATGCAGCAGTGGATGCCCATGCGAAGAGGAGTACGAGGGTTCACTCGTTCGACTGTGGTGTGAGGTTGCCATCGCTGCAGAATAATAGGGGGTGTGGGTGAGTAGAGGGATGGCCTGGCCAGCGGTGGGAGTAGTAGGGGGTGGTGATACCTCCACGGCATCACAGCTGGCCATGGGAGGCAAGAGCATGCGGCACGACCGGCACTGCTTTGGGCGCCTGGAGCACGAAGACCAGAGGTTGAAGAAGCACTACGGCCGTTGGATGGACATCATACGGTCACTGGAGCTAGAATCGTTCATATTGACTAAGTTGACAAAGCCCTCCATCCCCATCAACTTAGTAGGCCCACAAGTCAGCCTCCCACCAAGGTGGGTCCTAGCTAGCCGGGGGAGTATTCATTTTTTGTGCGTAATAAGGAGGCACTTCCGGTGGGTCCGAGCTGACAGCGGGGGAATGTTTTTTCGCGAAATACGGTGGTCCGATGGGTCCTAGCGGTCAGAGGGAAACATTTTTTTGCAAAATACTGGTGGCCCGTCCGGTGGGTCCCTGCTGTCAGGTGGAGGAATAATTATTTTGCGTGTAATAAGGAGGCACTTCCTTGCGGCTGCCGTGGACCCAGCTGTCAGCCTCTCCATGAACAGTACTCTTCCGATGGAAGTCGTTCGTTGACCACGCCACGCCGAGAGCACTAGGGCGGTGGACGACGGTGAGGCCTAGGAAGGAAGGGGACGACGTGGAGCCGGGAAGACGCGGTAGTGGATGCCCACGCGTAGAGGAGTAGGAGGGTTCACTGGTTCGGTTACGGTGTTAGGCTGTCGTCGCCGCAGGGTCTGGCTAGCGGTGGGAGTAGTAGGGGGCGGTGAGGCCTCAACGGCAGCACAGCCGACCACTGGAGGCAGGAGTAGGTGGTCTCGCCGGCGCTGGTTTGGGTGGCTGGTGCAAGAAGAACAGCACTTGAAGAAGTAGCAGGACCATTCGATTCAAATCCAACGGTTACTGTTGCTACAATCATTCGTTGACTATGTTGACAAGCCCTGCCTACGCGTCAACTTAGTAGGCCCACAGGTCAGCCTCCAACCCGGGGCGCCCCAGATGTCAGTGGGAGGAATCGTTTTTTTCGTGTAATAAGGAGGCAGTTGATTGCGTGCGGCTAGGCCAGCGGAGGGAGTAGGGTGGGTCGGGGAAGCCTGCGCGGCATCACAACGGGCCACAAGAGGAGGGAGCAGGCAGTCCCGCCGGCGCTAGTTTAGGCGGCTGGAGCAGGAAGATCAGAGTTTGAAGAAGCACGTCGGCCATTGGATGGACATCCAATAGTCACTGCTGCTAGAATCGTGTGTTGATTGACAAAGCCTTGCATAAACAAGTCAGCCTCGAAATCTGTGTCGTGTATAGCCCATTTGCTATTATTTTTATAATTTTTACTCATTTTCTAATTCATATGGAAATTATTGCAGCCCGTTTTCCATTTTTAGAATTGCTGCCCATTTTCTGGTCAGTACCAGGGTTAAAAAATTAACTAAATATGTGCGAAATTTTGAAAATTTACAAATTTTGGCTCGGGAACAAAATATTCTTAATCCAAAAATTAGTAGCCATACTAAAACAAATTTAAAAATAAATTAGTACTATGTCATGTTAAATCCAATGAAATATAAAATATCAGTGAAGAAAAAAAACAAAAAAAGAAACCAATATCCCATTTGCTATAAAAACTTTTTGGAATTTTCAACCCCTTTGATATTACTTTTAACAGACACTAACCATACTCTTTGGCCAGGCCGGCATGCATCCCTCCTCGTCTTGAAAGATTTGCAGCCCAGTAAGTCAAAGAAAACAAATAGGCCTAGCTTGGGTATTCTTCAAAAAGAAATACTGGGCTACCTATTTTCCCAAAGAAAAACCTGCTGGGCTGGTCATGTTGTTAGACGGGCCACAGAGACCGCACAACCCAGTTTATAGCCCGCTCCTCCGAATTACTACTCAAAAAAAAGTTGTGCAATTATGTTGTTAATTGACTATACGTTAAAATTGATGTGGGTCCCGGATATCAGCAGGGTGGATTAGAGTAAAAAAACGAGGGGTGCATCTGAGTAGTAAAAGAGGCGCTTGCTTGTGTTCGGGAGTGGACCTGGTGGGTCTGTACTGTCATACTCACAACTGCAATTCTCTCCCGATTCACTATGTTGACAGGGACCGTTCCGAAAAAAAACTATGTTGATAGGGCCGGACGGCGGCGTCACGCCGAGCGCACCAAGGCAGAGGATAAAGTGTTGTCGCCAATGTGTTGGGCTGGGTTGGACATTCTTATTGAAAAATAAAAATGGACCAGAACTATTTACGATGTTGACTATGATTTGCATGGGTCCGCTGGTTGCAGGAAGAAAATGCTGGGAGAAAGAAGACTGGTCGCTATCTTTGCCTAAGAATAATATCGAATGAATGTAACGACACTATCATAGGAAATAATATCCTCCTGTTAAATCATGAATTTAAAGAACTATGCATGAGCATTTACCTTTATTTATTTATCTACTTATTTATGTTTAGGGGACCATGAGCATGTACCTGGTCCGGATTCATGTGAGAGCCTCATTTCCAGTTAATTATGGGCTCCTCTGTTGGGCCTTCATCAGTGGGCTGCATGTTATCAACAAGTGGAAAACGTGTTCCGTCCGAAAAATAGTATGCATTACGTATGGTACGGGGCACTAAGGATCAAACCGTGCAAGGACTTCCAAAACATTGTGTTTGTCGTTCTAACAACACATTTATTCAACCAATAAACAAAATATACTACTGATTGTACATTGAAAACAGCAGCAGCAGCAGCAACCAGGGCTAGGGGTGCAACAGAAGCAGGAAGCAGGAAAAAAGAGTGAAGACACAGCTCTCTCTTTCAAACCAAACATCAGCCATTATTACAAAAGGGCTACCAAAAAAGAACAAGTGTATGCATCAAACTAAATAAAGATCCCACTACACCAAGTGTATGCATCTAACTAATTGGCTCAGTTAGATGTTACTATTTATTAAGCTGTGGAGATTGGCTGACGGCTTGAACCAGATGGGTGCCTAATGGGGGAAACTCAAGCCAGCAGGTCGAAGTATGATATTTGCAACCCTCTCTCCTACTTTGTACTGCAGAGCGTGGCGGCACATATCAGGGTATGGTGCATGTAGAGACAAATGGTACGCTGTGTACACACAGTTTTGGCTGATGAACGTAACCGCGCTGCCATCATGATCCTTGCCGTCGGTTATCTCCTCGTTAATCGGATAATTCAGTCTGACAAACAGAGAGCGTGTACCAAGGCTACTTACCAGCCTCCAGTCAAAAATTTCTGAAGGCCCAGAGAAGCTTGGATCCTGCTCAAAGACCTTGCAGTGACTGTGATTGTATTCCACGAAACAACACGTCCGGTACGTGCGAACGACCATCAATCGTTCGCCGTTGTCTGATCGAGTCAGGAACCACCTGCAACTTCCATGCCGCTTTTCTTTGAAAGGTTCTGGTATTAGGAAGGGTAGGGACACCAGGCGGCCTACAACATCATATCAAGTTGGAGTCAAATAAAAAAGGGCTCTTGATTTAGTCAATCTTAAGAACAACATGTTATGAGCATGAATATTTTTCAGTAAATGTTGAGAGTAATATAAGCAAGCCATCATGATATCATAGGAAATTAACATACTGTTGTAACAGCCGATTGTAGCGATGACTGGAGTAGGCGAGCAATACGTCTAGCCATAGAAGGAGTCGACAGCGTAAATGAAGCCCTTGTGTTCAATGGCATCAGAGAACCATGGAGGATGTATGATCCTGCGATGGACGTGCAGATTTATCCCCTTACCGCAGTGACCTGTCGGATAGGCGAGACCGCGGTTGAAGAACGCAATTAGCCTGAAGTCTTTATAATTCGCAGATCTTGTGGGCACTTGGCAGATTACAACCTTGAGCAAATCAAACTTGGTATCATGTTGGCTACTGTAAGATTCCGAGTATTCTGGGCCATGGTGCCAAAGCAATGCAGTGTTAATCGAAGGAAGGGGGATCAATCGCCGGGTGTAGACCTGCACCAGCTTCCAGCTGCCGAGACCGTCGACGAGCACCATCCAAGACGTGTTCATGCCGACCCAGTACATACCGTTAATGTAGTTGAGGGTGACGGGGATCGGATCGCAGTCAAGGGGGTTGATGCTCGCCACCCTACGATTGTTATGCTGCGTGACACGCCGTTTCTGAAGATCAGGCGGAATCAACAAGCAAGGAGCTGGCTTAAAAAGCTCCGGCCTGAGGGCTTTGAGTAAACGGTACAGCCCCGACGAGCACGCGGCGAGCGGCATGGTACTGAGATTGTCCACACGCAAAACAATGAGCTTGGTTACCTCTGTGGGGAGCGAATTCCAGCCACTCTTTCGGCGGATGCTGCTCGGTTCTACCATTGTTAGTGCTTGGGTTTCGGATGAGGGGGGAGGCACCTTAGCGGGGATGGAAGATTGGACGAGATTATGTGCGGACAAAGATGGAGAAGCGAATATGTGCTACGGGAAGTGGACAGGTGATTATGACTATAGCACGCCGCTTGACTTACGAGACACATACCAGCAGCGTAGGGTCATATCGATGCCAGACAACTTGCTTGAGTGATCATAGTACTGGTACGCCCTATAGTACCTACTACAGTATTATGCCCTAACTTTCTTGAGTAGAGTAGTAGAGTAGGACACTGCTCTACTACTAGCACCGGAGGAGTAGTATATTCTAATCTAAAATATTTACAAACTTCAATGCCCGAGCATGGAATGACTACAAACTGTGCTCAAAGACCGTGTCTACGTGGTGTTTGGAATTATATGCAGAAAAAATAGCAAGATGCCCGTGCATTGCACGACACACTATCATCACCAACTCGTTTTTTTCTCTACTCCTACTCCTATAAAACACTCAGTTGGTGATGATGGAGGCGAGGAGGCGTGTTCAGCCGGGCGTGCAACGGACGGCGCAGTACTATTTGATTTGTTATAAAAAACGAAGAAGAGTAGTAGAGATATAGACTTTGGGAGGAGCACGAGGTTGTGGGAGATAAGGATGAACGAGGCAAGGCCTTATCTGTAAATGTGGAGAGAGGTGCGGGTATCTTCTGTAAAATTGTTATAGTTGGCTTTCTATCCGTCAGATATAGATCGGACGGTCTATATTGCAATATGGCAGGCATACCATCATCACGAACTCGGTTTTCTATAAGAGTAGATATAGATAGATAGAGACTAGGGAGTACTAGTAAGGACACCATCTACTGCTTCATGTGCTACTCATCCGCTCCATCCGGCAGCCGCAACGTCCCCTACAGCCACTCCCTCTTGCGCTCCATTCGGCGGGCGCTGTTGAAATTTGGGGAGCGCACTATCGTGACTGCTGGCATCCACGACTTGACGGACGACGACTTCTTCCCTGACCTCGGCCACCTCTTCCTCAACGACATGGGTGACAACCTCAATGCCAACAGTGCTGCTCCCATTGCACCGTATGTGTTTCTGTCCTTCCTTTTTGAAATCGTGGTAGAATTCATGTTTCTACTCTGTATCCTATTACTATGCTAGTCCACATGATTAGTTTCATCTTTGTTATAGCCTTCATGATTTATTTTGTGCTTATTCGGATTAAATATTGTAGTAACTTGCTCATATATTCAAATGGCGCAACGTCCCCTACAGCCACTCCCATTTCATGGACGGCCAAGTCGATGCCTCCAAGGAGCCCTTCGTCTACTGCTATGAGTGCCCGATGCTGTTTTGGGGCTCGCCAACGGACATGGTGCATCACCTCACGGATGCGTGCAGCGGTCACTACTGGCCCTTGGCGGAGAACATCAAGTACGAGACGTGCTACCCATTCACCATGCCGGAGTCGCTGGAGGATCACCGCCGCCTGCTAGTCTCGGAGGAGGAGGACATCGTCTTCCTCCTGATCGTGGGCACCGGCGAGGCCCGCGCAGGCCGCCGCCCCGTCTCTATAGTGTGCGTCAGGGGCGACGCCGCTGACACTGACACTGACATGAGGCCGATGTACGGGTGCGTGGTCAGTGTTACTACCCCTCTAGGTCACGTGGGCGGCAACACCGGCCTCATCGAACGGACTTGGACTTTACGGAGCTAGGACTTTCCTGCCGATGTCGACATGGAAAACCCATGGCATCCTTTACCCGCCGACGCGGTGCACGGGGACTCCAAGGAGGTTCACCTGGACATACGCATTATCAAGTTAAATGTTGATCATTAGTCTTCGCTCAATGTAATCTGTAGTTTAAGCATGTGGAGACTTCCATGCATGATCTTGCTCTATTGGAGTATCACGCATGAATAAAAGTGTATCCGTTTATGGTTCAGTCTAGAATCTTCCATGTATGAACTTTTACTACAGTACTGGTGAAAGACTTACAATGAACCATTTCTTACATCTCCTCTGCCCCCTTCCAAGTCATCCTGATTTAATCCCTCCGTCTAGGTGTATAAGGACATGGTTAATTTTACTTAATACTATAGCCAACTGTTGACTATAAGAAAGTGCCATGTCATCTGTAGCCAACATGTATAACAATCGATACTCAAAAACTAATTCTTAAAGATCATTTCTTACAAAGCACAGTAAGTGGTATTTCTTCACAAGTTTTGGATGCAGTTTGAATAGTTGAACGCTTTTGTTTGCAAAAGATACATTTTTATCGATTTCACCCGGATGTTTGTGAGCTCTAGAGATGAAATAATATCCGAAGAAACCTATCGACACCCGTTATACATGAGATGACCCCCACATCCTTTGTCAAAATAAACAACTCCCTGATCAATGCATTTCACTCTTCGGTGCAACGCACGGGCACCTTACTACTATAGATTAGTACGACCAAAAATTGAACTAACATTATATATAGTACGATAAATGCTGATGCATGTCACCTAAAATTATATCATTCAAAACTATGTTCAAATACGAATCCAACGATATAGTTTTTGTTGATATGCACTAACATTTTATCAGTTAAATCTTCAGTCAAATTCAATGGGGGACTAATAAACCACGACCGATGTAGTACAAGTGTAGAGGACGGTGCTGCATGGGAGTCTCACCCCGCTTGTGGTGCGGCAGTAAAGCCGTCATATCACAAAACCCAACCACTGCCAGTAATAAGTGGCCTGGTAAAATAAACGGACAAGCAACCATCACATCCCTCCATCTTTTTTGCATTTCATCTCTCTGCATTTACTTTCTCTGGTTCATCTCGCACACTCGATCCCTGGCTACTGCTCCTAGTATCCCTAGCTACTACTCCCAGGGCCAGTTCTTTTTGCGGCTTAAAAAATAGGTCGTATCTTCCCCAGCTTTTCCCATAAGACTAGTCATAGTGGAGAGTAACATTAAGGCGCCTCACTCATTTATTTGGGGTTCTAAACTACTAGTACTACTAGTACTCCCTTCATTTTTATATACAAGGTCACAAACTCAAATTACAGGTACCAAGATAAAAATCAATGTGTGCTTTACAAGTCAATTTTTTTCTTGTTTACCGGGTTAATTAATATGGTGCATGCACATTAGAAGAAATTGAGTGGCCGTGAGAGAGGAAGTACTACTCCCTCCTTCTAGGTGTGTAAGTCATCTTACGAAACCAAATAATCCCAAAATACTTAGGCGCGGTGCATTAAATTCTACCTCGTTTCTTGTTTCTTGACGTATCAACCAATAAGAGATGTGGGGTTTGCATGCTTTTAATGACTTGAGACTACCAAACATGACATGCAGTGGTTAGTTCATTGCATGCAATGCTATTAATTAGCAAATGAACATTAAGTTCTCTCGATTTCTCCTCCTCCTTGGTCACGGTGCACAACCTAAGATGACTTACTCACCTAGACAGAGCGAGTAGATGAGTTTGTCATTATCATCCACTACATGCATGCTAGTAATTAAGCCATGGGTTACTAGTACAAGGAAACATCATTAATATTTGTCTCGATTACTGTTGGTGTCCTTGTATAGATGCAAAATGTAGTTTTTATAGTGGCCTTGTATACAAAAATGGAGGGAGTATCTCCATCCTGGTTTATTCGTCACCATTGTAATTTGTGGTAAATTTTGACCGAAGATTTAACTGATGAAATGTTAGTGCATGTTTGTAAGTCATCTTAGGTTGTGCACCGTGACCAAGGAGGAGGGGAAAACGAGAGACCTTAATGTTTACTCCCTCCATTCCTAAATATTTGTCTTTCTAGATATTTTAACAATTGACTACATACGAAGCAAAATGAGTGAATCTACACTCTAAAATGTGTCTATATACATCTATATGTGGTAGTCCATTTGAAATCCTAAATAGACAAATATTTAGGAACGGAGGCAGTATTTGCTAATTAATAGCATTGCATGGAATGCACTAACCACTGCATGTCGTGTTTGGTACTCTCAAGTCATTAAAAGCATGCACACCCTTCATCCCTTTATTGGTTTATATGTTAAGAAACAAGAAACGAGGTAGAAGTTAATGCACCGCGCCTAAGTATTTTGGGATTATTTGGTTTTCATAAGATGACTTACACACCTAGATAGAGGGAGTACTACTAATCTAGAAGCCTAAATGAATTTGCCCCTGGTACTCCTACTAGTAGTACTAGTACTCAAGTTGGAATTCCAACTGCACGACACAACTTGTTAGGCAAAAAAAATCGATACAGGGTGTAGGAAGCGGTTTGGGAATTTGCATGCCTTTCCGAACAGTGAGATACTCCGTACAAAGTACGACAGATAAATAACCACAGAGAAGGAAGCCAAAAGTAAACAATCAAACGAGCATTTTTCCATTTGTTTTGCATTGAATCGTTTGACAAGCTTGACTAGTGCTGTTTTTCTACTTTTACAAAAACCGCATCATAATGTTAAAACATGCATTTGTCCGTACATAAGTAATAATAGTACTCCCTCCGTCTAGGTGTATAAAGTCTTCCCTCCTACTTGGTCACGGTGCATAACCAAAGATGACTTATTCACCTGGACGGAGGGAGTAGCACAGTCTGCAAGCATATATAGAGAGAGACGTGTAGAGAGATAGTATATAGTACTAAAGTTTGTGCTATATGCACCTACTTACAAAATGCATACGGATACACAAGGTTTCCAAACTTTCCCTCTTACGTACTTAATTAAGGACGGTAATAATCCCCGAACGTTCAGGATTTATCACTTGCGTCCCAACACTAATGAGATAACCTTATGAAACTAAATTATACTCCCTACTAAAAGCCACGACGCTCGTAGGAGCGCTTGCGGCGCGCCACGAGTGCCCTGGTGCGCGGCCATTTCCCAGCGTGCCGACACAACGCCTCTTCCTCATCCTCGCAACTCGCGAGGTTCTGATTGGCGGCTTGCCGGCAGGCTAGCGCGATCTCACTGGTGTGGTGATCCGGCGCCTGCAGGTACTCCTCCTCACTAGAAGCGTGCACCCGGTCCATGTACCGCCAAGCGTAGATGAGGCGGTTGGGCCCGACTGCACTCAGGGCTTTGGAACGGGCGTCCTCCGCCACCCTCACGGCCCTTGCACGAGCCTTCTGCCAAAGAGCCAATTGCTTGACTCTCTCAGACGCGACATAGAGCTGCCAGGCAGCTTGCCCCGTGGCGCGCTTCTCTTCCTGGGCCTTCTTCTCTGCCTCTATTTCGGCGTGCTCTGCCGGCGGCAAAGCCTCCCACATGGCGACATCCATTTCTTTCCAAAGCTCCTCAAGGCTGGGGGGCTCGGCGGGCGGTGCGGCGTTCTCCTCGTAGCAGGGAGCCGACGCGCATGCTGGCGAGATTGAGAATGCCGACGTGTCCACCTCGACGCGTCGCCGAGAGGAGTGGAACACTAACGCGTCCTCCCCGACTAGTGGCAGAGAGGAACGGAACGACAACGCGTGACCGTCCGGGCGGTGTGGCGAGGGGCTCTTAGGGCTTAGGAGGGGCGATGCCATGGTGGTCGACGTGAGAGGGAGGTGGAGGAGATAGCGATGAATGTGAGCGTTCTTCCGAATGTCGTGGGAGGCACAGTATTTATAGCAAGCAATGTCACACCTACGTAAGATATGGACTGAGCTGCACTGACTTAACTGCAGGTCCAGTTGCGTCACTGACATGTGGGCCAGACCATTGTTGGGCCCATATGTCAGTGACCCAATGCACCTGCAGTTAAGTAACTGAAGCAGCGTCCCGAAAGATATGTTGCGTGATTAATGTAACATCTACGTGGGCATACTTGTTGGAGTTAATTACGGGGGAGGGAAGGGGTGGAAATATTGCTGGTCACAACAGATTTGACGAGTGTGGGGGAGGAGAGTCATGCATGCAGATTTTTTTCACACGGGGTGGAGTGGTGGGACCGCCGGAGGAAGAAGGAGAGTTTGGCAGGCATATTGTTTCCACACATGGAGAGGAAAAGATTTGGAGACGAACAGGATTCCTGCAGTTATGGGGAATGGTGCATAATAAGTCATCTTGCATGCCGGGCTAGGTATAGTCTCAATTCATTAAAAACATACGCACCCCACACACGTTCATATTTCAAAGTGCACTAAATTATTGCATGCGATGATTAAGGCTGGCCATAATGGTGGTATCTTAGCTGGTATCATGCACACGGGAATAGCAAACATGCTGATGTGGCAAAAAATTAAAGAAGAGAGGGGGGGTTAGAGTAACTAGTCTTCATGCATGCATTACACATTTTTTTGTGAAGAACGACAACATTAGTTGAGTACTTTTTGCAGACTTCAAAAACTATTCCACCACCTCTCCTATCTTGCTAAGAGTAGGTGAAATTTTTGAATTGAGCCCTTTAAAGTAGAAGGGAGGTAGTAGTACTCTAATAGCTAACCTTGTTGTGATGAAAACATAGGACATGGCACGCACCTGGATGGAGGAACTAGTCTGCATTGTGCATTTAAGTTTTGTCTGAAGTCAATGTACCTTACTTTCACCAGACTTATAAAAAAATGTATCAACATTCACAATGTCAAATCAATATTTTTACACTCATTATAAAACGTAATTCTTATACTCATTATAATAAGTATTGTAGATATTGATATTTTTAGTATAAATTTGGTCGAACACTTTGCAAACGGTTGACGGAAGTAAAAAGGACCAGAGGGAGTATCATGCATGCGGAGTAGGCAAAAAAATTTGCTCATTTATAGCCGGTCGAAGTCTCAAAGGGCGCGACCGCGCGAGGGAGGCGAAGGTCCTGGGAGGCGCGACGGTTGACGGAATTAAGTGAAGTTACATCCACGCGCCGGCATGGTGTGCGAACAGGCAGAAGCTATACCATAAGGCCTACGATATGGGTCTAGTAAACATGACATCTAGTGGGTCCCGCATAATTCTCGAGAACTCTTTGGGGGCTTGCAGCCGTTTATCCATAGGGCAAGCCAGAAACCCCACGCCGTTCGCACGCCCTACTCGTTCCTGTCTTCTACCTTACAACAGTTTGCTCCCAGTCGTCCCGTTCTTTCACATTAGTTCACTCCCAGTTTTTTTTGCGGGGTACAACAGTTCAACTTCTTCTAACTCTCCTCCAAAATCCATGGCCTACCAAATCTCCATGGTCACCGTTGAGTACCAGGTTAGAGCCATCACCGGCGATGAGTTCATCGTCATCTACACACGTGTAGGGCTGGACTAATGAGCTACTCGACTCGTTAAGACTCGGCTCGTTAAGGCTCGTGATCGTTAAGGCTCAGATTGTTAAGCTCGTTAAGGATAATGAGCTAAATATAAAGATTGGCTCGGTTCATTATATGTCCGCGAGCGCTCGCGATCAGCTCATTAGGAAAATGCATCATTAAACAAGATATGTCACATGCATATAATCACAAACATATATAGGTCCAGCTAGTAGGATTCAATAAATCGAGAATATGAGAAGACGAGAAAGATGTGAATGTGGCAAATAGCTCGTCCATAGACTTAGCAGTGATCAAAGTCACCAAAATTTTTCTATAATGAACAAAATCACGCTACTGCCGAGCTTAACGAGTAGCTCATGAAACTCGCAATCTCGATTATTTAACTCATTAGTGTTAACGACCAAAAATTGCTGCTCGGCTCGGTTCATTTAGAAAATGAGCCGAGCTCAAACGAGTCGAGTAGCCGAGCGCTCATTGGACTCACCGAGCTTCGAGCTTTTTGTCCAGCCCTACACACGTGGATCCGTGACGGTGAAAGCATGGCTTGCTCGCTTCCTACGCATGTTCAACAGTTCAACGGATGAGTGGGTCGCTGTGCTAGATGTTAAGTACACCATAGTCCTGGGACGAGAGAAGTATCTAAAGGACGAAGAGAGGAAGAAGCCCGTCGTGATCCAGGTTTGCGTACATAACATTTGCTTGGTCTACCACATATGTCATGCCGACGTTGAGTGCCAGGATTTTAAGAACTTCCTCAAGGACAAAAGAGTGAAATTCGTTACTGTAGACTTTAAGAACGACTGGGATGTCCTGCGTCGGATAGGTCTCATTATAGGCCAGCCCTTTGACCTCCAGAAGGCAAGCCTGGTGTCCTCCTCTCAACCTTCAATGCCGACCCTGGCAGCAGCCATGATTGATCCTTCGTACGCTAAACTGAAGAAACCTCATCACGAGTTTCATCATGCACGGGAGTCGAAGACATTAGATGAAGATCACATCCGGTACACAGCAATGGATGCCTACCTTTGTTTAAATATCTACAAGGGTTGGATGAAGAAACAGAGCCCAGTGTCCGGTTCAAGTGAAGAAGCATCGGCGAAGAGGAAGAGGAAGAGGGACGAGGACGAAGTCGAGGACGTGGACTCGGACTCCGAGTAGGTGGCAGTGCCATCGCTCATGCTGGTTCTACTGCAGTGTCAAGCGGACTAGTTGCTTAGTTTATTTTCAAGGGTGTGTTGTGCCGAGGCCCCAGCAGAACTATATTTATGTTCTTTCTCGTCATTTGAACTCTTTAGTACGTACAGTAGTACTAGTACTATGTCTTACTACTGTTCTTCTTGCAGTTGGTACTACTGATCGTATCTTCGTGTTCCTACTGTACTTAATACGTTCGTACTAGTAGTATAATTTGGGTCAGTCGATTTGTGAAAGAAGTTTGACAGAGCGAAGGAAGAAGACGGTAGAATAGGTGGAAGAAGCCCTTCTAGACATCCATGTTGCATCAAACGGCTCACAAGAGTCGACTGACCCAAATTGCTCCTTCAGATTGCAGGATCCATGTGGCATTCAAGGTCTCGAAGGTAGATTCCGAGTCCGCACCCAGTTTGCGGGCTCGACGCGCGCACGACCGGCTTCCGCCGCGACAGCCACCATGCGCGCCTCCTCCGCACGGGCGAAGACGACAATGACACGCAAGTTCCTCCTCGCTGGCGTGCCGGAGCACGCGCTCGTCCTCCTCTTTGTACGCTGCATGCATAGACGCGGCTCCACCAGCTGCTCGCATGCTTGGCAGCGCAGCGGCATCGCGAGGAGGGACTGCAGACGACGTGAGCGAGCGAGCCTTCAGCTTCATGGCACAGAGATGGCGGCGACACGGCGGTGATGGCGAGAAATTATTGGCTGGAGCAGGCGGGCGCCCGCATGCGCAACGGCGGCGGCGCCATATTGATGAGTGTGTGTGTGGGAGCTTACTTTAGTTTTATGTAAGGTTGGTCAAACTTAAAAGAAAATCATTCTAGTACACGTAAACATTAGACTTAGGTAGTGCTTTTATTAGTTAGTACCACAGCCATGATACGAAATCATGTGCAAGTGCATGAACCGCGACCGCGCGGTCGATCGAACGGTGCGTCACCGTGTCGCTCTCAAAGGACATCCACCGAACCTTTTTGTGTGTGTGAAAACAATCCCCGAATATTACTCAACTTTTTTTTCCTGGAAAAGTTCTTGACGCTGCAATATTTCCATATATTTGAATTTAGCTCCAGTTCGTGTTTATTTGGATTTGGACGTTTTAGGTGCACCCTAGTTTTTTTAATACTCTTTTTGTGTGTGTGACTGAGAGAGAACGTGTGTATGTGTCCATATGTGTGTTGTGGTGGAAAGGCAACGTGGAGACGGTGTGTGTGTGATACAGACATAGAGAGGTGTGAATGTGCAAATGATCATGCATGAGTGAGACATAGACAGATGCTGATACGTTGTATACATGAGAGAACGGTCTTCTAGTTTACTTGTGTGTGTGTGTGTGTGTGTGTGACAGAGAGAGAGAGAGAGAGAGAGAGAGAGAGAGAGAGAGGAGCATCCGTAACACAAAAACCATCTCTCTCGATTCGTCCGTCCCTCACACAATCGCATGCAAACCATGCATCAACGCGCACATTTTGACACCCTCACCCGGCCCCTGCCCTCCTCAAGGCCCGCGCTATCTCTTCGTGAATACCCATTTCTCTCCTTAGGTTTGTTTTGTCTCAATATCTGACACACACACACACACACATAGACACACCCAACACAACACACACACACCCTCCCCCGAGCACACAATTCATCCCCATCCAAGGTTATACGACGACCACTCTCGCTTGTGCTTCTTTGCACCCCAACATGCACAACACCTCAATCTTCAAAGAGGGCATCGAGCAGATCGAAGACGGCGACCACACCACGCTAGAGAATGCAGGTCCATTTGGAAGCAGGGTGATGTGACGACGACTGACTGACTCCTCCCCCCACCCTCTCTCTCTTGCACAAAATTACCAATCCCTCTCTCCCCCGCACAAAATTATCAATCCCTCAATCCACGAAATCCTTCTCCTCTCGTCCATGTTTTTCCATCTCTCTCATCAAACATGTTGTCTCTTCTCCTTCTACGTATACAGAATCCGGATGCACATGCATCTCACGTATATTACATGTCTCCATCTTTCTCACAGACCTAACTTCTTCCTATCTCTCTCTCTCTCTCTCTCTGTGTGTGTGTGTGTGTGTGTGTGTGTCATTAGGTTTGTCTCCTACTCTCTCGTCCACATACATACAATCTTTCCCGCCCTATCTGCTCCATCTTCAAAAGTTCTCTCTGCATGTTTCATTCACACATTGGGATATGTCAAATGTTGCTTCTATAATGGTTGATGTAGAGCTATGGTTGGTTTTGTTGCATCCTACAAAGTAATAACTATGAAACGCATTATATTCTCATTTGACTGGGATTATGTGAGTTTGAGCATGTTGTGAAGTACTATATACCTTGTATACATCTTGGGATTCGACAATGATTGTAACTATTTAATTGTATAGTCCATTACATTCGAAGTCAATAGCCTAATATATTTATTTCACAATTTCAACAAATGATTAGTTCACTACAAACTAAGAAAAAAATGTGTACTCCCTCCATTTTTATTTAAGTCCGCGTATTAGCATTGGTCAAAGTCAAGTTTTGTAAACTCTCGGAAAGCTTATAACAAAAAATATTAACATATACAATAACAAATAAATACCATTAGATTCATTATTGAATGTACTTTCACATCATACGTATTTGTTATGGTAAATGTTTATATTTTTCTATAAACTTGGTCAAACTTTAGGTAGTTTGACTTCGGTCAAACCTAATATGCAGAGTTTACTACTACTACTCGCTAGTCGCTTAGCCGAATCACTCAACACGCCACACGGGGAGTTCAGTGTCACAAAATTTTGAGGTCGACGGGAAAATCTCCCGCAACCCTGATTCGAGCAGTGGGAAGTTACCATCATAGCCTTCGGAACAGGCCTACGGATGATGCTTGGTAGGGGGCTATTTTCATAACTTCAGGTTCACCCTACCCAGCCAACCCCACCCCGACACCCAGAGTAGTAAACCTGAATAATCCCCATTTTCTATCCCCACCGCAAAATAGACTTCTCCACGGCACCACGGCCTTCGTGCTCCTCCCCTTTACATCGGCGCACTCGTCCACCGCAGCGCATCTGCCTCATCGACGGCCTTGTACCCCGCACTGGTGCCGGTCCACCGTCGTCGTCGTACACGGAGCCTCTTCCATGGCATCGTCTTTCACGATCTCGGATCTGCTTCCCGGAAGCCGACGCCAAGCGCAGAAGTACCACTGCGTGGACAATGAACTGACTCCCGTTCTGGACCATGACTCACAGAGTCCGCCGCGACCATCGTTCTCCTCCTCGATTGGTAATGTGTGTATTGAATCACTTGGCAATACATGTGCAGTTCCAATTTTGTTCATACCCACCCTTCAAATTTCTTGGGTGCTATTGTTCCCGTAAAAGTAATTGGTTATAGCCTCCATTGTCCAACAGAATATCAGCTTGTAATTGTGTGTCGCTCCTGTATCGCGCTGTGCTTGGGTAGGTTTTTTATCTGCAACAAGTAGTGTGGCAAATGATGGAAAGTTTTTTAGAACTATCAAGATGCCCATGCATTGCACGCATCAAGATGCATTTGTATGAGTAGTTTATCTTGTGGGAGAAAAGGACGAACGAGGGAAGGCCTTATTTGCAAATATGGAGAGGGGTATGAGTATCTTTTTGCAAAATTCCCATTTGTTTCCTTCCTATCTGTCAGATATAAATCGGACGGCCTATATTGCAGGATGGCAGGCCCACCATCATCACCAACTCTGTTTTTTATATAAAAAAATATACAGAAAAAAAGTAGACAGTAGAGAAGTAGAGATAAATATGAAATATTAAATATTAAATAAATATAATAGTAGAGAAGAGAGTACAGATAGCAGAGACGTCGGGAAAGGATCGCGTGCGGGGGGGGGGGGGAGCGGTCGGGCATGCGCTAGTTTTGGCGTGCGGTGTCCGGCGCGCTTTATAAAATCCAACGCCCTCCCACCGCTCTGTACCTTGCCACCACTCTATCCCCCCTCTTTCTCGCCTCGCCGCCGCCGCGCCACCATGCCGTCGCGTCACCGGGAAACTTGGGGATACCGCGGCGTCCGCGCGCGCCCCTCTGGCGACTTCTCCGCCGAGATCCGGTTCCGCGGGATGCGCCTCGGCCTCGGCAATTTCGACACTGCCAACGAGGCCGCTCGCGCATACGACACGGAGGCGTGGCGCCTCCAGTGGCCCCATAGAACATTGAACTTCCCCAATGTGCCGACGCGGGAGCGGGCGCAGGAGCTCGCGCCTCTGCCGCGGCTTAGCACCGACGAGGATCGTCGCGACAACCGGTTGCGGGAGCACCATATCGGCATTGCCGAGATGGACGAGGAAGCCATGCCATTGTGGCGCCAACACTTCCGACAGGACATCATCAACAAGCGTGAGTTCTATGCGCAAAGCAGGGCGGAGAGGGATAAGAGGAGAGTGGAGCGAGTCGCCTATCACGAGGACAAGCGTAGGCGAAAAGCGGACGCTCAATTCAACATGAGGCAAGGAGCAGCGTCGCCCTGGGAATCCAACAACGATCGGTATCTTCACGCCTACAGTCAGACGTCGGAGGAGGACATCACCAAGGAGGATTCGGACGACGAGGAGTAGTTGAATTATCTTTGTTTATCTATCTATGCTGAGAACTATCCTCTACTCTCTAGTCTCTACTTCTCGATCTCAGCACTGTAAACTCTTTTTTAAAGCGCTGCACGTTGTGATTCTGTTGGAGATGCTCTAACATGGCAGACGAGTGCTTTAATGTTGCCCACAAGATGCACGAGTATTACTAGTAGTATATTTTTCTTGCCATGTTGAGATTTTAAAACCATGAGTGCGAACATGCAGAGGAGCAATGAAGACCAAACACGGGATATTGGGGGCGTCTTCAAGGAGCGTGGCAAGTTAAAGAGGAGCTGCACTGAACCTGTAAAACGAGATTTGGTAAGTAACACCCTTTCAATTACTTTCATTTAGCCTCGTGTTCTTCGATGTGTATATGTTGTAGTTTCTCTTAAGCCTGGTGTTCTTTGATGTGTAATAAAGAGTCTTAATCGTCCTAATGCTTTCGTTTTTAGCTTGATGTAGGAAGTGGGTGTTCTCACCTTGTAGTTTGTTTTTATATTTTTTTTCCTTTTGAATTCACTTCTCCGAGTTCTGTTTATCTGGCTTCTACTAAATGGATCTAGGTTGCTCTGAGTATTGATCTAAAAAAGAAGTAACTTCATGTCAGGATGCAGTTCCTACGAGGAGGGAAGTATGGTCAACCTCGAGATCATGTTTCCATAATGAGGCTAGATTACACACAAGGTGTCAGTTCCCTAATGATGCTGGATTAGACACAAGGTGCAAATTCCTAGATGATGCTGCATTACACATAAGCCAGGTGGAATCGTCACTGTTCGTGTCCTTGTGGCATTAGTAAAGGCCGAAAGAAAGCATGCAACATCCCTTGAGAATGTAGCTGAGTTCCTGAAGAAGAGAAAAGAGCAATCAGATGCTCTCTTCACCCAAGCCAAAGAAGAGATGGAAGAAGCCAGAAATAAGCTAGCAGAGGCAGAGCAGGCTAGGCGTCTCCTGCTATCTGAAACTGTTGTGAATACAAAATTTCCTACATAATAGCTAGGTTCAAATGTTTATCCAGTTAGCATGCCTGTTGTAATGTCCGTGCATCTACTGATGTGGCACAATTTTTTTTTCTGGTCATGTAATAACAGCAATTACTTTCCAAACAATAACAGATGAAGCATTGGACATGGTATAGTTCACGCGCAAGCCCGACATTCCAAGTTCAACTTCCACATCAAACTCATGTTCACAGATATCTGCACATTCATACATAATGTCCACAACCATGATTCAGTTCAAAGACAAAAAAAGTGTGAGGAGAGTTATAAATAAAGTAAAACCTCTACTAGTTCCTGCTACCAGTGCGAGCACAACAAGTCAAGACCACGCGTAATTTAATTATATTTTAGTCATTTTTTGTGTTCTAAAATGCCTGCCGGCTCACGGAAGGACGTTTTGCCGGCACACGCACGGATTCAATGAAGGCAGGCGGGGCAGTCTTAAGCTGGTTGCACGCGGCGAGGAGGCGTGCTCAGCCGGGCCTGCAGCGCGGCCCTCTTGGCTGGCGCGCCGGTTCAATGCCTGCGCTATGAGAGGTCGCGTCCGTGTCAGAGCAATCACTCCCTCTAGTCCTTTTTTGTTTGGGTATAACAAAATCTCGTTTTCCATTCACATTTTACAAGTAAAATTCATGGACAAACTTTGACCCAAAGTACGATGGGGACTAGTAAACCAGAATGGAGGTAGTAGTTTTTTTAATCAAAGAAGGGTTTCCCCTTCCGATTTTCATTACTGAAAACCAGCATCTAAATCTAAACCATAGTATTTTCCCTAGAACTACCAGGTTCAACATCTCACAACATAAACCCATACAACCATACGCCAAGGAGGTACATAGTACTATGAATTCCATTTTCACTCCATACCAATCGTTCTAAAAACTACTTACTACTTATAACGCGGCATTGAAAATCGGAACTCTTAACCCCGCTAAAAAAACGATATTTTAAACGTGGCTACTCGATCTGTGGCAACTGGCGAGCCACCACGCTCCAAGTCGTTCACCTGTGGTCCCGACCATCAACTCTTATGGACGAGCTGACTATTCCTACAAAGGTGCTCCACCACGTACCCGGTACCCGCGAATGCAGCAATCGTGCACCTAGGGTTTTAGGGTTGATTTGTTAACGTCGCCTTTACGTAACACTCATGTGTGCGAGACAGCGAGAGGCCGACTGCATGCGTGCGCCTCTTTTCTTCGTACATGTACTCCACTGTTTGTCTGGTGTCCAAAAAATTATAATAACTACTAGCAATGTGCCAATGCGTTGCCACACGATCAAAGTAGATTAATACATATTCACTGATTTGATAGAAAAAAGTCTAGTTTTGAAATACGTATATCACTAAAAATATGTTATGTTTCACTCAAAATATATTCCTTTGGCGGTTTTGATGAGATAAGGGAGGAATGTTGTTGGTTTCAAGATTCGAGAAGTGGTATATGTCTAATTTCTACTCTTACTAGCAAGATGCCCGTGCGTTGCACGAAACATCAAGATATTGTGGGAGAAAAGGATGAACGAGGGAAGGCCTTATCTGCAAATGTGGTGAAGAGTGCGGGTAAATTGCCATATTTTCCTTCCTATCCGTCAGATATAAATTGGACGACCTACATTGCAGGATGGCAGGCCCACCATCATCACCAGCTCTATTTTTTAGCCCTGCTCTTATAAAAAGCATTGTCGGTGATGATCGTGTGCCTGCCATCCTGCAATATAGGCCGTCCGATCTATATCTGACGGATAGGAAGGAAACTATGGTAATTTTGCAAAAAGATACCCACACCCCTTTCCACATTTGCAAATAAGGCCTTCCCTCATTCATCCTTTTCCCCCACAAGATAAACTACTCATACAGATGCATCTTGATGTTCCGTGCAACGCATGGGCATCTTGCTAGTTGTTGCAAAAATCCCATGTGTGAGAGAGAGAGGGAGAGTGGACGAGGACGGAGTGCATGTGTGACGAAGACACAAGGAGTGTGTGTGCGATAGGTATCATCTTAAAATGAGGCGATAGTGTGTGTGTGTGCACAGTCGAGAGGGCGTGTCTCAAGAAGGGAAGAAAAATCTGCATAGATACAAGGAGCGGGAGAGAGACATGTATGCGGTAGTGGAAGCACGCGTGTGTGGGTGTATAAACCTATCTAGAGGCTAGCTAGTCGATAAATGTTTGTGAGAGAAATACGAGTCGGGGTGCGAAGGCGACAATTTTGTGTGTGAGAGAGAGAGACGGTAGTCGGGAAGGGGAGTGGAAGCAGGAGTTGTGTGTGTGTGTCTGTGAGAGCGAGAGAGAGGGGCGGGGGGTTGTCTGATCGGTAAACAAATGAATAATGTCAGTTTGGGATGGAGACGAAAAGGAGACCGCAACAAATGTTGTGTCTATATGAGAGAGAGAGAGAGAGTAATTTTAGTGGTATGAGTCATATGTAGAGACATATAGGGTGTGTGAGAGAATCCCATGGAAAGAAAGACAAAGGGAAAGACGAGTGGAGACTGTGTGTATGGCGCTGAAAAAGAAAGCTTAGGTACAGAGTGATACCAGAAAATAGTAGAGACATGAGAGATAATGAAAATCGTGTAATGTATAATGATAGGGAGAGTGTGACACTTCTCAAGGGAAACGTCGAGAGACCATGTTTGCGAGGATAGGAGAAACATGAAGTGAGCGTGCGGGTGAGCTGGAGAAAAGAGAGTGATAGCTACCTGAAGGAGCATGCATGCGAGAGAGATGGGCATGATAGGAGTGAACAAAAAAGGGATTCAAATATTTGAATTCGAGATAATGATACATGTAATCCATACTCGAACCAAAATTGATCTATCAAACATGCATACTCATATGAATTCACGCACATCTATGTTATTTAATATGTAGATATTATTGATCCATACATTTTAGTAGAACATAATTTGGTTAAATTTTTTCGAATTCAACCTTAAGATTTTGAGATCATTTTATTTGTAAATCATATTATACATATAAAGGAGCAGAATTCTTTGTTGTGCTTTTGAAAGTATATATAAAAAAATGATGTATATAGAATGTAATTCCAATTGAAAATGGATCCCGCCCAAAAAAATAGAATACAAATGGGATTCGAATTGAGTTGACACGGTAAACATGCAGTCTACAAAATTTGAATGAAGCGGGGAAAGTCACGGTAACCGCCCGAAACCAAAATCTGCGAGATGGAAATTACTACTGCCTATCCCTGCCACGCAAAGCCTATTTGCTGGATTTCTATAGGTTTCGATAGGGGTAGGTTTGTAATTTCACCCAAACGTGACGTAACCGCCTCTCACCCGGATTCATACACGGTGGGCGCCAAAACATAGTGTGTCCTCGGCCGAAATGGACTCCCTCCCTGATTCATATTCATACACGGTGGGCGCCAAAAACAAACTCTCGTCGGCAAATATTCGGTGTATGCGAGATTACCGTCCTATCCCCAACCGACTAATATTGCTGTGATGTAGTAGAAATTTGAAACGGGGGCTAAGTTTGTAAATTTCCTCGCATTTGAGACAAGCGCGCCCTGAATACATGGTTCCCCCCTTCCTCTCTACCTCCCTTTTCCCCATTCGTACTCCGTGGGCGCCAAATAACCCTCTCCGCCCCACCCTCCTCCGTCCGCCGCTGTCCGCCACCCCATCCACCGCCGTCCTCCTCCACCATGCCGGAGCTGATACCCCGACTCTGCTGTCCATTACAAGAGATCGACCTCTCTCATCTACGGCTTCGGACCGGGATCCTTGCATCCTGTCCTCTCGCTTCATCCCCGTCATCATCCACCTTGCCGGCGCAGCTCCTACGACCGTCTCGTCCACCGCGCCCCGCCACCACCGTCTACCCTCCTAGATCTGCTTCCACGCTACCGACAGCCATCACTATCGCAGCACCGTCAAATTCTCAGCAGATGCGTACACGGCACCGCACCAGAGGCGGTACTCTTTTGTATCTACTCAACTTATTTATCGCAGCAAGAAAATAGATCTCCACTGCTTTACTCTGATTTCTTGTCTTGGTTGTGAAGTTGCCTTTGTCCGGTTTGCACCTTCAGATCCGCCATGGCACACTCAACACTATACTCCCAATGCTTATGGTTTTCCCCTTTTATATTCCACACACGTTAAATCACAGTAGACTAAATTTTAAAATTGGGTCAGTCGATTTTTCAAAGCTGGCCGGAGTTCGCCGGTGCGAACGAAGGGGCTCGAGTGGTTGTGGTGCCTCGCCAATCAAAGAAAACTCGACGCGGGTGGGGGTGGGGCGGGGGTGGGCGTGGGGCTGGCGGAGGAACACAGGCGGTGGGGGCCGGTGGTCCGGCCGGCGGCCCATGCGGTGTTCTGTATGGGAAGAATCAAAGATGAGGAAGAAGAAGGGTTAGGAGACGTAGGATCTTCATCCAACCGCCTGAAATGGTTGAGAGACAGCTGGGAGTTGCATTCTTAATGCGCTCTGGTTCATCATGTGTGGGTACTGGGCAACCAACATTTTGTTATCCAAAATATGATTGCTCTTCTTTACCATGTTCCTCTTCTGTTCTTCTTTAATATGTACTCTCTCCGTTCCTAAATACAAGTCTTTGTATAGATTCCAACATGGACTACATATGGAGCAAAATGAGTGAATCTACACTCTAAAATGTATCTAGATACATCTGTATGTGATCCATAGTGGAAATCTCTACCAAGACTTATATTTTGGAACGAAGGGGGTATGATAGTAGTACAATATGTTCCTTGTACTGAAGATGAGCAGGGACATTTGCAGTGTAGAGGTCTATATGGTCGGTTGTGATGGACACTTTGAGCCTCTTAGATTTGTAGGATTTTGTAAACATAGGAATAGGATTTGTAGTGGCCTGCCCACTTGAATCCTATAAGAATAGCAAGGAAATGCGGGGAGCTGTGTCGCCTTTGAGATTTACACTGATATTAACAGTACCGCACCTTCAGTTGAAGAGATTTGGTATCCGAAGCCTTTCTAGCCGTACTGGTAGTACTAGCACATATATTCCAACAAGTTCCACTTTGCTGATTTTACTCTGATGCTTACGGTTTTCCCCGTTATATCTACACTATGATCTGTGTAGCTGCTTTGTGTCACACTAGCAGCAGTCCACTCTTGAAGCTAAACACTACAATGGCTTACAAAATTGGCACCAAGGCATTGAGTGCCATTCTGGATGCAATGAAACTCATACGCTCCCCACCTGTTGATTCTTGTTCAGAATATGATCCTAATGACTATTCTAACCTCGAGGAGTCAAAGGCAGATGGCCTGTCCTTTTCACCCATCAAGGTGCATGTTCTAATTTGGCAAGGTTTTATTGATTGCGGGTATCTTGCATATGTTGTCTTGCATTTCTTCTACTTTGTTGTACCGCCATCTTCTTAGTTTACTCATCATATATGTCGAGATGCCATGCCCATCCATTATCAATACATATTCCATCTGTCATCATACCATGTTTTTTCACTCAAATGTTGTTCTTGTGCATAAGACATCAAAAAGGAAGAGGGTGATTGCCAAACCTGAAGGAGCACCAGCAAAGTCCTTGAAAAACGTGGTGGTGCCGGAGAAATCAGACAGCACCCCACTTACATTGGCTGTACAACCAGTGACACAAAACGTAGGACCAACTCCAGCAGACTATACCCATACTTCACTGGCCACATCACTAGCCCCACCACACAGGACCTGTACTCCAGCAAAACGTATACCGATTTCATTTGCCATAGCACCAGTCGTACCACAGAAAAATCCCACTCCAGCAAAAAGTACAGCAAGTCCATCGGCCGAAGACCTATCCCAACTACAGAGACGACC